>JAKSZU010000010.1:29775247-31234413 GCA_026018925.1 Tupaia tana
TCATACATCCAACCTGCCCAGAATCAGACTCCCTGGTCTCTGCCTCCCACCTTCTCCTGTGATCTTCCCCATGTTAATATTGGCAACTCTATTCTTTCAGTTGCTCAGGTCAAACATATTAGAGACAGCCTTGACTCCCCTTTTTCTGCCACATCCCCACCTCCAATCAGTGCATCCCATATCTGCCACCTTCATCACTACCTCCTAATGCAAGTCACCGTCATTTCTCATGCAAAATATTTAATAACCGGTTCACTTGTTTGTTTCCACTTTGGCTTTCCTTTTCTTTACTTTCCATCTAACGAGCAGAGGGGGTTCTTTTCAAACAAAAGGGAGGGACCAGCAGTTGTCGTAATGGCTACATCGCTGGACTCCCATGTAGTTGACCACAGTTCAAGTCCCGGACCCGGTGGCTTAAACTCATGCCAGGCAAGTGTGTGTGCATGACCAAGATCCCGAGAGGAGAATGGAGGAGAAGGGATTATGGCCTGGCCATCTTCCCTGGGGGGGTGATTTCTAGCTTTCTTTCTTTCTTTTTTTTTTTTTAGAGGTTTTTGCTATAGGGTGCGTGTGCTTGCCAGGCAGACAGAGACAGAGAGATAGAAAACAAGAAATCAGCCTCCAGGGGGGATGGCCACACCGCAATCCCTTCTCCATTCTCCTCTTGGGATCTTGGGCACACACGCACACGCACCCGGTGTGAGTTTTAAGCCACCGGGTCCAGGACATGAACCGCGGTGAATTACGTGGGAGTCCAGTGACATAGCCATTACGCTAACTGCTGGTCCCTCTAGCTTTCTTTCTCTCTGTCTTTGTGGCAACTGCATGTGCCCTATGGCAAAAACCTCTCTTAAAAAAAAAGAGAGAAAGAAAAAAAAGTGAGATCAGGTCAGATCCTCATCAAGACCCTTTGGTGGCTCCACGTCTCATTCAATGTAAGTCCAAGTCCTTACACTGGCCTACAAGGCCCTACATAACTCCTTTCCTTCCTCTTATCTCTTCCCTCCCTACCCACCAGTGTCACCTCGTCAGTGAGGTGTTACTTCACCTTTTTAATAATAGGCTACTTCCTCCCACACTCCCTAGCACCGTTCTCTTCTTTATCGCCTCTCAGCGTTTATCACCATCGGTTGTCCACCCCATCTAGAACACGAGCCTGATGAGCACAGACTGTTCTGCTCACTGCTATGCGTTCAGTACCTACAGCAATGTCTGGCACGTAGTAAGCACTCAACACACTGTCGAATAAACGACCAAGTTGGTTAAAGAAAGCCACCTCTGTGGTGATCGCCTCTTTGTGTGTTGGTCTCCCCTGTGGTAGTGAAAGTCCCTTGAAGGTAGTGACCAGTTCATCTTTATGTGTAGACAAGGCCTGGCACATGGTCACTGCCCAGGAAGTGTTTGTTCAGCACATGTTTCAGAGCACCTTGATGGTTCCGACTGCATGATTAAAAGGTCCAAAACTGGGGCCAGCATGTGGCGTGGTGGTTAAAGGCGCTGGACTCCCACATGGCCAACTGCAGTTCAAGTTCTGGACCTGGTGGCTTGCTTTCTCACTTTCCCTCTCTGATCAAACTGTAAAATAGTAATAATAATGATGATGATAAATAAAATTAAAATAATTCTTTAAAAGTAAAAGGTCTAAAACCTTTTAGCCTTGCCTTCTGAACCATGAAGTTGGAAATCTTTTTCTCAGTGGTATGGCGAGGGGTAGCTGTGGGGTACACTGTGTCTGTGCCAGGTAGCTCCCACCGGACCTGTGGGTTTGCAGACTTAAAGCAGGAAAGCTGGAATGCAGATTTGGTTTAGTACGCTTTTAGTAGAAACATGTCTTGGGAGTGACTGCAGCTTATTGTGAAAACTGTATCTTTCCCTTGGCTGTCTTCACCCATTTATATTCTGCCAAACCCAGGAGAAGGCTCAGGGGAAAAACAGGAGTATGTTTGTGGGAATCAGTGTGCATGCCATTGTTGGCATGGCATGAAGCCCAGCTCCTGCGTGGGGACTTAGGAGTGTATGCCCAAACCTGCACAAGTCAGAGACCAAGAGAGCAGGATGAGTTACTATGCGGAGTGGTTTGGGGTGTGGCTTGAAAATAGGCTTCTCTGTCATATGAGTTAAATACAATTAGAAGAAAAACTGGAACCACAGGCGTGGGCTTTCATGTTGGAGATGAAGATCTCAGTCTTCACGTGGACTTTGCATTGTATTATTTTCTTATGGAGCAGCTTAAATGGCACTTTCTGAGAGCCCTTTCACAAGCACACAATTTAAATCTAAAGACCACCCTATCTTAATTGGCCAGAGGATGTGAGGGCTCATTAGAGAGAAACCGAGAGAGAGAGAGGGAAAGTGAAAAGTTCC
The DNA here is from genome assembly GCA_026018925.1 of Tupaia tana. Lineage (NCBI taxonomy): Eukaryota > Metazoa > Chordata > Mammalia > Scandentia > Tupaiidae > Tupaia > Tupaia tana. The sequence continues at coordinate 29,777,612 of JAKSZU010000010.1, forward strand.
CTTCGCCCCCCCCGCCACCTCTCAATGAAGAATGACCACACGGCTATCCCTTCTCCATTTTTCCTTTCAGGATTTTGGACATGCATGCATATGCTCTGGATGTGGTTTTCAAGCCACCAGTCTGAGACTTGCTGGTTCCAGGACTGGAACCACATATTTGGCATGCAGGATCCTGCTGCCCTAACCACCCTAATTTAAAGTTGTTCACGGGATCAGCAGTTAGCGTTATGGCTATGTCACTGGATTCCCGTGTAGTTGACCGCAGTTCAAGTCCCGGACCCGGCGGCTTAAACTCACGCCGGGCGGGTGTGCGTGCGTGCCCAACATCCCAAGAGGAGAATGGAGGAGAAGGGATTGCAGTGTGGCCATCCCCCTGGGGGGTGATTTCTCGCTTTCTATCTCTCTGTCTCTCTCTGTCTTCCTGGCGAGCACCACGCGCCCTGTAGTGAAAAACCTCTCAAAAAAAAAAAAAAAAAAATCCGTTCACTTCTTCCATGAGAGAAATGCACACAGGCACTCATAAGAGGGTCTCCACACCTCCAGACTCAGTCGGCCTGAATCACAAATGCACATGCCTGGTACCAGCAGTTGGCGTAATGGCTATGTCACTGGACTCCCATGTAGTTGACCGTGGTTCAAGTTCTGGACCCGGTGACTTAAACTCACTCCGGGCATGTGTGTGTGTGCATGCCCAAGATCCCGAGAGAAGAATGGAGAAGGGATTGAAGCGTGGCCATCCCCCCGGGGGTGATTTCTGTCTATCTCTCTCTGTCTTTCTGGTGAGCGCACACACCCTATAACAATAAACCTCTCAAAACAAAACAAAAACAAAAACAAAAAAACAAATGCACGTGCCTAGTGTAGGGGGGGGTGCAGATGTGATACTGTGAACCTTCCCATGAAGACCACTTGTTTTGTTTGTTCTCCTAATTTGCTATAGGGTGCGTGCACTCACTAGAGAGGAAGAGAAAGTGAAAATACAACCCTGGGGGGCACAGTCCTTTCTCCTCTATTCTTTTCTTGGAGTTTTAGGCACACATGCACATGGTGTGTGTGTGTGTGTGTGTGTGTGTGTGTCTGTGTTTGTAAAGGTTTTTACCTTAGGGCACGCATGCTTTCCTGAGAGGGAAAGAGTGAGAGGGAAGGTGAGAAATTGCCCCTTAAGGAAATGGCCACAATCAATGAATAAATAAATAAAATAAATAATTATTTTTAAAAAAAATGGGACCAGCAGGTGGCGTGGTGGTTAAGGCGCTGGACACTCCCACATGGCCAACCTGGGTTCGAGTCCTGGACCTGATGGCTTGCTTTCTCACTTCCTCTCTCTCTCACTCTCACCCTCTGTCTCTCTCTGGTCAAATTAAAAAATCAATGAATAAATAAATAAAATAAATAATTATTTTTTTTAAAAAAAGAAAATGGCCATACTGGGGACCAGCAGTTAGCGTAATGGCTATGTCGCTGGACTCCCACGTAGTCGACCACGGTTTGAGTCCCGGACCCGGCAGCTTAAACTCACGCCGGGCGCGTGTGCGTGCGTGCCCAAGATCCCGAGAGGAGAATGGAGGAGAAGGGATTGCGGCGTGGCCATCCCCCCTGCGGGGTGATTTCTCGCTTTCTATCTCTCTGTCTCTCTCTGTCTGGTGAGCACACGCGCCCTATAGCAAAAACCTCTCCAAAAAAAGAAAACAAAAAAAAAAGAAAATGGCCATACCACAATCCTTCCTCCTTCAATCTCCTACCAAGATCTTGAGTGCAAACGCACCTGGTGTGAGTTCCAAGTCACTGGTCCTAGACTGGAATCTTGGTTACCATGTGGGAGTCCAGTGATGTAACAGCTATGCTACCTAGTGGCCCCATGGTGTGGTTTTCAAGCTCCTGGGTCCAGGACTCAAATTGTGCAGTTGTCCATGTGGGATCCAGCTGCCTTAACCACCATGCCACCCGCTGGCCCAACCCTTGATTTAAGTCTCTGCACTCATTGTTAAAGGACAGTTTTCTTTATTTCCTTGGTTATCATCTGCCTCACTTGCACTAGATGGTCAGCTTTCAGGGCCCAAATGTGTAACATTCATTACTGTGCCTTACTGCTCCTGAGACTATGCCTGGCACAGAGCAGGTCCATAAATATTGGGTCATCAGCAGAAGCATGATGTATTTGCGTCCTGACTCTTCTGATGACCCAATAGTGGTATGTGCATAAAGAGATAGAGACTGCAGTAGACAGAATTATAAGATGTCCCTAAGATTTCCATCCCATGTGCTGTGTAATCTCTGGGGCTGTAAAAATTATTGGGTTTTCAGTCCTGTGCTTAGGTTATGTTACTGTTGACTATAACAGGAGAGATGATCAGGGCCGGCAGGTGGTGTGGTTGTTAACGGTGCTGAACTCCCACACGGCTGACTGAGGTTCAAGTCCTGGACCTGGCGGCTTGCTTTCTCAATTTCCTTCTCTCTCTCTCGCTCTGTCCCTCTCTGGTCAAATGAGAAATAAATAAAGTTAAATAAAATGATTCTTAAAAAATAAAAAAGGACAGATTATCTAAAGAGGCCTTAGCATATAATATGAGCTCTTTAAACCTGGGTGTAGGGGTCACAGGCAGAGGAAGGGAGAGATTCACATCATAAGTGGAAAATGGAGGAAGACACATGGCAAGAAACTGCAGACAGCTCCTGAGACTTGAGAGGAACCCTAAGCCAACAGCCAGCTAGAGAACAGGGGTCTTGGCATTACCACTACAAGGAACTGAGTTCTGTCAACAGTCTGAATGTGTTTGGAGGCAGATTCTTCTCCAGAGCCTCCAGAAAGGAATGAAGTCTGGCCAATACCTGGATTCCAGCCTGGCAGAGAATGCAGTCATTCTGTGCCTGCACTACTGGCCCACAGACCTCTGAGCTATTATGTGGGTTTGTTTTAAGCCTCTGAGTCTGTGTTAGTTTGTTACACAGCAGTAGAAAACTAGGAAGGAAACGTAACAGTTTTCTTTATGAAACAGAAGCGAGAATGAAACACTAGCAGTTTGATAATTTGAAAGGCTCGGGGACCAGCAGATGGCATAATGCTTACAGTCCTAGACTCCTATGTAGTAGATTGCAGTTCGAGTCCTGGACCCGGCAGCTTAAAACTCATGCTGGGCACATGTGCATGCATGCACAAACTCCAGACAGGAGATTAAAGGAGGAGGGAATGCGACATGGCCATCTCCCCAGGGGATGATTTCTCACTTTCTGTCTCTCTGTCTCTCCAGAGAGTGCACATGCCCTATACCAAAAAAACCTAAATAACTAACTAACTAAATAAATAAATAAATAAATTTGAGGGACCAGCAGATGATGTAAGTGGTTATGTTGCAGAATTCCCACGTAGTTAATTGTGGTTCCCAGCTGACTAGACTAGGGGTGATTTCTCACTTTCAGTTTCTCTGTCTCTCCTGTGAGTGCACACATCCTATATCAAAAGTCTCTCCGGGCCTGCAGGTGGCATGGTGGTTAAGGGTGCTGGACTCCCACATGCCCAACCGTTGTTGAAGTCCTGGAACTGGTAGCTTGCTTTCTCACTTTCTCTCTCTCACTCTGTTCCTTTCTGTCTCTCTGTCTCTCTGGTGAGCGCATGTGCCCTATAACAAAAATCTGTCTCTGAAAAAAAATGATGCTAATAATAGAGGAAACTGGGTTGGGGGTACATGGTAATGCTCCTACTGTTTTTGTTTTGTTTTGTTTTGTTTGAGAGGTTTTTTGCTATAGGGTGCGTTGGCTCGCCAGGCAGACAGAGAGAGACAGAGAGATAGAAAGCGAGAAATCACCCCCCAGGGGGATGGCCACGCCGCAATCCCTTCTCCTCCGTTCTCCTCTCTGGATCTTGGGCACGCACGCACACACGCCCAGCGTGAGTTTAAGCCACTGGGTCTGGGACTCGAACAGCGGTCGACTACATGGGAGTCCAGTGACATAGCCATTATGCTAACTGCTGGTCCCCAGACTTGGCATCTTGAAAAACACACCAGTTGAGGGTGCGTGCATCCCCTCAGAAGAATGGAAGAAGAAGGGATTGTGGTGTGGCCATCCTTCTTGGGGCTGCTTTCTCACTCCCCCCCACTTTCTCTCTGTCTCTCTTTCTCTCTCTCACTCTGCAGTGAGTGCAAGTGCTCTCTGGCAACTTACCAAAACAAACAAACAAAAAAGAGCTACCATCCTAACAGTTTCCTTAGCAGACACCTGCTCAATCTCTGATTAAATCTAATTATGGAAGCAAAGATAGAGGGGGAAAAAAAAAAAAAGGAACCTGGGAATTAGAACATCTGTGGATCTGTGCAAGATGTCAGGGTCCCTTGTCCACATGCCCAGGCAGTATGAGCATTTTCCAAACCTGCTTCAGTGCCAACAACTTCCTACTCCTTTCTTGGGGAGCAAGAACCGAACAGGCTGTGCGGAACAGAATTGACACAGGAAGTCTGAAGCCGACCGTCTTAGGAAAGCCTGCTGGCAAGGGAGGCCCTCGACTGGTATCTGGGAACTTGGGTTTCTCCACGGTCCCAGAACTGATCACGTGACTGGCTATGGCTAAATGGTTTGCACACACAGCATGGTTCATGTTGAGGATCTGGAATTTTGGTTCACGCTAAGTGAACAGTGTCTACGTGACTGCCCCCCAGTAAAAGCCTTGGGCACTCAGTCCTAACGAGCTTCCCCGACCAACAACAGTTCACAAGTGTTGTCGCAACTTGTCGTTGGAGAAATTAAAGGCGTCCTATGTTACTCCACCAGGAAAGGACTCTTGGAAGCTTGGGCCTGGTTTCCTTTGGACATCATCCCATGTCTTTCTCTTACTGATTTGCTTTGCGTCCTCTGCCTATAATAAATCACAGCCTGGGACAGGCAGGTGGCATGGTGGTTAGGGGTGCTGAACTCCCACACGGCCGACTGCAGTTCAAGTCCCGGACCTGGCAGCTTGCTTTCTCACTTCCTCTGTCTCTCTCTCTCTCTCATTCTTTCTCTCTCTTTCTCCCCCTCTCTGGTCAAATTGAAATAAATAAATGAAGTTAAATAAAATAATTTTTTTTTTTTTCTGAGAGGTTTTTGCTATAGAGCATGTGCGCTCACCAGACAGACAGAAAGACAGAGAGACAGAAAGTGAGAAATCACCCCACAGGGGGGATGGTCACGCCGCAATCTCTTCTCCTCCATTCCCCTCTCGGTACCTTGGGCACGCACGCACATGCTCCCAGTGTGAGTTTAAGCCACTGGGTCTGGGACTTGAACCGCGGTTGACTACGTGGGAGTCTAGCGACAGAGCCATTATGCTAACTGCTGGTCCCAAATAAAATAATTCTTTAAAAAATTAAAAATAAAAAAACACACACAAAAATAAACGCAGCCACGAGTACAGCTGTGAGTTGAATCCTGTGAGTCTTTCTAACAAATTTTTGCCTCTTGGAGTAAGGTCTGGGGGTAGTTTGGGGACTCCCTATACAAGGCTATACTTATCTACAAAATTAGCACAAAGATGTTTTCTGATTCAAATCTTTACTGGGAGAGATGAAAAGGAAAGTATGGTTAGCTCCATCTGATCACTGAGATAATGAACATAGAGAAAACTGGCAATATGGGTAAGATTTGGTAGCTAAATGAGGGGCAATGGGTTTGAACTCAGATTTGTCTGTTTCCACATTCCAGCTCCATCTGTCTGTGGCAGGACAGGCAGGTGGAGACCCTCTGTCTGGTTCTCTGGTGAACCTGTCTGGCAAGTCTGACAACACAAAGTGATGCAATAGGAGGGAGGGAGGTGTCAATTCCAGTCATCTTCCCACATTCCCATAAGTAACTTCCCCACCCCCGGCCCTGTCCCACCCCACTGAAGCCTGGACACAGCCTTCATTATCTTTCTGAACCTGAACCCACCACCTCAAATCTTTTATTTATTTATTTATTTTTGTTATAGGGTGCATGTGCTCACCAGACAGACAGAGAGACAGAAAGCGAGAAATCACTGCCCAGGGGGGATGGCCATGCTGCAATCCCTTCTCCTCCCGGGATCTCGGGCATGCACGCACACGGGCCTGACATGAGTTTAAACCACCAGGTTCAAGACTTGAACTGCAGTTGGCTATATGGGAGTCCAGCGACATGGCCATTATGCCAACTGTTGGTCCCCAAATCTTTAACATCTGTGTTTATCCTCATCTTCATCCTTATTTGTTTTCCAAATGCTTTTGACGTACCAGAGGCAAAGAAGGCACCCATGGGCCTTGGCCGCTCCCTAACTCACTCACTGAGGAAATATTTACAGTGCCTACTAAGTATAGGGACAAAGCTTAGGGACAAGGAGCAGGAGAGACAATAAAACCTAAGATGCCTTCATCCTGTTCCACCTCTGAGCCTTTTTGCCTTTTCTCTATTCTCAGGTTTGGATCTCTAGGTCTGACATCCCAGAAGCAATGACTCCGATTATGCTTCATTCTCCCTCTTTCTGTTTTCTCACCTGATTGTAAGAAAACTGTAGGCCAGAGCTTTGCTTTGGTTGCCCCTCTTTCCATTTTCCCAGGTTTTTGTCTGTGTCACATCACAAATTGAAAAAAAAGAAAAAAATCCAGCAAATAACCTTGGTGAAGTAGGAACAGATCTGTGTGTATAGATTTAAAATATTTCTCATCTTTTCATCAAGTTAAGAAATGTTTCATCAAATTAAGAAATGCCATCAATGATGAAACATGATTACTTATTTATTTATTAGATTTTTGTATAGGGCGTGTGTGCTCGCCAGAGAGACAGAAAGCAAGAAATCACCCCCTGGGGTGATGGCCATGCCGCAATCCCCTCTCTTCCATTCTCTCAGGATTTGGGGCAACACACATATGCACCTGGCATGAGTTTCAAGCCACCAGGTCCAGAGCTCAAACAGTGTTCAACCACATGGGAGTCCAGCCACATAACCGTTACGCCATCTGCTGGTCCCAAATCCTGATTATTTTATATAGAGGAATTTAAAAAGCACTACCAGGGCTAGTAGGTGGCATAGTGGTTAAGATCCTGGACTCCTATGTAGCTGAGTTCAGTTCAAGTCTCAGACCTGGCAGTGTGAAACTCACGCCAGGTGTATGAGCATGCATGCCCAAAATACTGAGGGAATGGAATAGAAGGATTGTGGTCTGGTCATCCTCCCAAAAGTGGGATGATTTCTTACTTTCTGTCTCTTTGTCTCTCTAGTGAGCACATGTGCCCTAAAGCAAAAATCTCTTAAAAAAAAACAAAACTAACAATTATAATTGTAAGATGTATCCCAATTTCAGAAGTTTTTCATTTGAACTGGAAGCAGTGAAATACAGTATTTTTTTCTTTTTTTTTTTTTTTTTGGAGAGGTTTTTCGCTATAGGGCGCGTGCGCTCGCCAGACAGACAGAGAGAGACATAGAGACAGAAAGTGAGAAATCACCCCCCAGGGGGGATGGTCACACCGCAATCCCTTCTCCTCCATTCTCCTCTCGGGATCTTGGGCACGCACGCACATGCGCCCGGCGTGAGTTGTAAGCCACCGGGTCCGAGACGCGAACCGCGGTCGACTACGTGGGAGTCCAGCGACATAGCCATTACGCTAACTGCTGGTTCCCGAAATACAGTATTTTTAATAACTGTGAGACAGAAGTGAAAGAAGAAAAAATTGCTGAAGTGTTACCCACATCTAGAAAACCAGTATTGGGGCCAGCAGTTGGTGTAGTTGTTACATTGCTGGACTCCTACATGGCCACTGGAGTTTGAGTCCTGAACCCAGTGGCTTGAAAATTATGCCAGGCGTGTGTGTGTTCATGCCCAAGATCCCAGGAGGAGAATGGAGAATGGATTGTGGCATGGCCATCCCTCCTAGGTGATGATTTCTCATTGTCTCTTTCTTTCTCCAGCAAGTGCATGCACCCTAAGCCAAGCAGAATTCATTTCATAGGAGCATCCATTCTGCTTTATAGAATGAGATGTCGCCTAATTATAGAGTGGCTAGTTAAAGTCAGTTAGATCTTCATTAAAAAATATATATATTTATTTAATTTTAATTATTATTATTCTCCAGTTTGACCAGAGAGAGCGAGAGAGAGAGAGAGAGAGAGAGAAAAGGAAAATGAGAAAGCAGGCCACCAGGTCTGGGACTCAAACCACAGTCAGCCATGTGAGAGACCAGCACCTTAACCACCATACCACCTGCCGACCCCATAATTCTGTCATTTGACAGTTAATACGCATATATGAAATTATTTCGCAGGATTTTTTTTTTTGACTTGTGTGCTCATCAGAGTCGAGAGAGAGAGAGAGAGAGAGAGAGAGAGAGAGAGAAAGTGAGAAAACACCTCCGAAGAACGATGGCATCACTTCTCCATTCACTTATTGGGATTTTGGGCACATACTCCACACTCAACCAACATGCTTTTTTAAAAGAGGTTTTTTCCTTAGGGTGTATGTGCTCACCAGAGAGAGAGAGATACAGTGAGAGGGAAAGTGAGAAATTACCCCCCGTGGGGGGATGGCCACACTGCATTCCCTTCTCCTCCATTTTCCTCCTGGGATCTTGGGCACACACGCACATGTGCCTGGTGTAATTTTCAAGCCATCAGGTCCAGGACTCAAACAACAGTGGGCCATGTGGAAATCCAGTGATGTAATCACTACTCCATCTACTGGTCCTGATCCAGCTTTTTTTTTTTTTTTTGAGAGAGAGATTTTTTAGTAAAGGGGCATGTGCTTGCTGGAGAGACAGAGAGAAACAGAGAGACAGAAAGTGAGAAATCACCCCTTAGGGGGTTGGCCACAGTGCAATCCCTTCTCATCTCAGGATTTTGGGCAGGCACACACATGTGCCCAGTGTGAGTTTCTAGCAGTTGGGTTAGGTGGGAGTCCACTGAGGTAACCATTTTGCCATCTGCTTGGTCATTCCCCCCAGCATTTTTTTTTTTTTTTGAGAGATGTTTTTTTCCCTATAGGGTGCATGCACTCACCAGAGAGACAGAAAGTGAGAAATCACTCCCTGGGGGATATGGCCATGCCGCAGTCCCTTCTCCACATTCTCCTCTTGGGATTTTGGGCATGCACATAAATGTGCCGGGTGTTTCGAGCCACTGGATCTGGGACTCGAACCACGGTTGGCTATATGGGAGTCCAGCAACATAACCATTATGCCATCAGCTGGTTCCCCCTAGTGTGTTTTTTAAGCCACATGGGTCCACATGGTTTCCAGTGGCCTTAACCTTCACTTCATCTACTGGCCCAATAGTAAGTTAAATTAAAAAAAAAAAGCAAAGGAGCTGGACATAAGATTGTATTCCTATAGATACCAGAACCCTTCCTCATGAGTTTCGTGATTTCGGTTGGGAGGGGGAGAGGATTCAGAGAAGCATCCTACTGCCACCCAAATCTTATTTTTTAAAGAATTTTTATTTTTTCTTTTTCAATGAATTATTTTATTTATTTAATGTTTTTTTGGGGGAAAGGTTTTTTGTTATAGGGTGCATGCGCTTGCCAGAAAGAGAGAGACAGAGAGACAGAAAGTGAGAAATCACCCCCTGGGGAGATGGCCATGCCACAATCCCTTCTCCTCCATTCTCTTCTTGGGATCTTGGGTACGCACGCTCACACACCTGGCATGAGTAGAAGTCACCAGGTCCGGGACTCAAATCGTGGTTGACTACATGGGAGTCCAGTGATGTAGCCATTACGCCAACTGCTGGTCCCCCCTGGTCTGTTTTAATATTATTTATTTCACTTGATAATTGCCTCCCCCCCCCCCCCCCCGAAATGTTTTGTCTTGATCAACACTGTATTCCCAATGCCGCCCAGGTCTCAAAAAACTTTTAAAGAGGGCTAGATGAATGAACGAATGGATGAATGGAGACCCTTCCTCCTTCCTAGGACTTTTTTAGTTTTTAGCACCATGACCTGTTCTTTTCAGTCAGACTAGAAGGCAGGGGTAGGATAAAGAAAGCCTAAGCAGTAGAGGGAAGACTGGAGTAAGTCGAGGAAAAGGTGAATGAATTCTAGATGAAAGAAATTGAGGAAGGCCAGCAAGCAGAGGTCATTTCCAAGGGTGAAGGGCAAGGGCAGGAGGCGAGAGGAGTTAAGCTAGGCACTAGTGCCAGGGTCCGAGATCCCACTGGCTAGAGGCCTGGGGAAGGAATCGAGGCGTATCCAGACCCTGTGAAGTGTGCTTTTCTCTTTCTCCTTCTCTCTCTCTAGGTTGGGAGATAATTTTTTTTTTAACTGTAATAATTGCCAGTTTTATTCCTCTGGCTAAGAGAGTCAGAGGTAATTTGAAGTTTACAATTCTCTTTTTAGAGTTCTTTCGTCAAGAGGTTAGGTGCCCCCATTGCCCTTATAACCTGGTTGCAAATTATTTTACTTTTAATTGTTAAAAAAAAAAACCCTTTTTGTGTGTGACCTGTGTTCATTTAAAAATACATAAGTGTAAAGTAAAAAAAAGAAAAGAAACTTCAAACCACACAGAAATTAAACATGGCTAAGTTTTTGAGATATGTATATATGTAGACACACACAATTTGGAATTTTATCCTACATAAGTGAGCTGATAATAAATATGATGCTTTATAATCTATTATGTTTTACATTACATTATGGAATGAATATATTTCCATGAATATGTGTAAATCTTCCCAATTGAAAAAATAGACCTGGAAAATGGGCCAAAATCCAAAAAGTTGCTGGTAACAAAGAAACTACCTAAAACAAAATTCCACCGGATGATTAAAAGTAAAATTAAGGTCAAAGATAGGTCAGAAAATACTAACAGAAAGAAAGCAGGGGCCAGATTTTAATATCAGACAAAAAAGAACTCAAGGCCTAAAGCACACTGGATAAGGACGGCTGCGTGAATGTCTTTGCTTCCAATGCATCATCACGAACTTGTTTCTTACTCTTCTTATCTCTTCTCTAAGCCTTTTCAACCCGTCTACTCCTCTTATCATTTCTTCAGGGTCCAAATACCTAACGGGAGTGTCCTCTTTCAATTCCTGGCTAGGCTGAGTTGGCCTTGCTCTAAGGTATCCTTCTGGTTCCTGGTTTTCACCTTCTTCTTGGAAGGCTGAGGGCTTCCTTCTGCCTCTTGTGGTACATTTTCCAAAGGCCGGTCTTCCTCTACCTTTGGCATGTTCTGTGGTTTTCCTTCACCTTCTTCACAAGATTTTTGCATGTTGACTATTTCTTATTATTTCCTTTTCGAATAAATTAATCCTGAAAGGATCCGGGGCACTTTTCTCCTCCAGCAATAGAGAGCTGCTAATTTTTTAAGAAGGTTAGAAAGCTGCAGGAAGGAAGCCTGAGAGCTGACTCTGGGGCGGAGCCCGGGAGAGGGGTGGGGCTTGGATGAGAAGGCGGGGCCTACGATCGCCCAGGCCGACCGGGGCTGGGGCGGGGCCAGGGCGAGGGGGCGGGGTCTGCAAGCGAATAGCTGGATAACGCGCGGCTGCGGAAGATGGCTGCGGCCGAGGCTGTAGACACTCAGCTGATGCTCGGAGTCGGGCTGATCGGTGAGGACGCAGGCGCCATGCCCCGCAGGCCCGCACCCCTGTTCCACCTCCACTCCGCCGCGGCTCGGGGCGGCCCCCGCTAGCGCTGTGCGGCGCAGCCCGCCTCGGGAGGATGCGGCCCTTTCCGTGTTGGGCCTGGGTTGGGGGCTATGGGCCTGTCCTCCGCGCGGGGACCGGCTCGCCACCCTGGCCCGCCGGGACCGTGCCCGGGGACCTCGAGATCCCGGAACGGAGCTCCTCCTGCATGCCCCTTGTTGCCCCGCAGACCCGGACGTCGAGGGAGTGAGTCCCAGGCTCTGGCAGCTGCTCGGGGCTGCTGCTCGGGTGGGGCCGGGCGGAGCGGGAGCCGCTTGCCGGCGGCTCGGCAGGGAGGGCAGGGCCGAGTTCCGCGGAACCCGGCTCGGGTGGTTGGCTCGGAGTGTGGGGAGCCTCGCATGGCTGCCCGGACTTGGTCGTGGGATCCAGCGCAGTTCGTGATCTGTGTGCTAACTATGTCGGGCCCGGGTGCTAAGCATTGTGCACGGATTATCTTCCTTTAAGTCTAACCAGAGGGTGCGGGTAACGTCTGATGACCACTTTAGAGAAGCAAATGGAGGCGCAGGATCTTGTGCACCGACACACGTTAGGAATCGGCAGAGCCGGGACTAAAACCCAGTATAGCCCCGGAGCCCCCACACCTACGAGTGAAGAACGACTGCATCATATGATCGAGCTCCTGCTGAGAGCAGGCATTTTTGCAGTCTCATGTGGTGGGACCCGATTAGTTCTGAGAATTTATGTGTGGGGAAGTTAGCTTCGACATCTTTGAGTAGCCCAAAACGTGTGAGTAAGCCCTAAGCAGTGTTTCAGGATTGGATGTTTCAAGAAATCGTTCATCCGAAAAGTGACCAGGTTGCTTGAATGAACGTATGTCGATTCCCTTGGAAAAAACTTATTCTCCCGAGATTTTTACACCTCTAAACACTCTCTTAATTCTGCACAGTGAACAAGAACATTGTTTAGGTTTAGCAAAACTGAAGAAATGTGCTGGTTATTTTTCTGTCTCAAAGTAGTGCTTTGAGAACACTGGGAACGGCTTTCTGCATTCATTTCTAACGTGATTTAAAACTGCTTAAGAGCAAAATCCAAGTACCTCATGTACTTCAGAATTAAGGCCTAGTTAACCTTTGACTTTATGGAGCAAAAGATGGCTTATGAATTCACATTTTCAATTCAGCAGGTGTTTTAGTTTTCATAGTGGCAAAAGGATTTGCTTCAAAATAATGGGGGGGCACCCCACCCCAGTATGAAAACAAGGAAGTTCAGGTGCTAAAGCTGATTTATCCATACAGGGAATTCATTGTATTCTTTTATTTTTATGTATGTATTTGATGTTTTCCATAATAAAAGGTTTTTTTAAATCTATAGATCAAAAATTGGATTCTTACTGCTAGATGTGCAATAACTTTCTCTAAAGTTTAGGGTCTTTTTGCCTGAGTTTTTATTAGCTAATTATTTCTTTTTTGTAATTGAGGTGTTTTTCGGTTATAAAACTACAAATATACCTGAGTAACCTTTATTGTTATTTAATTTTTTTTAGTTCCAAATTTGCAGAGTTGATATGTAACATGATTTGAAAGAGATTTCACCATTTTCTTCATCTTCAGCTTTCTTTTGCTTAAATGCTGGAGGGTATGTGCGCTAGAGAGCAGGAAAGGAGAAAGCACCCTCCAGTGGGTCGCGATCATGCCTCAATCCCTTCTTCATTTCTCCATTCTGTTGGGATTGGGGGCATGCATGCACACGTGCCTGGCATGTTTTACAAGCCACCAGGAATGGTATTCAAACCACTATGAGTTAGGTGGGATCAGCCCTCTTAAACCAGTAAGCTGTAGAGCTGCCCCTCCTATTTTGTTTTTAATAAACCCTTTCTATGTATTTATTAAAGATTTTCCACGTAATTAAGAAACTTAATATACTTAGAAGTTTATGAGCATTTGTCGCTCATAGGGAGGAACTTTCCCAAATCTCTAAGGCTAAGCTTTCATTCATGACTTGTGATTAAAAGAGTTTTACTCAAGTGGCTTTAAGTTCAAGATCATGGGAGCGAGATTATTTGAGCAGTAGAGATAGGTGGGAATCGGGGCCTCAAGTGTCTGGATTGCTTTTGTAAATGGGGTATTAAAACTGATTCCACTAAGAGCTTCTGAGTAACCAATCAATTCACTTCCTTGCTGCTGTTTGACATTCTCACAGTGACCATCTTTCCACCGTAGAAAAGGACACAAATGGAGAAGTTCTGTGGGTGTGGTGTTATCCTTCCACGACAGCTGCATTAAGGAATCTGCTGCTTAGAAAATGCTGCCTTACAGATGAAAACAAACTTCTCCATCCCTTTGTCTTTGGTCAGTACAGAAGAACATGGTTTTATATCACAACAGTTGAAGTTCCAGATTCTTCAGTTTTGAAAAAGGTATGATTGCATTAAGGTAAAAAAAAAAATGATGTCAGATGATTCAAATAACTTAATTCTAGACCATTCATAGTACATTTTTGAAAATATTATTGTTTTCATTGGGAATGTCATCTTTCACATTTTAGTCATTCATTCTATAAATATTTTTGGTGTTTATTATATCACAGCTCCTGTGATTTATATATTAGTGTGTATAACAGCAATCCATTATCTTTTCTTTTTCCTTTTATTCAGGTTATATTGGATGGAATAAGCATATAACAATAGTTTCAAGGCATGACTGATTAAAAATGCAAAGAAGTATTTTTCCACAATTAAAAACTATTCCTGGTGCCAGCAGGTGGTGTAGTGGTTAAGGGCGCTGGACTCTCACATGGCAGACCATGGTTCGAGTCCTGGACCAGTGGCTTGCTTTCTCATTTTCCCTCTCTTTCTCACTCACTCTGGTCAAATTAAAACAAATAAAGTTAAATAAAATAATTAAAAAAAAACTATTCTAAAGGATATAATTATCCTTGGCATAGTTAAAAATTTTTTTTTCATTTGCTTGTAGATAGTAAGGCTATAGTAAGAATTTAGAAACAATAATTAAGAGAACTCATATATTAGGTAGGCTTTTTTTTTGGTATATTGTTTGATATGAACTGTGCCAACATGACATGTGGGAAACCAGTACCTGGTTGTAGACTTTCTAATCCCCAGTCACTGGCAGGGTTTTTCAAAGAAAGGAATAGTAGAAGGAAGTACCTGAACCTTTGCATATACCTGGCTGGGGACTTCTTTTCCCTTTCTAGGGCTAATTTTATTTATTTATTTTTAAAATGATTTATTTAATTTTATTAATTCATTCATTGTTTTAATTTGACCAGAGACAGATACAGAGAGGAAGAGAGGGAAAGTGAGAAACCAAGCCACCAGGTCTAAGACTCGAACCGTGGTCGGCCATATGGGAGTGTCCAGTGCCTTAATCACCATGCTACCTGCTGGACCCCAAGGCTAATTTTATAGCCAATAATGAACTGTACAAGTCATGATGGAAAGACCAGTTTAAACTTAAGGAATGACATCTAGAAACACAAGAAGCAACAATTTAGAAATTGTTATAGGTTTAAGTTGAAACAGAGGTTCATAATGAGGAAATGTAAATTTGCAAGAAGATAGGTTTCAGTGTGATAAAATCTTTGCTTTATGTTCTGTAAGTTCTTGCTGAAAAGTCTTGATCTACCTTGAGTGGATTCATCTCATGTTTTGCATTACAGACTTTCAAGTTACAGCGGCATCACTGTCACATCTGTTGATTTACAGATTTGAAAGATGGCAAGATTTAGAGATGGTTCTTATACTTCCAAATATGACTTATTAGGTCATGACATGTTTTTCTACATAAAAATGCATCATGACTTTCCCAACAACCCAATATTATGAATATATTTCTTCAGTGCTTTGCTTCTTATAAAGTTCTACATTTGTTTCAGTAATGGAGAAATTAAATATAAGACTATGAGAAATTTGTATTTATAATAATAAAGGCATATATATAACAGTGCCTTTATAACACCCCACACAGTGTTAATTATTTCAGGAACTATATGATTGTCACTGAGATGTATTTTGGTGATTTTTATCCTTCTATGAATTCATTAATGAAAAACAGTTGCTAAATTGATAGGTCTGATTTAGCAATCCTAGCTAGTTCTGCTTTGATGAGATTAGGGGACATTAAAAAGAAACACATTTTTGAGACCGGCAGATGGCATAGTGGTTATGTCACTGGACTCCCACATAGTCGACCATGGTTTGAGTCCAGGACTTGGTGGCTTAAAACTCATACCAGGTGTGGGTGGGCCCAAAATCCTGAGAGGAGAATGGAAGAGAATGGATTGCAGTGTGGCCTTCCCCCCCTTGCGGGGTGATTTTTCACTTTCTGTCTCTCTCTGTCTTTCCAGTGAGCACACATACACTATAGCAAAAATCTCTCTAAAAAAAAAAAAAAAAAAAAAAAAAGAAGAAGTAAAAGACAAAGAAACTCACATATTTTACATTTGAGTAAAATATCTTTGTGTTTCTATAAAAACTTCCTAAAAGCATTGTGTTCTTATGTAAGAAATTAAATATATGTGTATATATTAAATACATACATGTACACACACGTACATGTACACACTTATAAAAGTGTAAAGAAGCAAGTGAGGACATTTTTACATTGTGGTCTTTTCCATTTAATACCGGTATATCTAGTAAAAGAGGTTTGTTAGAATATAATAATAAAAATGAGTTCTATGAAAGTGCCTTTAAAAAGTGTACTTTTTGTTTCTTTTGGACAGGTGACTCATTTTTCTATTGTTCTGACCGCCAAAGATTTTAACCCAGAGAAATATGCCGCCTTCACTAGGATATTGTGTAGGTCTGTATGAAAACGGTATTAAATACTAATATATAAAAATGAACATCTTACTCAATAGTTCCATAGCCGATTTCTCCACTGAGGAAGCAAATTTCAGCCCTTTTATCTCCCCAACTTAATTGTTAGTGGCCCTTCAGAGACTATTTGGTAAAGAGAGACATTCTCGTCTGCTTTGTTGCTATTGCTCCTTTTATTTGGGAAAATGCTCTGGGGAAAGAGAAAGTTGCCAGGGCCAGAATTCAGACTACAATCAGCCATATGGGATCCAGCTCTCTACATACAGTGCTTAACTACTGTGCTGTGGGGCAGCTCAGGAAAGTATTTCTTAGCTGAATGCACTGGGAAATTCTGAAGAATTGGTTCATGATGATTCACATAAAGTCCTTTAGTTTCATCTCAGCTGTTGAAAAAGTTATCTAAAATATACCAGTCTAATTTCCTATTGTTAGGGACACTGACTTCTTTTTTTAAAGAATTATTTTATTTATCATTATTATTATTATTATTTAATTTGTTGTAAGGCAGGTGCACTCACCAGAGAGAGAGAGAGTGAGAGCAAAAGGGAAAGTAAGCCAGTAAGCTACCAGGTCAAAATTCAACCTATGTGGGAGTTCAGCGCCCTAACCACACCACCTGTTGGCCCCAACATTGACTTTTTTTTTAAGGATTAAAAATTTTTGGAATGGGACCAGTGGTTGGTGTAATGGCTATGTCACTGGACATCCATGTAGTCGACTACTGTTCGAGTCCTGGACCCGGTAGCTTAAACTCATGCCAGGCACATGTGCGTGCCGGCCCAAGATCCCAAGAGGAGAATGGAGGAGAAGGGATTGCAGCGTGGCCATCCCCCCTGGGGGGTGATTTCTTTCTTTCTGTCTCTTTGTCCCTGTCTCTCTGGTGAACCCATGCACCCTATAGCAAAAACCTCTCGGAAAAAAAAAAAAATCTTTTGCAAGATCTTAGTTGTTTGGAGTTTATCCCCCACCCCACTCTCTCTCTCTCTCTCTTTTTAATGCTAGGTATATATGTGTATGTGCATGTGCAAAAGAGAGCGAGGGAGAGAAAAAGAGAGAGAGAGAATCCACCAGTCGGCATAGGCATGCTATAATCTTTTTTCCCACAGTTCCCTATTCCGTCAGGATCCTGGACGTGTGCATAGCTGGCATGTTTTTCAAGTTAATGGGGTATGGACTCAAACCCTTGTCTGCCATGTGGGATCTGGCTTCCTTCACACTTGCGTAGCTACGCTATGGGGCCAGTCGCCTGTTTGTATGCTTTTTTTACTATTGCTGTTAAAAGTTAGAATTGTAGGGAACCAGCAGTTAGCGTAATGGCTATGTTGCTGGACTCCCACGTAGTCGACCGCGGTTCGCGTCTTGGACCCGGTGGCTTACAACTCATGCCGGGCGCGTGTGCATGCGTGCCCAAGATCCCGAGAGGAGAATGGAGGAGAAGGGATTGAGGCGTGACCATCCCCCCGGGGGGTGATTTCTCACTTTCTGTCTCTATGTCTCTCTCTGTCTGTCTGGCGAGCGCACGTGCCCTATAGCGAAAGACCTCTCAAAAAAAAAAAAAAAAAAAAAAAAAAGAAGTTAGAATTGTAGTTCTAGATATTAATGTATTACATTCAGCTCTTCCAAGAAGGTTTTCTGGAGGAGATGACGAGAACTGTTTTTGTTTTTCCCCAAATAAACCTGATAAATGCTTGCCCTTTTATAATTTTTATGCATACATGCATGCATGC
This sequence comes from Tupaia tana, assembly GCA_026018925.1. Classification (NCBI taxonomy): domain Eukaryota; kingdom Metazoa; phylum Chordata; class Mammalia; order Scandentia; family Tupaiidae; genus Tupaia; species Tupaia tana. The sequence continues at coordinate 29,795,730 of JAKSZU010000010.1, forward strand.
ACGTACCAAAAATTAAAACAACCCCAAAACCCCTAATGTAAGGATATCTCAGGACCAGCAGTTGGCGTAATGGCTATGTCGCTAGATTCCTATGTAGTCGACCTGGTCTGAGTCCCAGACCCGGTGGCTTAAACTCACGCTGGGCATGTGTGCGTGCGTGCCCAAGATCTTGAGAGGAGGATGGAGGAGAAGGGATTGTGGCATGGCCATCCCCCCTGGGGGGTGATCTCTGTCTTTCTGGTGAGCACACGTGCCCTATAGCAAAAACCTCTCAAAAAAAAAAACTACCTCTTTATTACCTAAGGGTTTTATTTAGATTAGCTAAATGACTTTTACTATTTTGCGGCCAGTTCCCCTAAAAAAGCCTTTTTGCATAATCTGATAAGTTCCTACTGCATGACTCACTGTGATATAAACAGTTGTCGGCTAATGTGGCACTGACACAAAGGGGGATTATTATTGCTAGAAGAGACGCCATCCAGAAGCCATAAACTAATAGCACTTACAGAGGTGTTTTTGAACAAACACTGAACTCCCACTTTATTTGAGTCAGGTTAGGTTAATAACTGAATTCTCTGAGAAGTATTCAGGGATCCAGAAAGCAAGGTTGCTTCAGACTCTATTTCCTGCTCAGAGGACGTCTCAGCTTTTGCCGTACTGTGGCATCGTGGCCCTCTAGATTTTCCTCTCCTGTCACAGTATGAGAGAAGTGAGGACCCAGAGCTGCTGCCAGCCACCTCCCCTGCTCTTACCCCTTATTGCACTTACATGCTCACCTTACACGTTTGTACATACATAAGCTTACGCACACACATGTGCAGATGGCGAGGTTAGTGTGGAGTTGCTCCCTTCCATTTCTGGTGAGAGAAGCAGGCAGATGTGCTTTTTTTAGCAGGCTGCTACAGGGGCAGTGGGAGCCTAGTGGGAAGGCTTTCTTCCCTGTGTGGCATCCAGGTTAACTTCCAGAACCCCCTTCATTTTCTAGTCCCTGTAGCTCGTGGCCCTGGTAGAGAACTAAGGTTTCATGCACACTTGGAATCCATTGTCCAGGCCAGATGTGACAACTTGTGAGTTGTCTATCTGAACAAGGTCCTCTGGAAAAACCACTGTGTGGTTTTCCTGTAGAGTGGCATTCCTATGGAATTCCTCTCTCTGTCCCATCTCTCGCAGCCCAGGGTTTTATCTGGGAAGTTATCTTCTACTGATCCTCTGTTTCTCTTCTCCATTACTGTCTGTTGTTTCTTTATAATATTTATGGTGCTTTATATTTTTTGTTGTTGGTGGTAGTAATGTACCTAATTAGAAAAAATAAAGAGGATCAGCTGGTGGTGTGATGGTTATGGCAACTGATCCCACATGGCTGACTGCACGGTTCAAGTCCTGGACCTGCAGCACAATGGGCATGTGTGTGCATGCGTGCCCAAAATCTAAAATAAAGAATGGAGGAGGAGAGATTGTAATGCGGCTCTCCCCTCTGTGGGGGCGATTCATCATTTCCTTCTTCTCTCTTTTCTCTCTGGTGAGCATATGTGCCCTAAAAAAACAAACAAAACAAAACGAAAGAATGAAAAAAGAACAACACAGAAGAGTGTACAGTAAAAACTCTGTCCCTTGTTCCCCAGGCTCCAGTTCTACTTCCTGACCCCCACGCCACACACTTCTATGATCTCTCCTTTTTTAATGATTATTTTATGTAACTTTACTTATTTTTTGTTAATTCGACTAGAGAGAGACAAAGCAAGACAGAGGACAAGTGAGAAAGCAAGCTGCCAGGTCTGGGACTCGAACCGTGATTGGCCATGTGGATGTCCAGTGCCCTTAACCACCACGCCACCTACCGGCTCCTGTAATCTTTCTTTACATTGTACCAGATATGTTTTCTCTCTGTTTGAGCAGGCCTGTGAGTTTACAGGTTTGAGTACATTATACATATATAAGAGCTTACCATATTCATTGTTCTCTACCTTTTTTGCTCAATTTGTAGATTGAAATAATAAGCACTGATGGTTGACACAATTTGGTAAGCAGTTACACACTTGCTTTTTTCACTTAATTTATAGTAAATGACATTTTCAAGTAATCTGTCTGAAACATCAGGGTTTTTTTTGTTTTGTTTATTTTTTTTGTTATTGGAGAGGTTTTTTTTTTTGAAAGGTTTTTGCTATAGGGCGCCTGCACTCGCCAGACAGACAGAGAGAGACAGAGAGACAGAAAGTGAGAAATCACCCCCCAGGGGGATGGCCACATCACAATCCCTTCTCCTCCATTCTCCTCTCGGGATCTTGGGCACGCACGCACACGCACCCAGAGTGAGTTTAAGTCACCTGGTCCGGGACTCGAACAGTGGTCGACTACGTGGGAGTCCAGCGACATAGCCATTACGTTAACTGCTGGTCCCCAGTTTTACTGTTGACTTTCTATCCCATTGGCTTCTGAGAGTCCCAAATAGATCTAGTTATGTTTCTCAAGCAAAATTTAGTTCTCCTTGCTCACAGGAAGAGATTTCAAGGGGAAGAGACTAACTCCACATGTGAGCTATAAATGCAGCCAGTTTCCTGTCAGCATTTTCTGGAAGTTTTAATTTGATGATGAATGTCTCTAGTACACATTTATCTCTAAAAACCTAAGAGTTTTTATTTCTTAATTATCTAAATATAGCTGCCTTTGGGAACTCTGATAATAAGTATGGGTTCTACAGCTAATTACTGCTTGCTCTGTGAACAATGCATCAAACTCCTTTCTTGTCAAAGGCAATCCTAGCAATAAAACAAAGTTGTCTGACTAAGAACGCCAGTTGTGAATGTAAGACATAAAAAGAGATAAGTATATGATAGTCTTGAGAGTAATTGGTACTCTGAAAGTCCAGTTTCTTCTCTTGCCTTAGTGACTAAAGCAGGCTTCCCCAGATGTAAGGAGAGAGCTGACATCAAAGAATTGTTGAAGGTCTTTCAGGGTTTTTATTTATTTATTTATTTTTTTGCCATAGGACACATGTGCTCGCTAGAAAGACACAGAGGGAGAGAGAGAGAAAGAAAAATCCCCCCACCCCCAGCCCCAGGAGGATGATCACACCACAGTCCCCGACTTCTCCTTCATTCTTCTCTGAGCATTTTGGGCACGCACGCACATGCAGCTGGTGTGATTTTTCAAGCTGCCAGGTCCAGGACTTGAACTGTGATTGGCCATATGGGCGTCTAGTGCCTTAACCAATATGCCACCTGCTGGCTCCATTTTTCTTTTTAATATAGGTTTTTTGTTTTGTTTTGTTTTTGTTTATTTGTTTGTTTTGTTTTTAGGAGAGGTTTTTTGCTATAGGGTGCATGTGCTCACCAGAAAGACAGAGAGGGACAGAAAGCGAGAAATCACCCCCCAGGGGGGATGGCCATGCCGTAGTCCTTCTCCATTCTCCTCTCAGGATCTTGGGCACGCACACACACACACCCAGCGTGAGTTTAAGCCACCGGGTTCGAGACTAGAACCACGGTTGACTACATGGGAGTCCAGTGACATGGCCATTACCCCAACCACTGGTCCCATTTTAATATAGTTTTTAATTAAAGTAGAGGGTTACATGTTCTGAAGAGATTCAAGCATTCAGAAATGTTATTAGGACTTAGCTTTAGATTGTTTAGAAAGTATTTGTGTCTAGCTTTGGAGCATTTTCTCATGTAATTCGTGCCAAATAAAATTATTGCCTTTTGTCCTTTCTTTATAGAATATACCTGAAACATGGGAGTCCAGTGAAAATGATGGAGAGTTATATTGCAGTTCTCACAAAGGGGATATGCCAGAGTGAAGAAAATGGCTCTTTCCTTAGCAAGGACTTTGACGCCCGAAAGGCATACCTTGCAGGCTCCATCAAAGGTAAAAAAAAAAAAAAAGAAAGAAAACAAGAGACAGGCCCAGCCTGGTGGCCCTGTCAGTAAAGCCACATGGCTGATGGTTGATGGCTGATGGCAAATTTAGATCCCTGGGTCAGCCTGAAATTATGCTGGGCACATGCCTGAAATACTAACAAGACTATGTTGAGGGTGCTTCTCTCATGTACTTTCTATTATAAATGTATTTTTTAATCTTCTTTTTTTAAAAATAATTATTTTATTTAACTTTATTTTTATTTTACTTATTTACTTTAATTTCACTAGAGAGGGACAGAGTGAGAGAGAGAGAGGGAAAGCGAGAAAGCAAGCCACCAGGTCTGAGACTTGAACCGTGGTCAGCCATGTGGGAGTCTAGTACCCTTAACCACCATGCCACCTGCCAGCCCCAATCTTCTTTTTTTTAATTGCCAGAGGGTACCTGTACTTACCAGAGACAGAGAGTAGGGAGAGAGGGAGAAAGCGTCACAGTGGGGTTTGGTCACACTACAGGCTCTTCTCCGTTTCTTCATTGTTGGGATTTAGAACATGCATATACATGCACCCCGTGTGTTTTGCAAGCCACTAAGGCTGGGATTCAAACTGCTGTCCACCATGTGGGATTCCTAAGCTGTGGGGCTGTCCAATAAAATAAATTTGAAAAGAAGAAATAAAAATCCATTCCAGGGCCTAGCAGATGGTGTAATGGTTACATTGCTGGGCTCCCACATAGTCGACCATGGTTTGAGTCCTGGACCCAGCAGCTTAAAACAAGGTGCATGTGCATGTGTGCCCAAAATCTTGAGAGGAGAATGGAGGAAAAGGGCCTGTGGTGTGGTCATCCCCTCCAGGGGGGTGATTTCTCGCTTTTTGTCTTTCTGGCAAGCATACACATCCTATAGCAAAAATCTCTGTTAAAAAAAAAAATTCCAGTGACAAACTCCTTAAGACAGGATGTTTTTTCATTAGTCTCTCTCATACGTTATTTTTTTTTTTTAATTTTATTTATTGTTATTATATTTTAACTTGACCAGAGAGAGAGAGAGTAGGAAAGTGAAGAAGTAAGCCACCAGATACAGGACTCAAACCGTAGTCAGCCATGTGAGAGTCCAGCGCTTTAACCACTATGCCATCTGCCGGCCCCTCTCTTAAGCTTTTTATTTTAATTATTATTTATTTAACTTTATTTATTCATTCATTTAATTTTAATTTGACCAGGGAGAGGCACAGAGAGAGAGAGAGAGAGAGAGAAAGGGAGAAAGGAAGCCGCCAGGTCCGGGACTCGAACCGCGGTCGGCCATGTGGGAGTGGCCAGCACCTTAACCACCACGCCACCTGCTGGTCGCCCTCTCATACGTTATTTTCATCTATGTAATATTTGTTTCCTTATAAGAGGACACTTTAACTCCTTTATTTCCTATTGGGCTTGAATGCTCTTAAAGGAAAATACATTTTTTGGTGTTTTTTTATTGTTTTATTTTTTAAATTTTTTTTTTTTTTTTTTTTTTTTTTTTTTTTTTTATAAATTAGTCTATTATTATAGAAATGTTGTTTTGGGACTGGCAGGTAGTTTGGTGGGTAATGGTGCTAGACTCCCACATGGCCAGCCACGGTTTGAGTCCCGGACATGGAGGCTTGCTTTCTTACTTTCTCTCTCTCTCTTACTCTATCTCACTCTATCCTTCTCTGGTCAAATTAAAATAAATAAGTAAATGGATAAATAAAGTTAAATAGAATAATTCTTAAAAAAAAAAGAAAAAGAAAAAAGAAAGAAATGTTCTTTTGTCAGTAAGCTGAATTTTACGCCACAAGGTCTCTACTGACTTCCATAGTTTTTCTTTCCTTGCATCATAGCAGCTTCCTCTTCCATCTGGAGAACTCAAGCCCCTGATCCGGGGTCCCTCATCCCACTCCCAGCTGGAAAACTTAGAATGGTAGGGATAGCCACAGACTTCAGGGTACCTGAGAGGGAAGAGAGGGCATCATGGAAGGCAAAGCTGCCCTTGGCTGTGTCTTCCCACACCCCCTGCCTGTCTTTGCTTTTTAAAAATTATTTTTCATGATAGCACATGTACATGCATGAGAGAGAGAAGAGTAAGAAAGAGAAAGAAAGCATACTTGACAGGATCTCGTTTAACCACCCCCTCTCCACCAGTCCTCTAACTCCTCCTAGGCTCACATGCTTGGCCCCAGTGTGTTGTTCCTGGATGACTGGGCCCTGGATTCAAACTGGTTGGCCTGTGAGTGCCAGTACTCCAGTTCACTACACTACCAACCCCACCACCAGGTTGGGCCTCTGCTTTTCATCCTACCATCCCATGTAGTTTCTTTTTGTCAGAGGGTATGTGCATTTGCTGGAATCAGAGAGAGAGAACGAGAAAGTACCTCCCAATGCAGATGGTCACACTGAAATTTCTTTCTCCTCCATTTCTTCATCCCATCAGTATTTTGGGCCTTGCACGCACAGGTGTGTGGCATGTATTTCAAGTTGCTGGGGCCAGGATTCGAACCATTGGTTGGCCATGGGGGATCCAGCACCCTTGACCATTTGGCTAGGGGCCAGCCCTATCCTGTGGTTTCTCAGCATCCCTGATAAGGTGTTAGATGTTCATCAAGCTAGCTGCAAAGGACTAAATAGTGATGGGGGTGAGGGGCTTAAGGGAAGTGGGGTTAGTAGAAAGTTTTTTAAAATAAGGAAGTTATTTTGTTTGTTTTTGCTATGGGTGCATGTGCTCACTAAAGAAAGAAAGAAAGAGAGAGAGAGAGAGAGAGAGAGAGAGAGAGAGAGAGAACTCACCCCCTAGGGCAGATGGCCACACTACAATCCATTTTCCATTCATCTTTCAGGATTTTAGACATGCACACACATGCACCTGGTGTGTTCTTCAAACTACTGGGTCTGGAACTTGAACTGTGCACTTGGCCATGTGGGATCTAGCCACCTTAACTTCGACATCTGCTGGCCCCAATTCAGGACATTTTTTTGATGCAAAAGGATGCTGGTTCCTCTTTGCATCATTTATTTCACTTTCTTGAGAGTCTGGCATCATCTCTGTAACCAGCATAGAGTCTCTGGGCACGAGGAGGGGTGGGGAGTGGGGACTGGATGTAGCGATTAACAAATGCTGGTCAGCGGATGTATGGATCAGTATACCCACCCAGGGCCAGCAGGTGGTGTGGTGGTGAAAGGGACTGGACTCCCACATGGCCAACCGTGGTTCAAGTCCTGGACCTGGTGGCTTCCTTTGTCACTTCCCTCTTCTCTGATCAAATTGGAAAATAATAAGTAATAAAGTTAAAATAATTCTTTAAAAAAAATACCCATCCACCACATGAGGTGTTTCTGTGCTTACATTTGCCTAAATTTATTCTCTGTATTGAAACTAATTTTGCATTCATATGACAAAAATTCTTTCTGAGAGAAACTTTATTTCTTTACATAATATTTAATATAGTGATATTATAATTTTTTTTATTTTAGACATTGTATCTCAGTTTGGAATGGAAACTGTTATCTTACACACAGCACTGATGCTAAAGAAGAGAATTGTCGTCTACCACCCCAAAATAGAAGCTGTCCAGGAGTTTACCAGGTATCATCTCAAATTATTATTATTATTTTTTTTAAATATTTTTAATTTGGGAACCAGCAGTTAGCGTAATGGCTATGTCGCTTGGACTCCCACGTAGTCGACCGCGGTTCGTGTCCCGGACCCGGTGGCTTAAAACTCACGCCGGGCGCGTGTGCGTGCGTGCCCAAGATCCCGAGAGGAGAATGGAGGAGAAGGGATTGCGGCGTGACCATCTCCCCTGGGGGGTGATTTCTCGCTTTCTGTCTCTATGTCTCTCTCTGTCTGTCTGGCGAGCGCACGCGCCCTATAGCAAAAACCTCTCAAAAAAAATTTTTTTAATTTTATTTACTCATTTACTTATTTTATTTTGACCAGAGAGATAGAGAGAGAGAGAGAGAGAGAGAGAAAGGGAGAAAGCAAGGCACCAGGTCCAGAACTTGAACCATGGTTGGCCATATGGGAATGTCCAGCGCCCTAATCACCATACCACCTGCTGGTCCCCATCTCAAATTATTAAAAAGTGTAAACTTTGTTGGCTGACAGTTTGGGACATTAGATATTACCATGTGATCTATTCTGTTACACATTTGGTATAAATAGAATATGTTAGGCTGAGTGTGAAATGTCATTTTGGTCTAATATTTCAATCCAGATCTAGTAGTTCAAGGTCACTGAGCTTGGATAGATTCTTTTTTAACTTTAGAATTACAAAAAATTTAGAGCAGAGAGTTAGTGAACTTTTCCTTGCCAGAGTAAATATTTTAGGCTTGTGCACCACGTGGTGCCTTGTCCAAACTACTCAATTGCTTGGTAGCACAGAAGCAGTCCTAGACGGCATGTATGTAAATGAATGAGTGTGGTTATGTTCAATAAAACTTTATTTGCAAAAATAGAGTTGGCCCACGGGCCTCAGTTTGCTGGCTCCTGTTTTAGGGAAGTTGTTCCCTCTGTTCATTTTTACAAAAGACTCTATTTTTGTACATACAGAATTTTTAGGGATCGGGAATTGGTTGCTAAAACTAACTCATTCTTAGATCCTTCTTTTTTTTTAAAAAAAAGAATTATTTATTTTAGGACCAAGATGGTGTCATGGTTATGTCACTGAACTCCCATGTAGTTGACAGCTGTTGGAATCCCAGACCTGGTGACTTAAAACTCACACCAGGCACTTGTGCATGCATGCCCCAAATCCCAAGAAGATACTGGAAAAGAAGGGATAACAGCAAGGCCATTCCTCCTGGAGGGTGACGTCTCACTTGCTGTCTTTCTGTCTCTCTGTCTCTCTGTCTCTCTGTCTCTGCAGTGAGTGTACACACCCTAGGGCAAAAATCTCTCTAAAAATGATTTAATTCCACTTATTATTATTATTTTAAAAATTGACCAGGGAAAGACAGGGAGAGAGAGAGAGAAAGTGGGAATACAAGCCCCCAGGTCTAGGACTTGAAACACACATGTGGAAATCCAGCCCCTTAACCCCCATACCACCTACTTGGCCCCTTAGAACCTTTTGTTTTAAATGTAAAAAAAAAAAAAATTATTATTTTATTTAACTTTATTTATTTTAATTTGACCAGAGAGAGAGAGAGAGTGAAAGCGAGGAAGGGGGGGGAAGCTTCCAGGTTCAGGGCTTGAACTGCAGTCGGCCATGTGGGAGTTCAGCGCCTCTAACCACCATGCCATCTGCTGGCCCCAGACCCCTTAGATCCTTTTACTAGAAGAAAGGAGAATTACCATTGTGCCAGTTTACTGTATGCCAGGCATTATGTGAGACACCTCACATTTAATGCACTCATGATAAGAACCCTGCAAGGAAATAGTATTATCCTATTTAATGAATGAGAAAATTGAAGCTGGCAGAGGCTAAATGATAATATAAAGAAGAAAGGCTTTGTAGTCAGAAAGTCCTAGGTTAAGATCCTAGGAGGTGGGACCAGCAGTTGGTGTAATGACTATGTCGCTGGACTCCCATGTAGTCAACTGTGGTTTGAGTCCTGGACCCGGTGGCATAAACTCACACTGGGCACGTGTGCGTGTGTGCCCAAGATCCCGAGAGGAGAATGGAGGAGAAGGGATTGCGGCGTGGCCATCTCCCGGGGGGGGGGGGGGGGGGTGATTTCTCACTTCCTGTCTCTCTGTCTCTCTCTGTCTTTCTGGCGAACGCACACGCCCTATAGAAAATACCTCTCCAAAAAAAAAAAAGATTCTGGGAGGGAAGTTTATAGGCTTTGTGATCAACTAACAGATAACCTTGATTTCTTTCTCTTTCAAGTGAGGGTTATAATATTTACCTCCTAAGTTTGTTTTCAGGACTGGAAATAATGTACAAATTATTACTATTTTTTAAATTAATTTTATTTATTTATTTATTTATTTTTAATTTTCCAGAGAGAGGGGGAAAGTAAGAAAATAAGCCACTAGGTCTGGGACTCAAATTGTGGTCCACTCATATGGGAATCTAGTGCCTTAACCACCATACCAACCTCAATATATGTATTATTAGCACTGTGCTTAGCATGCATTTTGCTCACACTTTATAAATGATTACTATTATGGTCAAGCTTATCTCAGATTTTTAAAAAAATTATCTTATTTAATTTTATTTACTATTTTTAATTTGCTATGGAGCATGTGCTTTCACCAGAGAGAGAGAGACAGAGAAAGTAAGGAAACAAGCTGCCAGGTCCAGAACTTGAACCACAGTCAGCCATGTGGGAGTCTAGCACCTTAACCACATGCCACCTGTTGGTCCAGTTGCCTCAGATCTTAAGTGAGAAGGCCAGAATTTTTGCTCTATTCTTTCTAGGTCAAAAACCTTGTATTTTTCTTTCTTTCTTTCTTTCTTTTTTTAAGATTTTTGCCATAGGGCATGTATGCTCACCAGAGAGACAGAAAGAGACAATGAGAAGGTAAGTGAGAAATCACCCCCCTGAGGGAATGGCCATGGCAGGGATTTGGGGCACACATGCACATGCACGGTGTGATTTTCAAGTTGCCAGGTCCAGGACTTGGACCATGGATAGTCATGTGGGAGTCAAGCATCTTTTTTCTTTTTAAAGAATTATTTTATTTAACCTTATTTATTTATTTAAATGTGACCAGAGAAGGACAGAGGGAGTGAGCAAGAGAGAGAGAGAGGGAGAAAGTGAGAAAGCAAGCCACCAGGTCTGAGTCTGGAACCATGATCATCCATGTGGGAGTCCAGCATCCTTAGCCACCAGGCCACCTGCTGGCCCCTAAAGTCTTTTATTTTTCTACCTCATCACCTTTTCCTTCCACATTTGTGCTTCTTAAACTGAGCATCCACAGCTTCTGAGATATTTAGCAGGGCACCAGGAGGTTCACAAAGCCTCAGATAAGTTCAGTACATCTTCCTGCAATAGTTGTTTTACTGCAAATTTTCTTCTTTTTTTTTGGTAGAGATTTTTACCTTAGGGCATGTGTGCTGTGTGGGGAGAGGGAGACAGAGACGGTGACAGGGAAAGTGAGAAGTCACCCCAAGGGGAGATGGCCACACCACAATCCCTTCTCCTTTATTCTCCTCAAGCCATTAGGTCTGGGACTTTAACCACAGTTGGCCATGTGGGAGTCCAGTGACATAACCACTATGCCATCTGCTGGCCCCACTGGCCAAAATTTTTTGGGTCACAATCTCCCCAAATTCTTTTTTTTTTTTGGAGAGGTTTTTGCTATAGGATGCATGCACTTGCCAGAAAGACAGAGAGAGACAGAGAGACAGAAAGCGAGAAATCATCTCCCAGGGGTATGGCCACTCTGCAATCCCTTCTCCTCTATTCTTCTCTCAGGATCTTGGGCATGCACGCACACACACCCAGCATGAGTTTAAGCCACTGGGTCCAGGACTCAAACCGCGGTTGACTACATGGGAGTCCAGCAACATAGCCATTACGCTAACTGCTGGTCCCCCCAAAAAAATTTTAGAGGAAAAATCTGTTATATGGAAACAAACACAATGTGGTTTACACATTTGACTGAAATTTTAAATGTAAATGGGTGACTTCCAGAAAATTTCTTACTTGCAGGGACCATTTGGGGTTTTAGGCTCAGACTCACTTTCCATGGCAGTCTGCAGAGTGGAATGTTTGGAAGGAAACTGTAGAAGCATCACTAGGTGCCACCATGGAGATCTTTGAAAATTCACCGTGAGGGGCTGGCAGGTGCCGTGGTGGTTAAAGTTGCTGGACTCCCACATGACTAACTGCGGTTTGAGTCTCAGACCTGCCAGCTTGCTTGCTGACTCTCTTTCTCTGTCTTTCTCTGGTCAAATTAAAATTAAAAAAAAAAAAAAAGTAATAAATAAAGTTAAATAAAATAATTATTTTTAAAAAAGAAAATTCACCTTAAGCTTTTTGAGCTGATCTGACCCTAAAACCGAAGTTTAATAAAACATTACATTGCTTTAATTTGAAGCCTGGAAGTGTTTGTCAGCATGTCTGGGGCCTGGTCTCACTTCTGCCCCTATTCTCTGATTTGCTCCTCAGGAAGGGGAGGAGAGACAGGCTGAGTCTTCAAGGTGTAGGCCAGCAATCATTTGAGTGCTTTCTTGTCTCATTTCCTCAGGACCCTGCCTGCCCTGGTATGGCATCGACAGGATTGGACCATCCTTCACTCTTATGTGCACCTCAACACTGATGAACTAGAAGCCTTGCAACTGTGCACAGGTAGGTAAGAGGATCCCAGGAAGAAAATATTCTGCTTTAAGTAGGGTCTTTTTTTTTTTTTTTCGAGTTTTTTATTTTTTTCTATAGGGTACGTGCACTCGCCAGAAAGACAGACAGACAGACAGAGAGACAGAAGCGAGAAATCACTCCCCCAGGGGGGATGGCCATGCTGTAATCCCTTCTCCTCCATTCTCCTCTTGTGATCTTGGGCATGCATGCACCACACCCGGCATGAGTTTAAGCCACTGGGTCCGGGACTTGAACTACAGTCGACTACATGAGAGTCCAGCAACAAAGCAATTGCGTGTGTCTCTCTGGTGAGCACATGCACCTTATAACAATTTTTTTTTTTTAGAGAGAGATTTTTTCTTTTTTCTTTGGGGGGGGGGAGAGGTTTTTTTTTCGCTATAGGGCGCGTGCGCTCGCCAGACAGACAGAGAGAGACAAAGAGACAGAAAGCGAGAAATCACCCCCCAGGGGGGATGGTCACGCTGCAATCCCTTCTCCTCCATTCTCCTCTCGGGATCTTGGGCACACACGCACACGCGCCCGGCGTGAGTTGTAAGCCACCGGGTCCGAGACGCGAACCGCGGTCGACTATGTGGGAGTCCAGCGACATAGCCATTACGCTAACTGCTGGTTCCCTAGAGAGAGATTTTTGCTATAGGGTACATATGCTTCACCAGAAAGACAAGAGAGAGACAGAGAGACAGAAAGTGAGATATCACCCCCTGGGGGGACAGCCATACTGCAAGCAATCCCTTCTCCATTCTCCTCTCAGGATTTTGGACACACGTGCACTTGCACCTAGCATGAGTTTAAGCTGCTGGGTCCGGGACACGAACCACAATTGACTATGTGGGAGTCTAGTGATGTAACCATTACACCATATGCTGGTCCCCACAACAAATTTTTAAAAGACGTATTTAATTTATTATCTTTTAATTTGCTATAGGGCACATGTTGTTCACTATAGAGAGAAAGAGAGAGAGAGAGAAAGTGAGAAAGCAAGCTGCCAGGTCCAGGACTTGAACTGAGGTTGGCCATGTGGGAGTCTAGTGCCTTAATCACCACACCACCTGCTGGCATCCCCACATGCCAAATGTTTTTTAAAGTTTGCTGAAGAGCACCTACACTTACGAGAAAGAGACAGAGAGAGGGAGAGATTTCCCCCAGTGGGGTGTGGTCATGCAGCAATCCCTTCTCCTTTTTTTTTTTTTTTGGAGAGGTTTTTGCTATAGGGCACGTGCACTCACCAGAAAGACAGAGAGAAACAGAGAAACCGAAAGTGAGAAGTCACCTCCCAGGGGGAATGGCCACGCTGCAATCCCTTCTCCTCCATTCTCTTCTCAGGATCTTGAGTATGCACACACACGCGCCTGGTGTGAGTTTAAGCCACTGGGTCCCGTGATCAACTACATGGGAGTCCAGTGCCTTAACCGTTATGTAAGCAACTAGTGCTGATGATATTAAATTTTAAAATGGTCTCAGCCTGGTGGTACAGTCAACAGCAAACTGAACTGCAGTGGTGAAAGCCATGTGGCCAACTGTGGGTTCCATGGCTTGAAAACATGCTGGAAGTATGCCCAAGATCCTGACAAACGTGGCCAAGGCCCTGCTGAGGGTGTTTTTCTCGCTCCCTCTCTTTCATGTGTACACACATATACTTTTTATTATGAATCAGATTAACTTTTTTTTTTTTTTGAGAGTTTTTTTTGCTATAGGGTACATGCGCTCGCCAGACAGACAGAGAGAGACATAGATACAGAAAGCGAGAAATCACCCCCCAGAGGGGATGGTCACGCCGCAATCCCTTCTCCTCCATTCTCCTCTCGGGATCTTGGGCATGCACGCACACGCGCCCGGCGTGAGTTTTAAGCCACCGGGTCCGGGACACGAACCGCGGTCGACTATGTGGCAGTCCAGGGACATAGCCATTACACTAACTGCTGGTTCCCAATCAGATTAACTTTTAAAAAAATTATGTTCTTCATTTTTAAACATTTTCCCAGTGGGCGCCTATGTTTACAAAGAAAGCCAGAAAACACCCTTGTGTGGAAGATGATCACACTGCAATCTCTTCTCCCTCATTTCTCCCTCCTTTGAGGATTTGGGCACACATGCTGACGAGCCCAGCATATTTTTCAAACAGCCATGTTCAGGACTCGAACTGTGCAGTAGGCCTTATAGGATCTAGCCACTTTAACCATTGCACCACCAGCTGGCCCTCATGATATCTTCTCAGTTTTTTATTTTAAATTTGCTGTAAGGATATATGTGCATGCCAGAGAGAGACAAAGAAAGGGAAAGTGAGGAAATCACCCCCAGAGGGGATAACCACACCACAATCCCTTCTCCAGTCTCCTCTCAGGATCTTGGACACACACATACATACGCCTGCTATGTTTTTTAAGCTGCCAGGTCTGGGGCTTAAACCCTGCAGTTGTCCATACAGGATCCAGTCACCTTAACCACTATACCACCTGGCTGGTTCCCTCATGGTATCTTTTTTTTTTTTAAAGAATTGTGCTGGGGCTGGCAGGTGGCATGGTGGTTAAAGGCACTGGATTCCCACATGGCCGACTGTGGTTCAAGTCCCAGACCTGGCAGCTTGCTTTCTCGTTTTCCCTTTTTCTCTCTCTGTCACACTCTGGTCAAATTAAAAAATAGTAACTACAGAGGCCGACAGGTGGCATGGTGGTTGGGAGTGCTAGACTCCCACATGACTGACTACAGTTCAAGTCCTGAACCTGACAGCTTGCTTTCTCACTTTCTCTCTCTCTCTCTCTATCTCTCTCTGGTCAAATTAAAATAATAATAATAATAATAATAAAATAAAGTTAAATAAAATAATTCTTTGATAATAATAACAATAATAACAAATGGAATTAAATAAATAATTCTTAAAAAAAAAGAATTGTGCTAAAGAGCATGTACACTCACCGGAGAGAGACAGAGGGAAAGTGAGAAATCACCCCTGGGGGAAGGGCCACAGCACAGTCCGTTCTCTTCCATTCTCCTCTTGGGATTTTGGGCATTCACATACATGCACCTGGCATGATTTTCAAGCTGTTGGATCTGGAACTTGAACCACAGTCAGTCATATGGGAGTCCAGCACCTTAACCACCATGCCACCTGCTGGCCCTTCATGGTATCTTAATGAATAAAGTTCTTCATTTTAACATGTTAGAATTTATTAGACTTTAAGAAATGCATTTAGTTTTTTATATTTTGTTTAATAAAGTTTTCTTTATTTCAAATGTAGAAAGATATTCTCCTATATCTATATTTTCTTTTTTTATGATTTAATTTTATTAAAAGAACTTTTTTGAATTGCTTGAGAGTACAGATACTTGCCAGAGAAAGAGAAAGAGAGAAAGCACACGCCAGTGAGGCACGGTCGTGCTGCAATCCTATTTCTCCATTTCTCCGTCCTGTCAGGATTTAGGACATGTACACACACCCACCAGGTGGTTCAAGCGACCAGGGCTGGGAACTGGAGCCATGGTTAGCCATGTGGAATCTGGCTTCCTGTACATAGTGCCTAACTACTGCACAATGGGGCCGGCCTGTGTTACTGTTTTTAAATATCCTTACTTGGTAAAGTAAAACTTTAGCAATGGTAAATTAGTCCTCAAGATTTTTTATTTTTTATGTTTTTGTGATTTTATTGCTCTGTGAAATCAAAAGAGCTGGGGACCGTCGCTTTACACAGCACCAGCCTTGGAGGTCTGTTCATTCTTGAGTTATCCTGATTGGTTTAGTGTTCATTGTATCATTCTGACCTGAGTGACAGATGATACCATCTTCACCGTATTTCCCATAGAACCCTGGCATTAGGCTATGATCTCTGGGAGACAAAGACCTAAAGGGGGAACAAACACTGGCCGAAAGAATCCTGGTTACCTTCTGCCTTGTTCTTGACCAAATAACGACTGGAGAGAATGCTGTCCTTCAGCCAGCCTGGTTCCTTGACACCAAAGTCTGATTTTAGAACATGGGTGTGTGAATTTCTTCAGGCAACTGATAATAATTTGGTGTTGCTAGATTACGCAGCATTTAGCTAATGTTTCCAAATAAATAGGGGAGTGAAGAAAAGGAATGCGTTTTAGACTCAGTTTATTTTGGTATGTTCACAGTGTTGCTTCCCACTCCAGTAATGTTGGTCATCTTTGTTATACAGGTTACATTGCTGGATTCGTAGACTTGGAGGTGAGCAATAGACCAGACCTCTATGATGTATTTGTGAATCTGGCAGATAGTGAGATTACTATTGCTCCGCTTGCAAAAGGTTAGTCCTCTGTTTTGTTCTGTTATTGATACAAGATATTAGCCAAGCAGTTATATTTTTTAAAATAATTTTTTAAAACTTTATTTTAATTTGACCAGAGAGGGACAGAGAGAGAGAGGGAGGGAAAGTAAGAAAGCAAGCCGCCAGGTCCAAGGACTTGAACCACTGTCGTCCACGTGGGAGTCCATCACCTTAACCACTATACCACCTGCTGGCCCATGATGTTTATTTTTATAGCCATAGACATGTTAACAATACATCCTGGGTACTTAAGCTGCATAGTATATGTTAACAAATTAGTCTATTTATTTCTCCACTTTTTCTGCAGTATCCTCCTGATAAGGAAGGATACTACATTTTTTCTGCAGTATTATCTATTACTACATAAGAAATCACTTCAAAACTTGGTTGGGTTTTTTTGCCTTTTTTTTTTTTTTAAAGATTTTTTGCTATGGGGCACATGTGCTTGTTGCAGAGACAGAGACAGAAGACAGAAAGCGAGAAATCATCCCCCCAGCAGGGATGGTCACTCTGCAATCCCTTCTCCATTTCTCCTCTTGGGATCTTGGGCATGCACACACATGCACTGGCCATGTGTTTAAGCCACCAGGTCCAGGACTCGAACCGCAGTCGACTACATGGGAATCTAGCAACATAGCCATTATGGCAGCTACTGGTTTTTTATTTTATAGAATTATTTATTTATTTTATTTATTAATTCAATCATTTTCATTTGACCAGAGAGACAGACACACAGAGAGAAGGAGAGTGAAAGCAAACCACCAGGTCCAAGACTTGAACCATGGTCAGCCATGTGGGAGTGTTCAGTGCCTTAACGGCCACGCCACCTGCTGACCTGCTCTTAATTCTTTTTTTTTTTTTGGAGAGGTTTTTGGTATAGGGCACGTGCACTCGCCAGAAAGACAGAGAGACAAAAAGCAAGAAATCACCCCCCAGGGGCCATGGCCACGCTGCAGACTCCTCCATTCTCCTCTCAGGATCTTTGGCACGCACGCATATGCGCCCGGTGTGAGTTTAAGCCACTGGGTCCAGGACTCGAACTGCGTTCAACTACATGGGAGTCTAGCAACATAGCCATTGCGCCATCTGCTGGTCCCACTCTTAATTCATTTTAAAATCACAAACAATACATGTTTGTGGTGAGGAAGTCAAATTGTGGAATCAAATATTTAGAAGGTACTGTCTTTTGTAAAGCCAAAATAATAGAAAACTGACTGTGGCCAGGGTCACTTAAAGTGTTGAAGCATTGAGTCCTGAAAGGGTGTCCATCTTTCTGCTGCTCTGAGTCTATAACATGGCTCTTCCCAGTCAGCACCATTGGAATCGGCTTTGCCAAACAGAACTCCCTGTTAATCTCCTTGCTGCAGACAGTAGCAGCAGATGTAATTAACGTAACTCAGGTTGTTTCCTGTGGTCGTTTTTCTTCGGGGCCTGAACACACTGACCAGCTGGCTTTTTCAAAACTGACAGGAAGTGCTACTTTCACAACATTCCTGCCTGAAGGATAAAATTGAAATTCTTAACTGTAAAGACCAGGCCGAGGAAGTTAGATTCTTGGCTTAAAGTTACAACTTATTTGTAGTCAGAATTTTTATTACATTTTGTCAAGAAAGAAAAATAAAAATTCTTGTCAGGTGGTTGTAAAAGGGAAATTTGGTTAGGTGCTACTGAGTTTTTATTTTATTTGCTAAGTATATAAATCATGATTATATTATGCCTTGCCTCCTAGCATGTTGTCATATTTGTGTTTAATGATACAGTGGAAGTGTGGGGATGGTCGGCTGCATTTTGAATATTCCTTCAGTATGGTCTTTCATGTGTTCAGCTCCATGGCATGGTTATTTTTAATTTTGTAATTATATATAAGATATGTCATAGTGTATGGTGTGTTAATAGGATATAGTAATCTATACTATATGATATGTATTATATATATGTAATGTATATACACACAACACATTCTTGATCTCACCAGAGGCCATGACAATGGGCAAACTACACAAAGAAATTGGTCAACTAATTGTTCAATCTGCAGAAGATCCGGAGAAATCAGACAGCCAGGTGATCCAGGTAACTTGCTGATCTTCTGATTACCTGAGGCAGCGTCACTGGGCGTGTGCGGCAGCGCTACGTGTCATCTGCTGTACACGTCCCAGGATGAAGTGACGTGGGAGAGGCCAGCAGGCAAGTGCTTAGATGAGGGTTTGCAGGATGGCCACCATCAGGAGGCATGAGCAGGTGCAGAGCTGCCGTGGCCCAGTCAGTTATGGGGCCCTAGGTATGTAGAGGGGCTGGTGCTGGAGTCCTCCATTAGTAGTGAGAATCGTCACTGCCACGTGCACTGGGATGGTGCACCCTCTGGCCCTAGGAAGAGTTTTATGGAGCAGTAAATTGTAAAGGGGAGGTTGCTGCTGAGCACAGGGAAGTAGTTAGATTGTGGTAACTTGGCTTTGCTATGCTGTCCCCAGGACACGGCAGTCATGTAACAGACCCCGTCCCACTTAACAGACTCTGCGGCCCGCCCTTGCAGCTACGTCCTCTGTGCTCTGCCTGCTAGGCTGACCGGATTATCGTGTGGACCAGTCAGCACCTTCTCTTCTGCCCTTGCCAGACTGATATGGCAAATGAGTTTTATTTCCTGTCTCTCCACGTGGTGCCCACAGCTTGCCCAGCATCCTCGCCCCCCGTCTGCTGCCCCTTTCACTTCTTCCCAGTTCCTTGCTTCTGTCCTAAGGAATACACTTCCAGCCTAACCTCTCCCAAGCCCTGTCTCATCTAGACCCTGTCTCATACTCTGGAGTTGGAAACAGCCTGGAAGGACCATTTCCTTGTCTGCACCTGTGCCACCTGGGGGCCACCTCTGGGAAGCAGGCTCTCCCATCCTGTCCCACCTGGCACATATGTTCATTTCCCCATATTTACTCAGCCAGCCTCTTCATGGAGCACTGGGCAGTGGGCATAGTAGTGAGCCTATGTGTTCATGGAGCAGATGGATAGAATAGATGACAAGGTAGTGGTGAGCCATGACAAATGCTGACAGAACAAGGGTCGAGACAGAGAATACCGGGGGGGGGGGGGGGGTTGTAAATGGAAGGATGATAGGGCCCCGGGAGTGGGCAGCAGCACTTCCTTCTGTTCAGCACCAGTGGTCTGTCTAGCCATGGCCAGGAAGAGTGGATGGGCCTTGTCCTGAGGAGTCAACACTGAGACTCTTTGAAGATTCTTCTTTCTTCCCAGTTCTTTACAGAACTCTGATTCTTTACAGTGGAGGCAGAATATGTAAATTTGAGTTGTGAATTATTATGCTTTTCATGACTAAAAGTGATAGGCGACTAGTATAATGTATAAGATTTGGAGGAGGAAGAGTGAAAGTGCTCAGCATGTTGTAGGGGTTCAAAAACATTTGGATGAATTACTGTCAGCCAGTCAGCAAAAAGATGTGATTTTTAAAAAAATTATTTATTTAATTCAGTTTGTTGTTATTATTTTTTAATTTGACCAGGGAGAGACAGAAAGAGAAACAACAAGAAAGCAAGCCGCCAGGTCTGGGACTCAAACCACGGTCAGCCATGTGTGAGTCCAGTGCTCTAACCACCATGCCTCCTGCTGGCCCCAAAAAGACATGATTTTAATGCAAGTTCTAGTGAGTCCTTAGGCACTCAGTAGGAATAAAATCTGAAAGGCTGGGGCCGAGTTTCTTATCCCAGACAGAAGAGGACTGTTGGAAAGAGTTGTTGAAAAACAATGGCCGAGTTTCTCAGAGTTAAACACAGAATTATATAACTCAGCAGTTCTCTTGGGCATATACCTAGAAGATTTGAAAGCAAGGTCCCTATATTGCAAATACCCCCAACAGCATTACTCGCAGTGACCAAAGTGTAGAAGCAACCCAAGGGTCCGTTGGTGGATGAATAAACAAAATGTGGTATATCCATACAATGGGATGTTACTTAAAAAGGGAGGATATTCTGATTCATGTTACAACATGGATAAACCTTGAAAAGATGCTAATAAAGTCAGTCAGACACAGATGGACAAACATCATATGGGTCTACTTAATATGAGGTATCTAGAATAAATAGTCATAGAAGTAAAAAGTAGAATAGCAGTTACCAGGGGCTAAAGGAGGAAACATGGGGAGTTATTATTTAAGGGGTATAGAGATTCTATACCCCTGGATTGGAATGGTGAAAAGAATCTAGGAATTCTATATCTGCTCTCTGATAGAAGAAATAAGTAAACTTAAAAACAATTCTGGGATGCCAGCAGGTGGCATGGTGGTTAAGGTGCTGGACATTCCCATATGGCTGACCACGGTTCAAGACTTGGATCTGGTAGCTTGCTTTCTCCTCTGTCTCTTTCTCTCTGTCTCTTTCTCTCTGTCTGTGTCTCTCTCTGGTCAAATTAAAATAAATGAATTAATAAATAAATAAAATTTAAAAAAACGGTGACCAGCAGATGGTGTGGTGGTTAAGGTGCTGGACACTCTCACATGGCTGACCACAGTTTGAGTCCCAGACCTGGTGGCTTGCTGTCTCACTTTTCCCTCTCTCTCTCTGTGTGTATGTGTGTCTCTGGTCAAATTTAAATAAATAAATAAAATTAAATAAATAATTTCTTAAAAAATATTTTCTGGGGACCAGCAGTTGGCATAATGGCTATGTCACTGGACTTCCATGTAGTCGACCGCAGTTCAAGTCCCAGACCTGGCTGCTTAAACTCACGCTGGGCGTGTGTGCATGCGTGCCCAAGATCCCGAGAAGAGAATGGAGGAGAAGGGATTGCGGCGTAGCCATCCTCTCTGGGGGGTGATTTCTTGCTTTCTGTTTCTCTTTCTGGCAAGTGCACACGCCCTATAGCAAAAATCTCTCCAAAAAAAAAAAAAAAAGGTCTGGAAAATAGCTGAGGTGGTGGTGCAACATTGGGAATACACTTAATGCCATTGAGTTATACACTTAAAAATGGTTCAAATGGTATTAGGTTGTCTGGAAAGTCATGACACATTTTTGCATAGAAAAGCATACAAAAATATGTCATGACTTGCCTGATGACCTAATTAAAAAAACTAACATTGATTTTTCTAAGTTATTTTGTTTCATTTTTCATAGTTTATAGTTAGTCTGGTAAAAACAGGATGGATTCTAGACTAACTATTCAGATTTTTGGATACTAACATATTGCATATTTTCCTGTTCTATTAAAGGATATTGCTCTAAAAACAAAAGAAATCTTCACCAACCTAGCACCGTTTTCTGAAGTTTCGGATGATGGAGAAAAGCTGATCCTCAATTTTGAGGCACTAAAACAAAAACGCTTTCCGCCAGCAACAGAAAACTTCCTTTATCACCTAGCAGCCGCCGAACAAATGCTGAAAATCTGACTGTGACAGAATGCATCGCTGCTGATAGAAAGCCCTTCTTTTACTCTGGTTATCCATTAACTATGTAAAATACTGAAAACAGCAGAGAAAATGATATATTTTTAATGATTTATTTGCAAGTATTGAGATTTGACCTGAAAAACACTGAAACACATGCACACACTTCCAGTCTCCTCCTAGGTGATCACTTTCCCGCCTGCTGTCAGCGTCTGACCAAATGCTGTAACTACCAGACGTAGCACTCTAAAATGGCCCCGTGTCCTGGAGCCAGAGGAAAAAAGCTGTTGAGTTCTCGTGTAAATCGCAGCAAATGCAAATGCCTTCATGCTTATAAGTTCCAGTCTGTCTCATTGTGTAGCCATAAACTAATGATTTATTTTCAGAAAGCTGCCTGAAATTTTGCTTTGTATTCTTCTAGGAAGAACTTTAATTCCTCATGAGGAACTCTATTTTCTGAGCCAAACTACTAAGTTTTCTGCAGAACTGTCTAGAAGATCATTCAAAAGACCCTGCAGTTGCACTTTCTTAAAAAAGACGAATTTTTTTTTCTCCTGGCCTTTGACCATTTTGCCTATACTATGAAGGTTTTACATAGATTTTATACATGAGTAGACAACTTTAATAATCCATATTTATACTATCACCGGAGTAAGCAGTTGGCAAGTGAGAGCCATCAGTATTCTTCAGTTAACTTTGTTGCTAGCAATATTCTTTTGAAAAAGATGCAGTTGTTATATGGTAGAATAAAGTAAGCCCATTTTGAATATAAATATCAGTAGGACTGAAACAGTGACTTTATATAATTGAGTAAGGGAGTATGAGAATTAACTTCTTGCAGGGGCCAAAACCAGAGAATGTCTTTGAATAACTTCCATGAGAGAAATTTGGCTACAGAGCAATGTAACTGTTCTTTTTCAGTTACGTACCTTTTTCTTAATTGGAAACCTTAACATTGCCGGATAAGTATGGAGGCCTAAATTATGTACTTGTTATTTTATTATGTGTATTCATATTGATTATGAAAGTTTATTTTTCGCTCAGTACTGATGTCTTTAGAAATCTTACGTGGAAACATGTTTGAAAAAAACAAATTGTTCTTAGTTTGTTTTTGTTTTTTTTTGGTGTTTGTTAAATTAAAAAAATAGACCCTTTTCCCCTCCCTTTTCAAGTAGGGTGCGGAAGGACCTAAAATGAGATGGTGTTTACTGAGGCAAACAATTCAAATCTGCACTTTATGAAAATGAATACTAACATCTTTTTTCTCCCTTTTTTTTTTTTTTGGTATTACTAAATTAGCTTATGAGCAAAGTTGTTAAAATTGCAAATTTATGATGCAGAAATAAAATGGAAATATTTTGATACTTAACGAACTTTTACATAGGCAAAGGATTGTGTTCTAATTCTTCCAGCTCCAGAAAGCAAAAGGGAACATTGTGTTCAGCTGTGAAGACACTGGGGCATCTTCTGAACTGAAAGTTAAAGCTATTACCCTGGGCCATGACTTGCTCCGGGCCTTCTCTCCCTGTTTAACCCCCTTGCTCCTGGCCTCTGCAGCTGCCTCTGTAACTTGTTTCCTCTCCTTGGAAGATGTCTTCACACCTCCACCCCTTCATCTCTTGGTGACTGAACCTCCACCTGAGCTTTTGTCCATTGTATTCTTTCTTTCTAAAAATTTCAGTCTCTTGGGAACCAGCAGTTAGCGTAATGGCTATGTCGCTGGACTCCCATGTAGTCGACCGCGGTTCACGTCTCGGACCCGGTGGCTTACAACTCACGCCGGGCGCGTGTGCGTGCGTGCCCAAGATCCCTAGAGGAGAATGGAGGAGAAGGGATTGCGGCGTGACCATCCCCCCTGGGGGGTGATTTCTCGCTTTCTGTCTCTATGTCTCTCTCTGTCTGTCTGGCGAGCGCACGCGCCCTATAGCGAAAAACCTCTCAAAAAAAAAAGAAAAAAATTTCAGTCTCTCTCTTTCTGGCCCGTGCACACGCTCTATAGCAAAAACCTCTCCAAAAAAAAAAAATAGTAACAGTATGTGTGCATGCACACAAAACTGAAAGGGCAAGAGAGCAAGCACTCCCCAGTGGGATCTGAGCACACCAGTCCTTTTCCTCTAAGTCTCCATTGCATTCTGGGCATGCATTCAACCTGGTGTTTCAGGCCCATAGGCTGGGACTTGGGGATTTGGCTTCCTCTGTGCGGTGCCTAACCACAATGCATGGGGCTGGTCCCCTACATTTGATTTTGTTTCGTGTAAGCCTGTGGTCAGACTGAGCCATCTAGTAGATACTTTTTTTTTTTTTAAGAATTATTATTTTTGGGGACCAGCGAGTGGCAAGGCAGTAGACACTCCCACATGGCCAACCATGGTTCAAGTCCCGGACCTGGTGGTTTGCTTTCTCACTTTCCCACTCCCTCTGTTTGTCTCTCTCTCTGGTCAAATGAAAATAAATGAATAAATAAAATTAAATATATTTTTTTTTGGTAGAAAAGAGAATAGGAAATATTTTAGAGAAGAAATACACCCAAAAGGCTTTTGGGCTGGCAGGTTTCTAGGTAGCAACTGGTGCCAAAATAATTCTTTAAAAAAAAATTTGCCAGAAGGCCCATGTGTGGGAGGGTGGTGGGGTAGGGTAAAGAGATAGGGAAAGCTAGAAAGCACCTCACCTTAACCACAACCCCCTTTTTCAGGATTCCGGGCATGCATGCAACAGGCACCTGGCATGTTTTTCATTTTTCTAAAAATAATTATTAGTAGTATTTTTAAAATTTGACCAGAGAGACAGAAGGAAAGTTAAAAGGCAAGCCACCAGGTCAAACTAGTCAGCTACGTGGGAGTCCAGCACCTTAACCACACCACCTGCCGGCCTCCTGGCATGTTTTTTAAGCTGCCAAGAGTAGGCACAGCTAGCCATTTGGGATTCAGCCACCCTAGCCACCAGATTATGGCTGGCCTACTCTGGGCAGGCCTTTTTATCAAGGGTGGCTTAGAGAAGCTGAACAAGAGATGAGCAGTACCAGCAGGGGGCGCTGTTGGACTGAGTTGGGGTGGTAGCAGTGGCCAAAGAGGAAGTATAGACTTACCTGTGTTAGGCCCAATCTACTGAATGGGGTTCTTTCTCCCCAATTCCTGTCACAGTAAGCTAAAACCCCTGCAATTTCCTTATAGGAGTGTCTTGTTTATCAGCCTCCTCCCCTTTTAATTTTTTAAAGTTGATTTCTTCCATGAATCAGGGCACCTTCAAGAGGTTCTTGACATTGCAGTCTACTCCCAGCCTTCAGCCAGCCCTGGACTATAGGCAGCTGCATACCCAGTGTACACAGGGAGGTCTCCAGATACGAGCCACATGACACTTGCATGTAGGATGGCCTCAACAGCATGGTGCTTTACAGCTGCACCACAATCTAGACTTTTTTTTTTTTTTTTTTTTTTTAATTTGCTATCAGGCACATGTGCTTATGAAAGAATGAGAAAGCACTCCCCTGAGGGGAATGACCACGCACAATCCCTTCTCCACTCTCTACGATTTGGGGCATGCTGCACATTATTCCAGCATTTTTGTTTTGTTAAGGTTTTTGCTATAGGATGTGTCTGCTTGCTGGAGGGAGAAAGAGAAATCACCTCCTGGGGTGGGGGGGATGGCCACATTGCAATCCCTTCTCCTCCATTCTCCGCCTGGAATTTTGGGCATGCATGCATACACACCCAGTTTGATTTTCAAGCTGCTGGGTATAGGCCTTGAGCTGGAAGGCTGTGTAGGAGTCTAGCATTTAACCATCATGCCACCTGTTGGTCCCCCAGGATGTTTTTCAAACCGCTGGGTCCAAGACTCAAACTGTTCAGTTGGCCATGTGGGATCTAGCCACCTTATCCACTATGCCACTTGGTTGGCCCATAGACCTTTCTTAATTTTTCCTGAGTGAGGGAGACTCATACCCCCAACAGGACCTTCACGCCGCAGCCTGCCCCAGTGTAGCCAGCCTGGATCACAGGCATGTGCGCTCCCACAGTGCCCAGGAAAGCCTGCAGATGGAAGCTGGCACTTTGCCAGAGCACCTAGCATCACTATCTTGTAAGTGTTGCAGTTTCTTTCTTTACAAGGGTGACGGCGCTGATCCTATCTGAAGCAACTGACCAAGCAGTGGTGCATTTCCAAGATTGAGAGGGAAGGCTGATCTTGAGTTTGGATGGGTCAAGTCTGAGCTGTCATAGGACACCCAAATGGTAAAGTGCAGCTGGCAGCTGCCGTGGCTGTCACTCAGGACTAGTGATGGGACTGTGTGTCCAGCAGAGTGCTGTGTAGCACTCAGGTGAGGCCTGGGTGAGAGAAGTCTTAGCTCAGAGGAAGGGTGAGTGGGGCTGGGCCCAGAAGCAAGGGTTGGGAGCAGCTCACTCTGCCTGGGGGCAGGATGGGTCTAGAGGTAGCTTCCACTACTGGTCAAGAGCAAACAGTTTCTTCCTTGAAAAAGGAGGTAGGTCATTCCTCTCCATTCTTCCTAAAACCAGGATCCCGGCTTTTTGTTTAGTTTTGTTTTTAAGAGATTTCTGCTACAGGGCGAGTGTGCTTACTGGAGAGACAGAAACAGAAAGTGAGAAATCCTCCTCCCAGGGGAATGGCTGGTCTGCAATTCCTTCTCTTCCATTCTCCTCTCAGGATTTGGGGGCATGTGTGAACGCACATGCGCTGAGCGGGAGTTTCAAGCTGCCAGGTCTGGGACTTAAAACTGTGGTGGACTATGTGGGAGTCCAGCACCTTAACCATCACACCACCTGCTGGTTCCAGTGCTGGCTTATTTTGAATTGTCTGCACTTTACCTTCACCAGTTCCTTTTGGTCACTGACCAAGTTCCCAGTGTAGGGTACTTTTGTTTAACTGCCAGCAAGCTGCCTACTGTCCAGTGGAACCCCACCTCCTCCCTGTAGCTATAATGTAAGAAGCACCAGAAGACCAATCAGAAACCTGAGCTAGTAGCCTAGCAACGAGGAAGCTCAGCAGGTCAACAGGACTGATTCGTAGCTAGAAGCAGCCTTAGCCCACTGGAGGTCCACATTTATCTTGAGACACATGCCTGTGTCCTGAGCATGGTTGACTCTTTGCATTTATTTTTTCAAATACTCCACTTGACACAAATTTATTAGTAATTTCCAGGCTGACTCTAACCTCAGCAACCCCGTGGGAGTGTCAGACTAGACATTCTTGTCCCATTGCTCTTTCAGCCAGCCTTCCAGCCATCTTAGCACATGTCATTTTAAGTCAGCTGTCAGCACAGACGCCTGTGGGTGTCCAGGCGACCGTTGGCAGACTTCTTTAAACTGAAACCTTGACACAAGGAAGGTTCTCAAGCAGGAGCCAAACAAATTCATCTAAAACTCGCCCCTATACCCCTCTGTTATAGAAGAGTTCCGTTTCTTCTGTTAATGACTGAATTTCCTCTTCAAGCTTACTGCGCTGTATCTGAAAAAACAAAGATAAATTCTTAATATAGACATTAAGAAACTTTCTTGCCTTAAAGCCAAGTTAAAAAAAAAAAACAATCTGGGGCCAGCAGGTGGCATGGTGGTTGAGGGTGCTGGACTCCCACATGGCTGAACATGGTTCAAGTCCCATACCTGGCGGCTTGCTTTCTCTCTCTCTCTCTCTCTCTCTCATTCTGTCCCTCTCTGGTCAAAGGAAAGGAAAGAAAAGGAAAGGAAAGGAAAGGAAGTTAAACAATTCTTAAAAAAATAAAAACCTTGGGGGCCGGCAAGTGCTGTGGTGGTTAAGGGCATTGGACTCCCACATGGCTGACTGTAGTTCAAGTCCATGATGTGGCGGCTTGCTTTTTCACTTTCTCTCTCTCTCTCTCTCTCTCTCACTCTCTTCCCCTCTGACCAGGTTGAAAATGGGTAAATAAATGAATAAATAAGTAAAGTTAAATAAAATAATTCTTTAAAAACAAAACTTTCAGAAAGCAACCATTTCACAGTTCATCTCTCCTTTTTTTTTTTTTTTAAATCTGTGAGAGGGCATATGTGCTTGTTAGAAAGAGAGAGGAAGAGAAGAGAGCATTCCCCATGAGGAATGGTCACACTGCAATACCTACTCCTCCCTTTCTCCATCCTGTTGGGATCGGAGCATGCACACACACGCCCAGCATATTTTTCAAGCTGTCAGGGCCAGGATTCAAACTGTGGTTGGCCTCATGGAATCCACCTTCGTTAACCACCAGGTGATGAGAACAGCTACACAGTCCATCTTTTACTTTTCTCTCTCTTTTTTTTTTTTTTTTTTTTTTTTTTTAGGCTTCTGTCATACAGCGTGTGTGCTTGCCAGTGACAAAGGGAAACAGAGAGAGGGAAAATGAAAAATCACCCTCCAGGGGCATAGCCACACCACATCCCTTCTCCTCCCTTCTCCTCTTAGGATTTGGGGCACATATGTACACATGCCCAGCATGATTTTCAAGCTGCAGGTCCAGGATTCTAAATGCAGTTGACCATGTGGGAATCCAACACCTCAACCACCAAGCCACCTGCTTGCCCCAGTCCATCTCTCTCTCTCTCTCTCTCTCTTTTTTAAAATTTGTCTTGTGTGTGTTAGCACACATGTATGGGGTTGTGGCTTTTTATTTAATTTTATTTGTTGTTATAATTATTTTTTAATTTCACCAGAGAGAGATAAAGAGAAAGAGAAAGGGAAATGAGAAAGCAAGCCGCCAGGTCCGAGATTCGAACTGCACTTGGCTATGTGGGAGGGCAATGCCTTAACCATCAAGCCACCAGTCAGCTCCTTTTTTTTTGTTTTTTAAGAGATTTTTGCTATATAGGGCGTGTACACTCACCAGAGAGAGAGAGAGAGAGAGACAGAGACAGAGACAGAGAGACAGAAAGTGAGAAATCACCCCCCCAGGTGGGGATTGCCATGCTACAACCCCTTCTCCATTCTCCTCTTGGGATTTTGGGCATGCACACACATGCACCCCATGTGATTTTTCAAGCCACAAGGTCCAGGACGTGAACTATGGTCAGCCATGTGGAAGTACAGCACCTTAACCACCTTGCCACCTGTTGGCCCCAGTGAGTTTTTATTTTCTTGAGCTTTTTTAAATTTCTTTCCAATTTGCTATAGGGTACATTTGATCGCTGGAGAGAGAAAAAGAGGGAAAGTGAGAAATCACCCCCCCAGGGGGACTTGCACACCACAATCCCCTCTTTTCCATTCCCCTCTTGGGATTTTGGGTAAACACACATACGCACCCAGTGTGTTTTTCTTTTTCTTTTTTTTTTTCTTTTAAGAATTATTTTATTTAACTTTATTTATTCATTTACTTATTTTAATTTGACCAGACAGGGACAGAGCGAGAGAGAAAAAGCAAGTTACCAGGTCCAGGACTTGAACTGTGGTCAGCTATGTGGGAGTCCAGCGCCCTTAACCACCGCACCACCTGTCAGCCCCTCCAGTGTGTTTTTCAAGGTGCTGGGTCTGGGACTCAAACCTTGGAATCAGCCATGTGGGATCTAGTCACCTTAACCACCATACCAGTAGCTGGCCCAATACTGTTATTTTGTTTTATGCTTTTGTAAACTTTGCAAAGTTTTTAGAATAATAATTCATTTATTTATTTTTAGTTTTTTAAAAAACTACCAGGGACCAGCAGTTAGTGTAATGGCTATGTCACTGAACTCCCATGTAGTCGACCACGGTTCGAGTCCTGGACCCAGTGGCTTAAACTCACACCGGGCACGTGTGCGTACGTGCCCAAGATCCCAAGAAGAGAACAGAGAAGGGATTGTGGTGTGGCCATCCCCCCAGGGGATGATTTCTCGCTTTCTGTCTCTCTGTCTCTGTCTTTCTTGCGAGCGCACGTGCCCTATAGCAAAAAAAACCTCTCCAAAAAAAAAAAAACACCAGAAGACACATGCACTCGCCAAAGAGAAACAGAGAAAGAAAGGGAGAAAGTACCACCTCCCTGTGGGGTGTGGTCATGCTCAATCCCTTCTCTTCTCTTTCTCCATCCTGTCACCCTTTTGTGCATTAACATACACTTGGAATATTTTTCAAGTTGCCAGGGCTGAATTCAAACAGCATTCAGCCATGTGGGATCTGGCTCCCATAAACACCAGCCTACAGGGCTAGCTCTGAATTATTGTTTAAAGTGCAAAATAAAACCCCAGCAATTTCCCTGTCTGGAAGTCAAATGGAAGGGGGCGCACTTACCCGTCCAATTTGTGGAAACATACTGAAAGAAACTGGCACCATCAGTCCCATTACCAGGAAAGTACAGGACAGTTTCATGGTCCATACTGACTGTGGGTTTTGCAGGAAAAACTGGGTCCTGTAGGAGACAAGGTATAGCTCAGAAGTGACGCTAAACATAAACTGCTTTTAGAGGCTGGCCTTCTGCTCGAAGGGTGGCTATTTCCATCTTGCACACAGCTACAGGCCTACGCTGTGGCTCCCACCCAACCCACGAATAAGCAAGAAAAGCAGCTGCTCTGACCAAGTGCTTAGTATGAGTCAGGCGTGGTGTGAAGCGCTCCACATGCACCTGCTCTTTGGATTCCCTGCAGCCGCTGTTCTCATCATCCCCTTCACACAAGTACAAAAATGGAGGCACTGGTTAACTTGTCCAAAGTCTTAGTCAGGGCTTCCTACCCTCACCACGTTGGAAAGTGGACTGGTGAGTCAGAAGCATAGGACATAATGGAATCATTCCCTGGGAGTCTCTGAACTGAGAGGAAGACATTCCTGCTTCTCCTGAGATTTGTTGCATTTTTACCTCTGCTTGGGAGGCTGTGAGGCTATAAGCTGGGAGTGTTCAGCCATTCTGTCCCTCATCAACATGAAGAAGCCGATCTGTGGCAAGAGGAAGGAGAGCAGCACCCATGCAGGAGAGGAAGAGAGGCAGATACTGCTCAGGCTGCCACAGGCTACACGCCCTCCCACACTGGTACCTCAGCCCCCACATCTCCTGCTGGCCTAAGTAAGCTCGAGCAGGGTGGGTTTCTCATACAGCAAGCCCTCAACAAGAGCCCTGACAGAGTCCTAGATCTGCCACCTAAAAGGCCATTTCTTACTTCTCAATAGGGATGACCCTACACTGACTGTGGGGCCATGGAAACTGATTCAAAACATATACGGAATGAGGGGTCACTAGGCTTGAGTAATATTCCAACATCAGACCCAGGAGATCCTGCAAATCACACAAATTCATCCGCCTGCAAGTGAGGAAGTGTACCCTTGCAGGCCCCTGGTCTTGGCCTCCACGACATAGAGCAAACTATGGGCAGTGTGGTGGAGTATACACACGGGATTTCCACAGCTGGACAACAATCTCCTTGTTTGTTTGTTTGTTTGTTTTTTAAAGAGAGATTTTTATGGGGCCAGTAGGTGGCGTGGTGGTTAAGGCACTGGAATTCCCACATGGGCTACCACAGTTTGAGTCCTAGACCTGGTGGCTTGCTTTCTAACTCTCTCTCTCTCTCTTTTTCTGGCAAAACTTTTGTGGGATAAATAAACAAATAAATAAATAAATCTTTTAAAAAAGAGAGAGAGAGATTTTTACCATAGGGCACATGCATTCGCCAGAGAGATGGAGACAGAAAGACAGAAAGCAAGAAATCACCCCCCCAGGGGTGATGGCCACACTGCTATCCCTTCTCCTCCATTCTCCTCTCAGGATTTTGGGCACCCACATACACATGTCTGGCGTGAGTTTTAAGCCGCTGGGTTCGGGACTCAAACCTCAGTCAACTACGTGGAAGTCCAGCAACATCATCACTACACCATCTGCTGGTCCCCAATCCCTCTGTCTTGACTGTGAGGATGGAGGCCAGCAGGAAGAGCACTAAGGAAAACTGCTCCACCTGGTTCTGAATCGGACAAGTTTTACAAGGACTTCTGACTACAAACACATTTATTCCTACCTGGGGAGATGACAGCACCTCTTACCTTTTAAAAAAATAAGTGAAGACTTCAGGAATAAAAGCTGAGGTCCCAAACAGCACGGTTCTAGATATTGCTGTTTCGTTAACAGCCTAGTGAAAATGAAAGAGAGCA
Source organism: Tupaia tana (assembly GCA_026018925.1). Taxonomy (NCBI): domain Eukaryota; kingdom Metazoa; phylum Chordata; class Mammalia; order Scandentia; family Tupaiidae; genus Tupaia; species Tupaia tana. Next base: position 29,827,569 of record JAKSZU010000010.1, read on the forward strand.
GTTTAGTAGACAGGGTGAGAGGATTTCTGGGGACCCTATAGTCCATACAGTGACAAGCAAACAGCAGCTCTCCTCTGTCACACAGAAAGCACGCATGTGGGCCGAACAGTAAAACACGGTGCTCTTGGAACCAGCAGATGGTGTAATGGTTACGTCACTAGACTCCCATGTAGTTGACCACAGTTTGAGTCCCAAACCTGGCAGCTTAAAACTCAAGCCAGGGACATGTGTGTGTGTACCCAAAATCCTGAGAGACTAGAAGAGAAAGGACTGCAGCATGGCCATGCCCCTGCGGGGTGATTTCTTGCTTTCTGCCTCTCTGGTGAGCACACGTGCCCTGTAGCAAAAATCTCTTTTTTTTTTTTTTTTTTGGGAGAGGTTTTTTCGCTATAGGGCGCGTGCACTCGCCAGCCAGACAGAGAGAGACATAGAGACAGAAAGCGAGAAATCACCCCCCAGGGGGGATGGTCACGCCGCAATCCCTTCTCCTCCATTCTCCTCTCGGGATCTTGGGCACGCACGCACACACGCCCGGCATGAGTTGTAAGCCACCGGGTCCGAGACGCGAACCGCGATCGACTACGTGGGAGTCCAGCGACATAGCCATTACGCTAACTGCTGGTTCCCAAAATCTCTCTTAAAAAAAAAAAAAAGTGGTGTACTCTATTTTTAAAAATTTGTCAGAGAATGTATGCATTTATCAGAGAGAAATGGACAGAGAGAAAGAGAGGAAGAAAGCAACCTCCATGGGACATGGTCACACCATAATCTCTTCTCTGCCATTTCTCATCCCTTCAGGGTTTGGGGAACATGCTATGCACATGGTCTGGTGTGTTTCACAAATTGTAGGGGCCAGGATTTGAACTGCATTGTCAGCTATGGGAGATATGGTTCCCTTAACTGCTCGGCCACAGGACTGGCTCTAAAATATGACGTTCTGCAAGGCTGACCCACTACGGATTCCAGGTTTGTATCTGGAGACCTCCCTGGGTACAGTGGGCCTACACAGCCCACAGTCTGGGACTGCTGAAGGCTGGGGGTGGATGGTGGCATCAGAAGCTTGTTGGGAAGGCTGCCTTACTGTCTCTCACTCATGGAAGAAAGAAAAGAATAAAACTAAAAAAAAAAATGCATGTGGACACTTTCAATTCATTGTCTCTGAAAACAGAAGCACTCTATGACGTGTAAGGACTAAACAAAACTGTTATTGTAACCCAAGGAGATTTTATCCCTGCCCTACTGTCCTGGTTCTTAGGGATTTAATTCTGGCAGACATTACCGGAGGGGGAAGCAGAAGACAAGCCGTGATGGGTGTTGGCGTGTGTCGGCAGCGTCTTCCTTAGAATGGGAGGAATCGGTCATTAGCTTTGGTCGGGTTATGGCTAATTAGCTGGTATCTACAGTGGTTATGTTACATGAGTCATAAGAGGAAACCAGCTTCTGCCAGTATTAAAACCCAGTAAGATCAACATTTTTCTGGACTGTGAACTGAAAATGGTTTCCTTTTATAATATGAATGATTGTTCTCTTTTTTTATACATTTCATGATTCTTTTTTATTTTTTTTGTAGAGGTTTTTGCTATAGGGCGCGTGTGCTTGCCAAACAGAGACCGAGAGACAGAAAGCGAGAAATCACCCCCCAGGGGGGATGGCCACACCGCAATCCCTTCTCCTCCATTCTCCTCTTGTGATCTTGGGCACGCACACACACGCGCCCAGCGTGAGTTTAAGCCACCAGGTCCGGGACTCGAACCGTGTTCAACTACGTGGGAGTCCAGCGACATAGCCATTGCGCTAACTGTTGGTCCTGATACATTTCATGATTCTTTTTAGAACCTGTTTGGCCCTGTTTTTTAAAAATTATTATTTTTTATTTTATTATTATTGTTATTATTTAACTTGCTGTAGTCATCAGAGAGAGACAGAGGGAAAGAGAAGGAGAGAGGGAAAGTGAGAAAGCAAGCCTCCAGGTCCAGGACTTGAACCCAAACCTCCATGCCACCTGATGGTCCAAAAAGTAGTTATTTAGTGGGGACCAGCAAGTGGCGCGGTGGTAAGGTGCTGGACACTCCCATGTGGCCAACCATGGTTCAAGCCCTGGAGAAAGCCTTGCTTTCTCACTTTCTCTCTCTCTCTCTTTGTGTCTCTCTCTGGTCAAATTAAAATAAATAAAGGAAAAAAATAAAATTAAGTAAACAGTCCTTTTAAAATAATAATTATTTAATTTTATTTATTATTATTAATATTTTAATATTTTAAAGTTCCTATAGGGTATATGTGCTCACAAGAGAGAGACAGAGAGAGGGAAAGTGAGAAAGTCAGCCCAGTACTTGAACCAACCTCATCCATATTGGGAGTCCAGCACCCTAATTACCATGTCACCCTGCTGGCCCCTTTTTCTTTTTTTAATCTGCCAGAGGGCCCTTGTGCTCACCAAAGACAGAGGGTTGGGGGAGAGAGAGGAAATGGATCACGGTCATGCTGTAATCCCTTCTCCATTTCTCCATCATGGGATTTGGGGCATGCGTGCACGCGTGCCCAGTGTGTTTTTGAGGCCACTAGGTCCGCATTTCAAACTGCACAGTTGGCCATTGGGATCCAGCTCTTTTTAGTTTGCTAGAGGGCACATATGTTCACCAGTGGTGCCCACAGACTGTAGGACATACTCATGCTTGACAGAGAGAAGGGGGGAAAGTGAAAAAGTATATGCTCTGGTGGTAGGCTATACTGCAGTCCTTTCTCCATTTCTCTCTTTTTGGGATTTTGGGCAAGCATAAACACACACTCAGTATGTTTCTCAATCCGCCAGTCTTGGGACCAGCAGTTAACGTAATGGCTATGTTGCTGGACTCCCATGTAGTCAACCGCGGTTCAAGTCCTAGACTCGGTGGTTTCAAACTCACGCCAGGTACATGTGCGTGCATGCCCAAGATCCCGAGAGGAGAATGGAGGAGAAGGGATTGCAGTGTGGCTATCCCCCCAGGGAAGTGATTTCTTACTTTCTGTCTCGCTGTCTCTGTCTGTCTGGCGAGCGCACGTGCCCTACAGCAAAAAACCTCTCCAAAAAATAACCAAATCCGCCAGTCTTGGATTCAAACCATGCAGTAGGCCTCATAGGATCCAATTACTTTAACCACCATGCCACCAGCTGGCCTAGGCTTCAGCTCCTCTAACCACCAGGCCAAGGGGTTGGCTCATACTGCACTCTATTTCTATACTGGAACAGGTTCTGAATCTCTTAAAAATCTCATCAGTGGGGCCAGTGGATGATGTGGTGGTTGGGACACTGGACTCCCACATAGCTGACAGTGGTTCAAGTCCTGGACCTGGTGTGGACCTAGTGGCTTGCTTTCTTACTTTTCCACTCTCACTCTGTCTCTCTTTGGTGAGCATATGTACCCTGTAGCAAATTTTTTAAAAAGAAAATAATAACAATAATAATAAATAAAATTAAATAAATAATTCTTAAATCTTATCAGTAACATATCATGAACGACGAAGGATATGGGAAATAATTTAGTCTCAGTAATTCTGGGTTCAAAAGATACAAAGTGTCTGTCATGCAGGATGAATAAATTCTGGAGAGCTGAAGTACACCACAGTGACTACCGTTAATGATCACGGACTGTGGTCCGGCCTCGGTGGTGTAGGTGGTAGCACACTGAACCGCACTGCAGTAAACCACGTGGCTGACTATGGGTCCGAATCCACAGTCAACACCAAACACAGTTGGTACGTAAGTGTGCCCGAGATCCTGATGAGATTTAGGACAGGGGAGAGGGATGACAGCCTGAACCATGCAGGTTCAGATCCCAGATTAACCCGAATAGGCCAGGCACAGCACACACCTGTAATCCTAGCTAAGTGGGAGGCAGAGCAGGTGATGGAAATGGCCAGATACTGTCAAAAAATACCAATTTCTCTCTCTTCTCTTCCAATTTCCTCACTCTCTCTCACAAGCAAGAGGAAAAAGAGGCTTATGTGTTGACTCTAGAACTCAATCCCTGAGTTGGGCAGTAGGTGGCATGATGGTTAAGGTGCTGGATCCCACATGGCTGACTCCACAGTTCCGAGTCTCAGACCTGGCAGCTTGAAAAGCATGGCAGGCACGTGTGCGTGTGTGTGCCCAAAATCCTGCGAGGAGAATGGAAGAGAAGGAACTGCAGTATAGCTATAACCCTTTGGGGGGTGATTTCTCACTTTCCCTCTCTCTCTGGTGAGTGCACACACCCTATGGCAAAACACTTAAAAACAAACAAACAAACCTACCAGGGGCCAGCAGGTGGCGTGGTAGTTAAGGGTTCTGGACTCCCACATGGCCAACTGCAGTTCGAGTCCCGTACCTGGCAGCTTGCTTTCCTCTCTTCCCTCCCTCCCTCTCTCACTTTGTCCCTCTCCGGTCAAATTAAAAAATAAATAAATGGATAAATAAAGTTAAATAAAATAATTCTTTAAAAAAAAAAAAGCCAATGGGACCAGCAGTTAGTGTAATGGCTATGTCGCTGGACTCCCATGTAGTCGACCGCGGTTCATGTCCCGGACCCGGTGGCTTAAAATTCACGCCGGGCGCGTGTGCGTGCGTGCCCAAGATCCCAAGAGGAGAATGGAGAAGGGATTGTGGCGTGGCCATCCCCCCTGGGGGTGATTTCTCGCTTTCTGTCTGTCTGGCGAGCGCACGCGCCCTATAAGCAAAAAGCTCTTAAAAAAAAAAAAAAAAAAAAAAAAAAAAAGCCAAAAAACTCAACCGCTGGGTAAGGCACAACTCCACAAATAGCACATTCCTGTGCTCGACATGACAGGAAACCACTTCCCCCTACCCTTCTCTGAGCTTTACTCATTCCGGTCTGGCTTTCCATGACTCAGTTACACCTTTTGTCCCCAGGCTCCTGATTGCTACTTGGCTGCCCTCTGCCCGGCCAACTGCAGGGCACATCCCACTCAACAACACATGTGCTCAGCTCACGCTGCCCCCTCGTCAGCAAATGCCTTTCCCCCATAAGACAGAGGGAGCTGAGGAGGGTCGTTTTAAAATGAGGTTTCACAAATACTAAGATCGCTCAGCTTCAGGGAGAGAAAAGTGGTGGCTGAACAGGGCGCGTTTCCATGTCAGTGGGGCTGGGCCCACCTCCCTCCATCCGCCTATGTGAAAGGGGAGAGGTTCTGAACATGGCAGCCATCGTGAGACATTGTGCAAGTGAGCAGTTCCCAGGGCCCGCAGGGGAAAAAACAACATCAGCTAGTCTCCTGAGATCCGACCAAAGGGCCCTATTACAATCAGATACTGCTGGTTACGCAGTTCCTGAAATTTTAGCCAAAGAAAATAAACCTTTTTAGTGACAGGGGAATGACAAAAGAATGCTTATGCTTACGCACAGTTGTAGACGCTTTATTCTTAAAAGAAAGTTAAACTTTTTTTTTTTTTTTAGCAGACCATCAATCCTTTCCTTTTACCCTAAATTGACTCTAAAGCAAAAAATGAAGGTCCTTCTGTGAAATGGACTCTTGACAGCCAGCAGGCCTGAGGCCACCCACCCACTAGTGGCTGGGTGCTTCTGCAGACAGGGGGGCTCTGGCTGGGAGGGGCTGGGGCCTCCAGAGCCTAGCACCACACCTGGCAGGCAGGAGGTGCTGGGGCACGACTTGTGGGAACATCTGTCCTCACTACCCATCAGCTCTTTCTCCTTCATTCACGACAGCACACACGCAGACACACATGAGCGAGAGGACAGAGAGAAGATAGCTAGGAGCGCCCTCCGCCGGGTCCGGTCAGCGGCAGTTCCCTTCTTCCAGTGGTTCAGCCTGTTGGAGCTTGGGCACTTGGGTATGTGCCTGGCATGTTTCAGGCTGACTGGCCAGGGATTCAAACTGTGGTCACCATGTGGGACTCAGCTTCTCCTGGGCAGTATATTACTGCTACACCACGGAACCAGGCCTCTGTCAGGTTTGGAAGAGTTCATGGCAATATTAACACCCTGAAGTTAAACTTGGGTTGAAGAGGAATGCAAGCAGACGTCTACAGAGCTGTAAGTCACCGCTTAGAGGAGCACTATTCACCATCGCCCAAAACTAGACACACCCCAAATGTCCACTGCTCACAGAAGGACTAAGGAAAATGTGGCACATTCATACAGAATACCACTTGGCAGTGGAAAGAAATAAACCACTGACATGCAGTACAAGACGGAGGAGTCCCAGAGTGAAAGCCAGACACAAAACTGACTGTGGTGATGGCACAACTGTCTTCAAACCCACCGAGCTGTATGCTTACAGGGGGTGAATTTTATAGTGTGTATATTTCACCTTCACAAAGCTATTTTAAAAAAAATAGTTTCCACAGATAGCGTATGTCACTGGACTCCCATGTAGTTGACTCCAGTTCAAATCCTAGATCTGGCATCTTGAAACTTACACTGTGTACGTGTACGTGGATACCCAGAATCCCAAGAGGAGAACGAAGGAGAAGGGACTATGGTGTGACATCTCCCAGAGGGGTGATTTCTCATTTTCTGTCTCTGTCTCTCCAGTGAGCACACACACCCTATTGCAAATACCTCTCAAAAAAAAGTTTCGGGGCCAGCAGGTGAGGTCACCTGAGCAGCCTGGGTTTGAATCCCAGATCACGCTAAAAGTTGAGCATGATGGCACACACACCTGCAGTCCCAGCCTCTTGGGAGGCTAAGGCAGGGGAATATGACATGAAAAGACCCTATCGAAGAAACTCTATACCTAAAATCAAACTACCATACATGTTTCCAGGTTCTTACTGTTGAATGCACACAGAAGCACACTGTGTTGAATTAAACAAAAGAATAAACTAACAGTAAAAATGATTAAAAACTCAGGATTTTTCTTCTTTTCTTCTTTCTTTTTATTTTGTTTTGTTAAGTTTTTGTACTTTCTGGAGAGAGAGAGGAAAAGTAAGCAATCACTCCTCAGGGGCATGACCACACCACAATCCCTTCTTCTCCATTCTGCTCCCAGGATTTTGGGCATGCACGCACACAGGCCTAGTGTGTTTTTCTTTCTTTGTTTTTAAAAAATAACGATTTATTTTCATTTTTTTATTATTATTTGACTAGCTATAGGGCACATACGCTCACCAGAGAGAGAAAGAGAGAAAGCAAGCTGTCAGATCCGGAACTCGAACTGCAGTCACTCATGTGGGAGTCCACATTACCTGCTAGCCCTGCCCAGTGTGTTTTTTAAGTTGCCAGGTCTGGGACTTGAACCATGTGGTTGAGCTCTTAACCACCATGCCACCTGCTGGGCCAGTTGAAGTCTTTTTATAAAAGTCTTTGGTAAGCACATGGATTTCCTAAGTCTACCTGGGCAACAAATTGGCCCTTCAAGATGGAGCCTGGAAGAAAATCTGTTATGGAGTAGAAGAGAGAGAGCTTCCTTTAAACCCAGAAAAGGGTAGCTGCTGACCTTTCCGAGAAAAGAGCAGGCTGAGGATGGCGGTGTGGTCCCCAAGAGGGACTCCCAATGGGCACCTACTGTGACAGCGGATACTGACCATGAAAAAGATCTCACACTCAGAGAGGGGCCCACCACTTGTTAGATGTCACCCACGGTGGTCAATCTCACAGGCCAACTTGGGGACAGTACCCAGTTATTGATAGGTGGTGCTGTGGATGTGTTTAACACCTACAATTCACTGACTTTAATAAAGGATACTCTCCATAATGTGGAGGTCCTCACCCAAACACTGAAAAGCCTTACGAGCAAACATGAAGGTTTCCTAAAGAAGAAATTCTGCCTCCAGCCTGCAGCAGGCCCACCCTAAGTATTGCCCACTTACCTTCCTCACCATCCTGTGAGCCAGTCCCCTAAGGCAAACCTCTTCCTAGGGATGCACCTACATCCTATCAGTTCTGTTTCTCAGAAAACCCAGACTAATGAGCCATCTTTAAATCTCAGAGGACACTATGCAAGATCTCTCTGTTGGCATGAGAGACAACAGAGTAGGGAGACATTGAAGGCAGACGTGAATTTGCTACCAGTTCTCAGAGGGAAAGTCCATCTTCGGCAGGCAATCCCCCCGGTCCAGGTATCCCCTACCTTTCTCCCAGCTCTTTTGGAATGGCCTATGACATTGCCTTCCTTGTCCATGACCTTGATGCCTCGAATGGGCTCCAAACTTCGGGATGTAAAAACATTCATTCCACTGATGTGGGCTGTCGATGTAGAAAAAAGAAGAATGCAACGGGGGGATAAATTCCGGTTGATGTCAAGCCTCTCTCTGACAGGTGGCCTTCTCTGAACCTCAGGGTCACCTGCCACACACTGGACCCGCCACCCTCTCCTGGGGTGTGGAGGTGGATTCAGAACCACTGGTCACTCAATCTTGGATCCTGACCAGCCCAGCACCAGGTTCCAGCACATGAAACCCAGCCTGGTTTGCCGATAAGATTCCCGGAATCCTTAAAATACACCTCCTATCTTTGCTGAAGCCAGTCTGACCAGGTCTCTCTGTCACATGATTTCCCCATTTCACCATGGATGTTGTTCTGCTGACTCTTCAAACCGCTCTGCTCCCAAACCCAAATCGAGAGCATGAACCAGTGAACCTGCAGGCTGGCAAACTCAAAAGGTTTGGCGAGTAACTCCACCACTCCCTCTGGAAGCTGCCCACCAGGTTGTGACCCCACACTACCGCCTGCTTGCTAAGTAACTCAGGGCCCGTTACTTGACCTTCCTGTGCCTCAGTTTCCTCATTTGCTGCAGATTGAGTTTGAGTGTTTCCCACCCCAAAATTTATGTGTTGAGTCACTGTGATGGGATTAAAAGGGTGAAAATTTGATCCAAGATTGGGCTGAAGAGTGGGGCCTTTGGGAGGGGATCAGCAACTAGACAGGGCAGGCCCCCTTATTTATTTATTTTTTTGAGAGGTTTTTGCTATAGGGCGTGTGCACTTGCCGGAAAGATAGAGAGTGACAGAGAGATAGAAAGGGAGAAATCACCCCCCAGAGGGGATGGCCATGCTGCAATCCCATCTCCTCCATTCTCCTCTCAGGATCTTGGGATCTTGGGCATGCACACACAAGTGCCTGGCGTGAGTTTAAGCCACCGGGTCCGGGACTCAAACAGCAGTCGACTATATGGAAGTCCAGCGACATAGCCATTATGCTAACTGCTGGTCCCATGGGCAGGTCCCCTTGAATGAGTCTGGGTGGATTTAAAAGGAGAGGAAATGAGGCAGGAAATGAGGAAATGAGACCCATACGGGTACAGGACAGCTTTGCTGAAGTTCTCTACCAGGCTGTGAAGAAGATATGGCCCTGGGCCTTTGACCTCCGAACTGTGACCTGAATAAACCTTTATTCTCTTAAGTTATTGAGACCCATATTTTTCAGTTATTAGGAATAGAAGAGATTTGAATACCCATCCATCAATGGGAACAGTTCCTATCTATACGCTCTCAGGATTAGGTGAAATTATGTAAAGGGTTTGTACAGATAATCTTTAAAATGCAATTAGCAGGCCAGCAGTTGGTGTGGTGGCTAGGGCGCTGGACTCCCCATAGCCAACTCAGAGTCCTGGGCCTGAAGGCTTGCTTTCTCACTTCCCCTCACTTTCTCTCTCTGTCTTTCTCTGGTGAGCACACATGCCCTTTACCAAATAAAAATAATAATAGTAACAATAATAATTAATAAATAAAAAATTATTTTAAAAAATGCAATTAGTGTTTCTGGGCTTGTGTTCATGCTTTGACAGAGGGGGAGGGGTACCACAGGGCAAATATCATCCCTAAACCAAAAAGACCTAATGTGGGCCTAGGGCCCCAGCACTTTTCAAATGGAGGCTATCACTGATCATGATGTGACCAAGGGGGACCCAGGAGTCTGGAGATGGAAGGACCAACGACCACAAAGGCAAGTCCCAGGCTGCATGCTCCCTGCCCTCCCTACTCACCAAGAAAGAAAACGGGTAAGGCTCTTCGGATCCAAATGTTATCTAGAGAATATTTCAATTGGACCAAATAAGGGATCATCTAGAAACAAGAGAGAAGAATTATTTTTGTATGGGACCAAAAATCCAGCTGAGCATACTCAAAAGCAGAGCGCCTGCACTGACCTAGCTCTATCATAGGTTGGCCCAGCCCGTTGCCAGTGCTCTCTATGTATTATTTTGTTTTAATTCTTGTAACATTGAAGAGCTCTTTCTGTTCATTTGAGAAGCAAACAGGAACTCAGAGAGGTTACATAATTTGTCCAGTCACACAACCATCAAGGGTTTGAGCCTGGAAAGGAACCCAGATTTGCCTGACTCCAAAGACTACATCTTAAGCCATTACAGTATCCGAACAGCCAAAGCAATATACAATTTGCATAACATGTTTGTGTAGCAAAAACTAATTTTTAAAAAGATGACTAGGTGAGAGGCCAGAAGATGGCATGATCATTAAGGCACTGGGTCCTGTATGACTGACTCTAAGGTTTGAGTCCCCGACTAGGCATCTTGAAAAAACACACCGGGGGGACCAGCAGTTAGCGTAATGGCTATGTCGCTGGACTCCCACGTAGTCGACCGCGGTTCGAGTCCCGGATCCGGCGGCTTAAACTCACGCCGGGCGCGTGTGCGTGCGTGCCCAAGATCCCGAGAGGAGAATGGAGGAGAAGGGATTGCGGCGTGGCCATCCCCCCTGGGGGGTGATTTCCTGCTTTCTATCTCTCTGTCTCTCTCTGTCTGTCTGGCGAGCGCACGCGCCCTATAGCAAAAACCTCTCTAAAAAAAAAAAAAAAAAAAAAAAAAAAAAGAAAGAAAAAACACACCGGGTAAGTTTGCGTATGTTCCCAGAGTTCCAAAAGGAGAATGGAGAAAGGACTGTGGTGTGGCCATCCCACCTCGGTGATGTTTTCTCACTTGCCCTCTCTCTGTCTGTCTGGCGTGCACACTAGCTTATGGGAAAAAAATCTAAAATAATATATTACTAATTGGGGCCAGCCAGTGGCATAGTGGTTAAGGTACTGGACTCCCATGTGGCCAACCACAGTTTGGCTTGAAACTCATGCCAGGCACGTGTGTGCACATGCTTATAGGCATAAGCAAACCTGAAATGTACAGGGAGGTCCCAGGACACAACCCCACTCCTGCCCACTTGAATCCAGTTGCATTACTGCTGTGACACTGTCTGGCTGTTATTCCTATTCATACTTTCTAAATGAAGTTGGAATATAAATTAAAATTGTAATCAAAATAAAGCTTTTTGATTTTGAGGAATAAAAAAGATTTGACAGATTTTCAAAATACCTACTCCAAGGAAGGTTGAAGAAGCAATTACTCCTGTCCCTAATAACACACTCTCATGCAGATGACGACTCTAAGGGAAAATAAAAATATAAATTTAGCAACTACACAGTTTTTATCCAGCAAGGATAATCAAGGGAAAAAAAAAGTCAAATCAACCCTAGTGGTTAAGGGAGCTGGATCCCACATGGCCAACTGCAGTTCAAATCCTGGCCCCTGGATGTGAGAAACATGCCAGGCACATGTGCTTACGTGCTTGAGATCCCAAAAGGATGGAGAGATAAGAGGAGTTTGCAGCACGACCATGCCCTGTTGGGGGGATGCTTTTCCCCTCTGTCTCTTTCAGGTGAGCATGCACACTCTCTGGCAATTAAAAACAAACCCCAAACAACTCTAAAAGAAATAATACAAAAGTTTCACACTCTCTGGGTCTCCTAATACTCACGTAACTTGCATTTCCATTAGAAATGTTGAAAGCAGTAGTGTAGGTATACAAGGAAACCTGCAGAAAGAGAGGCGAATGGTCACATTTTGGTTTCAAGAATAACAGAATTCAGTAATCGTGAGATAGAAATAATTGTTACCTGAGGTAAAATCATGGATTTTATCCCTTTTGCTGGCATCATTGAAAAGAATACCTTATAAGAAGAAAAGTAGAGCAGTTATGAATAGTTTTGAGAGAGGGAGACTTTAGGAGCAAAGAACTTTACAGGGGAGATGTTGGAATGAGCCCTTCAGGAGCCGCGACCACAAAGCACGGGGGACGGGGCGGGTTCAGTGGGTCCCAGTCAGTGGACGAGCCAACATGGAGTATGTACCTACTGGGCTCTGAGGGCACCCGCAACCTCACGTGGGCCCATCTCCGAGGCCTGCAGCGGGGCAGCGAGGAATCCACACCCACCAGGGGAGGCCACACAGGGCAGGTGTGGAAGGAGTAAGGAGGGAATGATGGTGACACAAAGCTCCCGAGAGCCAACGGGGGGCACTTCTTGTCCCAGGAGAGGGGCTGTGTCAGGAGAAGACTTGAGAGAATAGGTGCCGGATAATTCCAAAGGGCTTGTGGCAGGAAGCAAGTTTTATGAACTCGCTGACCACCATAATGCCTTGTGCACAGAAGCTGTTTAAATATTTTATTTATTATTATTATTTTTTAGAGAGGTTTTTGTTATAGGGCGTGTGCACTCGCCAGAAAGAAAGAGACAGACAGAAAAAAGAAATCACCCCCCAGGGGGGATGGCCACGCCACAATCCCTTCTCCTCCATTCTCCTCTTAGGATCTTGGGCACACACGCACACACGCCTGGCATGAGTTTAAGCCACTGGGTCTGGGACTCAAACCGCAGTCAACTACATGGGAGTAAAGCAACATGGCCATTATGCCAATTGCTGGTCCCGGAAGCTGTTTAAATAAAGCATGACCCGTTGACACTGTAGACCTTCAAGAGGACCAGATACCTAACTGGGTAAGTGGGTGGAGGTAGGGGGTGGGATGTGTATATATATGACAAAGGTCAGAGGTGGGTGTTCATTTATCTCGCAGTTTGAGGACAGGGGTCTAGAGCTGGACCTAGACATCTTCCTAACCCTTGCCAGGTCTCCGAGCAGTGAGGCAACTTACTCACCGTGGGCGCCATCAGGGGCAGGAAAGCTGGCAGAGAAGAGCAGAGCTGTCAGTGGGTGCAGTCGCTGAGGCAAAGAAGAGGCCAGAGGGGCACTGCCCGCCTAACTCTTCTCCAGCCTCCTGGAGGAACAGACCTTAAAGGACATTTTCACTCTTTCTTTTTTTTCTAATAAAAATAATAGCTATATACATATGGCAAAAAATAAAAAACATAGAACAAAAAGACCTAATAGGAAAAGTCTCCCTCGAACCTCCCCAGAGCTAAGCAGTGCAAACTGTTACTTGTTCATCCTTCCAGATAAACTAAGGACATCACCAGATACACAGAAAGCCTCTCTCTCACACACAGTCCTTAATTATACAAACGGGAACACTATACAGTTTTATGCTTTGCTTTTTTCCCCTTAATACTAATTCCTAAAGATTTATCTTTCCACAGAAGTAGACAGAGCTTACCTCATTCTTCCTCATGAATTATTTAACTACAGTCTGAGTTGTTAGATATTTACATTATTTCCAGTCTTTGTTTATAATATACAAGGGGACTTCAAAAAAGTTTATGGATAAATGAAATTAAAGAGCTTATTTTGGTGCAAATTTTGAAATCCACACATCATTTTTAAAAAATACACATTTTCCACAAACTTTTTTTTGAGAGGGAATTTTACAGTTAGAAAGATTATTAATTTTACACCTCATCTCAGCTACATGATGAAAATAAGAGAAAGAATATGAACTAGCATCCCCAATCCTGGCACTAAGAGCTGTGAGTTCTGGAACCATTAATGGCATCATCATCAGTATGTTCATTGAGACATGAAGTAGCAGAGGGTGTTCCCTTACAGGCCAGTCCCTTATTCCCAAAGCCCAGAACCTTCCACAGGACTGGTCTCAGTTCTAAGCTAACTCTTCTCCACTGTCAACTCCAGACCCTTTGAGCATTCTTTTTAAGCTGTGATTCAGACTCACCATCAGAAAATCCTTTTAGAGTAAAACAAGTTAAAATAAGGCAGGCAGTTTCCTAAGTGTTAGAAGCCAAGTCTTCCCACCCCAATCTGAAAACAAGAACTACTTACCTGCAGGTCGCAAGAGAGCTGGGATCAGCTCACTGCTGTCTGGATGCACTGTTGACTTTAAAAAAGTATATGCAAAAGGTTATTAGCTGGATGCCCACTTTTGTTATTTCATGAGGCTAAAACTTTGGAAGGGGCTGAAACTTACAAGACTCCTCTTCCAAGCTTCTTGTATCTAAAAAGACAAAAACAAACAAGAGCTTTGAAAGGTGTCTAGGCAGCCAATTTCTGATGCTACCTTAGCTCTCCCTTGCAGAAGGTAAAAGCCAGAGCTGATGTTGTCTATCATGTGGAAAAAACAAACCAAAATGAACAAAACAGGGCCAGATAATGGCACAGTGCTAAAACATGAGGTTCTGCAAGGCTGACTCACATGGAAGGTTCCAGGATTGCATCTGGAGACACCCATCAGTATGCTAGGCACTAGGGTGCCTATGATCCAAGCTGGCTGAAGCTGGGGGTGGGTCATGGCATCGAGCCCCTATTGAATACACTATCTGTCTCTCTTGCTCTCTTTCATGGAAGAAGTAAGTTGAAATATATGAAATATATATATATATATATACATATATATATACATATATATATGTGTGTGTGTGTGTGTGTGTGTGTACACACAATACACACAGACACACACACACGTATGTATATATACACATACGGACACCTCGCAGCATTGTAGCTAAGGCAGCTGGATCCCACATGGCCAAGCACAGTTTGAGTCCCAAATAATTGGGACCAACAGATAGCATAATGACTACATTGCTGGACTCCCATGTAGTTGACCGCGGTTCGAGTCCTGGACCCGGTGGCTTAAACTCACGCCGGGTGCATATGTGTGAGTGCCCAAGATCCCGAGAGGAAAATGGAAGAGAAAGCATCGTGGCATGACCTCACCCCTTGGGGATGACTTCTTGCTTTCTGTCTCTCTTGTCTTTCTGGCTAGCACACACGTCCTATAGCAAAAACCTTTCCAAAAAACAAACAAACAAATGATATATAGTGATTGAATGTTTAAAAATATAATGAGAATAAATAATAATAATAATCTGGAAAAAAAAAGATGAAAAGCTATTTGATGATGATGATATGGATAGTATTGTCTTTGTCTTGACTGATATGCATGGTAATCATGCTGGAAAAAGAAATGTAATACATGTAAAGATATATGTGATTAGGGGACCAGCAGGTGGCATGGTGGTTAAGGTGCTGGACATTCCCACATGGCTAACCACGGTCGAGTCCTGGGCCTGGAGGCTTGCCTCCTCACTTTCCCTCTCTCTGTGTGTCTCTCTCTGGTCAAATTAAAATAAATGAATGAATAAATAAAATTAAATAAATAATTATTCAAAAAAAGGTAAATGTGATTCAATGTAATTTTTAAAATTATGATAATATTAAATTAACAAAAAAAAAAAAACAACAACACATCAGGCATGTTTGTATGCATGTCCAAAATCATAAAGGTGGAGAAGGGACTGCAGTGTGACCATATCCCATTAGGGTGCTTTCTAACTTTCCCTCTCGCTGTCTCTCATTAGTGAGTGCACATGTCCTCTGGCCAAATGTTAATGAATCAATGGGGCCAGACAATAGAGAAGCTGGGGCCATGGAGGGAGATCCCCAAGTGCCCTGTGGCCTCCCTGTGCATGCTGGGCATGTGTGCATGCCTATGACTTGGGCTGGCTGGGGTTGGATCACACTGTGGGTACTCTATTGGGTGTGCCTGTCTCTCTCTCTCTTAGAGAGGAGATAAAGAAGAAATTGACCAGAGCATTATAAGTCCTATCTCTAGAACCAGCATGTGGCATAATGGTTATGTTGCTGGACTCCCACATGGCCAACTACACTTCAAGTCCTAAACCCAGAGGCCTGAAAGTCATACCGGCTACATGTGCACGCATGCCCAAAATCCCAAGAAGAGAAGGGATTATGGTGTGGCCATTCCCATGAGAAAGCAAGTTAAATATGTGAGCTTCCACAAGCCTTTAGGAACTGATTTTTATGAACTCCAGAAAGTCCTATATACAGCAAGAGGGTCTAGGATGTGAAACGTTCAGTTGGCCATATGGAATCCAGCTGCTTTAACCACCCCACCACCTGGATGTTCCCCCCCCCCAAATTCTTTTAAATAAATAAAATTTGGGGGGGGGGCTGGCAGGTAGTATGGTAGTTAAGGGTGCTCAACTCCCACATGGCCAACAGCAATTCAAGTCCTAGACTTGGCAGCTTGTAAATAAATACAGTTAAATAATATAATTTTAAATAAATAAATAAATAAAATTTAAAAAACTAATTGTGGCCCAGCTGCAGCAGCAAAAGTGATTTAAGAGCTGCTCTGCAATGCTAGTCACATGGCTATTCAGGGTTCAGATACCTGGATCACAAAGGGTGGGGAGAGAGACACACATGCATGCACACACACACGCCATGACCCTGGCTGCTAGGAAGGCTGGGGAAGAGTACTGCAAGAGGGCACACTATTTTGGATGTGTGTCCCTATATCTCCCTCTCATCAATGAAATGAAAAAAAAAAATTTAATTACAGAAAACAAAACAAAACAAAAAACTCTGAGTTTTGAAAAGCTGACCCCTCAGCAGTGTTTACAAGATAAACGGCCAAAATGCCATCTGATTTTAGACCATGAAGACAGAACCATGGGAAGGTAACTACACTCAGCCTTGAATAGGGCATACCTCGGCACACACAACATACCTTCTCGTCCTCCGAGACATGTGTAGATGCCTCTTCATTTGTGAATAACAGTTGCCTCAATGTTTCTATTTTTTCCTATAACCATATATCAAAAAATCAGTAAGTGGTCTTAACATTGTTCAGACTTATCCACAGACTTCGGCATCACAAGCTCCCTCACTGTATTTCAGCTCACACCCGATTTCAACATACCATGCAGGCTCAGGCTCTCTACTCGAGTGCTTCCATTAGGACAGTTGCATGTGTCACCCAGATTTGGCCCTTCCATCTTCCTAGACAGCTCCCACGCTTTCTCCTCTGCTGCTGCCACTTCCCTGCCTCTGTGAGGTCCAGGGTCTTGGTGAACAGTACCACCAGCTACTGGTTGTGCAAATCAGACACCAGGAAGTCCCTCTTCTCTCACCCACCTCTGTATCCATCAGATGAGTCTTGGTTCCTCTCTTTTTTTCTTAATTTAAGAAAAAATACTAAATACCGGGACCAGCAGATAGTGTAATGATTACGTCGCTGGACTCCCATGTAGTTGACCATGGTTTGAGTCCCAGACCCAGCAGCTTAAAATTCACACTGGGAGCGTGTGTGTGTGTGTGCCCAAAATCCTGAGAGGAGAACAGAGGAGAAGGGCAAGGGATTGCAGTGTGGCTATTCCCTCCTGGGGGTGATTTCTCACTTTCTGTCTCTCTGTTTCTCCAGAAAGCACAGGCGCCTATAGCAAAAACTGCTCTCAAGGAAAAAAAAAAAGAAAAGAAAGAAAAAACACTAAATACCAAAAATGCAAAGAATGATTACACACCCTAATCCCCTCACCTAGAAATAACGTTACCAAACATTTCATTATATTTACTTCTAATTTTACTTTTTGAAAAGTATTGTTACTTCTGTTCTCACTTCCCTCTCCATCCTATCAGAGATAACCACTATTATTAGTTCAAAGTACATTATTCTAGTATATATATATATATATACTTTTTTTTGGAGAGGTTTTCGCTATAGGGCGCGTGCGCTCGCTAGACAGATAGAGAGAGACATAGAGACAGAAAGTGAGAAATCACCCCCCAGGGGGGATGGTCACGCTGCAATCCCTTCTCCTCCATTCTCCTCTCGGGATCTTGGGCACGCACGCACACGTGCCCGGTGTGAGTTTTAAGCCACTGGGTCCGGGACGTGAACCGCGGTTGACTACGTGGGAGTCCAGCGACATAGCCATTACGCTAACTGCTGGTTCCCCTATATTTTTAATATTGACCATATATACATACATAAATACATGTACTCACAAACTAATATTGTATTTTTGGTTATAATTTGCACAACTGCTATACTGCATGCATCTTGCTTTTTCCACTAAACACTTTCTTTTCCTTTTTTTTCAGTTTTTTTTCCCCATAGAGCATGTGCACTCACCAGAGAGAAACAGAGAGGGGGAAAATGAGAAATCACCCCCCAGGGGGGATGGCCATACCACAATCCCTTCTCTTCCATTCTCCTTTTGGGAATTTGAGCATGCACACACACATGCCCAGCATGATTTTCAAGCCATCGGGTCCAGAGCTCGAATCGCAAAAGGCCGTGTGGAAATCCAGCACCTTAACCACCTATTGGCCCCAACATTTTTCTATTTAATATCATATATATGTTTTCAGTTAATATCACACATATCACACATTCATCACTTTTAATAGCTAATCAAAATTCCACTTTATAAACATGCTGTATTATATTTATCTATCTCCCTACTGGTAGGAATTTTCATTGTTTCTTTTTTATTTTGTTCTTACTATGATAAACAAGGCTATAAGAAACATCTTGAGTATGTATTTGGGAGTGTCCCTCTGGGTTTTTCCCTGAAGGGTTATTACTGGTGATGGGGCACCTCCATCTAACTGCTTCATTGGAAAGGAATAAAAACATAATAATACAGAGACATTTTGTTATTTCAACTGTTTTTTTTAATTATTAAAAAAAAAAAAAAAAGGTTCTCGCCAGGATGAGCAAATGGCATAATGGCTATGTTGCTGAACTTCCACATGACCGACCAGGTTCAAGTCCCAGCAGCTTCAAACTCATGCTGGGCACATGTGCGTATGTGCCCAAAATCCCAAGAGGAAAGTGGAGTGGAAGAGAAGGGATTATGGCGTGGCCATTTCTTGCTTTCTATCTCTCTGTCCCTCTCCCTCTCTCTTGATTGAGGGCATGTGCCTTATAGCAAAAAACCTCTAGGAAAAAAAAAAGAGGTTTTTGCCTTAGAGCATGAGCGCTCACTGGAGAGAGAGAGAGAGACAGAGACGGTGAGAGGGAAAGTGAGAAATCACTCCCTGGGGGATTGTTATGCCACAACCCCTTCTCTTCTGGAATCTTGGCCACACATACATGCACATGTGCCTGGCATGACTTTCAAGCCACCAGGTCTGGGACTCAAACTGCACTTGGCCATGTGGGAGTCCAGTGATGTAACTGCTACACCACCTGCTGGCCTCTCGACTGCTTTTAAAAGGGATGTACAGTCTTTAAGTTTCAAAATAAAATGTGAAATTCATTAATTCTGAAAGACTGAGAAGGAAAATACTTACGACTGAAATGATCACATTCGTAGGATCTAGTAATTCTATCCACAGACGAAGTCGTTGGAAAAAAGACTTAAGAGGGAGAAAAGCACCAGAGAGCAGGTTAATGGCAGCAGAAGAACAAAGATAACAGTAAGTTACCATTTACCACGAGGACCCTGGCCTGTGGTCCACCTTCTAAGGGCATCATTTGGACTTGTCACGGCACCCCCATTTCTCGGGTAAGGAAGCTGAGGTTTACGTGGGTTCACGAAGGGTCTAAGGCACCACGGCCAGCAAATGGCTCAGCAGTCTGCTCCTGGTGGTGCAAAGCTCAGACTTTGGGGTTCGAATGGGCCCACAATGAACACAAAGCCACTACCTTGAAAGGTCTGAAATCTCTTTCCTAACTCTTGGGGTTGTAAGGCTTGACTCCAGTAATGAAGAACAGACACCCCAATAAATGCAGTTCAGGTCACGTGTGTCAAAAGCAGACCGTCTGTTCCAACCAGGCCCCAACCATTGCAGTGGTTCTGGCTCTAAGTACTGGCTCTGCCAAGGCAACTTGAGCTCCCAGTCCCTTCTCAACTACTCCACCTGAAAACACAGGGCTGGCAGTCCAAGTCACCACATGGGGTGACAGAACACTCCAAATGGGGGCAGGGTGGGGCTGCCCTTAGCCTATGCTTAAAGGAGCGGGATCCCGCATGGCCACTGGTGGTTCAAATGTGCCTGATGGCTTGAAATACGTGCTGGGCACATGCACAGCCATGCCCCAAATTTTGACAGGATGGAAAACTGGAAAAGGGATTGTGCTCTCTGGCAATTAAAAAAAAAAAAGAAGAAACGTGGCCAGGCTGAATTAAGATGTGCTGTGTGTATATAGCACATGAGAGACCTTCGTAGAACAATGAAATTAAGCTATTTTATTGTGGTGAAAAAAAAAAATCAATGCAATTTTTAAAATAATAAGTATCTTTCATAAATGTTTTGAAGACCCTTCACATATACCAGAGCTCAAGCCTGGGCACCAGAAAAGGATGTAAAATATCTCATGAATGCTTTTTACTGATTACAAGTCGAAGTATTAATATTTTGCACCTGTTGGGCTAAATGTACCATTAAAATTTACTTCAGCTGTTTTTTTGTAGACGTTTTTGGCCTTAGGGTGACTGCACTCACAGGAGAGACAGACATAGTGAGAGAGAAAGTGAGGCATCACCCCCCACGGGGGATGGCCACTCTGCAATCCCTTCTCCTCCCTTCTCCTCCTAAGATCTTTGACATGAAGAACGTCCACTGTGATTTTAAAGCCACCAGTTGGGGGCCAGCAGGTGGCATGATGGTTAAGGCACTGGACACTCCCACATGGCCATGGTGGGTGGTTGGAGTCCTGAACCTGGTGGCTTGCTTTCCCACTCACTCTGTCTCCCTCTGGTCAGATGAAAATAAATGAAAGAATAAATAAATAAATAAAAGCCACAAGTCTGTGACTTGAACGCAATCGGTCACTGGGGGTCCAGCAACCCAAGGGCTAGCCATCTGCTGGTTCCCAGCTGTTTCTTTTTAATGTGGCTACTAGAAATTTTAAAATGACCCGTGTGGCTCCCATTATATCTCTATGGGGCGGGTCAGCACAGCCCAAAACGATGTAGGGAGGTGAGCCTGTCTTACTTTCTGTCCCGAGTGGCTTTGGTCCTGGGGGTTTCAGTGAGTGACTAAGCCTACCAAGGGGACGGGGGAAGGCTGAGAGGACCTCTTTGCCCCCAAAATGCTGCTCAGCAACAGTTCAAGTAACACAGCGCAGGCACCTGCAGGGCTAGGCTCTGCTTGGGTGCACTGTACGGTGACCTTGCGACAACCCTCCCTGGCTGGGCCAGGACCAGAGGTGATACACGGAAACAGCCGTGACCTAGGACATCCAGCAAGTTAGGGTTTCTCCTCGTCCCCTCCCAGAACCTGAGCCGGTGGTGTGGGCATCAAGCCCTTTTCCAGGCCCTGAAAACGGTGCGCGGGACGACCACGTGGGCTGCCCAAGGTCACCGGGCCTGCGCCCCTCCCTGTCCCCAGCCGCGCCAGCCCGCGCCGTACTTGGTGTTCCGTGACCCAGAAGCGCACGTTAGGCTCCATGCCTGCGGCGGCACCGCTGCACGCTGGGAACCGCCAGCCTGCGCTTTCTCCTCCTCTTCCTGGGACCTACGTGGTGGTGGAACGGCGGCCGCCGCCAGGCCACACGGAGGAGGAGTCTGGCGACGTGCTCCGCCCCGGACCTGCGCGCCCGCGCGCCCCGTCCCGCCCCAGTCCTAGCGAGCACTGCTCTCCAGCTCGGCTCTGCGCTGCTGCGCACCGTAGGCTAGCCCGACCCCAGAGGGGTCACTATCAGAACCCCTACATCACAGCACCTAATGCTAAGACCCGGTAAGCGCTGGCCCCCCCCCCCACACACCTCGCCCTGCGCTCTTGCCACGCCTTACCCAGAGCATCTGTGGGCCCAGGCTTTTGGACCCTCCAGAACCCCTCCAACTGCCCATGAAGTGCAGTGTGAACGGTGTTCGGTATGGTCAGAGAGGGTTACATAGTTTGCGTGGCCACTGAGAAACGAAAATGTGGTGCCCCTTAGCCACAAATGATTGATTATTTCAAAGCAGCAGAACATTACATCAAGCGCGGGGTCCTGCCGCAGGCCTATGAAGCTGCCCCCGGTAAGGTGTTCCTTCCCTCGGCACAACAGGGACTGCCCCAGCCCTCCGCCCCGTGTTGGGGCAAATCCGGGTACTTTTATTGACTGTCAGATCAAATAGGGGCCATTTGTAGCGATAAATAGACCTTCACTTCCTGCTCCACCCCTTGCCCCAGCATGGGGGTGGGTGGGGGGTGTGTGTGTGTGTGCACTTGAAGCCTCCCTGGTGTCCTGGACCGGAACCCAGAATACCACTTGGTTGTATGACCCTGGTCAAATCAGTATCTGCAGGTCCTACCCTCATCTGTAAAATGAGAGTAATTGTTGCTATCTAAATGTTTCGTCGAGAAACAAAGGAGATAAAATATGTGCTGTAAATAGCGCTGGACCCATGGGAAGGGCTCTGTATTGACCACTACCACGCTGCCGGCCCCTGCCCTTGCTCGCCCTGCCTGGCCCCTCCAGGAACATGAAACCAGCTGCAGGTTTTCTTCAGGCCTGTGTGATGCGTCTGCTCCTACATCTGCTGAGCTCACCTGGTTTTCTGTCGCCTTCAAGGGTTGATTTCCACTTCCCCCATGACTGAGCCAGGGCCCTCTCTTCAGTTCCCGTGATGCCCCAGAAACACACCTATTGCACCATAGTATGTATTGAGCATGGTTCTATTCTGTAGACTCTCGCCTCAAGCATGTTACAAATGCAGCCCAGCTGGCCAACCCCGCTCTTTGGAGACCCTCCCCCCTCCAGTCTTCATAGTGATCCTCTTGTAACAAGTTGATGTCACTCATTTCAAAATCTCCCTGACATGGGATTAGCTGTTGGCGTAATGGCTATGTCGCTGGACTCCCCTGTAGTTGACCGCGGTTTGAGTCCCGGACCCGGTGGCTTAAACTCACGCTGGGCGTGTGTGCGTGCGTGTCCAAGATCCTGAGAGGAGAATGGAGAAGGGATTGCTGCGTGGCCATCCCCCGTGGGGGGTGATTTCTTGCTTTCTGTCTCTTTCTGGCGAGCGCACGTGCCCTATAGCAAAAAAAAAAAAAAAAAAAAAAACCCAAAACCAAAACAAAAACAAAAAAAAAAAACCTCTCAAAAAAAAAAAATCTCCCTGACATTTCTCATCCCAGGACAGAATCCACTCTGGGCCTCCCACTAACATTTTGTCACTGCTCTGGTCATATGGTCTTTTAATTTTTCACCTACTGTCTCAGTCCGTTCTCCGTTGCTTAATAACCAACAGAGATAGGTTTATGTAGTTCATGGTTTTGGAGGTCCAAGGTCAAGGGGCAGTATCTGGTGGTAGTATCATCTAGTCAGTGGGGGGCTCTCTACAGAGGCTGAGATGGAGCAGGGCATCACACGGTGAGAAAATGAGAGCTTGGGGGCCAGCAGGTGGTGTGGTGGTTAAGGGTCATGTACTCCCACATGGCCAACCATGGTTCGAGTCTCGGACCTGGCAGCTTGCTTTCTCGCTTTCTCTTTCTCCCTGGTCAAATTAAAATAAATCAATAGTTAAACAATTCTTTTATTTTTAAATGTTGATTTCATTTATATGAAATATGCCAAATAGAACATAGATCAGTGGTTAAACCTAGGGCTGAGGGGATTGAGAGGATATCAAGGCTGACTGCTGAAGGGTACACATTTCTTTCTAGGATGTGAAACATGCTCTAAAATTGTGGTAATAGTTGCCAGGTTTCCAGCCAGCCGGGATCATGAGCACACTGCATGTTCAGGTCAACCGGGATCCAAACCAGGAGGCTTTCCCTATGGCTCCAGTGTGTCCTACTACACTGCCAAAGCTGAGTCAAAAAGTTTCATTTTTGTTTCGCTAGTCATACTTTTTTTTTTGAGTTTTTTTTTTTTTTTTTTTTTTTTTTGCTATAGGGTGCGTGCGCTCGCCAGAAAGCAAGAAATCACCCCCCAGGGGAGATGGCCACGCTGCAATATCTTCTCCTCCATTCTCCTCTTGGGATCTCGGGCATGCACACACATGCACCCGGTGAGTTTAAGCCACCATGTCCAGGATTTGAACAGCGGTCAACTACATGAGTCCAGCGGCATAGCCATTATGCCAACTGTTTGTCCCAATACTTTTTTCTTTTTAAGATTTAATTTTTCAAAGAGATTTTGCTATAGGGCACATGCACTCGCTGGAGAGGCAGAGACAGAAAGCGAGAAATCACTCCCTGGGAGGACGGCCACACCACAATCCCCTCACCTCCACTCTCTTTTGGGATTTTAGATGTGCATGCACACACTCCTGGCACACCTCAAGCCACGGGGTCCAGGACTCGAACCACGGTCAACCACATGGGAGTCCAGCAATGCAACCACTATGTCATTTGTTGGTCCAGTTTTTTTTTTTTTAAATTTTGCTATAGGGCACATGCACTCACCAGAGATGGGGAGTGAGAAAGCAAGGCACTAGATCTGGGACTCAAATCGCAGTCAACTCTGTGGGAGTCCAGACCCATAACCACCATGCCACCTGCTGGCCCCAGTCATACCTTTTCTTTAAATGTTAAGATAATGAGAACTTGTGTGACTGTGTCAGTCTCACTCCCTCTTTATAAACCCACAAATATCCATCCAGTCTTGGGGGCTCCATTCTGATGCCGTTGTTTAATTCTTTCTTTTTAAATAATTATTTAACTTTATTTATTCATTTATTTATTTTAATTTGACCACAGAGGGACAGAGAGATGAGAAAGCAAGCTGCCAGATTGGGGACTCGAACTATGGTCAGCCATGTGGGATTCCAGCACCCTTAACCACCATGCCACCTGCCAGCCCTGCTGCTATTTAATTCTAATCACCTCCCAAAAGCTCTACCTCTTAATCTCACAGGTGGATTAAGTTCTCATCCTCTTAAACAAATTTCAAACCATGAATTTTAGAGGGATACATTCAATCCATGGCACACCCAAAGCCCAGTCTTGCCTCAGGGCCCTTGCACTTGCCACGCCTTCTGCCAGAAGTCCTTTAGCCCTTAACTCCCCTCCTTTCTACATGTTCACTCAAGTGATCCTCATCAAAACCGAGAAGTACAATAATTGTCCTGGTTTTTACAGATGAGAAGTTCTACAGACCTAGAGAGACTGAGTCTTCCTTAAGGCCTCCCCCGTCCACTCTCTCCAAATACCTGCAACGCTGTTCTAGCCCCTGGTCCCACACTGTTGTCCTTCCAAAACTCTGTATGTACCTCTAATTCGTGCCTCACACGTGGTAGACACTCAACAATCTACTGAAATAATGGAGAAATGTCATCGTATCTTCTTGTCTGCTAAACTGAGTTCCCTGAGTGGAACTAGCATTTTATTCATCTTTGTGGCCTCTGAGGTAAATATCCAATAAACGTCTGCTGATACAATCAGAGAAGGAAAAGAAGAGTACCAGAAAAAAATGACCCAACAGTTAAGGATGTTAAAAACTGTTAATATTTTGGGACTAGCAGGTGGTGTGGGGGTTAAGGTGCTGGACATTCCCACATGGCCAACCATGGTTCGAGTCCCAGACCTGGAGGCATGCTTTCTCACTTTCCTTCTCTTCTTTCTGTGTGTCTCTCACTGGTCAAATTAAAATAAATGAATGAATATATAAAATCAAATAAATAATTAAAAAAAACTAAGTATTTTAAAATAGGTTTATTTTCTATTATATATTTCACATGGAAGACTTCAAGAAACAAATTAATGACAATGATTTCAAAATGCACTCCCTGGATTGAATAAATAGCCTTTATAATTATACCTAATCAATAACTAGAAATGTGTGTAGACACTAAGTCAGCTAATAAGTAAAATCAGCATGTAAACTATAAACCTTCAGGATGGGGACCATGCACGATCAGTGAAGTCACTGTGCCGTGTTTTTTTGATAACATGATTCACATTGCTTCAATCACAGGTATATCCATTGCGAGAGTTAGACCGCGGATGCTAACTTAAAACAATCTTTGTTACTTTAAAAGAAAATTCAGTTTAATACAAAGAAATTGAAGATTTCAGGACCCTTGATCAGAAGTTTTTGATGCTTGTTGTACTACTTTGGTGTAGACAAACATTCAAGTAAGGCTAAGAAAGAAGAGTTGCCTTCACCCACTGAAGACATGAGCTAGGCAGTCTGTAAAACCTAGCTGGCCATCAGGATGTTACCAACACAGGACTCCTTATAACAGTGCTGATATTTGAAAAGCTTTAGCCAGAGTTACAAAAACAAAACATCTAGAGTAACAGTTACGAATACAAGCATAACTTGTTTTTTTGCCTTCTATAAATAATTGTTTTTGAAATGCTAAAAGTAGGTTCCAACTGTGGCTAAAAGTAGGTTCCAACTGTGGTTCGTTCCTGGTGGGAGGAGCTGCAGACACATGGGATGATCTACTGATTTACCTTCTCAAAGTACTCTTTGGAAGCAGCCGGACTTGGCTTAATCTGAAAACACAAAAACATTCGCATGGGTAACTGTGACTTTATAATGGTCTTAAAAATGAGTTGAAAGCTCCCAGTTTTTAACCTAAAGTTCTTTAATTAAAAAAAATCATTATTATTTAATTTTGCTATAGGGTAAATGTACTCACTGGAGACAGAGAAAGAGGGAGAGAGTGGAAGTACCCCTGGGGGGGGGGGGATGACCATGCTGCAATCCCTTTTCCTCCATTCTCCTCTCTGGATTTTAGGCACGCATGCACATGCATCCAGTATGTTTTTCAAACCATCAGGTCTGGGACTTGAACTACAGAATTGGCCATGTGGGATTTAGTTGCCTTAAGCACCATGCCATGCCACCTGGCCCAAGTTCTTTAAATGTTTAAAGACTGGTCAGTTTCTTGTAAAAACACATGGTGAAAGTTACCTCAACAGCATGCCTGGTCCCTCGCTCCCACCCCTTCAACTCCCATTTGTGTGCCATCTGCATCCCTCCTCCAAAGCTGGGCTCTCTTATGGATATTCCAGGCCAATAGTCCCTGAGACAGAGAGGACTTGGGACACTCTAAGGGAGTCCCATTGCTTTGGGAGAAAAAAACCTACTGTAGGAGAATCTGGTGTCCAATTTGCTGGGCAGACTTCTCCATGCCTTTCCACAAACTGGAATGCCTTCACCAAGCGGAGGGTCTCTTCCACGCTTCGGCCCACTGGAAGATCATTGACACTCAGGTGCTTGATGACTCCATTGGGGTCAATTATGAAGAGACCTCTGCATGAGAAAGTATGCTCATTAGAGCCTCAATAATACCAGCACTAGAAAGAGCCTAACTGCTACCTTCTATGGCTTTAATGCTCCTTTTAGTAAAACATTTATTAAGCCCAATCACATGCTCGAAACTGGAGTTTTCATTGTTGTACAAAAAGCTTATCGTCTCTTAGGATAACAAATGCTTTGACAAAGGCAGGACTAGACAAGGTCGCCATGGGAAACATTCAATATGGTCACACTTACAAACCCACATTGTACCCACAATGTCATGCCTTATCTAAAAGGGACTGAAATGGTGAGGGCAGTCTTCTTTACTTACTAGTAATTTGGCAAGCAGTTGTTGGGCTGCTTTAACAAATCTTGGCAAGAAACCACAAATGGGAAGAGACAAAGACTTATTTTATCTATATCCAACAAATATTGACTAAATGAGTGCATTCTTGGGTAAAATCCATGGGAAAATTTTCACAGAAAGAACTGACTGTCCTTCAGTCTCTCCTTCATCACCTACCAGTAGTGGAAAGAGAGGACCCACCTTACCTCAGCGGCCTGTGCTGCTGCTCTTAGGATATATGTGGTTATCTTATTTATTTATTTATTGAGAGAGATTTTTGTTATAGAGCATGTGTGCTCGCTGGAAAGACAGAAAACAAGAAATCACCCCGCAGAGGGGATGGCCACAACACAATCCCTTCTCCTCCATTCTCCTCTTGGGATTTTGGGCACGCACGCATGCACACACACGTACCTGGTGTGAGTTTCAAGCCGTCAGGTCCAGGACTCAAACTGCAGGTGGCCATGTGGGAGTCCAGCACTTTAACCACCATGCCACCTGCTAGCCCCACTTATGCAGGTATTTTAACCCAGACGTTTAACGGTTCCTCTTAGAAGGGTGTGGCAAGTCCCAGAGTTAATCACTCAGAGAAAGGGCAAGTTAGACTAAACTCAAAGTAAAAAGGGACTTCTCCTTCCTGGGGCCTAGCACACAGGGCTCTGGGCTTTGAGGTTTAACTGGTGCTGGTGCATGCTCCTGTAGGGCTGAGCCAGTGGAGTCTACCTGGTACAGGCAGAGCTGAGACAGCACATGCCCAGGGATGCAAGAAAGAAAAGTTTATTTTACTAGCCAGACTCAGCTTCTCTACCTTGCCAATCCTGATACGGAAGCTGGCAGAGAGGTAACTGCAAAATTAGCAAGATCCCACAGGGAATGCGACTCTGGGACCAAAATAGCTACCACTCTTTCTCCTGCCATGGCCAACTCTGAATGAGCTAGGCTTTAGTTTATTAAAGGAAACGGGAATTTCCTTGAAGGTAAAAAAGGCCCAAACTCTAAGGTACCAGTCAGCACTAAGATCCCAGGAGGGATTTTAATCTCCCAAGAAGAGACAAGGCCAGAGGTCAGCTACAGAGGTGAGCTGGATTCCAGCTGGCCCCAGCGAAACTGTGATGCACAAGAAGGCAGGGCCCTCGCCTCCTTCTGGAGGTCACGTTCTGCCCAGAGCTGCCTCTGCTCTCCTTCTCTGCAGACATCAGGAGGCTAGCTCTAATGCCTAAGTTCTCATCCCTCCCAGTAGAGAGAGGGTAGTTGAGCTTGAATGTGGGACTGTTGAAGGGGGAATACTTCAAATTTAAAAGAATAAAGGTTTAACCACAGAATAAATGAGGACAGAAATGACATTCTGGGACAGAAGTCGTAACAGCTGCCAGGAACTATGCTTAAAACTCCAGGTGCCTCATCTATTTAATCCTCACAACCAACCTGTGAGGCACATCCTCATTTTAGTTACGGGAAAACAGCCTCAGAAAGCCTAAAGTACTTGTCCTAAGTTACATAGCTATTGAGTAGCTGATTTTAAAAAGTACCAAGGGACCAGCAGACAGTGTAACTGTTACATCGCTGGATTCCCACATAGTGGATGATGGTTTGAGTCCAGGACCCGGTGGCTTAAAACTCATGACGGGTGCATGTGTGCTCAAGATCCTAAGAAAAGAATGGAGGAGGATGAAAAAGGGACTACGGCATGGCCATCCCCCCAGGGGGTGATTTCTTATTGTCTCTGTCTCTCTGGAGAGTACACATGCTCTATAGCAATAAGCTCTAACTAATTAATTAACTAACTAAATATTAAACCAGGTCTGTTTGATTCCAGGGCCTGTATGAGACTGTCACCATTCTGGGAGACTGCCTCTCACTCTGATGGCTTCACTGGCCCCCTGGCCCCACTCTCAATGAAGTGGCTCCTGATTAGGCAGAGAATGGTGCAGTGTCAAGACACACATACATCCTTCAGAAAGACAGCTAGGGTGCTGGAGGGGGACATCCACTTCAAAAAGACTGCCGACTCTTCCAAAACCAAAATCATTAAATGACTAAGGATTTCTGGTTTAAAAAATGCTTTACCAAAGTCTATTTATAGCCCCTAAAAAATACAATATGCTAACCTTGAGAAGCAATTTTAAGTTTAGAACAAGATCTTACCTTAGTGCAAGACCAGGACCTTCTAACAGCACACCGTAGTCTCGAGAAATTTGTTTAGTTAAATCTGACAAGAGTGCGATGTTCATGTGGCCCAAACCGCCATTCTAATAAAAATGCAAACATGACTGGTTGTTACACTGTGTGTTCTCACATTTCTGACAGTGTTTGAGACCAACAATAATGACAACAGAGGACAGTAACTGAGCACGAACAATAGGCCAGGCACGCTCAACATTCTATTAACTCACTTCCTCCTCACAGAGGAGGAGGTGCTATCATACCATTTTACAGGAAACTGAGGCACATACGGCTTCAGTAATTCGCTCCAAGTCATGGCTAGAAAGGGGCAGAGATAGGATTTAAACTGGCAAATACCACAGACCTTTCTTTAATTTTCTTTTTTTCAGGTTTTTGCCATAGGGCGTGTGGACTCAACAGAGAGAGGGAAAGTAAGAAATCACTCCCCAGGAGGAATGGCTACATTGCAATCCCTTCTTCTTCATCCTCCTCACAGGACTTTGGACACATATGCACACGTGCCCAGTGTGATTTTCAAGCCACCAGGTCTGAACCACAAATCATGGTCAGCCACATGGAAATCCAGTACCTTAATCACAATGCCACCTGCTGGCCCCTCTCTGATTCTTAAGACATTCTTTAGGTGGGAAACAAATTTCTCAAACATAAAAATGGGAAAGTAACACAAAACACTGAATAATTAGATCCTAATAGTCTAATACGTAGCTAGAAATTTTGATTCTTCTACAGAAGTTTCTAGGCAAGATCACTGATCACAGGGCCAGTGAAATCAGAGCTCCTAACTGCCTTCCCACAGGCCACAGAGGGTATAGGGGATCTATGGAGAATGTATCTTGAGAGGGGCCCAGCTGTTTTCCCTGCCCTGCTGAGCCTGTTTCCATTGCTGTATCTTAAGAACCCGTGTGCATGAGGCCAGCAGGTGGCGCAGTAGTTAAGACGCTGGACTCCACAAGGCTGATTGCATTTCAAGTTTCTGACCTGGTGGCTTAAAAATCATACCAGGCATGGGTGCCCATAGTCAAAATCCCAGGAGAATGGAGAAGGGACTGTGGCATGGCCACTCCCTTAGGGGGGTGATTTCTCACTATCCCTCTCATTATCTCACTCTGTTTCTCTCTGGCGAGTGCACACGCCTTGTGGCATAAACCTTAAAAAAAAAAAAAAAAAAAAAAGAATACGCGTGTAGTGGCAGTTAATATCCATGCACTGTCAGGAGAGTTTCATGGACTGCCAGTAAGTGCGAACTGCAAAGAGCCCGTGTGGACCAGTTATGCTAGGTAGACCAGATTTCAGGCCGATCTGTCTGAGATCCCTGGTTTTAAAACCCTGAGTGCAAAGGCGCAGTGAGTGATGCTGTACCTTCCTCGGTGTGTTTATCCAGGCAAGATGGCTGAAGTGGGAGTCCACAGAAACTGCCACGACCTCACAGTTCACGTCATGAAATTCATTCGCTTTGTCACTAAAAGCAATAATTTCTGTAGGACACACAAAGGTGCTGAAAAACAAAGTAGACATTCTCATCAGAGGATGTAAAACCAAGGATTTAAAATTTCAACAGTATGGGACCAGCAGTTGGTGTAATGGCTGTGTTGCCGGACTCCCACGTGGTCGACTGCGGTTCAAGTCCTGGACCCGGTGGCTTAAATTCACGCCAGGCGCATGTGCGTGCGTGCCCAAGATCCTGAGAGGAGAATGGAGGAGAAGGGATTGCGGCGTGGCCATCCCCCTGGGGGATGATTTCTTCCTTTCTGTCTCTCTGTCTCTCTTTGTCTGGCGAGCGCATGCGCCCTAAGAAGTAATAAATAATTAATAAATAAATAAATAAAATAAAATAAATAAAATTTCAACAGTAAGCAACCTAAAAGCTAGTTCAATATGCTTATGGATGGAAAAGGCAAAACGGAAAAACCTATCTCCAATTAATTTCTTATTTACCTAAAAACGGGGGAGGGGGAGATACAAAACTTTTTAAAGAAACTTTTTAAGAGAGATTTTTTTGTTACAGGATGCATGCATTAGCAAGAGAGACAGAAACACAGAAAGCGAAAGATAACCCCCCCAGGGGACATGGCCACACCACAATCCCTTCTCCTCTCAGGATTTTGGGCACACATACACACACCTGGTATGAGTTTCAAGCAGCTGTGTCCGGGACTTGAACTGTGGTTGACTATGTGGGAGTCTAGTGACGTAACCATGTGGTTACGGTCCCTCCCAAAAAACTATTTTAATAAAGTAGCTTTATAAAATAATTTCAGTTTATTACCCTTATTATTCTCATTTTTCTCTGAAACAGTGAAAACTTCTTCAAAGACTGGCTTAGGAAATCACGGCTCAGAGCACATAAAAAAAGAGTCATATTAAAACCCTATCAGTCGGGACCAGCAGTTAGCGTAATGGCTATGTTGCTGGACTCCCACATAGTCGACCGCGGTTCGAGTCCCGGACCCGGTGGCTTAAACTCACGCCGGGCGTGTGTGCGTGCGTGCCCAAGATCCCGAGAGGAGAATGGAGGAGAAGGGATTGCGGCGTGGCCATCCCCCCTGGGGGGTGATTTCCTGCTTTCTATCTCTCTGTCTCTCTCTGTCTGTCTGGCGAGCGCACGCGCCCTATA
Source organism: Tupaia tana (assembly GCA_026018925.1). NCBI lineage: Eukaryota > Metazoa > Chordata > Mammalia > Scandentia > Tupaiidae > Tupaia > Tupaia tana. The sequence goes on from JAKSZU010000010.1 coordinate 29,859,780, forward strand.
GCAAAAACCTCTCCAAAAAAAGAAAAAAAGAAAAAGAAAAAAAAAACCCTATCAGTGGGGTCAACAGGTGGTGTGGTGGTTAAGGCGCTGGACTCCCACATGGTTGAATGCTGTTTGAGTCTCCGCCCTGGTGGATTACTTTCTTTCTCTGATGAGAGCACGGGCCCTATATCAAATTTAAAAAAATAAATAAAAATTAAATGGAATAATTCTTTAAAAACCCTATTGTTGGGGTCAGCAGGTGGCATAGTGGTTGGGGGGTGGTGAACTCCCACATGGCTGATGGTGGTTTGAGTCCTAGACCTAGAGGCTTGTTCTCTCTCTCGCTCTGTCCCTCTCTGGTCAAATTAAAATAAAGTTAAAAATAATTCTTTAAAAACAAAATAAAACAAAAACCCTACCGTTGGGACCAGTAGGTGGCTTAATGGTTACATTGCTGGATTCCCATATAGTCAACTGAGGTTCTAGTCCTGGACCCGGCAGCTTAAAACTTACACTGGACACATGTGCATGCATGCCCAAAATCCCAAGAGGAGAATGGAGGAGAAGAGATTGTGGCGTGGCCATGCCCCCCTGGGGGCGGGGAATTCTCTCTTTCCGTATATCTCTCTTTCTCCAGGCGAGTACACCAGGCCTACAGTAAAAATCTCTTTAAAAAAATATATATCCTATCATTAAAAAAGAACTATTAAAAATCTCACTGTAGGACCAGCAATTGGCATAATGGCTATGTCGCTGGACTCCCATGTAGTCGACCACTGTTTAATTCCCAGACCTGGTGGCTTAAACTCATGCTGGGGTGTGCACGCGCGCGTGTGTGTGTGTGCCCAAGATCCTGAGAGGAGGATAGAGGAGAAGGGATTGCAGCATGGTCACCCCCCCCCCCAAGGGGGTGATTTCTCTCTTTCTGTCTGTCTCTTTCCGTCTTTCTGGCAAGCGCATGTGCCCTATAGCAAAAACCTCTCAAAATCAATCAATCAATCAATCAACCAATAAAAAAAACTAACCAGTAAAAGGAATGCCACCCCACCCCCTAAGCATACCATTTGTAAATCAGCCACTGATACAGGCTGTAATCGACAAGGCCATCAGTGACAAAGCCTGAGAAAGAATCTTTCCCTTAATAAGAATAACTAGCGATAGGCAATTGGACTGTAGAAACAGGATCTGTGCTTACTGCTCTAAGAATGACATGAAAGCGTTACAGACATTATACTTACAAATCCAAAGGATAGAAGAAAAGCACCAAATATTTCCCCTTAAAATCATCAAGGCTTAGGTCTTTGAACTCTCCTTTGACAACAGCTGTACCCTTGAAATAGGGTGCATGCTGGGTGACAGCAGGGGCCTGGTAGGAGGAACCTGGAAAAGACGCATGTGCATCAATTCATCATTGGCTACTCGGGCACCTATCTGACTCCCATGTAAAGGTCTCATGACAATCAGCTAGTACAAATAGCTTAACAGTATAAGCCAAGTAAAAGATTTCATTCAACTCTATGTGGGGCCTTCAAGTTCATGGAAAGTATATATTATGAAAAAAAATGCATGGATTTAAAAAAAAATTTTTTTTTAACCAAAATAAATTCATCCATTAATTCCACTTGACCATGACATCCTAGATCAAGTAATTTCTCCTCCTGCTGTCCTGGATTACACACGCAATTCAAAGTGCTATGAAAACTCAAGAGAAGACAAAGACAGTAGGAATGGAATTAGCATGAAATCAAAGCAGACATGAGCCTGAAGACGGACGGATTCCAAATACAGTTCGGATTTTGTCAAGTCTAGATGGGAGAGGGCAAATACTGTGGAGGAACAGTTAGGAAGGAGGGAAGGGGGGACAGCAGATGGCGTAATGGTTACATCACTGGACGCCCACATAGTTGACCACAATTCAAGTCCCGGACCCAGTGGCTTAAAACTCATGCTGGAACAGGATCAGTGGGTGGCATAGTGGTTAAGGGCGCTGGACTCCCCTACATGGCTGACTGCAGTTCGAGTCCTGGACCTGGCAGCTTGCTTTCTCATTTTCCCTGTCTCTCTCTCTGTCCCTGTCTGGTCAAATTAAAATAAATAAATAAAGTTAAATGACTCTTAAAACACAAACAAACAAAAAAACTCAAGCTGGGTATGTGTATATGCATGCATACCCAAAATTCCGAGGGTAGAATGAAGGTAAAGGGATTATGGTGTGGCCATTCCCCTGAGGTGGTGGTATGTGTTGGGGTGATTTCTCACTTTCTGCCTCTCTGTCAAGCACATGTACCCCATAGCAACAATCTCTCTTAAAAAAAAAAAAAAAGGGTCGGGGGAAGGAACAGGGCACATGTGGGGAATGGCTTGTGGCACCATTAGATTAGAATGAAGAGAGTCCAAGGGTACGGAAGGAAGAAGAGCGGGAGACAAAGCGAGCAGGAATGGCTGACGGCCCTGGCTGCGGGTGTCAGCCTGCTGACCCTGTTCTTCATAGGAGAGATAACGGAGCCACTGGAGGTTTCCGTGTAGGAGATACAAGAGGAGACAGCTGTTTTTAGGAAGATTAGTCTGGCAGAGTAAGAGGAGCAGGAGGGAAGACTGATGTGAGAAGGTGATTTCAGTTATCTCAGTGAGAGGTACTGAGGAGTTACATATAACAGAAAGGAAGAAAGGAATGGATACCGTGGTGTCAAAACTGCAGAGGACCAGTGCAGGAGGGACAAAGGAGATGGTGTTTTTAAAGGTGAGGCAAAACTAAAAGAGGCATTTTCAAATACAGATGATCCCCAACTTAACAATGGTTCAACTTTATGATGGGCTTATCAGGATATTAAATGCATTTTCAACTTACCATAGATTTATCAGAACATAACCCCATCCTAAGTCAAGGAGCATCTGTACCACTCATTATCTGAGGTTAATCTTGGCAGTCACATCCCAGAGAACGGAGAGCGAATCTCAACAAATAGCTAAGCTTCGCTCAGATCATGGAGATTCTCTATTAGACCAGTCTGGTCCCTAACTGGCCAGTTAGAGCCAGGAGACAGGTTACACTCTTAGAGCAGCCACAGTCTCAATTCCCTACTGGCTGCCCATGCTTCAGATGCAGCAGGCCCAGAAGCATCTGAGTTTCCCACGTCCCCTCTGGAATCAACAGGAAATGTGACACAGACAAAGGCAGCTTGCCTTGGTGACTCTCAGCCCTGGATGCACAACAGAATTATCCAGTGCACTTTAAAAAAATACTGATGCTAGAGCCAGCAGGTGGTGTGTTGCTTAAGGTGCTGGACTCCACATGGCCACCTGTGGTTCGAGTCTCAGACCAGGTGGCTTGCTTTCTCACTTTCTCTCTCTCTCTGGTGATTGCACATGTCCTATAGCAAATTTTAAAAATTATATTTTAAAAATCACACATATATAAAACAATAAATAAAATTAAATAAAAAATTCTTTAAAACAACATATACTGATGTCCTGGTGTCACCAGGTGACAAGTCTGGAGTGGGACTGGGGTAGTGCTATATATACATTTTTTAATTTAAGAATTATTTAATTTTTTAAATTTATGTTTTAGATTTGACCAGAGAGAGAGAGAGACAGGGAGAGAGAAGGGGAAAAAGAGAAAGCAAGCCGCCAAGTTCAGGACCTGAACCATGGCTGGCCATGGGAGTCCAGTGCCTTAACCACCACACTACCTGCCAGTCCCAATACTGTTTTTTTTTGAGAGATTTTTGCTACAGGGTATGTGGGCTCGCCAGAAAGACAGAGACAGACAGAGAGACAGAAAGCAAGAAATCACCCCCCAGGGGGATGGCCATGCCGCAATCCCTTCTCCTCCATTCTCCTCGGGATCTTGGGCATGCACGCACACGTGCCTGGTGTGAGTTTAAGCCACCGTATTCGGGACTCGAACCGCAGTCAACTATATGTGAGTCCAGCGACATGGCCATTATGCTAACTGCTGGTCCCCCAGTACTGTTTTTAAAAGACCCAGGTGACTCTAATCAGGGATCAGAGCCCTGTCCAGGCATGATGATTAGTATTTCCTCTGGCTAGGTCCAAAGCATAGCAATACTTACTGGTGCTAAAGGCAGACTTCGCTTGTCCAGAACCAGACCACAATAGGTTTGTCAGGCACATTCTTCCAGAAGCGGCAGGTCTAAGGGCTGCAGAGGCAGAAATGCCCCAAGGAATGGTGCTCACATGGCGGGCCTGCATAGAAAAATACTTTAAATTAGGAAATTTTTCCCAGAATGGTGACTGAAGGCTGATGCTGCTGCAAAGGTATCACGCCAATGGTGGCCTCGGCTGTCCTTGTCCCTGTGAACGAAACAGCAAACCAAGACTCTAACAGCATGGACTGAGTCTCCATGTTAACTTTCCCTTCTGTTCCCTCCTCCTCCGAGGCTGCAAGGTGGTGGGGAACACTAAGACTCCAGAATCAAATACTCTACGTTCTTAAAAGCAACAGAGAGGTTTCAAAAAGCAGGGACACTTGGCCGGGCTTGTGTGTTTAAGCCTTTTCCCGGCACTATCTGCTCAGCATGTCTCCCATGTCAAGGTTTTTCTTATAAAAGACAAGGCCCTTGCAGTCCCACAGATAAGCAAACAGAGCAAAGTTCAGCTTCTGGAAAAGTATGGACAAGCCTCCAGGAAAATGTTTGCTCAACTCTAATGTCCAGCATGACTCAGGAAGGAGAAAGGGCCTTCTTCGAACCCCACTAAGAGAAAAGGCGAAAGGTGCAGCAAGCAAGAAGACACTAGGTTTTGCCGGGAAAAAGCAGGAAACGCCCGTAGACACAGATCGGGGGTGAAGGGGTGGGAAAAGGAAAAGCCTTTTGTTATTTTAGCACTTGGCGTGTTTTCCTCCAGTATTTAAGTGGGTTCTCACAGCAACGCCTTGAGATAGGCATCATTCTGGAGAGAAAGAACCCTTAAAGGAAGGAAAGTAAACTGAGGTCGCTCCTCCAAGGTCAGAGTCGGTGACAGAATAGAACCAGGGTGCCTGTCTCCAGGATCAAGACCACGTGCAGATTGGGACAGAGGACGGGCCACTGCTAGCGAGGAGGGACTCGGAGAGGGGACCGCGAGGCGGCGGTGCAGAAAGGGTGGCCCTGCGCAGGCGCAGGGAGCCTTCCCTGGAGAAGGCCCACGGGTCCGGAACCCGCAGATACTCTCCAAGAAGGGCGAGTGGTCTCCAGGCCAGGAGAGCGGGATCCTGTCCAGGACGCAAGTTCCAGGAGCCACTGCAGCGCCTGGGCGCCTATGCCGGAGGGGCAGCCACTCACCGAGGCCCGGAGCAACCTTCCCACAGCTGCAGCCATCTTCAGCGCGCGGGAGCTGCGGGGCGGAGGAAACGCAGGGAAGGCGTGCCTTACGGGGGGGCGTGCCCTAGGGAGGGGCGTGGTCTCATGGGAGGGGCCTGGTTGGGGGCGGGGCCAGGAAGAGCCAGACTCTCCCTCGTTCTGGGGACCCTGAAAAGAAAGCCTGCTCTCTTGGGGTTTCCGAGTGGCTGAAAGGTTGAGAAAGTGACACTGTGCCTACTTGTCGCCCCAATTTAAAAACTAATCCAGGTGGGGAGCTAAATATTTATTTCCAAGTTTCCCACTGATTTTTTTTTTGGTTAAGCTTGTGTGGATTACTGGTTCTACCCTTTCTGTGCGAGGATCCCTGTCCTGCTTGTCTTCAGGTAGAAACTTTAGGCTTCTGGGCGAAATGGAATTCATAGTTTACACACTTTAAGTTCGTTAATAAGGTAAGTGGGTCAGACACGTCGAAGCTTTGTTGGCCTGTAAACCTTTGGAGTTGGGTCTCGGCTTCCATTCTTCCCAAACTTGGGAGAACAGGGACAAATTAACTTTTGTTTTTGTTGATTAGTAGAATCCAAGTGCTTAGCGGTGAGCACTTTGAAACTTTGATACTTTGAAACAAACACAGCAAACACAGATAAAAATCACATGGTGGCCTTACATTAAACGTGATAAACTGCAATCTCTAAGCCAGTATTTTCCAAACACCAGTCGTTTCATTTCAGACTTGGTTTCACAAGTCTGCATATCACCTGAGTAATATTGAAAGAAATGTTAAATAGAAAAACCTTGTGACTCACTATGACTAGAAGGTAATTTAAAATAAATACATGGAATCAAAACTGTTATTTAGTTCCAGCTAGATACATTGTCTCCTGAAGTCCAAGCCTTTTTGTTAAAAAGGGAGAGTGAGAGGTGGCCAAGACATTCAACCTCATAGACTTTTTCACTGGTGTAATCAAAAGGATTTAAAGAGAATTAAATATCTTTCTCACATTGAGAGTTGATGTTACTTTATGTTTGCTCCCCACTTCCCCAACAGGGTATAATCATCTCAGATGCTTCTGGGTGCCACTCTGGGTACCAGGGCTTTGGAAAGAACTGCCTTAACTGTAAGGGAACACTTGTTTCTTAACCAGGTCCCCTCAGCTCCTGTCTTATGTTTAGTTCGTGCTCATTATGGATGTGTTGAGCAGATTTTAAAGGAAAGTTGTTCGTAATGTTGGAGCTCAAAAATCAGACCATAGTCCACTGTAAAGTTGTATGTGATTCAATGTAATATAAACAAGACTATGATAATAAAAAATTATTTTTAAAAAATCAGATGACAGTCTATAGTTAACTACCGTTCAGCTGTGAAAAAGGCATAAAGCACTTATACACGCCACCCACCTGGATGAATCTTGAAAACACCATGCTCAGTGAAAGAAATCCAACACAAAAGGTGACATACTGTATGTCTCCTTTTACACATGGTATCTAGAATAGGTATATACATATGGACAGAAAGTATCAATAAACTGGTGGTTGCTGAGAGCTGGAAAGAGGGAAGAAGAGGGCAATTTTATGAGTATGGGATTTTTCTTTGGATTTTGAAAATATTTTGTAACTAAATGGAGGTAATAATTATACAACCTGGTGAACTTACTAAATATCACTGAATTGTGGACTTTAAAGTGGTTGATTATGGGCATCAGCAGTTGGCGTAATGGGTATGTCGCTGGACTCCCATGTAGTCGGGACTGTGGTTCGAGTCCCAGACCCAGTGGCTTAAACTCACACCAGGCACCTGTGCGTGCGTGCCCAAAATCCCAAGAGGAGAATGGAGGGGAAGGGATTGCTACGTGGCCATTTCCCCTGAGGGATGATTTCTCGCTTTCTGTCTCTCTGGCAAACGCACACGTCCTAAAGCAAAAACCTCTCCAAAAAAAAAAAAAAAAAAAAAAGTGGTTGATTATGAGGAGCCAGCACATGGCGTGGTGGCTAAGGCGCTGGACATTCCCTTATGGCAGACCACAGTTCGAGTCCCGGGCCTGGTGGCTTGCTTTCTTACTTTCCCTTTCTTTCTATGTCTCTCTCATCAAATTAAAATAAATGAGTGAGGGACCAGCAGATGGCGTAATGGCTATGTTGCTGCATTCTCATGTATTTGACCGTGGTTCAAGTCTCAGACCCAGTGACTTAAACTCACACTGGGTGCATGTGCGTGCATGCCCAAGATCCTGAGAGGAGAATGGAAGAGAAGGGATTGCAGCATGGCCATCACCCCTGGGGTGTGATTGCTTTCTTTCTGTCTCTCTCTGTTTTTTCTGGCAAGTGCACGCACCCTATAGCAAAAATCTCTCCAAAAAATAAATAAATAAAATAAATAAATGAATGAATAAATAAAATTAAATAATTCTTAAAGGAAAATAGTGGTCGTTTATGTTTTAGACATTATAGAATCCTTTGAGTCAGACCAGTTACTTAATTTTTCTTTTTTCTTTTTTTTTTTTCCCTAATTCGTGATAGAGCATGTGTTTGTACATGAGAGAGAGGAACACCCTCCACATGCTTGGTCACACTACAGTTCCCTTCCTTCAGTTCTCTAACCTACTAGGACCCCAGGCATACCCCCATGAGGTGGGTGTGTTTTCCTCTCTACTGAGTTGGGGACATGAACTGCGATCAGCCTGTGGCTTTCAGCTCCACAGCCTGGTTTGCTTCTGGTTGTGCCACAGAGGCTAGGCCTTTTCACACGTGTAAAATGAGAGTAATGATAGAATCTGGCTCACACCACTAGATGTGAAGAGTGAGATAATGTATGTAGAATGCTTAGGGGAGGGCAGCAGATGACTTGGAGGTTAAGGCAGATGAATCCCACATGGCCGATTGCCCGGTTTGAGTCCCAGATCCAGCAGCTTGAGAAACATGCTGAGCACATGTGCCTGCGTGCCCCAAATCCCAAAGAGATTGCCGCATGGCTATCCCCCTGCATGGGGCAGGCGCTTCCTTGCTTCTCTCTCTCCCTCTCTCTCTCTCTGCCTATCTCTGGTGAGTGCACACACCCTATAACAAAAAATGTAAAAAAAAAAAAAAAATGCTTAGGGGGGTACTAGGCACAGAGTGTTAAATGTTAAGTTATATTTTGCCCATAAGCAGAATATTACATTTTCCAACAATTGGCACCAGTTTTGGAGAGTTTTTTTTTTTTTTTTCTTTTTTGCTATAGGGTGCATGTGCTCACCAGAGAGACAGACAGACAGAGAGACAGAAACTGAGAAATCACCCCCCACGGGGGATGGCCATGCCACAAATCCTTCTCCTCCATTCTCCTCTTGGGATCTTGGGCATACACATGCACACGCGTCTGGCATGAGTTTAAGCCATTGGGTTCAGGACTTGAATTGTGGTCAAGTACATGGGAATCCAGCAACATAGCCATTACACCATCTGCTGGTCTCGGCAATATTTTTGAATACATTTTGTTTTTCTCAAAATGAAGTTCCCTTTTCTCCTTTCATTCAGGAGGGAGGTGTGAGGCATTTGTGCAAACACTGATCTCCCAGCAGCTTCAAATTAAGCTCTTATAGAAGCTAGAGGAACATGGGACCAGCAGTTAGTGTAATGGCTACATCGCTGGACTCCCATGTAGTCAACTGCGGTTCGTGTCCCAGACCCGGTGGCTTAAAAACTCATGCCAGGCGCACGCGCCCTTTGGCAAAAACCTCTCCAAAAAAAATAAAAGAAGCTAGAGGAACATGCAGGTAAGAAAAGAAGGATTCCTTGGGACCAGCAGTTAGTGTATGGCTATGTTGCTGGACTTCCATGTAACCGACTGTGGTTCGAGTCCCTAGGCCTGGTGGTTTAAAATCACTGGGCATGTGTGCATGCGTGCCCAAGATCCTGAGAGGAGAATGGAGAAAAAGGGATTGCGGTGTGGCCTTCCCCCCCGGGGGTGATTTCTCACTTTCTCTCTCTCAGTCTGTCTCTGTCTTTCTGGCATGTGCACGAGCCCTGTAGCAAAAACCTCTCCAAAAAAAGAAAAAAAAGGAAAGGATTCCAGGTACCTATGTGTTTGTGGGAACTTAATTCTTCTCTACTTCAAGGTTCCTGATCCTGGACTATACTCTTACTCAGGATGCCGTAACATTTTTTTCTCTTAAAGTTTACTTTGAGGAATCAGAGTGATCACTGTGGTAAGACACATATCAGACCCCAATCTACCTGAAACAAACTTTAACTATGATTAAAAGGTATCTTTTTGGGGCCAGCAGGTGGTGTGGTAGTAAAGGTACTGAACTCCCACATGGTTAACAGCAGTTTGAGTCCTAGACCTGGCAGCTTGCTTTCTCACTTTCCCTCTGTCTATGTCCAAATTAAAAAAAAAAAAAAAAAAAAAAAAAAAAAAAAAAAACAAAAAACAAAAAACAAAACTAAATAAAGTGATATAAACCATTATTTTTTTAAAAAAAGAAAGACATCTTTTTCTTTCTTTCTTTCTTTTTTTTTTTTGAGAGTTTTTTTGCTATAGGGAGTGTGCGCTCGCCAGAAGACAGAGAGATAGAAAGCAAGAAATTACTCCCCAGGAGGGATGGCCACGCTGCAATCCTTTCTCCTCCATTCTCTTCTCAAGATCTTGGGCATGCACACACATGTGCTTGGTGTGAGTTTAAGCCACTGGGTCCAGGACTCAAACCACGGTTGACTACATGGGAGTCCAGTGATGTAGCCATTACGCCAACTGCTGGTCCCCATCTTGGCTATTTCTAAGATTGATACAGATTGCAGTTTCCTGCTTTTTGGATGTCCAGGAGTTTGGTATAATTTTAGACAAAGTTCTTTTTGTCAGATAGAAAATGTTAACCCTCACTGATTGAACTGTGTTCAACATTTTTCTTTTCTTTCTTTCTTTCTTTTTTTTTTTTTAGAGGTTTTTGCTATAGGGCGTGTGCGCTCACCAGAAAGACAGAGAGAGACAGACAGAAAGCGAGAAATCACCCCCCAGGGGGGATGGCCACACCGCAATCCCTTCTCCTCCATTCTCTTCTCGGGATCTTGGGCACGCACGCACACGCGCCTGGCGTGAGTTTAAGCCACCAGGTCCGGGACTCAAACTGCAGTTGACTACATGGGAGTCCAGCGACATAGCTATTACGCTAACTGCTGGTCCCAACATTTTTATTTTCTTTTTAACATATTGTTTGATTTTCATCTTAAAGATGCGCTGGGACCAGCAGATGGCATAATGGTTACATTGCTGCACTCCCACTTGTCGAGAGTTTGTCGACTGCAGTTCAAGTTCCGGACTTTGCAGCTTCAAACTCATGCCAGGCACGTGTGCGTGCGTGCCCAAGATCCCAGGAGGAGAATGGGGGAGAAGGGATTGTGGTGTGGCCATTCCCCCTGGAGGGTAATTTCTCACTTTCTGTCTCTTTGTCTCTCTCTGTCTCTCCAGGGAGCACATAGACCCTAAAGCAAAAATCTCTCTTTAAAAAAAAATGTACTGCTTTGGGCACACTCCTTGATCTAGTGCTTAAGGGAGCTGGATCCCATATAGCCAACTGCACAGTTTGAATCCTGCCCCCGGAGGCTTGAAAAACACACCTAGCACATGTATATGTGCGTGTGTGTGTGTGTGTGTATGTGCCCAAGATTCCAACAGGATGGAGAGATGGATGACAAGCGATTATGGCATGAGAACACCCGTTGAGGGATACTTCCTCCCTCTCCCCATTTGTATCTCTCTGACAAGTGCATGCACCCTTTGGCAAATTAAAAAGAAAAATATATATGATGCCTTATAGATACCATTTTGTTTTCTGTCAGTGTAAGTCAAACTAGGATATTCTGTCATTTTTATCTCCATAATCTCAATCATTCAACCCTCATTCTCTCTTTTTTTTCCAGAGGGCATGTGTACTTGCCAGAGAGGGAGACCAAGAGATAGAGAGAGAGGGAGAGAGAGAATGCACTCCCCAGTGGGGTGTGGTCCTGCCACAGTCGTCCTCCTCCATTTCTCCATCCTGTCATGATTTGGGGCACACAGACTCACAGTCCCAGGGTATTTTTTAAGCCACTGGGGCTGGGATTTGAACTGCAGTCAGTCATGTGGGATCCAGCTCCTCGCCAGGCCACAGAGATAGTCCCTATGGTCATTTTTCACATGGGCATGTTAGGCCTGCTCGACAAAGCATTACCACTTGCCTCACACCAAGCAGAGAGGCCCCAGATGGCAGTCCCGTTCCCAGGTCTGTTGTCTGCTGGAGATGACACTGCCCTGTTTCTCACTTCTTGAAAACCAGAAGATGAGGCAGTTATTGTGGTTACTTAGCTTATCTCATAGTTTACAGGCATTCATTGGCTCACAGGTGGTTAAAACCTGGACTAGTGTGGTAGTTAAGGTGCTAGACTCCCACATGGTTGACTGTGGTCTGAGTCCCAGACCCGGCAGCTTGAAACATGCTGGGCACATGTGTGTGAGTGCCCAAAATCCCAGGAAGAGAATGAGGTGGTTTTCTTACTTTCTCTCTTTTTCCCTCCGTGTCTCTGTGGGTGGACGTACCATATGGCAAAAACTATCAATCAATCAATTAATCAGACCTGGCGCTCTTGAGACCAACAGGTGATATAGTGGTTAGGGTGCTGGTCTCCCACATGGCTGACTACATTTTGAGTCCTAGACTTGACAGCTTGAGAATCATGCCAAGCAGGTATGTGCACATGCCCAAAATCCTGAGAGGAGAATGGAGGAGTAAAGATTGTGGCATGTCCATCCACCTGGGGGGTGATATCTTTGTATTTTAAAAAGTTTTTTTTTTTTTTTACCTAGGATGCCTGCACTTGCTGGAGAGAAGGAGACAGAGACAGTGAGAGGGAAAGTGAGAACTAACCCCAAGGGGGTTAGTTGTGCGCCACGCCACAATCCCTTCTCCTCCATTCTCCTTCCAGGATCTTGGATCCCCATGCGCATGTGCCCGGGGTGAGTTTCAAACCACCAGGTCCGGGACTCAAACTGCAGTCAGTCATGTGGGAGACCAACAATGTAACCACTACACCATCTACTGGCCCCTGGGAGGTGATTTTTTACTTCACCTCTTCAGTGAACACATATATCCTATGGCAAAAACCTAAAAAAAAAAAAAAAAAAATTAAAACCCCTGGAGCTCTCCAGTGTACATGTCTGTCTCCTACTTGGCCAATGTCTGTCACTTATTCTAAAGCAAGGGAAATACTCTAAAATCTCGGGCCCAGAGGCCTAGAAGAAATTTCATACAAGAATCTTCCAATGGCTTCTTTTTTCTTTTCAATTTTATTTATTCATTCACCTATTTTAATTTGACCAGAGAGAGACAGAGAGAGAAAGAAGGAAAGTGAGAAAACAAGCCACCAAGTCCAGGACTTGAACCATGCTTGGCCATGTGGAAATGTCCAGCACCTTAACCACCATACCACCTGCTGTTCTCTCCAATGGCCTCTTAAGATTTGCAAAGCAGACCAGGCAAGGACAGTGGTAAAGCAACTGGATCCACGTGGGAAAGATCCTGGGTTCATGGTCCAGGAAGCCTTGAGTGATTTGGACCAGATGAGATCGATAGTAGATCCCCTCCTTCCTTCTTGCTCTGTCTTTGATGGAAGAAATAAATACACTAAACAAAAAAAAAAGAAAGAAAAAAGAAAGATTTGCAAAGTGAGTGCCCCCCCCCCCCTTAGTCTCAGACTGGCCATGGCGAACAGCTTTCTTAGAAGGACAGAGTCCCCCATTTGTTAATTCTTTTTTTTTTTTTTGGAGAGGTTTTTGCTATAGGACACGTGCGCTCGCCAGACAGACAGAGAGAGACAGAGAGACAGAAAGCGAGAAATCACCCCCCAGGGGGGATGGCCACGCCGCAATCCCTTCTCCTCCATTCTCCTCTCGGGATCTTGGGCATGCACGCACACGCGCCCGGCGTGAGTTTTAAGCCACCGGGTCTGGGACTTGAACCGCGGTCGACTACGTGGGAATCCAGCGACACAGCCGTTACACTAACTGCTGGTTCCTTCCCCATTTGTTAATTCTGAGAAAAGATAACCCCTATTTATTTTTATTCACAATAACAGCCTTGAGGACTGGGCAGTTGTTCTGCCAAGTCTTCCCGGGCCACCCCTGTCCATCCTAGTTAGAGACTCCTCCTACCTGCCTAGAAAGCCTTGTGCATGTGCCCTTCTCATTCTCACCCTTCCTGTACCTGGGTTTTTTTTTTCTTTCTTTCTTCTTTTTTTTTGAGAGTTTTTTGCTATAGAGCGCATGCACTCGCCAGAAAGACAGAGAGAGACAGAGAGACAGAAAGCGAGAAATCACCCCCCGGGGGAATGGCCACACCGCAATCCCTTCTCCTTCATTCTCCTCTCGGGATCTTGGGCACGCATGCACACGCGTCCAGTGTGAGTTTAAGCCGCCGGGTCCGGGACTTGAACCGTGGTCAACTACATGGGAGTCCAGTGACATAGCCATTGTGTTAACTGCTGGTCCCTCTTTCTTCTTTTTTTTTTTAATCACCTCGTCTTAACCTACTGTGAGCTTCCTGAGAGTAGAGCTCATGTCTTACCATCTCTTGGTCCCAATGGCTAGGCTAGCGCCTGGCTTAAAGCAACTGCCCAGAAAAAGTTTATCAAATGAATGAATAAGCAGTGGCTGACCTGATGGCCAAGACGCTGTTTCCACAGCATTCTGGAAGACAACATCTTTTCCTTCGGCTTTCTCTCTCGCTGTCACAATAAGAACACAGATTGTTTCCTGAGAAGAGACATGAACTGGCCTGTCCTCATTACCAAAAGAGTAGAAACATAACTGACATTCTCCCTTTTGTGTTTGGGAGAAAAAAATCTTGGACCTAGTTGAGAGGGAGCCAAATGAAAAAGTATATACTTCTTTTTATGATGATTAGGAAACTACCTCCCTAGAACCACAGTTCAGATTCTGGGATAGCTGGGGCTATAATTAGAGATGGCAACGATTACTCTGGGTTTCTTTCTCTTTTCATGGCAAGATGCATTTTTTCCCTTTATTTTTGTGTCCCCATTAAACAGGAGTCCTATATTTGGTTTTCTTCTGGTTCAGGGAAGATGAAGTCTTAAAACTGCACCGTGTCTCCTAGCAAAGGCCTGTCTTTCTAACCTTACCCTCTAGCATTCTCCTTCATGACCTTTTGCTGCTCCAAGCTAATCTCAAGGGCAAACGGCAGAGTAAGGGATGGATGGGGTTGAGCTGTCCTCAATGCAGACCCCAGGGATGGGCCCACCTGTCAGAGTCTGAGGTCTTAGGAAAACGCTCACCTCACGGGCTTATTGTGAAGCTCCTGCCACACAGTTGCGCCTCAGTTCGTGCTCATGTGTGCTGTGTAGTTCCCTCCTCTGCCCACCCCCCAGCATGCTTTGGCTTTCTTACTTCTGAGCCTTTCTCCCCTTTATCCTATTACTCATCCCACCCACCACCACCCACCCCCCCCCCCCTTTTTTAGAGGTTTTTGCTATAGGGCACATGCGCTCGCCAGACAGACAGAGAAGACAGAGAGACAGAAAGCGAGAAATCACCCCCCAGAGGGGATGGCCATGCTGCAATCCCCTCTCCTCCATTCTCCTCTCGGGATCTTGGGCACGCACGCACACGTGCCCGGCGTGAGTTTTAAGCCACGGGGTCCGGGACACGAACCGCGGTCTACTACGTGGGAGTCCAGCGACATAGCCATTACACTAACTGCTGGTCCCCCCCCCCCCTTTTAAGAGACTTTCTTTTCTAGAGCAGTTTTAAGTTCACAGCAAAATTGCACAACATACAGAATTCTCATATACCCCCTTCCCCTAATCTCCCTACTCTCAGCATCCCACACCATCCCAGTACATTTATCACAATCAGTGAATGTACAGGGACCCATCCTTCTCTCCTGAGTCCACAGTTTCCATTAAGACTCACTCTCGGTATTGTACCTTCTGTGGGGTCGAGTCAATGACAAAGGATATGTCTCCACCGTTACAGTATAATACAGCCCTGACAACCTAACTCCATGGAGAGCTGTGTCTCCTTGTCCTCTGGGCACTGGCCTGCCAACGTCTCCAGGTAGATGTTTCTTACACACCTCAAACTTACCAGTCATAAAACCAGGCTCTTGCTTTCTTTCCTCAAACCTATTTCTTACCACCCTCTTTCTCCAATCTTCCCTAGGACAGTCAACAGCCTCACAGTCTACCAAACCATCCAAGCTGGAAACTAAGAGTCATCTTGGTTCTAATGTGGTTCAGACACCCAAAAATCTGGCCCTGTGGAGGAAAACAGGACTTTCTCTTGCCCTTTCCCCTCAAAATAGGCCATAAAAAAATTCCCTGCCTTTCTTCTGAAGAAGACCCTCATTCCAGAGGTGCCTACCCTATACCCGGAAGAAAGAAATGTCCTTATTTTTTATTTATTCATTTTTTAGAGTTTTTTGCTATAGGGTATATGTGCTCACTAGAAAAACAGAGAGAGACAGACAGAAGGAGAAATCACCCCCCGGGGGTTGGCCACGCTGCAATGCCTTCTTCTCTATTCTCCTCTCGGGATCTTAGGCACACACACACACACACGCGCGCACGCGCGCGTGCCTGGTGTGAGTTTAAGCCACTGGCTCCAGGACTCAAACATGGTTGACTACATGGGAGTTCAGTGACATAGCCATTATGCCAACTGCTGGTCCCAGGAATGTCCTTATTTTTTGAAACACAGTGACACAGAAAAGAATCTGAACAAAGAAGCTTTGCTAACTTCCCTGGTTTATTACCATAAAGTCACTCCAACCCTTTGTCCAATCATAATTTCCCATAGCTGTCTACCCTTCATCAAACCTAAGCATGAGGGATGAACAGGTAGCATGGTGTTTAAGGTGCTGGAATCTCACATGGCTGACCACGGTTCAAGTCCCAGACCTGGTGGCTTCCTTTCTCACTTTCCCTCTTCCTGTATCTCTCTGGTGGATGCATGTGCCTTATAGCAAATTAAAAAAAAAATCAATAAAATTAAAATTAAATTAAATCAATCTCTCTTTTTTTGGAGAGGTTTTTGTTATAGGGCGCATGCGCTCACCAGAAAGACACAGAGAGACAGAGAGACAGAAAGTGAGAAATCACCCCACCAGGGGGAATGGCCACGCCGCAATCCCTTCTCCTCCATTCTCCTCTTGGGATCTTGGGCACGCACGCACATGCACCCAGCGTGAGTTTAAGCCTCCGGGTTCAGGACTTGAACCGCGGTCAACTACATGGGAGTCCAGCAACATAGCCACTATGCCAACTGCTGGTCCCAAGCCTCCTTATCCTTGTTAAAGTACATTCCTTTCTGATCTCAGCAACTTTCCTTTTCTAATCACCACCCTAAAAATTGTAAAACCCACCTATAATCTAAAAGCTTCCGCGTCCCCTTCCACTTGTCCCATCTTTTTGGGCCAGATCAATGGAAAAACTTTTCACTAAATTCCAAACTCTGTCTCTCGCTCTCAAAATCAAATAAAAGGAACCCTTGTACCTGATCACCCTGAGAGAAAGGCATGTTTTGCCTCCTCTCCAGCCCAAGTCACTCATATTCTACTTAGAAATAAACTGTGTTAATTATTATTTTTACAGATTTGATTATTTTCTTTTGACAATGTCTTGACTTTTTTATTATTATTATTTTTTAATTTGCTATAGGGCACATGCATTCCCCAGAGAGACAGAGAGAGAGAGAGAGAGAAAGGGAAAGTGAGACAACAAGCTGCTAGGTCGAGGACTTGAACTGCAGTTGGCCATGTGTGAGTCCAGCACCTAAACCACCATGCCAGCTACTGGCTCCAAGGTAGATGCCTTGTGGTGTTCCGTGGCACCATAGGGTATGTATTTTTCAATAGATTTCACATGGCACCACACTAGAATGATGTAATTCTAGCCATACAAGAAGTGTACATTAGGTAAGTGCCAGAAAGCACAACACAAAAATACACGTCAGACGTAATAATTTTTATTTCTTCTGAATACTACTAATGGTGCACAGTAAAGTACAAATTTATAAACAAAATATGTAGTCTTGAATGATTGTGAACACACTTCATGTAGTGAATACTAATGGACTGGGGAAGACAAAGACTGAGAAAGGAGATTCTCCAGACTCAGCCAAACTGAGAAAGGGACTCCCTGCACTGGAGAACTGCTCCTAAGTCCAAGCGGTCCTTAAATAGGTAGGGTGTAAAATGAGGAGTGGTGGTACTAAATAAATCTGGATACTTTTCTTTTGTTAATTTGTCTTTTGTTTGTTCATTTGTCTTCTGTAATAGAGGGCCTCAGCCATTAGCCTAGGAATGGATGAGAAAAGAAACATCTCCTCTCTAGTTCTGGCCCTTCCTTGTGCCCTGCTAGCCAAACAGCACTCAAGAATACACCGTCTGGGGCCGGCAGGTGGTGCAGTGGTTAAGGGTGCTGGACTCCCACATGGCCGACCGCAGTTCGAGCCTTGGACCTAGTGGCTTGCTTTCTCACTTTCTCTCTCTCTCTCACTCTGTTCTTCTCTGGTCAACTAAAGTAAATAAATAAATAAGATTAAATAAAATAATTCTTTTTTTTTTTTTTTTTGAGAGGTTTTCGCTATAGGGTGCGTGCGCACGCCAGACAGACAAAGAGAGGCAGAGAGACAGAAAGCGAGAAATCACCCCCCAGGGGGATGGTCACGCCGCAATCCCTTCTCCTCCATTTTCCTCTTGGGATCTTGGGCACGCACGCACACGCACCCGGCGTGAGTTTTAAGCCACAGGGTCTGGGACGCGAACCGCGGTCGACTACATGGGAGTCCAGCGACATAGTCATTACGCTAACTGCTGGTCCCAATAATTCTTTAAAAGATAAAAAGAGAACACTGTCTTCTCTGCACCTCTCAGCCCAGGCACCACCGTTGTTTTGTTGCCAGAATCTAGCACGGAACCCCGTTTGGCTGCTTACCACTCGAGAGCCAACACTGGAGAGATACATGTTGGTGAAAAAGAAAGTAACTTTATTCACGCCAACAACCTGGGAAGATGGTAGACTAATGTCCAAAGACCATTCAGGAAGTCCCAATCTAAGATGTGTTTTTTAAAGGGTGAGGGCAGGGCTATGCTCTTTGCTATTTTGCCCAGCCCAGTAGTTCATCGTTCCCTTGATTGGTCCATGGAGAACTGTCAATGCCAGGGTTGTTGCTTGCAGTTGTGGCAGGGTTGGCTGGACCTGATCATCAGGGCAGAGGGTTTCATCTTCCCCGAGTGCATCTGCTTGTTAGGTTGCAGCCTCAAGGCCTGGTCTCTGCAGACTCTCATTAAAGCCATGATTAGTTTTTTGCAAGTTAAAACATTAACCAAGGGACCAGCAGTTAGCGTAATGGCTATGTAGCTGGTCTCCCAGGTAGTCGACCGCAGTTCGCGTCCCGGACCCGGTAGCTTAAAACTCATGCCGGGCACGTGTGCGTGCGTGCCCAAGATCCCAAGAGGGGAATGGAGGAGAAGGGATTGTGGAGTGGCCATCCCCCCTGGGGGGTGATTTCTCGCTTTCTGTCTCTCTGTCTCTCTCTGTCTGGCGAGTGCACGCGCCCTATAGCAAAAAAAAAAAAAAAAAAGAAAAAAAAATTAAGCAAGATCTAAGATTTGAATAGAATCTCTTGAGCTAGGTCTTATACGAAGTTATTTTGGTTCCTCTTATAGCCTGGCGATAGTTTCTCCCCTGCAGTTCTTTCACAGCTTGGGGGGTGGGGTGGGCTCTTGCTTGTCAAAAGGCTTAGGTCACTTATATCATATGGGGAATATTTCAAAGGTGAAACAAACAAACAAACCCCCACAGAGTATAGTTGATTCTTTCTCATCTCTGGTATCTTTCAGACTCTGCCACTTCATTGAGTTCAGAGAGTTTTTTAAAAAATTATTTATCGTTATTATTATTACTATTTTAATTTGCTACAGGGCACACATGCTTACCAGAGACAGTCAGAGAGAGAGAGAGAGAGAGAGAAAGTGTAAAAGCAAATTCCAGGTCCGGGACTTGAACTGCAGTCGGCCATATGGGAGTCCAGCACCTTAACCACCACACCACCTGCTGGCCCTGAGTTCCAGAGACTTATAACTTCCAGAATCTGTACCTCTATTTACAAGTCCTTATTTTTAATTTTTTTGGAGAGGTCTTCGCCATAGGGCACGTGTGCTTGCCAGACAGAGAGAGACAGAGAGACAGAAAGCGAGAAATTACCCCCCCAGGGGAGATGGTCATGCCACAATCCCTTCTCCTCCATTCTCCTCTTGGGATCTTGGGCACGCACGCACACGCGCCCGGCATGAGTTTAAGCCACCGGGTCCGGGATCCGGGATGCGAACCATGGTCGACTACCTGGGAGTCCAGCGACATAGCCATTACGCTAACTGCTGGTCCCTACAAGTCCTTCTTTAGAACTCCATAAGCCTATCCTGCCACCTCTGTGGGAAGGCAGAAATGCTAGTCAATTACACACCTCCCCGCAGACCTCAGTAGTAAGTGTGTGAAGGGAGGTAGTGTAGAAATACCCCATTCTCTTACCTTTGGGAGGGCAACCTGGGGCATGTGCTTCTCAGAGTTTCCCCATAGATGAAGTTCTAGTCACTCGAACCAGCCCGTGGTGTGGTGGCTAAGACAACTGGATGCCGCATGGCTGATCTTGCAGTTTGAGAACTGGATCTGGCAACTTGAAAAACACACCAGGTTCATATGCATGTGCGCCCCAAATCCCAACATAATGGAGAAGTGGAGAAAGGATTGCAGCCTGACTCCATCCCATTGGAGTCTGTCTGTTTTTTTCTGGTGCTCATGCCTTCTGGCAATTAAAAAAACAAAAATAAAAACATAACACACAGACCCTATTACCTAACGCACCGTCCGCATTAAAATTTCACCAATTGTCCCCACATTAGTAGCCACCTATCTTCCCACCATGATCTGATTCAAAGTCACACATTACATTTTGTAGTCTTGTCTATTTCCCTTTAATCTGGACAGTTCCTTAGTCATTCTTTATCTTCTTTGACCTTGACATTTTTGGAGAACACAAGCTGGCCCTTTTGTATTGTAGAATGTCCTTCAGTTGGTTTGTCTGATAGTTCCCTGTGATGAGAATCAGGTTAACGTTTTTTAGCAGAATACCACTGAAGAGTTATCCTGTGACTTACTTAACTAATCTGCTACTGTTGGAAATTCGTGTTGCTTCAAATTTTTCTTCATAGTGTAACCAATAATGTAATCTTCACACATCCTTGTAGCCAAGTCTTTGCAAAGGTCCTTTCTATTTCCTTCGAGTATATTTCTAGAACTGCTATGACTAAAGGTTCTATGTGTTTTTATGATTTTGGTACATATTGCTAAGCTTCTTTCCAGAAAGACTTTGCCAGTTTACCCTCCCTTTACAGTGAGTGAATGTGACAGTTTCCAGGAGATTTTGCTAACACTGGATCCAAACCATTTAAAACATCCTTGCTACCCTTCCCTCCCTATGGCACCTGGGTCACTGTGCCACCCTGCCTCATATTCTCCCGCCCCCACCACCACCTTAGCCCCTGGCCTCAGGACCGGAGAAATTGGACCAGAAGGAACACAGCTGCTGCCTGAGAGGAGAGTTGGCCACCGCCTTTGTAGCCAGAAGCTACCCGGGCTGGGACCAGCAGATGCTTCCGCATAGTCAACCACAGTTCAAGTCCCGGACCTGGTGGCTTAAAACTCATGCCAGGTGTGTGTGTGCATGCGTGCCCAAAATCCTGAGAAGAAAATGGAGGAGAAGGGATTGTGGCATGGTCATTCTCCCTGGGGGATGATTCCTCACTTTCTGTCTCTCTGGCAAGCACACCCACCCTATAGAAAAAAATCTCTCTCTAAAAAAAAAAAAAGATATCTGGGTGATAGCTGGTGCCTGTGCACAATTCCTGGGGAGAGAGGAGTTGGGCAGGACTGACAGCGTGCAAGAAAAAGTCGGCAGTAACTTCTGGTTCACGTGTAAGGAATCGATCACCAGAAGCCAGTGAGGCTCCAGAGGACCTCCCTTGCCATGTCCCCTCTGGGTGAGAAAATGAGAACTGTTCTTTAACATTTGGAACTCCAGATTCCCACCATGGATACCAGCACTTGCCACCCACAGAGGAGCAACAAAACTGGAATGGAGCTAATCATATCATGGGGAGGTGCATGAGCATACAGCTTCAGAAAACACATCAGCTTCCCACCCTGCCCCTACCCCAGGCCAGCAAGAGAACTGCACTGCCCTGTCAGCCGACCAGCAGGTGGAGCTCCATTTACAATCAAGACTCCACAGCCCGGAGGGAGCAGAGGACACAAGAGAGGACCCCCAACCCAACAGAGACTGAGGAATTCATTGGGTTACTACTCTGACTGAAAGGCAGGGCAGGCGCATACTCTCCCTCCCATCAGACTCAAGGCCAGGGGAATGGCTAGGAATGGCTACCCTCCCCAACTGATGCCGCCCACAGCATAGTTCTTTTTTTTTTTTTTTTTTGAGAGGTTTTTGCTATAGGGCACCTGTGCTCACCAGACAGAGAGAGACAGAGAGACAGAAAGTGAGAAATCACCCCCCAGGGGGGATGGCCACGCCGCAATCCCTTCTCCTCCATTCTCTTCTTGGGATCTTGGGCACGCACGCACACGTGCCTGGTGTGAGTTTAAGCCACCGGGTCTGGGACTTGAACCGCGGTCGTCTACGTGGGAGTCCAGCGACATAGCCATTACGCTAACTGCTGGTCCCAGCATAGTTCTTCTAGACCTCCCTGAACTAATCTCCAAAAATTAGGAAGAAGTACTACACCAGATACCTAAAAATCAATACAGAGACATGAGAAGAATGAAAAAAATAAGGAAATATTTCTACCCCAAAGGAATACAGTAACTCCTCACCAACAATGGATAAAACACGGGATTATAGAAATGTCAAAAAAAGATTTCAAAATAGTCATCATAAAACTCAGTGAGATGTGGAACCAGCAGTTAGCATAATGGCTATGTCGCTGGACTCCCACGTAGTCGACCGTGGTTTGAGTCTTGGACCCGGTGGCTTAAACTCACGCTGGGTGCATGTGCGTGCATGCCCAAGATCCTGAGAGGAGAATGGAGGAGAAAGGATTGCAGTGTGGCCATTCCCCTGGGGAGTGATTTCTCACTTTCTGTCTCTCTGTCTCTCTCTGTCTCTCTGGTGAGTGCACATGCCCTATACCAAAAACCTCTAAATCAATCAATCAATCAATCAATCAATCTCAGTGAGATGCAAGAGAGAATATACAGTCAATTCCAGGAAATGAGAAAATCCATGACATTTTAGTTCACGAATGGCCTATGACATCCGGTTCCACTTTGCAACTAATTGTCATTTAAAAAGAGGTGGTAGAAATTGCTGGGAAACAAGCTCAATAAAAGGATGTTACTAAGGGATCGGCAGGTGGCATGGTGGTTAAGGGCATTGGACTCCCACTTGGCCAACTGAGGTTCAAGTCCTGGACCTGGTGGCTTGATTTCTTATTTTCCCTTCTCTCTCTCTGTCTCTCTCTTTGATCAAACTGGAAAACAATAATAATAAACAAAGTTAAATAAAATAATTCTAAAAAAAAAAGGATGTTACTGAAATTGATATTTTAGTTAAGAACCAAGGGATACGCAGTCATTCAAACTACACTCTTCCTTTGGGAGAAAGCTTGCTGTATTTTATTTTCCAAGACAATGGCATTTTATTTACTCTTCCCAAAATCTTCAGAAAAGGCAGTGTTCATTGCAGACCACCAGGCTATACCTTACCAGAAGGTGGAAACCACTGTCGCTGAAGAAGCCTTACCTGGCAAATTACCTGAAATTCCTCTCAGGGCAGAACCTCCATCTTCAATAAGGTAATGTGTCAGTGGGTGGGAAAGTTCAGAAAAGATCTGTGTAGTTTCTGGAGCAGTACTTTTCCAGGATCCTTGATGTTTTTGAAAGTCATGGTGGTTGAAATTACAGGACAGCTGTAGTAACAGCCATCTTAAAGGTGTTTGTCCCAGTTTCTCAGTACAAAGGCATTCTTCAATTGGGTAAAGTGACTGTTTTGCCTGGACAGCTATCGACTATATCCAGAAGGTCCTGAGAAAACAGCACACAACCTTGACGACAAAATATGTATTTAAAATAATTTCAAATCATAGACTCTGTATTAGTCTATTGGCTCTTGATTTGTCAATTGAATATATGTATTTTTAAAAAATTAGGAATCAGATCCAGTGAGGGTCAGCAGGTGGCATGATGGTGAAGCCCACTGGACTCCCACATGGCTGACCACAGTTTGAGTCCTGGACCTGGCAGCTTTCTTTCTCACTTTCTCTCGCTCTCTCTCTCTCTCACTCTGTTCCTCTCTGGTCAAATTAAAATAAAAAAAATAAATAAGTAAATAAAGATAAAATAATTCTTAAAAAAAAAAAAGAAATCAGATCGCTATAATGATGACTTGGTGGAGTTCTAGGTGATGTTTAGAGACAAAAAGTAAATTGTTAAGAAACTCAAACCATCGGACAGTTGTTATTTGGACCAAGTCAAGGGGTCATTGATTTATTGGATCACCTAGCAATAGAAAATGAAAAGTAGCCCTGAAGAAGCTAGAGTCTGGTTATAAGCCACTACTATAAAGCATAAGACTGTCTTCAAATAACTTCTGCAATGAAAACTACTTCTGAGACTAGAATATAAAACAAAACAAAACAAAACAAAAAAATCCAAGAATCAAAAGTTTTAATTCTGAGTTGCAGTAAAGGGAAAGACCATGTTTATAGCCGTGCCAACATTTGAAGTGGAGCCTTTTCATCACCTGCAGTGGACGTAGTTAACTGTGGAAGAGATGACCAAAAGAATAAAGAGACTAAATCAGTTGGGGAAAAAAAAAAGTAGTGTGGCACAGATAAAACATTCTTCTGGTCACAATAGAAGAGAAAACTGTAATTCATATCAGAGGACCTCCTCTCAAGAAGACAAGTATACAGACAAGAAAGATCCCCCTGGGACTGAGACTATGGCAGGTCAGACTAAACATTCAAGAAGAGGACATTCTTATGTTGATAGTGCGGAGTCACAAAGTAGGGACTGAGAAAAATGTAAAGAAATAGAAAGAGAAATGGACCGGAAAAGGTCCCGAAAATCTCCATCTCCTGGGAGAAGAAGCCCAGAACCACCAGTAACCCAGAGTTTCTCTGCTCAGGATGAACTTACTGCAAAGAAGAAAGGTGAGCTGGATCCTCTTATCACCCATACTAGTGGAATATATATTCCTCCTGCAAAATTCAGGATAATGCAAGAACAGATTATAGACAAAAACATCTTAGCATACCAGAAGATGAGCTGGGAGGCCCTAAACAAGTCAATTAATGGTCTTATCAACAAAGTCAATGTTTCTAATATAAGGATTATCATTCAAGAGCTTCTCCAAGAAGCTATAGTTAGAGGAAGAGGCCTGCTGTCCAGCTCTGTTCTGCAAGCAGAGGGTGCTTCTCCAATTTTCACCCATGTTTATGCAGCATTAGTGACAATTATCAACTCAAATTTCTGCATACCAGAGAATTAATCCTCAAGAGATTAATTTTTAATTTTCAAAAAGGATATCAAAGAAATGATAAGCAACTTTGTCTGACTGCTTCAAAATTTATGGCACATCTTATTAACCAAAATGTGGCATATAAAGTTTTGCTTAACGATGCTCACTTTGCACTTGGGAAGACCAGCAGATGATAGTGTCAAAGTAGTTATTGGTTTTCTCAAGGAATGTGGCCTCAAGTTAACACAGGTGTCACCAAGAGGAATCAATGTGATATTTGAATGCCTTTGAAACATTCTACACGAGTCTGAGATTGACAAAAGAGTTCTGTATGTGGGAACCAGCAGTTAGTGTAATGGCTATGTCGCTGGACTCCCACGTAGTCAACCGCGGTTCGTGTCCCGAACCCGGTGGCTTAAAACTCACACCGGGCGCGTGTGCGTGCGTGCCCAAGATCCCGAGAGGAGAATGGAGGAGAAGGGATTGCAGCGTGACCATCCCCCCTGGGGGGGTGATTTCTCGCTTTCTGTCTCTATGTCTCTCTGTCTGTCTGGCAAGCGCACGTGCCCTATAGCGAAAAACCTCTCCAAAAAAAAAAAAAAAAAAGAGTTCTGTATGTGATTGAAGGGATGTTTGCTGTATGGAAGGATGGATTCAATGACCACCCAATTATCCTAGAAGGACTTGACTTCGTGGAAGATGATCAGTTCATCCATATACTGCCTTTGAAGGATGACTATAATCCAGAAGTTGTTCTTAATGTTTTTAAGGTAGACCCTAATTTTATGGAGAGTGAAGAGAAGTACAAAGCTATTAAGAAGGAAATTCTTGGCCATTTGGTGGACGCCAGGGGAGCGAGAGCCTCTGTGGGAGGCTGGGCAAAGGGAGCAGACGGTCCTATCTGAGCTTGTGGATTTGAACCTCTACATTTCGAACTTGAGATTTCAAAATGCATTGTGATTCCTGTCCTTTGGACTGCAAGGTTTATGTAGGTAATCTTGGGAACAATGGCAACAAGACTGAATTGGAATGGGCATTTGGCTATTATGGACCGCTCCGAAGTGTGTGGGTTGCTAGAAACCCTCCCAGCTTTGCTTTTGTTGAATTCCAAGATCCCTGAGATGCAGTTGCTGCTGTTTGAGAGTTACATGGAAGAACACCGTGTGGCTGCCGTGTGAGAGTGGAACTGTCGAATGGTGAAAAAAAGAAGACGAAATTGTGGCCCACCTTCCTCTTGGGATGGTTGCCCTCAGGATGATTACCGGAGGAGTCCTCCACCTAGCCGCAGATCTCCAAAGAGAAGCTTCTCTAGCAGCCAGAGCAGGATGCTTTCAAGAGGTAAGAGAAAAGAGAGATCATTGTCTTGGGAAAGAAATCACAAGGTGACCCGATCTTTCTCTAGGTCTCGTAGCCGATCTAGGTCAAATGAAAGGAAATAGAAGACCAGTTTGCATAAGAGTAATGTACAGAAAACAACTTCATCTGACAGGAGTGTGTACAGAAAATTCAAGTTTTGTTTGAGACTTCATGAGCTTGGTGCATTTTTAAGATGTTCAGCTGTTGATATTTGTTTGTCTTTTTAAGCAATGACATATAAAGATGTAATTCTCTATGATTTGAAATGGATCATATGAGGCATGTAATACCAAGAATTGTTACTTTACAATGTTCCCTTAAGCATAATTGCAGTTGTTTTGAACTTTAGTCTTGTGTAGACTGATAATAAACCTTTAAATACTGCCCAACTAAAGTGTGGTATTTTAATGTAGAAACAACTGGCAGAAAATGAACCGAGATACACATTTTTCCTATAACTGGGCTGTGGTTGAGCAGGCAGTCTTGTAAAGCTGCCATGAACATAAGCCAGTAAAAAATACGAGGTGCACCATTAAACAAGAGGTTTTCAAAAAAAATCCAACTAGTCTTCACCCTGGGCAGAAGTTGCCTAGTTGATACAGAATCTGTTTCAAGCAAGTTTATCTTGAGATCTTTAAGTGATATATATGAATATATATATATATTCAAATTCCTTATTGGAATTTGAATTTTGAATTTGAATTTGAATTTGAATTTTCAAAATACCAATGTCCTGGGACCAGCAGTTAGCGTAATGGCTATGTCGCTGGACTCTCACGTAGTCAACCACGGTTCGCGTCCTGGACCTGGTGGCTTAAAACTCACGCCGGGCGCGTGTGCGTGCGTGCCCAAGATCCCGAGAGAAGAAGGGATTGCGGCGTGGCCATCCCCCCTGGGGGGTGATTTCTCGATTTCTGTCTGTCTCTTATCTGTCTGGTGAGCGCACGCGCCCTATAGCAAAAACCTCTAAAAAAAAAAATTAATACCAATGTCCTGCCAGCTTAAGGATACATTGTAGAGCTGAACTTTGAGTTACTGTGCAAGGTTTTTTTTTTTTTTTTTTTTTTTTTTTTTTTTTTTATGCTGTCATTTGTAATATGTTTTGTGAGATCCTTGGGATTAATGTTTTGGTTACAAAAAAAAGAAGAAGGAAATTCTTGATGAAGGAGGCAGACCAAGATGCTGGAAGTAGTGAAGAGGAAGAGGAGGAAGAAGAGGGAGAAGAAGGTGAAGAAAGGTAAAAAGTCATGATTCATGACAAAACTGAATCTGGTTTCATTTCGACATACAATTTAGCTTGCTATTCAGTCGAGGTTAGATTTTGAAGAATGTGCTCCGAAATGACTGAAAGTGGAGTTTCCTGAAAGCCAAACAAAGGAGCCCTGCAACATGATACTTGACTGCTGTGCCCAACAAAGGACACACGAGGGATGTTTTGGCTCATTAGCTGGGCGAATTTACATGCTAAGAAAGAATACATGGCATCCTTTGAAAGTATATTCAAGGAACAGTGTGATACCATTCTTCGCTTGGAAACAAATGGAGAAATGTTGCTAAGACATTTGCTCACCTTTTATACTCCAATTTACTTCCATGGAGTGTTGAATGTATAAAATTGAGTGAAGAAACAATTGAATGACATCATCTAATAAGATTTTTGTCAAAATATTTTTCCAGGAACTGTGTGACTTACATGGGTCTTCCTTTTTTTTTGTTAGAGGGGTTTTTTCTTTTTTTGAGAGTTTTTTTGCTATAGGGTGCATGCGCTCACCAGACAGACAGAGAGAGACAGAAAGACAGAAAGCAGGAAATCACCCCCCAGGAGGGATGGCACGCCGCAATCCCTTCTCCTCCATTCTCCTCTCGGGATCCTGGGCACGCACACACACGCGCCCGGTGTGAGTTTAAGCCACCGGGTCCGGGACTCGAACCGCGGTCAACTACGTGGGAGTCCAGCGACATAGTCATTACGCTAACTGCTGGTCCCTTGTTAGAGAGATTTTTGCTATAGGGCATGTGTACTTGCTGGAGAGACAGAAAGAGACAAAGACAGAAAGCAAGAAATCACCCCCCAGGGGGGATGGCCATGCCGTAATCTCTTCTCCTCCATTCTCCCCTTGGGATCTTGGGCACACGTGCACATGTGCCCAGTGTGAGTTTTGTTTGTTTGTTTGTTTTGTTTTGTTTTAGAGGTTTTTGCTATAGGGCGCATGTGATCGCCAGAAAGACAGAGAGAAACAGAGAGACAGAAAGCGAGAAATCACCCCCCAGGGGCGATGGCCATGCTGCAATCCCTTCTCCTCCATTTTCCTTTTAGGATCTTGGGCACGCACATACACACACCTGGCGTGAGTTTAAGTCACTGGATCAGGGACTCGAACCACAGTCAACTATTGTGGGAGTCCAGCGATGTAACCATTACACTGTCTGCTGATCCCAATTCATGGATCTTCCTATAATGCAAAATTAAATCTTTCACCCATTCTTTGAAGGATTATTACCCCAAGATAATCTAAGAAACACTCAATTTGCCATTAACTTTTTTACCTCTATAGGTCTTGGAGGTCTAACAGATGAATTGCGCGAGCATCTCAAAAATACACTAAAGGTAGGGCCAGCAGGTGGCATGGTGGTTTAAGGCACTGGGCTCCCACATGGCCAACTGCATTCACATCCCAGACCTGGCGGCATCCTTTCTCACTTTCTCTCTCATCACTCTGTTCCTCTCTGGTCAAATTAAAATAAATAAATAAAGTTAAATAAAATAACTATTTAGGAAAAAAAATACACCAAAGGTCATTGTGGCACAGAAACCAGAGGTTGGGCAAAAGAAATCCACCCTATCCTTTTCCTCTGCAGCATCCTCCTCTTCTGAGTCTGACTCCACCTTTGATTCTGACAGTAGTGACAGCAGTTCAAAGTCGTCCAGAGAGAAGAACGATTCTTCCTCTAGCAGCTGTCATAACTCTGCCTCAGCTAGAGATGTAAGAAAGAAACGACAAGGGAAGCCCAGAAGCAGATAAATTGAACAGAAACCAACCAACAAGTAATGAGAAACAAGAAGGAAGATTAGAATGAAGGCAGGAAACAAGGACTGAAAGAGAAAGAAGATCAGAAAAACACAGGATCAAAATTCAAGAGATACAAGTTGTAGAGATCCAGTAACAAAATACTCCTCAGTCAGAGGTGTTCCTTTGGAATGAAACGGTTACAGTAGAGTTGTGGCTGATAGAGACCAAGAGATGCACTTGGACTTAGAAAGTAAGCATAGTGATTCTCAAAAGAAGAGAGGAGAGAGAAATTCTTCTTCTGGAAAGGAGAAACACAGGCACTGATAAAAGGACAGTGAAAATATTTGAAGAAAAGATAGATTGAAGGCAGAGGGAAGAAATAGAAAACATTCAGGGTCTAGGAGTGATGAAGACAGGTATCAGAATGGTGCTGACAGGTGATGGGAAATATCTGATACTCTGAACAATCCAGAGAAGCAAAGAAAAATCAGGATCAATGAAGAGAAAGGTCTCCAGCAAAGCAAAAATAATCCCGTAAGTCATGATGGAAACGAAACATGCTTTATATTCAGTTGAAACAAATTCATTTTTACATTGATTGGTGAACTTTATAGAGAATTCTTGTATAAAATCCTGGTTTGTATTTGTATATTTTAAAAATGTTTTCACTTCAACATGTTTTATAATTTATGGATCTCCAGGCCCACCACATAAAATTATTTGAAAAGAAATTTTCCCAAGAAAGGGATCTAAGTCTTGCTTATATCTTGTAAATAAAACGAGAAAGTGCTCATTGGAAAAAAAAAAAAAAAAAAAAAGATCAGCCTAGAGGGGCCAGCAGGTGGCGTGGTAATTAAGGCGCTGGACTCCCACATGGCTGATTGCAGTTCTAGTCTCAGTCCTAGAGGGTTGAAAATCATGCTGGGAGCATGTCCAAAATCCCAGGAGGAAATGGAGGAGAAGGGATTGTGACTTGGGCATTCCCCTGGGGCAGCGGTGTGTGTATGTGTGTGTGTGTGTGTGTGTGTGTGTGTGTGTTTGTGATTTGTCACTTTCCGTCTCTCTGATTGTCTCTGGCAAGTGCATACACCCAATGGCAAAAAACAAACAAAAACCCCCAAAGAATCCGTTTAGGGCTGGCAGGTAGCACTGTGGTTAAGGTGACTGAATCCCACATGATTGTGTAGTTTGAGTCCTGGACGCTGCAGCTTGAAAAGCATGCACTTTGCATGCGTCCTCAAAACCTCAAGAGAAGAATGGAGAGGGATTGAAGCATGACCCCCCCGGCAGAAAGTCTTCTCATTTTCTTTCCTTCTCTGTCCCTGGTGAGCTCACATGCCTTATAACAAAACTATTAAAAAAAATATCAGTTTGGGACCAGCAGTTAGTGTAATGGCTATGTCGCTGGACTCCCACGTAGTCAACCGCGGTTCGCGTCCCCGGACCCAGTGGCTTAAAACTCACGCTGGGCGCGTGTGCGTGCATGCCCAAGATCCCGAGAGGAGAACGGAGGAGAAGGCATTGCGGCATGGCCATCCCCCCTGGGGGGTGATTTCTCGCTTTCTGTCTCTCTGTCTCTCTCTGTCTGGCGAGTGCACCCGCCCTATAGCAAAAAACTCAAAAAAATGTATCAGTTTATACATTAGAGAAGTTGCTAAATTTAAGACTGAAACTTGAGCTCTACAGTACCAAGTTAAAGTTTATCTTATTCTATTAAAAAGGCTATTGAGGGACCAGCAGTTGGCGTAATGGCTATGTCGCTAGACTCCTATGTAGTTGACCGTGGTTTGAGTCCCGGACCCAGTGGCTTAAACTCACGCCGCGCACATGTGCGTGCGTGCCCAAGATCCCGAGAGGAGAATGGAGGAGAAGGGATTGTGGTGTGGCCATCTCCCCTGGGGGGTGATTTCTCGCTTTCTGTCTCTCTGTCTTGCAAGTGCACACGCCCTATAGCAAAAACCTCTCCAAAAAAAAGAAAAAAGGCTATGGAGATGATGAGTTGTTAAGGACAACACTCCCCATAGGGCACGTGCACTTGCTAAAGAGAGAGAGACAGAGAGAGGAAAAGTGAGAAATCACTCTTCCCTGCCTCCCCACCAGAGGGGATGCCCATGCCACAATCCCTTTTCCTTCATTCTCCTCCTGGGATTTTGTGCATGCACACACACATGTGCCTTGCA
The DNA here is from genome assembly GCA_026018925.1 of Tupaia tana. NCBI lineage: Eukaryota > Metazoa > Chordata > Mammalia > Scandentia > Tupaiidae > Tupaia > Tupaia tana. The sequence continues at coordinate 29,891,167 of JAKSZU010000010.1, forward strand.
TAGTTTTCCTGCAGTCAGGTCCAGGACTTGAACCACGGTTAGCCATGTGGGAGTCTAGCATCTTAACTACTATACCACCTGCAAGACCATTAACAAAAAATGTAAGCAGAGTGGAAGAGAAGATACATGAAGGGATGTTGAAATTGCCAGAAAGGAAAAAATTAGGGGAGACAAAAATGCCATATGCCAATAATTTTTCAAGGTGCCTTTGTTACAGAAATTATATCCACTTAATTACTATAATATGTAGACTTTATGGAAATCACTATATGGAATTCTAATTTAGAAGCTCAACAAGTTAACACTTATTTTTTAAAATTCAGTACAATGTGTCTTTGTATTAAGTATATGACTCAGTATAAAAATCACTGAAGTGTATCATCTGATTGTATCCTGTACCAAAATGACTTGCCTTTAATTCTCCAGGACTTAAAAGTAGTAGTGACATGTTCTCACTCTAAAATAAGCTTTTTGTGAGGAAAAAGTGAAAAAAAAAAACTAACAAAAAACAGAACTTCTTGAGATGAAGAATACAATGCAGGAAGTCAAAATATCTCTCGAAAGTATTAACAACAGATTAGACCATGTAGAAGAAAGAATTTCTCACCTGAAGCCAAAACTACCAATGTAGACCAAGCCACCAAAAAGAATGAAAAAAAAAAACAAAAACAAAAAACCCAACTCATTAAAAATGAGAACAACAGGAACCAGGAGATAGCGTAATGGTTATGTCACTGGATTCCCACGTAGTCAACCACAGTTTGAGTCCTGGACCCAGCGGCTTAATACTCAAGGCCGGGTGCATGTGTGTGGACCCAAAATTCTGAGAGGAGAATGGAGGAGAAGGAATTGCAGTGTGACCATCCCCCCTGGGGATGTCTCTTTCTCTCTGTCTCTCTTTGTGTCTCTGGAAGCACATATACCCCATAGCAAAAGTCTCTCAAAAAAAATAAATAAATAACATATGGAAAATTCTATTAGATGGTCTGGAAAGTAAATGTGTGTTTCTATGTTTTTCTATGCAAAAATGAGTTATGACTTTCTCAGTAACCCAATAGATACCATCCAGAAGGTGAAGAGACTGGTAAAAGCATAGGATATCTCTTCCATGAAATACTACCTAATGGGGACCAGTAGGTGGTGTAGCGATTAAAGGTGCTGGATTCCCACATGACCGACCATGGTTCAAGTCCCAGACCTGGCGGCTTTCTTTCTCACTTTCTCTTTCTCTCTCTCTCTCTCCGTGTGTTCTGTTCAAATTGAAAAATAATAATAACAAATGGAATTAAATAAATAAATAAATATTAAAAAAAAAGAAATACTACCCGAAACCTTTCCAAATATAGAAAAAAATACAGACATCTAGATCCAAAGGACACCAAACAGATTTAACTTAAGAAGATCCTCTTCAAAGCACATCACAGCCAAATTGACAAAAATCAAAGACAAAGACAAAACAACTAAAAATGGCAAGAGAGAAAAGTCAAGTTACTTACAAAGCTTACCCCCTCAGATTTACTTCAGATCTCTTGTCAAAAACAATGCAGGTAAGGAAAGAATGAGAAGACATATTTAAAATTCTGAAAGAGGGGCCAGCAGGTGGCGTGGTGGTTAAGAAGTGCTGGACTCCCACATGGCTAACTGCGGTTAGAGTCCCAGACCTGGTGATTTGCTTTCTCACCCCCCCCCCCTCTGATAAAATTAAAATAATATTAATGATGATGATGAATAAAATGAAATAAATTTAAAATTAAAATTCCAAGAGAAAAAAATTTAGCGAAGAGTACTATACCTGGCAAGATTATCCTTTAATGGGAAGGAGAAATAAAATCATTACCAAATAAACAAAAACGGAAGGAAATTGCCAACACTAGACAGCTCTTTAAGAAATATTTAAGGGAATACTACATCAGGAAAGTGATAGGGAGACAAATAGAAATAAAAGGACACAAAAGAACTTGAAAAATGGCATATAACATATCACATATAACATTGAATGTTAATAGATTAAATTATCTAACTGAAAAAACAGCAATTGGCTGAATGGATCTAAAACAAGAAGAAGAACAACAACAACAACAACCCAGGAACCTATACACTGCTTACAAAAAAAACATACTTTGTGGATAAAGACATACAGGAAAAAGAAAAAGAAAAAAGACTGGATTCACAATACTAATATCAGACAAAACAGACTTCAAGATAAAAACTGTAAAAAGAGACAGAGAAGTAACTATATAGTAATAAAGAGAGCGATTCACTAAAAAGCTATAGCAACTATAATCTATGCACCCATCACTGGGACACCTGAATACATAAAAGAAAGGCTACTTGGGACCAGCAGGTGGCGTGGTGGTTAAGGTGCTGGACACTCCCACATGGCCAACCAGGGTTCAAGTCCTGAATCTGGTGGCTTGCTTTCTCACTTCCTCTCTCTCTCACTCTCACCCTCTGTCTCTCTCTGGTCAAACTAAAGAAAAAAAAATGAATGAATATATAAAATAAAATAAATAATTATTAAAAAAAAAAAGGCTGCTAGATCTAAAGAGAGAGAAAAACTGCAATACAGTAATTGTTGAGGACCTCAACACCCTGCTGTCACCACTGGACAGGTTATCTAGACCAAACATAAAGAGACAGGAGCTAAATGATATAAACCAAATGGATCTGACAGATGTTCATAGCACATTTCACCCAACAATGACAAATACACATTTTTCTCAGCTACACAGGGAACATTTGAATCTCTCTTTAGAGAGATTTTTTTAAAGAATTATTTTATTGAACTTTATTTATTTTATTTATGTATTTATTTATTTTAATTTGACCAGAGAGGAACAGAGCGAGAGAGAGAGAGGAAATGAGAAAGCAAGCCGCCAGGTCTGGGACTCAAACCATGGTCAGCCATGTGGGAGTCCAGCACCCTTAACCACTATGCTACCTGCCAGCCCCTAGAGAGATTTTTGTTCAACTCATTTTCCCATCTTTTAATTGGGTTAGACATTTTTTTGGGGTAAGCCACTTGAGTCCCCTGTGTATTCTGGTTATCAGTCCCTTGTCTGAGGCATATTTTACAAAAATATTCTCCCATTCTGAGGGTTGTCGATTCACACTAATTACTGTGTCCTTTGCTGTGCAGAAACTTCTTTTTTTTAATTAAAGAATTATTTATTTAACTTTATTTATTCATTCATTTAATTTGATCAGAGAGAGACAGAGAAAGAGAGAAAGTGAGAAAGCAAGCCACCAGGTCCAGGATTTGTACCATGGTTGGCCATGTGGGAGTGTCCAGTGCCTTAACCACCACGCCACCTGCTGGTCCCAGTGCAGAAACTTCTTAATCTGATATATGGGACTTTTATTTCTCTGGCTTACAATTTCCTTATCTATGAAGTTTGAATAATAATCCTCACCTTCTCATCAGGTAAGCAAAATTCATTATAAACTAACCTATTGAACAGCACATTGACATTATCTATCACTTGGCTTAATCCAATACTTAATCCAAGTATTGATCTACTATTATTTTTTAAAAATATTTTTGTTGGAGGCCAGCAGGTGGCATCGTGGTTGAGGTTCTGAACATTCCCACATGGCTAGTCATGGTTTGAGTCCCGGACCTGGTGGCTTGGTTTCTTACTTTCCCTCTCTCTTTCTCTGTGTCTCTCTCTGGTTAATTTAAAATAAATGAAAAAAAAATATTTTTGTTTATTCTCTCTCTTGACAGAATTTTGGGCACAAATAGACATGTGCTTGGCATGTTTTTTAAGAAGGTAGGGTTGAGATTTGAACTGTACTCAGTCATGTGGATCTGGCTGCCTTAACCACTAGGCTATAGGGCTGGCCCTCTTTCCTTTTTAAGGTCAAATAATATAGCATTATAAGGATATACCACAGTTTCTTTATCTGTATCTTTTGGTGAGCATTTAGATAGCTTCTACCTTTTGGCTATTGTTAATAGTGCTGTCATGTATACAAATTTGTATGTGGACATATCTATTTTTAAAATTTGCGAGAGGGCACATGTACTCTCCAGAGAGAGACGGAGAGAGGGTGAGGGAGAACTCACCCCTTCCTCCATGGGGCGTGGTCATGCTGCAGTCTCTTCTCCTCCATTTCTCACTCCTCATGGAATTTTGGAGCATGTGAGTACATGCACCCAGTGTGATTTTTCAATCCACTGGATTTAGAACTTGAACTATGTGGTTGGCCATGAGAGATCCAGCTCCCTGAAGCACCAGGCCATAAGCTGACCTGATATATGTTTATAATTCTTTTGGGTACATAGTAAGAGTGATATTGCTAGGTCATATGGTAATTCTACATTTAACTTTTTGAGGAACTTGGACTTTTTTTTAGGGACGATACACAGAAAAAAAAAAAAGTCAGTAGTGGGGCCAGGAAGTTGTGTAATGGTAATGCAAAGGAACTCACCTAAGAAGGGTCCAGTGTTTGCCTCTCTGGACCCCCTTGAGCACACACAAATGTGCCTGTGATCTGGGCCAGCTGAGACTGGGGCATGAGGACCCTGTTGGGTATCCCCCACCTCTTTCTCTGTCTCTTTCTCATGGAAATAAATAAATAAATAAATGACAAAAAATTGGTGGGGCGCACGTGCGCCCAGCATGAGTTTAAGCCACCTAGTCCGGGACCCGAACTGTAGTTGACTACATGGGAGTCCAGCGACATAGCCATTATGCCAACCGCTGGTCCCAGGGATTCAGATATCTTAATTGCAAGGGTACCAGCTGGCCTGTTCCATAGCACAGATGGAACTGTTTTATGTCTTGGTAGTACTGGGGATTATATGAGTATATGCATATGTCTAAGCTCTGAACTACACCATAAAGAGTGAACTTTATTTTACTGTATGTAATTTTAATGATAAAAAGAAAAAAATTTTATTCACTCTTTAAAAAAAATTATTTGTGGCCTAGTCAAGGTAGTGCTCACTGTTAGGGTGCTGTGTTCCACGGCCTGGACTACATGAGAGACCGGGGTTTAATTCCCAGTCCAATCTAGAGGCTGAGCGGGTCGTGTGTGCTTGTAATCCCAGTGACTTGAGAAGGCTGAGTTTGGAGGACTACCAACTCAAGTCTGGCCTGAGCAACACAGCAAGATCCTGTCTGAAAGAGCTGAGTGTGGGAACATGTACTCGTGGTTCCAGGTACTTGGGAGAATGAGGCAGGAGGTTTACAACACAGTGAGACCCTGTCTTTAAAAAGCAAAAAAATAAGGGACCAGCAGATGGCCTAATGGTTACATCACTAGACTCACACATAGTCAACCATAGTTTGAGTCCCAGACTCGGTGACATGAAACTCATGCCGGGCACACATGCATGTGTGCCCAAAATCCTGAGAAGAGAATGAAGAAAAAGGGATTGTGGCATGGCCATTCTCCCTGAGGGGTGATTTCTCACTTTCTGTCTCTCTGTCTCTCTCAAGCACATGCCCTATAGCAAAAATCTTTCTCTAAAAAAATGAGAGAGAGAAAGGAAAAATAAAAAATCATTATTCGTTAAGGCAAAAGAAAGGAAATAATGAACATGTTCTTTGGTAGACAACTAGTTAAATGAATTGTGGTCCAGACATCTGATAGAATGAATATCCTATCATCTTTAAAAAGAATAAGACTGGGGCCAGATGGCGGTGTGGTAGTTAAGGTGGTTAGATCCCACATGGTTTATTGTATGATTCGAATCCTAGAACTGAGAGACACGCCCTACGTTGCTTTAGGTTGTGTGTGTGTGTGTGTGTGTGTGTGTGTGTGTTCAAAATCCTGAGAGTAGAAACAGAGAAGGGGTTGCAGCATGGGCATCCCCCCAGGTGGTGCTTTCTCTCTTTCTCATTCTCTTTCTGGCTAGCACATGTACCCTGAAGCAATTAATACAATGAACAAGAATAGGGCAACTTGGTGTGTTCCCATGTAGAATGGTCTCCAAGATGTATTGTGAAATGAAAAGATAGAGTATAGCACAAAAACAGTGTTCCATTTTGTCTAGAGAGAATGTAGGCATATGTGTTTGTATATGCTTAGGACATCTTGGGGATAATATGTAAGAAAATGAGATGATTGGTTGCCTCTGGATGGGGAACCGAGCCATTGGGGAAGACAGGTGGGAGCTAGACCTGCCACTCACTGTGCACCCTTTGCATCCAGCGCTTCTATGACCTACTTAACAGTGTTATGTTCTGTGTGCCTCCAAAATACATGTATTGGTATTAAGAAATGGGGCCTGGTTGGCTCCATAGCCTAGTGGCTAAGGGAGCCAGAATCCACATGGACAACCGTGATTCAAGTCCAGACTCCAGTGGCTTGAAAGCACGTTGGGCGTGTGTGTCCATGTTTGCCCCAAATCCTGACAGGATGGAGAAACAGAGCAGCAGGGATGGCAGCATAACCACACCCTATTGGGCAGGTGCTCTCTTCCTCTTCCTCTTTTACTCTCTTTCTCTCTGTCTCTCTGCAATGCATTGCCAGTGCACATGCCTCTGGCAATTAAGAAGAGAGAGAGAAAAGAAACAAATACGTAAGTGGATCTTTGGGAGGTGACTAGGTTTTGTGGGTGGAGTTGTCCTGGATGGAGTTAGTGTCTTTATAAAAGAGGCCCAAGGGAACTTGTTTATCCCTTCCACCTTTTAAGGACACAGCAACAAGGCACCACCTATGAAGCAGAGAGCCCTTACTAGACATTAAATCTGCTGGCACCTTGATCTTGGACTTCTCAGCCTCTGGAATTGTGAGCTATACATTTTTATTGTTATGACAGAGAATTACACTCTCCCAGTTCAAGGCATCTTGCAGCAGCCCTAATGGACTAAGCCAAAAATAGCCAATGTTTCTCCAGGCTAAGCTTCCCCCTGACATTGTCCAAAACACAGAGAAGTCAGAGTTAGCCTAGAGAGGACACTCACTGGTGTCCCAGTCAGATCCTGGGGACATGAGGGTTGTAGCGCTTGGGATGTAAGTAATGGACATGTTCCCATCATCCATTATGAGCAGAAAGTAGGAAGTGCTTGTGTTCTATGCAAAGTAGCCTAGCACACTCAAGGACCAGCCTCAGGCTTACTTTGGCCATCAAGAGGCTGGCTGCAGCTCTCCCGAATCCAAGCTAGATGGCAACCTCTCACTACGGAGCAGACTATGACAGCTACAGAGAAGAGCTCCAACTGTGTCTGATGGCTCCCGCGCAGCTCAGTTCTACAGCACTTTAATCCATGCTTTTTCTTTGAGATGCTCCTACAGGAGGGAGTGAAGTTGCTTCAGATCAGCTGGGCAGATTAGATGCTATATTCTACTTTATGTAACTGTCAAAAAATCTGTGCAAAGCACTGTATTTTCAACTCCAAGTGTTTGTTAGATTTCATTTAGCATGTAACTGGGATTTTGCTGAGCTTTCAATGAGGGAGAAATAACATCTTTTGTTTATTGGGTCAATGAAAGATTCACATACCTAACAGTGGCCTATCTTAAAACAGTAAAACCTTCATCCTAATATCACAGAAATAAATGGGCTGTAATTCTTTGGAGCAAAAGAAAGTTTTGCTATGCAGCATTAAGGTTGAAACCCTGGGAGCCCACCTCCCCCATGAGACATCTGGTTATCAGGGGTTGTAACATTGCATTTCATTCGGTTTGCCACCTGTTCTCTTCTAAGAAGTAGATTAAGGTTGAATCCACATTCCCATTCTAGGCTACCAAAGAAAAGAAATGAACTTGGCTTTCTTCATGCCATCACCTGATAGATTCTGGTCATAAAAAGATCACAAATGATGGTTTGGATTCTCTCCTTGTCTATATTAACAGAAAACCATTGGCTTTTAAATGAATTTCTTGAGAAGAGGCTATTTTTCTTTCTCCCACTCTGAAGGCACAGAATTAATTTTTTATACTTTTATGGTGCAATTTCCTTGTCAATTTGAACATTTTTCTTCCATCTAAATCAGCAGTCCCCAACCTTCCTGGCACCAGAGACCAGGCTCATGGAAGACAATCCCTCCATAGACAAGTGGGGGATAGTTGGTCCTGGGATGACCCATGTGTAGCACTTCCACCATGCACCCCATTTTCACAGCTACTGCATTGTAATAGACCATGAAATAATCACACAGTGATAGGGTTCCCTCTCCTATGAGAATCCCGAACAGCCACTGATCTGACAGGAGGCAGAGCCCAGGCAGCAATGTGCCTGATGGGGAGTGGCTGCAAACACAGATGAAGCCTCACTTGCTTACCTGCTGCCTACCCCACACTGTGCAGCCTGGTGGACTGTCAGCGGCCTGGAGGGTTAGGAGCCTCTGATCTAAATCTATCCATTGTTTAGCAATGAACCAAACCAAAAATGCCCAAGTTTTGGACTAGCTGGATCATGCAGTGCTACTGTACTGCTTGAGAGAAGCTGGATCCCACATGGCCACTGTACTTCAAACCCCGGGCCTGGTCAGCCTGAAACATGCTGGGCACACATGTTAATGGCCAAGATCCATCAGGCTGGTGGACTGGAAGAAGGGGATTGTGGTGTGATAGGACCCTTAGGAAGGTGTTTCTCTCTCTCATGTGTGCACACGCATTCTATCATGAATAAAAACATTTTAAAAAACCCAACTTTCTATAAGTCATTTTTGGGGTAAAAATCTTTTTTTTAGAAAGTGTTTTGTCATAGGGTGCAGAGAGAGAGAGTGAGGCAGTGAGAGAGAAAGTGAGAAATCACCCCCCAAGAGGGATAGCCTTGCTGCAATCCCTTTTCCTCCATTCTCTTGGGATTTTGGGCATGCACATACATGCCTGACTTAAGTTTCAAGGTGCCAGGAGTGGGACTCAAACTGCAGTTTGCCATGTGGGAGTCCAGTGCCTTAACCACCATGCTACCTGCTGGTCCCCCAAATCTTATGTTTTATTTGGTCTGAAAATTGAATTAAAATGGGTCTGCCTAGTTTCATTGAAAACTGTGTAATTGTTTTAGCTAGTGGACTGATCGCAAAAGAGCCAGATTTGAGGATCGAGATGTAAGCAGAGATCTGGAAGTTCCAGGGACTGAGAGATGGCCCTTGGCTTTTGTAACACATCAACGTCTGATAACAGGAGGCCACTCTTCCCTACTTTTTCCTGTTAAATACTGATCTGGCAGGCATGTGGGAATTTTGGTAACTAAAATGATATAACTAACACCCCACAGGTATAGGTCGGGCTCGGTCATGACATATATGGGTCAAGCCAGCAAATATTGCCAAATGTTTACTATGCGTAAGGCACTTACTAGGTTCTTCAAAGAAGGGAAGCAAAAGATAAAAAAGACACCTGTCAGGACTTTGGTTAGGGAAGGCAGACACTTATCTGAACAACTAGCTTTGCCATTTACTTATCAATTGACCTTGGACAACACCTAAATCCCTGAGACTCACAATGGAAGTGACAATATCTTTAGGTAGTACCTGTCTTGTAGGATTGGCTGAGGAATAGAGGTTCTGGGTACAGTCATGGGATGGGTACAGGAGAAGGGGCTTGGTAAGGACCGAAGAAACTGTCTCATTAACAATTTGTAACAACTGAGGTCCTCAGTAAGTTTATTGCGGGGATCCTCTTAACTGATCTTGGCACCAGAGGAGGACTTTCATTTTCACTAAAGAAGACCATGTAGGGACCAGCAGTTAGCATAATGGCTATGTCGCTGGACTCCCACGTAGTCGACCGCGGTTCGCGTCCCGGACCTGGTGGCTTAAAACTCACGCCGGGCGCGTGTGTGTGCGTGCCCAAGATCCCGAGAGGAGAATGGAGGAGAAGGGATTGCGACGTGGCCATCCTCCCTGGGGGGTGATTTCTCGCTTTCTATCTCTCTGTCTCTCTCTGTCTGTCTGGCGAGTGCACACGCCCTATAGCAAAAACCTCTCCAAAACAAAAAGACCATGTTAAACTGCTGTAGTGCCAAGACCTTGGGGACCATGTGAGCTGGGACCATCAGCAGGCATGTGTGTTTCAGCAGGAGTCTCTTTTCTAAACTAATAGTTAAGGAGGCCAGCAGGTAGCATGGTGGTTAGGGCGCTAGACACCACACATGGCTAACCACGGTTTGAATCTTGGACCTGGTGGCTTGTTTTCTCACTTTCCCTCTCTCTGTGTGTGTCTCTCTCTCTGGTCAAATTAAAATGAAATGAATGAATAAATAAAATTAAATAAATAACCATTAAAAAGAAAAACAACTAACAGTTAAGAACTGATGCAAGACAGATGACCCTGTAAAATCTCATTACCAAGCTGAGTAACAAGATGTTTATAGGTAACAACCATCTTATAATACCAGGGTGAAGCCTTTCAACAGATTCCGTTTGATTTATTATTCATTTATTTAAAAACGTTTTTCTTCTGAGAGAGAGAGAAAGAGAGACACAGAAACCTCCAACAGGGTCTTCATGCCCTCGATCCGCCTTCAAATAGCCTGGCTCACATGCCTGGAAACACCCAGCATGCACAGGGAGGTCTTTTTTTTTTTTTTTTTTTTTAAAGGATTATTTTATTTAACTTTATTTATTTATTTTAATTTGACCAGAGAGGGACAGAGTGAGAGAGAAAGGGAAAGTGAGAAAGCAAACTTCCAGGTCTGGGACTTGAACCATGGTTGGCCATGTGGGAGTCCAACACCCTTAACCATCACACCACCTGCCGGCCCCATGTACAGGGAGGTCTTAAGATGCAAATCTGGGACCTTCCCATGTGGGTCCAGTTGCATTACTGCTGCACCACCATCTGATCCCCCCAATAGATTCATTAAAATCAGCCAGTCCATCTGGAAAGCAAAGGCTGCAGTCTCCATGTATTGTTTATTTATTTAAAGAATTATTTATTGAACTTTATTTATTCTTTTTTTTTAATTTGACCAGACACACACACACATACAGAGAAAGAGAGAGAGAATGAGAGAGAGAGAGAGAGAAAGCAAGCCACCAGGTCCAGGACTTGAACCATAGTCAGCCATTTGGGAGCTTCCAGCGCCTTAACAACCATGCCACCTTCTAGTCCCCTCCGTCTATTATTTATTAATAGAAGTCAGTTTTCTCCAGAGTCTGGTACTTGTACTACTCCTCATGCCTCACAAACATTATGAATGAATGTTTTTAAAGGATGAATAAAAAAATTTTAAAGCAAGTTAATTTAAAGAAAAATATTAGTCAGTGGAAAATGACAGGTGACCAGCAGCGTGGCAACACTTTGAAGGTCAGATTCGGTCATTGCTGGGGTCCATTGATGCAGAGGCTTTTCAGAATGGAGGGCGTGTTCACTGGAAACTTCATGCCTTTAATTCTTCTTTCAGCTCTCATTTCTCCTCTCTTGGAATCTTCTTAGGTGCCCGCAATCACTTCCTCCTCTCTGTTTGCAAAGTCCTTTGAGTATGTCTCTGCAAAGGCCCTCACTCCATTGTCTGGGAGTGGTCTGCCTCCCAGTTGCTTTCCTTCCTAGTGGTGAGCTCCCTGGGAAATTGTCTGTACTCCCTGCAGCGCTTGGCACACAAAGGTAAACTTTGAAGGAGAGAATAAATAAGAGAATGAAAGCCTTATCTCCAGCTGTTTCCTGAGGATTAGGAAGCTGTGAGGCGAGGAGGGGATGAGATCTCCAGCTCCAGCACTATTCAGGAGCCAATGTGATTATTCAGGCAAAAAGAATCTATATTTTAGGGTGAAGATAAATTTGCGGCTTTCCAGAAGAGTAGATTTCTTTCTTTCTTTTTTTTTTTTTTTTTTTTTTAAATTTGCTAAAGGGTGTGTGCGTTCACTGGAGGAGAGAGACATGGGGCATGATCATGCTACAATTCCTTATCCTCTATTCCTTCCTTTTCAGATTTTGGGCCTGCATGCACATGCACCCAGCACGTTCCCCAAGCCACAGGTCTGGACTAGAACCTCACAGAGAGCACGTGGGATCTATGGCTGCCTTAACCACCACGCCACCAGCTGGCCCAGTAGATTTCTGTTTATAAGTACTCTGACCCATGCTTTCTCCATGGGCAATATAGGTGTTTCTCTCTTTTTGTTGTTGTTGTTGGGACATTTTTGGCTCAACTGATCCTGAGTGAAGTTGTAAGTATGTTGATCTTTGGCAAGTTTCCAACCCGCTCACCCACTACTCCATTTGAATTTCCATTCTTGCTCTCAGCTGGCTGTCAACAATTCTTTACTTAGCTATATAGATTACTCTTCCTTGAATCAAACACATTTTTAATTTTTTGTGAGGTTTTTGCTATAGGGCACATGTGCTCACCAGAAACCAGAGAGAGACAGAGAGACAGAAAGCGAGAAATCACCCCCCGGTGGGGAGATGGCCACGCCACAATCCCTTCTCCTCCATTCTCCTCTCAGGATCTTGGGCACGCATGCACCTGGGGTGAGTTTAAGCCACCGGGTCCAGGACTTGAACTGTGGTCAACTATATGGGAATCCAGTGACATAGCCATTATGCCAACTGCTGGTCCCTCAAACATATTTTTTCAAGAGGACTATGAGTTATGAATGCAGTTAATTAAAAAGAATGAAGTTATAATAGTGGAATTATGAGCTGAAATGGGAAACCCCCTTAAATCTTAATCATTTATTCAACCATCTGCTTTACCTTCTTATAAGTTCACTCTGGGCAGCCAAAAAAAACAGGCCAAGTTGTGCTGACCAAACTGAGGTAATCAGAAATTAAGTGTATAGACTCTGAGTTAGACTGTTGGGTTTGAATCCTGGTTCTTCTACTTATAAGTTAGGTGATCTTAGGAAAGTTATAAAACCTCCCTATGGGCCAACAGGTGGTGTGGTGGCTAAGGTACTTGATTCTCACATGGCTCACTGGTGGTTTGACCTAGTGACTTGAAAATCATGTGTGTGGGACCAGCAGGTGGTGTGGTGGTTAAGGCGCTGGACACTCCCACATGGCTGACCACGGTTTGAGTCCTGGACCTGGTGGCTTGCTTTCTCATTTTCCCTCTCTCTCTCTCTGTGTCTCTCTCTGGTCAAATGAAAAGGAATGAATGAATGAATAAAATTAAATAATTACTTTTAAAAAGAAAAGAAAAAAGAGAAAACCATGTGTGTGCATGTCCAGAATCCTGAGAAGAGAATAGAGGAGAAGGGATTGTGGTGTGGCCATCCTCCTGGGGGGTGATTTCTCACTTTCCCTTTCTCTGTCTCTCTCTGATGAGTGCATGCACTCTACGGCAAAAAACTAAAAACTACCTCCCCAAACCTCTTTTAACCTGATGACTTTATAGTATAGGATTATGTTCCCTCTTGCATCAGACGTGTTCAGCAAGATAATCCATGTAAAATATTTAGCACAGGGCCTGGGCCACAGTTGATATTGAGTAAATGCTAGCCATTATCATTCCATTCTGCCTTAGAATGTCTTAATTTCCTCATAGCAGCACAGATACTTGACGTATAACCATTTGTTTTGTAGGCAGAAGGTATAACCCTATAGTGGAGAGATAGGCCAATACTCACTTGTTAACTGACCATGCTGAATTCATTCTCTCTGGGCCTGTTTCACATCTGTAAATGAGGGAAGTGGGCAGAGTTGGAAACTCAACTACCTATAGAAGCTAAGTAGTAAAAATCACCGAAGGCTTGGGCTTCACAATAGAATGGTGAGGATTGTGATTAATTGTGGTTTCCCTACTCAAAAGTGGTCAATTGATAGAATCCTAGAGTTAGAAACAACAGAGGCCAGTAGGTGGTGTGGTGATTAAAGGCACTGGACTCCCACATAGCTGACCATGGTTCGAGTCTAGGACCAGATGGCTTGTTTTCTCACTTTCTTTCTCTCTCTTTCTGTCTCTCTCTGGTCAAATTAAAAAATAGTAATAATAGGGACCAGCAGTTAGCGTAATGGCTATGTCGCTGGACTCCCACTTAGTCGACCGTGGTTCGCGTCCTGGACCCGGTGGCTTAAAACTCACGCCGGGCACGTGTGTGTGCATGCCCAAGATCCCGAGAGGAGAATGGAGGAGAAGGGATTGCAGCGTGGCCATCCCCCCGGGGGGTGATTTCTGGCTTTCTATCTCTCTGTCTCTCTCTGTCTGTCTGGTGAGCGCATGCGCCCTATAGCAAAAACTTCTAAAAAAATAGTAATAGTAAATAAAATTAAAGTTTTTTTTTTTTTTTTTTTTTAAAAGAGACAACAGAATCTCATGATGCACTCCCAACCTAGGAAAAACAGAATTTTAACAAGATCCTCAGGTGATTCCTATGGACACAAAAGTTTGATAAGTTAATAGAGCTCAAGCCATCTAAAGGCATTCAAATTTAGTTTTGTTTAAATTTTAATGTCAAATAAATTTTGGGCTGCATTAAACCTAGGCTGATTGCAAGTGACTATTGTAGTTGGTGGGCTCTAAGATGTTGCTAGCTTTAAGAGTCTGTCTCTGAGAGAGATCCTTTCATTTTAAGTTAGGGCTAGGGGAACGTGGATATGTAGCAAGGACGAAGACTGGGTTGCTTAGAGCAGTGGTTCCTGGAGTGGAGGGTCCCTAAGCTTGCTTAGCTCTGTCTTCTGACAGGTCAACTGTTACCGCCACAGCTTTGCAGTCAAGATAAGCGAGGCACAGGGAGATGCACTGACCCAAATCCAGACTAACTAGACAGCGGTGGAGTAGGGACATTCCGACAGGAAAGAAGACAATCCTGGGTTGGTACGATTGGCGACCATTCCTGTTTCTAAGGCCTGGAAAGTCGATTAATTTCTTTATATTCTCCAATGTATAAAAATTGTTCTCCATTTCTCTAGGCACCTCCCTGCTACTTCCTGGCAGCCCTAGGGCAGAAGGTTTTCTTCTTTTGGACAGAGAAGGCCCAGAGCCGGCTTCTGAACGGATATCCGGCCCGGCCCGCAGGACGCAGAGGAGGCAAAGGCCTCATTGTTTCTTGGGGCCAGCCTGCCCCGCCCCCAGCCCGGCGGGTTGCCGGCCCGGATGGCTCAAGAGAACCCATTTCCCAGAGTGGGGCCTCCTGAGGAAGCAAGGGAGAGGGACTGAGCTCAGATCTGGAGTCTGATGGTCTGAGCACAACAGTGGAAGGAACGAAGAGCCTCAAGATAAATAAGCCCGGAATTTGAAAACGCTTTTCAACTCGGGCCTGTTACTCATTAACGCTGCTCACACAGCAGACTCGGTCGACTCCGTCTGCCTTTTTATTACTTAATCGGAATGAGTTTGGTTGTAACGAGAATCGTTCATTTGTGGGCCCGGTGTGCTGGAAGGCGGTTTATTAACAGGGAAAGCCGCTACCCACGCCCAGACATCCTGAGTCCCCTGCACCAGGGTTGGAAGGGAGGCGGAGGGCGCCTTTCGCGTAGACGTCCCCCGCATCCCAGGGCCACCGGGGGGCGCTCGGGCTGCGTGGCCGCCGCCGGCAGCTTCGGGTTCCATCCGACTCCGAGAGCCTTTCGCGCCCACGGAGGAAACAAAGTACACCTTTGTCAGAGACCTGGCGTGTGTGACAGCGGGCAGCGGCTGGGTCAGCCGCCGGGTGCGGGGATACCGGAGCGCGTCGCTGTCCCGGGGCGCAGCCCCTTGTTGGGCCGGCGTGGCCCGGAGAAAGCGGGCTGCGGCGCGCGGCCAGGCAGGGCTGACGGTTCTCCCAGCCGGAGCACACTTCAGGGGCTGCCCAGGACCCGCATCGGCCCTTGCGGAGCTGCGGACGCTTCGCCCGCCTCCGCGGGGGCCTGCGGACTCGGGTTTATCCAGCTCTCCATAGGCGGGAAGGGGGCAAGCGGGAGCCCGGGATGGGGACTTGCAAGTCCGCGTCCCGGGGCTGGGGGCTCCAGAGCGACTGGGCCGTCTTTGACTCGCCAGTCGCCCGGTTGGCGGCCACCTCCACTCTCGGTGCGGTCTCTAGGCGAGTTTAGGATTCCGGCTGCTGCGCGTCAGCCCAGTCCAGCCGCGGCGCAGCGTGGCCGGGAGGACTACAAGTCCCAGCAGACCCCGCGCTGCGAGCGCCGAGGCGGGAGGCGCGTCCCTACTGGCGCCTGCGCACTGGTGCGGCCTGAGCCTTCTAGTACCACACCCCCGGGAGGGACGGAGGGGGAGGCAGAAGCATCCGAGGCATTAAAGCATCCGAGGGAGCCGGAGGGGTGGAGAATGGAGTGACAGAGACACGCGGAGGGTGGGGGGTGGGGGGGAGACTGTTGAGGGAGGGGGGAGGGGGGACACAGAGGGAGGAAGAAGCGGCGGCGGCGGCGGCGGCGGCTCCTCTTTGCCGAGGGGGAAAACTCCGAGGGCTAAGAGCAGGAATAATGCGGTAGGCAAGGCGGGCTGCTGGCTCCCGGCTCCGGCAGCAGCGGCGGCAGCCCGAGCAGCGGCAGCAGCAGCGGCAGCACCTCAGGCGCTGACAGCCCCGCCGGCCGGCTACCCTCGCTGACCGCCGACTGTCAATGGAGCTGGAAAACATCGTGGCCAACACGGTCTTGCTGAAAGCCAGGGAAGGTAAGAGGCAGGGCTGGTGCGTGCCTGGCGCACTCGCCGCGGGCCGGGGTGCGGGTGTCGGGCGGCGTGTGGGCTGGGGCTGTGCGAGTGCTGGATGCCCGCAGTGAGTTGCTCGTGAGAAGGACACCTCCGAGAGCTGCTCTGCAAACGCTTAGGCTTCCTGCCCTTGGGCTCAGAGAATGTGGACTTGGGCAGAGAAGGTTGCAAGGATTGGGATGCTAAAATGTCCCCTAGTTTCCGCTCTAACCCTACAGACAGACCGTGCCGTCTCGGCAGCTGTTGAAAGGTCAGTTGGAAAAGCACTCATTCGGGGAAAGACGGACAAACGTGCAAATAAAATTGTTTTTCGAGTCAGAACGGGATGGTTCTGTAAGTGTAATTGGTGTGCGTGTTGGGGGGTGGGGTGGTGGAATTAGCAGAAGCCAAGACTTTGCCTGCGCAGACTGAGTTGATAGAGACTATTGCTGGAAACCATCCACTGGGAATATTTCTTGAGGAAATCCCGTCGTGTGGAAGGAAGCCTTTTAAAGGCAAAGCAAGATGTTGAGGAATTAGCCTGTTCGTAGAATAAAGATGATAGTTTTACAAATCATCTAGATGCTAATTCAGGATTTTAGGTGTAATTTTGATTTGTGTGCGATAACTGAAACGGTTTGATTTTGGGCTCTGTTACAAAAAGGAAGGTAAGTGTGCCGGTGTTTAGATGCTTGTTGGATGCAATTCATTAGATTTCCTGCATTTAGCTGGCAGGAAATATCGTCCCAACAGAATGGGTAGGATCCTAAGTCAAACCTATAAACACATTTAGACTCTCCCTTGAGATGGGAAAAAAAGGGGGGAAAACGGCCCGGAAACTTACATGCTTCCCCAAGTGATTGCACTGTGAGCATGTAAACATACATATGTAGGAATACCTTGAATTTATGTCACATCTCTTTGGGCAAGATTTGAGCTCTGGTGTATAGGCTTTTTATAAAAGGGGAAGTGGTTTTCCCCTTTCATGGGAGGATGCTTTATTTGATATGCAAGGTAGAAGGCAAAGTAAGGTCTTGACTTTAGAAGTAGTCCGCGAAAATGCCTACCTACTTCTTAATATTTCCATTCACCCACTTTGATGAATGAAGGATGAATTTCTGGCCAGCCATAAAACGATTTGTGTTTGTCCAGCCCGTTCCATCACCTTGTGGCCAGTACACGCTGTGCGGGGAAGCTGATGCACAAACTACCGTGGGCTGGCTTTCAGCAACTCAGCCCAGCGCTCGTGTCGTACTTTCGTCGTCACTTGTCGCCCTAAAGCAGACACCCGGAAGGTTTGCTTTTGAAAACCCCAGCAGAGTTTAAAATATGTGAATATATCTGTCCCCCACTCCCTCCCCGCATTGCTCAGCTTTGGTGGGAACAGATTTTTAGGAGGGGCTGTTACTTCGTGACTTAAGATTCTAAGGCCTGAATTTTTTCTTTTCCTCTAAGCTGACATTTTTAGCGAATTGGATCATGGTGGGGACTGTCCTCTGGGCTGGGCAGTGGGTCCGAAGAAGAAAACACAACCCCACTCCTTGTAGCTTTGCAGCAGGCCACCTAGTGGTGGTTGTACGGTTGTACATCTCAGAGTTCAGAAACTGGGAAAGTTTTCACCTTCGTCCCCCAGGCTGAAATTTTCTTGGGGAGGGGAGGTGGTGGAAGTCACTGGGTGTGATGGAGGCCTTGCAGATTTCGCGGCTTCCTCTTGTTGCCCCAGGAGTCTGCTCCCCAGATTTTGCTGCTCTAGACATTTGTTTGCCTGAGGGATGTATTTAATTGCTTTAAAAAAATATTTTGCTTTGAGTGGGCAAAGTAATATCAACCTCCCTGTTCCCAATTTGTTGTCGCAAGTTTTTTTATTTATTTATTTTTTTTCCTTCTCACTGAAGTGAATTTACCATCTGATATTTTTGTTTGTCAGGTTAAGAGATTCCCCCCCCCCCCCCCCCCCCCCCCCAGAGACTTAGAGAAGAGTGTTGCAGGCTAGAAGCTTGTGTGGAATGGCGACTCCCATTGGGGCAAAATTACAGTGATAAAAAGTGTTCAAGAATGTGCCTTTCACTTTTCCTTTTAAAGTCTTTTTCTATTTCCCCGTGCGAGTTTGGTAGTTATCTCATGATAGGAAAATAACTCTTGATGATGCCTCTGAAATGAAGAGATTTTGCTTGTAAGGAGCTGGGAGAGACCGACACATGAATGAGAAAATTAATCACTTAGATGGAAACTTCATTTCAAAATTTGCATTTCTTCTCTTATGGCTAGAGAGAATCCATGATGTTAAATGCTTCTACTTTCTTTTGGCTGGACCTTTATTAAACACCAGAGCCCATATAGCCTAATTAGTGTGGATTTTTTTTTTTTTTTTTTTTTTTTTTGTAGAGGTTTTTGTCTTAAGGCATGTGGGCATGCAGGAAGGAGGGAGGGAAGGAGAGAGAGAGAGAGACATTGAGAGGGAAACTGAGAAATCACCCAAGGGGAGATGGCCACACTGCAGTCCCTTCTCCATTATCTTCCTGGGATCTCAGGCATGCACACCTGCACACCCAGTGTTAATTTCAAGCCAGGGGTGTCTAGGACTCTAACTGTGGCCTGCCATGTGGGAGTCCAGCGAGGTAACTACTACAGTATCTGCTGGTCCCACTGTGGAAGCTTTTAGAAATAAAATTGATCTACTTCTCTCTTCTCTGTTCTCATATACTTGAAATCATTCTACTAAATTTAGTACTTCTCCAAATAACTACGTTATTCAAATATTCAGAAATGAAAATTTCAGTGAGTTTAGTAAAATATCTGACATAAATTTTGCAGTACATAAATTTTTTTAGTACTTTTTTTTGGGGGGGGAGGGCTTTTTGCTATAGGGAGCATGTGCTCACCAGAAAGACAGAGAGAGACAGAGAGGCAGAAAGTGAGAAATCACCCCCCGGGGGGATGGCCATGCCACAATCCCTTCTCCTCCATTCTCCTTTCCAGATCTTGGGCACGCACACACATGTGCCCGGCGTGAGTTTAAGTCACGGGATCTGGGACTCAAACTGCAGTCAACTACATGGGAGTCCAGCAACATAGCCATTATGCCATCTGCTGGTCCCAAGTTTTTTTTTTTTTTTTTTTTTTTAAGAGAGATTTTTATAATGGAGTGTGTTCCTGTTTGCTGGAGAGACAGAGACAGACAGACAGAAAGCAAGAAATCACCCCCCAGAGGGGATGGCCACTCCACAGTTCCCTATCCTCCTTTATCCTCTCGGAATCATGAGCATACCTGCACATGCACCCAGCATGAGGTTTAAGTCACCGGGTCTGGAACTCAAACCCCGGTCACCTATATGGGAGTCCAGCGATGTAATCATTACACCATCAGTTGGGCCCAGTACATCAATTTTAAAATGTTTAAAATACTTTTTACTTTGAGATGCAAGTAAGTGGTTATAGATAAGAAGTATAATTGGTGAATATGAAATTTGATTTAGTTCACTTAACAAAATACATTGTAAATTATTTAAAATGTGGCTTTCAAGTAAAAGTCACATTTGTTCCAAACAATAGAGAAGCAGACCTTGAAGAAAAACAGACACACTTTGCATATGCTGTAATTTGTAGTTGTCCATGTTGGTGGGTAACTCTGGGGCCCATCTTTTGTTTTTATTATGCATTCTTAAAGGCAGATGGCTTCAAAATTCATTGTGCATTCCAATTTTTACCATAATAAAACATGTAGACAGAAAACATTAATGTAGCAATAAAGTAGAAAGTGAGTGCATTAGGGTAAAAGACGATTCATTGTTTTAGTAATCAAAAATACAGTACTCAAGATGCTCTTTTGTGACAATTGTTTTGAAATGAGAAAAAAAAATAGAGAACTGGATTCAAAATGTTAAACTACTGAACTGTATTTTATGAGACTGTTTATTTGTCCAGGTCTCATGAGAAAACATCCACTTGATCATTCTTAGTAACTTTATTCTCCTGAAAAGTAGTTAAGGAAGAAAAGAAGGAAGTGGAGACTGAATTCATGCCAGTTTATGGAAATGAGCTAAGTGATTAAGCATTTAATGAAAATGAGACCCAGACAAACGCTATCTATTTACATTTCAGAATCTCAGAAAGTTGGCAGGCGAGCTAGGGTTGAAATAATAGTAGTAAGAGTGTTTGCAGAGTGCCTTTTATGTGTTTCTTTTTGGTTTTATTGTTGCAGGAGAAGGTGTTTGTGTTTGGCCATATTCTGGATCTATTGCTCCTCACCTACGAGCGAGTGGTCGGGAGGAGCAATTTTGCAAGGTTCTATCTTTCCTTTCTTCACAGGCCAGCAGTAGCCATATCTGATCAATATGGACATCAGAAGGAGTATTGATCACATTTTCTTGAGCTTTATACTAGCAAACACTGAGTACGGGAACTGAGACTGTAATGCTTTAGCCAATCATCACAATTGCCGAAAACCAAATGTGAAAGATCTGTTTTCTCAGAGAACTGACTTGTTGGCCTAGATCTTCCCAAAGATCAAGATTAGGGACCTAGGGAAATATGCAGTTGGAGGCTGGGAGAGGCTAGGACAGCAAGAGGAGGGAGAGAATCAGAATCCAGCCCTGGAAGGGGCTGGCTCTGTCTTGGATAGACTCGGCATTCCACAGCAGGGCTATGAGCCATGCCCCTTCTCGACCTCTTCCCCTTGCACCTCTAGTTCGTGGTGATGAAACCGAAGCATCAGGACGTTAAGGTATGAGAACACTGGAGTATCTCTGAAGCTCACAGCCCTCTTCCTGCTGTGGGGAGGCAGACTTATTTCACCCCAGGTCTTTACCCTTTCAGTCTTGATGTACAGAAGAGCAACCGCTTTCATCCTGGCAGAGACAGACAGTGCCTGTAAAAGCAGCCTGGCCTATTAAACACAATGCTGTTAAATGAAACTGCCTTTTATGTGTTGTAAGTTTCCTTTTCAGTACTGACAACTTAGAGAAACCAAAAGCAGTATTTTCCGAACGTCTTTGCTGTCTCAAAGATTTCAAATGATGATTGTATTGTAGTTAATCCTGCTGACTGTTTTTAAAATTATCAGATAAATACCCACAAAATTCTCATCTTTCAGTAGCTTAGCTGCTGCTTGTCAGATTCTAAACTCTAAAGAACTTGATTCTTCCAGTGCCCAAACTAATCCTTGTTTAAATTATGTCTTCAAAAGCTATAACTCTTTTAGTGGCTTGCTAAATGATAGCCTTTGGATTTGAGCTGAAGACTTCAAGAATGCCCAAGTGAATTTCAGGAATGGATTCAATATTATGACCAAATTCACCTTTACCAGAGGCTATTCAACCATTGATATTCAACCTGGAAACTTTCAATGTTCTTGTTGAACCACCTAGGACTGTAGGCCCTATTTAAAGTTAGTGTTTGTTGCCAGTATACTTGGGAACAAAATATAACATTATATCTCGATATTCTTAAGTTTGTTTATGTATGAGAGAGGGAAGATACTGATTTTTGACAGGGTCTCAGGTCACTCCTACCCCAGCCTCCCAGTTAGTTAGTGATGTACCATTGCTTTCTGGACTGGTTAGATTGGGCCAGGAGCTGAACCTGGGCCTCCCATGTGGTCTCATCCTCTCAGTAGCAGTGTCTTAGCACATACACCACCACAGCTGAGCCATTTTAGAAATAAAGTCTGGGACCAGTATATGGTGTAATGGTTACGTTGTTGGACTCCCATGTAGTGGACTGTGGTTGAAGTCCCGGACCTGGTGGCTCATGCCGAGCATGTGTGTATATGTGCCCAGAATTCCGAGAGGAGCCTGGAGGAGAAGGGATTGCAGTGTGGTCATCCTCCCTGGGGAGTGATTCCTTACTTTCTGTCTCTCTGTCTCTCAGGCGAGTGCATGTGCTCTATAGCAAAAATCTCTCTTAAAAAAAAAAGAGGGACCAGCAGGTAGCATAATGGCTATGTTGCTGGACTACCATACAGTCAACCACGGTTCGAGTCCTGGACCCAGTGGCTTAAACTCATGCTGGGTACCTGTGCGTGCATGCCCAAGATCCCAAGAGGAGAATGGAGGAGGCCATTCCCCCTGGGGGGTGATTTCTCGCTTTCTGTCTCTCTGTCTCTCTCTGTTATTCTGGTGAGTGCACACACCCTATAGCAAAACCTCTCCAAAAAAGAAAGAAAGAAAGAAAAAATCTTGTGGTACCAGATGGCATTATTGCTGTAACTTATGCAGTTTAGAAGTAACTCTTTAAAAAAAAAAAAAAAAAACAAACCCAAAAAACAGAAGGGGACTATCAACAGGTGACCTATCAAGAGGAAAATTAATTTCTTTTTTTTTTTTTTTTTGAGAGGTTTTTGCTATAGGGCACATGTGCTCACTGTAAAGACAGAGAGAGACAGAGAGATAGAGAGAAATCACCCCCCCCAGGAGAGATGGCCATGCCACAATCCCTTCTCCTCCATTCTCCTCTCGGGATCTTGGGCACGCACGCACATGCGCCCAACTTGAGTTTAAGCCACCAGGTCTGGGACTCGAACCGCAGACAACTACATGGGAGTCCAATGACATAGCCATTATGCTAACTGCTGGTCCCAAAATGAAGAATTTCTTCAGGGATCGGCACGTAGTGTGATGGTTAAGGTGCTGGACTCCCACATGGCTGACTGGTTCGAGTCCCAGACTTGGCTTGCTTTCTCTCTCTGTCTCTCTCATCAAATTGAAGAATACTACTAATAAATAAAATCAAATAATTCTTAAAATAAAAAAGAATTTCTTCAATCCTGTTACCCACAGTCCTGCACCTTAAATCAAATAGAATAATGAAGATAAGGGGTTTTAAGATGCAATTTTCATCGATTAAAATGAATTATGGCCTTATGTAATAGGGCTGGTTTCTACTTTAAAACAAACCCTGGTATATATTGTAGTTCAGTGCAAATTTGTTTTAAGCGTATCCTAAATATTGAACAGATTTATATTTGGGGGTGAAAACAGTGTTGTTTTACTACCATTCAAACACCAGAGAAATCATCCCATTTTATATGAATTATTACTTTTTATTTACTTTTCTACATAAGGTTTTGTCATAGGGAACATGCACTTATGAAAGCGAGAAAGAGACAGTGAAAGGGAAAGTGAGAAATCGTACTCTCCCAAGAGGGGGATGGCCACACTGTAATGCATTTTCCTCCCTTCTCCTGGGATTTGGAGCAGGTATGTACATACTCCTAGTGTAAATTTCAAGCGACCAGGTCTAGGACTTAAGCCACAGTTGTCCATGTGGGAGTTCAGTGCCTTAACCACCACATCACTTGCTGGCCCCTTATGCTATATACTGTTTTTTAAAAAGTATTTGTTTAGTCTTATTTGTTGTTATTACTGTTATTGTCTTTTAAAGAATTATTTCAGGGGGCCAGCAGATGGCGTGGTGTTAAGGCTTTGGACACTCCCACATGGCTGACCACGGTTCATGTCCTGGACCTGGCGGCTTGCTTTTTTGATTATTTTCTCTCTCTCATCAAATTAAAATAAATTAATGAATAAATAAAAGTTAAATGAAATAATTCTTTTTCTAATTATTTTTTATTTATTTGTTATTTTTTTTTTTTTTTTTTTTTTTTTTTTTTTTGAGAGGTTTTTGCTATAGGGCGCGTGCGCTCGCCAGACAGACAGAGAGAGACAGAGAGATAGAAAGCAGGAAATCACCCCCCAGGGGGGATGGCCATGCCGCAATCCCTTCTCCTCCATTCTCCTCCCGGGATCTTGGGCACGCACGCACACGCGCCCGGCGTGAGTTTAAGCCGCCGGGTCCGGGACTCGAACCGCGGTCGACTACGTGGGAGTCCAGCGACATAGCCATTACGCTAACTGCTGGTCCCTGTTATTATTATTTTTAATTTGACTAGAGAGAGAGAGGGAAAGACACACACATGCGCACGCACACACACACACGCACAGAGAGAGAGAGAGAAGTAAAGTGAAGCTGCAGGTCTGGGTCTTGAACTGTGGTCAGCCATGTGGAAGTCCAGGGCCCCCAACTACCATGCCACCGGCCAGCCCCATTACTGTTATTACTTTTAAGTTTACTATAGGGAATATGAGAGAGAGAGAGAGAAAAAAAAAGAGAGAGAGAGAGAGAGAGAAAGAAAATGAGAAAGCAAGCCCCCAGGTCTGGGACTCGAACTGCTGTTGGCCATGTGGAAGTCAAGTGATGGAACTGCCATGCCATCTGCTGATCTCTGCTATATACTTTTTAAAGAGAAGATAGTTGTTGACTGGACCCTGCTTTCACTCTCATTTTTAATTTTGGGAATTTCCTTGAATTTTCTTATAAAACTCTTGCAAGGGTAAAATTCACTCCGCATTTGATTGTTGAAGAACCCTGTGCAGAGGTAACATTTTAGATGTCAACTTGAATAAATGCAGTGAGCTATGAGTTAGAGGTACAATTGGGGGGACCACGAGGTGGTATAGTGGTTATAGTGTTGGATTCCCATGTGATTGACCACAGTTTGAATTCTGGCCCTGGGGGCTTGAAACTCAAGGCAGGTGCCGGGTGCATGTGTGTGTGCCCAAAGATCCTGAGAGGATGGAGGAGAAAGGATTGTGGTCTGGCCATCCTCACCAGGGGGTGATTTTTTACTTTCTATCTCTGGCGAGTGCAAATGCCGTATAGCAAAAAAATCTCTCTCTCAAAAAAAAAAAAAAAAAAAAAAAAAAGATGTACAGCAGTTGGGTACAACTATTATCCTTTTAGACTTTTACTTATTTATTTTTAATTTATTTTTTTGGGGAGAGGTTTTTGCCGTAGGGCGTGTGCACTTGCCAGAAAGACAGAGAGACAGAGAGACAGAAAGCGAGAAGTCACTCCCCAGGGATGGCCACGCCACAGTCCCTTCTCCATTGTCCTCTTGGGATCTTGGGCACGCATGCACACACACCTGGTGTGAATTTAAGCCACTGGGTCCACGACTCGAACCACAGTCGGCTACATGGGGTCCAGCGACATAGCCATTACATCAACTGGTAGTTTCTATTTTTAATTTTTTTTAGTTTTGCCATAGGGCATGTGTGCTTGCTGCGGCCAGCCCTCTTTCTGACTTTTTGTTGGGATTGGTTTGGGTATGTCCTCTGACATAGTCTGTCAGTGGGAATGACCTGAAAGGACTAAAGGTCTTCAGGAAAGTCGATGCATTTTTGCATAGAAAAATGTAGAAAAATACATCATGACTTTCCCAATGACCTAATAGTTCTCCAGAAGTACTGAGTCCAATAGGGTAGCCACGAGCTACATGTGGCTACTTAGATTTATTTATTTATTAAAAATATTTATTTAATTTTATTTGTTTATTATTCTTCTTCAATTTGACCAGAGAGAGACAGAGAAAGAGAAGGAGGGAGAGTGAGAAAGCAAGCCACCAGATCCAGGACTTGAACCATGGTCGGCCATGTGGGAGTCCAACACCTTAATCACCATGCCACCTGCCGGTCCCCTTAGATTTAAATGAATTAAAATAAGAAATTCGGTTCCTCAAGCGTGCCAACCACGTTTCAAGTGCTTACTAGCCACACGTGTCTAGTAGCTACTCTACAGAGCCATCCGACGTAGAATGTTCCCATCATCACAGAAGGTTCATTTGGACAAAGCCGCTCTAGAGAGTTCTACACATTGAATGAGTGTGCTAATCCCATAACTTCTAACATATAAAATTAGGGGAAGGTAAAAGGAGGGAAAGAGACAGACCATTGGGAAGGGGAGAGAGGGAGAAAGACCAGAAAGGGAAATGAGTGGAGGGTGGGAAAGGGGGCTAGGCGGGGGATGGAGTGGTGAGCTGCCACATTTTCTTTTTCTCCCCCATCCCCCTTTTCATATTTTGTTGGGGAATTCACCTCCTGGCTCTCCTGACTCAACTTAAGTGCACGGTAGAGACATGTACAAAACTCCATGTTCTTTCTTGAAACTTCTGATGGGAGGATATTTTAAAACAGTCATTAAGAAAAAAAAAGTTGAATAAGTACAGTAAATCAGCAGAGAGAAGAAAAAACAAATGTGCACAGACTTCAAAAAGGTCAAGATAAAAAAATGGAGGTGAAAACAGAGCGGTTTTAAGGGTTTTCATTTCTTCTGAACAGGACTGAAGGAAATAAGAGCACACATTTTAGGATGTCAAAGATACACTGTTCTTATATCCACTTCAAAATGCTTTCTCTTTAAAAACAGTTTCTTGTGCGATCGAAACATTTTCACAATAACCCAGTGAGAGGCACTTAGAGAGGAACATAAACATTAGGAACAATAAAACAGTTAGTTACTTGTTCTTTGGTGTCTGAAGCAAGGAACTCTATTTGAAGCTGTGCCAGAGAGTCAGCTGGTAACATCCTCCTGACAGAAGGCTATAATAAATTAGGCCAATTTTGATAGGGCCCGCCGTGTTCTCTAGGAACTTGTTATCTGCGGAGTATCAGTATATTTTTTTTAAAGGCAGCAATGACATGAACCTTAAAGGACAACTTCCAGAGCCTTTGCAGAAAGCAAAAGAAACAGATAAACAGATAAGAACATTCCTGTGTCGTGAAGTGGCAGAGGCTACAGCGGCCAGTGCTTTACTACCCGCCCCCCTGTCATTTTGCTGCTCTGTCCTTTTTTTTCAGAATAGAGGTTACTCCTGGCTTCACACATGAGGAAACTGAGAGTCCAAGGTCACTTGAACGTAGACTTTTTGGGAACATTTGCAAGTGAATCTCCCATGCCCTTCAAAGCACTTCCATATTCCAAAATAAATCTTTATTCCTCCTCTATAATGTAGCTAAATAAAACAGAAACAAAAAAACAAAACTCAAACTCATTTTTTTCAGAGCAGTATTACTTTTTTAAAAAAAAGAATTATTTATTCATTCATTTATTTTAATTTGACCAGAGAGAGACACAGAGAGAGAGAGAAAGTGAGATAGCAAGCCACCAGGTCCAGGACTCAAACCATGGTCAGCCATGTGGGAATGTCCAGCACCTTAACCACCACACCACCTGCTGGTCCCCAGAGCAGTATTACTTTTTTTTTGAGAGGTTTTTGCTATAGGGCGCGTGCACTTGTCAGACAGACAGAGAGAGACATAGAGACAGAAAGTGAGAAATCACCCCCCAGGGGGGATGGTCACGCCGCAATCCCTTCTCCTCTGTTCTCCTCCCAGGATCTTGGGCACGTACGCACAGGCGCCCAGCGTGAGTTTTAAGCCACCGAGTCCGGGATGCGAACCGCGGCCGACTACGTGGGAGTCCAGCGATATAGCCATTACGCTAACTGCTGGTTCCCAGCCCAGAGCAGTATTACTTTTAAATGCAAAAACCCATAGATTAAAATTATGGGAGACAATGTAGGAAAAGGAGCAAGCAGAGCATCTAATTTCTCACTCAAACCCTGAACTCTCAGCTCTCAGCTAAGTGCTGATTTAAGAGCAGTTGAGTAAAGGACTTCCTCCTAGGCTGTGAAGGACTGATCAGGAAGTTTTCACAGTAGATATTCCTATTTTAAAAGTCGAACTGTGCATCAGCTCAGATGAATCTGACTGGGGAGAGGCTGGCACATACGCGTGTTCTACATACAGACCTATACATGCATAAACGCAGATGATCATGCGTCACTTGACAGTGGACATGTTTTGAGAAATCTGTTGTTAGATGATTTTGTCAATGAAAAAAATAACCAACTGTAAAATTAATAATTAATAATTAATGTGGTTTATTTCCAAGCCAACTCTGTGTGACCTAGGCCCGGAGAAGAGGCATACATGCCTTTTCTCGGGGTGATCATGTACAGGGGTTCCTTTTATTTGTTTTTGAGATTGACAGACAACATTTAGTGAAGAGATTTTCCATTGGTCTGGCCCAAAAAGGCGGGACATGTAGAAGGGGGGGGGGTGCTTGTAGGTTATAGGTGGGTTCCACAATTCTTAGGTGGTGATTGGAAGGGAAGATCTGTGTCTTGGGAAGAGATTAGTTTAAAAAAGGCTTAACCTACATCTTAAGGAAAAGAGAAGTTCTGTGTTTTGGGAAGAGATAAGCACAAGAATATACTGTAATCGGTTGAAATATACATCTCAAAGTTACAGGAGGTAGGAAGAATCCTGTTAATAGAAAATAAATGGTCTGTTAATGTTTGTGGGCATGACTTCCCCAGTCCCCTTTTGAAAAGATTTTGGAAAAATAGGAAAAGTAGTCAGACTTCTGTCCACAGTTTCATCCTTGTACAAATATAGAGTGTGCTTACACAAACCTAGGTGGGACAGCCTACTGCTTACCTAGGCAGCGGTCTCGCCTACTGTATCCTATGGGACCACTGCAGTGTATGCAGTTCATTATTGACTGAAACTTTGTTATACGGCTTGTGACTGTATATGGCTATGATGTTTTTTAGAGCCTCTTTATCAGTATTCTTCTCTACCTAGGCCCCTTCTACCCAACATTTTGAACAGGTAAGGTCAGTTTCTTGGTGTTCTTGTTCTTTTTAATTTTTTTTTGGTTGGGGGAGAGATTTTTGTTATAGAGGTGTGTGTGCTCACCGGAGAGACAGCTAAAGAGAAATCATTACTCCCACCCCCCTTGGGGAGATGGCCATGCCACAATCCTTTCGCTTCCATTCTCCTGGGATTTTGAGCACTCACACACATGCGCCCAGTGTGAGTTTCAAGCTGCCAGGTCTGGGACTCGAACTGCGGTTGGCCATGTGGGAGTCTAGCACCTTAGCCACTACACCATTTGCTGACCCCTCTTGGTAGTCTTATTCAGTGGCCAAAGACTTGCCTCTGAGGTACAGAAGGTGATGGCGAGGACAGGGCAGGAGGTATGGGCCACATCACTGGCAGCAGGGCTATGTCCTTTCCTTGGCAGAGCGAAGCGGTGAGCATTGGGCAGCCAGTTTCTGCTGGGGTTGGCATACCACATGTAGGTCACATCGGCCCTGCACACCCCCGCCACCTTCAGGCATCTTTGCCCCATGATGGCACTTTAGGTGTATGATCAGCTCATTGCAGCTTTCTTTGCTTAATAAAGAAGGCAGGGCGTTAGAACGGTGGAGGCGGGGAGGATTCGTCTGCCAGATTACAGGGCATCCCCCTTTCCCTCTGCAAGAGAAGCCTATGAAGTGGCCTTTTTCCCCAGAAAAACTCTCTCAAGGTTAATTCTTTTCTATTTTTTCAGTAGTAACCTTACAGTTGTTTGCATTTAGAAACCATGTCAGCCCGTGTGTGTGTGTGTGTGTGTGTGTGTGTGTGTGTGTAGCATTAATTTGGCAATTTTACTTTTCAGGGGTCTTTGTAAGGTAAGGGAATGTCTTAAGGGCCATGGACTTTCTTGGTCTGCTGTCAGTTTTGAGACACTGGCTAGATGGCAGCATGATGTCACTGCCTGATATGAGGGGACAGGAACTCATACCTTTGATTTACTTCTGCAGAGAAGGTGAAGCTCTGAATTCAGCTACTTCTGGAGGGGAATTGGGGAGAGGGTTATGGATAGATTCAGCCAGCTACAGGATGGAAGAACTCAGCCAGTGAAATTGGTTTGCATATCTGATAAAAGGACTTGCAAAACCTCATTTGAAAATGGAATTTTATCTTGGCACAGGTCTTAGCACCATTCCTGAAATGGAAACAAGCTGGAGAAGGGTCAACTCATGGCCCAGGAAAAATAGCTTTAAATGACTGTTGCAGCAATGTGTTCTGCCTCGTCTTAATGTTGTCTGCTGGACTTCCGTGTGGTTGGCCGCAGTTCGAGTCTGACACCTGGTACCTTGAGACACATGCCAGGTGTGTGTGCATGTGTTCCCAAAAATCCCTAGAGGAGAGGGGAGGAGAAGGGATTGCAGTATGGCCACCCCCCCTAGGGGGGTGATTTCTCACTTTCTGTCTCTCTGGTGAGCACACATGCTCTATAGCAAAAATTTATCAGAAAAACAAAAATAAAAACCCCCCAAACCACTCAGGAAGAGCTTGTTGGGATGTGCAGATAATATCCCATGTGAGGGAACTCCAAGCTCTAGGAAGAACACGTAGCGGGTGAGGATGAAGAATTATGCCATTGACTTCATTTATGAAGGATGGCTCAACATCCAGCCTTCCTCCGGTCAAGTGCTGTTGTGGTTGGTGCTCCTGAACCTGCAGTCACATATTAGAGAAGGTGATGTCAGGTGAGTCTGTGGCTAGAACATAGTAGGTGTTTCAAAATATTCCCAGTATAGAGAAGGCCGCATGGGGAGAGCCGGGCTGGCTGGTCCAAACCCTCCCGAGAGCCTCCCACAGAGCCTACAGTGGAGACCAGGCCTAAAGAACAAGAGTTGAGCCATAATCGGCTTAGTTTGAGATGGTTTCGGTGTTTAATGCAGGCCGGGGCCACAGTCAACAGCACAGGGATCTACCACTTCAAAATATACTAGAAAAATCACTGGAGGGATCACCAGATGCTCACTGCACTGAAACTCCTGAGAAATGGCTATGCTCCATAGTGGCCAGCAGATGGCGGAGCGGTTACGTTGCTGGAATCCCACATGGTGGACTACAATTCAAGTTCCAGACCCAGTGGCTTGAAACTCATGGCAGTGCATGATCTGATTTTCTGGTGAGATGTGAAGAAGACTGGGTTTGTCTGTGGCACTGCACTGATCATGCTGCTTTCCCTGGCAGCCTTCAGCGTCATCAGTGTGGTTTCTTACCTCGTCCTGGTTCTTCTCTCTGTCACCATCAGCCTCAGGGTCTACAAGTCTGTCATCCAAGCTGTGTGAAAGTCAGAAGGCGGCCATCCATTCAGAGCCTACCTGGATGTAGACATTACTCTGTCCTCAGAAGCTTTCCATAACTACGTGAATGTTGCCGTGGTGTGCATCCACAGGGCTCTGGAACTCATTATTGGTCTCTTTCTGGAGGAGGAACTGGTTGACTTCTTGAAGCTGGCTGTCTTCATGTGGCTGATGACCTATGTTGGTGCTGTTTTTGATGGAATCACCCTTCTTTTTTTTTTTTTGGAGAGGTTTTTTTTGCTATAGGGCGCATGTGCTTGCCAGACAGACAGAGACATAGAGACAGAAAGCGAGAAATCACCCCCCAAGGGGGATGGTCACGCCACAATCCCTTCTCCATTCTCCTCTCGGGATCTTGGGCACACACGCACACGCGCCCGGCGTGAGTTTTAAGCCACTGGGTCCGGGACGTGAACTGCGGTTGACTATGTGGGAGTCCAGCGACATAGCCATTACGCTAACTGCTGGTTCCCGGAATCACCCTTCTGATTCTTGTTGAACTCCTCATTTTCAGTGTCCTAATTGTCTATGAGAAATATAGGACCCAGACTGACCACTACGTTGGCAGTGCCCAGGACCAGACCAAGTCAATTGTTGAAAAGATCCAAGATCCAAACTCCCTGGAATTGCAAAACAAAACAAAACAAAACAAAACCAGAATAAGTGTCTGGAAACCAGAGATGCACCAGTTACTAAAACTCCATTAATTAGTTATAACGTCATTGTGCTGTGAAGGAACATGCTCGTGTCATCTTGAGCCTGCATTCCAAGCTTTTTTTTTAATTTGGTGTTTTCTCCCCTCCTTCCCCTTTACCCCCAGTATCAAGCACAAGAATTATTGGACTAAAAAAGAACGGTATCTTAGTATCCATAAGAATAAAGAAAAAAATCAAATGAATAGGATAAATCAGGACCTTAATTGTGGTAGAGCTTTAACCTACAGTTCAAAAGGGGAAAGATTGGAGGTAAAGGAGAAAATGAAAGAACACATCTTTCAGGTCCTTCTGTCCAGTTTTCAAGGTCTAATCTTACACAGTTTCCCAGTATAGATTTGCCCTTATTTTTAAATGAAGAAATAATGATAAACTTATGAAGAAATGATTTGGGGACAGGAATGGGATTCCTGGGATCAGCAGTTAGCATAATGGCTATGTCACTGGACGCCCATGTAGTCGACCACGGTTCGAGTCCTGGACCCAGTGGCTTAAACTCATGCTGGGCGCCTGTGTGTGCATGCCCCAGATCCCGAGAGGAGAATGGAGGAGAAGGGATTGCGGCATGGCCATACCCCCTGGGGGGTGATTTCTCACTTTCTGTCTCTCTGTCTCTTTCTGTCTTTCTGGCGAGTGCATGCGCCCTATAGGAAAAAAAAAAAGTTTGAGGAATAGGATTCCTTTCCTAGGGTTTTGTGCAGTGCTCCAATTCTCATCTTCTGTCCCACAGTGTGAGCAGCCACTCTTGATAGTCCTCCTCTTTGCTTAAAGATGCAGCTTTCGGCTCTATGAATAACTTACAGGTGACAGTAATAATTCTTGATTCTCAGAATGCCATCTGATAAATGAAAATGGAAACAAAAGACGGACTGGAGAGGGAGTCACCCATCACGCCCTCTGCCTCTTATTTCTGAGAGGAAAAGGCTCTGCTGTTGGGGAGGGTGCTATCGCTTCTCCTGGACACTCGTTCTGAGTGTTCGTTTGAGAGCTTGTACCTGAATGTGCTTTCCTCCCTCTCCTGGTCCACCTCACCTCATTTAATAAATACGGTTGTACTTTTCTTTTCTTTTCTTTTTTTTTTTTTTTTCTTTTAGAGAGGTTTTTGCTACAGGGTGAGTGTGCTTGCCAGAGACAGACAGAGTGACAGAAAGCAAGAAATCATCCTCCCCTCCCCAAGGGCGATGGCCATGCCGTAATCCCTTCTCCTCCATTTTCCTCTTGGGATCTTGGGCATGCACGTACATGCGCCTAGCATGAGTTTAAACCACTGGATCTGGGACTCGAACCGCGGTCAACTACATGGGAGTCCAGTGACATAGGCATTACCCCATCTGCTGATCCCTGTACTTTTCTTATTATGAAATAAAAAACAAACAAACAAACAAACAAAAAACCAACCCCCCCACCCTTGTTCCCAGTAGAGATGACTGATGCTCTGTCTATGTTATGGGAAGGAGAGGGGGAGAGCCAAGAAAGGAGGCTCTTCAAGAAATGGCCTTGATGTCACAGTAGACAACAAATTAGGAAATGATTCAGCATGGTTAAGAAAGATTAACTCAGGGTATAGAGCAAATTGGAAAATATTTTCCAAATGTTTGTCTTAACTGTGAAAAATGTTTGGCTAACTCCCTCCCACCACTGCCCCCAATTTGGAAGTGGTTTGTTTTAGTCGTTTTGGCAGAAATAAATATTTGCATTAGACCAAACATTTGGGGCAAACAGTTCCCCCCCAATTCTGGGTTTCTGTGTGAGATGGAGATGTTTCATGCCGATAACACTCATCCCTTTTTTGGCCAAATCGAAGGTAGCTTGGGACACAATCTTCGCATGCTTTTCACATCACTACTAGAACGGGCTGAGCAAATGGAAAGAAAATAGGAAGCCAAGCAGCGATCCTTCCAGACTTAGAAATGGCCGGTGACTGGCATTCGAAGGACGTAATCATTAAAGAACAACTGCCTTTCTGCTCATGGGCTGGGAGGCTGGATCCAATTAAGACAAGGAAAACGTATGTCAACTCGGAGGAAAAATTTCTAAGCAGTCAAATCTGTAATCCTCTCTGAAGAGGAAGAGGCCAGCATGATCGGGCTTTATGGATGATGCCAAACCCTGTGATATATAATAATTAGTAACCACTGGTTGTTTTGCCGCATGCTCATTCTCCAAACCACTAACCATTGCTTGGGATGGAATGCACCAGGCCTAGATATTTGCCCCAGATGTCTTCCCATCAGTCATATCCAGCTAGAGGGATTTTTAAAATTAAAACTCAGTTCTCTATGACATACAGTGAATTAGAAATGAAGAAGGAAACCCCTGGTTTCCTTGGATGGTTCAATGGGTTACCAAGGTGAGGCGTCGTCTTCTTGTACCTTTCACGTACACCTTTCGGGTCTGCATTTCAGTAACTATCGGGTGACTGTTTTGTCCCTGGTGCCTGGTATTCTCACTCGTCTTTTCGGTAGCTTAAAAGCATTTCTCTGTCACCCAGGATGGCTTTCTGTGCTCTAAACAAATACCTGAGTAGAATGAAGAATGTGGAAGTTCAAATGGAAGCAAAATTCTGATGGGAATAACCCTGGTTTGGCTTCTGCTTCTCCACTAGTGCCATAAACCTCTAAAAAACCCACTGGGTTGTCAGAAAGTCATGACACATTTTTGCACAGAAAAAGTATGTCATGACTTTTCTGACAACTCCATACATTATATTATAAAACAAGTTGAAGATAATCAAAGACATAGACCCTTTAGAACTGGATGATCCCTCAGGGTCTGCTAGATACTTACTGTGTACCTGCACTGCGTAGGCTCTGAGAAGAGGATAGGGTGACTATGGGCATCTTTCTAAAGCAGTAATTAAAAAATTATAAAGCCCTTTGTGATCATGGTTTTATTTGATGTTTTCAGTCTTGTGATTCATTCTTCTCCATTCTTACAGATGAAGAATATGAGGCTCAGAGAGGTAAAAAACAAAAACAAAAACAAAAAAAACCCCAAAAAGCTTACCCTAAATTATCCTGCTGGTTCCAGAGCCCAGACTCAGTGCCAAACCCAGTGCCCGGGTCTGATGCTCCATCACAGCTGCTACCCTCAATCATCTCACCAGCTCTTTGGAACATCAGTACTAACATACAGCAGACATTTACGCATGGCTCAAATGTGCAGCCATGACTCATAGTGCACAGGAGTCATCCTATCTTATTTATAAGATCTGAAAAAATGTGCACAGATAATTCTTGATTGCTAGAGAAAAATCAGAGTAATGCAAGGCATCAAGAAGAGAGTCACACTCCCCCCTCTCATACACCCCTGTCACCAGTGCCACCATGCAGCCATCACGACTGTCGGCACGAGGTGGACATAATTCCAGACCTCCCTCTCCATGTGCACGTACAAACATAGAGATACGATCGGATACAAATGGGATCCTAATGTGCATGCCGTTCTGCAGCTGTTTTCCGTCACCAATATGTCGTGAGGCCTTTCTATATCTGTTTATAGTTTCCCATGAAATGGATGGGTGTTAGGAAAAACTGTGAAAGACTTTGGAAGTGGAATGCTGTTTCAGCGGAATGCTGGGCATTTTCTAGCAGACCCTTAGGGGCTATCCAGTTCTAAAGGATCTAGGTCTTTGATTATCTTCACCTTGTTTTGTAATATAATGTATGGAGTTGTCAGAAAAGTCATGACATACTTTTTCTGTGTAAAAATGTGTCATGACTTTTCTGACAACTCTAAATTTTTTTTAGAGGTTTTTGCCTTAGGGCACGTGTGCTCACCAGAGAGAGAGAGACAGACAGAGACTGTGAGAGGGAATGTGAGAAATTACCCCCTTAGGGGGGATGGCCGTGCCACAATCCCGTCTCCCCCATTCTCTTCCTGGGATCTTAGGCATGCATGCATGTACACCTGGTGTGATTTTCAAGCCACCGGGTCCAGGACTCAAACTGCAGTTGGCCATGTGGGAGTCCAGCGATGAAATTGCTACACCATCTGCTGGTTCCAACAATCCAATATTTAATCAAGTCCTTATAGTGGACCATTGAGGTTTTTCAATTTTAAGTATATTATAAACAGCGTAAGAATATCCTACCCCTTGTATTTTTGGGTTTTTTTATGCACTTGTTTTAGACATTTTAATTTTTTTTCCTATGGGAGTATCTGTCTAATAATATCCCTTTACCCCTTTGGGAAGAAGAATAATAATTTCTTAAATAGAGCTAAGTGACCCTAGGGATATACAAAGTACATTTTCTTATGAGAAAGGAGCATGACACATGCATGTGAAATGGCATTTTTGAGACCTCTGGGATTTAGCATCCCTCACCTCCGAGTGAGCTGTCATCTTCTCTGTGGTATTGAAAATGTGAATTAGGGAAGTCAAGGTTGAGTTCAGTCAAAGACTTTACTTGTCAGTGACTTTTTTAATTACCCCTGGGTTTTGCATGTGTAAATCAGGCAGGGAATATAGGTTGAGGGGAAAAAGCCCACAGCTTTCTAAAGGCTGGCCCACGTTTCTCACCTTTGCTGATCACCAAAACCCTGTGGGGAAGACCCTGGGAGTTGTTGTCATTCCAGTTTGAGAAAGACATAAATCAAGTTCAGAAAATTGAAATGATTTTTTAAGGTCACACGGCACAAAGCCCACTTATTCTTTTCCTCTGTGACTAACCCATTGTGTAGTTTTCCACGTTTAAGGGCTCTTGTGTTTGGTTATACTTTGAACAACTCCAGGAGGCATCCTTCACATCGAAGAGATAGTGAATTTCTTTTTTTTTTTTTTTTTGGAGAGGTTTTTGCTATAGGGCACGTGCGCTCGCCAGACAGACAGAGACAGAGAGATAGAAAGCCAGAAATCACCCCCCAGAGGGGATGGCCACGCCGCAATCCCTTCTCCTCCATTCTCCTCTTGGGATCTTGGGCATGCATGCACACGTGCCTGGCGTGAGTTTAAGCCACCGGGTTCGGGACGCAAACTGCGGTTGACTACGTGGGAATCCAGCGACATAGCCATTACACTAACTGCTGGTCCCCAGACTCAGTGGCTTGAGTGTGCGTGTGTGTGTGTGTGTGTGTTTGTGTGTTTGTGCCCGAAAATCTCAACAAATGCAGAGACAGAGAAGGGATTGTATGGTGACCATGCTTTCTCCCTCTCTGTGTTTTTGTCTCTCTTTGGCTAGTGAATGTGCCCTTGGGCAACTAATAAAAAACAAAAAAGTGAAAAGTCTCCATGAAGGAGTTTCCTTTCCTAAGCCTCTCCAAGGTGCTGCAGTCTTTTGCCGCTTTTATTTGGTACAACACTGTCCTCTGTGGAATTCTGTGGGCTCTTCTGTTGGTAACTACTTTGACTAGAAGTTTGCATGTGATTTTCCTAGGTGAAGGTTCAATGATTCCTGCCCTAAGAATTGAAAGCACAAATGAAAATGAAAACAGTACAATTAAAAAAAAAAAAAAAAAAAAGCAGTGGCTCTTCCTCCCCTTTCTACCTTACTCCGAGCTATGCTTGGCACGAGGGTATGCTCTACAGCCCAGGGTCTTCTATAATTTTGTAACTATTGAAGAAGAGAGTGACATTTTCTTCCTGGAAACATTTGTAGGTATGAGAGCCCACACTTTGGGGGTTCACAGCTGCGTGGAAGCAGCAGAGGGGCTGAATGGGCAAGGTTGCCCCTTAATCAAATGATTAGTCTGAACATGAACAGTGTCATCTCAGAGTGCAGGAAGAAGCCCACCACACCAAAGGAGGCATCTGAGGTCCAAAGGAAGCCCACATGGGTGGCAGTGTCAGAGCAGGAATAGTCTCTGAAGTAGGATAGATCTTTAGACCTGGATTGTCCTCTGAGGCACCTCCAATTACACTGACTCCCAACCTCTGTGAGTTTCCTAGGGCTGCCTTAACAAAGCCTCACAAACTTAGGACAATAGCCATGTATCGTCTCACGGTTCTGGAGGGCAGAAGTCCAAAATCAAGGCACGTGTTAGGGCCGTGTGCTCTCTGATGGTACTGGAGAAGTTCCTGTTCCAGGCCTTTCTCCTTGGCCAGATGATGGCTGTATTCCTCCTGTGTCTCTTCACATCATCTTTCCTCTGTGCATGTCAGTCTCTGTCTGGATTCCCATTCTGTAGAGGACACCAGTCATTGGATCAGGGCTCATGAAATGATCTCATTTTAATTTGATTACTTCCACAAAGACTTGTCTCCAAACAGAATCATGTTCAGAAGTCCTGGGGGCTAAGGCAGCAGCACTTTGTGGGACAACATTCAGCCCTAACACAGGTCCTGCCTGTGATGTACTGAATCAGAAGCTCATGGGGGAGCCTTGGAATTTGTATTGAAAATCTGTCCAGGAGATTCTGAGGATGAACCTCTGCTCTTTAACCTTTCAGCTTTGTTTATTCTTTTTTTTGCAAGTGTCTTCTGAGATTATCATGGAATCTCTACTCCTTTTTTTTTTTTTTAAAGATTTATTTAGTTTTAATTTTATTTATTATCATTTTCTTCAATCATTGACCAGAGAGAGACAGACAGAGAGAAAGGGAGAGTGAGAAAGCAAGCCACCAGGTTCGGGACTTGAACCGTGGTTGGCCATGTGGGCCAGTGTCTCAATCACCATGCCACCTACTGGCCCCAGTATCTCTGCTCTAAACCTCAAAGAGTACTCTGCTCCACACCTTCCCTGGCACTTGGCTTCCACCCTCAGCTCAACTCTTTCTAGTAATGAGAACTCATACCTTTTCTTAAGCAGCCTCTCTGATTTTAACTTATTATTTAATTTTGGATTAAATAATAATACTTACATAGTTTTTTTTTTTTTTTTCCTTGTGTACTAAATCACAAAACACACTGGTGGCTGGGACTAAGCCTTTTCTTTGAAAAGTAAAATCAAGTCTGCCTGTTAAACCCTAGTGTGTTAGGCACACCACTAAGTCTTGGTTTTGCTCTTCAGAGATGTCAGTCATTTTATGTTGTTGCAGTCATTTCTGTTCTGTATTTAGCTCACAGGTTCTGGAGGTTGGGAAGTCCATCAGGGTGCTTAGATCTGGTGAGGGCCTTCCTGCTTCATCATGACTTGGCAGGGGGGCATCTCATGGTGAGACAGAGCAGGTGTGTGTTCAGCTCAAATTTTACTTCTTCTTATAACGCGACCAGTCCCCTAATGGGTACCCATTCTGATGACCTTATCTAATCCTACCTACCTCCCAAAGGCCCTACCTCCAAATATCACCAACATATAGATTTGGATATTATATTTCTAACATATGGAGTTTGGGGACACATTCAAACCATAGCAGGAGGAACCATTCTTCGCTGGTTGCCAGGGGAGGCTTCTAATGTTAGAAGATGCCTGCAGTGCTCATGTAGGACTAAAACCTGGACCCTGTCCTGCAGGTTCCCAGTCCTTACTTACGTTATGTACCACAGCTGAGTAATGGACACCTTCAATCTGGGGTTGGAATGTGTTAGCAGACTGGCATGGTGCTGATGTTTACATCCAGCAAAGCTCAGGGTTTAATAACTTACCAGAAGTGGGTGCCAACACCCACTTTTTTCTTTTTGAGGTAATACATTATCTTCTCTTGATGTTAAGTGCAATAAGCCAAGATATTTCAATTCCCATCGAAAGCCCTATCAATGACTTTGTGAAAAGACTGAAGGAGAAGGAACAATGTGTCATCAACATCCTGTGTGACCTTAGGCTCCTTGCTCAATTTCTCCGAACCAAACTTTGCATTGCTGTATAATGTGCAACTTAGACATGGTAGCCTCCTGGGCTCTTTGCACCTTTCAGGTCTTGAGATTTGAAAGAAAATAATTTGAATGAAAAGCTGGAGCATTTCCACTGATAATTATTCAACTGTGGGTACTTCATAATAGAAATTGATGTTAATTTGAAGATCAGGCATTACACATTAAATTGAAAATTACCCCGAGGAAAGAATTAGAACCAATGTGTAATAGAAACAAACAGGGAACCAATCCTCCTGACCATCACTGCTCATTTAACTGATGCCTACAATCCAAGAAAGGCAAGTGTATGATTCTAGTATTTTATCTAGTGGATTT
Organism: Tupaia tana; assembly: GCA_026018925.1. Classification (NCBI taxonomy): domain Eukaryota; kingdom Metazoa; phylum Chordata; class Mammalia; order Scandentia; family Tupaiidae; genus Tupaia; species Tupaia tana. The sequence continues at coordinate 29,931,180 of JAKSZU010000010.1, forward strand.
TAGAAAGCAAAATGAAATCAAGAGTCAAAAGTAAACAGTTTGATTGTTCTGCACTATATTATCTTAATAAACAGTCTTCTTGGAAAGTTTAAAAATACATAGTACTTGGTCTGGCCAAAGAAAACAGTAAGTAAATATTATTGAGAAAGTGTAAGAATTTTCCATCTAGACAAGAGTGATGGAAACATTGCCATGTGGGCTTGAGACATCCCACAAAGATCAAAGATTGATAGGTATTATCCACTTTTTGAGTTTTATGGCTGGGGACACTATTGTCACCTATAGGGACAAGGTTGGAGATAGGAATGGCCACTACCAAGTACTCTGTGGGGTCCTGACAGGTCCCAACCCTCGTCTTCATTCTACTGTGTTGTTTGATCTAGATGTGCCTTGTGCTTTACAATCTTCTTTTTCTTCTCCTCCTTCTTCTTCTCCCCCTTCCCTTCCCTTCCCTTCCCTTCCCTTCCCTTCCCTTCCCCCTTCTCTTCTCTTCTCTTCTCTTCTCTTCTCTTCTCTTCTCTTCTCTTCTCTTCTCTTCTCCTCTCCTCTCCTCTCCTCTCCTCTCCTCTCCTCTCCTCTCCTCTCCTCTCCTCTCCTCTCCTCTCTTCTCTCTTCTCTCTCCTTCTCCTACTCCTTCATTATTCATGATAAAGTGCATGTGTAAGATGGGGTGGGGCATCCTTTACTGGGTCTGGTCACACTGTGATTCTCTTCTTCTAGTCCTTTGGATCTTGGGCGCTTGTGCATTAGTTTGGCATGTACCAAGCTGACCAGGTTGGGGCTTTGAACTGTGGTAACCATTATGGGGTCCAGCTTCACTTGAGCAGCGTCTGACTGACACTGAGCCAGCCTTGTCTGCCTTATCTTGACTGGTGACACACAGATTTCATAGTTGAGGGTGACACAGAGGGGTCTGCTGGTTCTCTCCTGCTTGATTTTTCTAGAGCTAAAAGTGGCAAGAGGTGGAGGTTGGGCTTTGAGTTCTGTCATAGCTTTGTTGCTAACTTGCCTACGGGGTAGTGACTTCGCCTCTCTCCATCTTTATCATCACACAGGGACATTGAGCCATTGGCCTTAGAGACCGAATAAAGACTAAGTAAAATGGGAAGTCCTCATATAGACCCAGGTGTATGAAAAACATGAGTATATTACAAAGGAAGCATCCTAAATCAATTAGGAAAGCATGCATACTCAGGAAATGGCGTTGAAATCACTAACCGATCACAGGGGAAGACATGCTAGAGTCCTGCCTTATACTAACTAAAATATAGATACATTGAAGCTTTAGAGTAACATGAAACTAAACATTCTAGAAGGAAATGTATGTGACGTTTCTTACCGATTTGGGGTGTAATCACAAGGAAAGATGAACATACTTGACAACGTAAAAACGAGTTCTCTGTTGGCCCAGCCTAGGTGGTACAGTCTGTAGCATACTGGAGTGCAGTGCTGGAGGCCACTTGGCTGACTACAGGTTTAGACCCTCAACCAGGTTGACCTGAAATGTACCAGGTATGCATACCCCTGCCTAAGATCCTAACAAGCTGGAGGACTGGAGGAAGGGGATCCTGGTATAACCACACCCCGCTGATAGTAATTCTACAGGATCTCATCATGCTGTGCTCCTCCTCTCCCAGTCTTCCAGCCAGTCAGACCTTGGGTGGCAAGCAAGCACCTGGTGTGTTTCAGGTTAACTCAGGATTTGAACCCACAGCTGGCCGTGTAGCTTCTTACACCACAGAGCAACATGCTACTGCCTGTGCCACTGCAGCTTGTCTTTTGTCCTTATTTGCTAGAGGATGTATGTGCATGCATGAGAGAGAACCCTCCAGTGGTAGCTGGTAAAGTCACAATCTTTTATTTCTTTGTGTTAAGACAAGGTCTCCCTCTGGCAATCTGGCTCAGCTTCTCGCAGAGCTGCAGGTGCACACCACCAAGCCTGGCTCTTTTTAAAACAGGTTTGCACTTGGATGTCCAGGCTAGCCTGGGCCTTGCAGTCCTCCTGCCCCAGCCTTCCTGAGTTGCTGAGATCACTGGGGTGTGCCACCTTATCCGGCCTTTAGGTTGGACCGAGAACTGAACTTGGGCCTCCCATATGGTTCCAACCTGAGGAGCATGTGTCACTCTGGCTGGGCCTGCAGATCTACTCTTATTGCCACAGAGAGATAACCATAATACAGCGGGTGGAAGATCTGGATTTTGTACAGTGAGTGTGTTTTATACTTAGATACAAAGAATAAGGATATTCACATTTTGAAGTGGGGATTACAACTAATTCCGTATAATGGTAAGTCCACTTGATCTAACCATAAAGAAAATCCTTAAAAAAAAAAAGTATGGCAGGTCGTCTGGGTCTCAGCAAAGGTAGTCTTTAGCATCCCACTTTGGGAAGTCGTAAGGTTATCCCAGTTATCTTACTCCAAGATTCTTGAAATCTCTCCTTGGTCTCATTTTTTTTGGCTGATCAGTTTTTGTTTGTTTGTTTGTTTTTGTTTGTTTGTTTGCTCTAACGCGTGTGCACTCAGCAGAGAGAAACAGAGGGAGGGAAGAAAGGCGGGGGAAGAGAGAGAGAGAGAGAAAGAGAAAGTGAAAAATCACCCTTCAAGGGGATGGTCATACCACAATCCCTTCCCCCTCCCCCACTCTCCTCTCAGGATTTTGGGCATACATGCACATGTACCTGGTGTGATTTTCAAACTGCTGGGCCTGGGACTTGAACCACACAGCCAGCTGTGTGGGATCCAGTGCTTTAACCTCCATGCCACCTGCTGGCCCCTGTTTGGTTGTTTTTTATGATTTCTTTTGTGAGACACCACATACTCTCCCTAGGGTCCTGCCATATTTCAGTCCTCATCCCTGCCTCCCGGCCAGCTAGGATCATGGGCACCTGTCATGTCCAAACCTGACCCTCTAAGTTGGCTCCAGTATCATGCAGCAGGGCTCTACCACCTGCATCGCCATGATGGGCCTATTGGCTGCCTAGTCTGAGTGACCTTGGATACATGCTGTAGTGTGTCTCGCACACATTGTTACTGTACTGGATGCTGACCCACCTTTATCTTTCAGGGGTGAATTTGATTTTGGGGGAAAAGCTTATATTCCTTTATTATCAGGCTTGATGCATAAAGCAAGCAGCCCTTCTGGGTGGCAGTTTTGGAGCTCGGGAGTCAGAAACGAGCAAAGAATGAGAGGAAGAGTGGGTCCCTTCCTAGTGCCCTGTGTAGCTTGGGGCTCATCTAAAACCTCTAGAGCACTTGCACTGTGCGTCTGGGCTCTTCAGGGTGTCCTGGTGCCGTGTTTTCACATTAACAGTAACCACCATCATTCTAGTTTGTAGTAAAATGACAGTTGGTGGAAGGTGAGCACTTTGATTCTTGTTTGACAAGTAGGGAGTTGATGAAGAAAGACTCTGACTTGTGAAATTCTGTAACGAGGAATGCGTCCAGTGGAGGCTAGATTCCTGTTACAGCTTTATCTAGTGAACTAATGAGCTAACGAACAGGGTTGCTTTGGGATGCACATAATCAGAGTCATTTGAACTGATATGATTCAAGACCTGATGAGAAATAATACTGCTGCTCCTTTCAGGACATTCAGTCTAGTTAGGAAAAGGATGTACATGACCCCCTCCATTGCCGGGTAGAACCTAACTACAAAGGCAGTCATGATGGGGGCAAGGATCAGGAAGGCTTCATCAGAGAAGTGGCCTTGGGGCCGGCCAGGTGGCTTATGCTATGCGACACTAATAACAGCTCCTGCCAGGTGACAGGCTTTGTGAGGGGGGTTGACAGAGATGGAGGATGTATATGTTGCACCACAATCTGATGTGCCAGGTGTCATTGTCATTTGCACGTGACAGGTCCAACAGAGAGGCTAATGTACTTGTCCAAGGACACATGGCAGGTAAGACTTGTACCTTGGGTTTGACCCTCCAGACTGTGCTGTGGGGAGAATTCTACCACCTGAGGTTATAGGGTAGATAGTGATGAAGCTGAAGGTTCCTGGCAGTGTGGAGGGCAGAGCCAAATGGTGGTGACTGGAGGGGACAGCTTGCGGTGGCTCTCTTTGTCTGAAGCATAGAGCACTTGTTGGAGAGTAGGAAACAAAAAGGTTGGAGAAGTAGAGGGTCATGTGGGGAGGTCTCTGAATGCTAGGCGGAAAAGTTGGGAGTTAAAGTTTAGGCAAAGGAAACCACTAAGAACTTTTGAGCAGAGAAGGCTGATGCTAGTTGGGCTTGGAATGACCAGAACCAGCTGCAGAGGCTGTGAGCAGTAGTACTGAGAAGTATATTGAGGCCTTCTGGGTTCTGCAAATAAAAAAAAAAAAAAGCAAAAGAGGGGGTAGGGTGAGTGGGAGCATCTTTGTGGACGTTGAATCTATAGAACTTGGCCCCCAGTTGGGCATGGAGCCGAGTGGGAGGATAAAACTACAGAGCTTGTATCCAAGCCATAGCGCGGGGCATCTGGGGGATGCTGCTGGCTCTGGGGAAGGGTGTACATGGTTAAGAGCCCTGCCAGAGTTGTAGAATAGCCAACATAGAGACTCAGGATTTGGGAGCACAGACAATGGCTGTTTTAAAGAAATGTGGCACTGGATGGTGTCTGTTGTTTTCCCCTGCCCAGCATCTACTCCCTCTTCTTCAGGTAACAGCACATCCTTTTTTTTTTTTTTTTTCCAGGTTTTTGTCATAGGGCATGTGCACAGCACCCCCATTTTTATATTTAATTCACAAGGTTGGTTGGTGATGACGTCTCATTGGCTCCATTGGCAACAATGTGACCCTATCCTGGCCATTCAGAGCCCTGATTCTCTGACCACTGGGACTGGTTCAAGGATAAGGGTGAGATTCTTGGTGCAGGAAGGGCTACTCTTCTGGGCTTGCCATGCTTGTGGGAGGGGACCCAGGAGTTGCTGGTGGCCATTGCCATGACCTGTTTGAGAATAAAGGTAACAGAGTATAGTTGAATCAAAGGCTGATGGGTTGTGGGAGGGAAGGAGGGAGGAAAAGAGAGAAGGAGAGATTGGTTGAGGGACTGAAAGATTGAGTTTCCTCCTTCCATTGCTTGATTTTAGTCTCCAGCTGTCCTGGGAGCCAGATATATACCCCTATGGCTTCTATTCCGGTAAACTGATGACTTGGCACTTACAGTGAAAGGGTCCCCACTCACTCAAGGTTAGAAGTCACATCATTAGGGACACCTGCCTTAAAGGGCCCAAGACAGCAGGCCCGGAGGGGTGGGGCATGGATGAGGAGGAGGAGATTCTCTGAGTCAAAGAAGGCTGGATGTGAACGTTTGTCCTAGGCTTTGCCTGAGCATAGAGGCAGTTGCATTTGATGTTCAGCAGGGCATAATCCCTGGCCTGGCTGCCCTCACGGAACTCTGGTTGTAGCAAAAATACACAAGGAAGTAAGTAAGTAAATAAATAAAGTCAGGAAACGAGTAAACAAACATCCTAGTCACCATGGAAATGTGAAGCCAAGGTGTTAGGAACAATAGCTAAGTGGGTCCGGATGTGGATTCTGTCCCCACAACACACATTGGTTTGATCCCACATCTATTTCTTTGTGGGAGCCAGGACATGCCCATAAACTCATCTATAGCCAGTTCCTCCAGGACTGGCTGACACCTCCCATCGGCCTTGGTTTCATCGTCATGGAAATATCTATAAACCCGACACACTGCTTGTGCATTCTGGGGCCCTCCCCTCAACCTCCCTTTGAGGTGGATAATATTTCTTTTAAAGTTTCCTTCTTCCTTTCTTTCATGAGAAAGACAGACAGACCATCAGGGACCCCAAAAGGGGCCCCGCCATGCCACAGTCTTCCCCCACAACCTTGCTGCCAGCCAGGGTCATGGATATACCCAGTGTGTTCAGGTCAATCTGGGATCCAAACCCCAGGCCTTCTTCCCACATGACTCCAGCATCACATAGTGACACCCTGGTATCTGCACCACAGTGGATGGATCTGCAGTAGATAATATTTTTACCCCAGTTCCACACATGAGAAATTGGAAGCTCAGAGAGATCCTTTAACATCTCCAAGGCTACAGTGTTTTTTTTTTTTTTTTTTTAAGAATTTAATTTTATTGGGGGGCCAGCAGGTGGCGTGGTGGTTAAGAATGTTGGACTCCCACATGGCCAATCGTGGTTTGAGTCCCAGACCTGGCCGCTTGCTTTCTCACTTTCCTTCTCTCTCTCGCTCTCTCACTCTGTCCCTCTCTGGTCAAATTAAAATAAATAAATAAACAAATAAAGTTAAATAAAATAATTCTTTAAAAGAGAATTTAATTTTATTTATCATCATTATTACTATTAATTTAAATTTGTCCAGAGAAAGAGAGGGAGGTGGAGAATGAGAAAGCAAGCCGCCGGTCTGGAGCATGAACTGCGGTTGACCATGTGAGAATTCGGTGCCTTAACTACCATGCCACCTGCTGGCTCCAAGGCCACGGTTATTAATGGAAGAGCTGGGATTTAAATCCAGGCCCTTGAGTACATGACATTTTAGTAAAAAAAAAAAATATTAATAAAAGTAATTCATACCTTACATGTCTTATTTTATTTAACCCCTCTACGAGCCTATGAAGAAGGTAAGTTTGTTGGTTCCATTTTATAAATAAGGAAACTTAGGCACAGAGGAGCCAACGTTCTACCGTTAGTAGGAGGCAGAAGTATATATATTTTTTTCCAGGTAAATTAAAAATGCTAGTAAAATGCTTAAATTTCATTTGGAAGCCCAGGATGGATGATAACTGTAATATTAAAAAAGAATTATTTCTTTAATTTTAATCATTATTGCTTTAAGGCATGTGTGCTTGCCAGAAAAGAGAGAGAGAGAGAGAGAGAGAAAGTGAAAAAGCAAGTCGCCAGGTCTGGGACTTGAACCATGGTCAGCCATGTGAGAGTCCAGCACCTCAAGCACTATGCCACCGCTGGCCCTATAATTGAAGTTTAAAATCTGGCTCTCATCATTTGTGATGCTCATCATGTGTAGATGTATAGTGAAGAAGCAAAGAGGAGAGAAGGAACATGGTGGGCTGAGAATAACAGCAGCTTGATTTGTCCGTTGTTGGAAACCCGTGTTCTGGAATTCACCAAATGTAAGTAATTGGAAAATGTTAAAGCATAAAGAGTGAGGTTTAAAAACAAAAATCGCACCATTAAGTCTATGTAAATTAGTTCCTTGGTGAAGAGAAAACCAAGTGTGCTACTGTTTGTGGGCTGGCTGGATGTGTTACAGTGCTCTGGAGTGGGAGTATGTGACACATTTTTTTTTCATTGAGGGCCCATTACAAGACACACTTTGGCTGCTTAAACTCCCCACAGCTCATGAATTGGTTCAATAACAAAAAGCATGAGTCATTTTAATACAAAGGTGCAGGGACATCTACTTGAGTAATTTCTGACACTTTTTGTTTCTTTTTGAAAATATGTTATATTTAGAATTTACTGTTAGAAATAAAATGGATTTGGGGGCTGGTAGCCTTTTAAGCTTCATGAGGACAGGGCCCGTGTCTCTGTATTGTTTTTTGATTGCGTGTCTGAATATAGTAGGTACTCAGTAAATGCTTTTTGAATAAATGATGAATCCAGGAACACCTGGATTCTGCCCCACACCAGGCTCCTGAAGGCCTGGCAGGTGACTGAAGGCTGACAGGAGTTTAGAGCAATGTTCTAGCTATTTAGGGGGCTCCGAGTGAAGGGTAGTGCTCTGGTTAGCTAGAATAGGTAGCCCAGTCTGAGAGACCAAAAGGCCCCTTTAACCTCAGGCTCAGTCTCATCTCAGCTCTTACCATTAGGCTGTACAGGCTGACAGTCTCTAGCCACATGAACAGGAAGAGATAGAGCCAGAGAGAAGACAGGAGACTCAGGAGGGGGCAGGGCCTGGCTGGAAGCTGACTTAAGCCTCAGCTGCGCAGTAGCACTGGACCTGGACGCCCCAGACGGTGTGGGTTGGGTACCGTGACGGCCTGCCCAAGGAGACCCTGCGTCCATCCTTTGGACCTCCAGATCACCTCTGTCCTAAACCATAGATGGCTACATCAATTAAGACCTAACTTTGTACTGGGTATTTAAGGTATGCTGTACACTGTACCAAGTCCTCGATGCATCCCCACTGGTTATTTTCCTTTAAGACTTCTATTTTATTGTTTCCCACTTTGTTACACAGATGTCTGTTCCCTCTTCTGTTTCATAGGTAGCATTAATACCTTAACCACTGTTTTCAGCATAGGACGCTTTATCTCTTTGCTCTTACAGGGGTTCTTTTATGACTGTGCCATTGTTATCTCTGTTTTATAGGCAAGGAAATTGAGGCTTAGAGAAGTTCAGTAATTTGCCCGGCATCATGTATCTTCTCGGTTGTCTAAACTCAGCAAAGGAATGTGACTCTCAAACTCCCTTTCCTTTTCTGCTTCTGCCACGTTCCTGCCATGAGTGGAGAAGGAAGATAGAGGCCTTTATTTTGTAGGCTTGGTTTTCTTTTTTTAAAGAATTATTTATTTATTATTTTAAAATTTGCTATAGGTTATGTGTGTTTACCAGAGAAAGAGAGAGAATCAGAGGGAAAATAAGAGAGTAAGTTGCCAGGTCTGGGACTCGAACTGCAGTCAGTCATGTGGGAGTCCAGCGCCCTAACCACCACATCACCTGCTGGCCCCTGTAGGCTTGTTTATTTGATGAGGCTACTGGTTTTTGCCCAGTCACAGGGATTTGTGAACTAGTTACCAGGCCTTACGCTCAGTGTACCCTGTCTATTTGTATGGGGAAGGGACCGCCGCCCGTTATCTCTCTTACAGATCTGCTTCAACAAAGCTGGCTGCAAAGTGAACTTTTGTAAAATAAATTTGAGTAAAGCGAATTGCAGTAAAGTGAATTCTATTTCCTGAGCATTTCCTTCCTAAAAATTAAGATTGCTCCCCATAAGTGTCCCCGTAGGCCATAGGCGCCAGAGGAGCTGGGCTTTGAGGAGTGGAGGCCTAGGGTCTGCCGCTGGCCACATACCCTTCCCTGTGCCTGGCTGTTTCCCACCCCTTGGACCATGGATGCTGCTCCAGGACTATGTTCTTCCGTGCAGGTTTTTTTTTGTTTAGAATTATTTATTTTATTTATCATCATTATTATTTGATTTGCTAAAGGGCACACACACTCACCAGAGAAAGACAGGGAAAAGAGGGAAAGTGAGAGAGCAAGCCACCAGGTCTGGGACTTGAACCGTGATCCACCCTGTGGGAGTCTAGCACCCCAGCTACCACACAGCCTGCTGGCCCCCCATACAGGTCTTAACAGTGCCCAGTAATGCTGGAGTTCAGGTTGCTACAGGGCTACTTGTCTTCCAGCCTAGACTGTTTAGTCCATGCGATAATTTAATTTTTTAAATTTTATTTAAGTAATTAATTATTTTTAATTTGACCAGAGAGAGACAGAGTGAGAGTGAGAGACAGAGAGAGAGGGAAAGTAAGAAAGCAAGTCACCAGGTCTGAGACTCAAACTGCAGTCAGCCATGTGGGAGTCTAGTGCCCTTAACCACCACACCACCTGCTGGCCTCTATATTTATTTTTAAAAGGTTTTTTGCTGTAGGGCACATGTGCTCTGAGGAGAGAGATAGAGAGGGAAAATAAGATATCACTTCCCAGAAAGGATGGCCATACCACAGTCCCCTCTCCTACATTCTCTTCTTGGGATTTTGGGCACTCACGCACATGTGCCCAGTGTGATTTTTCAAGCTGCCAGGTCCAGGACTCAAACCATGATTGGCCATGTGGGAGTCCAGTGCCTTAACCATCATACCATCTGCTGGCCCCAGCCCATGCAGTAATTTAAAAATCAGAAAATTTCACATAATCATCCTGACTTAAATCTTCTTTTAGATAGTTGGAAGTTTCGGCAGTATTTGGTGAGTATACTTATATAGCAACATTTGTCTGCAATTGAATAATTGAATATTAGTTGTCTCTTTTGGTGTAAGGTTTGAGGCTTTTTTCCCCCTTCTCTTTTATTAGAGGCATGTGTGTTTGCTGGAGAGCAACAGAGAGACAGAGATAGAGAAGAGAAAGCACCTCCCATGGGGAATGGTCATGCCACAATTTGTTCTCTGTCTCTCCCTCCTTTTGATATTTTGGGCACCTTGCATGTGTGCCTGGTATGTTTTTGAAGCCGCTGGGTCAAAGACTCAAACCATACAGAAGGCCATGTGGGATCTGGCTGCCTGAACCACCATGCCACAGAGTCGGCCCCCAGGCTCTTTATTTCATTACAGACTTCACTATTCCCTATTAACTCAGCCCCGGTTCCCTTTATTCATTTATGTCATCTGACCAGCCACTAGTTTGGGGCCTCTGCCTTCTTCCATGGTGTATTTTTTTTTTAAAGAATTATTTATTTAATTATTATTATTATTATTATTATTTAATTTGCTCAGAGAGAGAGAGAAAGGGAATGTGAGTAAACAAGCCATCAGTTCTGGGACTTGAACCACAGTTGGCCATGTGGGAGTACAGTGTCTCAGCCACCACACCACCTGCCAGTCCCTCCCTGTTGTATTTCTTCTTCTATGGTGTGTTTGTCTTGCACAAAATTTGTCTTTTACACAATGGAAGTCATGTAAAATGAACAAATTCTCCTTTAGAAAAAGTTTTGCAGGTTTAGGATTGACTTCAAATATAATTTCACTAGGCACTGATTTTGCTCATTTAATGCCAAGAACGGGCAAGAATCCTATATGGATTCTTAGCAGTAGGAATGCGTTGGAATGGGGGAGATGGCAGGCATAACCTGAGTCTCCAGCATACCAAATGGAAGCTTCCTGCAAAGAAAAAGCTTCCTACAAAGCTAACTGATGGAAGCAGTGTTTGAGGAAAGCCTTTTTAACTGCTGGGAGCTGAGGGGGGATGGAGCTGACCAGAGCAGGTGGGTCAGGAAGAGCTGTGGGGGAGATAGCCTCTCATCAGCCTTCTCCACTTCTCCTGGGAACATTCCAGGACAAAGGAAGTGGAAGCAAGTGAGCTGGGAAATACCCAAGTTTGAGCTCCATTGATGCTGTTTACATGTTCTTACTGGAAAGACTATTATGGGTGAGCTCTTAATGGGTTGTCTGTCAAGAGAGGCTGGGGAGGGGGAGGGGGCTTGAGGTAAGAGGTGGAAATGGTGCTAAACTTTGTTTCTTACATTTTCTGTCTTTCCATGTACAATCTGCTTGGGGATTAAAAGGAGGGTGCTGATCTAGAGAGGAAGATTTGTGTGTGTGTGTGTGTGTGTGTGTGTGTGTGTGTGTGTGTGCGCGCGCGCGCGCGCGCATGCGCGCGCGCACGCGTCTTTCATGTTTTGAGTAGTTCCTGGGCTTTGGGGTGTGTTCCGGTCTGAAGAAGATAGAATACACGTTTCCTTCTGTCCTTTGCTGTGCGTATGATAGGTGAGAGGGTCACACGTTATTGGTTTCCTGTGTGGAAGGTAGACCAGAAGGAGGGGGCTTTGCCCTGAAATGCTCAATTAAACTTAGGACTGGCTTACCCAGGGGGTGGTATGATTTTTCTGGAGGTTTAAAATAAGGAGCAGAGATTTGATTCCATCTGGAATGAAGGGTGTGGCTCTCCCTGGAGCTGGGAGTGGCCCGATGATCTTCCCAGCCTTCCTTGTTCTGAGACATAGACACCCCACCCTTCACCCGCCTGATGATTTCTGGGACTTAGAAAGATCTAGTCTCAGCACATCAGGATGACTACTAGAAAATAAAGCATCCTTAGACTTTTTGGGCAACAAGCAAAAAAACACCCACTTTCTGTTAGAGGTGTGAGTTTTGTGTTAGAGACTAGAGCAGAGAGAACCTTACTCTTACTGATGAGTGGACTGTGTGCTCGTGACTCTTTCAAGACCTAAGATTAATACACCCTAATTTGTTGCCTGGAAGTGGTTAGCCACATTCTTCTGGGTTCTGATGAGAAATGATGACCCCAAAGAAGAGTGATCATATATGGCTCGTATCAGGATCAATAATATCCCCTTTCTGGGGCTGGCAGGCGGCGTGGTGGTTAAGGTGCTGGATTCCCACATGACTGACCACGGTTCGAGTCCTAAACCTCGAGGCTCACTTTCTCACTTTCCCTTCCTCTCTCTCTGTCTCTCTCTGGTCAAGTTAAAAAAAAATAATAATAATAACAGTAACAATAAGTAAAATAAAAAAATAGTGTCCCCTTTCATTCTTAGAAGGGTCCCTGTTTGGACAGTTAATAACCTGATCACTCTACCATGAAAGAGCAGAAAAAGCTCAGTAGAAAGCTTTGTTTTTGGTGGGGTGGAGGGCATTGAAACCAAGACATAGGAAAACATGATTTTCTATTTAAAAAAATACTTCCTCCCTCTTTTACAATGTAAATGACATGTACAACTTTCAGAGCATAACTCCTACTGTAAAGGGAGGAAGGACATATTGTGATTGAGAGACAAATTTTTTTTGGGGGGGGGAGAGGTTTTTGCTATAGGGCACATGCGCTCTCCAGACAGAGAGAGACAGAGAGACAGAAAGCGAGAAATCACCCCCCAGGGGGGATGGCCACGCCATAATTCCTTCTCCTTCATTCTCCTCTTGAGAGAAACATTTTTAAAAGCAAGTCAAATGTAAGAGAAGAGCGAGAAAACCCCCAGGCAGGGGCCCTCGGCATGCTGGGCTGTGGGAGCTCAAGGAGAGCTGGAGCTGCTTAATGTCTGCAAGGGGAGGCCTTTAAGGAGCACGGTTTTAAAAGGACAAAGAATCCCCGAATCCATTACTCATCCCTGCACATCAAGAACATGCAGGGATGTCCAGGTCAAAGGGCCCCAAGGTCAGCAGAAGCAGGATGGTGCCAAGGCTCTTAGTCTTTTGCTGGGGGCCACTTGGTCCGTTCTTGACCATGGTTGATTGCCAAGGGGAAGATTAGGGACTGAAAACATTTGCGATAGTCTGTCGTTCACTCCTTTCTGGTGGAGTGACCTATAGCAGATGGTCACTCGTAAAGTGGGGAGGGTTCCATGACCTATTTCCAGGGCTTCTGTGAGAACTGAACAAGGAAGGGCAAAGGACATCTGGAAGCTGGGATGAGCTATACCAATGTGAGGGGTTGGCCCTGTGGCCCCGGTGTGCTCGCAGGGACTGATGTTTCCTATGGACAAAAGGGGGAAGTAACCTTTGATCACCTTCATGTCAGGGAACACATGAGAGATGGCCTTTAGTGCACTCTCTTCCCAGCCCTGTCAGCAACTGACAGGTTCAACGAGGCTTTGCCAAAATGTTCATCTAGCGTTTCCTAACATGGGTCTTCAAATTCCGTCCCGCGCTGTTACCTACAAACTTCACTAAGAGCACAGATCTTTCACCAGAATGAAGCTGATTCAGCTGTAGAATGAGATTTTTTTTAAAAAAAGGTATTCCATAGTGAGAGGAACAGAGAGAGAGAGAACCTCTACAGGGTCTTGCTGCTGCAGTCCACCCCTAGCTTTAGCAGTCTGGATCACAGGCACACACGTGCTCGTGTAGTCAGGGGTGTCTGGATACGAACGACAGCCTCCCCATGTGGGTCTGCCTTGCAGGACGTCATGCTTTACCACTATGCCACCATCAGGTCTCTATAAAAAGAGATTTTTTTCATCCTTTTTTTTTTTAAAAGAATAATTTTATTTAACTTTTAAAATTTATTATTTTAAAATTTGACCAGAGAGAGACAGAGAGAGAGAGAGAGAGAGAGAGAGAGAGAGGGAAAGTGAGAGAGAGAGAGAAAGAGGGAAAGTGAGAAAGCAAACCACCAGGTTGGGGACTCAAACTGTGGTCGGCCATGTGGGAGTCCAGTGCCTTAACCACTACACCACCTGCCAGCCCTGAAAGAGAATTTTTAAAAAAGAGAATTAATTAACTTTATTTCTCATCATTATTATTTTTAAATTTGCTACTGAGCACATGCATTCTACCAGAGAAGAGTCAGAGAGAGAGAGAGAGAGAGAGAGAGAGAGAGAGAGAGAGAGAGAAAAGCCAAGCCACCATGGCCAGTACTTGAACTACAGTTGGCCATGTGGGAGTTCAACACTGTAACTACCACGCTACCTGGCCCCTAGGAAGAAATTTTATGGCAGTGTTACATGTAACGGTGAGAAATGATATGGTGGCTACCTGGGAGGAGTGCTTATTTACCGACGAATAGATAGGGAACCCTTCACTGTGCCCAAGCACTGGGACAGTTGGGGTGAGTGGGCAGCCATGGTACTTGTCTTAATCATGAGATTTGCCCTTTTAAAGGACTAGCCTTCAAGGCTAACACAAGTGTAGGGCAAGAAGAAACTTTTTTCTCTACCTCCTTAGGTTCAATAGTTGGGAGCTACAAATTTAGTTAACAGAAGATAGATTAATGAGAAAAAACAAAATTTCATTATATACTTAGGCAATGGAGTTCACAAAGAAATGTGACTCAAGGAGACAGTTAGAATTTGGGGTTTAGGGACCAGCAGGTGGCGTAATACTTACATCACTGAACTCCCACTTAGTCAACCAAGGTTCAAGTCTCAGACCTGGTGGCTTAAACTCATGCTGGGTGTGGGTGTGCACATGCTCAAAATCTCAAGAGGAGAACAGAGGAGAAGAGATTGTGGTGTGGCCACCCCCCCAGTGGGTGATTTCTCACTTTTTGTCTTTGTCTTTCCAGCGAGTGCATGTGCCCTATGTAAAAAAAAAAATCTTAAAAAAAAAAAAAAATTGGGTTATCTTAGGCTAAACAAAAGAAAAAGAGTTATGGGAAGGTGAGGGGAAGAATTGTATTCTAGTCCATTCTTTTGCTAATAACAGGATTTTCCGAGTCTGATAATTTATGAAAATAGAGGTTTGTTTGGCTTATGGTTTGAAGGTCTAGGGTCTAGGGGCCATGTCCAGTGAGGGTCTTCGTGCTGGCAGATAACATGGCAGAGGACAGGATCCTGAGCAGAGCAGCGTGTGTCGCTGTCTCATTCCCTCTCCTCTGAACCCACCAGAACTCAACAGTAGGGCCCCACCCTGATGTCTAATCATGTCTCAGAAGCCCCACCTTTCAACACCATAATCCGATCAGTCTCCACCCTCTCAACCTTGTTCCAATGACTCACCACATTTTAACACATTCATTTTGGGGAACTGTGTTCAAACCATAGCAAAATGTGCAGTAAAAAAGAGTTGTTTAGTAAGTAAGGGTAGGCTCAGGTGCTAAAAGTTGTCTATTTCTCTTCCTGCTGTACGAGAGGAGGGAGACATCTTTATAGATGGAAATTTATGCCCTGCTTTTAGACAGAAAGAGGGAGGGCAGAGAACTTATTGCCTTCAGCTCAAAACAATCCTTATGCCAAGTGGCATGTTGTGGAGTGGCATAATCTGGTCCCTTTCATTAGTAACTTACACTCTATTTTAAAAAAATAAAGACTAAGAGACCAGAGAATGAACGATGGGTATAAAAATTTTGCTGCCAAGTGAGAGGCCCATCAAGCATAGTTTTGGCTCTGAGGGATGAAGTCTGGGCAGGGGAAGAATTTGTAGCTGAAAGCCCGCAAGCTGGGTCTCAATGGGGAAGGTAGACTCACGCAGGATCGGTGCCTGCTAGCTGTACCAGGCTCGTCAGTTAGCTGAGCCCATGGCTGGTTGTGGACGAGCACTGCCTTGCCGTCATGGGGCTCAGCCATGTCTGCTGCTCACAAGATACGTCAAGTCAGGATTACCGCTCCCATTGAGGTCTGTGCTGGTGTTAACAGGGTAATTGGCCAGCTGAGTTTGTCCCATCTGGTGGATTATGTACCCATTAAGCATGAAAGTTATTATTATTATTTTTTTTTGGAGAGGTTTTTGCTATAGGGCGCGTGCGCTCGCCAGACAGACAGAGAGAGACAGAGAGACAGAAAGCGAGAAATCACCCCCCAGGGGGGGATGGCCACGCCGTAGTCCCTTCTCCTCCATCCTCCTCTTGGGATCTTGGGCACTCACGCACACGCGCCCAGCGTGAATTTAAGCCACCGGGTCCGGGACTCGAACCGCGGTCGACTATGTGGGAGTCCAGTGACATAGCCATTACACTAACTGCTGGTCCCAAACATGAAAGTTATTAAAACCATGTAGAAACATAAAAATAATATGTGAACTCTTCATTGCAAGGAGTAGAACATTAAAAAAAAATTCCAGGGATAGTACCCAGAATTCCTTTGGCAGCAAGTGATAGCAACTCAAGTTAGTTTAAACAAATATGAGAATGGACCCACATGTCTAAGAATCTAGGTGCAGTCCTGGGTTTCTCAAACAATGCCCCTGGGGCTCTTTCCCCATCTCTCAGCTCTGTTTGTCTCTCCTCTGCTTGGTTCTTGGCTGGGTTGCTGGGGCATGGGGAGGTCAAATAATAGCTCACTTAGCAACCCCAAAGCAAGCAGAGCATCCTTTCTGAGGGGAAAGGCCTGAAAAGGACTATTTTTGGCAATGTCTTATCACTTCCCTGCCTAAGGCTGGCGTTCCAGGGAGGCAGGGATGGTGGGCGTCATGTGGAATGGCTGTGATGTGGAATGACAAAGGGGCTGAAGGAGTGCCACGTAGTGGAGAGCGCAGCAGGCCAGCCCAGCCATGTAAGGATAAGGCACCCTGGTAGGCCCAGAGACTCATTAGTAACTTATCTCCCTAGGTGGTAGGAGCTTAGATTTCAGAGTTGTTTCCAGTGACAAAATCACAATGTTTAAAAGAGAGTATTTTGACACAGAGATATCTTTCCAGACATTTTATGAATAGGGCCAAAGAGACAAACTTTTAAGCCTCGATCAGATAGACCAGGGTTCAGCACACCTTTTCTGTCAAGGACAGATAATAAATGTTTTAGACTGTATGTCATATGTTCACTGTCACCATTCAGTTCAGCCAGAAAGAAGCCACAGGCTATAGCTAAACAAATGTGCCAGTAAAACTTTATTTAAAAGTTTTATTAAAAACAGCAGTGGGCCTGCTTTGGCCCTTGGGGCTTATCTTGTTGATCCTTTGATATAGCTGTGTCTGGAAATTCTATGTTCTAATAGGTCAGAAGGCACAGGCTTAAAGTAAATTGTATATTTCAAACCACATATCTGATAAAGGGTTAATATCCAAAATATAATAGGAGTTTCTACAACTAAGTAAGAAAGATTAACCTGATTTAAAAATAGGCAAAGGACCTTAGCAGACCTTTCTATAAAGAAGGCATGCAGATGGGCCCAGCCTCGATGGCACAGGCAGTTAAGTAGCATACTGATAGGCAGTGCAGGAAGCTCCTTGGCTGACTGTGGGCTCAGATTCCAAGTTAACCTGAAACATCCTGGGCACACATATGCAGGCCCCAAATCCTGACTGGCTAGAGGGCTGGGGTACAGGGAACATGGTATGACCAGATTCTATCGGAAGGTTCCTGTCCCTGTCTCTCGCCCTGTCTCTGTCTCTTTTTCTCCCTCTAGCGAGCATGTGCGTGTGTTGTTTCTGATGAAAGAAAGCAAACAAAAATGAAAAAAAAAAAGATATACACATGGCTAACAGGTATATGAAAAAGTGCTCAACATCGTTAATCATTGGGGAAATGCAAATTAAAACCATAATGAGATTCCCTCAGACCAGTTAGGATGACTATTACCAAAATAAATAAATAAATAAATAAAAACCCAAAGAAAAACAGACAGAAAAACCCAAGATGTGATGTTAAAAAAATCAACATCCTTTTCCACTGTTGATGAGAATGTCAAATGGTACAGCTGCTATGGAAAACAGTATGGAGAACCCTCAAAAAATGAAAAATAGAATTACTATATGATCCAGCAATCCCATTGTTTGGTATTCATCTGAAAGAATTGAAATCAGGATTTTGAAGAGATATTTGCAGTCCTGCGTTCATTGTAGCATTATTCACAATAGCCAAGAGGCAGAAACAACCTAAGTGTCTATTCAGGGATGACTGGGTATAAAGAAAAATGTGATATATACACACCGTGGAATACTATTCAGTCTTAAAAAAGAAAGAAATCCTGCCAATGCTGTAGCAGGCATAAATCTTGAGGAAGTTGTTCTGAGTGCATTCAGTCAGGCTAGGGAAGCCAAATACTGCATGATCAGATGATCAAAATGAGGAATTTAAAGTCATCAGACTCATAGATGCAGAAAGTAGAATGGTGGTTGGCAGGGGTAGGGGGAAGGAGAGTTGCCGTTCAACAGGTATAAAGTTTGTTATATAAGATGAAGAAGTGCCAGAGGTCTGCTATAGACATTGTGTTTAATAACACTGCACTAAACACTGAAAGATTTGTTAAGAGGTTAGACCACATGCTATGTTTTTAAAACCAATTTATGTGTCTGTGTGTATGTGTGTATCTATTGGGTTGTTGGAAAAGTCATGACACATTTTTCCTTGGCAAAAATGGTGATAGGACTTTTCCAACAACCCAATATATATGTTTATATATATGTATACACACACACACACACATACATATATATAAAATAAAATTTTATGTGTATATATGTATATACATATATACATACACACATATATAAAATAAATGCATACACACACAGACACACACACGCACATATATAAAATTTTTAACAGTTTGTTTCTTGTTCCCAATTCCCAATGTGGTGGGGCGTATTCAGAAAACATAAAATCGATCTCATCACATTAGTGAGGAGTTAGGATTAAGTCGTCCAAAGGGTAAGTAATGTTCCTTCACAAATTTACTGAGGATGTCAGTCATGGCCACATCCAAGAGGAGGCATCTGGTGGCCACAATGAGATGGCCCAGGTAAGCATGAGCTAGGATAGATTTATCTTGCCAGTTATCATACAATTATGTCTTGCATCTGGGATCAGTGTGACCTGTCTAGTTGAGATTTAAAGCTCCTTCCTACACCCTCCAAACCAGGTGTTGCTTGGTATTGAAAACGTTTATTGTTTGATCAACAGAAGGCCCTCACAGCTCTGATGGGAATGTCACCTGAGAAGGGTTAGTCTCCTCATGGATTTGCATTTCAGCACCTTCAGACTGCTTCAGCCAGCTGCTATTTTAACTGGCAGAGCAAGGCTGGCTGAGAGCCCCCTTGAGATCTGTCCAGATCTGGGAATGAATCTGGGATCCTAGAATCAGATTCATGCACTGGTCCTGGCCTGAGGAGATGTGATTTTGGATTCTCTTGTTTTCTGCAGATGTGATTAGGCGGTGCAGAGATGGCCTGACGCTCGGGGTCTGTGTGACTGTTCTAGGGCATCAAACTCCAGGCCTGTCTTACCCAGGCCAGTGAAGGGTGGAAACTCTGAGAACATTCCATTTGAATAAGATGCATTTAATAAGAGCAATGGAAAATGGTAAACCTGGCTTGGGGAAAGGGAATGTGCTCTTTCATGTAAAACAAACAAACAAAAAATGTGACTGTGGGAAGCATCCAGAAAAATAAGATGACCTGGAGGCTGGATTTAAGAATTGGCACTGAGGGAAATCTCATTTCCACAGTCGATGACTCCCCCTTCAGCTATGTTCATGCCAGTGGAGCAAACCAAAATAACTTCATAAATTAAAGTTTATGCAGTCAAGAAAGCTATGCCTGGACTATCACACTCCAGATGAAAACCTTGAAGGCTTTGTTTATAACCGACATCCTTAGTTTGAAGGTTAGTGGTGTCTGGAGAAGGTCATGCACATATTGCAATTAAAACAAAAAATTGCTGTTTTCAGTCAAAGGTATAGTTGTGTTTACTTCCTGTAGTTTTTGCCACCTTTGTTTGTTTTTCCCTCAGGAAAGAATGTCTCTGCCCTACCTTAATTACTTGTAAGCAGCTTTTGTTTAGGTTGGGGTGCATAGAAACTGTTCAGAGTGCTCAAAGTATGTTGTTGACAAGTGGTGGTGTAACTAGGACCCTTTTATTTTTCTTTATGATACAAGTAATAAAAAGATACAGCAGTTAGCGTAATGGCTATGTCGCTGGACTCCCACTCAGTCGACCGCGGTTCGCGTCCCAGACCCGGTGGCTTAAACTCACGCCGGGTGTGTGTGCGTGTGCGTGCCCAAGATCCCTAGAGGAGAATGGAGGAGAAGGGATTGCAGCGTGGCCATCCCCCCTGGGGGATGATTTCTCGCTTTCTGTCTCTCTGTCTCTCTCTGTCTTTCTGGCGAGCACACGTGCCCTATAGCAAAAACCTCTCCAAAAGAAAGAAAAAAAAGATACATTTAGGGTAAAAAAATGTTTAGATTTTCAAAGACTCAAATGGGCCAGCCAGGCGACATGGATCCTATGTGGCCAAGTGTGCAGTTCAAGTCCCAGACCTGGCAGCTTTAAAACATGCTGGGCATGTGTCATGTGTGTCCAAAATCCCAAGACAAGAATAGAGGGGAAGAGATTGTGGTATGACTACCTCCCCCTTGGGGGTGATTTCTCACTTTCTTTCTTTCTCTGCCTCTCTCTGGCCGGTACGCATGCCCTATAACAAAATAAATAAATTAAAAAATGTCAAATTATAGGGCCACATACATAGATACATATATAAGCATGGCAGTCCCTCTGCGCTTGCTGCGACTGCCTCTGTGTGGTGTCCTTTCTAGGTTTCTTTTTAGATGTTGACCGTTGTGTGAATATAAATGAGCACACAGACATACACACACACACAGAGCTTTATTTTTAATACACAAATAGGGCCATGCTGGGTGTGTTGGTGTACAGCTTGCTATTTTCACTTAGGTCCCGAGCTCCTTCCTGTCAGCATATGTGCACATGACGTTTTTATCGCTTCAGAACATTCCTTTCATAATTTATGGGACCACTTCCCTGTTCTTTCTTTTTGCTACTAAATGAAGTAATGATAGTAGGAGATTATGCATTTATCTTTTGGCGCTTAGACTGCTGGCTTTAAAGCAGAATTTCAGTCTACCTGATTGACCTAGGATGGGGTAGCAAACCAGAGTTTCAGGGCCTAATCCATCCTCCTTGTGTGTTTGTATGGCTCTCCAGCCAAGAATGATTTTTTTTCCCCACTTTTAAATGGTTAAAAACAAATCAATAAATATGTCCTTATATGTGAAAATTATATGAAATTTAAAAGGCAGTGCTTGTAGGCCACATTTTGTTGGCACACTGCCATGCTCGTTTGTTGACCTATTGTCTAGGGCTGTTTCCATGCTGCAACAGCAGAATCAAGTAGTTGTGACAGAGGCCATATGGCCCACCTAAAATATTTACCATGTGTCCTTTTACAGAAAACATTTGCTGACCCTTGACCTAGGGCAAGTTACTAATCTCTCCGTGTCTCAACTTTCATTTCTGTAAAGTGGAGATAATAATGCCTACTTTGTAGAGTTGGGTGGCTTTATATGTATATATATAATAAATATATGTAGAATGCCTGTTTTATATGATTATTTACATTGCATAATATATATAAAATAATTATCAAATGTAGAACATACCAGTTGTGTCATGTGTCAGATGGACACATATAAATTATATGTATATTTTGAACTTTCTAAATGCTCAAAAAAGTTCAGCTATTATTATTGTAGTATCATTATCATTACTGTCATAACTCTGCACAAGTGGGAGGATATTACAGACACCTGGAAGAAGGCTAAATGGTGAAGGGTGAATTGGTAAGTGCTACCAAATTGCCTCTTTTTTTTTTTTTTTTTTTTTTTTTTGAGAGGTTTTAGCTATAGGGTGCGTGCACTTGCCAGAAAGACAGAGAGAGACAGAGACAGAAAGCGAGAAATTACCCCCCGGGGGGGTGTTCACATTGCAATCCCTTCTCCTCCATTCTCCTCTCGGGATCCTGGGCATGCACGCACACACGCCTAGCATGAGTTTAAGCCACCAGGTCCGGGACTCAAACCGCAGTTGACCACATGGGAGTCCAGCGACGTAGCCATTACTCTATCTGCTGGTCTCTCAAATTGCCTTCTACATCAGCTCCATCAACAGGGTCTCTGCTTTATGCATGCTTTTTTTTTTAAAAAAAAAAAGCTTATTTATTTTTTCCATAAATGAGAGAGACAGAAAAACAGCACTCCCAGCAGAGTCTTTTCACCACAATCCATCTGTGAGCTTCAGCCTGCCCTGGATCATAGGTATGCATGTGCCCCTAGTACTCAGGGAGGTCTCTGGACATGAATCTGGAACCTTCCCATGAATGTTATATTACCTCCACACCACCATCTGGCCCCTGCTTTCTGACTTTTTTTTTTTTTAAGGTTTTTCCATGGGGCACATGTGCTTGCCAGAGAGAGACAGAGCAAGACAGTGAGAGGGAAAGTGGGAAATTACTCCCCAGGGTGGAAGGTCACGCCATAATCCCTTCTCCTCCATTCTCCCCTTGGGATTTTGGGCATGCATACATATGTGCCTGGCATGATTTTTAAGCTGCTGAGTCCAGGATCCAAACTATGGTCAGTCAAGTGGGAGTCCAGTTCTATAACCACGATGCCACCTGCTGGTCCTGTTTTCTGATCCTTTTTTTTTTTTTTTTTTTTTTGACATTATTAAAAACAAATTTACTTGATATTGCAACACATGGCCATTATTACAGTATCTGGCCTTCTGAAGGAAATATGTAAATAGGTATTCTGCTTTTCTGTTAAGATTCTGCCTTCTTAGAAACAGGTAAGAAATAACTGACATTTTTAACATCTCTGGATAGAGACTTGGCAGTTAGATGAGAAAACTGAGTCTTCAGTGGTGAGTCCTGACCTCCATAGAGGCTCTTAAGAATCAGAATTCCCCTTTGAAATGCTGTCCCCAGACCTCTGGGGTGTAATCTCCCTGGAAGAATATGCTCATTTGTTTGTTGAGTGGGCCTCCTCTTTACTAAGCCCCTTACTTGCAGATTTTCATTTTATAAATGAAGAAACTGGGGAGCTCAGAGGAATTAACTTGCTCAAGATCTGAATTGGGAGTTGAGTCTAGTTGTGGGGCTTCCCTAAGACTTTCTACTCTCCTCTCCCTACTTCCAGGAAGGGACGCGGAAGCGCCAGATACTATATTTTCTATCCACATATTTCCAAACCAGCATTTCCATGTGTGTAAAAGCAATGCGAAAGATTGGAAATGAACCTTGGAGGGGGTGGCTTAGTCATGGCCTGTGTTTATCTTCTCTCGTTCTAAGTGAGGAGAATTATTTGTAATACCATATGTTTCCACACCCCGATGTCATAGTCTGCGCTGCTCAGTCACGCTGGGAGTGATCAGTTCTAATAGAGAACCCTTCTCTAGGTGAATTGTCTATTTTGGGACTTCCTGCTCTTCTATCAAGCGCCTTTGCAACAGCATTTCTGTTGTTCCATCCATATATTGGCAACACGTGAAGCAAATTCACCCAGATATTCCTGACCCTGTGCAGGAGGAGAAAGAGGTTTCTGGTTTTGTGTGTGTTTTCAATGACGAACATTTGCATTCTTTCCTTCCCTCACTTTATTTTTTTCTCTCTCACATTGACATTAAGAAACAACAACAAAATGCTGGTTGCCCTAGAACTGTCTGAATTTAAAACCTGGAATCTTAATTTGCATGGACAGTAGTTCTCTAAGAGGAATGTAAAACATTTGACAGAATTTCCTGAAGGAACAAAGAGCCAGGATTCCCTGATTAGAACCATGTTAAAACAAAAAAGCAGGCTATATCCAAAGGACCCTGTGAGAGGTACTTCTTATTTAATCAAATTTCAAAGGCAGTACATGTTGGATGTGTATGACATCATCAGGGCCTTTTTGTGATGATTAAGCTTTTTAAGAACATACTCAGAACCCTCTTTTAAGCCTGTTTTCATTCCGAGCTGTTTTCCCAAGGGGTTGGCCTTCCTTTCTACAGCCCAGTTGCTAAGAGTCATTGTACCAGAGTAAAGTCAAAGCTTCCACTCTGACAGGCTGCAAACATTTATCTGGACTTGTAATTGTCATACTCCCACATTATTTTCTCGCTCTCTTAGAGAGCAATGATGAAAGGTATCTGGGGGAAGGAAAATAAAAGAAGAAACCTTCCAGAAGACACATGCCAAGACCAGGGTTTGTCAACCTTGACGCTATTGGCATTTGGGCCGTACACTTCTTTGTCATAGGAGACCTGCCTGTGCAGTGGAGGAGGTTTTGCAGCATCCTCGACTCTATTCACTTGATGCCAGGAGTAACTTTGTAGTTATGACAACCAAAGAGTTCTCCAGATATTGCCACATATCCCCTGGTGGGTCAAATTGCCCTGTCTGAGGACCACTGGCCTCCATCTCGGTGGTCTCAAGTTTGCAACCTGCTTCACCGCTCTGTGCTGCTCTAATCCTCAGCCTTCCCACAGATGATGGCCACTCTACTTCGTTTTTCCACTCTACCCCCCACTGCCTGAGATATTGCTGCATCTGCATCTAGACAAGTATGCCAAGCACAACCCTGGCCCCAGCGCATGAAGTAAAGCACATTGCTTGGAGCGCAGCGAACACTCTCCCTGGTGGCCAGGTCTCCACTGGTCTGAGTGGCCACAGCAAGATCATCTGGGAGGTAGCTGTGCAAGGGAAATCATCAGGCGGGGTGGGGAGGAGCCTGGCAGACCCTGCTGCTGGGCCTGGTGGTGTCGGCAGTTGATGGATCACCATGCTCTGACCCTGGGCAGCCCAGCCCTGTGATGGGCAGAGAGCTGCTCTGCTGTTTCCCTTTTTGGGACCTGAAGGGCTAAGAAGGTGAAGTTCCCGGGAGAGACTCCCAGCTAGGTCCATGCGGCTGGAATGTAGCCTGTTCCCAGTGCTGAAGGATGGGGGAGGCTCTGGAAATGGCTTTCTGGGATGTGTGGATCCCTCAGCACCAGAGCCTGAGCCCCAAGTGCCGTGGACCACATTAGGGAGGCAGGGTTGGGGGTGGGGTGGGGGCAGGCATTGACTCATGTCTCGAGACCAGAGTATGACTTTAGTTCTACCCTGGGTAGCAGTGTGACCTTGGGCAAATAGTGCCCTCCCTCAGATCCTCATGTTTCCCATAAAGCTGCCTTCCAATGAGAACATTCTATTCTTCTGATTTATAGGCAAAGGCAGTACTTGTAAAAAAGATGGGGATGCAGCCTTCCTAAATTTGCTTTCAGTACTGAGTTCCTGATTGGAGTAGAGCGGGTATATCAGTGAGGGGATGGGGTCATTCGGTGGCTTTCACCTCATGTTTGTGGGGCCTTAAAGGAGACACCAATAAATAGCATTCCTCTTCCCTCAACAAATTGAGAGAGGAGGCCATAGCTGAACATTTGGACTTTGGAACTTGGCCAGATTTATCAGGTAAGTCATTATCCTTCCCTGGGGTCAGTAAGTCATGTGTCCAAAAGGCCAGGAGATCTAAGGGAAAGTGACAGGCCTTGGAGAACAAGATTCATGACCAGGGCCTACTACAAAGGCCCTGTCTTCACACAGCATAGGTGACGCTGGCCTGGTCCTTGACCCCTCCCTCAGTGCTGAGGCTGATTCCAGCCCTGGTGTGGTAACCTGCTGACAAGGAAGCATTGCTACCTCATCCTCTGAGCCTATGGACAGCTCGGGGGTAACAACCAGGGATGATAGTCGTACCCACACCACCCAATGTCCCCTGAGCTCAGGTCTGGGGAATTGTTGATATTTACAGTGACTCCTAATAGAATCTCAAAATTCCAAGGGAAATCCAAAAATCTCAAAATTCCAGTGGGAGATTGGGGCATCTATGAACTATCTCAAGTTCAACATTGCACCAGAAGAGATCATATCACCTTAGTCACCGATGTCTACTTTCACCACTCAGTGGTCTCACAGCCTCTGGACCCCTGTTAGGCCTATAGAAAAAAGAGACAAGTCTCTTCCCTAATCCCTCTTTTCTTGGCTGCAGTGTGTGTGCACTCACTGGTGAAGGAGGGACAGAGAAAGAGGGAGAGAGAGAGAGAGAAAACACTCTTCAGGGGAAATGCGTACATTATTGCAATTCCTTCTTTTCCACTCTCCTCTCAGGATTTTGGGCACACATGCATATGTGCCTGTCTTTTTTTTGGAGAGGTTTTTGCTATAGGGCGCATGTGCTCACCAGAAAGACAGAAAGAGACAGAGAGACAGGAAGCAAGAAATCACTCCCCCGCCCCCCCCCCAGAGGAGATGGCCATGTGCAATCCCTTGCAATCCCTTCTCCTTCATTCTTGTCTCAGGATCTTGGGCACACACACACATGCACCTAGTGTGAGTTTAAGCCACTGGATCCGGGACTCGAACTGTGGTCGACTGCATGGGAGTTCAGCGACATAGCCATTATGCCAACTGCTGGTCCCACCTATCATGTTTTTTTTTTTTTTTTTTTTTTTTTTTGGAGAGGTTTTTACTATAGGGTGCGTGTGGTCGCCAGACAGACAGAGACATAGAGACAGAAAGCGAGAAATCACCCCCCAGGGGGGATGGTCACACTGCAATCGCTTCTCCTCCATTCTCCTCTCAGGATCTTGGGCACGCACGCACACGCGCCCTGCGTGTTTTAAGCCACCGGGTCCAGGACGCGAACCGCGGTCGACTACGTGGGAGTCCAGCGACATAGCCATTACGCTAACTGCTGGTTCCCTCACCTATCATGTTTTTTAAGCTGTCAGGTCCAGGACTCAGACCTTGAAGTTGGCTATGTGGGATTCAGCCACTTTAACTACTATGCCACCAGCTGGCCTGTCCTTCTCTTATTATGATTTTAAAGAATTATTTATTTATTTAATTTTATTTATTGTTATTATTATTATTATCATTAATTTGACCAGAGAGAGACACAGAAAAAGAAAGAAAGGGAAAGTAGAAAGCAAATCACCAGGTCTGGGATTTGAACTGTGGTCGGCCATGTCGAAGTCCAGCACCTTAACTACCATGCCATCTGCTACCCCTTATTTTTATTATTTTATTAAATTTTTTTCTTTTCTCTTTCTCTGTCTCTCTCTCTCTCTTTTTAGAGAGGGTCATGCTATGTTATAGTCCACTGTCTCAGCCTCCCAAGTAGCTAGGACTATAGGTACATGCCACCACTCCCAGCTTTTAGGGTGGACTAGGAATTGAACCTGGGCCTCCCATGTGGCCTTAGCCTGAGGAGCAGCAATGTCAACCAGCTTGTATTACTAGGGCTAGGGCTTCCCTCTTTTGTTTATTTTATTGCCAGAGGACATCCTTTTCTCTATTTCTTTATCCCGTCAAGATTTGGGATACACATGTACATGTGCCTGCTGTGTTTTTCAGCCCACTGGCGCCAGGATTCAAGCTTTGGCTGGCCATGTGTGATCTGGCTTCCTGCATGCAGTGTTCAACCACTGTGTCTCCCCAGCCCCCTTTCATTTTTAAATCAGAGGCTTAGACTTCTCCATGTGGCTGCTTTGTTTTATATTCCTCTTGACTGAGTGCAAGCCATGCATGGGCCTGTTCAGTGATGTGCTTGCAGGATGCCACCTTGCCAAGGCTGGACCAGCAGCCTGGCTCTGTTCCTGCACTCACCAGCTTGTTTGGAGGTCATCGCTCACCGTAAAAATGGTGTGAGGGGCCAGCTCTTTCTTCACTGCGGCTCTGGGCAGCCCAGCCCAACTCTCGAGTGGATGTGAGGCCAGAGAGTGAACTTCATTGTGAATGATGACACAATTCTGGAAAAATGCAGCATCTCCCAGATACAGCCTCTGGAACTTGGCCTGGGGGAGGGGGCTGGAGGGTGTCTAGTGTTTGGGCTCTTAGTTGTTCTTTGCTCCAGGGGTGTGTGTGCATGTGTTCATTGGGCACATGTGTTTTTAGATGCTCATGAGAACCCTTTTTGAGAGGCCTCTGGGGAGAGAGAGAAAATACAGAAAGCTGTGACACCTGATGGAAAATATTACGCTTGAGTCAATGGGGCTGATGTGTCTTTTCTGACTCTTGCCTTGAAACCAAACCAAACCACAGAGAGAGAAGATGAGGCACACGTGTGGCCTGTTGGGCTGGTGATTGTCCCCTGAAGTAGCTGTCCCTTCATTCAAACCGCATTTGA
Organism: Tupaia tana; assembly: GCA_026018925.1. Taxonomy (NCBI): domain Eukaryota; kingdom Metazoa; phylum Chordata; class Mammalia; order Scandentia; family Tupaiidae; genus Tupaia; species Tupaia tana. The sequence goes on from JAKSZU010000010.1 coordinate 29,959,154, forward strand.
GAAATACTTTCAGAATCACTCAGTGCTGCAGTTGGCAGGGGCCTCAAAGTTCATCATGGAAAAGGAAGAGGAAACGGAGGGCCAGGGAAGACCCATGACCTTCCCAGTTGCACAACCTGAACTTGAATCCTTTCTCTTTCTCTTTTCAGTTGCCAGAGGGCATGTGTGTTTGCCAGAGGAACACAGAGATGGGGAAAGAGGGAGACAGCACTCTCCAATGGGGCATGGTCATACTGCATTCTTTTTCCTCCATTTCTCCATTCTGCCGGGATTTGGGGCCCATGTGCACACATGACAGTCATATTTTTCGCCAGCTGGGATTTGTACTGCAGTCTGTCACATGGGATCTGGCTCCCTTAACCACTATGGCTTCAGGCCAGCCCTGAACCCTTCTCTTGATGCTGCAGAAATATTTTGTGTATTCTGTCATAGTTTCATTTTCAGATGCTGTATTGTGATATGTTTGAGAAGTTTCCTTTTTTTTTGGAGGGGGGTGATGATCTTTTTTATTTAGTAGTCTGAGTGTCACACATTATTTGAGGGGCTGTGTGGATGGAGTGTTGAGCAGGCAGACTGGGTCTTGCGCTCAAAGGGCTGATGATCAACTGGGGAAACAGCCTGGGGGAAGAAATTCTGCCTAGGATGCGCTGTGTGGGAGTGGCTGGTGGGAGGGGCTGACCTGGCCATTGTTGGGAGGCAGGAGCATGGGTGCTGATGACTGGGGTCTGATGCTGTCACTCCAGTTTTGGGACCTGAGTCAGGCACCCAGCCCAGCAATCCAAGCATAGATGACTCTGGACTGTTCTTTCTCTAGGAGGAGGTGGGATTCAAAGGCAGAGAGATATTGAAACAGCAGGGGCACTGGGATGTTGGATGTATTTTATGAGAAAATAATGGGAACACAGAGTGAGCAGGGGTATCTGTATATGAAGGTAAGGCCGCCAGGTGGGAGGAGGTTGGGAGATGGGCCAGTTGGAAGCCTCCAGGCCGCATTGGCTTCCCCCATGTGGGGAGAGGGAGCCGCTTGGAGACAGGATCCAGGGGAAGTGGTAGCATAGGCTTTGGGAAGGACGGTGACTGTGGCCAGAGGTGGGTCTCTCTCAGGGCTAAAGGGGACCCAGGCTACTTCTGGGTCCCCTTTACCCCTGAGATAGCAGGGGGGCCTTTGTGGCTCTTAGTGGTGAAGCCAATGCTGACTGGCTGTGTGAGGCTAAGGTCAGACAGGGACTTCTCTGAAAGCCACTACTTCTTTGCCCCGTGGCGGCACAGGCAGCAAGATTAATTCCCGTCAATGGCGTGCCCTGTCCTAGCATCTTTTATGCTGTACGATGACTCACTTGTGCAGGTAAGCTCTGGATTTAGGAAGAACCAGGGCATCAGAAGTTGCCCTAACCTATCTAAATCTGGGCCCAGTGTAAAGGCCTGGCTCCAACCCCACTTCCCAGTTTTCTGTCCTGTGCAGGACTTGGACCCCTGAGCTGCTGTGACTCTGTTGGCTGTAGTTGGCTCACCTTGGAACTTCCCCTTTCCTGCATCTGCCCTCTCTTCCTTAGTGCTTTGGAGAAGGCCTCTTTCATGCAAGATTTTGATGGTGTAGTGGTAATGCCACTGGGCTCCCACATGGCTGACCATGGTTCAAGTCCTGGACTCAGTGACTTGAAACTCATGCTAGGCACATGTGTTTGGGAGGAGAATAGAGGGGAAGGGATTTGTGGCATGGCCATCTCCTGGGGCGGTGATTTCTCACTTTCCCTCTCACTGTGTCTGTCCCTCCCTCCCCTGCCCCCATTCCCCATGCCATGAGTGTTTTGCACAAAGTAGTTCCCTGTGTAATGCAGTGCACAGCTCACCCCTTCCAGGAAGCCTTGTGGGATTGACTTAACCCAACTGGGATGACACCTCCCTCGAGTCCCTTTGCACTCAGGTGTTCTTTCTGTCTTGACTATGTGAGCTTTGGGAAGACTGTTGCATGATTTTCATTGGTGTGGACTCTTCCCGAGCACTCTCTTCGTGACACACACTGTGCTGTCTCATTAGTCACATAGTCATGGAGCAGCGTCAGTTTTTACTGAGACTCAGTGAGGTTAATGACTTGCCCAAAGTCAGGGTGAAAGTAGGACTTCAGCCAGGTCTGATTCCAGAACTTTGGCCTTAATCACTGGGCCTGCTGCCCTCTGTCCTGCGTACTGATTCTTCAAGATGGTTGGCTCCTGGAGGGATCGGCAGGCACGTGTAGCCTTCGTGCATCTAGCACACATTTCTGGTAATTGTGCTAGGACAAGACTCTGCTGTCTCAGGAGCTCACTAGGTGATGGAAGCTAGGATGTATAAAGGACTCTGGGTACAGGAAACGAGCACACGTTGTTGGAGTGACTTCTTGGAGGAGTGACGCAAGAACTGGCTTGGGGTAAGTCTCCCACTTTAACTTCCATTTCTTGTAAGTAATCTTGACGTGACTGAGGTTATTGCACCCTATTGTGTAAAATACTTATTCAGGAGCTGGCCTGTGACCTACTGGTTAGGGAAGCCTGCTCCCACATGGCCAACCACAGTTTGAATCCTAGCCCTGGTGGCTTGAAAATATGCTGGATGCATGTACATATGTGCCCCCAAATCCTGCAGGATAGAGAAATGGAGAAGGGATCACACATGACCACACCCCTTTGGGGGTGCTTTCTTCCTTTCCCTCTTTGGTCCTCTCTTTGTCATGCCCTCTGGACAAATTAAAACTGTTATTCAACTGAACCAGTTTAGAACTCTTTGCAGTGGTGAAGACACCCAGCTTCTGTGTTGATGTTCCTTTAAAGGAGTCTGGCATGCTCCCCTACTGCCCACTGTGCCTGGGAGGCCCCCAGAGCTCCACGCTGTGCTGCTGCAGCTAGCTTGTCCTTTAGTGGCCTTGAGTCCCCTGGTGACTGCATTCCAGGCCAGATTGGCCTCCTGCCCTTTGGGCTCCTTCTGCTCACCCACCTTGCAGCAAAATCTTGGGAGCTTGGTAGGGGAAGTGAAACCAGTAGGTGGGAGTCTGGAGTCCTGGCTCCAGGAGTCATTATCCACTTCCCAATTTCTGCTTCATCCGCCAGGCCCTGTTTGCAGAAAAGCTTCTTGAAATTCAGAGAATTTAGGAAACTTGCTGGAGGCCACACAGCAGAGTAAACAGCTAGGCCCTGCTGCCTCCTGCATGATGTTTTCTGCTGCTCCCTGGATGTAAGGCCCCCCCACCCACCACTTGCCTCAGAGCTGCTTTCTTCTGTCTCTCAGGTAGTGGCTGTGTCTGGGCTAATGAGTTTTGCTTCTAAGCACTTTCTCCTTCACCTTTTAAAATTGAGATATAATTCACTTACCATAAAATTCACCAATTTGTAAAAGCATTTTTCAGAGGGCATGTGCGCTTCTCAGAGAAAGGGAAAGTGAGAAAGCACTCAAGGGACATAGTTATGTAGAAAACGCTTTTCCGTCTTTCCCTTATTTTGAGATTTTAGGCATGCACACACCTATACCTGGCATGTTCCCTAAGCTACCAGATCTGGGACGCAAACCATATAATCAGCCATGTGGGATCCAGCTACCTTAGCCACCAGGCCATGGACTGGCCCAAATTTACCATTTTAAAGTGTACATTTTAGTAGTTCTTATACATTCACAATTTTGTGCAACATTCCACCACTGTCTATTAATAAGTCCAAAATATTTCATCAGCATCATCCCCAAAAGAAACCCTGCACCTGTTAGCAGTCACTCCCCACCTGCCCTTACTGCAGCCCCTGGCAACCATCAATCTGTTCTCTGTCTCTTTGGATTTACTTGCTCTTGACATTTCATGTAAATAGAATAATGAAATTTGCAGCCTTTTATTTTAGTTTTTAAAGAGTTATTTATTTTATTTATTATTATTTTTTTTTTTTTGGAGAGGTTTCGCAATAGGGCACGTGCGCTCGCCAGACAGACAGAGAGAGACATAGAGACAGAAAGCGAGAAATCACCCCCCAGGGGTCACGCCGCAATCCCTTCTCCTCCATTCTCCTCTCGGGATCTTGGGCACGCATGCACACGTGCCCGGCGTGAGTTTTAAGCCACTGGGTCTGGGACGCCAACCGCTGTCGACTACGTGGGAGTCCAGCGACATAGCCATTACGCTAACTGCTGGTCCCCATTATTATTATTTTTAAAATCTGCTGCAGGGCAGGTATGCTCACCAGAGAGAGAGAGAGAGAAAGAGAGAGAGAGAGAAAGAAAGGGGGAGAGGAAGTGAGAAAGCAAGCTGCCAGGTCTGGGATTTGAACCACAGTCGACCATATCGAAATCCAGTGCCCTAACCAGCACGCCACCTGTTGGCCCCAACATGTGACCTTTTGTATTTGCATATCTCATTAGCATGTTCTCAAGACTCATCTGTATTGCAGCACGTATTGGTACTGCATTCCTCTTCCTGGCTGATAATATTCCATCGTGTGGATGCACTACATTATGTCTGTCCACTCACCTGTTTATGCCTCTTTCATTTAACTCCAGCCCCCTGAGTTCTCTAGTGAGTGCAGTATTTCTGATTTTTCTAATGGAAACTTCAGTCAACATTCTTTATCTGGTAAGGCTATCTGACATATTTTCCAGATGGCCTTTGGAGACTCTGTTGCAGGATTCTGAAATAAAAAGAATATCTCCCTTCTCCAGCTCTCTAAATCTGATATAAGTGCCCTGGGGGCTTGTCCCAGTGAGGGTGGCACTGTTATAGGTGGAGGTATGTTATATCAGCAAATGGTAGGAGCCCAGTGGTTGAGCCCACTAATGAAAAGGAGTGGTGGAATGGGCTGCCCATGACTTGAATGTGAGTTCATTCACAGTTACCCCTCGCTTGACCCCAACGCCCCTTCTCTCTGTCTGTTATCTGGTAAACTCACATGAAGGAAAGAGCTGAGTGACCCCAATGCCCTCAGAGCTTCAACTCTGCTCTTGCTCTGCTAAACCTTGCTCAGCTCTGAAGCCACCACCCCACCCCAAGCAAGCCAGGGCTTTTGAAAGGAATTCCAAAGGGCTACACCTGGGTTGGGAGTGTGTTTGCCTCAAGGCCACCACAAGGATGGGGTGTGGCACCACTAGTTTAAAAACTTGTATTGGACCCCTTGCTTAGAGCATTGCCTTCATTGTCTTTCAGTTTTCTCCTTTTAAAAATTAAGATGTAATTTATATGTGACAACATTGACCTTTTTAACAAATATGTATACAGTCTTGTAACTGTCAATACCATCACAATCAAGAACACTTTCAAAACCCCCTGAAATTCCTCCAGACTTCTTTATAGTCACCTTCTATTCCTACTCGCAGCATCTGGCAACCACTGGTCTGTTTTCTATCCTTGTGTTTTTTCTTTACAAGAATGTCATATAAATGTAATTATACAAATGTGGTCTTCTGAGCCTGGCTTCTTTCACTTAGCATAATGCATTTGAGATTCGTTTATGTTATGTGTATGAATTTCTTTTTATTTCTGAGTAGTAGTTTTATTGTTTTATTTATTCAGTCCCCAGTTGAAGGACAATTGGATTGTTACCAATTTTTGGTCATCACTGTAAACATTTACGAACAAGTTTTTGTGTGAACATAAGTTTTCATTTCACTTGAGTAAATATCTAGGAGTGGGATTGCTGGGTCATATGGTAGGTGTGTGTTTAACATGAAAAACTTCTAAGAGTTGGCCTCATAGCCTAGTGGTTAAGGGAGCTGGATCCCTTAGAGCTGAGTGCAGTTCAAATTCTGAATTGAAAAACTGGGAGTGCCAGCAGGTGGTGTGGTGGTTAAGGTGCTGACTTCCACATGGCTGACTATGATTCAAGTCCTGGACTCGGTGGTTTGAAAATCATGTTATGCACATGCATGTGTGCCCTAAATCCTGACAGGATGGAGAAATGGAGAAAGAATTGCAGTGTGCTTTGTTCTGTTCGGGGGTGCCCTCCCTCTGCTTCTCTCTATTATATGGTAGACTCACATGAAGGAGAGAGCTGAGTGACCCCAGTGCCCTCAGAGCTTCAACTCTGCTCTTGCTCTGCTACACCTTGCTCAGCTCTGAAGCCACCACCCAACCCCAAAGCAAGCCAGGGCTTTTTATTTATTTATTTATTTATTTATTTTTATTTATTTTTACATTTTTCCACAAACATTTACTTTACATAGCAAAAAATTTTAGCTCATACTCCATAATTCTTGACAGTTTACAAACAACTTTCAAGATCTCAAAATACTGAATTTTAAAGATAATGTTCAAAATATGTCTTATAATTTTGTATAATTTTAAAACTCTATAACAACAAAAGCAGAATGGTTTCAAAAATATATATATACATATATATACAAATATATATATGTGTATATATATACATATTTAGAGTGCAGACACTCGGTATATATTAAGTGGGGACATACAATGTCTCTCCTTCATAGCATGGCTTGCTTCACTCAACAGTAAGTCTTCCATATTCATCCACTTCCTTTCAAAAGTCAGGGATTTGTTGTTTTTTATGGATGAATAGTATTCCATTGAGTATATGTGCCACAGTTTTTCTAACCATTCATCAGTTCGTGGGCATTTAGGTTGTTTCCATGACTTAGCAATCGTGAAAAGCCAGGGCTTTTGAAAGGAATTCCAAAGGGTTATACCTGGGTTAGGAGTATGTTTGCCTCAAGCTCCCAAAATCAATCTATTTTTTTTTTTTTTTTTTGGAGAGGTTTTCGCTATAGGGCACGTGCGCTCGCTAGACAGAGAGAGACATAGAGACAGAAAGTGAGAAATCACCCCCGAGGGGGGATGGTCACACCGCAATCCCTTCTCCTCCATTCTCCTCTTGGGATCTTGGGCACGCACGCACACGCGCCTGGTGTGAGTTTTAAGCCACCAGGTCCGGGATGCGAACTGCGGTCGACTACATGGGAGTCCAGCGACATAGTCATTACGCTAACTGCTGGTCCCTCAAGCTATGCTTCTGATCTGCTTGCTCTGTGATCTTTACCAAGTAACTGCACTTTTCTGAGTATTGTTTTCTCCATCTGCAAATGTGGACTTTTTATTAGATCTGCCTTAACAAGTGTTCCATGGAACATGTTGCAAGAGATGCTAATAGATTTGTCTGAGAAAGAGTTCTATGATCAAATACATTGGGAAATATTTCTTACTGTATCTCCTTGGAGATTTACAATGGACATTCTTATATCAAAGGCTCTGGAAAGTCGTGCAGATGAATAAAAAAAAATTGGGTCATCAGAAAAGTCATGATGCATTACATAGAAAAACAGAAAAATACGTCATGACTTTTCCAGTGACCCAGTACCTTCTTCACAATATAAATCAAGTTTCCCAAATACATTTGAGCATGAAATCCCATGTGTATGTGTGTATGTGTAACATTGCTTGGCATCTCCTAGAAAACTATTCTGCAGGCCCATCAACTTGGTAAACAGGGATAGGGGATCCTTCAACTTTTCTAACTTAAGTTGTCTTGGCTAAAGAAAATGTTAAATCTCTTTCCAGTCATGCTTTTAGCTTTTCATCTCTTGTTTTCCTATCTCTCTTTCAAGTATGAAAACCTAGTTGATTACTGACGGGTCTCTTCCATATCATACATTCCTGAGAGAAGACGGGTGGCAAGCAGAAGGCAAGTTAGGAGGCTCAAAGCATTCGTCTTCTCATATGTGATGTGCCCCCAAGAGACTTCACATTTGTCATCAGAATGAGCTGCTTGCACGCTGCGATGAGTGCTCTCCACTGGCGTTTGCTACTTGTTTCTGTGTCGTTTTGCAGCCTGCTTCTTCTGAATTACAGTGAGATGACTATGATTAGGTATACCTCCTTCCATTACAAGTATTAGAAGCTCAACTCCAACTGGCTTAAGCAAAACAATAAAAAAAAAAAAAAACTCCAGAGACTTTATTGGTACATCTGTCTGGGAAGTTGAGTCTTGGGTAGTTATGTCAGTCATCTGGAATGTTTCCCTCTCTGTTTCCTGTCTCCCCCCTTCCTAAGGCTCCTGGCTCAGCCTCTCTCTGAGTGCTGGCCCCTTTCTCTCTTGCCACTGCTCATCTTCCTCTATCCTGGGGAAGATAGTCAGCTGCTGTATGCCTTTAAGATTTGCCATCTCCCCAAAAGAAAGATTCTACTCATCCCAGCACCCACATATCAAATGTCATTAAAGGAGGCAGCTCAGCTTGCTTGGGTTTTGTGTGTACCCCTGCAGTGACTGTTGTGAGCAGAGATTGGGGTTCTGTGGTTTGTCAGGCCCGAGCCCTGTGCAGGTAGCAGGCATTGCTGGGCTGGCTGCACATAGCAAGTGACCATTCTTCAGCAGAGAGAGGGCCTCTAGGTGGACAAATCAAGTTACTCTCTGCAATGCGCCCTCCCTTTCCTAGTGGCAGGGAAACCCTGGATGGGCTTGGTGTAGTGTCGCAGCTTCATCTGACCACAAAGAATAATTCGTACAGGATACCGGGGTCCAAAGAAAAAGGTACTGACTTATCCTGGAGAGCACAGTGTCCAGCTGGGAAGGCCAAATCGGATTCACTCTGTCCTTTTGTGCAACTGCATGGTGGGTGAGCAGGGGTTGTAGCAGCCTTTTTGGGAAGACAGCAACCATCATCCATCTTAATTTGTGCTTCCAGGAACCTAGGGGTCCTTCTGTTGTGAATGGAGCTCATGTTTCTTGTCTCAAAGTGTTGCTCCTTCCGCCCATAATTTTTGGGGTCTCTTCTAGGCTCTGTCCTCCTTGCCTCCTATTCCTTAGTTTCCTTCATCTTGTCAACTCTTCTGTGAACCAGACATCACTATCTTCACTTACAGGTGAGAAAACTGACGCTCAGGGTAGGGAAGGCCTTTGCTGAGGCTTCTCAGCAGGTAAGAATTTCGACGTTAAGTTGGGGTATGGATTGAAAATTTACGTCCTCTCACAAGTTCTGGTGAAACCCTAACCCCCCGCATGATATGCAGCCTTTGGGAAGTTCTTAGAGGTAATGACATCATGAGGATTTCTTCATGAGACCATGAGCAAATTAGTGTCCTTACAAGAGAAGAAGAGACCAAAGGTCTCTCCACCACGTGAAGACACAGCAAGAACGGAGCCCTTCCTAGGGAACTGAATTGGCCAGCACCTTGATCTTGGATGTTCCAGCCTCCAGAATCATGAGTAATAAGATTATTTTTAGAAAGATTATTTATTTTATTTATTAATTATTATTATTATTATTTTGCAGAGGTTTTGTTTGTTTTGTTTTGTTTTGCTATAGGGTGCTTGTGCTCACCAGAGAGACAGAAAGTGAGAAATCACCCCACTGGGGAGATGGCCATGCCACAATCCCTTCTCTTCTGTTCTCCTCCTGGGATCTTGGGCATGCAAACTGCGGGACTTGAACCACTGTCAGCCATGTAAGAATCCAGCGAAGTAACCACTATGCCATCTGCTGGCCCCTATTATTATTATTATTATTTTTAATTTGACCAGAGAGAGACAGAGATAGAGAGAAAGAGAGAGACAGAGAGAAATAAAGTGAGAAAGCGAGCCACCAGGTCCAGGACTCAAACTGTGGTTGGTCACGTGGGAGTCGAGTGCCTTAACCACCACGCTATCTGCCGGCTCCAATGAGTGATAAGTTCTTGTTGCTTAAGTCACCCAATCTATGGCACTGTGTTACAGCAGCCTGAGCTGATCGCTGCAGTTGGAGTTCTCAGCCTTCATTAAAGTGCTAGGTTCCACTATACTACAAACAAGGAGCTTCCCCTCTCAAAGGGCATGGGGATATTTCCAGGCAGTCCAGATCCTCTAGGAAGATCCTGGGCCCCATAGGTCCTAGCCTACAACCACTGTCTGCTTGCCCTCTTGGCTGCATTCCATGCTAGGAGGCCTCTGAGGCTCACTGGGTGCAATCAGGTTGCCTGCTGAGGGCTGAAGTCCAGGCACTGGGATTTGCATTGAGTCCTGGCTTGATTCCCTTTGGGCCGCAACCTCAGCTGTACCTGAGACTGCCTGGAGACAGAGGGCATCCTACTTTTTCCCAGAAGGCTATCCTGAGGTGCGGGGTAAGGCTGCTGTGCCCGTTGTCTCAGGGAAGTTTATTTGAATATGTGGTGGCCTGAATGGTCTAGTTTCTTAACCTACTTGGTTGTTTTTTTTACCAAGGAGAGCTCTTCGCAATCACTCAGCCACCATCCAAGGAGCTTTTCCTTCCCTTTCATTACTTGCATGTTTTGGAGGGTGGGGAAGTTTAAATAGTAAAGCCGAGGGTCAGCCAAAGGAGCACGTTATCTAATCTTTGTGGCCTGGGTAGGAAGTAGGGGTGGTAGATTCCACATGGAGCCAAAGAGGCCTTTGCAGGTTTTTTTTTTTTTTTTTTTTTTTTTTTTTTTTTTAACCTACCTGGTTAAGAAGCCAGAGGGCCTTTTCTGCACATTTCCCACGAGGTTTGGGTTTGACCAGTTGGTGGGGTGGGGAGGTGTGTTTTATTATTTGGCACTGGCTCGGATAGCCCCTCCTTTCGGTTTCCGGTTTAGGAGTTGAGTCATAATGGCTGGGTAAACTGAGCATCAGACTGTAGGTTCCTGACCAGGGCCAGTCAGGGATTCCCATGCCGAGATGGACAACCTCCCCTCCGGGGTGGCTTAGAGGTTGGAGGCAGAGCTCACATGCCCTGATATGGGCATTAAGGAGGTTGGCAGGAAGAAAGACAAAGAAAGCGGTGGACCAGTCTTGGGCTCTATAGCAAGTAAGTGCAGCAAATTGCTTGTGGGCAGAAGTTGTCCTTCTTGAAATGCAGATATCAGGGTAGATGATAGCTCAGTACCTGTGATCCAGATAGTCTCTGGGGACATTTTCAAAGCTGTGGTTTTAGTTGTGAGCTTCACCCAGGCTCAGTCATACAAATGGGGACCTGGAATTGGGAGGGAGGGCTTGCTGCCCAAGCACCAGAAAATGGATCCACCTTACCTCCTCTGCCCAGCCAGGTCTAACATCCCAGACATTGCCTCATAGGAAAAGGGGTCCCTTGAGGGGGAAAAATGAAAGAAGACTGGGTTTCTGCAGGTATGAGGAAGGGGAGGATGGATCCCCAGTGAGCATCCCCTCTGGAGCCCTGGGGTTGGGGACCTGCAGGATATGTCCTAAGTAGCAAAGAACAGAGTAGAGATGATTGGCACTAACTCAGTGCCCATTCTGGACACCGGCCTCCCCACACCCCCACGTGCACTCCCAGATGGGGAGATTCCCTGTATCTGTTATTTACCTCTCATCTACTTCTGATGCAGCAGATGGGAAAATTGAATCAACAGTTTCAACTTTAGAACAACCTTTGTGTTAAATTGAAAACACATAATTTGATGATTTAAAAACAAAACCCAACACTGTTTTTCTGGTTTTTGGGTGTAATGTTCTTCTGTGTAGAGAAGTGGGTTCACTGTTGGGGAGGCCTCGATGTAGCTTCTCTGCCTCCTCTCAGCCCTGTGCGTTGGTTTCAGCAGATGGTCCTCATGTCTGTGGACCCACCACGATTGCCCTCCTTCTGCAATTTTCATTGCACAAGATGGGATGTGATTTAGTGGTTAGACGATCGGGGTGTCTGGGCTTGCATCCTGGCTCCTTTAGGATTCAATTAGGATGTGACCTTGGGGAATTTGTTTAACTTCTCTGAGACTCTTGTTTTTATCTGTAAAATGGAGATGATAATAGGGTTGTTGAGACTGAAATCATTAACATGTGGCGTATAATAAACGCTGACCAAGTACTCGCTGTTGTCATAGTAGTAGTTGTGGCAGTAGTTGTGGGTGGTCACATCGTCATCCTCATCTCAGGACATAGGGGCAAGGTGGAGTAATGGATAGGGGTGTGCGCTCTCTTGTCCCTGTGAAGTGTGATCCCAGCCCTGTCTGCAGGCCTTGATCTAGAGGTGGGATTCATCAATCGTCTGCTGAGCTTGGCATCACTTCTGGGGCAGTTTGAGAGTGGCTAACAAGGGGGGTAGGCTCATTTTGTAGCCCAGTACCTGTGACCCAGCAGGCCACCCTCCCAGATGAGGATGATGTCTGACTCCTCCCCAGGGGAGACTGGGAGCCTGGCTACTAGCTGATTGTAATTCTCTTACCTCATTCTGGAGTCTTCCGGGCAACTTTTCTGTTTGTTCTCTAATAGAAACATAGAAACAGGCCGGCATCATGTCTAAACAAAGAGGGACTTTTCACAGGAAGTTTGACAACCCAGCGTGTTCTCCTTGCTGTTGAAGCATGTGGCCTCTTCTCTGACAATTGGGGTGACTTGCTGGAGAACAATAGACAATAGTTGTGGCCTGTTTCCTGTGAGAAAGCAGAATGGGTATAAGTGGGTGTCCGGAGCCCCCATCCCCATGGACGGGATTTCCTGAGATGTGTGCAAGGAGCCCTTGAGATCATGGCACCTGCGACGTCGGCCCAGGGGTGAGCGCAGCGAGGATGCACTCTGCTGGGGCTCCCCCCGGGCAGGCCCTGTTTGGAGAGCTTCACGTGCTTTACTCCTGTGGAGGTACGTGAGGGCTGACTTGAGCTGCCGAATTTGCTGTCCAAGCCTCTTCTTCAGAACCACCTTGGAAGAGGTCAGCCAGCTCCACGCTGACCTTGCGGGGAGGCAGCCTTACTGGCCCTGCCCCTGCCTGCTCTGCCAGCTGCCCCACACGCCAGTCTCCCCTGCCTGTCTGCTCCTGCCATTTGCCCTCCTTTGAGACCTTGGATGTGCCTTCCTCCGTATTGTTTCCTCTGCCTGGAGCCTCCCCTCTCCTCTTCTCTGCCCTTCACCCTTTGGATTCTTACTGACCTTCAGGGTTTGACACAAATGATATCTTCTCAGGAAGGCTCTTATTTGCTGTCCTCAGTAAGTAACTGGGCTCCTTCGCAGACCTTCCCAGCCCCAGAATTCTTCATCACAGTCTCCTGTTCATTTCTTTCTTTCCAGTGTTTAGCAGAGCTTGTCGTTGTACACTCATCGGTATACTTGCACGCTCACCTCTCTGACTGGACCAGAGGCTGCTGGGCACCGGCCTTGATCCGTGCTGCCCATAGCTGCCTTTGCTTAATTTCTGACCCTCCAATGCTGGGTGAATGGAGGGATGAATTGAGGGGGTGGGGAGGGCTCTCTGGGACATTTTCAGCAGTTTCTTCTGAGAGGTGTGAAGTCAAGAATTATGTATGACTTTTGTAAGGAAAACAGGCATTTCCTTTCTCACAGCTCAAACTGCAGTGAGCTTGGCATACCAGTTCAAAGGAAAAAAACAAAACAGCAACACTCAGTTCTTAAGAAAGCTCTGGAAATCTCATCTGTGTTTGAGTGCATTGGCATTGCTGGGCCTCTGGAGGAACACAAATGTGGAATTTGAACTCTACCCTCCCTCAGAGAGCAAGGCTGAATTGATAGGACAAATGCATTTAAATGTCACGAATGTTATTATTAGTCGTAATCTTATCTTTGTTAATAATAATCACAGGACCCGCCTAGGAGTTACTGAATAGCAGACAGTGCTTTTGTAAGCTCACATGCCAGATAGCACCGAAGACCTGGGGAGGCGCTGGCACCGTCTACATTGAGAGGGATGGCGTGTTCCCCGGAAACTCACTTTAGACACGCGTGGACAGCCATATCCTCTACACCCTTTGGACGCTGGTCATTCAGATAAGTGTCCTGGAGGCCATGGCCCCTGTCTGATATTTGCCTGGCCTCTTCTGAGGTTCCTTCGTCCCCTGAACTGCCAGCACAACAGAGGGTCTGCAGGTTTGGGAACTGCAAGGCGGTTTCTCTTTACAGAGTTCTCTGCGTGGCCTTTTTCCCTTCTATTGTTTGCCATCCCAGAGGCTGGCTGAAACAATGTGTTTCCTACAGATTTTGTTTGCCTGCATTGATTTCTTTGTTTTGCTCTAGTAAACAGACATTTAGCATATACAGATCTGTACACTTGACAAAGAAATCTGGAGCCTTGGCTGGGATAGCTGCGCTGAGTCACCACCTCCTTGAGCCTGAAGCCTTGAATGGTCCAGAGGCTGTGAATGACTCATCCCCCCCATGCAGGCCCGTGTGTGCGGGGTTCTGTGGTCAGCTCTGGCAACAGAGGGGAGGGTTGGGTGTCCGACTAGTCGGAGAGACGGATATTTGAACACTAGGTTAGTGACGTGGTTAAGCACGTGGACTCGAGCTCTACTCCCTGAAGTTCAAGTTTGAGCTCCAGCGTTTTTGTTAGCTGTGTGAAAGGGGGAAGTTGTGTGCCTAACACAGGTCTGTTTCCTCATCTGTCAGAGCAGTACCTACTCACGGGCTGTTGGGAGACTCAAAGGAGTTAATAGATGGAAATGATGTGACACAGCACCTGCTTGTGTCATCTCTGGGCCCTATTGTGTAGGCTCTTCACAGTGTCAGTGGTCCTGTTGGGAAGGGCTTTCCTGTGGACCCACTTGACTTGGAAATGGAATCTGAGTGTCTATCCCTGTAGGCCAATGTGGTCCTCCTGGATGTGGTGATGATGCCCCCATTTATAAGAGATGGTTCTGACATCCTGGACTTCTCCCTTATACAGGACCCTGTGCTGACTGCATCAAGTGGTAGCTAAGGGCACTGATACTGAATGGGGTAGACCTGGTTTGTACCCTAGCTCCCACTCATACCAGCTGTACCTGCGATTTACCCTCTTAGAGCATTTCTCAGGTGTGAAACAGCACGTGAGACCCTTGCCTCACGGGGTGGCTATAAGTATTAATTACACTGGTGCGTTTGTAAGGTAGGCAGAGTCAGCACTCAGTATTGGGTTTTGCCCTGACCAGTGAGCGGGCATTGGGAATGCCAAGGAACCTAGAGTGGGGAGCAGAGGAGCTGATCGAAGTCTTTAACTTACCAGGGTCTGAGCCCATCAGGTATTCTGGGATGTCTCTGGTCCTACTGATAGACCTGGAGCAACAGGGAGGCAAGGCCATTCTGGAGAGGCCTGAAGTAGCTGGAGGGAGGAATTCTTGTGCCGAGAGGGCTTTAAGCAGAAGCTGTATAACCCATTAGCAGGGAGGCACAGTCTCTCTGATAACCTTCAAAGTCCTTCCTGAACCTTCTAAGGTTCTCCCCTTTGGTACCATGTACACACCAATCCCTGTACCTCAGAATACGAAGAGAACTAGACTGAGGAAGGGTTTAACTTGGAGAGGCTCAGTCAGAGAGAAGAAGATTACATGTGGTTATGAGCAATCAGAATGTGGATTTCCAGAAGGATCT
The DNA here is from genome assembly GCA_026018925.1 of Tupaia tana. NCBI lineage: Eukaryota > Metazoa > Chordata > Mammalia > Scandentia > Tupaiidae > Tupaia > Tupaia tana. The sequence goes on from JAKSZU010000010.1 coordinate 29,974,393, forward strand.
TGATGGTTTTACTCTAAGTGGAAAGGAGGTGATTTTTTTTTAAAAAGAATTAAATTTGACCAGAGAGAGACGGGCAGGGGTGGGGGTGGGTGAGAAAGCAAGCTGCCAGCTCCAGGACTCAAACCGTGGTGAACCATGTGAAAGTCCAGTGCCTTAACCAGTACACCCCCCACCAGTCCCAGGGAAGTGATTTTGAGAAGAATTTTTTGGTACCTGTTCTGAGGCTGGTAGTGATGGGGACCATGGTCAATACTGGTGGCACAAAGGAGACTTTGCTGTGGTCTCTTCCAAATAGAGCTCCTTCTAGACTTCTACTGCTCATAAGCTGTAAATGTCAGGAGAACATGCAGATTCCACATGACCGTTTTAGAAGGATTTTTGTCCAGGTTGTGGCACACTGGAAATGCAACTGGACCCACATGGGAAAGGTCCTGGGTTCGTGTCCTAAGGCCTCTTTGAGTGTGTGGATGTGGATGTATGCCTGTGATTCAGGCCAGTCAGGCTTAGAGGTAGATTGTGGCCTGAAAACTCTGCTGGAAGTGCCTATCTCTTTAAAGAAAGAAACTTTAAATTTTTTCTTGTTTTTTAGAGAGATTTTTGTTATAGGGCGTGTGTTACCACAACAGAGACAAAGATAACAGAAAGCAAGAAATCACCCCAGGGTGACTGACCATGCCACAATCCCTTCTCTTCCATTTTCTTCTTGGGACTTTGGGTGCCCACGCACATACATCCAATGTGAGTTTCAAGTCAGTGGGTCCAGGACTCTAACCACAGTCAGACATGTGGGAGTCCAGCACCTTAACCACTGTTTTACCTGCTGGCCCCAACTTTTTAAAATTAAAAAAAAAAAAAAAAAAAAAAAAAAAAATTGTCAGAAGGTACAGGCACCCTTCAAAAAGATTAAAAAAAGAGATAGAGGAAGAGAGAAGAAGAGAGAAGAAGCAACCTACCCCCTCCCCCCCCCCCATGGGACATAAACACCACAATGCCTTTTCTATCTCCCTCTCCTTTCAGCATTCTGGACAGGAACTTCTGTGTGCCTGGTGTTTTTCTTAAAGTTCATTTATTTCTTTGGTCAGCTCATGGCCTGGTTTGGGGGCTTGAGAATGCCTTGGGCTGAAGTGTGGGAGGCTGGCTCCCTGCCCCAAACATCTGTTGTAACACAGATTAATCATGAATGAATTTACTCAAAATCTTTTTTATTTTAAAAAATTTGCTAGAGCTCTCTTACACATTCACCAGAGAGAGATGTGAGGAGAGGAAGTACTCCCCAGTGGGGTACCCCCACAAGGTGCTGAGGCATTGGCACCCTCAGGCCACAGTTGTAAGTAGACTACAGCCCTAACCCACAGGGTGAGATTCATTTCTCCAGGCTCTGTTGTCACTGGCCACCTGCTTATCATCCCTTTTTGTATGATGGTGGGAAAGTGGCTGAACCACATAACTGTTCTCCAATGCTGTCACCTTCATCTCTTGTTGAGGCTGGGTGGCCTTCCCTCGAGTCTATGTATTCTCCTTCTCTTCAGCTAGTTAGAGCTGGGTATGTATGATAAGTGAGAGAGCTCTGAGGTTCTTGGTTTGAAGCAAAGCTTGGTTAGCCATTGGCATCTGATTGAGGGCTGGTTCCAACCCAGCTATGCTACCTAAGAAAGGAACTTGAGCACTGGCCAACACCCAGGTCATAACATTGACCTGGCAACACAGGAGGCTGTGGTTTCTCTTGTGGCACGGAATCACGAACCACACTTATCTTTGAGATGTCTGACCCCGACAAGACTGGAAAATATGAGCTAGCAAGTGGTAACTGTGCAGGGTGGGGCTGCACACTGATAGAGAAGAAAGGCACACTAGCAGGAGGCTGGCGCAGAGAGATTGCAGGCATTGGCTTCTGTTTCCTGGCTTCTACAGGGCCGTCATCCACGCTTCCTTCAAGAGGTGACTGGCCCATTAATTGTGCACGTCACCCTGGCTTTGTGAAAGATATCTGAGTTGGCAGAGGTCAGGGAGACTCAAGACAGTTATCTTTACCTGGCTGTTCTTTGATGGTGGTTTCACCCAGTGACCCTGTTGTGCCCCTTGAAGTGTAGGCTGGGTATTCTCCTGCAGACTGCTGCCTGCAGCTGGAGGCAGGGGGCTACATCTTTGTCTGTTGAATGAAGTTACAGTTTTAGGTTTCACTGTCCCCTTGGCTGACTGGCTCTCACACCCTGTGATATAGCTGGGACCCTCTAGATGGACTCTGAGGCCCCTAGAGCCCCAATAACTCTGACAGGAGAGTCAGCACCCAAGGGTTCCTCTTTCAGTTCTAGCTCTTGCTGGGTGGCCTCGAGCAAGTATCTTGGTCTCTGTGGACTGAAGTTCCTGTTGTTAGGAGGAAGTTACTCTGGAAATGCAGAGATTCTTCCAGTTTAAAATACCTTGGGGAGAGCAATATTGCAAAGGTGTTAAGAACCTGGGACATGAATTATGGTTTGCCCACACTTTGGCTTCCTAGGCCCTGTCTCTGCACCTGTGAGATGCTCATGGCACTTCTACCTCGCTCAGTTCGGGGAAGATTAAATGAGGCGGTGCAGGCCCAGAAGCATAGTTCCTGGCACGGCAATAAGGCTCAGTAGGTGCCAGCTCTCCTGTTATCATGATTGTGGGTGTGACCTTCATGGGGAGCAAGGTTCCTGGCTGTTGCCGAGGTTACCAACTGGATAAGCACCAGAGCGAAGTGCCGAGGCCATGCGGTTGATTAGCATCTTTGGTTTCTTTTCTCTAAGCAGGGGCCTGGACCTGTAGTGTGAACGTGACCTGCACCCGACCTGTTATAAATGGGATCAGGGCCGCTGCAAGAGGGACCTGTTAGCTCCTTTATGCTAGGCAGGTGAAGACCACCGACGGTATTACTACTTCCTGAGACAGCCAGTCTTTCACTTACTGTGAAGGAGACTTGATACAGGGGAAGAAAACAGATGGCAAACCCTTTATTCCCAATGATAAATGATGACCTTTGGAACTAGGGTCCAATCTCAATTCTCCAACTGATTTTTTTTTGGCTGTGGTAGTTTTAAAGTTATGCTATGCTGTGCTTTCAGGGGCTACTGTTTTTTGCTGCAGTAGTTTTAAAGTCATGCTGTGCTGTGCTTTCAGGGGCTGCTGACCCCTGTGAGATGCCACGAAGTTAGATGGGTGCCTTTGGGAAAGCATTCAGAAATTACTCATTGGAGGGGACCAGCAGGTGGCGTGGTGGTTAAGGTGCTGGACACTCCCACATGGCAAACCACGGTTTGAGTCCTGGACCTGGTGGCTTGCTTTCTCAATTCCCTTCTCTCTTTCTCTCTGTGTGTCTCTCTTTGTCAAATTAAAAATAAATGAATGAATAAATAAAATTAAATAAATAAGTCTTGGGGACAGCAGGTGGCATGGTTGTTAAGGTGCTGGACTCCCACATGGCCAACCATGGTTTGAGTCCCAGACCTGGTGGCTTGCCTTCTCATTCTCCTTCTCTCTCTCTTGTCTCTCTAGTCAAATTGAATAATAGTAATAAAGTAATAAATAAATGAAATACAAACAATTTAAAAAAAATAAGTCTCTTTAAGAAAGTAAATTACTCATTGGAATAAAAATGCACATGAGCAGGAGGGAGAGGGCTGAGCATGTGTAAAAAGGAGTATTATGCACGCAGTGCTCCCAATTTGATATCATCAAGGAAAGAAAGGGCTACCGGGAGTCTGGGGACCATCTTGCTGGGTAATACAGATAGGGTTCCGGTTGTGTACAGCTGTCCTAGCTCTGCAGTAGGTTTTGAGACTCTTTCTTGTCAGGGTTTGAAGGAGTTTGTGGTGTCCTTTACCAGATTAAACCTTGTTTTTTTTGGTTACCAGAGAGTATATGCGTGCATGCAAGAGAGAGCACAATAGAGAGGGAGAAGGGGAAAGCACCCCTCAATGGGATGGGATCACACTGCAGCCCTTCTCCATTTTTCCATCCTGTCAGGATTTTGGGTACACACCTAATGCATCCAGGGCCAGGATTTGAACCATGGCCAACCATGTCTGATCCAGCCTCCCTTAGCCCCCAGGCTATGGGCTGGCCCCAAATTAAAATTTTATACATCAGAGATGGCTGGGTTTGTGTTGTAAAGGCATATAGCTCAGACCCTATCCTAAAGGATGCATTTCTAAAGTGAAATCAGAGAGTGTTTTTGGTTTTCTTGAAGGGGCCTTTGACATTTTAGCAATATGACTGGTAGAGCAGGTAGATGACCCCAACAGGGTGTGAGGCCAGTCCATGACTGTCAGAATCGAAGAGGAGGGACCAGCAGTTAGCGTAATGGCTATGTCGCTGGACTCCCATGTAGTCGACTGCGATTCGAGTCTTGGACCCAATGGCTTAAACTCACGCGGGGTGCGTGTGCATGCATGCCCAAGATCCCAAGAGGAGAATGGAGGAGAAGGGATTGCAGCGTGACCATCCCCCCTGGGGGGTGATTTCTCACTTTCTGTCTTTCTGTCTCTCTCTGTCTGTCTGGCAAGCGCACACGCCCTATAGCAAAAACCTCTTCAAAAAAAGAAAAAAAAAAAAGAATCAAAGGGGAGACAAACTTTCGGGAGGATAAAGTCCACTTTTTACATATGAGAAACTAAGACCCAGCGAGGGTTAGTGAAGGGCCTAACGGCACACAGCTAGTTAGGCCAGGCTGGAACCTGAACCCAAGTCTTATTTGTAATCCAGGGCTCTTCTGTGAACAGCCTATGACTTGTCACCATTCACAGGAGTCATATAATAATTGATTATTATGTTCAGCATTACCGTACCAATTTATTGGGTCCTAAGAAAAGTCATGACATATTTTTCTGTTTTCCTATGCGAAATGCGTCATGACTTTTCCGATGACCCAATATGTTGGCGAATAAAGATAATACCTTACTATGTGTTCTTTTTTAAAAGTGAAAAAGTGACCTAACCATAATGTAGGATGTTTTTGTAAGGAGCAGAGTCCACCAACCATGAATATTTTGGCATATTTCCTGTTTTTGTGCCCTAAGCAAGAGAGAAAGAACAGACCTACAAAGTAAATAAATGAGCAGACAGAATTATAATTATGTTAAACATATTATTCAGCTTGACCTTGATGCTATTATAAGTTGAGTTGAAGTCCCTGGATCACCATATAGCTACTCATTGTCCTTGTGACTCAGGAAAGTTTTTTTTTTTAATTATTAATTTAATTTATTATTATTATTATTTTAATTTGCTATAGGGCACATGTGCTCATCAGAGAGAGAGAGAGAAAGCAAACCACTGGGTCTGGGACTCGAATTGTGATCAGCCTTGGGGGAGTCCAGTGCTTCAACCACCGTGCTACCTGTTGGCCCCGTGATTTGGGAAAGTTTGATGCCTTGGTGAAACCTCTGGATCATGTGACCATGTTTTAGCCTCATGGTAAACACATCTTTAAGCTCAGTTACTTTGAGTGGAGAATTAGGGGGTCTTGGACCCATAGGGTTGTTGGGTTGGGATCCTCTTGCTGGGCTCTGCTGCACATTGTGTGTCTGTGGGGTCCTGACACTGCGATCAGTTCAGCCAGACCAGCAAGTAAGCTTGCAGTCCACCACACCAGGAGGAGACACCCTTGCTGGCTGACTGTGTGGAATTTCCACTTCCCAACTGTTCTCCAAACTCGAGGACATGAAGGGTCTTCTAGATGTGAACACAAAAATCGTAATATCTGCAGTTCTCAAAAGGATTACTTGACAGTGTTGAGACATGATCTCTGTCTAAAGGAATAGCAGTAGTAAGTGGAAGGTGGCAGGAAGGTGGCCCCTGAGGTTGGTCCTCATAGCTTTGTTACAGAATGTCAGAGAAAGCTTCTCTCCTTCTCCTTTTTTCTCTTCCCTGCAACACCCCTGCCATGAGTGCCCTGACACTCCAGGCTGGGACCCAAGAGCCTGTATTCTTTTAAATGGACTTTATTGATTATAATTGACAAATGATAAACTATACATATTTAAAGTTTACGATTTAAGGGCCATCTCTGATGCAGCAGTAATGTGCTGTTCAAGAGAAACTAATTTCTTTTTTTAAAATTTAATTTAATTTATTTCTATTATTATTATTTTAAATTTGCTATAGGGCACTTGTGCTCACTGGAGAGAGACAGAGAGAGAGAGAGAGAGAGAGAGAGAGAGAGAGAGAGAGAGAGAGAGAGAGAGAAAAGAGAGAAAGCAAACTGCTAGGTCTGGGGATCAAATCATGGTCAGCCATGTGGGAGGCCAGCACCTTAGCCACCATGCCACCTGGCAGTCCCGAGAGACTGGATTTCTATAGGGTGACTGGGGTTCAAATCCCCAGCCTGTCAGCTTCAGCATGCTGGGCATACATACTGGCACACATGCCAGTGTCCAAAGTCTGTCAGGCTCGAGGACTGAAGGAAGGGAATTACAAGGTGTGGCCAGGCCCTACTGGGGATGCTTCTCTCTCACATGCTCATACTGTATCATGAATAAAGAAAAAGTAGGATATGACCTGAGACGTTTGGCTATATCTGAACCCCTGTGAAACCACACACCACAAAAATGTTAGTGAACATATCCGTCACCTCTGAAAGCTTTCTCATGCCCCTTATAATCTAACCCTGTCATCTTCCCTGCCTCCCCCAGCCCCAGGCAACCACTGGTCCCGCTTTAGTCACTGTGGATTAGTTTGGATCTTCTAGAGTTACCTATTGATATGAAGAGACTCATATAGTAAGAACTCTTTGTTATGTGGCTTCTTCCTCTCACCCACGGTGTTACACGCGTCAGTAGCTCACTCCTTCCAACTGGTGTCCTGCTGTATGGATTTACCAGTTTGTTTATCCACTGACCAGTTTGGACAGTTGGGTTGTTTCCTTTTCTTTGCTGTTTGAATGTAGCTGTTGTGAATGTTGCATACAAATCTTTTTGTGGACAGATATTTTCTTCCATCTTGGGTAAATACCTAGGAATGACTGGGTCAGGTGGCAAGTATAGATTTAACTTTCCCAGAAATCAGCACTCTGTTTTCCAAAGTAGTATACCATTGGACTGGGAATCTGCATCTTTAAATAAGCTCCCCCAGTGGTTCTCTGATAGCCTCTTCCTCCCAGAGACAATCTAATGGCCCTGAGGTTGGCCCTGAGCAATGGGTCTTGTGAGCCAGTCTCCCCCTATTCACTCACTCAGGCTGGCTTGGCCTTGGCATCTATTTTCCTGCAGGCTGCCTCTGTCCAGGGGTTATTGGAGAAGCAGAGGAAGAACTCGGGCTCTTCCTATCCACACCCACCTTCAACCTCCCCCTGCTACCATAGACACATCACCTTTTAATGGGATTGGTAAGCTGATGGCAAGTCTCTTATGCCACAGTTACCCACACAGAGGCCTTAAACAGGCAGATGACTCCCCTTTGGTGCTAAGATTCTCGTAACAAAATACCACATCAGAATTTTACTTTTGAACGGTTCTGGAGGTTGGAAGTCCAAGGCCAAGGCGCCGGCAGGGTTGGATTCATCAGAGGCCTCTTTCCTCAGCTTACAGGTGGCCGCCCTTTTGCTGCCTCCTCACATGGCCTTTCTTCTGTGCATTTGGTGTTTTTCTGTGTCCTAATCTCCTTTTCTTATAAAGACACTGATCATACTGGATTAGCCTACCCTCACGGCCTCATTTTAACATGGTTTCCCTAAAGGTCTGTCTAAATAATAGCCACATCCTGAGGTACTGGGGGGTTAGAACATCACATGAATTTTTGGGGGACCCAGTCCAGCCCATAGCAGGTGACAAGCCCCGAGCTTGGTGCTTATGAAAGCAGATGAATTGGATTGTTCTGTTTTCCATGGATCTCAGCATCCTCTAGGGAAGAAGGTAGGAAAGTCTAATTTTCTGATGAGAAAAAGACCCAGAGGAGGATCTCAGTGTTACTATGTGGGGAAAGAGGGGCAGATGGTTGAGACAAATTTGACTCTGGTGACAACAACAAGGGCTTCTCGTGCCGGTCCATGCATACCCTTCAGAGCATGCTAGGATTCTTGAGGAGTGGGTAGCTGGTGGCCTGTGGTCCCCTGACATTCCGTGGCTGAATCCAGCCATTACTTATTTGAGGGGTGGGGTGGAGGGAAGGGTAATGGAACAGAAAGAAAGTCTGTGGAAAACAGAGAACCACAGGAGAATGTAGATATTTGTTCTGTTGCTTGATAAATTGTTGCCTGGCTTGATGGTGGGGTGAGGGACACATATCCTGTGTTTCGGTCCTTGGAGTCCTGTCTCCAGAACCCTACAAACCCAGTGCCCAGAGTGTTGCACCGGGGCTAGGAACTGGCTGTGTTGGGGCTTTACCGTAGTCAGTGGGGAGTCCCCTGCTCTGCACCCAGGGTGTTGGAGTCTGTTGAGCCTTGAACTCCACATTTCCCTGTCCATACAGAAGAGCTTTCATTAAGGGGGACAATGACTAACGTAAATCAGTGTAGGGACAAGTTAGGTTTAATAACGAGTTGCCTGAAGTATGCTTTGTCTGAGTGTTAACAGGCAATGATGATAAATGCTTTGTGCTAGAACATACGCAGCATCAATTCTCTGAGCCCGTGGGCCACACACTTGTCGCCTGCAGCTCACAGACGGGGTTTTTCCTACTGGGCTCTGTACCTGCAGGAGGATGAATGTCAGCTTTCTCTGGCCAGCCAGGCCAACGTCTGCCCATCCATCTCTCTGTCATCACTCCAGAGTGGCTCTGACAACTCTGATCTGCTGTTACTGGCTTTTCAGTTCCCTTTGCCTTTTAGGTTGATACCTGTTTTCTTCTTCTTTTTACTTGCCAGGGGGCATGTGTGCTCTCCAGAGAGAGGGTCTTTTTTACATTTCCCCATCCATCAAGATCTCGATCATGCATGCCTTTTATACGTGGTGTGTTTTTCAAGCCACCAAGGCCAGATTTCAAACTGTAGTGGCCATGTGGCATCTGGCACCCTTAACCATTGCACTATGGGTTTGGCCCCAGTTTCTCTCTCTCTCTCTCTCTCTCTCTCTCTCTCTTTTGCTATAGGGCATGGGCACTTGATGGAGAGAGGCAGAGAGAGAGAAAGAGAAAGTGAAAAATCATCCCCCAGGGGGATGGCTGCACCTTAATCCCTTTTCCTCAGCCTCCTTTTAGGATTTTGGACTTGCATGCACATATATCCTGGAGATTTTTCAAGCCTCCAGGTCTGGGATTTGAACCACACAGTTGGCCATGTGGGATCCAGCTGCCTTAACCACCATGCCACTGGTTGGCCTCAATTTTATTCTTTCACTGTCATTTAAAGGATCTCAGGAAGGGTGGAAGGAGATACACAGGTATGCACATGTATATTTGAGTCTGTTTTCAGTTCTCTTGCATATACACCTAGAAGTGAAATTGCTTCATGATGCAGCGATTCTGTTTAAATTTCCGAGGAGCTACTAAACATTTTCTCTTCAAATGTTTTGGAGGAATACTTTTCCTGTGGCCTGCAGGTTTTAGCTCCAGGCCTGTCTCTTGCATTTAGCACTTTTCTCTCTGGCCCCAGTACTGTGATCCACTCCATCTAGATGGATTTGCTGCCACACGTTCTGTCCTTCCTCTCACCTGGGGATGGAGTACCACTTCTGCCTTCTTCACCACCTGTGGAAGAACCGCCCCTCTGTGTTCCTCCCAAGGCAGTTCTGGCAGGTCTGGCTAGTGATTCCCAATCCCAATGTACCAACTTGGGGTGGCAGTCTGTGTCCTGAGCGCTTCTCTTCCCCTGCCTGCTCTTTAGCTCCCATTAGGTTTAAGTGCCCAGGAGATGACAGTGGATCATTCATCTTGGTGATGCCCAGCTCACCCCTGACGCTTGTGTGCGGATGCCCGTGACTGCCCAGCCGTATCCAGGCTACTTTTCTGCAGTCAGGCTCCTCCACAGTAGCATCCTCTTCATAGGGAGGAATCTGGCCAGCCTCTGGTGTTTGCGGCTAAGCCTTCGAAGCTGGCCGGTTGCCTTGGGTTCCTGGGGTGGTGATTGGCTGCTTCCCGTCTTGGACCCTTGCCCATTTGGAAGTGTGCACTTGAGCACTGCCATCCCTGAACCAGGCATCAGGTCATCCGATCCTCGGAAGTGGCGGAGGAGCCTGGCTCAACGCCCCTACTGTGAACTAGTGGCTGAGAAGCAAGCAGCTACTTAACTGAGCTGGGTGGATGACTTCTGTAGAGACGGAGCCTCTTATTTCTAAGGGGTTGTCTTGTTGCACAGAAAACAGCCTGAATGGTCTGCCCCCCCGCCCCCCTGAGCCAGAAACATGGAGGCTGTCCTATTTCTCATGAACACTGGTGACCTTCCCTTCTAAATACTCATCTACTTCTCTCCCCATGCCTCGGCCCACATCTCTTACTTAGATGACCACTGTGGCTTCCTGTGTGGTCTCTATACTCCCGTCTAACCCCCATCATCTGCTGTTTTATGCAGCGCCATCTTCCTCAAGTTCACATCTGAGCTGCAGACTTCAAACCACTGAAGGCACACATCATCTTCCTCCTAGCTTTCAGACCCCTAAAATACTTGAATGCTCTGAGTGGACACTGGGCTCTCTCTCTCTCTCGATGTCTTTTTTTTTTTTTTTTTTTTTAAGAGGTTTTTGCTATAGGGCACGTGCGCTCGACAGAAAGACAGAAAGAGACAGAGAGACAGAAAGTGAGAAATCACTCCCCAGGGGGGATGGCCACGCTGCAATCGCTTCTCCTCCATTCTCCTCTCGGGATCTTGGGCATGCACACGTGCCTGGTGTTAGTTTAAGCCACCAGGTCCGGGACTCAAACTGCGGTCGGCTATATGGGCATCCAGCGACATAGCCATTATGCCAAATGCTGGTCCCTCTCTCTCTGTCTTGATTTGCACATTCCATTCCCTGAGCCCAGAACATTTCCCTAGCTCTTTTCCAGGCCAGTTCCCTCAAGCTCCAATTCTTAATGTCACCAGCTAGGATATTCTTCCCTGGCTCTAGCTCTGTCATCCTCACGACTTGCACACCCACTGCCCTTCCTAGCTCAGCTCATCAGGCTGCCTTGCAAAGGTCTGTTTTCCTTGTCTATTTCCCTTGACATCCCAGAAACGTCTGTTCCACTTATCCCCAGCTCCTAGACCAGGGCTTGGTGAGTGCAGGACGAATGTGCACTGCAAGACATATGGCTTGAGGATTGTGTGAGTGAATGGACTGAGGCCCTCTTGGGTCCAGGTCTCTGATCTGGAGCATAAGGTTGGCCCAGATGGTCTCTGACAGCTCCTAGCTCTTGCAGGCAATGGCTGAGCACAGAGCTAACTGGAATACAGACAAGTGCCTGGAGTTGTCAGTAGGGTCCAGGGTTGGCAGAGGCCTGGGAGACTTCAGGAAGCTTTTCTGGAAGCCTTTGAGCTGCATTCTCTTGAGCAACATGAGTATCTAGTCTTAAAGGTGAGTCCTTGTAAGAAAGCAGGCCTGTTGGAAGGAGGACAGAGTTGGTAGTCACTCCATTTGGCACTGTTGGTCAGGGTTACCAGGCTACTGACTTGAGCCTGGCCTTCCTCCAGGCCTAAACAGTCACGATGCCCACTGGGACTGAGTCTTCTATGAAGTTGGGGCATATCTTGGGATCTGTCAAAGGTGACAGGTCTAAGTTGCTTCTGATATTTTGGTTTTCTTTTCTTTTTTTAAAAAAGAGTTATTTGCCTTAGGGTGGATGTGCTCACCAGAGAGAGAGAGAGAGAGAAAGAGAGACAGTGAGAGGGAAAGTGATACCCCCCGGGGGAGGGGAGATGGCCATGTGACAATTCTTTCTCCTCCTAGGCTCTTGAGCATGCACACACACATGCCTGGCATGATTTTCAAGGTGCTGAGTCTGGGACTCGATTTGTGGTTGGCCATGTGGGAGTCCAGCAATGCAACCGCTATGCCATCTGCTGGCCCTGATATCTTGGTTTTCTTTTGAGATTCCACATTTATTTTTTAAAAAAAGTTGTTATTAAAATGAAGTTTGTTTCTTCTCTGTGTGTGAGAGAGAAACACAGTGAGACAGATACCTGCAATGGGATCTTCATGCCGTGATCCACCCCCAGTCACAGCTGGCTGGATCCTGGCCACATGCATGCCTGGCATGGACAGAGAGGTCCTGGGATGTGAGCGCAGGACCTTTCCCAAGCGGGTCCCAGTTGCATCATCACTGTAGTACCACCTGACACCTAACAAATTTGAAACATCACAAGAAGACTCTTAAGTATAAATACTATAATGTTACGGCTTTTTAAACTAGTAAACTTTTCTAATATACTGCTTTTAAAACAAAAACTACATAGCAATGTAATCATTCTAGTCACAAGGTGATGACAGGATTTATAAGGAATACTAATGCATAGTATGCTCTAGGCAGAGTGGACCTGTGATGGGACAGAAGTGTACCTCAAACCCCGGGGCCAAGTATGGTGACATTTAGGGAGATATAAAATATTTGACCTCGAGACTTCTGTGAAAGTTTGTTTATGTCCTCCCTCCCATTCTCATCCCCATCTTCCTCCCAACTTCCTCTAGGCACTGTAGGTCCTTCTCCCAGGCTCTGAAGTGAGGACATTGGGGGAGTCTGGGGGAGGAGACAAGTCACACACATTCCTGAGGCTTTGAGTTGCCAGGTTTCAAGAATGTTCTGTCCCTGGGCTCCCTGGCTATATGCTAATGGTGCCTCAGGAGGAAATGCAGCCCCCCCCAAGCTTGTCCCTGGGGTGGGGCCAGCTTGATGACTGCCCTGTGGGGAAGGTGCTGGGACTGACTACACTGATGGTTTCCATGAGATCCCGAAGTCATCAGTGGTCGCGCTACAGACTAGACCACGAGCCCTCCTCCCTGAATTTGGCCGGCCCAAGGGCTTATGGGTAGAAGCAAAGATGAGATGGGAAGTGGTCCTTCAAGACCTGAATCTGGGGTGCTTCCAGTAGGAGAATGTTTCAGGGTTCCTCTTTGTCACTGCAGGGCTTGACATGGAGGGTGGCACATCTAGGAACATCAGCAAAGCTCTGTGAATAAATAATAGCAGCCAACATATACTGAATTTTAGAAACTGTGGTAATTGTGTGAACCTATGTGATTTCATTGAATTCTCCCCCTGCTCTGGGTGGTGGGTATTTGATGGGAAAGCTACAGTACTGGTCGGAATAGAAACCTACCCAATATCAAGTAGTAAATGGATCTGAGGTTTGAACTCAGATAGTTTATGTCAGAGCCACCATCTAGACCTGGGTTTCCCAATAGAAATAAATGTGAGCCTCCTATGAAATATAAATTCTGGTAGCCACATTAAAAAAGAGAGAAACAGCTGAAATTATTTTAATATATTTTATGTAATCTAAAACTTACAAGATTGTCATTTTAACATGTCATCAATTTAAAAATTGTCAACGAGATATTTTCATTCTTTTTTTCATGCCAAGGGTTCAGAAGCCAGTGCGTATGTTAACTTACAGCACATCTGAACTTGCACTCGCCACATGTCAAATGCTCCATAGCTACTTGTGTCTAGTGGCTGCAGTGTTGAATGGCACCGCTCTGAACCACTCTGCCATCGGTGGATGAATATTGGGGATTGTTAGCCATTTGGAGCTCAGGGAAGCAAGAGGAAGTGGTGAAAGGAAGTATCAGGGTCTCTGAGAGCATGCATGGGTCTCTCCCCTAGTGTGAGGGCTGGAAGAAAGGCAGCTGTGCCTCGGGAAAGGGATGTCTCACTGGGAACACAGCCTGGGCTGGGCTGTGCAGTGCAGAGGCACCCGAGTTTCCAGCCCTTGAGCTGCGGGAGGGCTTGCTAGTCTATGTGGGTATCTGGCTCTGAGCTCTATTGCTTTTGGCCAAAGACTGTTGCAAAACTCCCAGAGCACAGAACAGGTACGATGTGTTCCTCAGAAAAGGTTACAGGGTTTCAGACATGACAGAGGTTATGAGTATACAGAGAGAGGACATCTTGGGGCCCATGTGTGGAGTGAAGTCATCAGACCCATACATCATGGGGTCACATTGGCTGACGCCTTTAAGGGCGCCTCAGGCGTGGAGGCAGCCAGTGGCAGGGGAGGCTAGTACAGGCTTCGGTGGCAGTGTTGGGGTGAGGCAGTGAGGAGCTAGCGTTTTCTCAAATGAGTCTTGCATGAAAGAGGTTAAAAAACTGTTAAAAACATGTCATGGATTGGTCTTAAGATGAGTAGGAGGATGGAAGGAAATTCCCTAGGCCATCCTCATTCTTGATTCCTGGTTTAGGGCAGAGATTGGAAGACTCTGTGGGCAGTCCTGGCCTAGATAAGGTTTCTGAAATGAGCTGGAATTTGGAATAGTTAAATCTGACCAATGGCAGTGTTCTGCTATGACTTGATTTATCCCACTGGAAACATTTTATACTGAGGATCGTCTACTGACCAAATAAGTGTTTAGTCTGAAGATCCAGCACGAAAGATTATTATTATTATTATTATTATTTTGCCATAGGGGGTGTGCACTTTCTGGAGAGAGAGTGTTAGACAGTGAGAGGGAAAGTGAGAAATCACCCCCCAGTGGGGATGACCATGTTGCAATCCCTTCTCCATTCTCCTCTTGGTATTTTGGGCATGCACACACATGTGCCCTGAGTGAATTTCAAGCTGCCAGGTCTAGGACATGAACTGTGGTTATCCATGTGGGAGTCTAGTGCCTTAAACACCACACCACCTGCTGGCCCCAGGGAAGGTGGGTTTTTGACAGCAACAGTAAAACCCTGTTTCATAATGATCATACTCACTGAGGCAGTGTTGGGGAGCAGGGAGTTTCTGACTGCTGGGACTGGGCCAGAGTAGGAAGGGTTGAAGTCTATATGCAGTAGGGCCTGTGCTGAGGTCAAGTCCTGAGTAAATCCTTGGGCAAGCCAAAGTGTAAGCTTCCATATCTGCAAAATAGGGTTAATAACCCGTTTTCCTTGCAAGCTCAAATTAGTTTCTGCACATGGGAATACTGTATCGAGCAAATACTTTATAAAGTGCCCACAAATCCAGGGGGTTGTTCATTTTATTAACCCCACTATGAATATTTTAATTTTTATTTTTATTCACTCTCCAGCTTTTAGGTGTTGTGATATTTTATCAAGATTTTTAAACCTTTGCATTATGAACAATTTCAAATGTACTCAGAAATAGAACAGTATAATGAACCCCCTGCGCCCCACAACCAGCTTCAGTGATGCTTGGTAGTTCATCGGTGCAATTTTAGCTCACTTTAGAATAATCCTTTTCATTAATTGAGTTTCCAAAGTACTTTAAGTCCTTTGAAATAAAATCTTCTGCAAAAGTTACCACAAAACCTGGCCCCTTGTTGGGATAGAGCGTTTGTGTATATTAGGTTTTGTGGACTAGCCTTCTTGCCACAGTCTGTGACTGGATTTTCAGTAACGTCTACTCGTTTGTTGCACATTGTGGAATCGCACTTGGGAGGACTCCCCCATTCCCCTTGCCTTTCCTGAAGCCACGTGGGCAAGTTCAGTTTTCTTCGTAGTTTGGGGGCCTTCGTTGCCGCTCCTTTTCAGTTGGTGTAATTTGAAGGGAAAAGGTTGATCTGGGGTCTAAATGATTATTTACACGAGAAACCTGGGAGTGGCTAGCAGAAATAATGAGGGAGCTGGGAGGTTGGGCGTCTCCCATCCGCCTGCCTCTGTCATTTCAGCCCGCCACGGTGGCGCCCTTTGGAAGTGGTCACTTTGGGGATGGTCATCCATTCCTTTGCCTGGGTGCAGAGGTTTTGGTGGAAAGGTGGGGAGGTGGGGGGCCAGGCGGTGGAGGCCGATGGGCCCTGCTCTCATGTTTTTGTGCTCAGAGGGTCTGTGTGTATAATCAGGCTTGCTTGTACAGTTCTGCTTCTGGCGTTGATGATGACACTTGGTGAGACTTGCTTTGGGTGGCTGTGAGGGCCAAATGTAAGGTCCAGCATGTGTCCTTTCTGTCTTGTTCACTAATCTGACTGTGCCTAGATGGGCCTGCACTAGGCACATGGTAAGTGCTCAGTGAACTTATGTTGAAGAACAGAAGGGAGGAAGGGAGGAAGGGAGGGGAAGATGGAGGGAAGAGAGGAGAAAGGGAAGGAAAAGCTACGTCTGTCCATTTATTATTATTATTATTAATTTGCCAGAGGACATGTATGCTCCTTAGAGAGAAAAAGAGAGAGAGAGAAAATGAAAAAGCATTCCCCCTCCCCCCCACAGGAAGAATGGTCACAGCACAATCCATTTTCTTCCATTTCTCCCTCCTGTTGAGATTTTGGGCATGTATGCACACATGCTCAGAGTGATTCTCAGGCTGCCATGTCTGGGGCTTGAACTGCACAGATGGCCATATGGGATCTAGTTTTCTCTCTCTCTCTTTAAAAATTTTTGCTACAGGATATGTGCATTTATCAGACAGAGAGAAAAAGAGGGAAAGTGAAAAAGTACCCCCCCCCCCCCCCCCCCCCCAGGGAGGATGGCCATGCTGCAATCCTTTCTCCTCCATTCTCCTCTTTGGATTTCGGGCACACACGCACACATGCCTGGCATGTTTTTCAAGCCATCAGATCCAGGACTTGAGCTGTGCAGTTAGCCACGTGGGATTCAGCTTCCTTAACCCCCATGTCATCTGCTGGCTCATGGGATCCAGTTTTCTTCACCATTCCATGGCTGGCCTTGTCAGTCCATTATTATTATTATTATTATTATTATTATTATTATTGATCACAGACTTTTCATTTCAGGATAAGAAAATGCCATTAGAAGGCCTCTAAGAAAAAACTGCCCAGGTTTTGAATGTCTTTCTCCACTTTTTCATTCTGTAGAAATTACAGTCCTGTTTCTGGGACTTAGCTCAAATGACATCTCATCTTTTAAGATGTTTTGAATTTCCTCTGGCCAAATCTATGCCCCACCCCATCCCCATGCTCTCACATTGTCGTTCACATCTCTGCAAAACACAGACAGGAAGACGGTCATTGCTAGCTATGCTTTGTCAAATGCCGGTGTGGAGCCTGTCACTCGATGTGGCCTATGAGGTCATCTCTCCATTACCATAGAGAATGCTGAGCTCAGAGAGGTGTGGTGATTCGCCCAGGTAGATGCTGTAGGAAACTGGTGGGCTTAGACCCAAATGGCCTTGCCTGATTCCCAAGTCTCTGCTCATCCCTCTTACTCTGCTTCTCCTGGATGCAACCTAATCCTTTGTTTTGGTTCCCCCTCTCTGAGCTGGGGAGTCCTCACAGGTAGGAGCAGGCTGAGCCTGTGTCCCCATTCCCAGGGTTAGCCCAGAGCCAGGATGCCAAAGGTGTGCAGTAATCAGATGGGGGCACGCCCTCTAGCACCATGTTAGTGGGGGGTTAGGTGGGCCCTGTTCTGCTCCCTGCCCTTTCTGTCTGCAGAGCTCTCAGGAGTTGATGAGCCCTCGGAGGTGAGGGCAGACTTAGCCAGTGCATCCGGCTGGACTTACCACACATCATCCAATAGGGTTGTCAGAGGTCCTGCAGGGGGAGAGGGGAAGAACAAGGTGGTGGTGGGAGGCTCTGAGCACCTGAATATAACTCTGTGCTGGCTAGGACAACTTTCTGCACACTGCCTTGCTTGCTGTAGTTTCGGTGTCTGATTCAGGGTCTAGCAAGTAGTAGGTGCTCAGTAAGTACATATCAAATGAGTGGATGACTTCCGAGCCCACTTCTCTGCAGCCTCTCGAGCTGACTTTCTTGTGAGTTCTCTAGCTACCTCCAAGAGGCAAGTGGGCCAGGCCAAGGGACCACCTGGCATGGGTGGCCTTGTCCCAGAGTGGACAACAGCTTCTCTGACCCTCACTGTGTCACTGCCCCACTGAGATGGTAGGCTTCTGCCTGCCTGGAACGTGTCCCCACAGCCTGCCCCTGGTTGGACAAGCATCCTTCAGTATGGACTGGCCTAGGCAAAGTGGGGAGGTTGGGGTGAGTCCATGGGCAGTGGGCTGGTTGCTCTGGCTCCTCCCTGTCCTTCCTCATCCACCTGGCCGCAGCATCCTGGATGCTCATACACTGGGTGGCGGCAGGCTGGCCACCCGAAGAGGAACGCAGTGTCCAAGCTACTAATCCCTGGCCTCGGGTGCGCCCTTGAACTTTTCTTTAAACAAGACGCTCCGACCCTCAGCGGCCCTTCAGGTCACATTCCCAGAGAGCCTGCAGAGGAGGGCTGAGTCTGTTTATTTTCCAAGGTTTCAAAAAACATGCCTCTCCCCCCACTTCTGACCTTAAACAAAACTGTTTTCCCCTCCAACACTTGTATTTTTAACTTCATGAGAAAATATGGTAAGGATCAGATTTTATTTTCAGAAACTGTCATTTATCAAGTCTTTTTTTAATTTTTAAATTTTTTATTTAGAAAAGAAAAGGCTTTGAGAGATGGGGACAGTAAGGGTATTCTGTATTTTTGCTTTGATGTCATGAGGGCAACATGCATGGAGCTGCCCAGGGCCATGTGTATGTGGCCCTGATCTAACTCTTTCCAGAGGTTTTGGTCATTGAGATCAAGGATTTTTGTCACCTTTTCCTGTCCTGAAGACCTAGCTGAGGACCCGCTGCACTGTAAAAAACATTTCCCTCTAGTGGCCAGGGGTGTAGAATGTCTTTGTTTTGGGGAGCCCTATTCTGGGCAGGGTAGGAGGCCACATCTGACTTGTTTGTGGCTGTCCTCCCACCATGGGAGTCAAAGATGGCGGCTGCCTGTGGCCATACCAGATCCTGAAATCTCTTCAGTGGGTGTAGGAGCTGAGGCCCAGAGAGTACTGGTGAGTTCCCATAGTCACGTAGCCCTTTAGATAGCGGTGAGCATGAGTGGCGAGTGAAGGGCTGGGAAAGAGCTGTTTTCTGCTTCCTAGGTCTTCGCGCCAGGTGTCTGGCATTCCGGAGTTCCCCACAGCCCAGCAGAGACTTGTCAATGGCCTTCCTGGAAGCTGTTTCCTTTGAGGACCAGCCAAGCTCCCTCTGGCCTGGTTGGGATGACCTAGGAATGGTTTGTTTTTCAGTTTATATAACCATTTTCTTTGTTCAGCCTTTATTAGGGTCAGGGAGGTCAAACACCTACATTTCAGGATACTTGTAGAATTTAAAGCTTTTAGTTTAACATGTACTTATTGATTGAGAATAGCTTCAGGAAACAGAAAAACTGCTTGCTGCTTTCAAGGAGCACTTGCTTAGTAGGGAGATTAATAAGAACCCTGAATGGCTCTACGGCTCCTGGAAGAATGTCTGTTCTATTCCCTGCCTCCATGTCCTTCTCTCTCTCCCTTCCACGCCTACTGTTTGGCTCGGTCTCGTTTCCTCTCTTGCAGAAGCCCCCGAAATACCCTCCCTCTTGGTCCTACCATCATCATGATAATACCAAAACCTCCATCTGACCATGTCTTCCATGAACTATTTTCAACTTCTGCCTCTAGACTCCTTTTTCTTCCCAGGTACCCCATAACCTAGTCATTCCCGAGGACTACAGTTCCCTGAGCCTTTCTGCCTGGAATGTCCTCCTGCCCTCCTCTGCTCGGTGGCCACACACTTGTCCTTCTAAGGCACTCTGAGACATTCCTCATCTAGGTAGCCTTCTAGAGTCCTTGGGTTTGGTTTTCTCCGTCTGTGCACCTTCAGCCTGTTCACGTGGCCCCGTGGCCCCCTGTGTTGAGGCATAATCACATCTTCCTTGTCTGTCTTATCCTCTGCACTTGGTTGCTCCAAGGAGGGCCTGCTTCTCTCCCTGTATAGGAATACACCTGGCGGAAGCAGGTGCCTGTGTGTGTCAGAGCTGGAGCGTGTTCATTCGGTGAGCAAGCCCCAGGTAGAGTGGGGAGGACTAAGCAAGAGCCGCAGGGACAGGAAAGAGGGTCCCGCACTAGTAGAGGGAGCTCTGCAGAGAGGTGAGCTCACGGGGAGCAGACATTAGATTGCTGGGTGGATTTGGGATGGGAGCTGCCTGAGGCCTCTAGAGCTGGCCGTGTGAGGTGGTAACCGTGGTAGCCAGGAGGCTGGGCTGTAGTGATGGCAATGCTGAAGGGGAGGGGAGTGATCTAGTGGGTAGTATTTTTTCTTTGTGATCATCAAGTTTCGTATGGGTTGATCACTTCTACTTTCTGAAAGTTGACACCGGAAGCAAAAGAGGGTTCCTTTAGGTTTCCAAAGTGTCACCCATTAAGCAGGAAACTCAGTGAAGTCTGTGCCCCCTTTAGCTATGCCCACGGTTGGGTATTTAGCCTGGCATCTTTGGAAAAACAGGTGTCTGGGTACAGGCTCCCTTTGGCCACTGGTGGGACTCTTCATTCAGTCTAGAGCTGGGTGCGTGGGTGTGACCACAGCTGCTGTGGGTGCAGATCTGCTTCCTGGAGCCAGGAAGGAACTCCCTCCTCCCCCACCTCTACCCTTACCTCCAGTTTGGCCCTCACAGTCACCTGGTGCCTTTTTTTTTTGGGGGGGGGGTGCCTTGGGCAGGTAGCTGTTTTAGGGGTCTTTTAGAAAATTTTAGCCCCCAAAACAGTCTCCTAAGCTTAGTTCTTATTCTCCAGGAATAAGTACATTTTGAAGCCATACACGAACTAAGGTTGTTGTTTGCTGGATGGGACAGGGTGAGGGGTGGGATTCTCACTGATATTATCTTTATGGCCTATAAAGCACCTTCTAATCACCTGGTCCTGGGTAACTCTGCATGCCAGCTCTGGGCCAGGCAATGCACTAAGCATTTGAGGGCATCATCTCTTGAAATCCTCTGGCAGTCTTATGGGCAAGAATGAGCCTCTTTTATAGACAGAGGAGCTGAGGCCTAAAGAGTGATGTATAAGCTACTGTTTTGGGTTATGCAGCCTAGGAGTGGCTGTGTGATTACTCTCTCCTTTGAAACTTACTGCACTCTTGTGAAACAGGTGGGGCCTGTATTTTTATCTCTTATTGAATTGATGATAACATTGGGACCTGAGGAGTCATGCAGAGGTACAACCAGCCTGAACCCAGACTCCTACTTCTGGTCCCACGGGCTTTCATTCGGCCATGCTGCTTGTTATATTAGCTGACAGATGCTAAGCTCCCCCATGGGATAGTTGTAAAACTTTGAATGCAAAGTTTGAATTCAGTTAAGGAGCAGCAGTGGGGTATACTACAAGTGCTCTCTCTGTGCATTAAGGAGTTATCCTCCCCTCGAGCTCCGAGTACATTGCTCACGGGGCTGTCACTCTGGGCACTGGTAGGTCAGTTTGTCAATCTGCTGAGTGTCAAGCATGTGGCATCCAGCAAACCAGCTTCTTCCTGGAGAGAGAGGTCCGTGTGGCTCTCTGTGTTGCCCTCCCTGTGGATAGACCTCGTGGCCATCTCTCTGCTGCGCAGAAGATTTGCAGGTGGTGTGGGGAGGAGGGAGTGGGCTGAAAGCCTGAGCAGTACAACCTCTGCCCAAAGGCAGCAGTCAGTGCAGGAGGGGGCTGGGTGGGTGCTTCCCCCATCTCCCCTTATCCATCTCTGCTGATGATACTTAAGTCAGGAGTAGGAACAATCCTCTATTGTTAGGTTCAATCTGAAATAGACACCTTTAGATGGAGGGGGTGAGCATAAATCTATTATGGTCTAATAATGACAAGAGCACTCTGTGTCTTTTCAGATGCTTGACAATCACCTGCTAATCCCCTGGGGTCTGAGAGCTGAATATGCTCATCCCTCCCCCTACCCCTGCTGCTGCCTCCCGTCTCTCTCTCTCTCCTACTTTGTAGAGTTGTGAAACTCTGAGAATTAAGTGTTGTGTTATGGTGTTTTTTTTTTTTTCTCTTTTCTTTTTTTACATTTGATTACTGTACATCTTTACAGCACACAAAATGGACTTTCCAGGTATGACTGAACTGCATATTAGTCCAGTCAAAGATGCTACCATACACATTATCATCAACAGATAATTTTTCTTTTCTTTTTTTTTTTTTTTGAGAGGTTTTTGCCATAGGGCGCGTGTGCTCACCAGACAGACAGAGAGAGACAGAGACAGAAAGCTAGAAATCACCCCCGGGAAGATGGCCATGCCACAATCCCTTCTCCTCCATTCTCCTCTCAGGATCTTGGGCACGCACGCACATGCGCCTGGCATGAGTTTAAGCCACCGGGTCCGGGACTCGAACCGCGGTCGACTACATGGGAGTCCAGCGACATAGCCATTACGTTAACTGCTGGTCCTGATAATTTTCCATTTTTGTGTCTGTTAAATGTTTTGCTTCTTTTTTTCCTCCCTTGATTCTCTCTCTCCTGGCCCTCATTGTCCATCCTCCTCCCCCACAGCCTCTAGTATTCACAAAGCTAAGATTAAAAAAATAGAGAATACTGGGGACCAGCAGGTGGCATGGTGGTTAAGGCGCTGGACACTCCCACATGGCTGACCATGGTTCGAGTCCTGGACCTGGTGGCTTGCTTTCTCACTTTCCCTCTTTCTCTCTCTCTCTCTTTCTGTGTATCTCTCTGGTCAAATTAAAATAAAATGAACGAATAAAAGTAAATAAATAATAAAAAAAATAAAAAATAAAGAATACTAAGTGCTGGCGTAGCCGTGGTGCAAAGGAAACTCTCCTACATTGTTGCTGGGAATGCAAATTAGTCCAGCCACTGTGGGGAACAATTTGGAGATTCTCCAAAGACTTACAAATAGAACTACCATATGATCCAGCAGTTCCACTCCTGGGTAACTAACTACCCAAAGGATGGGCAGTCGGAAAAACACTTGCTCGTCCATGTTTATTGCAGCATTATTCCCAATTGCTAAGACATGAAATCGACTCTAATGTCCCCAAACAGATGAATGGATCGAAAAAGTGTGGCACATATCCTCTGTGTTCATGGTTTGAGGAGGTACGTTTGTATTTGCTCTTGACCTTTTTTTAAAGGGATAAAGGACCCCCTGGATCTGGGTGAGAGGTGTGTGTGCTGGTGAGAGAACCTCGCACAGACCCAAATTCAACACTTCCAACTCTGCCATTAGGCACATTTCTAAACCTTTCTTAGTCTTTTTTTTTTTTTTTCCTGTAAATTAAACTATACTTGGGCCGGCCCTGTGGCCTGGAGGAGCCAGCTACCACATGGCCTATCATGGTCTGAGTCCTGGCCCCAGCAGCTTGGAAAACATGCCAGGCACGTGCGTGGTGTGTATGTGTGTGTGTGTGTGTGTGTGTACCCAGAGTTCTGATGGGAGGGAGAAATGGAGGAAAAGGGATCGTGGTATGATCCTTTTCCTCCGTCTCTCCATCTCTTTCTGGCAAGTGCACATGCCCTCTAGCAGTTAAAAAAAAAAGAGGGACCAGCAGTTAGCATAATGGCTATGTCACTGGACTCCCATGTAGTCGATCGCAGTTCGAGTCCCGGTCCTGGTGGCTTAAACTCAGGCCGTCCGCGTGTGCGTGCATGCCCAAGATCCCAAGAGGAGAACGGAGGAGAAGGGATTGCAGCATGGCCATCCCCCCTGGGGGGTGATTTCTCGCTTTCTGTCTCTCTGTTTTTCTGGAGAGCACATGCGCCCTATAGCAAAAAGACCTTTCCAAAAAAGAAGAGACTATCCTTGCTTTTAATGGGTGATCTGAAGCACCCAACCCAACAGGTGCTCATCGGAAGTGAGGGCCCTGTCTCAGCTTATTCTTCGGCCCCCCAGGTCTCCTGCCAAGTCTTAGAAATTGGGGAGAAGCTGGGTTGCAGGAGCATCCTGATCTGCCTCCTAGGAGGGAACACTTACCTCCCTTCAGCCATATTTCAGTTCTGGCCTCTCAGTTTTCCAAACACGTTCTCAGGAGAGGCCTATGACTCACCCCAGGGCAGAATCAGTGAGAAACAGCACAGGGCTTGCGAGGAGACTTGGCTCCAGACCTCTCTAGGTCATGATGCTGGGACAGAGAGGTGAGGGAGAGACGTAAAGAATTTCTAGAACTTTTGAAGTTCTGGGTGAGGGTTGGCCCTCAGGCCAAATCTGACCTGTGTTCTGCTTGTAAATAAAGTTTATTGGAAGACAGACTGGCCATTTGTTTGCATGTCGTCTATGGTTGCTTTTGCTCTATGATGGCAGAGGTGAGTAGTCTCGACAGAGACCCTATGATCCGCATAAGCAGAGCCCTATTACCTGAAACATCTGCCAGCCCTGAACGTGTCCTGTGAACTGGGCATGGTGGTCACTCCATATATACTGAGTAAGTAAGTAGAAAACCTGTCAGGATGACTGGGCTTTGAGGAATAAATGTTGATTCCAAATGGTTTAAATAATAACCAGTATTTATCCTACCACATAACCAGGAGTTTGGAGCCAGGAAGCCCCAGGGCCAGCTTGGCGGCTCAGTGGTGTCATCAAGGATCCAGGCTCTTCCTTCTTTCCCCACCTGCATCCCTGAGCAGCCGTCCAGGCTGACTGGCTGTCTATGCCTGAAATTCTCTCTGCCCAGGGGTCGGGACCCTACTCTCATAGGGGGGTTCTCCTGGCCTTCCTGGCTGTAGTTTCTTCCTCAGATGTGGGCAGCCCCAGACTCAGGCCTGCACCCTCTTCTTCTCACTCTTGTTGTTTTCTGGGGAGGTGCCTCTTTCAGAGCCAGCATTTAGTGAGCACTTACTGTGTGCATGTGCTTTGCTCAACTCTGCATACCCTCTTCAATCCTCACTATGCAGCTCTGTAGTCAGTACTCTGTGCTCATTTTTTTTTTTTCTTTTCTGGAGAGGTTTTCGCTATAGGGCGTGTGCACTCGCCGGAAAGACAAAGACAGACAGAGAGACAGAAAGCAAGAAATCACCCCCTAGGGGGGATGGCCACGCCACGATCCCTTCTCCTCCATTCTCCTCTTGGGATCTTGGGCACGCATGCACACGCGCCTGGTGTGAGTTTAAGCCACTGGGTCCAGGACCCGAACCGTGGTCGACTACATGGGAGTCCAGTGACATAGCCATTACGCCAACTGCTGGTCCCACTATGTGCTCATGTACATGCGTGTGTCTAAGATTTTGACGGGATGAAGAATTGGAAGAAAATGTATTGGTGCATGGCCGGGCCCTGTTGGGAGGTACTTTTTACCTCCCCTTTCTCATGCATGAGCAGATACCCACTGGCATTAAAAAAAAAAAAAAAAAAAAAAAAAAAAAAAAAAAAAAAAAGCAGCGAGCAGATCAGTTTCCTCAGTGCACCTCTGGACCCCCACCCCACTGCCCCTGCCATGGTTTCAGCCTCTCACCTCGGCCTGTCTCCTCACCTCCTTTGAGCTCTAGGTGTTTAGCCTTGCTCTCCCATCCCTGAGCCTTTACATGTCCAGTTCCTTCTGCCAGGAACACTGTTTCCCCTCAGCCCCCTCTCCACTCCTGGCAAATGCTAGTCTTTGCTCAGGCACCACCTGCTGTGGGGTCTTCCCTGATTGTCCTGCAGACTTCTTCCATGCTCCCTGCAGTCTGACCCTGCCTTCCTACAGTCAGTCCTCCTGAAGGCTGGGGCATCTGCCTCTACCACCCTGGGAGTGCAGGGAGCAGCCTTGTCTGCATTTCATCTCCAGAACAGGTGGTTATTGACTAACAGAATGAATACACGAGTATAGGAGAAGCTTTCTGACAGGCCAAAGGAGCGTCAGTCCTTGGAATTATCTTCCATGCCAGGATAGACAGGAGCATCCTGGGTTTCCCTGCTGGTGTCTTAGGTTCGTCTAATTCAGTAGTTTCCAAACTTGTTTAAATGTCTTAGAGACCTGCTCTGTCCCACTTTAATACTGCCTGAGGGGAGCCCCGCAGTGAGAGAGTTTGAAAACCGCTGATTTAACTCAAGCCTTCGTTTCCTTCCTTCCTTCTATGGGCAACAGAGACAAACAGACAGGTGGCACCCCCAACAGGGTCCTCACACTACAATCCCGAGTCTTTAGCCAGCTGTGGATTACAGGCAAATATGTATCTAGCATACTCAGGGAAGTCTCTGGACTTGAACTGGGAACCCTGCCATATAGTACTGCTTTGCAGAGCATTGTGTTTATGCTGTACTACCACATGGCCCCCAGCCCTCACTTTGTACACGAGGAAACTGAGGATTGAGGGAGAGAAGGAATGAGTCAAAGGTGCCCCTGACCTCATCGTGATGGAGCCAGAACTGGAATGCTGGGCTCTGGGCTCCCTTCCCAGTGTGCGATGGGTTCTCCTTTTAAACAGACCGTATTCTCAGGGGGAAGCAGCTCTTTATCCTCATGATGTGCTCAGCTCCACTGGCTAAGCAGCCCCTTGCAAAGGCTTGGTGGCTGAGTGTCTGGATGTTTCTTTAAATTTCAAGTGTCATCTCCCT
Source organism: Tupaia tana (assembly GCA_026018925.1). NCBI lineage: Eukaryota > Metazoa > Chordata > Mammalia > Scandentia > Tupaiidae > Tupaia > Tupaia tana. The sequence goes on from JAKSZU010000010.1 coordinate 30,000,670, forward strand.
AAAGAAAAATGCTTCTGACGAGTGGAAAATATGCAGGCCTCGAGAGTCTGGGTGCTGCCACACCACAAGTTTTTATATGAGTTAGCAAATATGTGTTTAAAATTGTGAGGTGTGCAGGAAGTGGACCTGCAAGGACAGAGAATATAAATATTCCTTTTCAGAGGGTACAAAATTGACATTTGGTTTGTTTGAAGACTAGTGTGTTACCTTCTAAAGGACTAACCACAGGGTTCGACCCTCAGTCTGGGGTCAGCATTGCTGGCAATCACTTGCAAAGCAGAGTGCATCTCAATAAGAGGCAGATTTGTGGTATGAGGAGTGGACGAGGAATCCATATGTGTGGTGGTGCGAGTGGCAAAGGGTGGGACTCAGCCTGGAGAAAGGGTCAGTGTGCAACTGGTAAAGGGCAGAGGTTGCCCCACTGACCCCCCCCCCACAGAGGCCCAGCCTAGAAGCTCAGAGTCCTGGGAAAGAAGACAAGGGTTTTCTGGGTGTTTCCCAAACCACAGGGTGAACTAGGGCTTCAGAAGATGATCCCACCTGCCTGTCATTTCTAAAAGATCAACAGCTCTGGATTGTAAGATACTCGTCCTTCTAGGAATGTCTTGATCAGAGTATTCTTTTACTGATGTGTCCTATATATTAAAAAAAAAAAAAAAAAAGGCAGAGACAGCCAGCTATGGCGGCATGTTTCTCTGTGATGCTGCAGCCACACGGGAAGGTCCTGGGTTTGGACCCCCTTGTCCAGTGTCTTCTTGTACATGCTGGGCATGTGCCGTTACCTGGGCTGGCTGAAGCTGGGCCTGAATCTCAGCATGAAGATCCTGTTCGTGGTAGGCATAGCCTCCCCTCCCCACATCTCTCTCTTTGGAATATAAATAAATAAAACTTAAAAAAAAGAAGAAAGAAAAGTTCAGAACTCATAAATGTCCTGCAGGATGGGTTTTCACAAAGCACGCACATTGTAGAACCTCAGTCAGGAAACAGAACACTACCAGCACCCCAGAATTTCTCTTCCAGTCACCATCTGCCCCCAGGTGGTTCCAAAGCCATGGTTTAGTTTTGCCTGCCTTTGAACTCTGTAAAGTGGAGAATCATAAAATGTGCACCCTTGGGGCCAGTTCATGACATGGTGGTTAAGGTGCTTGAGTCCCACATGGTCAACCCCGCAGTGGAGTCCTGGAAATGGTGGCTTGAGAAACAAGCCAGATGCATGTGCCTGTATGCCCAAGATCCTGAAAGGAGGGAAAAATGGAGGAGAAGGATTGTGGCATGACTATTCCTCATGAGGGTGCTTTCTTACTTTCTCTCTTTGACAAGTGCACGTGCCCTCTGGCAAAAAAAAAAAAAAAAAAAAAAAAAAAAAAAAAAATTAGTTTGCTCCGGTGGATTTGGCTGCTTCTCATCACTGTCAGAGATTGAGCATGTGCAGCCGTGGTGTCGGTGTGTTCAGTTGCACCGCTCAGGTATAGTCCACTCTCTTGCACACACTGATGTTCATGGCAGCCCTGTGAAGCACATGGTGGGCATGGTTTCTCCTGTTTTATAGAGTAGCAAGCCCAGACTCCAGAGGGGAAGCCACAGAGCCACCTGCAGGTCACACAGGTCAGCAGAGGTGCTCTGAGACTGCTGAGTGTCCCTGCAACTCCAAGGGACACTCCAGACTCTGAGACATGCAGAGAACCTTCCCCTGCATTTAGGGAGCTAGATTCCAAACGAGTCTTACATAAATCCTCTGTGCTAGAATGTGAGTTAGTATCCATGTTTTCTTGCCTTCAATAAAATGGAGATTCTTTCTCCTGCCCCGCCACCTTCACCCAAGGCATTGCCTAGAAGTCACCCATGGATGGCAGGCAAAGGGATGCCAGCCTTCGAGCTCACCCGCTCCCAAGCTGTAATTAACTGTGATGCTGTTGTGTTTCTCAAACTGTGACCCCAGCTCCAGCTTGCAAACCTCCTGCAGGGCTGGCTCTCCTGGACCAGTAGCCCCAGGCTGTCATGTTGGCAGCCTTCTCATGCCTTGTGTTCAGCTGGAGACAAAGGCAAAGGCGCCTACTCTGTCCTCACAAGTTGTCAGTGGTGCTCTGCTCTGCGGGCCTGCCCAGTCGGGCTATGGACGCTACTCCTGTGCAGCCTCAGTTCTAGGTAAGGCACTGGTCATTCTGTGTGCCGGCTGTTCCTTTTTCCTTCTTTTTAATGGGACACCTGTCACCAGGGAGACGCACCGCCCTACCCTCCTGTTGGCACCAACAAACTGTGTTCAGAACTCTGGGTATTTTTTTCTGGACACTAAAGGTCACATACCTTCCTGTCTCCTGGCACAGTTCTGTCTGGAATTGTGTGACTTCTTGGAGCGGGGGTTGGTTTCAGTTGAGTGACATCCCAGATGCCTGAGTGTGTTACCCACACCCCATCCCCATCCAACAGCTGTGAGGAAGTGACTAGGCCTCTCAGGAGTGCTTTGTCCCTCAGCCCTAAAGATCTCCAGTGGCTCTCTTTGGCCCACCAGCAGCCCCCAGCTCACCTTTAGAGTACCATTGATCATGTTTCTTTACCCACCAAACCCTGGGTTTTGGAATCCCCCTGTACGTCTGCTGTTCACCTGAGCTCTCCCCAGCAGGGAGGTAGCATGCCTAGCATGCCCTCCTGCCCGTGCCGGTGGCAGACATCGTAATCAGTGGTGGCACTTCCGCCCATTGAGCCCAGACTCTGCCTTGAGTTCCAGAACCCCAGGAAGCCACTGCCAGCTGTCCGGTGCTCACATACTTAATGAGATCTTTTTGCCAGCTCCCGATGGTATGGACAGCATCCCACTTTCTGCCGAGGAGACTTGATTTCATATGAAAGAGTCCCAAAGGAAGGAAAGACATGTTTGAAGCATGCATTCGTTTTTGGACTCCTTTCCCTGCACAGGTGGGGTGGTGGGGAGCCGGAGATGAGGCATGTCTCACCCAGCTGGAATTTTGAACACAGGAGTTCACATTCCTTTAGTGCGTCATTTGCTGCTTCCAGAATCACACTTTCAAGGAGACTTGAAGATGGTAAAATAAATAACTGGGCTGAGTCCTAGCCTGCCGAGGTCTCACAGTGATAGATTGTTAGTGGAGTTCTCAGAATATATCCAATGGGATAAAAATGCGACTTAACGCAAGTCTCCAGTTAGGAACAAAGTCCCTTTCTACTTCTTGGGACCCCATTTGGCAGGAGGTAGCCCACGAGCAGTGGTATTCCTCATGTCCAGACTTTGTCAGGGTGCTCTGTGCTCCTTACCCTGCGTGGTAATTTCCAAAGCTGAACTTGGGCTCATGGAGTGATTCCCACCTCTGCGTACAAGGGCTGCTTGTTCTTCCCCTTGGGCAGGCAGCAGCGGGCAGCGGGTGGGGTCGGGGCCTCGGGGAATGCGGTGCTTCCTCCCTCAGCCCCACATTTGTGACCTACTCCCCAGTGCACCTTGTTATTGCAGCTCAGCTGGCTGGGGCGTCTCAGGCCACAAGCCAGCCTACCTGGTGGTTTCAAACCAGACTTAATCAAAATGTAAATACTTCTTGAGGCCAGAAAGCAGGCCTCTCCAGGTGTTTGAGCAGAGGCTGCAGAGCCTGGAAGCCTTGGGAGAGAGAAGGTAGAGGCCTGTCAGACTCCTTTCACATAGTGGTCTGGGGTTCTCTGGGACTCTGCAAGGGGCATCTGGAGGAGCCATGGGTGCCTCCAGTGGGGCAAAGGTCGTTCTAGTACATATGCTTCCTTCCCTTTTCTCTGATGGCCGTTCCTCCTCAGCCAGCACACCCTCCCCTTCTATCCCCCACCCCCGGATCTTGGAAGAGTGTGAAGGTGGTCAGAGCCCATGCCGGGCATTTCACACAGGGGGCGTCTGAGTTTGCACGTGAGTAGGAGGACAGACTCACTGATGGGGGCAACTCTGAGTTTCGCATTGTTCTCGGACCAGCAGTGACCAAGGTACATGCAGGCCCTGCCTTGGAGCAGGGCTGGTGAGCTGAGAATAAGCAGTTCATAAACCAGATCATGTTGTACATGCAAACAAGCTATCGGTAGAAAGGCAGTAATGATTCTGATAGCAGCGAGTCCTATGAAGTCGATGAGCTCCACGGGCTTAGAGGAGAGGATTAAGCAGGCTCTGCGTAGCTGGAAGTGAGACTTGAGATGGGGACCTGGGAAGCTCCGTGTGAGGGTCAGGGCATGGAGTTGACACTGAGCTGTCAGAGAAGAGCCAGGGCCAGGGCATAGCCAGGGCAAAGGCTGGAGGTGGCACGAGCTAGATGCGTCTGCGTGGGACTCAGAGGAGGGCAGAGCTCCTGGTGTCGATTGCAGGCCCAGGGCGAGGTATGAGGCAGGCAGGGGCAAGTCATAGGAGATGTTTGGACTTTATTCTAAGCATGTTTGGAAGTCACTGGAGGATTTCAAGTGAGGGAATTCCATGATTTGATTAGGGTTTGGATAACCCTGGCTGCTGGGTAGAGATAGTTTGAAGGGGACAAGGTTGGAGGTAGGAGAGTGAGGAGGCTGGTCTGGGCGAGGGTTCTGGCATGCAGGCAGAAGGAGGGGACAGATGTGTTTAGCCACGGAGCCCACAGACCTGGGGATGGCCCCAGTGGAGGTGGGGGAGGGAAAGTGAAGAATTCAGGTGTCTCCTGGGCTTAGGGCTTTAAAAGGGCCCCAGACATCCACTCAACTCACTGCACTGCCTCCTCCCTAGCCAGATTCAGGGTCGCTGCTCGCCCTGAAGTGCCAGCACCGTGCTGGGCCCTGCTGGCTTTCATTGTTGCCCCCCTGGAGGAACCTGGCTTCCATTGTTGCCCTCCCAGAGGGATCCCCTTCCCTGCCTTTCTGGATCCAGGATCCAGGAGGCATTAGGACATGGCACTGCCTGGAAAGGGGATGTGGGAAAACTTGTATCTTTGTCATGACTGCTTAGTGACCCAGCAGCAAAGAGCTGGGTCTGAGTGCCTGCTGCGGGCAGCCCTGGCTGATGGGCCAGAATAGCAGGATGGAGCCCCTGGAAAACAGGAATTCCCTCTTGAACATCAGGGCCAAGTACAGGCCAAATGGCTGGTGCTTGGTGACGGCACGTGCCCCTTCCGAGCATTTTCTGTTACTGCTCACAGCCCTGAGCAGCAGAGTGGGTGTTCTTGTTGTCATTTCACAGATGGAGAAACTAGGACTTGAAGACTGTTTGAACCAAGGGCACCCCACTAGTGAGAAGCCAAGTTTACTCACAGGTCCCTGACCCCGGATTGGTTAAGTTCCTTACCAGCACCCAGCACTAGTCTGCCATGCTGACCACGAACAGCTGTCCACCCAGGGCCCATGATTTGTGGCTGCCCATGGGTGGGGGCATGAGAACCCAGACATGCCATCCTTGGCCTGCAGGTGAGGACTGGCTGGACACTTACGGGAAGAGTGGTTGTTCTCAGTGAGGGGTGTTTGGTCAAGTAAGTAACTTCCTTCCTTCCCTCCTTTCATCCTCCCTTCCTTCTATCCTTTCTTCCTCCCTTTCTCTGCTTCTCCCTCCCTCTGTCCCTCTCTTCTCCTCCCCTCCCTCTTCTCCTCTTTCTACCTTTTCCCTTTTTCTTTCATCTCTCCCTCCCTCTCTCCTCTCCCATCCCTTCCCTTTTCTTTTCATCTTTCTCCAAAGTATTTCTTTTGTGACAGTTTCTGGAAAAAGCACCAAGTATCTACTCTGGGGAGCCCTATGAAAGCTGGGATGGAGGTCTCCTGAACCCCACCTTGTACCCAGCAGTGAGGCCCTGACCTACAGCCTCTGTCCTTCTAAAGCTGTGGGAACCCCCAGCATCCTCCCCTGTGCCCTCCCTCTGAGGGCACAGAAGGAGCAGTAGAAGACGTGTCAGGCTCTTCTCTGAGCCCTGGGTGGCCTTGAGCTCAGCATAGCCTGTTCCTGGGGAGGTGGCTCTGCGCAGGTATTCAGACATCTAGTCATTTACAGACTTCCGGATATCTGCTGGGTCCCAGGCACGGGCAAGTCACAAGTGAGCAAAATGGACATAGCCCTGTCCTCTTGGATGACAGTAATGCCATCCACACAGTGCCATCTAGTAAATACCTTCTGACAAATTATGATCAGTGCTTTTCAAAGCAAAAGACCAGGCAGTAGTGGGAGAGGAGCATGGAGACATAACTCCATGATTCTTGGAATGATGAGAGGAGATTCAAGGAACAAGACACTGTGACCTGAGGACGTGGCCAGGTGAAGTGGGATAGCATTCGCAAGCCATTGGCACAGAGAAAGATGCTCAGAGCCGTGGCATTTGTGATGGTGAAAACCTGAGAGAATAACTTATGGGTCTCTCAATGGGAGAGTGATGGGTGAATTATTTTGATAAAAGCTGAGGGTGCACTTGTCATTAAACATGTTTTTCTCTTCCTATAAGCTTGAAGTATTTCATTTAAAAAAATTATTTGGGGGCCCAACAGGTGGCATAGTGATTAAAGTGCTGGACTCCTACATGGCTGACCGTGGTCTGAGTCCTGGACCCAGTGGCTTGAAACTCATGCTGGGCGCATGTGCATGTGTGCCCAAAACCCCAAGAGGAAAATGGAGAGGGATTGTGACATGGCCGTCTCTCCTGGGGAGGTGATTTCTCACTTTCTATCTCACTTTCCCTATGGTAAACACATGCACCCTATAGCAAAAAAAAAAAAAAAAAAAAATCTCTCTTTAAAAAAAAAGTGGACGTATGTATTGGGCAGAGGGAATGACACATGCAAAGGCCCTGAGGCAGGAAATAACTTTTGAAGTGAGGAAGCAAATGAGGGCTTTGTTTTTGTCCAGGTGGCACCCCCACTGGGGTCCCTGTTTATTTGAAAGTCTGTTCTCAGCTACCTCTGAGATCATGGGACGAGCCCTTTATTAAGCCTTTAGAAGTTCTTCCTAGGAGTGTGGGTGTCAGCTGGTGGGCTGTGTGCTGGTGGAGGACGTCAGGCCACTGGAGTGATACCCACCTAGGCTGAACTTGTGGGAAGTGGAAGCCCTTTGGGTGAGTCAGCCCTCTTTGGTTGGAAGAGCAGAGTCCAACTGAGGCTCTGCACTGGACCTGTGGTGCTTCCTCTCTTTTTTTTGTGGTGGAATTTGCCTGCTGAAGAGGTGTGGTGAGTCGCCGAGTCCCCATTCTGTTAAGTCTCGGTCAGCTCTGAGCAGATCTGTTCAGCCCACACTACTCACTGATGAGCTCGGACGCCCAGACAAGCAAGCTGAGCGTGTGCTTCTGCCTGTGTTCAGGTACAGTTCTTCCAGGACTCTCAAATAGGGTCGGGGGCCTGGGCCCTGGAAATGTGGACTGCAGATGGAGATCCGCTGAACTGGCCCAGGATTTTGGAAGCAGAGCCCAGAGTGAGAGGTGTCCTCTACAGACTGAGGTCACACAGTGAGGGAGGGGAACCAGGCCTGACTGACTGATGCCTTACAGAACACCTCTTGGCCCTGAACAGGGTTCTCAGTGTCCTAGCTAGCATAGGTCCTGCTCATCTCTCCTGGGGAAAGATGTGCTGTCTGACCTGGTCCCTGAGCCTGGTGGGTGGAGTGGGAACTGTGGGTGTAAGGTTCTGGTTGGGGTTGCTACGCCTGCAGGTGCTTCCTGCAGACATTCTGCCTGGGAACACTGCCACCCTCCTCCATGTGACTCACTGACTACAACGTCTACGGGAGTAGGGCACTGGGGTGGTGGGGTGTAAATGAAATGAGGACTCTTCTATGGGCTGGTCTGTGCCAGGTGGTGCTTACAGGGTGCTGGAGGGTTGCCTGAGGAAATGCTGTGTGACCTGCATGGCTTCCTTCTCCTCTCTGGACCCTTGTGACCCCAGCTGCGCAGTGAGGAAGCTCGGTGGGGTGATCACCAAGGTTCCTCCCGCTCTGTGTCTATTTGTTCTGAGTCTGGGACAGAGAAGGGGATAAGAGCAGCCCTCATTCATTGATCTCTCTTAATGTGAGCGCTGCGCTCGGTGCTTTACATGCATCAACTCATTGACTCCTGTTGTATGAGATTACTCAGGAGTTGGGTGAAGCACAGAGGTTGAGTAATTTGCCCAGAGTTACACAGCTAGTACATGGCACGGCTGGGATTTGAACCGAGGCAGTCTGATGGTAGAGCATTCCATCTTAATCACCACTGTGGTAGGCGCATAATGCCTGTCCCCCCAGATTGGCATCCAAATCCCTGCAGTTTGTGAGTATGCTACCTGCATGCATAAGGGGCTGTTCCCATGTGACTAGGTTAAGGCTCTTGAGAGGGGAGGTTATCCAGGATTATCCAGGTGGGCCCAATGTAATGACAAGAGCCCTTAAAAGAGAGAGGCAGAGGAAGTTTGGCTATAGAAAAGGAGGCCAGGGCCAGCCGTGGTGGCACAGGTGGGAGCGTGCTTCTGCATGATACCGGAGCCGTATGGGAGGCCCGGGGTTCAGATCCCAAGTCGATCTGAGCACGCCTATGATCCTGGCTGGGGTAACTGTAGTGTGACAGGATCCTGGGGTCCCTGTCTCTCTCTCTTTAAAAAAAATTTAAAAAGAAAAGACACTTAAAAAAAAAAAAAGGTCAGAGCGATGCAGCTTGAGAAAGATGTGGCCAGCGCTTGCTGAATTTGAAGATGGAAGAAGGGCCACGAGCCAAGGAATGCGAGCAGCCTCCAGAAGCTGGAAAAGGCAGGGAAATGGATGCTTCCCTAGAGCCTCCAGGAGGAACCAGCTGTGCCAGCACTGGGATTTGGGCCCAGTGAGCCAGAGTCAGGCTTCTGACGTCCAGAACTGCGGGAGATTTGTGTTACATTGAAAGCCGCTCAGTTTTGTCGTGATCTGCTACTGCAGCAGTGGGAAACGATACATCCGTGCTCTGCTCTCTTCTCTTTGTGGCTGGCTGGCCTTGTGCCCTACAAATTAGACTTTGAATTCCGAGGGGTAGAATCCTAGTCTTCCAAACAGAGCCCTCCTCAGCCATCTTGCAATCACGGTGGATTGTATTTTTTCACTTTCGCCGGAGGGCATGTGTACTCACTAGAGAAAGTCAGAGCAAGAAAGCACCGCTCATGGGGCGTGGTCATGCTGTTACCCTTTTGCCATCTCTCCCTCCTTTTGAAACTCTGGGCGCACACGCACCTGCGCCACACGTGTTTCCCAACTGGGTCCACGCTTGAAGCATGCCATTGGCCATGTGGAATCCAACCGCCTTAACCAGCCACCAGCTGGCCCAAGGGGGCATTTTAGAGGAAGACTTTGTAAGCCCTACTGCCTTCTGCTGCTCACTCTGCTGTGTGGCATGAGTGAGGAGGCAGACACAGAGGGTGAAGGGTCATCGGGAACCTTTGGCCCTAGCCCAGCCCCTGCCTCTGTGTCTCCAGCTGGTTCCCTTATCTCCAGGCATTGTTTGGTGCCAGTGTGCAGCCACCTCTGGTGGGGCTGCACCTTGTGCCCAGAGCATCTTGATAGGCTGACCCAGCCTGGTCAGGGCAGGGGCTGAGGCCGCTCCCCTGGTCCTTGCAGAGAATACTGGTGCTCTGGTTCATCTTTGCTTTCAGAGCTGTGCCAAAGCCAACTCCAATGTGGTAGTAGGAACTCTATGTCAGGATCAGGCAAAATCATGGCCCATGCACCCCAAACACACTCCACTCTATTCCTGGCCTCATGCCCCCCCCACCCCCCCGCCCCCCCACTCTGTGAATGGCTATTATGCTGTATCCTATTGAAGTAGAAGCAGCCCATGGCTGCGAAGAGCTTTACTTGGGCTGGGACTCCCACCCTTTCTTTGATAGTCACGTGTGGGGCAGGCCTGTGGTGCTCCTCCCCCGCAAGTCTTCCCCAGCCCTCCCAGTAGCAGCCCTCCCTGTGGGGCTTCCTTTGGCCCCCTGCCACTGAAGGGAAAGGTGAATGCAGGAAAGAGTTCAGGGCGGGGAAGTTAGCCAGCAGCTCTCTGAGTGACCACTGGGCTGGCCTGCTACTTCTTTATAGCTTCAGCCCTTTCCCCTACCACAGGATATTTGGCTCCCTCAGGCCCCGGCTCCTATCCCACCAGCTCCAGCTGCTTCCTGATTCCTGGGGGCCAGCAGGAGCCTCTTAGCATTAGCCTGCAGTGCTGGGCCTGGAATTAGACCCCATTTACCATACTGGATCCTGGGGAGTCTGACCCTGAGGCAGCATGGCTTCGTAGGAGGTTGGGGGATGGTGGCAGGATGGCCTGGCCATCTCCCTTTTCCCTACTTCCCAGACAGAACAGGAGGGAAGGAGGATCTCTTAGCTCCTGCCTGGATGCTCCCTGCAGTGAGGGTAAGGAGGTGCGCTGAGGCTGGGAGAGCTGGTATCTGGGGCTAGGGCTCCTGAGCCTGGGTAGAAACTGGTTCCAGCTGCAGAGCTCATTCCACAGCCCCTCCCCTCCCCAGGTCTGGCTTGTATGGCCCCCAAAACAGAGAGGGTCCAGCTCAAGTGCTGCCTCCTTCAAGAAACCTTGCTTGACTCCATGGGCTGGGTTTGCAGCCCCTCCACTCTGCCTTCACAACTCCCTCTTCCAAAGTCCTTGTTCTCTAGTACTGGTTGTATTTTGTTTTGTTTCGTTAGGCAGAATCTCATTCTAGTGGGACCTTCTTGCCTCAGCCTCCTGAGTAGCTGGGACTACAGGCATGCACCACTGTTCCTGACTTCTTAGGGTGGGCTGAAAATTGAACCCAGGCCTCCTATGTGGCCTTCATGCTCCAAACAGCAGTATCTACCAGTGTGTGCTACCACAACTGGGCCTTGTCCTCATCACCTGGGCACTTGTCAGGTTAGCCTGCAAGTCCCTGAGTACAAGGACCATGTGCTGGCCACCAAGCCAATCCTCAGTGGGAGTCTGAGCAATGCTTGGGAGAGATTTGGAGAGGTGGAGCTGAACTCAGTAAGGCCGTGGGAGGGAGGTGTGCCAGGGAATGCAAGACCTACAGGGAGTGTGGGGAGGATGATCAAGGACAGTCCCCAGGTCCTGTGACCCTCACATGAGGTATAGGGTTAGGGGTGAGAGTAAAGTGACTGTTCACCAATACTGATCTCTGATGAGTGCTAAGCACTTTCTATTTGTGGCCTCATTTAGTCCCTCCAGCAACTCTCTGAAGACGGTGGAAGTATCTGCATTTCATAGTTGAAGAATCTACTCAGAGAGGTTGAGCAGATTGCCTGGGGTCACGTAGCTACACAGGTAGAGCCAGAGGTCAAACCCAGCCTGCTTAACTCTGAAGCTCTTAGAAATTACACTGGACTGAAGTGGGTTTTGATGGAATCTTTGGAAGGGACAGTTCTGGCCTTGGCCCTGCTGGGAGTCTCCAGGACCCTAAAAAATGCTTTATTGGGCCAGAAATTTAAATACCTTTTCAAGAAAGCAGTGCTGGGGCCATCTGGTGGTGGTGTGTCCCACACAGGCAGCTGGGCAGTTCAAATCTCAGACCTGTCAACTTGAAAATCACACCAGACACGTGTGCATGCATGCCCTAAATCCCGAGAAGAGAATGACAGAGAAAGGATTGTAGCGTGGCTATTTCCTCTGAGGGGTGTTTCCTCTTTCTTTCTCTCTGGTGAGTGCACATACCCTATAGCACACTAAAAACAAACAAACAAAAGATACAAAACAAAAGAAAGCAGATATTTCTATAGAGATGCTTTTGAGCTGATCTTCAAGGACAAAGTGCCAGCTCTATGGAACCTAAGGTGAGGCCCTCTGGTCCTGTCTAGGAGCATAAAAAATGGGATCCCTTTGCCATTCTTGGAATGTGGTTTTACTGCCAGTAAATTCATGATAAGGATCCCTGAGACCTGAGATTTGATCAGCCTGGCTCCTCACCAGGGCTCCAGGTGGCAAGAGGCTATGCAGGAAGCAGGAGTCACTGGGGCCATCTTGGAGGCTGTTGACCACAGAGGCTAGGAGGGAGGTGGAGTCAGGGATAGCGTCTGGTTTTTGGCCTGAGTGGCTGGGTGGCTAGTGCTACTGTGTACTGAGATGGGGCAGCTTTGGGGAGAACGTGTTTGGAGTTGAGGCAGGTGGGAATCAGTACCTCTCTTCTGGATCCTGGTTTGGGAGACATCATCTTTGCCTTGGAAATTTCCTTCTGCACGTGCCTCTGGAAGCTGGTTTTGGGCTTCTGTGGCCTTAGAATTTGGGGGAACTTTCTCAGGGCCCATTTCTCACCTATCCCTTAATGACTCCATGACATCTTCATGGACCGAGAGTAAGAATCAGCCATTTTTAGGTTCAAATCTCAGCTCAGCCACTTAGCAGCTGTGCAGCTCTGTATCAGACACTTAGCTACTCTGGACACGTTTCCTCATCTGCAAAGTGACTCTACTTTGCTATGGTGTCATGAGGCTCAGAAATGATAGAAGTGAAACACTGGGGTGAGGGCCTGGCTCTTAATGCTTCAGACTTCCTGGGCCTTCTGCATCAGTCAGATCCGTGCCATAACATGCCCAGATGCTGGGCGGATTTTGTTGGGGAAGGAACTCTTAAGAGTTTATTGAGCGGGACCAGCAGATGATATAATGGTTATGTTGCTGCACTCCCATATAGTCAACTGTGGTTCAAGTCCTGGACCTGGCAGCTTAAAACTCATGCCAGTTGTGTGTGTGTGTGCATGCCCAAAATTCCGAGAAGAGAACGGAGGAAAAGGGATTACAGGGTGGTCAACCCCTTGGGGGGGGGTGTGATTTCTCAGTTTCTGTCTTTCTGTCTCTTTGGTGAGGGCACCCTCTCTACAGCAAAAATCTCTCTTAAAAGAAAAAAAAAGAGTTTATTCAGCTTCTTTTAAATAGATGATGCAAAAATTCTGAGGAGAGGAGAAGTAATTATTACTCACAGGGAAATGCAAATATTTTTATGAATATCCTGTGAAAAATTGGGACATTTTTCCTGAGCAAATAGTCTTGTTTATTTCTCTAACAAAATAGCCATGCTTGTGCTGCAAGGGGCCAACCTACAGCTGCCAGGGGCATTTCTCAGCGGTCGGCTCCTGTGTCCTCACTGTCTCTTCTTTCACTCAGAAAAAACAGAATGAAGGTAGAAGTGACCCAATTTGGGCTTTGCTGAGAGAAGGGGATTACTCTTGTGATGAAAAGTTAATTTTTGTGGCCAGACTTTCTCAACTGTGAAAACTGCTGTGGGCAAAAGCAGAGTTAGCACGAATGTATGTGTAAAAAATTATTTTTCTTGGAAAGGACATTTTTCAGGTCAGTAGTGCTTGTGCGGGAAGCCTGGGGTCTGCTTGCTCTTGAAGGAAATGCTCTTTATAATCCTAAAAAGATGTGGAGGAATAGAGGGAAAGTGAGGCAGCTGCAGGGAAGGAGAGTGGGGGACTGAGGAGGTGGGACAGGGAGCAGGGAGAGCTTCAGGTTGGATCGTACCTAGCCTATCCTGGCACTGTTCATGGACCTCCTGTGCCTCTCTGATCACTCTTACATATGGCATTGGTTATTAGGCCAGTTGGAAGCCCAGGCTCAGAGAGGGTGGGGAAGTGGCCTGTGGTCACTCAGCTTGTAGACAGAGGATCCAGAAGTCCAACCCTGCCTGCCAGATAAGAGCCCATGCTCTTGCCAGGTCACCTTAGGAGGAAGGCTCTTCCTCCAGGTCAGGGTGACAAGGGTGGAGGCACCCAGGGGAAGAGCTGAGGAAGCTGTGGGTGCCTTACCCCTTGCTGGGAAGGTTGCATTCTCATTTACAGAAAGGAAAATGGAGGCTTATGGTTTCTAAGTCCGTTTGGAAACCATCTCTTCCTTTCTGGTCCTACCTTCCCATCTGTTCACCCATCCATCCATTTACCATAGACGGACTGAGCAGTCGCTATACCCAAGCACTGTTCTGGGTGCTTGGGATGCAACAGGGAACAGACGAAGCTGCCTGCCCTCAGGAGCCTGCATTCCAGGGGAAGGCAGGCAGAGACGGGCAGTGAGGGACGACATGCTGTGTTGAGTGCTGCCAGGTGATACGTGCGGTGGGAGTTAAATATGAACAGAAAGGTGGAAGGAGCAGGAGAGCGAGGTGGGGGGGGGGCAGGTTGTAGTATTAAAAAGGGAGATCAAGGGTCGTACCTGAGTGATGGAGATGCTTTGGAATGAATGGAGGTGGTGGTAGCACCGTGTGGATGCCATGAATGCCACCATATTGTTTGCTCCCATTAAAGTGGTCCATTCTACGTCACCGGAGTTTCAGTTAAGTAAATTATTTTTTAGGGAAGACTGTCAGGGGGCCAGACCCATAGCCTCATGGCTGACCATGGCTCGTGCCTGGCCCTAGCAGCTTGAACAACAGGCCATGGATGTACCCACAATTCCAATAGGATGGAGCAATGGAGGAGAAGGGATTATGGCATGACCACACCCCTTTGGGGGATACTTTCTTCTGCCCCCTCTCTGTTTCGCTCTCTCTGGTGAGTGCACACACCTTATGGCAATTAAAAAAAAAAAGCTATCAGGAGTCAGCCTCATGGAGAAAGTAAGAGCTGTGCAGATACTTAAAGGAGGTGAAGGTGTTAGTCCTGAGGCTGTTTTCTCCTGGGGAGAAGGAAGACAATTCTAGGTGAAGGGACCAGGGAGAGCAGAGGATTCTAAGACCAACTGCTCTATAGGGCCAATTCCAGTACTGCCTGTTTTTGTAAATAAAGTTTATTGGAATATAGCAATGCCCATTTATTTACATGTTGTCTATGTGACATGTAGAAACCCTCACTGACTCCCAGGCTAGAGTAAAGTCCTCAGGTAGGCCATGCTGGGGTGTTTGAGGAGCAGTGAGGAGATAAGTATGACTGAAGTGAGTGAATGCGTGAAGGTGAGAGGAGGAAGACGTGAGGTCAGTGAGGCAGTGGGGGCTAAATCATGTTGCCCCTTGTGTGGTTCCTTATGACATCCCCTGGAAACTTTAGAACAGAGGCTAACATACCCCTGAAGAGGAAGGTGTGTGTGTGTGTATGTGTGTGTGTGTGGTGGGGTAGGTAGAAGGGTAGAAACATGTCTAAACTTGGGGTCAGAAGACTTAGACTTGAGGTTGTAGTTTGTCACTTGCCAACTCTGTCCATAGTTCTCTCAGCCACAAATAGTCTGATGGTGGTGATGGAAGTGGTAGTGAGGTGGAGACGATGATGGTGGTGGTTGGATGATGGTGAGTGTGGTGATGGTGTTGTTAATGGTGGTGATAATGGGAGTCATCACTCCCATTATGTTGTAATGGTGGTGATGGTAATAATAGCGAGGGTGGTGTTGATGGCGATGGCCATATTTTGTAGCACCTATACTGTGCTAGTTACTTTGCGTACATAGCGTTAATCCTTAACAAAGGACCAGCAGGTGGTGTGGTGGTTAAGGTGGCTGAATCCCACATGGCTTGACTGTGTGTCTCCAGTCCTGGATCTGGAGGCTTGTAAAACATGCCAGGCATGTGTACATGCATCCCCAAAAATTCTGAGAGAAGAATGGAAAAGAAGGGATCGTGGCATGGCCATCCCCCTGGGGGAGGGGTGGGATGTGCTTTCTTACTTTCTCTCACTCCCTCTCTCTCTGGTGAGTGCCCATGTCCTATAGCAAATTAAAAAAACAATCCTTAACACAGTACTGCAAAGTGGGTAGCATTATCTTCATTGGCTGGAGAAAACACTGAGTGACTTGAGCAAGGCCATCTGACTGGTGTGGCAGGGCTCAGACAAGAATGCATTGACACCCACTTGTATGCCAGTGAAGAGCCCACCAGTCAGTGTGTGTGAGCATCTCTGGCTCACAGCACAGCTGTCACTCAAGGGAGGCAGTCTTCTCAGCACTGGCTCATTCTCAGCAGTGCCCTCAGTGTGAGGGTTTCCTGAGAGGGACTGTTTCCAGCCTCTCCACCTCCCCCGGGCACACCAGGGGTCCTCCTCCTTCTCAGGCTCAGTGTGCTGGGGAGGGGCCCTGTATCCCCATCCCCATGGTGATCAGTTACCAAGCCTGATGTTGGTTTTGGTTTTCCTAATTTGAGGTTGTGGGATCCTTCTGGTTGTGGCTGAGGTTTTTCTGCTCTGGGAACCCGACTGGTGTGGCCATGAGGTGGGGCCTGGAGGTGCTGGAACCTGCCCACAGACCGCAGGCCCCACATGCCCTGTGCCACCCCACACGCCTCACACCACTCCAGTGAGAGGTTTCAGAGTCTTGTGGCTGGGATCTGTAGCACCATGGAACTTTCTGGGGTCAGGAGAACCGTGCGTCTTTGCTTCCCACGTCTTGTTCTGCATGGGATTGAGCCACTGAAGGCTTGGGGTATGCCGGTGCCCCTGGTCTCATCTGCCCACCGTGGCTTTTGGTGGGGTCCTCTTGAACAATGGATGCCCCGACTAAGCAGCCCGGCAGGCTGATAAGGCCTGGAAAGGCTGACAGTCCCTCGCCACGGCCCCCTTGCTTTACCGTTTGGCTCCCTGGCCTAGCTGTGCCCACACAATAACAGCCTTCAGAACCCATCCTGGGGCTCAATCTTGTGTGACTAGGGCCTATGCCTTAGGACCCTGAAGTGTTCTCTGTATGTAAAAAACGTCAGCCCCATCACTTAGTGAAGCTGGCGGTGGCATCAGGTTGTGGAATGGTCCCGTGGACCGGAAGAGATTTTGTGCCCTCAGACCCCACATCTATCTTTTTTTTTAGGTTTTAGTCATAGGGCACGTGTGCTCGCCTAGGAGAGGTAGACAGAGATAAAGGGAAAGTGAGAAATCAACCCCCAGAGGTGATGGCCACATTGCAATCCCTTCTCCTACATTCTTCTCTGGGATTTTGGGCATGCACACACACGCATCTGGCATGATTTAAAAAAAAAAAAAAATTTTTTTTAAAAAAGTATTTATTTATAAAATTCCATTTGTTATTATTTTTTAATTTGACCAGTGAGAGATAGAGAAAGAAAGGGAAAGTGAGACAGCAAGCTGCCAGGTCCGGAACTCAAACCATGGTCAGCCATGAGGGAATCCAGTGCCTTTAACCACTATACCACCTGCCAGCCCCGCAGTGTGATTTTTAAACCATTGGGTCCAGAACTCAAACTGTGGTCTGTCATGTGGGAGTCCAGCACCTTAACCACCTCACAACCTGCCTTCTCTCCCCCCAACTCCTGTCTATTGTCCACACCCTCTGGTCTCATGCCATGGCTCCTCAAGGTTCTTGATGCTTCCTGTCCTAAGAAGCAGTGACCTGGCCACCCAGAGTTGACTCCCATACATGACTCCCATCTCAGAAGGTCCTGGGCTGCAGGTGCCTTTGGCAGCTCCTTGGGTTGTCTTCTGAACATTTCAATCAGTAGTTAGACGGGGAGCTGTCTCCACCTGGCGCCACTGGACCCTGGCCTCCCGAGCACTTTGGGACACTGCAGTAATGGAGGATAGAGGAGGAGAAGAGGGTTGAAGCTAGAACGACCTTGACTCAGGGGCTGTCCAGAAAAGCTTCCTGCAGGAGGGTATACTGAGGCAGATACTCTGTCAAGCACAGATGTTTTGAGAAGGTGAGAGCTACTATACAAAGACAGAACCGGGCCTCTGGCCCCATCTTTCTCACATGCGGGGATCTTATGGTAAAACTCTTTTGACAAAAAGGTTCTGTCAACCTGCCCTGGCAGTACCCTCCTGGATCTCAGATGAGGAAACTGAGGCCAGAGGGGCGGTGCTTTCTCCTGACTTCCCTAGGGGCTCATCTCCCTTTCACCACGGTCACCAAGTGCATTGGGCTAGAGAAAGTCCCCTGCAGGCTGAGGTCACCCCAAGTACACTTGACTGGAGTCATGTTGCTTCTGAAAAGGCTTGACTCACTTGGTGACGCAGCCCCTGAGCTGGCCCTGTAATTGGGATCTTCCCTGTTTGGGGCTGGATAAAAAGAGACTTTGAATCACTGAGGCCCCGCGCCCACCCCTCATCAGTTTTAGCGGGGCGTGCCATTCTGGCAGTGGCAAAGATGGCTGAGTCCAGGTGGATGGGAAAGAAATACCGGTGGTGGGGAGGGCGCAGCAGAGGGCAAGAGACGCAGAGACAATCCATCCTCATCAGAAAAATCAGCTTCCGCCGCTTTGCTGGGCCAGATCTGACTCTGAGAACACCCACAGTCTCCCCACAGTGATATTTTTCTGGAAAACCAGCCCGGCCCTGCCGTCAGCGCGCTGGAAGCTGAGTCCTAAAAGTTCACCTGGGTAAAAAAGAATCGAACAGATTCTTTAGCCCCATAGACGTCAGAGGCAGACCTGTAACACTACCTTCCAGTTGACCTGCCGAGAGCAGGTGAGTCATCGGTCTTTTGTGGCCGGGAACGCAGTGGAGAGATCCTTCCCACGAACAGTCACTAGGACATCCAAAAACCTCCCAGACCACAGTCAGACGCGTGAGACCAGCTCTTCCGAGTTTATGGCTTTCCTTCCCCATGAATACATATTCGAAAGACCCACTTCACAACATACTGGAATTTCTAACACATTTGATCTCTTGTATTAACATAGTTTTGACCTTCCAAACCACAAACTGGTCCTGGGACCACAAGGGAAGCCCTGGGGTCCCTTTGTCTGTGCCCCTCTCTACCCCATGTCCTTGTGCCTTTAACGAGCAGTGCCCCGAACTGCTTTGGTAGGGCAGTTGTTTCTGTGACCCCCTCATGCTGCCCCGGGTTATGCCCAGCACTCCAGAGGCTTCTGCTCTGACCTGGAAAACTGTCCTGCTGTGCCCTTGACCTTGCCCTTTCACCCCACCCTGTCCATGGACGAGGACCAGACCTGATTGGATTCTTTTAGAATCTGGTCTGCCCTGTGACATGAGAAAAGATGAGCTGGCCAATCATTCTAGACAGTGGGTAGTGACCTGGGCTGAACGGTCCTAAGGGCTTGGTGGCCTTGGTGGCTGCGATTCTGACAGTAACTACTCAGAGTTAACGCAGACTTCACAGATTAAGAGCACGGTCCCACAAGGCTGCCCTCACTTTCGACACCAGCCCTAAGTTTGGGGGTCTGCGGGCTGCCCACACTTCTGAACATGGCTATAAATTCAGGGGTTCCCTGAACCTGCCTAGTTGATAATTTATTAGTGTGACTCACAGAACTCAGGGAGACACCATATTCACTACCAGTTTTATTGTAGCAAAAGAATATAAATCCAAACCAGAAAATGGGGAGAAGCCTATAGGGCAAGGTCTGGGAACATCCCAAACCTGAAGCTTCCATATCATCAGGATGCATCATTGCCAATAGGGGTGCTCACCCAGGCCTCCAGGCCCAGCATTTTTATTGGGGTTCTATTGTGGTCGAACTCATCTCCAGTGCCCTGTTTTCCCTAGAAGTCACAATGGTATCACACAGCTTAAAGCCCCCACCTTCTGATCACAAGGTTGGCCTTTCTGGCATTGTCAGCCCCATCCTGAGTCCTCCTGTTAGGTATGGTTCTAGGGGACCACCGTAAGTAAATCAGAAAGATACTCTTATTACTCAGCGTATTCTAAGGATTTCAAGGTTATCTCCCAGGAGCCAGAGCCAAAGGCCTGTCGACCTCTTTGTTATACATCTGGGGCCTGAGTACAGAACTGAGTGAGCCTGGGTTGTCTGTGGAAAGGCCAAGAGTGTCTGTGGGAAAACAGGCCCCACTCTCCCAGGGCCCACCACGTCAGAACATCAGGTTCTCCCTGGATCCTGGAATTCCCATTTCCAGAGGTGATCCTCTCTGAGATCTGTGGAACAAAAAGGCCCAAAGGCCATAGGAATGCAAAAAGGCACGGGGGGGGGGGGGGGGGCACTGATGGTAGGTGTGAGGTCTGAGGTCCTGTCTGTCCTCCTAGAGAGCGCATCAGGGCCTGGAGAGTGTGGGGCAGGGCCCCGAGGCCAGCTCACTGACCCGGCTGTATCCAGGCCACAGCTGAGCTGTGTTCTCACAACAGATCCCTTGGGCTGTCTGGAGGCAGGAGGGTCCTCATACCATTTGCCCTCCCACCCCTACTGGTGACCTGGTAAATGACTTGAGGCTGCCAAGCATCTTGCTTCAACTCACATCACATAGGACACTGTGACATTTGGGAATCAGAACCCGGGATCACGGAAGTTTGTAGCTGGGGAGAATAATTTTAATCCGTATTTCTTCAGATCTTTTTTAGAAGGAATAGAGTAGAAATAACAAATCAGAGAGGGAGAGATATTCAGAAGGAGTGAGTCCATCATTGCTTTTCCCTGTGACATTGAGGAACTTCAGCTTAATTTAGGGCAGTGATTATTTTAACAAAATATGTGTATAGGGGCTGGCAGGTGGCATGGCCAACCGTGGTTTGAGTCCTGGACTTGGTGGCTCACTTTTTCACTTTCCCTCTCTCTCTCTTTCTCTGGTCAAACTAAAGAGCGATAATAACAAATAAAATTTAAATGTGTGTGTGTGTGTGTGTGTGTGTGTGTGTATTCCATGGAGAGAAAGAGACACACACACAGACTGCAACCCCAGCAGGGTCTTGATGCCACAACCCACCCATAGCCCCTCAGCCAGCCTCAGACAATGGGCTCGTGCTGTTCTGTGTACTCAGGGCTTAGATGGGCATCCTGAACCTTCCCATGTGGGTCAGCCTTGCAGGGCATTGCATTTTATCACTGCGTTGATGTTGGCCTCTAGGGCACTGGTTCTTAAACTGAGAGTACATCTGAGTGCATCAGAGTGAGCATCTGAGGGCTCTTTGCTGGCCCCAGAGTTTCTGATTCTATAGGTCTAGGATGGCCATTGCTTCACTGCTTTTTAAAAAATTTGCTTGAGGCATGTGCTCTCACAGGAAAAAAGAGGGAGGGAGAGAGAGAAAGAAAGTGAGAAAGCATCTGCCTCGGGTGCCACATGACAGTTCCTTTTCCGTTTCTCCTTTCAGGATTTTGGGCACGTGTGCACAGGTGCCTGGCATGTTTTTCAAGCTGCCTTGTCCAGGACTTGAACCACATAGTTTGGCACGTGGGATTCAGCACCTTAACCACCATGCCACTGGATAGTCCAGGATTTGCATTTCTAACAAGTTCCTCAGTGTTGCTGATGCTGCTGGTCTAAGGACCACAGTGAGAACCATTGATTTAAGGACCAAAAGGAAGCCTTTCAGGCAAATGCCTAGAAACTTCCTCAGCTTCTTCCATAAAATCTTCCTCTGATGAAGTGTTCTTTTGATCCCAGGGAGGAAAAGGACATTAGACTAGGAATCAGAACACCTTAGTCCTGCTTCAGGTCGTGACACAAACTGGCTGAGGGATTTGAGCCAAGGTTCTTGCCTCTTTCTGGAAGACTATTTCTTCATTATAAAATGGATTCAGTAAAATGAGTGGACTTCAAAAAGTGTGAAAAACGCCCAAGTTTATTTTGGTGCAAAAAAATTGAAATTATGCATGCTTTTTTTTTTCATAATATGCACTTTGCATGAACTTTTGGAAGATCTCCCCCTATAGGGCCTCCTTAATAGAGTTGATACAAGGAATAAACAAGACAAAATATTAACAGTACCAGTTATTCCCTGACCCCAAAAATGTAAGAAATGCCACATTTCTTTCATTTCCAGATGAAATATATGGTCAGGCTGATGAGCAGGCTATGGTCGATTGTTTTGTGAAAAACTGTCCCACCCTTTGCTCTCCAAAGGATGGTAAATGAGGCCCGTGAGCCCACAGAGTCCCAGAAATTAGACCTCAGACCATCCTGGTCATTGCTATTGCTGGTTTTGTCAGCCTCCTTTGACCACTCTGCTATGCCAGGCCGGTCACAGGCTTTGGAGGCTGGAGGCTTCTCCCTACTCAGAGCCCCAATCGCTGGACCTCACCCCACCCTGCTGGAATCAAGCAGTCACCGGGGCCATGCCTTCCTGGAGCTTAGGTCTTTCTGCACCATGGTCCTGGAAGTACAGCAGCCTTTTCAGCTTCCTCTGCCTCTGGTTTCAGTTCAGCTCACTTCAGTCTCTGTCTTCAAAACACAAACACTACCCTTAAGAATAGCAAAGTTGGGAGAACCAGCAGTTAGCGTAATGGCTATGTCGCTGGACTCCCACGTAGTCGACCGCAATTCGCATCCCGGACCCGGTGGCTTAAAATTCACGCCGGGTGCGTGTGCGTGCGTGCCCAAGATCCCGAGAGGAGAATGGAGGAGTAGGGATTGAGGTGTGACCATCCCCCCTGGGGGGTGATTTCTTGCTTTCTGTCTCTATGTCTCTCTCTGTCTGTCTGTCTGGCGAGTGCATGCGCCCTATAGCGAAAACCTCTCAAAAAAAAAAAAAAAGAATAGCTAAGAATAGCTAAGTTGGGCCAGTGAATGGCGTGATAAAGTGGCTGGATCCTATGTGCGTGGCTGTGCAGTTTGAGTCCTGGATCTGGCAGCTTGAAATACACACCAGGCACATGTGCATGTGTGCCCAAAATCCTGAGAGAAGTTTGGAGGAGGAGAGTGGAGGAGAAGGGATTTCGGGGTGGGTGGCCATCCCTCCTGGGCGGAGGGAGTGCTTTCTCACTTTTGCTCTCTCTCTATCTCTCTGGCAAGTGCATATGCTCTATAAGAAACTAAAAAAAAAAATTTAAAGAAAAGAAGAGGAAAGGTAAGAATAACAGCCAGCCAGTTTCTTCTTCCACCATGATAACCCTTCTCTCTTGGCATTTGGGGGGGGGGGTGATATCTTTTTATTCTTCCCTGGTGGCACCCACAGGAGAAATAGAAAGGCCAATTAGTTTCTCAGTAGTTCACCCTGTTTTGAGTGCTGGGCCCATGTTTAAGAAATGGTAGGTATATTTATTATTACTTGGCTCCTCCACAACCCCAAGTCCTGTACTCTATGCCCTGCTAGGACGTGCTCTCCTGCTGGAGGGGCCCCCACCCCTTTTGTTGGCCACTCTCGCTCCTCCTGCTCTGCCACCCCCTTATCACACATTCCCAGTCTGGCAGGTGGGCCCCTGCAGGTGGGCCATTGCTGGTAGCCACAGAGGTCCCTTAACTGGATAAAGCAGAAGCAAGAGGGTGGGATTTGATAAGCAGTTTCCTTCATAGAGGGGAGCCCACAGCCTTGAGTCAGGGGACACTCGCATCTTCATAATGGCCTCCTTCCTCCTGGTTTTGCTTTGGCCTCTTTCCTTCCACTCAAGGTGACAGGTCTGTCACACTGGTCCTTCGCTACCTTCCTCAGAGACAGGAGTGGGTGACATTCAATCCCTGCCCCTTCGTCCCATGTTCCAGAAGCCCTCTTGACCTGTCCTGGGCCTCGGTTGCTGCCCTCTCTTTTCCTGGCTGGAAAAGCTCCTCCACGCAGCCTCCTCTACCTGATGGGCTACAGCCCCAGCTCCTTGCCCGTCTTTGCTGTTTGGTGCATGAAGTCAGCTGTATGTCCACAAGGACAGGACCTGGCCGTCTTCGTTTCTGGTACGTGGAAAGGAAACTGTGAGCGGTAGGTCAGTTAGTGAAGCAAATAAAACCCAAGGTTGCTTGCGACAGGAAATGGCTGTGGACCAATGCGAGTGGAAGAAGATACTACTCCTGTTGGCATGTGCTTCATTCATTGGCCCTGTTCATTCCTCTCCCTGAGTCTTAGCTTTCTCATCTGTGAAAGGGACTAGCCACTGAATGAGGGTCAAATGTGAAGTTTCTAGTTCAGTGCTAAGTCCAGAGGCTGGTGGGGAAGTGGGTGTTTATTCCTGTGAGGACTTGTTGGGTTACCAGCCAGCCAACATAACTGGATAGAGCGTCCCATTCAACATTGAATTAGCTGCGTCCCTGCCCCATGCCAGGAGCACATCTAATCTGAACTGGGAGAGGGCTCGGGAACAAAGGACAGGGCTCTGCCTCCTCAAGGGCAACACGGGAAGGGTATTGCAGTTGCACTTGAAGAACAAGCAGGGCTTTGACAGGTGGGATGACCAGGAAAGGCCATTTCTGGCACAGAGAACTGTGCCTACGAGGTCATGGGGGGACAGTAATGCATACAGGGGTCATGGGGGGCTGCCAGGTGGCTGTGGGTAAAGTGACACACTTGTCTTCACTCAGGAAATCCTGTTCGAACATCTACAGTAGGCCAAAGGGGAGAGTAACAGAGTGCAAAGAAATGCAGGCCCCTGCAATGGCAGATCTGCTGTCAGCACAGGAGAGATCGAGGACATGCAAGTAAATAGGACGATTTCCTGTGGTGGTAAGAGCTATGGACTGGGGCTGGGAATCTAGTGGTCACTTCACATGTAGCGATTAAATGAGTTCGTGAAAATGTACTGACTGTGTTGAGAGAACGGATACATGAATCTAGAAGCTGGTTTGGATGTACAGGTGGGAAAGACAGACTGAACACTGCTTCCCAGACATTTCTATGCGTATGGAGAAGGCCGAGAATAGGCTGCCAGGGTCGGAGAAGCCTTCTAGGATGGTGGGTTTTAGGCCACAATTTGAAGCTTGAGTGAAAAAATAATTCAGAAAAGCAGGGAGAGCATGCTGCTGGCATAAGAAATGCCAAGTGAAAGGCCCTGAGAGCAGTGGCAGGGAGGGAAATAAAGCTTGGAGGTGCCTGAGGGGCTTGAGTATGGTCAAGGAGAATGGGCTAAGCCTGTGGATGGTCAGGCCCAGGAGCTGACCGTCTCTGCTGCTAGGGCCTGGCTAGATTTAAGGCAGGGGGAAATGGGGAGGTGGTGGGCCTAGCTCCTTGTAGGCCTGACACCCTCATCTCCAGGTAAGAATGCAGGCCTGGGGCAGCTGGGGCCACAGGGCCAGATGCAGGAAGAATTCCTGTAGTAGCATGGGGGCCGGGGGGGGGGGGGGGGGGCGGGGGCTTGGCCACCTCTCAGGATACAGAGAAACAATAAAGCCCACTGAAATAATAAACAATGTCAACACTTCAGTTATCAGTTTGCAGTTTGACATCCCAACAACACACTGAAGAGCCCAATACTTGTCTGGAAGTGGTGGCCTAAGTTAGGCTTTGTTGTTCAAATGTGCAACTTTTCTCCTGCCTGTCTGGATTATGGAGAGGGGTTTCTTTCATGGGATTTTTAGAGGAATTAAAGGCTAGTGTGGGTGGGGAGGGTACGTAGTTTGCCCTGTTGCCATTTAGGGGGTACCCTGAATTTGTTTCATATTGCTGCTGCAAGCAACACACATTTATTGTCTTAGGGTTCTGGAGCTCAGAAGTGACATGGGTTTTACTGAGTTAAAATCAAGGCATGTGAAAATCGAGGTGTCAGCAGGCCGCCGTTCCTTCTGCAGGCTGTAGAGGAAGATCTCTTCTCACCTGTTCCAGCTTCTAAAAGCTCTCTGCATTCCTTGGCTCATTGCCTCTTCCATCTTCAGAGCCATCATTGGCTAGTTGGGATTTTCTCACCTTGCATTGCTCTGAGCTCACATCTGCAGCCCTCTTCCACATTTAGGGGTCCTTGTGGTTACACTGGGCCCACCTGGATAATCCAGGATAATGTGCCTATTGTTATCTGTAATTCTGTCTGCAATCTTTTTAAAAATATTATTAATTAAATTTAATTTATTATTATTTGACTAGAGAAAGAGAGAAAAGGAAGATAAGAAAGCAAACTGCCAGGTCCGGGACCCGAACCACAGTAGCCATGTGGGAGTCCAGTGCCTTAACCACTATGCCACCTGTCAGCCCCTCTGTCTACTATCTTAATTGCCCCCTTGCCATGTAACCTAACATATTCACAGACTCCAGGAATTAGACTGTAGACATCTTTGGGGAACATATTCTGCCTACCTCATCCACCCCTCCTCCTGCCCTGGTCTGGAAGCTGAGGAAGTAAGAATTAGGAGGAAGAGGTCCCAGGCGGTAGCTGGGGAGTCTGCACCCTTGGCCTGGGGTAGCCCCTAGGTGGCTGTGTGGTGCCCATGCTTGCTCAGCTCTAGGCCACAGCCTCAGCTGTGCTATTTCCTCTAGGTGGCCTTGAATCACCTTCCCTGTATGCTCTGCCACCACCACAGCTGGTCATAACTAACAGATCTCTCCCAATCCCTGCTCTTACCTAAGAGTTGGTCAAATGGTCATCAAATAAAGCGGCATTTGGGACCAGCAGATGGCGTAATGGTTATGACGCTGGACTCCTATGTAGTTGACCACGGTTTGAGTCCTGGACCCGTTGGCTTAAAACCCAACCTGGGCACATGTGCGTGTATGCCCAAAATCCCGAAAGAAGAATGGAGGAGAAGGATTGTGGCGTGATCATCCACCCTGGGGGGTGATTTTCCACCTTCTGTCTTTGTCTCTCTGGCAAATGCATGTGCCCTATAACAAAAATTTCTCTTTCTAATAAAAAAAAAGGCAGTATTTCCCTGCTTCAGTACTAGACACTTTGGATCTGATCCTTCTTTGTTTGGGGGATTGGCCTGTGCTTGACGTGATGTTTAACCACATCCCTTGCCTGTACCCACTGACGCCAGCAGCACCCCTCCACTCCATCTACAGCAACTCAGAATGTCTCTAGAAGTTGCCAAATGTTCCTTGGGGGGGAATTTTTTTTTTCGGGGTGGGGGGAGGTTGAGAGCCATTGAAGGTGGTTGCCTAATAATGCCTGTTTTTCCCGTGGTCCCGTGTCCTAGTACCTGTAGCAGGTTCACGGCTTAGTAGATGCTCAACCCACATTGATTGTATTAATCTGTGCTAATTTTCTTGAACAAACCTATACATACAAGTGTATCCCACTGACAGGTGTTATCTAGAGTAGTCAATTTGTAGAGACAAAGAGCAGAAGAGAGGTGGCCCGGGGCTGAAAGGATGGGGAATAGGGTATTGCTCAATGAGTGCAGAGTTTCAGTTTGGGAAGATGGAGTGGTTCTGAAAATGAATGGAGGTGATGGCTCAATAGCAGTGTGAGTGTATTTAATGCCACCAAATTGTGCACCAAAAGTGGTTAAAATAGTAACTTTTATATTATGCATATTTTACCACTACCAAAGAAGGTGCTTCATTGCAGCCAGGTCTGGGAATCAGTAGAGTGGAGATGGGGAAGGGGAGGGGATATGAGCGAGCTGAATTCCAACAGTCCTTGTTGGCCATGTAGCCTGTGAGCTGCGAGATGGGAGTGTTGGATTTTACTGACCTACAGTTTATGCTGATACCTCCAGAGTGGCCGTTCCCTGGGTGGCGCACACACAGATGCCTACAGAGGCCCAGTTGCTGCTTGAGGGCCCAGCTGGGTGGGGACAGGCTCATTTGGAGGCCACATGTCCTGTTCTTGGGGCAGCTGTTGTCCAGCTCCAGCTGGTTCTTGCCATGTGGGATGCCTGACTGTGGGACAGAAGTCCAAAATCTGGATTTTTATGTGAAATCTAATGTTTAAATGTTGGCAACTGGTTCAGTAAATGAGCAAGCAAGCAAGCAAACAAGCCACACGTGGGTCAAACAGATCGGCTCTCAGGGCTCTGGTTCAGTCTGCAGCTATTCTGGAAGCTCGCAAGCTTGGACCCCAGCTCAACCCCTTGTTCCTGCACCTCATGTGGCTTCTGAGGTCTGCCACCAGCTTTCTTTTAGATCCTCTGAGAATTTGCTTTCAGTGCACCCAAAAGGGAGGGTTATGGACAGAACAGTGAGGGTGAGTCTAGTGTCTGAATTCTGCTCAGGCTGGGTTCTTGGCTCTACCATTTATGGGTTGTGGGCTATAGGTAACTTGGCCAATGTCAAGACCAGCAGAGGGACTCTTCAGTGTGTGCGTACATGTGTGTGCACTTGTGTGGGTTGGTCTGGGCTGGAGGAGGAGTGAGTGGGGAGTCACCAACTGGTGAATTGTGCAACCTCTGACATCTCTTACTTCACCTATGCCATGGCCCAGGGGTTTCTTCCTCAAAGAGTCATTCCAAGTATTAAATAAAATCATGTTCAGGACAAGAAGGTAGCATAGTGGTTAAGGTGCTGGACTCCCACGTAGTTGACTGTGGTTCAAGTCCCAGGCCCTGCAACTTAAACTCAGTTGGGCACGTGTGCATGTGTGCCCAAAATCCCAAGAGGAGAATGGGGGAGAAGGGATTGTAGTGTGGCCACCCCCCCTGGGGGGGTGATTTTTCACTTTCTGTCTCTCCTTTCGTCTCTCTGTCTCTAGTGAGCTTATGCTCTCTATGGCAACCTCCCACCTCCCCCCTCCAAAAAAAAAAAAAAAAAAAAAACAACCGCAGTCAAATGGTACCTGACTTTTCAGCAGGTACCCAGTGCATAGTCACTCAGACCATTGGCATTGGAGGCCTTCGCCATGTCTAGAGGCTGGAGAGGAGAGAGCTGGAACTGGTTGCTGGGCTGAAGATAGGATGAGTGGAACACAGAGACCTGATGAGCCTGATGTCTTGCCCCCTCCCTCATCAGCTCCTTCTCCTTTCTGGCCACTAGGGATTCTGGGATTCTGGTCCCATCCTTAGAGGCTGGCTATGGCCTCAGCTCTCTGCAGCAGCTCAGATGCCAGTTAGGAACCCCTAGCTACCTTGTAATCCCTGCTCTCAGGCCTGTGCTGAAGGCCTTACCATTCCCAGTTCAGTGAGGAGGACTCCAAGAGGGTGGGGTGCCTGCCCAGGCTTGCCTAGACAGCAGGAGAGGGCCACAGGCCTAGCACAAGCTGGTGAAACTGGCTCAGCTGGCCTGGGAGGCTCTAAGCCCTGAGCCAAGCTACACTGTGTGTCCCTGGGTTTGTTGGTTGGGAGAAGAGACCTTGTTCTGCCCAGACTCCTCCTGGGTTGGTTAGAAGGTGGAGGGGTTGCATACCCACTCAGAGCAGGAGGCAGGTCTGGGGTGCTGTCCGAGGCCCTGCCCAGGATCCCGAATGAAGGCAAAATCCCGAGCTACTGCAGAGCACACAGGCGAGTCACTGACAGATGTTAGCTGAGGGCCACTGTGGGGCAGGGAATGGGTGACTGCATCTCGGTCCCTGGGGGGCCATGGCCCCATGCCTGGGTGGGGCCTCCAGATCCAAGACCCATATACTGGCTCAGTGACTTTCCGGCCCAGACGTGGCACCCCACCATGGTACACAGCTGAGTGTTCTGTCTGTCCACCATCCCTGGGAAAAGAGTGGTCATTGAGGACACCTGCGTGTGCACCTCACCCAGCTCCACTGTTCACTGCGCCTGCCTGTTTCCTTGCCCGTGCTGGTTACGTGTGCGTGCTCACGACTGTGCCTGTTCGTTCCGTATGTGTGTTGCCTTGCAAAAATGCATCCTCTAGGGGTTTGTAAGGAAGCAGAAGAAGGGGATACCCTAGACAAGTGAAAATTGAAATTCGTGTCCCACCACATCTGGCATCCAGGTGGGGAAAATGGCTCTTCCCAGGAAACAAGAGGACAAAATGAGGACAGTGAGGGTGCACGGTTCACTCTCTTGTGGATTCTTTCTGCAAAGATTTCCTGAGCCCAAAGGGAATATTAAATAAGCTGTAACAGGCCCGGCCCTGCCATTGGAAGGTTATGGGGACCATACACCAGGCACTGAGTGGGGTTGTACTGCAGTGGGAGATGCCAAGGAGGAATGGACACCCAGTGTGGGTGGGGTGCAGGTGTGGGTGTGGGTGGGGTGCAGGGACTTATTGCTGTGATGGGAGGGCCCAGGCAGGTGTCTGGTGCTGGCCTGGAAACAAGGGTGTGTGTGTGTGTGTGTGTGTGTGTGTGTGTGTCTGTCTGTCTGTCTGTCTGTCTGTCTATCTTGGGCTTGGGGTGTGTTGGGGTTTGACTGAAGGCCCCCCATTGTCTCCCAGCCCAGAAGCTGGTGGACAGGCTTACTGGAGTGGGGCATAGGCTCTAGGGCCTTGGACAGCATCAACATTAGCCCAACCTCTCTTCCCCATCTCTGCAGGAGGCGGAGGAAAGCGCAAGGGGAAAAGCAAGAAGTGGAAGGAAATCCTGAAGTTCCCTCACATTAGCCAGTGTGAAGACCTCCGAAGGACCATAGGTAAGCTGTCCTGCCTCAACTGGGTAGGGAGCATGTAGCAGATTAGCCGCAAGCCATCTGCACAGTGAATCAAATAGCAATTAATGAACACAGTATCATAATTCCAGAAGGGAGCTCCAGGCTGTCATCTTTGCTAGTGACATAAAGATACAGCCAGCATTCATGAGTATGTGGTGTGCACTGGGCAGAATTATATCTTCCAGTTACCCTTTGAGGCAGGTGCTATTTTACCGAACCTTTCAGGTGGGGAAACTGAGGCTCAGAGTGATTCCATAACTGACCCAAAGTTGTACAGCCTGTGATCGGGCAGTGGAGGTAGGCAGGCCCACCATCGAGCCCCCCTCAAAGCTTTCCACTCCTCCTTCCTGGAGCCTGTGGATCCTCCCCCTGGCACTCATTCCCAGGCTTTGGGAGATGCGGATGGGATGAGCATCTGGGCTCCCCTTTTGTCTTCAAGGGACAGTGTCAGTGCTCATGGAGTAGCCGCCCTGTTCAGTGGCCCAGCCAAGTCCTCTTTACCCACATGACCAGGCAGCTCCAATAGCAGCAGGAGGCTTGTCTTTCGTGGGGACTGGCCCAGCCCAACATGTCTAGTGCCCCCCAGCCTCACTCAGGACATGGCTGTGGTGAGGTGGCCAGGGTAACATGAGGGCTCCTAGGCTGTGGGCATGATAGGGTCCTCTGTTCCTACTAGACCTTGGCCCTGCTTCCTGTGTGCCTTGGGGTGGATGTCTCCCCTTCACTGCGTGAAGGCTCCTCATCTGCTCCTGACTGCTAGAGTCATGGATAGGCCAGACTCACTTCCTAATTCTCAGCCCCACTGAGGACTGGATACAGCCCGGCTCTGACACCCGCAACTCTGCAGGCCCAACTGTTTTGGGGACTCCTGTCCATTTGAGCCTACATGGAATGTGAGGTCTCTCGTAGACTTGTGGCTTTCCTGGTGGCCTCTCCATGTTGCTAGCCTCCCCATTTTCCAGGCAAGGTAGGCATTACCATTCATGGCTTGCTTGGTCCTGGCCCCTGGGCCACTCAGCCCACCCTCCAGATGCCTTAGTGAGACTGTGAGGGTAGGTGACAACTGTTTGCTCTTTGTGCCCCGCAGTGTCCAGAGTAGAGGGGGAACTCGCTTAATCGGTGTTTATGAAATGAAAGGGAGCCACCTGTACCCTTTCAGGGCAGAAGTGAGCAGGTGAAGCAAGGCTGAATGCTAAAGGATGGGGGGGATGTCCTTAAGACCCACCTTCCATTCTTAAAACCTCTGTCAGATGGAATCCCCATGGTGTTCCTGGGGCCTAGAGTGGAACTGGCTTACGGGATCAGGGCTGTGGATCTTGAATTCAAATCCCACTTTCTCTACTGGCTATGCATCAAGTTACTTAATCTTGCTGAGACTCAATTTCCCAGCTGTACACTGTGACTCTGAACCCAGTCATAGAGCTGTTGAGTGAGGCAGATGAGACCGTGAGGGCTGAGCAGGAGCCCTCCTTCGGAGTCCTGGGACACATTCCCCTTGGCACTCCAGGGTTCTTCCTGGAATTCCCACCAGCCACCACCCTACCTAGCTCCTACTGTGTGGGAGCCTAGTGTGCCTGTGTTTATCCTCGCTGGTCGACTTTTTGGCCGGAGGTATATGGGGCTGGAAGGAAGAGAAGAAGGGTGAGGGGCAGGAAAGCGTAGGAGAGGGTTTGGTCACTGAGACCTTCGGAGAGGGGAGTGCCCCTCAGGTGTCTGGCTATTACCTCCCTGGGAACCACTTTGTTCTTTAAGCTAATTTAGGCTTGGAGAGAATAGGGCCTGGGGTAGGGCTGGAATGAGGACCTCTGTTTCCATGCCACACACCCTGAGGGGCCCAGAGAGGTCCATTCTCCTGGAGAGCTGTGTCTTCTTTGCCATCATCTTTATCTAGGGCAGGCAAGTCCTTCCAGCTTTTCCCCAAGAGAGGAATGATCCCTCACTCTGCATTTGCTGCAGACCCAGGAGATACCTTGTTCTCTTTCCCGGGGCCAAAGGGCTGATCCAAGATTCAATACCTTTCTGAGGTATTGACTTGGAGGAGGAAGCTTGGAAAACAAGGACGTTACCTCCAAAGGGGAGTGGGCAGACGAGACCATTAAGGGGTGATTGTGGGAGGCCAAGCTCCCCTGAAGGGGCTGTGCCTGTCCAGTGCCCACTCTCGGGAAGCCATTTGCTAAATTGCCTTCAGGGCTGGTGCCAGGAATGGCTGACAGGACACAGTGAGTCTGAAGGCCACTTCCTCAGGGAAGCCTTCCTCAACCCCCGAATTTAAGTGAGCTCCTGGCCAGAGTCTCTCAGAGCATCCTGGGAGCACCCCTGACCTCGGCCATTGTTTCATGTTTGTTTTCCCCACAAATGGGAAAGTCTCCTCAGGAAGGAATAGATCTTCTAAATGCACCACCGGGTGGCTGGAACCTGGCTTACAGGAGGGGTGCAATAGAGGTCAGCTAGACAACTAAGTGAAGGAAAGAATGAATGAAGAGTGAGTAAAGGATAGCTGAACTCCTGGGGTGTTTCAAATAAATAGAGGAAAGTCAAAAATAACATACAGAGATTTCAGATGTCTGCCATCCAGAGGAAAGAAATATTACTGTTTTCCTATATTTGATTTATGTATTTCTCAAAATACATGAATATAAGTATAAAACATAAATGTGAAATACAGGACTTTGGGTTCCAGACAAAAGGGAGAAGATGGATTGATCCCTATCCCTCCCACTAAGGGCAATCAAAAACTCTGAACATTGTGCATAAAATCTTCTAACAGGAAGATTAGGGAAGGCAGAACCGGGAAGACAGACTGGCCGGAGAACCCAGGACATGAGAAATGACATGACAGCGAGTTCTAGTGTTTTGTTTGTTTTGGTCTCTCTTACATTCCAGAGTGGGTGCTAGAGAAACTCACAACCAGAAATGCCAAAGGGTACCAACAAAAAAGCCCCTGCTAATCTCAACAACAACAACAAAAATAAAAACCAAAGCCAATTTATTTTCTGCAGTCAGAATCCCTGGAAAGAGGCAGCTGAGCTGAAGGGGGAGCAGGCTGCTCCAACGCTGTCACATTTCTGCTTACATTTGGCACCAGCAGCGTGGATGCCCACTTTGTCTCTCTTCTCATTAAGCTTTGTCTCAGCTCAGACTCCTATAAAGCATTGCTGTAGACAGCACATCTTTTTTTTTTTTTTTTGGAGAGGTTTTCGCTATAGGGCGCGTGCGCTCGCCAGACAGACAGAGAGAGACATAGAGACAGAAAGCGAGAAATCACCCCCCAGGGGGGATGGTCACGCCGCAATCCTTCTCCTCCATTCTCCTCTCGGGATCTTGGGCATGCACGCACACGCGCCCGGCGTGAGTTGTAAGCCACCGGGTCCGAGACGCGAACCGCGGTCGACTACGTGGGAGTCCAGCAACATAGCCATTACGCTAACTGCTGGTTCCCTAGACAGCACATCTTAAACAACAGAAGTTTATTGCTCACAGTTCTGGAGGCTGGGAATTCCAAGGTCAAGCCACTGGCAGATCTGGTGTCTGGAGAGCGACCACTTCCTGGTTCACAGGTGGCCATCTTCTCTTTGTGTTCGCGTGTTGGGGAGAGAGTGAGCAAGCAAACCATCTGATGTCTCTTTTTGTAAGTGCATTAATTCCACTCAAGAGGGTGGAGTCCTTATGACCAAGTCACCTCCCGAAGGCCCCATGTCCTAATACCATCACACTGGGAGTTAGGCTTCTATGTGTGAGCTTTGTGGGGGACACAGATATTCAGATCATAGTAACCTAAGGTTCAAAGACCCAGGGCACCTTTCTCCACACTTTCTGCCTTCTCTGGGACTTGGCTTCGAATACTCTGAGGTAAACTGGCCCAGCCAAAGCTCAGGGCCCCTCCCTGCCCCTTCTAAGTCAAGACTCTCAGGTGCCTTCACTGTAACCCTCCTCCCCATGAGCTTGCAAGCATTTCTCCAGAGGCACTGAAGGTCTCTTACCTTCCAATCTGTCTGTCCCCACCCTGTTCACTTCTGGTTTGGGGACCTGGGAGCATAGGAGTTGGCTCTGAGCTTTTCTTGGACCCCACCCCACAGGCCCCATCCCTGTCTGTTCCTCTAGGTGCATAAACGGGCCTCTTGGCAGGGCCTTCCCCTGGGAGGGTGTGAGAAACGTGCATGCCGGGGTGTGGGGAGGGTTCTGCTGTTCTTCTAGCAGGTATTGAAAAGACTCTGTGTGTGTGAGCACAGTGTGAGAAGAGGCTGGGGAAAACAGGAAGGCCGACGTGAGCCGAGGGGCTGCAGCTTGAGGCGACGGGGCCCAGGGCTTGGGCCATTTTGCATGTTTACAGTCCGTCGCCTTGGTGTTTGCCCAGCCTCTGCTGGGGTCCTGCTGGAAGGCTTTCTTAAATAAAAATCTCATTTCTTTTCTAGACTAATACACAAACCAAACAGTGGTGGATACCACATTTATTTTTCTTGTGGACACATGAGCTCACTTTCTGAAGCTTTTTGGGAGGATGTCCCAGGGCAGGCTTCACGCCAAGGTGACAGGGCTCCTTTGAGCCAGAGAGCAATGTGGGGTGGTACAGTGGGAAGGCTCTCTATCAGAGGGAGTCCGTGAGGATCCCAGGGTGCTGCTCCCCTCTCTCTCTTTTTCTTTTTTTTTTTCCTCTATGAGTAAGAGAGACAGAGAGACAGAGATATAGTGGCCCCAAAAGGGTTCTGATACTACAGTCCTTCCCCTGCCTTATCCCTCAGCCATTCCTGATCATGGGCGTACGTGTTCCTGGCATACTTAAGGAGGGCTCCAGATGTGAACTGGCAACCTCCCACGTGAGCCTGCCTCCTAGAACGCTGTTTTACTTCTATGCCACTGCTTCCTTCCCGCCAAGCCCCGATTGTCCAGAACACTGGTTTGTTAAAGTCGCAGCCTTCCTGACCTCAGCACTGTCTAGACAATCATAGGCCTCCTCCACCTAGTAGGTGGGGTGATTTTTTAAAAAATAATCATTTTATTTAACTTTGTTTGTTTGTTTATTTTTGATTTGACCAGAGAGGGTCAGAGCGAGAGAGAGGGGGAAAGTGAGAAAGCAAGCCACCAGGTCTGGGACTCGAATGGTGGTCGGCCATGTGGGAGTCCAGTCATGCCGGCCCAGGTGGAGTGATTTTAAAATATGAAAACTACATCCTGTGAATTGTTCCCCTCTTGAAGCCACCCCAGCATTTCTTCATTCCACTTGAAATAAAACCCAAACTCCTAACCATGGCTTATAAGCACTTTGGCCATTGGGTGAAGCCTGTGGACCCTTTTCAAAATAATGCTTATATATGTATAAGGTGGGTTACACAGAGTTACAAAGGAAACCAATTCTTTTAAAGTGTTGTTTTGCCTACTTTATTAATTTATGATATAGAAATATGTCTTGACGCATTTTTGCATAGAAAAATACGTGACTTTTCTGATGACCCACTATGTGCTTTTTTTGGTCAATACTTCACATGACAAGGTCTAATAGCGGGTCTAAAAGCTATTGTAATTTTGAGTTGGTAATGTGCAAAGGTGATGCTTTCCCATCTCAATGCCTGACGTGGATGGCTCTGTCGTCAGTGATGAGTATAGGTGCTGCTGATGTCACTGTGGGTGTTGTGATCAAAGGAAGTACTAGTCTTCAGTGAGAAGGCGGCGAAAAGGAAGATCATATTTCCCCCCTTCCAAGTCCATGGACTTCCCCAAAATTCTCCCCGTGGAGAGTGCCCTTCCTTCCTGCCCTGCCCGATGTGATCCAGCCCTCCACCTCACCTCATGTCACCTCTTCTGTTCTCCAGGCACAAGCTGCACTGGCCACTGGTCACTTTTTGTTCTTTGACTAGTACAAGCTTGTCTCCAGCCTGGAGCCTTTGCACCTGCTGTTCTCGTCACCTGAAATGTTCTTCCCCACCTTATTCCCCAGAGGACTTTTAGGTCTCAGCCTAAATATTACCGCCATAGAGAAACCTTCTAAAAAGAAATCACACCCTCCCCCTAATTGCTTTCTTTCACACAGTGTTGTCGATTTAATGTTCTTTGCCCATAACTCCATCTGAAGTCATCTTTTATTTAGTTGTTTACTTGTATATTTTCCGTCTCCCTCCCCGGACTGGATGTTCTATGTTAACAGTGACTGTGTCTTGCCTGGTTCACTACTAGAAAAGGCCCGGCACATAATAGGGGCTCATTCAATGTTGGGTGAAAGAAGGAATGAGTGAGGTAAAGTATTTGAAATTAGAGCTCTTTTGAAAAGAAATTGTGATGTGCTTGTTTGCTGATGCTAAGTTTAGCCTTAGCCAATGATATAAACTTAAAGTAATAAAAACTTGGGTTTAGGAGGCAACTGAGAAAGCGTCTGCTCTAACTCCTCCCTGCACCCCCATCCCAACTGTACAGATGAGGGCACTCAACACAATGACGACTTGGGCCATAGCGTCCGTCCACTAAGTGGGGTAGGCTGCCTGGAGGGTCCTGACCTAAAGCTGTAGTGTATGTCATTATCACAGGACGTTAGGTTTT
Source organism: Tupaia tana (assembly GCA_026018925.1). NCBI lineage: Eukaryota > Metazoa > Chordata > Mammalia > Scandentia > Tupaiidae > Tupaia > Tupaia tana. Next base: position 30,037,048 of record JAKSZU010000010.1, read on the forward strand.
CACAGAGTCTTCAACTCACGGAAGTAGAGAGCATCTTTTCCACCACTCATTTCAGAGACGAGTAGATCGACCTCTAGAAGAGAGTGACGTGCCTGGGATGATCCAGTCCCCCGGTCTTGAGCTGCAACGCTCCAGTCCTCAGCACTGTATTGACTTGTAAACATTTTGGACATTAGCCCCAGCCAGTACTTGACGCATGGAGACTCATTACTTGTTCAAGTGTAGATGTTTCTGTCTCTCTGTTTCTCCATTGCATCTTATAAATACACATTACACATTCATTTGCTTATTTAGCGAATGTTTCAGCGTCAACTATGTGCCATCCATAGGGAAGCAGAACAGATCTCTGCTCCCTTGAAGCTCGTTTATGATTGAGCCCAGGAGAATGACTGAAATAAAGATGTGATATACATTGAGAAAGTTCCATGATGGTGAGAAACAGGTTGCTGAACTGGAGAACAGTGATGAGGGTCTCCACCCACTGGAATTTTCCTGGAGGAAATGACATCCCTCAGAGCCTCCCAGAGAATCTGTGTGTGTGAGCTCTGAGAGCCAGGACCATATCCTCTCCATCTGGTCCAGTGAGTGGATGGATAGATAAATAAAGTGGGTGGCTGGATGTTTCTCCTTCTCATCCTGGAAACCAGGACTGTGGTTGGTAGCAGTAAGTATTAAGACAGTGATCCCTAGCTGTACATGTCTGCTTCCAGTGTGAGCCCCAGACATGAGCTAACTGCTTTTAGACAGAACCCGTGGAGGGCAGACAGACTGTGAGAGGAGGAAGGGGTTCTCTGATGTCTGCTTGGTGAAAAATCAAATAATGACATCATTAGTTAATAGGCTAATTGTTCACATAAGAAAATTAGAAGGCCCAACTCAAAGAAGTTCTCAGAATGTCCAAATCTTGGAAGGGGGGAACGTCATCATGAAGATAAAAGATTGTTGAGGTCTGCAAGTATTTCTCAGTGACGCAGAAAGTTCTGTTGGGCAAAAGTGTGGCATTTTTATTTATTTAGCTCAGGCTCATTGCGTACTTTATTCTTTCATTAAAAAAAAAGTATGAGGGGGCTTGAGTGAAAGAGTTGATTATTCCACTGTTTGGCAATATTTTTGTAGGAACTGTCCAAAAGCTATATAATAAATCAAGGCCCCCCTCCCCAGCCCCCCGCATGACTGACGTTTACGAGGAGGCTGTTCGCAGAAAGTAACTGCTGCGTCTGGCATGCCTCTGCGGTGCCCCAAGCTCTCATGGACAGGACGGGGGAGATTGAGTTGCCTTGTGGGACAGACTCTTGCCAAAGCCTTAACTCTTTCCAGGAGCAGAAGCTCTAGGCTGTGAGGGAATTCCTAGAGGAAAGTGTAGTATCTTAATATGAAAAAAAAAAACAAAAAACATGAAATGTGGAATGATAAAGACCTCTGTGAACTAGCCTAGCACTTGGTTATTCATTCAACATTGCTCATGATCTTCTGTTTGAAAAGTTTATTTATTTCATGTGGGGACAACGGAGAGAATGGCAAAGACAAGTACTTTCAATATTGTCCCATGGAGGTGAGCAGGTGGTGTGGTGGTTAAGGCACTGGACTCTCAACATGGCCGACCGGTTTGAGTCCCAGACATGGTGGCTTGTTTTCTCACTTTCCCTCTCTCGCTCTCTCTCTGTTTGTCTCTGGTGAGCACATGTGCATTATAGCAAAAACTTAAAAACAAACAAGCAAAAACTAAAATACATAATTCCTTAAAAATATAATAAAGTCTCATGCCATGATCCTCCCACAGCCTTTCTACCCAGCCAGGGTCATAGGCGTGTATACAAGTCAACCTGGGAACTGGATGCTGATCTTCTATATGGCCTCCAGCATTGCAAACTGTTGCATGACTGCTGTGCTACTGTGGCTGGGCCTGCCCATGCTCTTTAAATAAGAAATTGGTCAACATATACTTATTGAGTCCCTACTATGTGCTAGGCATTATTGTAGATGCTGCAGCGTTGATAGCATTGGCCACCTTTGAGAAGTGGTATGGTCTCAGGGGAGAATCTTGATCATTGTCCTCAAGGCCAAATGATGATTGCTCCTCCCACCTGTATGATGCAGGGCAAACTGCTTAATTTCTCTGGGTTGTCTTTTTTTTTGGTCTATGAAACAGAGACACTAATACCAACCTGGTAGAACTGTTGGGAGGAACAACAGAATATCTCACACATGCCATTGTTACCATCACTATCATCATCCTTGTCATCATCATCATCTTCACAGTGACAGTGATTTGAGGACTACATAGTTGAGGAGCCTTTGAGAGGACTTTCAAGTTTCTTCAAGAAGCTGAATTGGCTATAAATGATAGATGGTCAGTACATTTGTTTCGGTACTGACACGAAGTGAGTCCAATGCCTGCCTAGCCTTCTTTGCGCACCCATCTCCAGCTTCCTCCTCATAGAAGCCCATCTTGATTCATAGCATGCCTGGAGAAGCTGGTAGCATCACTCTGCTCAGACCATGTTCCGGCTTATGTTTCTTTGAAAAGATATGTACGTACGTATGTTCTGGAAAGCATCCATACCCATACAAAGGTCAAAGGGGACATTCACTTTGTCCAGAGGTAATTGTTAAAAAGGAGAACTAATTGTCATGTTATTTGTGTAATTAAAGATTAAATGGATAAAGACCAGGTGCACTGCCTGATTCCGTAGTGGGACAGAGAGAATGGTGAAGCTATTTCTCTTTTTCCTGTTGACTTGTGCCCCCCAATGAGTCTGTGGCTCCGAGAGGATGATCAGAGTCTCACATCCTTTGTGACCCAGTCCCCTTCAGGCCTGCCAGGCTGGCACTTGAGCTCTTGATTTCATCGTCAGGGAAACCAAGTCGTTCTGCAGACGTCATTGCCGTCCTTGGGGTGATAAGGGCGCGTCACGTCTGTCGTTCTGCCACTTAACCGTGCCCCGATAAGGCACAGCATCTGCTTGTCCTTGGAGGGCAAGATAAATTTAGATGTGATGGATTTGGCACATCAGGTGACTTGTTTGCAGCTGGAGCTTTCTAGAGTGACAAGGTGGCCTGACTTGTCTGCCCACTGTTCTCTGCGTGTTAGTCTCACCTCCCACCATGGCTGGTGTCCCCTTAAAGGTGAAGGGCACAAGCTCAGTGCTACTAGTGATACTAGTCAGTGGGTGTCTCATTTGGAGGTTCTTAGAATGGGGCTCTGGTAGTGGTTTTACAGATGACCTGGAATTGTGGTTTTCAAAGGCTGTTCTGCCAGGAGGGTGTGTAATCCAGAGTAGACTTCTACCTGGTTAGACTTCCTTTTATCTCTTATATTTGGGGTTTCTGTGTAAGATTTTATTCCAGGGCTAAAGCCAAGTTTAAAAGCACTGTTCTAGGCTAGGTCTCCCATTTTCCTGACAAATAAACTGAGTCCTAGAGAGACCAGTGACTTGCTAAGATCACCCCATGACCTGATGGTTTCAAGGCAGGCTTTCTCTGTGATATTAGTCTGTCAGGGCTGCCCTAACCAAGTGTTGTAGACTGGGTACTTACACAGAAATTTATTGTCTCACAGTTCTGGAGACTGGAAGTCCAAGATGAAGGGGTCAGCAGGGTTGGTTTTTTCTGAGGCCTGTGAAGGAGAACCTCTTCCAGGCCTCTTCTAGCTTCTGATGGGTTGCTGACCACCTTGGCATTCCTTGGCTTCTTAGATACATTGCCCTGATCTCTGCCTTCATTTAAACATGGTGTTCTCCCTGTGTGTGTGTGTGTGTGTGTGTGTGTGTCTTTTTTCATGTCTCCACCACCTTATTTTTTTGAAGTTTATTTCTTTTGAGAGAGAGAGAGTGATAGGGAGAACATCCCTGACAGGCTTCTGATACTACGATCTACAGCTAGCCTTATCCAGCTCCAGATCATGGGCAAGTGTGTGTCTGGTGTACTCAGGGAGGTCTCCAGACTTGAACTGGGAGCCTTCCCATGTGGGATTACTTCACACTGCATCACATTTTACTACTGTGCCATCGTCTGGCCCCTCTATACTTCCTATTTTTATAAGATCACCCATCATATTCTATCAGGGCCCACCCTAATGACCTCGTTTTAACTTGATTGCCTCCATTAGACAGACTCTCTTCTCAAATAAGGTCACATCCTGAGGAATTGGGGATTAGGGCTCCAATGTATCTTCTTTGGAGGATACCACGAACCTGTAATATACTCACTTCCTCACATGACCTTAGAGTTCAAAGTAGTAAAGAGGCCAAAGCATCCTGATTCCCACAGATCTAATGGTGGACCTTCCTTTCCCTCTTGCCTCTGGCTCAATGTTAACCCTTGTATGCATGCCCAGGCTGATTGTCTCTCCAGTGGGCCACAGTAATGTCTGCCAGAAGATTAATTATTTTCCAAGCCATGTTACAAGGTGCTTTTGCAATTTTCTTTTTTGTTGTTGTTTACATCATAGTAATCGGTAAATTATTTTGTAAAAAAACAGAGAATTTCAGGAAAGAAAGTCACCCATAATTTTGACCACTCAAGTATAGCCAGATACCTAATTTCTTCTAGCTCCCTCCCCCAATGCTCACATATAGTTTCTTACTTTTTTATTAACATAATATTAAAAATACCTTCCCATGTCATTAAAATTCTTCATAAATGTAATTTGTGTTTTTCCATTTGACACATGTTTTATTAGTGTCAAGCACTGAGGATACATCAGTGAATAAAATATGGGCCTATTCTCATGGGCTGTCATGCAGGTGAGCCAGTCTATCAGAGGCCATTGGGAATTTACCTATTGCCCTGAGCCCAGCATCAGTCCTGGCCCCCAGTCCCTCCCTACCTATGGCTCCTTCCCTGTGGGTAAGATCTTCCTGTAACCTATCTTGAAAATAAGGTGAGCCCAGCATAAACTTGATTTTTAAAGGTTTCATACTTATCACCTATATATATGTGTGTGTGTGTGTGTGTGTGTGTGTGTATATATATATATGTATGTGTGTGTGTGTGTGTATATATATATATATATATATATGTATGTGTGTATGTGTATATGTGTGTGTGTATATATATATATATATATATATATATATATATATATATAGTATGTATGGTTTTGGGTCCCTCCCCACCAGTTTTTGGCCTTACAATTAATGTTCACATGAACATCTTTGAACTTCATTGTGGCATTTTGATCTGTGTCTCAGAGGTGAGAAGGCCTACACTGTCTTTCTGAAGGCCAGATGCATTTAACTTACCCAGAGCTGACTGAACAGTGCACTTTCTTGTTTCCTTTGGAGTGTTCCATTCTGCTTTGCACTTGCGTCCTCAGACACCATTAACGTGAAATGTGACAGGGAGGGACCAACCAGATAATGTTTGGTGAGCAGCTTCTGCCTCACTTGACAGTAGTTAGCAGGTATGAGAAGAGTTTTTCATTTCAAGGCCCGTCACTTGAAACAGGGAAAAACAACTGGTTTATGAAGCAGTGGGGACCTCAAACCAACACAAGAGGCCAGCTGTCTTGCAGCACTCTGAGCACAACAGCATTCAACCCCATGAAGAGAACCAGGGTACCTCTGCCCAGACCTATTTACAGAATTGATTTCCCAGGCCTCATTCCCTTAACAGTACAATGGCAGCAGAGCCCAGCGATGCTGTCCCTCTGCCTCCCCTCTGCATCACCTTTGTGCAGTAACCTCCTCCTTCTGAGGACCCTGGAGAGCAAGTGAGAAGACAAGGTGCAATGGATGGATATCTGGGATGGATATTTGAGCTTTTCAAATTAAAAATAAACCAAAAAACAGTAAAATTACCCCTAGACTATATAAGGTTAAAAATCTTCTACACAGCAGAAGAAACAATAATTAGAATGAATCAAAAACCCTTGAAATGGGAGAATATATTTGCAAAATATGCCTCAGGTATGGGACTGATAACCAGGATATTCGGGGAACTCAAGCAGCTTACCCCCAAAAACTGATCAGTCTAATTAGAAGATGGTCAAATGCGCTGAACAGACAACTCTCTAAGGAAGACATATGAACAGCCAAAAGGCCTATGAAAAAATGCTCAACATCCCTTTTCATAAGGGAGATACAAATCAAAACCACAATGAGATACCACCTAACCCCAGTCAGATTGGCTAAGATTAACAAAATTAAAAATGGTAAGTGTTGGCAAGGCTGTGGTGAGAAGGGAATGTTCATACATAATTGGTGGAAATATAAATTGGTACAACCGCTGTGGAGAACAATGAGGTTCCTCAAAGATCTACAAATGGAACTACCATATGATTCAGCAATTCCACTCCTCAGTATCTATCTAAAGGATAGGAATACACTCAGTTGGAAAAACATTACACATTCATGTTTATTATGGCACTATTCACAATTGCGAAGACATGGAATCAACCCAAATATCCACAAACAGATGAATGGATTGAAAAAGCATGGCATATATACACTATGGAATACTACTCAGCCTTAAACAAACAAACAAACAAACAAACTATGAGATGATAGCATTTGATAGGAAGTGTATGAATATGGAAGATTTACTGCTAAGTGAAGCAAGCCAGACTGTGAAAGAGAGGCATTATATGTTCCCACCCAATATATACCAAATATCTGCACTCACTCTATGGCAGAAACTGAGAGATTGGAAGATATAAAAGCATGGATAACAATTGTGGATAGAGACAATTTTGGATAGAGACAATTGGGAGGAGGGTGGGAAATGGGGGAGGACAAGAGGAAAGGAATCAAGGAGAAGCAGCAGCCAGCCATTTAAGGGACACAAAAATGGAAAATTATCTGTTAATGATAATGTGTATGATAATATCTTTACACTAATATACAGTGTATTCATGATGAGAAAATTAATTTTGCATGTTGTAATGCTATACAGTGATTGAATGTATAAAAAATAATTTTAAAAATTACCCCTTGGATCTAGCCATTTTGGGAGAAAGGAAGATGTCCCACTGATCACTGGGCCTCCAGCATACAAAACCCGTGTGAACAGCCCTTCTTCAAGAGACAGACAGCTCCATGGCTCCTGCGATCTAGCCATTTTGGGAGAAAGGAAGATGTCCCACTGATCACTGGGCCTCCAGCATACAAAACCCACGTGTTTGAACTTCCAAGTTTGGGAAGAAACCGACCATCCACCAGATGACTAGAAATCGCTGCAGGACCACAAGAAATATGGGGAAGCAGGAAAATACCTCTCCCACAAGGGAAACAGATAGCTCCTCTTCATCCATACACAGTTCAATGGAAATCATGGAAATGTCTGATAAAGAATTCAGAACATTCATAATGGCAAAGCTAACAGAGATGGAAGAGAAGAGAGACAAGGAACTGCTGAAGAGGAAGGAGAAAGGAGTTGAAGAGTTCCAGGAGGTGAGGAAATTCATGCAAGATCTAAAAGAGGAATTTCACACTTTACAAAAGAATCAGATGGAACTGTTAGAGATGAAGGCTATAATACAAGAAGTCAAAATCTCCCTTGAAAGTATTAAAAGCAGACTAGATCATACAGAAAATAGAATCTCTAATGTAGAAGAGAAAATGGCTGGCCTAGAAAAATCCACCTTGAAGACTGAGAAAATGGCCCAAAAATTTGAGAATAATATGCGAGAAGTACTAGATACAATTAAACATCCAAACATCCGGATAATAGGCATCCCAGAGGGTGAAGAGACTCATAAGGGCATTGATAATCTATTCCATGAAATCCTGCAAGAAAACTTTCCAAACCTGGAGAGGCACTCAAAGATTCAGTCCCAAGAAATATAGAGGACCCCAAATAGAATCAACCCAAGAAGATCTTCTCCAAGACACATTATAGCCAGATTGACCAAAACCACAGACAAAGACAAGATACTAAGACTGGCAAGAGAAAAAAGGCAAGTTATCTACAAAGGGTATCCCATCAGACTAACGGCAGACCTCTCATCGGAAACAATGCAAGCGAGGAGAGAATGGGAAAATATATTCAGAGTATTAAGGGAAAAGCAATTTTAACTGAGAATTCTGTACCCAGCAAGGTTATCATTCATTTGGGAAGAAAAGACACGAACTTTCCCAGATAAACAAAACCTGAAAGAATTTACCAGCACCAGACCAGATCTCCAAGAAGTTCTTAAGGGAGTGCTATGTCAGTAAAATTAAATGCAGACACACAGAAATAAGAGTTCAAAAACTAAGAAAATGGGCAACTTAATTGTAGGGACAATGTTTGGAGATGAATATAATATCCCAGAATTCAATCTGGAAGATCAAACCTTAACAGAAGAAAGATTAAGTACATGAGACTGAACCAATGAAACAACATTCTGTGACTTGACTGAATTATTGCTGCTTTTCTCCTAAGCTTTGTTTTCCGGTTTTAATGGATTTTTGTCTTGTCTTGAGCTGTTGATAGGTGCATGTACCTACTATTTGAACAGAATACTAACCTGTTTCTAGGCTTTAAGTTTCAGGGAAATATCATTACCAGTTCAAAACTGCTCTTCCTGAAATTACCTGCTGAACTTGCTATTGAAAGTAGTTAGATTACTTATGATATTGTGTGATGAACAAAATGTTGGGGGAAAAGGAATGGAAGACAACTGTATATAGCAGAGATAGTGTAATAAGAGAGTGGGAAAGGGCAGAGGGTCAAACATGGGGTAAAAAACATATAAATATACGTATACATATGTATGAAAGTAGAAATGGAATATTATTGATGATAACATGCATGATTAAGCCACTATGCAGTTTATTCTAGATGGGAAACCACATTTAGTACGTTGTGATGATGCTCAGGGAATGAATGTTAAGTAATTTAAAAAAAAGTTGCAGGAGAAAAAAAAATAAAAATAAAAAAAATAAAAATTACCCCTTAAAGAGCTCCTACTGGCTTCTCGCTGTGACCTTCTCCAGCTGGTTTTAGAAAGGAAAATATAAGAAACATCTTTTTCATTTCCCTTTCTTAAAATTTATGGTAGCGTGTGCATACATGCATGTGCCCACATGTGCATGCATGCATGAGTGAGGTAGAAGTCCTGCTATAATCTCCTTCCTCCAGTCCAGTGTACCCAGTGTGTCTTTAGGGATGACCAGGCCAGGGGTTCAAACTAGTCAGTATGTGACTTCTAGTTGCATAGTTTGGCATGCTATCAAGCTGTGTCCCAAAGTTGGACTACAATCAAGACACATCTTGAGGACTGATTCTCTCCCCCACCCCAATTTCATGGTTGTGCTGTCTTTGCATCATCTTTTAAAATTATCTTCAAATTATCTTTTCATTCTTTTTTCCATTACAAAAATAATATATGTCCATGAATGAAATTTCCAAAATATAATTTAAAAAAAGGGAAATATAAATTTCCAGTGAAATAGCCACTGTTAACACTGTGGTCTGTAGCTCTTTCATAGTTCTGCTTACAGAGAGAGAGTTGTACCACCTCTGACTGTCATTTGGTTTTCTGCCCAGCAGTCGGGCATTTTAAATGGAAATGATTCGTTATAGAATTCCCACTGGACTAGAAGGCAGGAGACTCAAGTTCTCATGCCTCCCAACCTTGATCCTGTGGCCTCCCCAAAGCCACAACCTCAATTGGCTTATCTGTAAAATGGGAATCCAATGATTAGTCCCTACCTTAGTGGATGATCAAGAGGTCAAAAGAGCTACTGTAGAAAGTGCTTAGTAAAGGGCACCACACATCATTGCTGGCCATTTGTATTGTGGCCAACTGACTTCATGGTTTGATATGTGGCTGGAGTACTGTTATGGTCTTCCTGGTGAACTGTGACCCTCTTATGGGAGAGAGATTGAGGCCACTCTATCTGGGCCTCTGAGTTGTTTAAAATCCAGCAAATGTGGCCCAGCTGTGGTAGCTCATGGGTGGCACCACCACCTGAGAGGCTGGAATCTGTGTGGGAGGCCTGGGTCTAGTTCCTGGGTCAACCTAAACTTGTGAGAAACACAACCACACCTGCAGTCTTAGCTGACAGGAAGTCTGGGGCAGGAGGATTGCGGCACAGTGAGACCCTAACAAAAATGCCTGTCTCTTCTTTTCCCTCTCTTTCTCCCTCTCTCTTCCCTTCTCTCTCACAAAGGTGGAAGGTGTGTGTGTGCTTGTGTATTTTATTTAGAAATAGTTTAGGGGAGATGTCTGATTGCACTCCCCACAAGGACAATGACCCCACCTTTCTCTCCCCTCTGGGCTTTCAACTGATCTCAAGGGGAGGCGTTGAAGGTTGGAGGGCAGAGGTGCATCCTGCCAGCATAGCTGTTATGTTGGCCTCCTCTGGCTGCATAGCCTGACTGGCCAGGCCAAAATGAGCACCAGGGTGACACTGGTTGGGGCCTTTGGATGAGCCCAACTTGGGACAGAGCAATGGCATGGCCAAAAGTCTGCAGCATCAGGCTTGGGTGTCAACTACCTGGGAGTGCCATGTAGCTGGAGGTGTTGTGCTGTGCCTTAGCCAGGTCAGCTCGGACAAAGCTATGGAGCTACTAAACCAAACCAGGGCAGTCGGGTCTGAAACGGCACGAGCTCACGCGTCCAAGGGACTTGGGTTTGAGCCAGATTCTATTCCTTATTGACTATGATTTTGTACAAGGGTTTAAACTTTCCTAAACCTGTTTGCTTATCTGCAAAATGGGAATAGGAACATTGTAAAGATTAAATGAAGAAATGCATGGGGAAGCTCTATACACAGCTTGGCCTCATCTTCCCCTTCATCATCAGTCACTCATGGTCATCGTCATCTACAGTTCTGTTCAGTGCAGAGCTGTGCTTCTTGGTTTCTCCTGGATGATGGTTGCCAGGTCCTGCTGGTTTAAGTTTATCTGTTCATTCATTCGTTCATTCATCTGTTAAGCCCTTCCTCTGTGCCAGGGATCCAGGGAGCTGCCAGGTGGTGAGGAGAGGCTTTCGGAAGTGGCTCTTGGCTGTGTGGGCCAGGCACGTTTACTGCTTTTATGTAACCCAAATGTAGCCCGTTTTGCTTAGCTTCTCCCCTGCCCCTCAAATCTCTGTTCACTGGCTCTCGGCAGACTTGCAGGTTCTGACTGATGCCCCCTCCCCATCATGTCATCCTTCAGGCAGGAGGACCCTCAACCTCTGTAGCATGTAGGGAGCCCATCCCACCCGTGAACCTGTTCAGTTTTCATTCTGGGCAAGGTCCTACCAAGGGTCCCAAGGAGGGGATGTGAGCCCAGCTCCATTTCTTAGGAGGCTGCCCCTAGTTGGGGAGACAGGGCCGCATACACGTGATGTTGCATGGATAACAGCCAGGTGAAAGATGGACAGCTGCCAATGCCCATCCTTAGTACCGAGTGCTGAGAGGTGGGCAGGGAAGGGGAACAGAGACATCTCTGTGGGATGGAAGGTGCCAAGTGAGTAGATGAGAGAAAGAAGAGATGTTTTGGGCTACCAGGTTCAGCATTATCAGCACCATTCAACCAGCAAGCATTTCCTAGGCACTTAATTTGGGCACAGGCTGTGTGCTTTATATAGATTCACAATCCTGCAGTCATTACAATGGGTCAAGTTTTGCCATGGGTGAGAATGCAGAGATTCGAGAGAATTTAGCAAGTTGCTCCAAGTTGCAGAGCTCTGAAAGAAGCAGAGCCTGGATTCAAACCTAGGCCCAAGTCAAGGCCATGCTGGCTGTGGCATGTTGGCCATCTCTCTGCATGGGGTTGGGGTGACAGGACCATGCTTGGGAGGTGATGTGTGCATTACTTTGGTGGGCTTCATGTAGAGAAGGTCAAAGAGAGCTTGGGTTGGGCCAGAGACACCATCCATGCTGTCAGCCTGAAAGGTTAGGTCTTTGTCTTGCAGGTAGTAGGGAGCCATCGAATGTTCACCTGGTAGTTTCTACAGTCATCCTCAGAGTGAGAATAGAGAGCAAGGGAGGCCATGGACAGAGCAGGCTGGACTTCCATGGCTAAGGGAGATTCATTTGCCTCTCTAGATCTTTTATTGATCTGTGTGGGGGTTCTCATTTCTATGAGACAATGTTTCTCAAGTATCCAGTCCAAGACTTGCCTCTACTTTTGATGAAGACAGTTCTGAGGCTCAGGTGAAGTCCCAGGAGGCAGGAGCAGCTGCTGCTTCTCTCACCTGCAGCGTCAGGCTAGAGGGGGTTGCTCTGTGACTCTGGGTCACAGGATGCCTTTCAATGCGGCCTGTCAGAAGTGTCCTAGGTGGCAGCTGTTCCTGCTGCCCACCTGTCTCTTTCCTGCTCTTTTTGGGGATGGTTTCTCGCTCCCCTGCTGTCTAGCCTCCCTCTCCACTCCCCCTGCAAGGCCTTTCAGAAGGTGGCAGATGGGCGTGAATGTCACACTTGCTGTTTCTTTATCTGTGTTGTGCTGAGGACTGCCCGGCAGGAGAGCTGTCTCAGGTGTGTTGCAGGTGGGTTTTGTGTTGGTGAGCCGACAGAATGTCAGAACGTGAGTGTGTGGGGTGCAGAGGGAGCTCCTCAACTCCAGTGACCCCCTAGCCTCTTCCCTTGGCCAGCCATGAGACTCATTTTCATGAGGCTTTTGGGGTCAACAGGTGTTCTGCTGCCCTTTGTCCTCGTTAGGCTTTAACATGAAAGGAATAGGTAGATCTCAGCCTTGATTACCTGCTGCTGCATTAACTTCCTGTCCGCCCACCACTCCCTCTTGGATTCCTGGTTCCCACAATGACTTTACCAGGTAGAATGCCTCACCAGGTAGAAACCCCAGTGTCCTGGTGCCTAGTTGGTTAGTCTGCCTCCAACTCTCCAGCCTAAGGCCTCGATGTTCCTTGTCCTGCTTGCACTGTGCAGTAGCCTCTTTGCTGGTCCTCTGTTTTTAGCTGGGTTCTTTTTCCTTCTTTCCCATCCAATAGGACCTTCTTTCTTGCCATTCTTAGCACTTACAAGATTTTCATTTTTTCCAAAGGCATCAAGGTTGAGACCCTTAGCATACATAAATGGTATCTATGGCTGTGGTTCTCCCACCATAGAACTCCCCTGGCCAGAAGGCTTCAGGCTTCCCATGCCCTTGGGGAAAGCCACCAGCATAGGAGTAACAGCATGGCTTTCAAGTCACAACGTGAAATCCCTGCTCTTCTGTTGAGGAGATAGGTGACTTTGGACAATTGGTTTGGCCTCCCTGAGCTGCAGACACAGAACAAACTAGGTTGGCTTCCTGCTTCTAGGCTTTTACTCAGGCTACACTCTCTGTCCTCTAAATCTGGCCAAGTCCCATCTTCAGTGTCAATGGACCGATCCCTGCCCAGAATATCCACCCACCCGCTCTGCTCAGGGCCTGGAGTGCTCCAGGTGTCACCGTGGAACCTTTGCCACGGAGAGCAGCACCTGGTTTTGATGTCCATTTTCCTATAAGCCGTATTTCCGCCTTCGTAGGCCCAGCCCCGCCCAGTGCTTGGACCTCTGTGCAAGCTGAGACATTGGGTACAAAGCTAGCGAGCAGACAAGGGACTCCACCAGGAAGGGGAAGGAGGAGCAAACAATGAGGGACCCGAGAGGAGGCCCTCAGGAGCATGCCCAAGCAGCCCTAGGGACAGGTTCTCCCTGGAACTCGTGTAGCTTATCCCTGGCCTCACCGCTCCATCCTCATGCCTCCACAGTCTGCAGGTTTGGGGCGTTTACCTCAAAATTTGCCTTTGCATGAACTCCTAGGTTAGATTTATCATTTACCGGGACAGGAAAGAAAAAGCCCCATGGGGCCAGGTTTATGGAGGATAAGCACTCTGACTGGAGCAGGCCTCCCACCTCGGGATGCTGACGGCACCAGCTGCTCTGGGAGTAGCCCGAGGTCTCTGTGGGACGTGCGAGCTGACGTTTCAAGCTGGGATGCCTTCTGCCAGCTGCACATGCCACCTGGTGGCCGTCAGAATGCCATCAAAGAAGACTGGTCAGCTCTTGGGCCCTGCTGAGAAGACATGCAAGGGCCTGGGAGTCCTCCCTGCCCACCTGACCCCCAGGTCCTGACAAGGCAGCTGGAGAGACGAGTTCATCAGTTAGCACAATAGAATGAGGTTGCCTTTCTCGAGACTTCCCCCAACCGTGGGCCTCTCTGACGACGCAGTGTTGGCCAGCCTTCTGTTGGGCTGGGGTTGTGGGCATGGGCTAGAATCTTTCTTCTAGGAATGGACAAAAGGTAGACTTTCAGAGATTGGACCAATCTGAGGTCTGTTGGATTTATCCTCCACACTTCTGAATCAGAAGTGGGTAGGATTTCTGCAGCCATCTCATTGACTGCTGAGTCCCAAGGGGTAAGGTACAGCCAGCACTGGTGCATCTTAGGGGAGATGGGCTTGGGCTCCTGTTGCCTTCCACCATACATGTGTGTGTATGTGTGTGTGTTCATGTGTGTCCATATGCATGTGTGTGCATGCATGTTTGCAGACCTGCCCCTAGACTATCATTCTCCTGAAGGCAGGTTGCTAGCTGTCTTAGGTTCTTCCTCCTCAACAGATCTCAAGGGAAATGACTAACCTGGATGTGAAGTCTGCAAGGAAGACAGTGGTGGGAGAGGGGGTGTCGTGGACAGTGTCCTGGGCTGGAGGTAGAGGTTCCAGACCCCAACACAGCCCTACTTGCCAGCTATGTGCCTTGAGCCAGGCCAGGTTCTCAGTCTCCTTATAGCCTGTCTTAGAGGCTTACTATTTATCCTTACCACTTGCTGGGCACCTCAGCATAGCTGGTTCACCCAGTAGCCATCTCTGAATTAGAAAAGTGCTTTCTTTTGGGACCTGAACCTTCCCTGGGAGGTAGATACAGCCTGGCAGCAGGGAGAGAGGGTCTCACCTGTACTCACAGTTCCTACCAGGCACCTGCGGGGTGGCCCTGCCACCTATCCCTTTCTGCTCATGTCCACCCTCCGCTTTTCCATGAGAGAGGCAAGAGTGATCCCTGCCCTGTCTTCCCTCAAGGTCAGGGCTGTGTCGCAGCCCCCGGGCTCTGGTATGCAGCACAGCCCCTGCACACATAGGTGCCTGGTGTGTGTTTTGCTTAATGAGGCATCTAGAGACCAGGCTTTAGTCTGTGCTCTACCACTGGCCGCCCACTTGCATCCCTGTTGTTCAGCTGCTGGGAATCCCACAGCCATTTTATGGCAAAAGCAAAGCTCTCTTTCATCAGATGCCCTGAAGGGAGCTCGTTTTCTTCTCCCTCCCTCTTTGCTGCTTATTTCCTGTTCTTTGTCTTTCATGGAACAATTGAACATGTGCTTTTATTGGAAGATGCTGTGGATCCCTTTGGGAAGTAAGCAAGCAATAAATAAATCAGTACATTAGAAATGAAAGGGAGAAGAGGCTCCCTGCATGGCCCTGGGAAGCAGGTGTGTCTGGGCTTTGTGCCTCCTCTCAGGAGAGTGGGCGAATTAGCACCTGCCCTGCTGACTTCGAGGAACGTAGGAGCAGAGTGGATTTTGACAGGCCTGCATGCTGGGCAGTGCTGGGCCAGTCTTCCCCTCCCCTAGGGCTCTAGAAAGGGGTTACTCAGGCACAAAGATGCCATGTGCCTCTGGGGAACTGGCTGTGGCACAACCGGCTGGAGGGTGCTTATCAGACTGGCGCAGCCGGCCAGCTTCCCATTTAGAGAGACTACCCTTGAACTTGGCTAGACAGGCCATTGGAAAGTGCCCTGGAGGGGAATTAGACAGTACAAGTTAGAGTGCCGTGGGCAGACCAGCAACACTGCAGCTTGCCTTTCCTTCTCGATCCCTGGTGAACAGACACGATGACTGAAGATCTGCAGCGAGCCAAACGGTGACATTGTCCAAAAAAGGAGATAGCGCGATGGAAAGGTATAAATAGGAGCGCTGGGGGCAGCCAGGCGAGAGGGCTGCTCTGCTTACTCCCTCGGCCACTGCAGGAGGGCCGCTCTTAAAGTCTTGGCCACCAGCAGGGGACACATTTTTTAAGAGGTTGGCAAGAGATGAGAGTTGAGCAATCTCACCCTCCACTCTCTTCCTCCCACCCACCCAGCTATCATAAGACAGAACTGCAAGAATGAGATCTAAGTGGAGAGGTTAAACACAGCGCATTTGCTTTGCTCGGCGATGAGGTCGTGGCTGGGACCAGGGGGAGAAGAGGCAGGAGGAAGGAGGGTGCAATGGTCAGTGTGGGCAGGAGGCCAGGTGGGAGCTGGAGGTGCTGAGTGAGCAGTGGGCCAAGCCTGGTCCCTGCTGGCGTCGATACAGACGAGAGAAGACAGCAGCCACGGCAGAGGTGGCTCTGGGGCTGCTGTGGCCATGCTAGGTCTGACTTGCCAGTGGTTCTGGAAGGAGAACAGGAGCTGTAGTGCCAGCCTGGGGCCGGCTTGGGGCACAGTGGCCACATACCACTCAAGTGATGCGGAGTTCTATGGAAGGTGGTGAATTTGGTTCCCTGGTCAACATGTACATTCTGGGCATGCAATAGCCATGGTCCCAGCTCCTGGTCAGGCTGTGGGAGGGGAAGATCATGGCATGGAACCTTGTAGAGGGTTCTCTCTCTCTCTCTCTCTCTCATTCTCATGAAAGAAACTTTAAAAATGCTAAGTCAGGCGTGGGTTCAGTTCTTGTTCTTCCGTTCTCTGGGTGGCCTTGGGTAAGCATCTCGTCTTCAAGAGGCAGTTCCTCTCTTGTACCATGAGGTAGTTTGGGAATTCCTCTTTGGGGGGCTCTATCAGATGGGCTAAGACACAAGAGGGGAGGCTGCTCGTGCACTGGGCCTGGCATATGCAGGTGTGGGATGGTCTCGCCGGGGCTCCAGGTGCTCATAAGTAGTGGGCACTAGGTCTGCCACTCCGCAGTTCTGGTGACAGCCCTTTCGGGGTCATTGGCCAGCAGCCAAGTGTTTTTCCACAGTTAGGCCTGCATGGTGAAAGGCAGCTCTCCCATCCAAGACTGATTCAACAGCCATCACCTCCTACTCCCACAAGTTCCTGGGATTCCTCTAATCCTCAAAACTGCCACCTGCCTCTGGTGGTTACTCATACACAGCCACATGCTGCTGGCTGTTGCTTCAAGTGTGCCTGTCTCCACTCCCCGTGGAGGGTGTGGGCTGCGTGCAGCCTGCAAAGCTCTATTCACACCCCCTGAGCTCATGTAATCCCCCAGCAATCTTGCCGGCTGAGTGGTATTTTCATTCTCTTTTTACAGATGAGGCTCTCAGAAGTTGTCTCAGTTGCCCATTTACAGGCAAGGCCTGGCCCACACCAGTGCACTGTTGTTTCTCAGGCTTAATCATAGTGTGGCTACCATGTGCCCCGTCCCGTGATGGAGTGGGGAGCAGGTCCAGGCAGACTGCTGGGTCCAGCCCATTTCTGCTGGGTAGGTCTCCTGCCCAGCATCAGCAGGGATGTCTGGGATGGTGGTCCTCCAGCTTCAGCCCTTGTTGCATGTAGGCCTTTGAGCCTCTGGTCCCAGGTAACTGCTGCCTACACCGGCCTTATTTTTTCGGTACATGGGAGGGTGATGTAGTGGGAGAACTGAGTTACCTTCCAGTCTGAGTTGGCATATATCTGGCCAGTAAAACACTTCATATATACTGAAAAGACATTTTATTTGGTTGCTCCTTAATAGGCCAAGTGCACACTTTCCATCAAAACTTTTCCATTGCTCACCAGTGTCTCTGACACAGAAGCTGGGTCCGGCAGTGTCCTTCTCTCCTTCTCACAGCTCACGTTTCATTTGGTACTCTGTTTTCAGAATGTCCCCACCTCTTGCTGTGTGTAAGGATCATACTTCCTGATGGAAATATTTTACAGGGATGTTTTCAACTGTTGAGGTGATGCAAAACTCCTTCAGAAGATTTTATTTGTCCAGCTCAAAGAAGAACCTTTTTGTGAAATCCCTGCCACGTTTCACTGGCCAGGATGGGTCTTGCCAGGGCACCAAGAAATGGACAAGTCCCATTACAGCAAAAGCTGTTCGAGTTTCATGGATGTGTTTGTGGAAACAATTGCAGACTCCTCTGCTGACAGCCTGCTTCTAGTGTGCAATTTTTGATAAAGCATGTGTCTAGCATGAAAAAGAATTTGGACAGCCCTTGGAATGTGCTAGAATGGAATTTGGCTGAGCTGTCTGTCCAGTTCTGATTGGGCTGTGAGAGAATGTTTGCTCACTAATTAGGCAGATACTGAATGGGCCTCCTCTGTGTTCCAGATGCTGGACTAATCACAGAGATAAGTGCAGCGCAGCCCCATCCTCAAGAAGCCTAGCAGATAGGGGATAGCAGAGGCTTGTGCATTTTATTCCTAAATACATCAGTGCCACATCAGGAAGAGTGACAGCCACATTTCTCAGGTGTGCAAGGCTTTGGTAAAAGTGGCTTATGAATGGCTGATGTCTGGGAAAGTTCAGTGCAGGTGTATTGTGTGCTGATAGAGTGCCAGGGGCTTTGCCCACATTACCATCCAATCCCCAGGAAACCCCAGGCTCTGGTAGTGTGGTCATCCCAACTGACAGCTGATAAAACTGAGGCTCAAAGAGGTGAAATGATTTACCCAAGGTCACATGACTCCTTGGGAGAACTTGGATTTAAACACACGTCTGCCTGACTCTTGATGCTAAACTCTTAACCATAATAATCTCTGGGAATTGATCAAATAAGGAAGTGATTCTTTTTTCTGTAGGGTATAATCCAGGAAAGATTCCTAGAGGAGGTGGCCTTGACTGAGTGTAGGATTTAGCAAAGAGGTTTGGATGGTAAGCATTCCATGGATCAGACACCCGGATTATTGGCTGAATGGTTTGGGATGTAGTGACTTAAACATATTTCCCTTATATAAATGAAATATTAAGTTAGGTCATGTGATCTCTTCATTGTTAACAGGTTCCCAGGCTCCTTCTATCTCATTATTCCTTCGGATAACTTATGTTCCAAGAGGGCTAATGTAGCGCCAGCCATCATATTCTTATTCCAAGGAAGTACAACAATGAAATGAGGGAATATGCTATGTGAATATATGCCCAAAATCCCAACGGGGTGGAAAAATGGAGAAGGGATTGAGCATGACCATGCCTTGTTGAGAGGTGCTTTCTCCCTCTCCTTTCTCTCTCTCTTTCTCTCTTTTTTGGAAAAGTTTTTGCCATAGGACACGTGGACTTGCCGGAGAAAGATAGACAATAACAGGGAAAGTGAGAAATCACTCTCTGGAGGGGATGGCCATGCCATAATTCTTTCTCCTCCATTGTCCCCCTGGGATTTTTGAAAACACATACCCATGCATCCTACATGGGTTTCAAGATACCAGGTCCAGGACTTGAACCACGGTTGACCATATGGGAGTTCAGCACCTTAACCACTATGCCACCTGCTGACCCTTCTGTCTCTCTTTTGCTTGTGAGTGTACATGCCCTCTGCAAAAAGGAAAAAAAAAATAGAAAGGAGAAAATGAGGGAAAAGAATAAATGTATTTTCCTTTAAACACTCGTTTAAGGAGCTTTTCTGGAAGCTGAACTGAACGAGTTATTCTCACTTCTCCTTGGCTGGCCCTGGCTGTTGGGGAGACCACCCACTATGTAAGAGGCAGAGTGGAGGACAGAGTCCTGCTCTCGAGGTGCTGCTGGTGAACTGAGCTGCTTCCTGTTGAGGTTGTAGAAGAAAGCAGTTGAGTGGAAAGGAAAGAGCCTCCTCTAAACTGAGCCTTGCTTCTGGAATAGCCCTTGTAAGGTGTTTCATCTCTTGTTTTGTTAGCACATTTATTTGCTGCCTGAGCTCCTGCCCACCCTTCTGACATCCCTGGGAAAGGAAAGAACCCACCCACCTGCAGTGGCACAGGCAGTAGGGTGCTAACGGCACAAAGCTGGAACCACATGGGAGGCCTGGGTTTGAATCCCTAGTTGACCTGAACATGCCCATGGTGCTAGCTATTTCAGAGGCCGGGGTGAGATCCTATGAAGGGTATCTCTCCCTCTCATGAGAAAGATAAATAAATCTTTTAAAAAAATGATTATTGGGACCAGCAGTTAGCGTAATGGCTATGTCGCTGGACTCCCACGTAGTCGACCGCGGTTCGTGTCCCGGACCCGGTGGCTTAAACTCACGCCAGGCGCGTGTGCGTGCGTGCCCAAGATCCCGAGAGGAGAATGGAGGAGAAGGGATTGCGGCGTGGCCATCCCCCCTGGGGGGTGATTTCTCGCTTTCTATCTCTCTGTCTCTCTCTGCCTGTCTGGCAAGCGCACGCGCCCTATAGCAAAAACCTCTCCAGAAAAAGGAAAAAAAAAAAGGTTATTCACCTTATTTATTTATTTATTAAATTCATTTTTAGTTTTTGACCAGAGAGGGATAGAGTGAGAGTGAGAGAGAAAGAGAGACAAAGTAAAGAAAACAAGTCACCAGGTCCAGGACTCAAACCGTGATTGGCCACATGGGAGTCCAATGCCCTCAACCACCATGCCACCTGTAGGCCTCGGAAATAAATAAATCTTAAAAAAAAAGACAAAAGTTTCTCTTGAGTATAAACCTACCCAGTTCTCAACCTGTCACACTCTGGTGCATTTGAGGAGGAACTCCAAGCCAGCTTTTCATCCAAAGTCTGGACTGGCTGTCATTCAGGCTCATGGGAGCCCCCAAGGTGCTGAGCCACCCCAAAGTGAGAGTGGTGTCCTGTGCAGCCCAGGGCAAGTGCAGGACCAGGCACCCCTGCCGCTGGGGCTCCCTTCTCCTGCCCTCTCCGTGGCCGGGGGCCTGGGTTTGCTTTTCACTTCTCGTCACTCAGGAAGCACCCTGGCGAGTGGCCAGGAGTATCAGGTTTGGAGTTCTTTAAAATCAGCAGTGATCTGAGATCACTGCTGGAGATTGGTTCAGAGAAGTCCAACTCTTGCTCATGGGAAGCCCCCTCCACTGGGATTTGGGTTCATCTAGGTCTGAAGTGTGCCCTTTTCACTTTTTGGAACTCGGGAAGCCAGACCATGGAAAGTATGTGGAAACTGAAAAGGGCACTAGAGGTGGGACCCAGCCATCTTGTCTCCATTTCCTTGATCTGGAAACTGCTCCAGCTGGAGGCAGAGCTGGCTTCTGCTCTCCTGGCCCCATGCTCTGCCTTCGTTCTGTAATTACCTGCAAGTAAATGGTATTGTTGGAGGCTGGAGAGATGTTTCACAGGGTGCTAGGAATCAAACTGCTATTAATATGCTCATTACGACAGGTTCCTATTTACCATTTAAGCGGGTCTTAGAGTGCCTCTCCTTGGCAACACTGTTAGACATTCTGCTCTTGAAATAGAAAATCCATATTATTTTTTAATGAAAGCTCTAAATGCAGGCTTTCCCTATGAACAGCCAGCCCTTTTCCTTGGATTTAGCAGCTACCAGCCTTGGCCTCGGCAGTGAAGGCTGGGTGGGGTGGGTGAGGAGGATTTGACGCACTTCGGAAAGCAGGCAGCTCCTCAGAGATGCCTGTGGACGCTGGCCCCAGAGTTCCCAGGCCAGTTACCTGCTAATGTCATGGCACATCCAAGTGTTATTTTTAGCAGTGCCATCAGTGCTTCTGGCTTTATTTTTTAGATTGGATGATGCAGGTGCAGTCTGAAAATGTCTTTTCTCTCCACATCACTTTTGTCCTGGAAGTTCCCGGTCTATGAGGAAAACAAAATGGCAGCCACCCAAACAAGGGCAATATAAATATTTATTTGAGACACAGAGGGATGAGTGGCCTATTTGCTTTGAGGGTGGATCCCAAAAGGCAGGAAGCAGGGTTGACCTCACCCCTTAGCTTTCTGAGGAACTGGGAAGGGCTGGAGCCCTTTCTCTAAGGGACTTTCATTCACTGGCAAACAGGAGAGTGAGCCTTTGTTCCAAGCAGAGATGGAAGATAACTAGCGTAAGGCACGGGGGTTTTCTAAAGAGCAATCTATAGAGTCTAAAAGAAGAATACATTAGCTAATGTCTTTTGTAAATCCAACAAATATTTATTACGCATCCACCATGTGCCAGACCTGTTAGGCATTGGAAATACATTGGGGAATGTTCCAGTTACCGCTGCTGAGTGAGGTCGGGGCTTAAAACAACATTTCTTATGTTCCCAGATTCTGTGGGACAGGGATTCAACAGGGTGAAGCAGGGATGGCTTATTTCCTCTCCATGTTGTTCGTTGCAAGACTTGGAGGCTGGAAGCAGGAAAAGCAATTCATGCACATGTTCATGCATTGATGCTGGCTGTTGGTAAATCTTCAGTTCCTATCCATGCGGCCTGTGCTCCTTCACAACACGGTGGCTGGTTCCAAGGGAGAGCATCCCACGGAGAGCTAAGCAGAAGGTATATCCTTTTTGTGACCTAGCCCCAGAAATCGCAAAACATTCATGTTCCATTGGTTGGAATGGTGACAAAACCTACTGAGATTCAAAAGGAGGACACATAGACCCCCCCTTTTCAGTGGGAGGACTGTTAGTCACATTGTATAAAAAGCATATGGGATGGATGCATATTTCTAGACATATGAGAGAGTTGTAAATAAGAGCAAAGAAAAACAGGCTATTAAAATGTCCAAGTTGGGGCCAGCAGGTGGCATCGGTTAAGGTGCTGGATTCCCACTTGGTTGACTGTGGTTTGAGTCCTGGAACCGGAGGCTTGAAAATCATGCCAGGCATCTGTGTTTACATGCCCAAAATCCTGAGAGGAGAATGGAAGAGAAAGGGTTGTGGCATGACCATCCCTCCTGGGGGTGATTTCTCACTTCCCTCCCTCTGTCTCTCTCTGATGAGTGTATATACCCTGTAGCAAAAAAAAAAAAAAATAGTCAAAGCAGATTTGAAGAGAAAGAAATAGAACTTTCTAAAATGAAAATTTAATAAATGGGAGTGAAAACTCAATGGATGTGTTATGCCATCTGCTGGTCCCCCAACCTATAATTTTATACCCATTGAAAGTGCCTTTCAAGGACAAGAGCAATGGAACCAGGAGATGGTATAATGGTTTTGGTATTTTGGGCACATATGCACACTTGCCTGGCATGAGTTTTAGGCTGCCCAGCCTGAGACTCAAACCATAGTCAACTACATGGGAGTCTAGCAACATAATCATTACATCATCTGTGAGTCCCAAGACTAAAATATTCTCTTTTTTTCCCCATTTATTTATTTTTAAATTTTGACCGGGGGTGGGGGAGAGAAAGAGAGAAAGAGATTGAAAGAGAGAGAGAAAGTGAAAAAGTAAGCCGTCGGGTCCAGGACTTGAACCACAGTGAGTGAGCCATGTGAGAGTCCAATGCCCTTAACCACCATGCCACCTGCTGGCCCCAAGACTAAAATATTCTTAATAAGAGCATGTAAGGGATGATCCCAATTAAAGCATTCTAAGCTCCTTTGTACCCTTTGACCTTTATCTTTATCCCCACTGTGGGAGGCTGTGCATCAGTGAGTCTGCCATATGTGATCCCTGAACTAGTTTTGTTTCTTTGTCTGTATTGGTTTTTAGTTTCTCTAATTGTGATACAAAAGGTATCTGCATGGATAATATTAAACCCACAATGTAGAAAATGCTATATGCTATGTAGACTCTTTTGCTATATCTCTGCATCAGTAATAACACAAACACATGCAGTGGAATAAGGTTGATGATAAACACATAACCACCCCAAGCAGAGACCATATAGAAATATGATAAACAGCAGCACATTGTCCAAAATACTGTCTCAGTTTTTGACTCGTTTTTCTTTGGCTCTTGTAGAGCCTTAGGTTGTTTTTCTTTTTTAGTTTTTTGGATTTTTTGGGTTTTGTCTCGTCTTCAGGACTTTTAACTTCTTCCTCACTATCTAGGGAAATAAGATCCTCTCCCTGTTCTTTTTCAATTTTAGGATCCTTAGTTAGATTGACTATAGTGGCAAGGGCTTCTTTTAAGCCCTGAGCGAATAGTTTGTGCTGACTAAGCTCTTGTTCATGCTGACTAAGCTCTTGTTCGGGCTGACTAAGCTCTTGTCCCATTATTACCCTTATTACTTATGAGTAAGAGACTTTTGTTACTTACCGGGACGATTCTCTGCCGTCCTCCTCTGCAGTCTTTCTCAGGATGATTCTCTGCCATCCCCTCCTGGACGATTCTCTGTCGTCCTTTCTCGGGACGATTCTCTGCCATCCCCTCCTGGACGATTCTCTGCCATCATTTCTCAGGACGATTCTCTGCCATCCCCTCCTGGACGATTCTCTGCCATCCTTTCTCGGGACGATTCTCTGCCGTCCTTTCTTGAGACGATTCTCTGCCATCCTCTTCTGTTTTCTGCCGTGGCCTTTCTCCTAATTTTGGTGCTTGGGACGATTCTCTGCCGTCCCCTTCTCTGGTGCTCTTCACTGGATCCTTCGTACTCAGGTCCCTGTTCGGGCGCCACGTGTCCTGACCCAGGGGACGGTCGAACAGGTTTCCTGAGGGAAAGAGTGAGAGACAGGACACAGTGTTACAACACGGAGACGACGCAGTGTTACAACTCTTCAGGGTCGTCTGGAGATGACGCGGTGTCATAGCTCTTCAGGGTCTTCCAGAGATGATGCAGTGTTACAACTCTTCAGGGTCTTCAGGGTCGTCTGGCGATTGTGGGCCAGGGATCGTGGTTTATATACATGTTGGTGGGCAGTGATTGGTTGTTAAAAGGTGGGTTATGATTGATTGCTTTTGTGGACCAATCATGAGGTATCGGATATGCAAATCTGAGGGATTCTAGTGGCCAACCAGAGTATGGTTTTGAAGGTGAGGTTTTGAAGGGGAGCCAATTGTGGCCTTTATGGGAAGTGACCAATCAGAGTATGGTTTTGGAGGTGAGGTTTTGAAGGGGAGCCAATCATGGCCTTTGGCATTGTGTAATTGTTTGCTTTCTGAGAAACCGAAACCTAATGACCTTGGCAGACTCGCTGGTGTGCAGCCTCCCACACCCCACCTCGGCAATCACTGTTCTACCCTACATTTCTAGTATTTGAGTTTTTTCCTGTGTCTGACTTATTTTGCTTAGCATGTTGTTGCAAATGGTTAGATTTCCTTTTCAAGGCTGAATCATATTTCATTGTATATATACTACAGTTTCTTTATTCATTCACCCATCAATTCGTGCCTGGTTGTTGCTTTATCTGGACTGTTGTGAATAATGCTGCAGTGAATATGGAGGGAGGTGCAGATATCTCTCTAAAGTGCTGGTTTCTTCTCCTTCCTCTCTTCTTTCCAGAAGAGAGATTGCTGGGTTATATGGTAATTCCAGTTTCTAATATGGAAAATATTCATTGATATAACCCAGGTAAACAAAAGCTGCTTGGGTTATCAATAGTTTGTAGAAGTGCAAAGAGTTCCTATGTCTGTAAAGTTTGAGAATCACTGCTCAAAAGAGAAGAAAGGGATGACAGAAATCATGAGATAGGGGGCTGGACAGCAGTGAAGTGGTACAATGTGATGCTCATGGGAAGATTATTGATTCTTCTCTAGAAACCTCCCCAAGTGCACCAGAAGACTGGCAGAGGTTGGAGTCGTATTGTGGTGCTGGGACCCTATTGGTGATACTGGCTGTCTCTTGCATGCTTTCCTTCCAACACACACACACACTCTCTCACTCTCTCTCTCTCTCTCTCTCATTCATTAATTAAATAAAATAAACTTTAAAAAGAGATAAGAAAGACAGTCCTAGTAAAATAGTATTTCCCAAGTTCTGAGGAACAATTGGTGCTGTATACTACTGGTCATTTTTAGATAACTCAAAATAGAAACCTTTTAAATCTAGAGAAGGGTTGCTCTGCAGGCCTGGGAACCATGATTTGACTAAATATTTTTGTGCACATCCTGTGATAGACAGCGACACCTATTGAACAACAGTGATATTACAACCCAGCTCTATGAAACAAAGGACTAACAGGAGTAAACATTATATTCGGACCAAGGGACATAGAAAAGAGTAAATTCTGTTGGGCAGGGTGTGACATTATATAATAATCTTCCTCTGCTGTCAGCGTCCAGAGGTTTTGGCTCTGAGCCCTGACTCATGGCTTCTCCACTTCAAAGCCCTGTCTGACTTCTGAGACGGGGTTAGCTAGAGTCCTGTTTGTCTGCTTCCTGATATCCAGGAAGAGCAGCCCCTTAACTGTGCCCAGACTTCTACTCCCAGCACTGGCTTGAATCCAGTTTGGACTCTTTCAATTTCTTCTCTCTCTTTTGACCCCATGTGTGCCCTAGGACCACCAACAGGAAGGAGTCTAGGATCGAGAAAATGATCCTAAAAGTAAAAAACAACAAGAAAACAGAATCACAACCCTTCTGTATGCTTCAGCCTCCAGTGGGCTCAGCCCAGGCACCACTGGTCCCTTTTCTCACAAGTTTTCTATTTTTTTCAGGATTTCAGGCACCTTTATTCATGGCAGATAGTTTTGGTGTCAGGGAGCCTGCCTTTGAAACCTTTCCTTTCTTAAGGAAGCCGACTCCTACCTAAGTCCCCATCATCCTTACAACAATGATTGGCCATATCATTTCCATTTGCCACTTACTAAGCTTGAAAACACCCTGCACAGGGTGCCAGCTGGTCTGGTCAGAGGCCATGTGTGTGGGACATGCAGGGCTACACCCTACAGCACAACCTACTGGCTCCATCAGTGCATCGCTACTGCTGGGGTAATAATAGCAGTGAAAATTTTACTCCTTGTGTTCCCCATATACTTTATAAATAGGACAAATTATTAATATTATGTATTTGTAATACAAATAATCAAGACTGGTAACAAGAAAAATTAAAAAGCATACTGTTTCCATTAAGAGTTTCTACAAAGGATAGCATCATTCAACTTTGTCGATGTTTCGACTGTTTGTTGTATAAAATTACTTAGTGGTGACAATCACATGGCCCACCTTCCAGGTGGCCAACACTGGCCTCTGAGCTCAATGCTCCTGACACTATACTTCTGAGTGGCCAAGAGTCATTATCCTAGTCTTCCCTAATCAGTAATAAAACTGCTATTATGCAAACATGTAGGTAAGAAACAGTTTAAGTAAAACAGTATTTCTTAAAAATTTGGGTCTATTACAGGTCATTTTCCATTTTCCAGCCCAGCAACTGACATGGCCTCAGTCTGGTCTTTTTCTTTTTCACTCAGTAGCTCAAAATGATGGAGTGACTGAGTTTTACAATCCTGCCATATTTTTTATGGTGACCACTGTAGGTAAACAATGTAGAATCTCACTGAAGTATTAGAATCTCATGCAAAACTCTTAACAAAGAAATGCCTCATTACACTACTTTCTGTTTGTGAAAAGTTCCATCAGAAGACTGTGGCAGTGGTTAATTTTCATTGATTGTAGTATCTGCTCCCAGAGATAAGTCACAGGTCAACTCTGAGTTTTGGCAACGCAGCAGTGACAGATACTATTTGGTGTTAGCACAAAAGTCACTTTTGCTGAGAATGAAAGAGTCCTAAACTCTTTAAGTGTCTTACTCCACCAGATCTAAACAATCTATGGTGTTACCTTTTCTCTAATAAAAAAAAAATTACACAGCAACTTTTATCAAACAGCAACTACTACAAAAGAAATTGCAGGGAAAAAAATGACTTCACAAAAATAACACTAAAAAATGTGACAATCTTATGCAGGAACTGTCAAAGTTTTAGCGCTTAATAATTAATAGCACAACTGACCAAGGCCTGAAATGGGAAGATAACATGCTCAAGACACTGGGGGACTCACTCTTTAAACTCAGTATATAGTATGTGATCTCCTCTTGGTGTTCCAGATTTTGGTGTTAATTATTAGCAACCTTCAACTCTTCTGTGTGGCAGGTATCTTGTTTTCACCTTCTAGTTCTTCCACCCCAGCCTGTGTCATAAGGTCGGCAATGTTTTTCTCCAGATCATCAACGCGACTACTCATATCATCAATTCTTCCAATGATCTGGTCGCACATGGTCTGAAATTTATCTTCCATCTGTTGCAAGAGAGTCTGCACCACAGAGGTCAGGTCCTGCATGGTCTTGGGGTCAGTCTCGGCCATCTCCCCGGTGCCCAGCTTGGCAGTGGTTTCCTAGACCGTCCTTTCTCCCAAGTTTTCAACAGCCCACAGGAAGTTTTGCCTTCTCGTGTAGGAATCTGTCAGAATTGGTGAAAGAAGTGTGGCTTTGCTTAATTTATTCCACCTAGACTTTCTGCTAGGGCTGAGCTATCTCATGGTACCTCTGCAGCATTGTCAAGGAGACCCAGAGTGGCCACCAAAGACCAGCATGTGGATGAGGGCCAAGCTAGGGAAGGAAGCACATTTAGCAAGCAGTGAGGTGTGAAAGGGGCTGGGGCCCACTGGACCCTTGAGCCCAAATACCTTGCCCAGGTAGTGAAAGCTGTCTGCAAGTGGTGCTGCTTCTCTTTTCCAATGGCAGGCCAGTATAGCTAAGGGACGGCAATTTGACTGTAAGTACAGGTGGAGCTGTTTATTCTCCAGAGACATTGCAACAGCTGGGAGGCAGGGTGAACTCTGGTCTTCCCTTGTTCTGGGCAGATTCCCCCGAGATCGTCTCAGCACTACAGGTGGTACCTGCAGTTCGTGGGAGTGCCTGGCTCTGTGGAGGTCGGGGAGATGTCTGGGAAGGCTGTGGCCACTGAGGGAAGGCCCTGGTGGGAGTGTGTGTTCCTGGTGCACTTTGGTGGCTGCTCCTGAATTCTCACTCCTGGGGACAGGGAATAGGGGTATGGAGGGATTAGTCTGGATTGTCATCGTCTTGGTGGCCCTCAAGGGATCTGCATCCATTGCCAGGGAAACTCTAATGAAGTGTGATCACAGATAGCAATAGCAGCTCCAACGCAGGCCTGCTGACCCCACCCTTTGCAGCTCTGGGCGTGTTCCTTTCCATGTAAGCTGGTGTCCCCACATTCACCCGCTACTACTCATCCCACTGTCTGCTCTCTCGGCCATGTAGTAAGTCCCTCTGCCTTTGCGTACCAGAGCTCCTCCATCATTTGTGGCCACACCGTCAGCAGGGTGGTGGTGGTAGGGGCCATGCTTTTGACTGCAGGGCCTGGATTTTAGACAAGGTGTGGAGACAGCCTCTGAGCCAGGGCAGCATCTGCTGAGTAGATCCTGGTCTTCTTGGGGTGGCTGCATCTATCACTCCTAAAAGGGAGAGACCTCAGTGAGGAAACTATGTGGGCCTTGGACAGCATCACAGATGGCCCAGAAAAGCTTGGGCCCTTTTTCCAAAGCCCTGGATGATTTTCCCATCACGTAGAGGAGTAAGAACTGACTTGCCTGCCTGGGGCACCAACCAGAGTCCCTGGGCCAGTCCCTGAGTGGGCAAGGGCAGGGGGCAGTGGTCTGGTGGTGGCCACCCCACGTACATGGCTGGCCCTGGCTTAGACGCTCCAACTGTCCCCCCAGGAGGGACAGGAGCCCTAACTTCATCTCCCAGCAGGGGAACACTGCTGCTCTGATCATGTGATTTGCCTGGGGTCTCCCAGATGATGAGCAGTGTGGCCAGGATCTAACCTGAGTCCATCTCTTCCCCCACTTTCCCCTAGGCTCTGCTGCCCTGCAGCCTGGTTGCCTTCTCTGGGGCCCGTCCCCTTGTCCCCCAGTTGTTGTGGGGCGAGGGAGCCATGGTGCATTTCCGTTCTCAAGTCACGATCCCATCTGTGCTCTCCTCCTCCTCCTCCGCAGGTACTTCAGGGAAGCATGCAGGCAGGGCAGAGGGTTAGCAGCCATTTTATTTATTTATTTATTTATTTATTTATTTGTTTATTTATTTTTTGCTATAGAGTGCGTGCACTCACCAGAAAGACAGACAGAGAGACAGAAATCACCCCCCAGGGGAGATGCCCATGCTGCAATCCCTTCTCTATTCTTCTCTTGGGATCTTGGGCATGCATACACATGCACCCGGCGTGAGTTTAAGCCACCAGGTCTGGGACTCAAACCACAGTCGACTACGTGGGAGTCCAGTGACATAGCCATTACGCCAACTGGTGGTCCCAGCAGCCCATTTTACAGACCAGGAGACAAGGGCCAAATGTTTTGTCAGGAGTCTCTGTAAATGGCAGAACTGAGTCTCAAACCTTGCTCTTAGGATCACACACCTTCAGCTTGGCTGCCGTACCCGAATACCTCTGAGTACATGGCAAAAATGACAAAAATTCATTTTCTCACCATTCAGGAGACTGAAGTCCGAAACCACGTGCCCTCAGGCTGGATTCTGGTGCGAACTCTCCAGCCACCCTCTTGCTGTGTCCTCCCATGACCTCTCCTCTGAGCGCTTCAGTATTTTTTCTTCTTACGAGGACACCAGCCCTAGCAGACTAGATCCCCGCCCTTAGGACCTCATTTAACCCTAATTCCCTCCCTACAGGCCCTGTCTCCAAATACAGTCCCAGTGGTGGTTAGGCCTTCAGTATATGGATTTGAGGGGGACGCAGTTCAGTCCATAACACACCCTGAGCCCCTTTCACTGTTTCGGGCCCCCCAGATCATGCCAGGAGATGCTGCTACTGGGCATCAGAGGAGTTGTTTGGAGAAATTGTGTGGGAGCCCGGAATGGGGCTGAGGCAATCCAGAAGGGCTTCCTAGAAGAGTCACATGTGCACACATGCTGGGCTCAAGGTAGTTAGTGCATTTAGAGGGAATGTGGCCTTTCAGGGCACCCCACACGCACTCCCTCCCAGTAACTCAGATGGGCTGTGGCTGTTTTGCTGGAGCCACTTTGTCTCCCTGATATGGCAAGAGGGTGCCCTGCTTCTTGCCTGGCTCAGCTTCAAGCTGTAGGTTGAGGCAACTGATCAGGTCATGTTCCCAGGGGCTGATGCGGAAGGACTGGACTCCCAGGGTGGCAGGGTGGGCACCAAGGACAGAAATCAAACTGACCACTGTGGAGCCTTCCCCCAGTGGAGGCGTCTGCTCAGAGCAGGTCCCCCATGTGAGGTGTTCCGCCCTGGCTGCTGGGGAAGGATAACTTGTAAAGATGAACAGAGTGAGGACAGCACCTCCCTGGCATAAACTCGCTCACCTTCCTCACCCAGCTTCTGTCCCCTTCTCTTCGCACTCTGGAGGGTGTGGCCATTGAGGGGAGTCTGTGCTGCTGGGCTGAGAAAATTAGTGTCTGTAGCATCTATGTTTCTGGAAAGGGGCTGTATTTCCAGGGCGGAGACTTGGGTTCATTGGCCAGTCTCACGAGAGCACTAGGGCAGATTTGGGTTGTAGGGTGGAATCGCAGTGGATACCTGACCGACAGGCTGGAAGGGAGGCCGAGGGAGGTTGAGGAAGGGGAGAATGAGAGAGGCTGAGGGGAGTTTGAGGGACGCAGAGGAGGCTAAGAAGGCTGGAGTGAGGTTGAGGAAGGCTGCTGGTGGCCAAGGGAGGGTGGAAGTGGCTGGAGGAGGCTGAGGGAAGCTGTGAGAGGCTGAGGGAAACTGGAGGAGGCTAGGAGAGGCTGAGGAGGCTGAAGGGCTCTGCTACCTTGGTAGAACATCCTGTTTTTCACATTTCTCAAGTGGAGGCCATAGTGCCAGGCCTTTCCCCAGAGCAGAGTCTGTGAGCCTATATCCATTTCTTGGATACGGAAACCACGTTTGTCCTTTAGCTAGCATGCCTGGAGCCCTGGTGGCACCAGAAGGTATTCAGTAGTTTGCTTTTCAGAGTTTTGAGGCTAAGTTAAGAAAAGATGGCTGCCCACCCTCCCCCATCTTCACCCCCTTATCTTCTTCCTCTGCACTGAGCCCAGAACCCTTTACTCCGGGTCTTGTGCAGTTCCCAGGCCCTACAGGGAATGCTGGGAACCCTGGGAACAAGTCTCCCTTCCTGTCAGAGGGAGGCCCTGAGCATTTCTGAGCCTGCAGCTCCACGGCTTGTCTGGTGGGAAATGGTGGTTTCCTCTTGAGGGAGGTATAAGTTGCTGCCCTTTCCTCCCCTGATTCCCAAGGGCAAGTCTTTGGGACAGCAGAGAGGCCTCTGGGAAGGTCCCTTGGCCAGGTGGGTGCTGGCCTCCCCAGAAGGACTGCAGGCTCTGGAGCCAAACAGATCTAAACTCAGATCTCTGTTCCTCTGCTGACGCACTGAGGCCTTGGGCGAGTTCCTTAAATCGGCCGTGCCCTGGTTCTCTGTCCAGCAGGACGGAGCAGTGCATGCCATCCCACAGAGGGTTTAAGTGGGGGAAAAAGGAACAGCAAAGCATTGGCTCACGGCAGGTGCTACACACGTGTGAGGGTTTGGGTGCTGGGTGGGCATGCGTGAGCAGACAGCCTCCCATATTCACCAGTGTCTGGCCTTCACTGCTCTCTAATACCTGGAGGGGAGGCCTCCTGTTCTTCAGCATGATTTAAACCATTCTCTTATTCAGCAAGCCCATCCGCCATTCATTAATTCAGTTCCATTCATTTGTCAGTTTCTGAGAACCTGCCAGGTACTAGCCCTTGCTGTTTGCACCTGGGAGGTCAGCCGTGATGAAGAAGGATCAGGACTTGTGCGCCAACTCTAGGTTGCACAGGGGACGAGAGGTTAATCATGTGCTTAGCCAAGCAGATGCCACAGGACACCAGTGTTGTGTGCCTCTAAGGGAAGGTGATGGGAGACCTGGCTAGGCCCTGTACTGGGTGCCCAGAAGTGGGCACGACTCAAAGGGGATTCAGGATTGAAAGGCAGTCTTGCCTTTAGGAAGTGGACACTGGCTACATGCTGTCTGTATTCTGTGCTTTGTGATCATTGGAGACAATGATGCTACAAGAAGGAATAGTCAATATTTAAAAAATAAATGTCAGTTCTTAGGAAAGCCTTATCAGCCCTGCAACAGTCTTGTGCTTAACCACTTAAATAAATCTGTAGCCTGGGGCCAAAGACCACATGGATGTCTGTGCCCTCAATTTTGTGTACACTACCAACCTTCGGTATCATCCCAGGTGCTGCCATGGCCAGCTTGGGATTGCCCCTTGCCTGTGCCCTTGGGAAACCCAAAGTCACTTGAGTCTGAGTGACCTGATGAGGCTAGGACAAGGTCACTCTTGTGCAACTCTTGCATCTTAGGAAAACAAATGTGATTCCTAATGTGTTGCCTTGAGTTCCTGGAACCAGGGTGTTTATTTTATGTAATATACAGCAGAAACAGTTGTGTTGACTTTAGAACCTTCCAGCATCCAAACTATAACTCTCAATAAAATGTCCTCTCAGTATGGATAATCTGGAATATTATAGGGAAGGAAGACTAAATAATGTTCCACAGGGAGGAAGCACATTCTGCATTTCAGGACACCATGTTGAGAATTGAACATGTGCCTTTAGAGAATTGGGCACTTTCATTCCACCAGGGAGACAGTCCTCTCTGTGGTCAAGGGTAGGAGCTGCTCGAGGAACTTGGGACTCCAGGAGCTTTATTAAAGTGTGTGGTCATCCCTGCGGGCACAGTATGTTAAAAGCAGCACCCTGGTCTCCTATGCCATGGCAAAAGAGCATCTGAAACCCATCCAGATTGAGTAGATGAGACTCATGTGGGTGAACATCATGTTGGAATGTTCGCTCTAATCTCTTATTGGCAGCCTGTGCTCAACTCTTTCCTGGTTGGCAAGTGATGATGGTGGGTAGAGAGCATTTAGACCAGAATGTCCAGTGGCTGCCCCTTGTAATAATAGTATTTACCAGGGACACACCATATGCCAGGCACTGAACTTAGCACCTTGAGTGATCTGTACCTAGGAAGTAGGTCACGTTATTATCATCTCCATTTTAGGGCCAAGAAAGTCTGAGAAAAGGGCATGCGACTAGTACATGGTTATATCAGGCAGAATATAGCTGCTGTAACAAAGACCCCAGAGACCACTGGTTTAATCAAGGCAGAACTTGCTTCTCCCTCAAGGAATAGTGCTGGGATTGGGGTCTAGGGCTGATATGGAAACTCCATTTATATGACCCTTCAGTTCTGTCTCCTTCTGGCCTTAGGATTTTACCCTACCATGTTGCATTCCAGTCTAAGGAAAGGGGAAGGAAGGAACACACCCTTTCCCTTTGAGAATGTAGCCCAGCACTGACTTGGACTCAGTATTTCTGCTCACAGTGCATTGGTCACCTAGCCAAACCTAGCTGCAGAGGCAGCTGAAAAATGTAGTCTTTTGGGACCAGCAGTTAGCGTAATGGCTATGTCGCTGGACTCCCACGTAGTCGACCGCGGTTCGAGTCCCGGACCCGGCGGCTTAAACTCACGCCGGGCGCGTGTGCGTGCGTGCCCAAGATCCCGAGAGGAGAATGGAGGAGAAGGGATTGCGGCGTGGCCATCCCCCCTGGGGGGTGATTTCCTGCTTTCTATCTCTCTGTCTCTCTCTGTCTGTCTGGCGAGCGCACGCGCCCTATAGCAAAAACCTCTCCAAAAAAAGAAAAAAAAAAAAAAAGTAGTCTTTTGGGGAGTGGGGGTGGCCCAGTGTCCAGCTAAAAATTGCTATAGAAAATGTGATGAAAGCTATGAGGTGCTAGCTAGTTCTGCCCCAGAAGTGAAGCTGGGATATGAGTGCAGGTGCTCTACAGATAGGCTTGTGCCCCTGTCTCTACCACCTCATCCCTGTGGAGTTCTAGGTGAGCATCAAAGAGTAGTCCATTGTTAGACTTAGCTCCCTGGGCAGGAGTGGTAGGTGTTTCTGCTCATCCCTTGATTCTCTGGGCCTAGCACAGTGCAGGGCACCAAGTAGGGATATTTGATAAATCTATCTTAATGGGAGAGAGGAAGAGAGTAAGCTGGTCTACCAGATCCAGCCCAGCTAAAGTGGACTAAACAAACCTGGGTATGAATATAAGAGGCTGGAAACTGAGGTTACCAGCAGCCAGAAGGTACCAGATCTAGAAGGATTTCCTTCTGGGGTGGGGCTCCACAAGTGCTTTGGTCTAGACCAGAGTTTCAAGGTATCCTGTGGGTCGCCTGGCTTAACCCCAGCTTTGAATGACGTGTAAGAGCTATGCTTCCAGGATGGAAATTTGACTACAGGCCACCTTTGGGAGGGACTGAATGCTCTGAGCATTTTCTTTACTGGTGGTTGCTTGGCCTATGCCGTGGACATTCCTACTTTGGTTCCAGCTGCACACAGTGCCGGGTTTGTCAGCTGCTGGCCCCAAGTAAGGACCCTGCCTGCAAGGAAGGGTCTCTGCCTCCTCCTGCTGTGCCCCAGCCACCTACTTAAACTAGCCTGACTCATCGTGTGCAAACACAGTTATAACCTGACCTTTCAGAACCCAGAGCTCCCACGAACGAGTCCTCGGAGGGCTTTCCGAGGCAGCACACCGAATGTGAGGTGCTTAGCCTGTGCCCATCCCTGTTGTTATATTTTCTGAGCAAACCTCCTCTCTACGCAGGTGCTCAGAAGGAAAAATAACCAAGCATTGGAGGTTCCAGTTTGGAATTTTTTAATCATCTGAACATTGTTCTTGGCAAGGAATAATGTAAAACAAACAACCGTTATAGGTTACATTTTTAAATCTGTTAGAAATAGGAGTTTCACCACAGTCATATTTCTTGATCATCTCAATATTTTTTTCACTGTTTCTCAGTTATCTGTCTTGTCCTAAGTAACAAGGAGAACCCCTATTAGGTTTAGCACCAGGTAAATATCTGTCAGAATGTCTGTTGTGAGTCTGGCATTCAGGAGGAAGAGAAAAAGCCTTAACCGACAGAGAGCACTGCTCCGGGCTGAGACGAGCTTATAAAGTCTAGACAGTTATGAGATATGTGGGACTCTTAAAAAGAGAGAAAGACACAAAGAGAAGCATGTGTTTTGGGTTCTGCATGCTTTTATTCTGTATTTGTATAGCTGAGAAAGCTTTAGTTTAAATAAGTGGTATTTGGCAAGAAGTGCTACTGCATGCTGACAAATTGATTGTGCTCTTTTACTTAGATAAAAATGAAAATGCATGAGGCATTTGGGTTTTTTTTTTCCCCTCTTAGTGATTAAAAGCATCTACTTGGCTCCATGCAGAGACGGCCCTTGAAGATTTACATGAGACACCTGTGTGGCATTGATCACAGGCCCTCAGGCTGACAGAAGCAGTTAAACTTCACAGTGTTAAAAATACCAGGTCCTAGGAGTGGGTCTAGAAGTGCCCAAATTGGGGGTCTCTGTACCAGGCTTGGGTGGGACCCTTGGGTGAAGGTCCTAAATTCTAATGAAGAATTTCCCCTCAGCCACTCTCTGTTTCCATTGATCCAGAGCCTTAGAGCCACTGGGCAGGAGATTAAGCAAGCACCGGTGTTTCTATCAAGGTAGGACTCCTTCCCTACATGGGCCACAGTTTCCCCATCAGGAAGAAGAGGGAATTGGACTAGCTTTCCTCTGGGTTTCCTTCCTTCGTTCTTTCCTCCCTCCCTCCCTCCCTTCCTTCTTCTCTCCCTCCCTTCCTTTTTTCCCCTTCCTTTCTTTCACTTTAATTTATTTTATACATTCAAACACTATACATCACTACAGCTTGTAAAGTGAATTTACCAAACATGAATACACTTTACACTAGTCCAGCTGAAGATACTATACACATTGTCATCAATCATCCATTTCTGTGTCCCAAAAATATCTTGCCTCTCTATTTTTCTTCTTGATTCCTTTCCTTATACTCCCTGCTTTTCTCACTCTCTTCCCACATTGTCTCTAGAATCCATAATCATTTTCCATGCTTCTATATCTTCTGATCTTTCAGTTTCCACCATAGAGTGCAAACAGTTGGTATAAATTAAGTGGAGATATACAGCATTTCTCTTTCATAGCCTGGCTTGCTTCACTCAGTAGTAAATCTTCCATATTCATCTACTTGCTATCAAATGCTAGGGTCTTGTTGTTTTTTATGGCTGAGTAGTATTCCATAGAGTATATGTGCCATAATTTTTTTGGAGAGGTTTTGCTATAGGGCATGTGCGCTCACCAGAAAGACAGAGACAGAGAGACAGAAAGTGAGAAATCATCCCCTAAGGGGGAGGATGGCCATGCCGCAATCCCTTCTCCTCCAGATCTTGGGCACGCACGCACACATGCCCAGCGTAAATTTAAGTCACTGGGTCCGGGACTCGAACTGTGGTCAACTACATGGGAGTCCAGTGACATAGCCATTATGCTAACTGCCGATCCCTGTGCCATACTTTTTTAATCCACTCATCTGTTCATGGACATTTGGGTTGGTTATATGTCTTAGCCATTGTGAATAATGCTGCAACAAACATAGATATGCAAGCACTTTTCTGACTGTGCGTTCTCCTATCCTTTGGGAAGAACCCAGGAGTGGAATTACTGGATCATATGATAGTTCTATTTGTAGATCTTTGAGGAACCTCTATATTTTTCTTCACAATGGCTCAACTAATTTACATTTCCACCAACAGTGTAGGAGAGTTCCCTTTTCACCACAGCCTCCTCAGCACTTACCATTTTTTGTTTTTTCCGATCTTAGTCATTTGGACAGGAATTAGGCGGACTCCCATTGTCGTTTTGATTTGCATCTCCCTTACGATGAGGGATGTCGAGTATTTTTTCATATGATTTTTGGCTGTTCATATGTCTTCCTTAGAGAGTTGTTCATATAGCTCATTTTCCCATCTTTTAATTGGGTTGAGCATTTTGTTTTCAGATAAGCCACTTGAGTTCTCCATATATTCTGGTTATCAGTCCCTTATCTGAGGCATAGTTTACAAAAATATTCTCCCCTTCTGAGAGTAGTCGACTCACACTAATTTATGTGCAGAAACTTTTTAATCTGATGTAGTCCTACTTGTCTAGTTTTTGAATTCTTGCCTGTGCTTTGGGGGTCTTATTTAAGAAGTCTTTGCCTACTCCAATGTCTCCTAGAGTTTCCCAGTGTTTTCCGCTGGTAGTTTTATAGTTTGAGGTCTTAGGTTTAGATCTTTGATCTACTTTGAGTTGATTTGGTTAATGGTGAGGGTTTTCTACAAGGTCTATAACCTGCCATAGATGTGCCCTTTCTCCAGCTCTGACACTAGTGCCAGGAAGGATGAGGATGTCTGTGTCCAGGGGGTTCCATTTCCTGTGTGGTAGATCCTAGCCTGGCTCAGCACAGGGAGGAGTTAGGGAACTAGTATGTTAGAATAAATATGGTCATCAGCTAGTGACTGATGTGGTGAGTCATTCATTTGTTCATTCATTCACTCATCAGATGTTAGTGTGTACTAGCTGTGTGCCAGGCTCTGTGCTAGCTGCAGGGATGCGCAGGGCCGAGGTGGAAGAGATGGATCAGAAGGCATGGTCCCTCCCTGATCCAAGCGGGGTCAGCCCTGTTTGGACTCCTGTCCTGTTGGCTTACAGACTTGCCTCAATGTAGGTCCCAGCACAGGAATGTGCTAT
Organism: Tupaia tana; assembly: GCA_026018925.1. Lineage (NCBI taxonomy): Eukaryota > Metazoa > Chordata > Mammalia > Scandentia > Tupaiidae > Tupaia > Tupaia tana. The sequence goes on from JAKSZU010000010.1 coordinate 30,075,259, forward strand.
GAAATGCAATTCCAACACCCTGTTAAAGCCAAGCATTTACTTCTGGACACCGGAGACTTTGACTCTCCCTTAAAGGAGCAACGAATTTGTTTTGACAAAAGAAGTATAAACAGGGTGCTAGTGAATAACTTTTCTCATGCCGCTCTTGCCTTAATCAATCGTATATTTACTGGTGACCTCCTAAGTGTCCAGTCTGCCCTAGGCTCTACAGGGGAAGAAGAGGGAGTGGTGGTGGAGAGAGAATTTTCAGCTTAGCTGAGGAGGCAAGGCCGACTCTTAGGACAGATGCCAAAGGTATGAGACAGCACGTAGTTTTACAGGCCTCAGAGCAGGCGTTCAGAATCGGGGAGGGGGCTGTGTGCTCAGGCCAGGCTTTCTGAAGAAAGAGCAGAGAGAAGGGTATTCCAAATCATTCTTTTGGGCTGGCTGGACAGTAGGTATAGATGTCCATTTGACTGCCATCTCCTGAGCTGTCAGCTTTCCCATGTCTCAGACCCCTGCAGGTTGAGCTCCTAAACTCAGAGTGCAGAGCAGCCCCAGGAAAATCGAGTGATTTTCAGTATACCTGGGTTATAGGTGTGTTCCTTCTTCCCAGAGGGACCCTGGAAGGTGCCACATGGTGTGATTGACATAATGTCGTCGACCTTTTGGGGGTCCCAATTCCTTATCTGCTGCTGTTGTGGGTTTCTAGAAGCTAAAGGATGTAGAATAGTCTTTCTGCTGTCAGCAAGAGCTGAGTTCACATCCCAGCTCTGCCCCTTGCCAGTGCTATGACCGTGTTCTAGTTCCTTCTCAGTGCCTCAGTTTTAGAGATCTGCAATATTGCTGACAGTAGCACCTGTCTTGTAGGGCTGTAGTTAGTATTGCATGAGATCTGTATATGAAGAGCCTAGTATTGTGCCTGGTATGGAGAAAGTACCCCATTCATGTTAGCTACTGTTGTCTCTGTTGTTATTATTACTATGATTATTAGTGTACATCAGGGGACAAAAGCAGCTGTTTAGCCCAACTGTATCTCTTTCTGAAAACTGGCTCTACCAAATTTCAGCAATCCATGAACTCCCAACACCACTGAGCTGACTCTGCCGAGCTAGGTCAGAATCTAGGTTCCAGCTTTCCCTGCCTTGGGTTCTGGCACCAGGCCTTGCCCCATTTCTCATCTGGAATGCAGGCACTGGGTGAGCTGTGTGTGCCTGTGAGTGTGCCCATTTCTTCCCTCTACCTCACAGCAACTCCATTCCCTCTTGAGTCTAGGGCGGAGCTAAGCAAAGCTGGAAGGAGAATTGATGGAAGAGGCTGATGTAGTTTGACATTTAATTACCCAAGACCCAGATCGAGTTCTGGCTGGCCAAACCCACTATGCTCAGTTCCTTGGGAAAACAGAGTTGGAGTGTGGTCATGTGGCCGACTTGTGGGACTGGGGGTTTATCTGACAGGATGCTCTAGGAGTACAGAATAACTGTCTCCTGACACGTGTCCTCTGTACCCCAAGGATGAGAGCCACAGGGAAATATTATAGAAAGACAAGCTTGGTCTCAAAATAAGAGCAGACAAAGCATGGTCTGGACACGATGCAGGTGAAGTGCCTCCTGTCTCTGGAAGCACACAGACTAAGGTTGGCTGAACTTTGATGGAGATCATATAGAGAGGCTTAGGGGTGCCCGGGAGCCTTCGGACCCTGAGACATCAGGACTTTCAGGGGGCTGTCCTTTCGCCTTCCCAGGCATTTGTTTCTCATGCTGCTTTTGGCTGGCACAGCTGAGCCTTGCTAGACCCTGGCCACTGGCCCAGGAAGAAGCAGAGCCTCCTCGTCAGGGCTGGCCAGGACGAGCCAGGTCTGCTCAGAGGCCGCTATTTATTTGCCTTGGCCCCCAACTCACCCAGCCACTTCCTGGCCCCACCCTCCTGTGGCTTTTGCTTTATTAGCTCATAGCTCCAGGTGAAGCCAGGCCCTGGGGCCCTGAAAGGCAAGGTGGGCCCAGCATCTTCTGAGGCTTCAGAGCCCTGGTCCTCCCTGACTGTTCCAGGGCAGCTTGCAGTAAGGGTGGCTTGGGCACATCCATCTGAAATGTACTTGAGCAAGACTGAGGCACTGAGAAGGGAAGTAATGATCCACCTAGCCCCACAACAAACTGGCAGGGCTGAGACACAACGCTGGGCACCCTAGGCTTTCAGGAAATGCCTTGAAGCTCATGCTTGTGTTGCTCCAGCCCTATGGCCCCAACACAGGGTGCAGGAGAGAGGCCGCTGAGTGGGGTTCAAGCCCCATGGGGGGAGCGCTCATTCTCGAGAAAGGCCCTCTGATATCTCCATTCCCACCAGCTGACAGCCTCCCCATGGAGCTACCAAAATGGGAGGCAGGGATGTTTCAACTCCCCTTGTTCATCAGCCGTATTTCATAAAAGGGGCAACCAATGGCGGAGAGAATGGTGGGTCTGAGGTCATGCAAAGTCCAATCCCCTGGCCTCTGGCCCCTGGCCGGTGTCCTGGTGTGCTTCCTGGGAAGACAGGCAGGGCCCCCAGGTTCAGCCTGCCTCGCTCCTGAGGGCTCTGGGCACACCACTCTGTAGCTCTGAGTGCAACAATGGCTCAGCCTCACCTCAGCCCAGCCTCCTGGAGCCCAGTGAGCCACGCTGGTTTGGTTCTCTTGGACAGGAGCCGTGTTAGAAGTAATACTTTATCGAGTTGCTTCAGGGATACTTTTGTTACTGGCAGATTAGCAACTGGGGGCATGTCAAGGGATAGGCCTGAGATTTAGACTCCCAGTTTGGAGGTGTGGAGCCTCCCTGTCACGTCGATGGTTTTAGGTACACACCTGTCCTTCTGCTCGGGCCAGCGCTGTTCCAGATGCAGCAGACAGCATGGTGAACTAGACCTTACTGTTAATGCGGCGCTGGAGTCACCTGGGCACTTTAAAAACAAACGCTGAGGCCTGTGGACGCCGCCGGGGAAGCATCGTTGAACTCTCTCTTCTCACTGCCGTCATGTCTAAGTCCGAGTCTTCCAAAGAGCCGGAACAGCTGCGGAAACTCTTTATCGGAGGGTTGAGCTTTGAAACAACTGATGAGAGCCTGAGGAGCCATTTTGAGCAATGGGGAACGCTCACAGACTGCGTGGTAATGCGAGATCCAAACACCAAGCGCTCCAGGGGCTTTGGGTTTGTCACGTATGCCATTGTGGAGGAGGTAGATGCAGCCATGAATGCAAGGCCACACAAGGTGGATGGAAGAGTTGTGGAACCAAAGAGGGCTGCCTCAAGAGAAGATTCTCAAAGACCGGGTGCCCACTTAACTGTGAAAAAGATATTTGTTGGTGGCATTAAAGAAGACACTGAAGAACATCACCTAAGAGATTATTTTGAACAGTATGGTAAAATCGAAGTGATTGAAATCATGACTGACCGAGGCAGTGGCAAGAAAAGGGGCTTTGCTTTTGTGACCTTTGATGATCATGACTCTGTGGATAAGATTGTCATTCAGAAATTCCATACTGTGAATGGCCACAACTGTGAAGTAAGGAAAGCCCTGTCCAAACAAGAAATGGCTAGTGCTTCCTCCAGCCCTAGAGGTCGAAGTGGTTCTGGAAACTTCGGTGGTGGTCGAGGAGGTGGTTTTGGTGGTAATGACAACTTTGGTCGTGGAGGAAACTTCAGTGGACGTGGTGGCTTTGGTGGCAGCCGTGGTGGTGGCGGATACGGTGGAAGTGGGGATGGCTATAATGGATTTGGTAATGATGGTAGCAATTTTGGAGGTGGTGGAAGCTACAATGATTTTGGCAATTACAACAATCAGTCTTCAAATTTTGGGCCCATGAAGGGTGGCAACTTTGGAGGCAGAAGCTCTGGCCCTTATGGAGGTGGAGGCCAATACTTTGCCAAACCACGAAATCAAGGTGGCTATGGCGGTTCCAGCAGCAGCAGTAGCTATGGCAGTGGCAGAAGGTTTTAATTAACTGCCAGGAAACAAAGCTTAGCAGGAGAGGAGAGCCAGAGAAGTGACAGGGAAGCTACAGGTTACAACAGATTTGTGAACTCAGCCAAGCACAGTGGTGGCAGGGCCTAGCTGCTACAAAGAAGACATGTTTTAGACAATACTCATGTGTATGGGCAAAAAATACGAGGACTGTATTTGTGACTAATTGTATAACAGGTTATTTTAGTTTCTGTTCTGTGGAAAGTGTAAAGCATTACAACAAAGGGTTTTAATGTAGATTTTTTTTTTTTTTTGCACCCATGCTGTTGATTGCTAAATGTAATAGTCTGATCATGACGCTGAATAAATGTGTCTTTTTTTAAAAAAAAAAAAAAAGCAAAAAAAAACAAACGCTGATACCACCTAGACATTTGCCACAGTTGGCCTGGGTGTGGCCTGGTGACTCAGTCTCTAAAACTACATGTATCTGTAAGGACATTTCAAGAAGAAAAATATTGTGAAAGAGGTCTTCATGAGTGAATGGCATCCCCAGTGTTCTGAGCACAGTCTGGGTCAGGGAAGGCCCTGGGTCACCAGGATAGGAGCAGCAGTCACCACCAGCCCCAGCAGGCCAGGTCCCAGCTTACTGGAAGGTTCCGCCTCATGCCACACAGTAAAGCACAGCGTTCTCCGAGCACCCGTGCATTACCTAGGACCTGCTTAGAAGGGGGCGATGTCTGGCGGTCACAGTCCTCTGCTTTCCAGGCGCTTCCTGATTGCAGGGATTTTGTAGCTGTGCTTTCAGAACAGTTGTTTTCCCCTCACTTGTAAAAACTTGAAAGTCTAGGAAAACAGAAATAACCATAGGTCACGCATCGATGTGCTTCATTTTTGCCCTGGCGTTTAGAGAGCCAGTGCTGCTGATTTACCAGGTGCCTTTTCTGCTCATGCCTCTGGGTTGTCACGTTCTCTCCAGGCCAGTGAAGAGGTTTATGGTCACAGCATGCTGGGCTTTGGGACAGATGAGGGGGCTTTGAGCTCCATGGTTCAGACCTCTGGCTTGGAGATGAGTAAAGACAGACAGGCCAGGTCCCAAGTCTGCACCCAGTTTTTTCCGGTATGCTGGGCCCAATCCAGCTACTGCCTGCACAGTAGCTGCAGCTGCCTGCCACAGGGTCCTCAAAGCCCTCACACCCCACTCCTCCAGTCACCCACCAATTCACTGCCCCATTCCCACTGAAAGGAAATGTCCAAATTCTTGGCTTTCCTTGGCCTTGAGAATAAATCACTGACTGACTCTGGAGCTCATTATGGCCCAGAGGGTCCCTTGGGCACAGCATATGCCAATGCTCTATCCTCTTCGGCCCCATAGTCCTTTGCCACACTCTGGCCACCTCCTAATTGCATCGGATGGGCTCAAGTCAGAGACCTGGACCCTCACCAGGCCCCTCCCGCCCACCTCCTTCCATAAATCCACAGACAAGAAGCTGTGTTCCTCTCCCTCCCCATCCTTCTCCCTCTCCTTCCCCTGCCTGGCACACCTGGCCCAAATGCCCCACCACTCAGTGGTTTTTACATGTGGCTTGTCCGGGTGCCACCAACCTGTGTAAGACCTGGGCTCAATGCTTTTGATCCTGCAGAGACGTGTGACAGGCTTAAGATGTTCGGTAACCCTAGAGATCAGATCAAGGGGACAAAGGCACAGGAAGACAGGGCTTGTCTGGGCGTGTTTGTGTCATGTGCTGCATGTCATTTTATTCACACAAAAACATCTTTCTTGAAGTAATAGGAACCCACTCGGCTGTTGCCAGCCAAATACCAAATGTTTCCCTTTCCTCTCCTGCTCCTTCTAAGAGGCGGGTTGTGCAGAACTGCCGCTCTTGTGATGCTATCTTGCCTTTCAAACGTCAGAGAGCGTTTTCCTCAAAGCAAACGCCTGATTGTTTTTTCCAGCTTTGGCAGGAATTTTTAAGAGAAAGCTGTTTTCCAATCACTTTTCTGTTTGTTGTTTCAGACCTGGGGTATGGCAGAGTGGAGGGCTCACGGCCTCTGTCTAATCCTGTCTCTTCACATCTGTTTCCTAAATTGCCTTAGGAGCTATCAGGACCCACCCTCACCCCAAATAACTTGGTGTTTTGGGAAAACAAAACGAAATGAAAGGAAATAAACCTCCAGTTGTTAGAGAGATGACTCCAGGAATCACTGTTGGAGCCCACCCCACCCCCCCTCATTTGCAATAAACATGTGGTTTCATTTCCAAGGGCTCCGGTGTTAGCATTTCCATTTCCTCAGGAAGCCACGTTTGGTTCTTGCTCTTACTTCTGAAATGGAACGTGCATTTTCATTGGCCCCAGTTCAAGGAGTGCCTTGGGCAACAATGAAAACAGTCCCAAGCAAGTTTCAGGCTTGGCCAGCCCTCCCCACAGCCCCAGCCATGGCTTCCCCTTGCTCCTTCCCCTAAGGATTGACGCCAACTCAGAGCCATGGAGGGAGGAGCGAGGTGGCCTCCCTGCACTTGAGTTTTGTGGCCATTTGAGGGGAGTCACGCTGTCCTTGCTGCCTGTGTTCCGGCCTTCTGTTGGGAAACTCTGGTTGCCCTCCAAGCGTCCACATACCACAGGCTCCTAATTAAGAAAGTATGTTCCCATTTCATGTCACTGGAAAAGAATGAAAACACTGACAGCATTTATTTATCTTCACTATCAATATCATTCCTGTTTCTAGGTCTACTGGGGGTTCTGAGCCTTGAAGGAATTGACTGGGTTGTGAGATTTTAACCTCGGACATGTGCTGTTGGGACGCATGTGGCTTCTTTCTGAGAGGGAGGCTCAGAGCAAGAGTGGCGGCCAGCACAGCTCTGGCCTGCCCTCCCAGAGCTGAGGCCGATGTCACTGGCAGGGCAGCAGCTCTTGCCTTGTTTGGTGCTGACGGGGGAAGCAAGCCCCTTCTCACCAGCCGCACCCGTTTTCTTTCTGAATCTTCAGAGAAGTCAAAGCCATCATTTCTTGAGGTCTTATAGAGGAGGTATGATCTGTCTAAAAAGCTCCTTTTTTGGGGGGAGGGTTTGCTGTTGTTATTTAATTTGCTATAGGGCACATGTGCTCACTGGAGAGAGAGAGAGAGAAGGAAAGTGAAAAAGCACCCCTAAGGGAGATGGTCACACTGCAATTCCTTCTCCTCCATTTTCCTCTCAGGATTTTGAACATACACACACGCCTGGTGTGTTTTTCCAGCTTCTAGCTTTTCGCTCATGTGGGATTCAGCCACCTTAAACCACCAGGCCACCAGCTGGCCTCAATTAGCCACTGGTATGTAAGACCTGTTATGGACTAAGACTGGGCTAGGTGATGGGCATATGTTGTCGCTGATCCTTAGCAGCAAGGTCTAACTCCACTGCCCATTGGACACATGAGGCAGCTGGGCTTCAGGTACAGGGACTTACCCAAGACTGCATAGCACTCAGGGCTCCTGGACCACAGACAGCACCGTTGCCATTTGGAGCAGGATAATTCTCTGTTGTGGAGGGACTGTTTTGTGCATCCTGGGATGTCTAGCCACATCCCTAGCCTCTACCCACTAGTCAGTAGTAACCTCTTAGTTGTGAAACCAAAAGTGTCTGCCTGCATTGCCAAAATTGCCCCTAGTTGAAAACTGCTGAGCTAGAGGACAGAGGTAGGATTCAGACCCAAGGCTGCCCTTGTTCCCTACCCTGCGCTAGCTCTGGAGGAGTCTTTACCTACAGGAGGCAGCCCTGCCTGCCTCTGGGTGGCGCTGTGGGGTTCCTGCGATGTTTACTAGACTGCAGTGGACTCAGGCCTTCTAGAGTCTGCATGAGGATCCAGCTTCATGGTGGAGGCAGTGGACGAGAATTCTTTAGCAGTACTGCAGCAGCTTAGCGACCTTATAGAACAGCACTACAGCGCCTCACTGTAAGGGCCTAACATACAGGTTTCCGTTATGAGTCTCCCCAATACTCTTTGATGTGAAAGACTGATAGCACGTTCTTGGTCACAAGTGACTAAAATCCAAATCAAATTAGTTTAATGATAAAATGTGTCCGTTTATTTTACTGCAAAATCTAGGGGCAGATCTCATGGTTTCAGGTCAGTCTAGATCCAGGCCTCAGATATTTTCAAGTCACTACTCTTTGTCTACAGTGTTTTTTTCTTTTCGTTTCTCTTCTTCTTCTTCTTTTTAAAAATTGCTATAGGATATGTGTGCTTTCCAGAAAGAGAGAGAGAACGCGATCCCCAAATGGTCCTGGTCATGATGATTTTTGGTTGTGTTTTCCTTTCCTTTTCTTTTCTTTTCTTTCCTTTCCTTTCCTTTCCTTTCCTTTCCTTTCCTTTCCTTTCCTTTCCTTTTCTTTTCTTTTCTTTTCTTTTCTTTTCTTTCTTTTCTTTTGTTAGCGGATACTCACCCTCACCTGAGAGACAGAAAGAGGGAGAGGAGAAAGCACCCTCCATGGGAAATGGTCACAGTGCAGTCTCTTCTTCTCTGTTTCTCTGTCTTACAGGAATTTGGGGTACATGTGCCCATGTGCCTGGTATGCTTCTCAAGCTGCTGGGCCCAGGGCTCAAACTGCAAGGTCAGCCATGTAGGAGCCATCTGCCTTAACCACCAGGCCATGGAGCTGACCTATGCCCCAAATCTTTCTCCTCCATGTCTCTATCCCACCAGGATTTGGGGCATGCATGCATCCATGCACACACACCTGGCATCTCTCTCAAGCCACCAGGGCAGTGGGTCATGTGGGATTCAGCTTCACATACACAGTGCTTGACCACTGTGCTACTAGGCTGGCCATTCTCTGTAGGTTCCCGCCACATGACCACAAGACAGTCACCAGCAACTCCAGGCTTATATGGTCTCAACTGTTTAAGACCTCAGAGAAAGGAAAAGTCACTCCTTAGGCCAATAAAAGCTTACACAGGGCTAGCCAGGTGGCGTGGTAGTTAAGGTGGCTGGATCCCATATGGCCGGCTGTGTAGTTTGAGTCTTGAAAAAACACACCAAGTGTGTGTGCATACATGTCCAAAATCCCAAGAGGAGAGTAGAGGAGAAGGAATTGCAGTGTGGCCACCACCACCCCCCTCAGGGAGTGTACTCTCTCTCTCTCTCTCTGCCCTGGCAAATGCATATTCCCCACAGCAAAAACAAAGTTCAAGGAAAGACTCACATTGGTGAGGCCTGGGTCCTATGCCTATCTCTGAGGGTAGGTTGGCCTCACCTAAAGAATTATTGTAGAGGGAACCAGCAGTTTAGCCTAATGCCTATGTCACTGGACTCCCACGTAGTTGACCGCAGTTTGCGTCCCGGACCCGGTGGCTTAAAACTCACCCCGGGCGCGTGTGCGTGCGTGCCCAAGATCCCGAGAGGAGAATGGAGGAGGAGGGATTGCGGCGTGACCATCCCCCCTGGGGGGTGAATTCTCGCTTTCTGTCTTTCTGTCTCTCTCTGTCTGTCTGGCGAGCGCATGTGCCCTATAGCGAAAAAACCTCTCCAAAAAAAAAAAATATATATATATATTATTGTAGACAGGGAGGGAGGGCTCTCCTAAAAAAGGAACACATGACCAAAGATGACTTGTGTTTCTGAAGCGGTGCTATTCAAAGTGTGGTTCGTGGACTGCTTTTACTAGTCTGTGATAAGCACAGAGATGCTTAGAAACATTGCAGTTGGCTGTGTGATCGGTAGACTTGTCTCGCTGTCTGGTTGTAAAGCAGCTGGGGTTGTCAGACTCACGTGGAAAACTGAGTCGTGTGAATTTTACAACAGTATCAGTCTATGTTGGATCGGGGATTTTAAAAACTGGTCCTTTCTCATAGATAGTTAAGAAAGCACTGTTCTGAACTGGAAAGGTGTTAAAATGCAGATTTCTTGGACCCACCAGTGAAATTCTGAGTCAGTAGATCTGAAGTGGGACGTGAGCATCTGTACTTTCCACGAGCTCCCAGTCTGGCCAAGTCTGCAGACCATACTCTGAGTTCTGGAGTGAGTCAGCCATTACGATTTTCTTGTTTTATAGGTGGGAATCAAGCTCAGAGAATTCATGATTAAGTTTTCTTTGTTCTTTTATTTAGTCGGCTTTATTGAAGTATTATTACCTGCATACAATGACATTCACCCATCTTAAGTATAAAATTCAGTGACTTTTGCCATGAATATACCTGTGACCTCCTCAATTATGACAGGATATTTTCATTACGTCCCAGAAATTTCCTTCTTCTCTTCGCAATCACTCCCTCACTATCACTAGTCTGATTTCTGTCACTGTAAGTTTGCCTTTTCTTTTTAAAAATTTTTTTTCTGCCAAAGGGCATATGTGTTCCCAGTAACAGAGAGGGAAAGTGAGAAAGCAGCCCCCCATGGGGAATGGTCACACTGCAGTCCTTCTCCATTTCTCCCTCCTTTTGGAGATTTGGGGGCACACACACACACACACACACACACCATGTTTCACAAGTCCCCAGGCCCCATACTCGAACAACATGGTTAGCCACAAGGGATCCAGCCACCTTACCCACCACACCACCAGTGGGCCCACGTTTGCCTGTTCTAGAATTTCAGATGAATGGCATCTACAGTGTGTGCATCTTTTGTGTCAAGTTCTTTGACTCAGCATGATGCTTCTGAGCTGCTTCTGTGTTGTGTATTTGAGAGGCCATGCCTTTTTATCACTGAGTGGTATTCCACTGTACGAGTACATTTGTTTTCCCATTGGCTAGTTGATGGGGGTCACTTGACATGGAAGAGTCTGTACTCAGCCTGGAATGAGCCTGGGCTTTCTGATTTCAGTTCTGGCTTTCTGTCCTGTGGATTGCAGGGTTGGGTGATAGTGACTGCTTCATTACTCAGAAGCTTCTCCCTGGTCCTTTCAAGGAAGCCATAGGATTCCTGGCCCTGGGAAGGAGACAGGCTGAGTGAGAGAAGTAGACCCGTATGACATCATACAGAGCTAGCCCAGGGGCCTAAGAAAAGGACAGTGAGCAGGGATTTAGCATGTGGGCCAAATCCGGCCCTCCACCTGCTTTTGTAATTAAACTTTTTTTGAATCACAGCCATAACCATATGTAATTCATGTATCGTCTATGGAGGCTTTTGCTATAATAGAAAAGTTGAATTTGAGTGGACTTCAAAAAATTTCTGGAAAAGTAGAATTAAGTTTAAGTCTGATTTGTTTCACTATGTTTTAAAATCCTCACATAGTTTTTTCATAATATACATTTTCCAAAAACTTTTTGAAGACTCCTCTTAGTAGTGACAGAGTCCATATGGCCTCCAAAGCCTAAAATTTTTACCACTAGCGCTTTACAGAAAAATTTTCTGAGGGTCTAGCAGGGGGTATGGTGGTTAAGGGCGCTGGGCTCCCACTTGGCTGACTGTGGTTTGAGTTCCTGACCTGGCAGCTTGCTTTTTCACTCATCCCCACTCTGTCCCTCTCAAGTCAAATTTAAATAAGTAAATAAAGTTAAATAAAATAATTATTAAAAAAAAAAAAGAAGTAAAGAAAAATTTTCTGACCCTTGCCTTCAAACCAGGGTATGAGGTGTTGGAACAGAAATCCCCCCAATGCTGGACAAAAACAGAATCCTGGTTAAAACCGAGCTCCAAAGTTGACCATGGAATCTGATCCAAGACCCTCTGCCTTTGTGAAGCTGGCACCCTAGAACGTTTCTGGGCTGAGAAAGATTTAGAGGTTATTTACTCTAATTCTGTTGTGTGGAGGAAGAAACTGAGGCCTAGAAAGAAGTGACTTGTCACGGTTAAACAGACCTTTATGGCAGAGCTGGGTCTGACCCCGGCCCAGCGCCCTTCCGCTGTGGTTTCCTTATCCTTGGTGCATCAGTGGCTTATTGTAACAGGCTAGGAGATGAGGGGCGGCCTCAGCAAAGCACCCAGACATTACGAGGGGAAGCCAGTGAGGACAGAAACTTCTTGTCTCATTGTGCCCTCTGTTGGTTGACAGCTTGACAAGTGTCATGCTTGAGCTGAGAAAGGTAGAGTTGGAAGTGACTTGGTTGTACCCAGACTTGTGGACATGTGTGTTGCCTATGTGTCTGCATGTGCATGCATGCTTGCACATGTATTTTCAGACAGTCATAGTCATTAAATTTTCTTGCTGACTCCTCAATTAACACTACTTGCTGATACCTGCCCCTTCATGGCCCCACCTTCCGTTCCCAAGCAACCTACATGTTCTGTCCATTTTCTTCAAGTCATTCTTGAAAGTCCACTCTGTGGCACCCTGCACTGGTCACAGACTTAGGCCTAAATTTCTGTCCTAACAGACCTCATCCCATGCTTTGCCATGCATTCTAGGTGCTCCTGGTGGCTCACCTGGAGATTCACCTCCCCACTGGGGCTTCTCTTTGTCCCTCCCCCGGCCTCTAGTCCCATTTCTCTCTGGCTTGGACCATTTCCTTCTTCACCTGGTTGCACCTCTCTCCCTGCCTGCACCGACTTTGACTACCCCATCATTCCATTTCTGTATCTAGGATGCTCTCCCATGGGCACCACCCCCGACATTGAGTCAGCACCACAGCAGGATGCTGTTTTGCTCCATGGACATTGTTATGTGGCTGCTCCTTCCAGGGATATCCATGAATGTGCCTCCCTCTGTCTTGGCTTGTAAGCAAACTACTAAAGTCAGAGACTAAGCAAGTGGCTGTGAATTCGCTCAGGGGACTGACTGCACATTGGGTAGAGATGGTTCTGTCTGAGAGCGTGAGTCAAATTCAGTTTGTTGTAGCAAGGTGTGGCAATCCTCCCTTCACAGCCCACTCCTGGCTGTGAGGAGAGAGGACGGTCAGTCTCTTGAAGAAGCAGACAGGTGCGGTTTTCTTAAATCCACCTTAGTCCAGCTCTTCACCAAAGCAGGATCCCAACTACAGGAGCTAGTGTCTTCCTCTGAATAAAAGCTGGGGCTTGAACCCGCAGACAACCATGACTCCTGAGGCAGTGTTTTTCTTTGTAAATATCTATGACTCCTTGCCCCCTCTCCCCCGTCTTCATTCCCCTTTTCATAGACTGCACTTGAACCTTTTTGCTACGTGGCCATTGATCCCTTAAATTCATTCCAGACTCTGTGGCCTAAGGTGTCCAGCCCTTTCCTGTCTGAGTGCAGCCTGCCTTCCCAGTGTGTCTCCCACCACCCTCCCGTGTGCATGGTGGCCCCAGTGCCTGTCCAGGGAGGGCAGCTCCATGCCCTGACCTTATGCGGGCTCTCCAGACCCTTCCCCTTCTTATGGCATGCTTTGGTTTGCTGTGTCCACCAACCCTTAATTACTGTGGCTAACACAAAGATTGTGCCCCCCCCCACCTTGGTCTCAGCTGACAGCCAGCTGTTAACTCCAGGCCTGCTATTGGATCTAACCGGCCAGTGGGTATGGGTGGATCTCTTCTCACCCACCCAACATAGCCCTAGGCGTTGAATTCAAGAAGACAGCCTTAAAAATCGAAATCTGAAAATTAGCTGTTGATGGTGAAGTGTTTGATAATATTTTTGGCTGGACTAATATGCAATGTATTCGTGCTGGGGAGATTCATTTTGCATACTGTAAAGATGTACAGTGATTAAGTGTAAAAAAATAAGAAAAGAAAAAAAAAATGAAGAAATTGTCTAGAACCACAAAGCAGGAGACCTTAGAATAGTTTGACAAATGAATGAAAGATCCAGTAAAATAAAGTTAGAATGATTGGATGGGGCCGGGCAGCTTCATGTTCCCTAATAATAACAACAGTTTCTGATTTGGAGGAGAACATCAATAAGGCACGTGCTCCATAGCAGAATTTCCAGCAGAAGAGCTGCTGTGTGTGTGCATACAACGTGTACAAAGTGTGTCCAGACTTCCACTGGTCCTCCCAGCCTGAGAGAGAGAGATTCAGAGACAGAAAAGGCTTCTTGCCCCTCTGTCCTGGGCGCTCCTCCTCACCCAGCCCAACAGACCACACTTGGGAGAAGGGCTGTGGGCAGGCCCTCCAGCTAATGTTGAAACAGATCAGAAAGGATCCACCCCAAGGACCTTCTCCTGCTTCCAACTTCGGTGTCACCTGACCTTCAGGAAGCAACCTGCCGTCAGTTTTACTCTTGACATCAAGAATGTTGTACTTCCTCCTATCACCTGGACCACTCCCAATTCTTCCTTCTGTGCTCTGCTCATCTGCTTCTAAAGGAAATGCAAATGTTGCGCTTTGATTTGGTGGTGGTTTTGGGTGCGTCCTGGGAAGATGGGCCCATTTACATTTATTTGAGATGGAGAAAAAAATTCAAAAAGGTAATTACTAGTCCTTTGATTTCTTCCTGGACTCCCAATGAGTGGCTTTCTTGTCTGGGATCCTCCTTACAGCTGGGAGGAGGCGCAGGAGAGGTGTTGACAGCTTGTGTCAGGATCACATGGTGTTTACTGTGTTGTGAGTTTATAAGAGCCTTGTTTCCACACTGACAGCAAACGCCATATGGAGAGAAAAAACCCTTGTCGGATGAACACTTAAGGAATCACAATATGGCACATGGGGATGGGGGTACCTTGCTCAAAACATGTTAAGAGGTATGGTGCCCTCTCCCACAATTGAATAAAATTGGAACTTAACACAGGTAATTTACTTTGCTTCTGTGTTTGTGCTGGGAAAGCTCAGCTGATTGGGAAACAATGTGAAGGCTTGTTTTCCTCCCCTTGGGGGATCGGGTTGAGTGGGAGGCAGTGAGAACATAGGCTGTGTCCGCAGGGTATCGTGCTAACAGGTGCAGCCCGCAGACCTGTCACAGGCCATTGAGACCAGGTACCCTGCTGTGGCTGTGGAGAACACTCATCTAACTTGACATTTTATTACTGTCACTAGGGATCTTGTCTGCTCACCCACACACACCCCTACTGTCCTTTCCCTCCCAGTCCAAGCTCCCTGAGGCCTGGGGCCATATCCACCACCAGCCCTTAGAACCTGGCACACGTTGAGGCTAAATGCTTATTGGAGTGGCTAATTGTGAACCATCTGTGCTTGGAGAGGTGGAGACTGCCCTCATGGTTGAAGGGCAGGATTAAGGCAATAGTCCAGAACTAGTTTGAGCCAGCAAACCACTTGGGGAGGGAGCCAAGAGGGGCACTTGGCAGATGGCACATCCATCTTTGACAGGGAGGACGGAGACGTCTTTGAGCACCTTCTTCTACATGTTGAATTTAGAACTGGAGAATTTCTACAAAAGTAGTCCCTGTCCTCAGGCAGTTTACTCATGAAAGGAGAAGCCTGTGTGCCCCGTCACTGCCCTTTCAGGTCTCAGAGACACTCCACGTGTATCAGGTAAATGAGTGTCCATGCACAGGGCTAGCCATGGGTAGGGGTGCCTCCAGGGGCTCCTCTGGCTCTGCTCAGCTCTGCTTGTCCCTGTGCTGGCTTCACTCTGTGGGCTCCCCCATGGGAGGGAAAGAGTCCTGGCAGCTCTTGGCTGACGGGTCCTAAGGCTGTCCCACACTGCAGCCAGCCTCTTCTTGGAAGTTCTGATGAAAGCCCTGGGAGTACTCCAGGGCTGCTCATGGTCCCTCGACCTGACTGGTTAGGACGGAATCAGGGGCCTGTCCCTGAACCTATCCCTGTGGCCAGGAGACAGAGGCCTCTGGCTGTTTATGAGTCATGTGCCTGCCCTTGAATCTCTCGTGGCTGGGAGACATGGGCTCTGATTGGCTAAGACTGAACCATCTGCCCTTCTCTGAAGCTTGGGAGGAGTCGGCTTCCTTAGGACTAGAGTCCTGGGCTAGTTTCGTGTGGACTAGGGAAGAGAAGCTTCCCTAAGGGAAGGAAGATGGGAGGGAAGGGAGACCAGAACACTCACATACATGATGATAATGGATGGTGTGTGGTAAGCATTTCCCATGTGACAGCTCAGACCCGAATACTTTCTTTGCACTTTTTTTTTTTTTATATAATCCTCATAACAGTCCTAAGAGACAGGTACTATTACTGTCCCTAGTTTATAAATGAGGAAAATGAGGGACAAACGTGTCAAATCAGTTGCATCAGGTCACTGGCAGAATGGTGGGGCTGTCATTTGAACTCTGGTGGTTTTGCTCCAGAGCCCATGCTCACTGCGACCAGGATGTCCTCCCTCTGCACAAGTAAGAGCTCTACCTCCTATGGATAAAACTCTTCAGAACGGGCCTATGGGTTCACATCTCCTTGTTGTGTTTCATATTTCAGAAGAAAACCTTTTCTTTCTTTCTTTTTTTTTTTTTTTTTTTTTTTTTTTTTGAGAGGTTTTGCTATAGGGTGCATGTGTTTGCCAGAAAGACAGAGAAACAGAGAGACAGAAAGTGAGAAATCACCTCCTGGGGGTATGGCCACGCTGCAATCCCTTCTCCTCCAATCTCCTCTTGGGATCTTGGGCATGCACGCACACGTGCCCGGCATGAGTTTAAGCTATTGGGTCCAGGACTTGAACCGTAGTCGACTACATGGGAGTCCAGCGCCATAGCCATTACGCCAATTGCTTGTCCCCAAAACCTTTTTTAAAAAAGAATTATTTATTTTTAATTTTATTTATTCATTCATTTAATTTGACAAGAGAGAGACACAGAGAGAGAGAGAGAGAAGGAAAGTAAGAAAGCAAGCTACCAGGTCCGGGACTTGAACCATGGTCAGCCATGTGGGAATGTCCGGCACTTTACCAACCATGCCACCTGCTGGTCCCAAAAAAGCCTTCTTAAGGAGAGGTTGTCCTGTTGTCCTGGCTTCTCCTTTACCCAGCAAGAAAACAGTCATTCTTTCTAGCCAATTGCTCTCTTTCCAGAGCTCCAAGTTTCCCCATGAAATCATCTGACAGTTTTCGGTGCAGTTGCAAAATTGAAGGCTTTGTGATCAGTGCTTGAGAGAGTCCGAGGCAGCGTGTCTCATTGCTCTGAGTATCTTTCTGGCCTGAGGAAACTTCTTGCAGAGGCTTTAGTGACATTGCAGAAGAACCAGAAGGGGCCTCTGTCCTAGCTCCAGTATGCACTTTTGATTTCCAGAGAAGAGAACTGAGGCAAGAAAGTAAGTGCTTACAGTAAAACAGCAAAGCATTGACTAGCACTCACATCTCTAAGCCTCCAGGCTGGGAGTCATACACTATTTCTTCTTCAGAACCTTCTTGGCTACTGAGTAGCTGAGGGTGGGTCACTTCCTGTTTCTGTGCCTCTAGCTCCTCAGCTGAAAAATGCAGGGTTTTCATAATTTGAAGCATCCTGAGACTGGACTTTGCTCTAATTGAGAAAAAAAAAAAAATTCTATTTTTTTTTTTTACTTCATCCACTAGGATTCTTTGAGTTACAAATAATTTATCATTATTATTGTTATTTTTTTTTTAATTTGCTATAGGACACATTTGCTCACCAGAGACAGAGAGAGAGAGAGAGAGAGAGAGAGAGAGAGAGAACAAGCCTCCATGTCTGGGACTCAGACTGCAGTCAGCCATATGAAAGTCTAGCACCTTAACCACCGTGCCACCTGCTTGTCTCTACAAGTAATTTTTTAAAATGTCCAAACTGCCCTAGACAAAAGGAATGTATTACCTCAAAAATAGATTTTCAGATGTGGTTTGGGCTGCAGATATGGCTTGATCCAGAGATCCATGACATTCACCAGGGTACCAACTCTACTTCTTATCGTCTCCCCAGCTCTGATCTCCTCCAGGGTCAGCCTTGTCCTCACAACAGCTTCCTTGCAGTGGCAAGAATACTGTAGCAGACCCTAGCCTCACACCCACTCACTACAGCCATCCAAGGAAGAGACCATTTATGTCCCAGTATTCTCGGGTGAAGTCTGCTGTTCACTCTGACTGGACTGGCCTAGGTTACATGCCTGCCACCTTTATTCACTCACCTAATCAGGAAATAATGGTGCGCTATTGGCCAGCCAACGGATGGAGCCATAGTCTGCAGAACTGTTAGCTTCTCTATATAGAAATCAGAGCACTGGAAAAGGGGAGCGGGCTGGGGAATAAAGCTGGTGGTAATGGCATCTGCTACAGTAACCTCACCTCTCCCAGTCCCCAGAGCCTGTGAGATAAATAAGAGGTCCTGAAAGTTTGCTGATCATCCTGCTGGGCACTGGATCCAGGTGTGGGTTGATGGGATGGCCTTGCTTGGCCCTCTCCTGGGTCTCACCACATTCTTCTTCTTTTGTCTCCAGACAGGGATTACTGCAGTTTATGTGACAAGCAGCCAATTGGGAGACTGCTTTTCCGTCAGTTCTGTGAAACCAGGCCTGGGCTGGAGTGTTTCATTCAGTTCCTGGACTCAGTGGTAAGTCTGTGATCCTGGAGGGCAGTCCTTTGGTCCTCTGTCATCAGTACTTGGTTTTGTCCAAAGAAAAAGGTAGACCTCATGGTTTGAAAGGGTAAAGAATAAATTCATTTCTTAAGAGCTCCTAGTGCACTTTGTGAACGCAAAATTGTTTTGGGATCTTAACATAAAATCTTAACCTAGTGCAGGCTCTCAATGTCTCTTGTGTGAGTGATTACACGAGTTTGCAGCCTAGCTGAGCATTAGAAACACCTGGGGAGCTTTTAAAAAATACCAGCACCTGAGTTGAAGCCCAGACTAATTAATTTGAATCTCTGGGGGTAGGGCCTAGTATTTGTATCATGTTTTATTATGGAAAATTTCAAACTATAAAAAATAAAAGGCCACAGAATCATATAATGAACCTGACTTCAACAATTATGAACATGTGGCAGTCTTATTTCATCCACTCTTCTATCCTCCCTTCTGTAGTATTTTGTAGCAAATCTATGATATTATATTATTTCGTCTATGTACTTTTCATATGTGGCTCTAAACAATAAGGGTTTTTTTCTTGTTAATGCCAAAGGGCATGTGTGCATGCTAGAGAGAGAAAAAAAAAGAAAGTGCCCCACACTGGGGCCTGGTCACACTGCAATTCCCTTTCCTCCATTTCTCCTTTCCATCAGGATCCTGGGCACATATACACATGTGCTCTGCATGTTTTTCGAGCAACTGGGGCTGACATTTGAATTACGTTGGCCATGTGGGATCTGGCTCCCTCCACATAGACCTTAACCACTGAGCTTTAAAGCTGGCCTGATAAAAGCTTATAAAAATAAATAAATTAATGGGGCCAGCAGGTGGCGTGGTGGTTAAAGGCGCTGGACTCCCACATGGCTGACCACGGTTCGAGTCCTGGACCTGGTGGCTTGCTTTCTCCCTTTCCCTTTCTCTCTCTTTCTCTCTCTCTCTGTCTCTCTCTGATCAAATGGAAAATAATAAAGTTAAATAAAAAACAAGTAATTCTTTAAAAAAAAAAAAATAAAAAATAAATAAATTAATTAATTAATAAATAATCAAAGAACCAGCCCTATAGATTAGGTGCTCTGCACAGAAAGCTGGATCCCACATGGCCTACTGGGGTTGGACGAGTCCCTACTCCGTCAGCTTCATGCCAGGCACTGTCATGCCCAGGCTTCTGATGGCATGAGGAATAGGAGAAAAAGCATTATAGTGCGACAGATTAGTCAGTGTCCAAATTTCAAGTTTCTCATACATTCTATAAATGCATTTAAAAAAATTTTTTTTTAGGTTTTTGCCATAGGATGTATGTGCTCACCAGAGAGACAGTGAGAGGGAAAGTGAGAAATCACCCCCTAGGGATAATGGCCATGCCACAATCCCTTCTCCTCCATTCTCCTCCTGTGATTTTGGGCATGTACACACATGTACCTGGCATGACGTTCAAGCCTCCAGGTTCACAGTCTGCCATGTGGGAGTTCAGTGCCTTAACCACTATGCCACCTGCTGGCCCCCTGGAAGTGCATGTTCTAACAGACTGAGTTCGATAGGGGCCATACATTGAGACTAGTTGATGTCTTTTTCTGACACTAGGCTCCCCCATGACTATCTTCTCTTGTAATTTATCTGTCACTCCTCCAGAAGGAGTTTCCCACAGTATGAATTTTGCAGTCTCAGCCCCAAGTGTTCAGTAGATTTCTCTATATTTCTTTGATTGAGAATGCAAAATTATCAATCAAGGCTTTGGTTTATAAATCACTAGTTGGGTCTAGAAATGCTCATATTCAACTTCTCTGTTTTGAGGGGAAGGGCTGGCCTCATAGTGGGTTCATGTTTTTCTGTTAGGGACATACAATATCTGGTTGTCTGTTTTTTGAGCAGCCACTGATATTCAGTATCTAACTCTGTTAATTAATGAGAGGTTGTAGGATGGCAGCATCCTGATTCCATCATTCCTTCTTCATCTGCTAACTAAAATACTTCCTTTCCGTTACTGTTTGGTTATCCAGTAGTTAAGTTCATACAAGAAGTGCTTGATTCTCCCCCTGCATTTATGTTTTCAAGATATCAAAGAAGCTCACTGGCATCTTCCAACCAACCATAGTAACTAGATTTTTTAGTTCGTGGTTGTAAACATCGTTTTGATGCATGGTAGTCATTACCCTTGTTGATACTTCATGGTCTCATTGCTGACCACTGGGAGCCCCTTTGGGTTGGCTCCTGAGTCCTTCACGGGGCCCCAGGAGTCACTTTCAGTCTCCATGCTGTATGCTATGGTGCGATGTTCTGGGTTCATCTTGTGCTACAGTTGGTCACTTCTCCAAGGAGCTCTGGTTCTGTTTATTGGGAAATTGTACTTGGAGATCATTTCCATTGGCAATAGAAACACTCATTGCCACTGGATTGGCCGCTATTTTGAGCAGATATTGGCACGTCCAAATCTCACAGGACTTCAGTGTGTGTATACAAGGTAGGGAAGCATTGACTTCAAGGACAAAATTCAGGTTCTGAGGCTGACTTGCCAGTCCTTCCACTGATAGGCCTGCCCTTTCAGCCTCAACTTTTACCAAGTCTTTCTAGAGCCCTGCAGTCTGACCTGACCGCCTGCTGGGGTGGCTCTGGCTTGGCAGGCTCCCTCAGCCCTCTCTGCCTGATAGGACTGAGGGCCTGATAGGCAGATAGGACTACCCCATAGTCTTATCTGCCCGGCAGATGCCTGCTTGTCTTTCTGTAATGCTCTTGGAAGCTCTCCCCGGCCTCCTTATCTTCCCTACCCCTCTGCCGTGACCCTCCGTCCCAGGTACCCGCTCTGACACGTATGCTGACATTTTTTCACTGTGCTGGCAGAATGGCATGTTGACAGAGAGCGCAGGCTCCAGAGACAGGCTGCCAGGGCAATGCTGGCTGTCACCAGCTCTCGGTGAGACCTGGACATGTGTGTAGCTCCTCAGGCCTCATGTTGTCATCTGTAAGTGGGGATATATTTGTGTCTGACGAGGGCAAACCTGTCGAATAGAGACTACATGAGTTCATGCTGCTCAGAGCACTGTCTGGACTATTATAGCTGCTCAATGAACGTAGCCATTGAGGAGTTTGTTTTTGTCCCTGTCTCCTCTGCCAACCAGAGGCCTCTTGGTAGCACAAATGTGGCTTATGACTCTGAATCCTGAGCTGGCAATACTGTACCTGAGAGGTAGGTAGCTGATGCTCAAGAATCTAGTGACTTGTCCAAGCGAGGGGCAGAGGTGAGCCTAGAACCCAGGGCTCTTGGTTCCCAGCTCAGTGCTGTCTCTAAAACATGCAGCCTCTGAGGTCAGGTAGATTATGGAAAATTGGGTCAGGCTTTCTAAGGTCTGTGGTGAAGGTGGAATCCTTTTTAACATAGACCTACCAGAAATTCTCCTGCAACGTGAACCATCAATCCTCCCATAAGCCTGTCCAGTGATGCTGTGAGTTTCCTAGATTAGATTTTGTAAAAACAAGACTCTGAAACCTAAAAATCTAAGTCCTTGTGATCCTGTTCTCAATCCTGCCTGCAGTGGTGAGGCTAGGAAAGCATTTGGTTGCCTGTTTCGTTTCGAACTAGCAGGCCTGGGCCCATTACACATCCCAGGGAGTTCACCTCTATAAGGGTCTTTGTTCATAGCTGTCAAACTTAGGGGCTACTGGCCAAGCTGCCAGCACAGTCCACCTTAGATCTGCCTGGAGTGTTTATAGCCCACATCGTCTGGCAAGAGACTAGCAGGACTTGGTCTGGTTTCCTTTTTCTGGAATCACAGAACACAATGGACAATGGAAAAATGTTCACTTGAGGCACAAGAAGCCCAGTACTAGACTCCTAACCATTCTTTCAGCCATTCATTCATTTAGCGAAAGTGCTGTGTGCCAATCACAGTTCTAGGCCTCGGGATAAATCAGTGAATAAATGGCCCGAGATCTCTGCCCATAGGTTATTTTTATTCACAGTTTAGCCAGGGGTAGACAGGCCATACACAGTAGGCATAATAAACCAATAATATGGAACATTCAAAGATGATAAATAGAATGGTAAAAGAACACCCAGAGCAGGTTGAAAGGGGGTTGGGATAAGGAATGGGGAGACTGGTTGTATTATTAGGCAGGGGGGTCAGCATAGTTGCCCTTAAAAAGATGTTATTTGATGGGCCAGTGGATGGTATAGTGGTTAAGGTAGCTAGATCCCACATGGCCGACTCTGGGGTTCTAGTCCTAGACCTGGCATCTTGAAAGATAACACTGTGTGTGTGTGTGTGTGTGTGTGTGTGTGTGTGTGTCCAAAATCCTGAGAAGAGAATGGAGAACAGATTGCAGCGTGGCCATCCACCTAGTGGATGGGTAGGGGTATATATGATTTCTCACTTTCTCTCTCTCTTTCTGTCTCTCTCTGACAAACACTTGTGCCCTATAGCAATACATACATGTAGACATACATATGTACATACCATCATAACATAAAACATAAGAACATAAAAAAGGTGGCATTTGACTGAAGACCTGTGGTTGAGTTTGTTGTGGAAGGGCATTGCTGGCAGGGAACAGCCAGCGCAGAGGCCTGTAGGCAAGAATGTTTGTGGTTGGAGTTGGGGAGTAAGGACACAGGGACAGGAATGGAGCTGATGCATAACTCTGGTGCTATTAAAGAACTTTGATTTGAATGAAACAGGGAGACATTGGAGGATTTTCAGCAAAGCAGTGGTGTGCCATTAACTTAAATGTTTAAAGGCTGCCTCTAGTGGGGCCGACAGGTGACATGGTGGTTAAGGCATGAGATTCCCACATGGCCAACCATGGTTCGAGTTTTAGATCTAGGGGCTTGAAACTCATGGAGGGCCTATGTGCGTGTGTGCCCAAAATCCTGCAAGGACAATGGAGATCAGGGATTGTGGTATGGCCATCCCCCCGGGGGGTAATTTCTCACTTACTCTGTCTCTTTCTCTGGCAAGCACACGTGTACTATGGCATGTCTCTGGTTTCTATGTTGAGAACAGGCTTTGGTGGCAGGGATCAGAGGAGGGAGATCTGATAGGAGGCTCTTATACAGTCCAGGTGAGAGCTGATGGTAGCTCAAGCCGACATGGAAGCAGTTGGTAGTTGTAGGAAGTAGTTGGACTGGAGACATGTCTTTTAAAATTTTTCCAGAGGGTGTGTACACTCACTGGAGAGATAAAAAGAGAGAAAAAGAAAGTGAGAAAATAACCCTCCACCCCCGCCAAGGGGAACAGTCATGCCGCAATCCCTTCTCCTCTATTTCTTCCTGCTTTTGGGAATTTGGGCATGTACGCACATACACCTCCAGCATGTTTCTCAAGCTGCCAAGTGTAGAACTTGAACCACACTGTTAGCCATGTGGGATCCAGACACCTCAACCACCATGCTACTAGCTGGCCCAGGGGACATATTTTGAAGAAAGAGTAAACAAACAGTATTTCCTGATGGCTAGTGGGTGAGAGAGAAGAGTTATGGATGACCTCGAAGTTCTGACCTGAGCAACTGGAAGGATAGGATACACATAATGCTATGGGAGGTGTGTGTTGCAGGAAGACCCGGAGTCCCATAAGAGGCAAAGTCAGTTTGCAAGGTCTATCAGACATCTAAGAAGATATGCTCCAGGGTGGGTGGGTCTTCAAGTCTGGAGTTCATGAGGAAGGTCTGGACTGGAAGTAGAAAATTGGGAGTTGTCAGCATAAAGCTGGTATTTAAAGCCATGGGCTGGGTGAGCTCACCCAGGAGATGACTGTAGATGGAGAAGTAATGAGGACCAAAGACCAAGCCCTGAACCCAGGGCTGCTCCCCATTTGGAAAAGATGAGGCAGCAGCAGCAGCTTTGGGACCTGTCTAGAGAGTTGATGAGGCAGAGCAAAATGAGGCTGAGCCCAGGAGCCAATGGAATTTTCCAGCCACGTGGTTTGCTAGACACTTAAAGTCCATTGGAGAAGGGGAAAAAAAAAATCCAATGGATGCCCATTTTCATTCTGGTCATACAGTCGTTCCTTTTCTCTGGGCCTGTACCAAGAGCTGTTTTCTGGAAAGGAAATGTGAGTCTGGCTCTGTGTGAAGTATCAGATGCTCTTTACATTTGCCTTAACAAAGCTGCCACTTCGTTAGAGGTGACCCCATCTCCTTCACATCCTCATTTGCATCCCTGGGAATTAGCGAGGCCTTTTCATCGCCCATCTTGACGTCAAATGAAACACCCATTTACGCACGAAGACTTTATTGAGTTTTCCAGGGCTGGCGTAACTTCTTGTCTGAAATCCACCTTTTTCTTCCATCCTGACTGGATCTCAGAGGAAGGAGGAAATGGTGGTGTCCACCACCCACAGGACTGCTACAGCTACTACCTGGCTCAGACCTCACCATCCATGCCATTCCCACCTCTGTATTAAAATTTCTACCAAGTGGAGTTTATTAAAAATAACCCGCCCTCATCAGACTCTGACATGCCCCCAAGAAAGGTTTTCTCTTAAAATCTTAATGTCTGTATTTCTCAAATCAAGTTGAAGACTGTGGCTGCTCTTAAATGGGACCTGGGTGATTTTCTGGGCAACAGAACTGTTTGTTCATTTTTCACCAGGCGGCAGAGGTCCTTCAGCCATTAGTCTTGGTTGTTGAGAGGGTTCCAGGAATCTGAGGAAGATCTCTTCCTTTGCCCTTCCAAAGAGAAATAGAGCCAATGACCTAAGTCAGGGCCCTGACTAGCTCTGATCTCTGGAGGGCAAAGAGGATTTGCTTGGCTGGTCAGGGGACTGAAATGGTTTTAGGAGAAAGCAAGTCTACTTCAACTAAGTGGGTCTTACCATGGTATCTTCAAGATTGCTGGACTTCTCTTTAATCTGTTCTCTTTAATCTGTTCTCTGGGAGCCTTGACTAAATGCTGGCTCACTAGAAACCCTCTTATATCACATTTGGGTGAGACTTCAAGTTTTCAAGTCCCTTCTCTTTGGGATTGGAGAAAGGATGATGGATACTCTCCAGCAGCACTGATTTACTCTCAGCCTATGAGCATTCTGTGTCTTTTCTGTGCCAGGCTCTGTCCCAGCAGTTGAGGACTATGCAGTTGTTCTAGTCTGTTCTGTTGCTAATAACAGAAAATATCTGAGTCTGAGTAATTTATTTTTAAAAAAAAGAAGTTTATAGGCTAGCCCCAAGGCCTAGTGGTTAAGGCAGTCAGATCCCACATGGCTGGCTGACTGGTTCAAATCCTGGACCCAGCAACCTGAAAAACATGTGAGGCATGTGTGTGTGCCCCAAGTCTCAACTGGGTGGAGAAATGAAGGAGAAGAAACTGTAGCCTGACCATAGACTTCTTTTTTTTTTTTTTTTTTTGAGAGGTTTTTGCTGTAGGGCGCGTGTGCTCACCAGACAGACAGAGAGAGACAGAGAGATAGAAAGCGAGAAATCACCCCCCAGGGGGGATGGCCACACCGCAATCCCTTCTCCTCCATTCTCTTGGGATCTTGGGCACGCACGCACATGCGCCCGGCGTGAGTTTAAGCCACCGGGTCCGGGACTCGAACCGCGGTCGACTACGTGGGAGTCCAGTGACATAGCCATTATGCTAACTGCTGGTCCTGACCATAGACTTCTAAGGAAGTCTTTCTCTGGTAGAGAAGGCTTAAAAAGAAAAACCTGAGAACTGTTGACTGCCACATTTCCTACCATTGGAACAAGCTAGACAGTACCTCATAATATAGCTGGCTTTCATAACATGAAGCCAGCACACACACACACACACACACACACACACACCAGACACACACACACAAAATAGAGGAGGTTCTGGAGTGTTCATTTCCCTGGCTCCTGTGCTCTGGGTTCAACTGCATTTCTATTCTTTGCACAATGTGGTTGTTCAACTCATCCTTGGATTCCAGGAGGCTAGATTACAGTTATGCCTCTAGTAGATTGGGTTGGGACTTTGCACTTAGAACTAAAGTCAGAGATCTTTATATGGTGGAGAGGAGGAAAAACAGCTAGGCATGGGGTGAGAGTGGGAGAACTCTAGGGCTAAGGCTCTCAGGACGAAGAAGGTGGGACAGACAGGATATGGGACAGCACAGTCCCTCCTCCGGGGGGCCTTTGGCAGCTGCCAGTGAGTTGAGCACCTCCACCTGAGAGAGAGGTGCAACACCCCTTTCCTCCTCTCCTCTGTGCAGTATCTGCTTCCAGTCAGGACATGATTCACAAGCTGATAGCTGTGATATTGTCAGTAAGGTCTGGGGTCCCCTTGGGGTCACCGCTACCACACTCAGCCTATCCCCTAATACAAACAGCCCATCCCTCCCTTCTCTGGCTCCGTCCCATTGGTTGCCCTAAAGTGGGCCAGTGAATCCTTCCTGACCCAGACCTGGGAGGGCTAGTTAGATGGGAGCCAGAAATCGGAGAAGAATCTGCATGCCTAGGTAGGCACAGGCTTTGGGGCTGACCAGGCCCATCCAACCCTGGGATCCCTGGGGGATGCTCTTTCATGCAGAGCTTCTACATTCTACCCAGGGAGCAGAGAGGGGGCAAGGTCAATGTCCACCCATTTGAAGGACAGTGTGGGCTATCAGGCAAGTCCTGGCAGGAAAATGGACAGCCCATCCAGTGCAAGAAAAGAAAGAGTTTTATGGAGGGCTACTTGCAAAGTGCCTGGCAGGAGCTGGCTCCATGGCCTGGTGGTTAAGGCAGCCGGATCCCACATGGCCAGTCATATGGTTCAAGGTCTGGACCTGGCAGCTTGACTAGAAACACACATGGGTGTGCATGCCCAAAATCTCAAAAGGAGGGAGAGATGGAGGAGAATGGATTGTGGCTTAACTATTCCTCACAGGGGCTGGGGGGAGGGGTCCTTACTTTCTTTTTCTCTCTATTTCACTCCCTCTCTCTCTGTCTCTCTCTGGTGAACACACATGCCCCCTGACAAGAAAAAAAAAAAAAAAAAAAAAAAAAAAAAGGTGCAGGGCAAAGTGGAGAAATCCATAGCAGCTGATGCAGTACCTCTGGGTCTTCACCACCTCTCCCCCAGCAGGGATAGGGAAGGGACTGTCAAGATAGTCAGTGGAAAAAGGCCAGCCTGTATGAGAGAAAGGGTCCAAGCACCCACCATACCCAGGCAGGGAAGAGCCAGCAGAAAAGTAGCTCATTCTCACTCTCTCCTTCACCACAGCTGGATGGGAAAGGGTGGAGAGGGTCTCCAGAGAGGCAGCCCATGTGGTCACCATAGACAAGATGCCGGGGCCAGGATGCGTGGATGTGGGTGTTTCTCCAGAAAGGACCCCTGTGAACAGCACTGCTAGCCAGGCATGTCACTTGTCCCTGCCTCCAGGACTCTGGAAAAGCTGACCACATCGATAATTACAGAATCTAGAGGTGGCAAGACCTCATGGCATCTCTGACTTCATCTTCCTGTCAGGGCAGAAGGTCTCCAGGGAGAAGGAGGTGACATGTAAAGTTAGTCCAAAGCCAAGAGAAATTCAGCTCAGACTCTGCCCTTTAAACCAGTGCCAGCTTCTTTGAAAACATGGCAGGCTTAAAAATCATCTGAAGGAAATATGTTTTAATAGCCAGGACATATTTTCACTGTCATTTTCCTGAGATTGATGATGCAATTAGAGCAGGCCAAGAGAATAAAATATTAGGTTTATAAACTAAGATGTACATAGATGTTTATACTCTTTGGCAGGCACAGGTATATGAATAATTCTTTGTTCCTTAAGCTCAATGTAGTATTTGACAGTTGAGGTTAGAGCACCATGTCTTCCCCAAAGGCCATCCCTGTGTTTGGCATAAATCACAGTGCAAAGAGAAGGCCCATTAAGTGGTGCCTTCCTTGGTTGGCACCTGGAATGTATCTGGGGAGAGAAATACCCTGCGAGTGGATTGGCATGATAAATACTCTCTGATGTTTGGGCTGTTAAAGCTGAGCTCTGGGGCCCCACCTTGGCTGCTCAAGCAGTAGGCATGCTGAACGCCAGTGCTGGAAACCACATGGCCAAGTGCAGGTTCAGACTCTTGGTTGACCTGGAGCATGCTGAGTGATGGGTGCCCAGGATCCTGACGAGCTGGAGGGCTG
Organism: Tupaia tana; assembly: GCA_026018925.1. Taxonomy (NCBI): domain Eukaryota; kingdom Metazoa; phylum Chordata; class Mammalia; order Scandentia; family Tupaiidae; genus Tupaia; species Tupaia tana. Next base: position 30,103,515 of record JAKSZU010000010.1, read on the forward strand.
GGGCTGGGGGAAGGGGACCGCTGTGTGATGAGATCCTATTAAGGGTGGCCCTCCCTCGCTCATGCATGCACATACACTCTCTATCATTAATAAAATAAATAAACAACCAACAAAAATAGAGTTGCGCTCCGGGCAGGGAGAAGGGTTCAAATGGTCAGGATAGCAGAGAGGACTGTGCGAGTCCCCTCTGTTGTGGAGAAGGGCCAAGGCCTACCCCCTCTCTGGTCAGAGGGACCGTCTTGGGATGGGGCTCACAGGGACATTCATTACATAGGATTACCTCCCTCCTCACTGACGTACTGTCCAGCTGCCGTTTCCTGAGCCTAATCTAATTGTAAATTTCTGGGGTGCTGGCACACTTTTATTTGCCGCATTCATTTTCGGTTTTAAGTTGGTTTAAGCTTTCTCCCACTAGCTGGGCAAGGACGCTCCCAGAACAGTGGTTTCTGGGGTTGTCCCAGTCTGTGTAGTGTGATCTGCTTTGAGCTCAGCTGCCTGGGGCTTTTTCGCTGTAGGTGGCCTATCAGGACTTGTCCCCCACAAACCTTGTCTCTCTTGGGGGTCACTGTGGCAGCATGGCCTGTCACTCCAGGTGACTTAATCAGTGGGGAAAGCCCAGCCAGAGGCCTTTCATTGGTTTTCTCCCTCCCAGCACAAATGCTCTTCAAGTGGTGGTGGCCTGACATGGACTCTTCAAAGAAAGGCCTTTTGATCCCAGACTCGGGAAGCCTGTCCCCGCATGCTCCCAGCTGCCTCCCTGTGGAACTGCGCCCCCATCCAGCAGCCAGGCCTCTGCTGGGAGGCAGCTGACCTGAAAGTGATGTTATTTTTTTAAAAGTGGGTTTTAGTACCCAGAGCAATAATATTTTTAACTGGTTACTGAGGCTGATTAGTGAGCCCCAGGTCTCTGTTTGGTTAAATACAGCCGCCTTCACAGATATATTTTGGGACAGTGCAAATCCAGTGTTCTGAATGGGATTGGGTTACCCTAAATGGTGGTCAGCCATTTGCCTCAGGCCTGGGCCCTACAAAGCAGTCTGGCTACAGCCCATGAGTCAAGGCTTCCAGGGATGGCAGGACACTGGATGCTTCTCTCCTCACCCTGGAAGAGGGCGGTCAGTTGACTTTAGGATGCTCAGCCTTTTTAAAATGTTTCTCCTTTCTATTTATTTATTTATTTAGCCATATTGCGTGTGGACTTGCTGGAGAGAGACAGAGAGAAGGAAAATGAGAAATCACCCCCCCTCACCCACCACCACCAGGGGTGATGGCCACACTGCAATCCCTTGTCCTCTATTCTCTTGGGATTTTGGGCGCGCGCAAGCACACACACACATGTGCCCAGCATGATTTTCAAGCTGGCAGGTCCAGGATTTGAACTATGATCAGCCATGTTGGAGTCCAGCACCTTAACCACCACGTCATCTGCTGGCCCCTAAAATTTGTTATATTTATCCATGATGGAATAAGTGTATGTATGAAAAAGAGAGAGACTAGCACCCTTTACAGGGTCTAGTCACACCACAATCTTCCTCCAGCCCATGGATCTTGGGTGCAGTTTTTTGGTTGATGGGCCAGGGATTTGAACAGCAGTAACAAGGCAGATCTGGCTTCTCTTGGGCAGCACGTGACCACTGCACCACAGAGCTGGCCTCAGACCCCTTAGAGACGCCGGGCCACTTACTTGTTCTATTGTCTTTGAATCAGTTATTTGGCTTCTTGGAATCTCTATTTCTCCATCTATAAATTGGAAGTAATAATCCCTACTGCGTAGGGTGAGCCTGTTATCAGCACTTCACATTGTGTGTGTGCACGCGCATGTGCTTATCAGTTTTAAGAGATTGTTAAGGGGCACAAAGTTGGAAAATAACAAGAGAAGTCAAGAAGAAAAAGCCACCTTCTCTCTATAGAGCATTTTAAGAAGTTATCAATCAAATCAAATCATCAAGACATCCTCAGTCTCAGGCCACCCTGTAGCACAGTAGTTAAGGGAGTCAGATCCCACACAGCCAGCCATGGCAGTCTGGCTACAGCAGCTTCAAAAACACTGGTTACGTGTGCATGCATGCCCCAAAACCTGACAAGTTGAGAAAATGGAAGAAAAAGGAGTGCAGAATGACCACACACACTTGGGGGATGCTCTCTCTCTGGGAAGGGCACATGACCTATGGCAATTAAAAAGAAAAAAAAAACGGTGGTGATGGGGGAGAAATCCTTAGTCCCTCAAGGCTCATCTTGGCGGTGAAGAATTGGCCTCTGGAGAGAAGCCAGTGGGAGTCTGGAGGCCAGAGTACCAGCTAGTACCAGCCATGTGACTTTGGGCAAGTCCTGTACTTCTCTGAGCCTTGGGGTCCAGCCTTGTAAAATGAGGGGCTGAATTTGTTCCAGAACCACCATCCCAAAGCCCTGGGATCCGGATGATTGTAGTGTTCATGCTTCTCATTCAAGGGAAGTATTGGCTCTTGGCTCTCCGCTAGGGGAGAGGCAGCAGGACAAGGCAGCCTGCTTCCTGTGGATGGAATGCGCCTGGCCACCTCTGTGGGCAATCCAAGGGCCTGAACTTTCTCTTTGTCTAGGAGGGTCTTCTAGGCAGGCCTTGGGAGGAATTGTACCCTAGACATTGTGCTATGAAGTTCTCTTGTCCCGGGCCAGGAGACTGGGCGTCTGACTTGGCAGTGGGATGCCTAGGGGAAGAGTTTGGGGCCTTCCGTGCTGGTGTCATTTCCTCGGTCTCTTTTGAAATAGCTGTACGTTTGGACTGAGGCTGACAAATCCCTGGGTGGTGTATTTTGAAATGGTTATAAACAATTTGCAATTAGCTCCTTTGTCTAAATGAGAAAGACAAGCTTACTCAGGCTTCTTGTTAACTCAAGGTCTTTCATCCAGTTGGCAAATGCGTCAGATGTGAGCGAAAGAGCCCTTTATGGGTCAAGGAAAATCAAAGTTTGGTTTTTAGAGGCCTCTTTTCTTTAGAGCTCAGCTTCCACTGGCTTGGCCAGTGATCTGGAGCCATAAATTCCTTGGTATTGCTGAGAGGATAGCTCTGGGCTTGAGGGTCTGGTCCCAGCCCTGACATGTTCAGATGCATGACCCTGAGCAGGTTGCTTCCCACTGCCAACTCTCTTGATATCTGTCTGCGGACGAAGAGGTAGAATGGTCCATCCTAAACTGCACCCCCTTACCACCCCAGGTCTTTTGAGATTCAGATAGGATCATTTAAAAGATCTCTGTATGTTCACTTTGTAAACTGAAAAGCTGGAAAAATAAGGCGTTCATAGCAGTGATTTTCTTTGCAAGATGTAATAATCAGTGGTACTCTCTGTGGCAATGTTCCCGAATGGTTGCTGTGTGCCAGGCTCTGGGCTGAGAGCTTTCTGGCGTGCTATCTGCACTGTCGCCCTGTATGTAGGTGCTGGTTCTATCTGCATTTTATAGAGAGGCTAAGCAAATTGTCAAGGTCACAGCTTGAAAGGTTTGAGGGACCTAAGGCCACCTCTCAGTAGCCTTCTGGCTTGGTGGTCCCTTATTCTGCGGTGGTTTCCATCAGTTCATCTAAGTTGATGGTTCTGGAACCCAGCTCCTACCTGCCAGCTTTTGTGGCCTGACAAGGGGTCTGATTCTGCTGGTTCAGGGTGAGGCCAAGTGCCTGTGTTTGCGGGTCAATCCCTGCTGATTCTGATGTGCAGCCCATGTGGAGGGCCACGGTCCAAAGCACTAGTGTCTGTGGAGAGTGCAGAATGGTTTGGACCAATGTCCGTGCTCCTTGGGCATTTTCTTCTCTCTGAGCTTCAGTTTCCTGCCTTGTAGAAGAGGAGACTGAGCAGGTGGATTCTCAGGGAGCTACTCAGGGGTTTCTAGGTTCTGTAAGTATGAGAAACTCATGAACAAATGCAATATTTTTCTTTTTCTCCTGTTACAGGCAGAATATGAAGTTACTCCAGATGAAAAACTGGGAGAGAAAGGGAAGGAAATTATGACCAAGTACCTCACTGCAAAGGTAAGAGACCTCCCAACCCTACAGGGTGAATGGGAAGTCTGACCCAGGCATAGGGGCCCCAGTCCCCACCAGGCCATGTGGGCAGCTGAAAAGTGCCAGGAGAATTCTGAAGAATACCTGGAGTGTCCTGAAGGACAAGGTCACCCCGACCCCACCAGATGGTTGAGGGAGCAGAGTGGCACCATCCATGGGCGCCTGGCAACCTTGGTTCTCTGGAAACTGCTGCTGCTTAGTCTGCTTTGACAGAGAAATGTGTCCTTGATCCAGTTTGTTTTGTAGTCCAGCTGTTCTACCCTCTAGGTCAAGGCACAGTTGTCCCTTTCTTAAAAATGGCCTCCCAGGGCCAGCTGTTGGCATGATAGCTAAGGTGCTGGATCCCACATGGCCAACTGTGTGGTTTGAGTCCTAGACCTGGCAACCTGGAAAACACATCAGGAACATGTATGTATGCCAAAATCCCAAGAGGAGAATGGCCATCTCCTCTGGGGTGTGCTTTCTCACTTTCTTGCTCTCTCTCTCTCCCTGGTGAATGCATGTGCCTTATGGCAAATGAAATAAAAAAAGGTACCTCCTTGCTGGATCCACCTCTTGGAGGTGCTGAGAGCCTGAGGTGAGACCCACACCTGAACAGCTTTGTACGCATCCTGCACCCCTGCAGCCCGTGGTGGCTCCATCCTGCTCAGGACCCTGAGTGCTGTGGGTACCAGCCCCTGGAACGGTTCTCCTCATGGTGGCCGTCCCAGACTGAGGTCACCACAGCCGGAGAGGTTCTAGCCATCAATCCTCCTCACCGTGCCTCACCCCACCGTCAGCCTGTGTGCTCGGGCAGGTGTGTCCTGCCACAGCCTCTGCAGTCAGCTAGCTCGTGGCCATCTCCCTGGTAGGGCGAGCCCAGCCTCTCACCCAGAGTGCTACCCGCTCATTGGCCCTGCTGCTCCGAACAGCCTGCTGAACGCCTCCCCAAGGCACACACAATAGGTGCCACTTTCTTGCTGCTCCCTCTTGTCATTTCTCCACTTCTGCTTCCATCACAACCGTATGCCTCTCTTTATGGGAACTGCAGACATTGGTCTTTTTCACATTCCAAAAATGACAGGATTAATGTTTGTAAAATGCCTTCAGCTTGTTCTGGACCAGTGCCCCTGGACAGTCATGGCTGCCCTCTCCATCTGCGATGCTGTTACGGGTGGCAAGGAGGGGTGCCCCGCTTTGTTCTAGATATGGGCCTGTTAGTGTCCGTGAGCTTTTTAGGAGGAGCAGTCGAGGAGATGTTCCAACCAGGGTCCCTATCCACCACACTCATAGAGACACACAGGCGAGACTATAGGTGGATGCATTTCAAATCCAGCCACCGTGCAAAGCTGCGTGAACACCTGGGCATTAACAGGTGCTGCAAGCTCACAAGAGGGACACACTGAGAGGTATAAGTACCCCAGATGAAATGGCATAATAATAAGAGCTTCCTGGCTAAGCTCCTTTAAGGGGTCAGACACTCCAGAGACATTGTTTCTGGTAGTCCCAGTATCTGAGAGACATCCCTGTCTACAGCTGCCAAGACCCACACAGGGCCAGCACTTAGGAAGCCTGCTCAGCTGACAGACTCCTCACCTGCACTCTGCAAAGGTGTTCTACTGCTGCTGTGGCCCAGCCGGCCTAGCCCAGCTCCCCATCCGTGCCCCTCTAGGCTGCCCCACTTGTGTTCCCCTCACGTGGCAGCTTGGGGACCTGTGTGGCCAGCACCACTTCAGATAGTCCTTGCTGTTGCTGCATTCAGAGTCTACTGACTCCACCTTGCAGCTGAAGAAGGAGGCCTCTTAGGGAGCTGCCATGTCCGAGGTCACATAGCTAGTAAGTGGCAAAGTGGGATTTAAAACCAAGTCTTGGTGATTTGGGAGCCCTAGGTGTTTCCTCTGGGGTGTACCACTTCCACCCCTGCCTCCTGCTGCCTGCAGCCTGGCTGTGACTCATAGTGAAGGTGCCCACCTCGCTGGCTGGAATGGGCTCTTTCGGCAGGATTTGGGCAGGCACTGGGGCTGTCTGGGGGCTGTGTCCCTCCCTCCTCAGCCATCCTCATTCAGAAGTCCCTGCTAGCAGACATCCAAGCTGCCCTACCTGTCCTCAGCATGGCCTCCATCCCCTGGAAGGATGGGGCTCTGACTCCCCTCAGCTCGGACAGCTTTACTAATGCTACAGAGCCTGCCAACGTCTTTGCCTTAAGTACTCCTCAATTCCTAAAATTCAAACCACACTGTCTGTTGTGGCCCCTGGGCTGACTGTTTTCCTATGGTAAGCCCTGCGCTGCCCTCCCAGTGCTTTCCACAGGAGCTTGCTTGAGCCCGGGCTACTTCTCAGTCCGGCAGGTGCCCTGGTGTGAGAGAGCGAGGAGCGGGGTGAGCAGCTAAGAAATGGCTGCAGCCTTCAAACAGACCCTGGAGCCATTGTCCCCAAACCCATATCATCCTTATGTCTCAGCTCCAAGCAGTGGCTTCCAGAGAGTAGACTGTGGTACGCTGGTCAGTTGAGAAGCGTTGTGAAGAAAGGCCTCTGTGGTCGGTTACGTGTGGGCACCCTGCCTGTTGTAGCTGCTTCTGGAAAAGATTCACCCGCAAGTGAGCATATTAAAGGTCCTGAGAAGTCCTGCACTGAAGGAATCTGTGTATTCACAAAGCCTTTCCCAAACATATTGGGCCACAAAACTTTTTTCAACTTTACATCCTGCTGATGCACTTTGGGCTGAGACACGTCCGAAGGTATCACGGCAATGCCTCCTCTGCTCTGATGTCCTTTCCTCTTGCCTCTCCCACAGCCCCTCGCTGGCTCCAGCCACACCATTTGCTAGCCACATTTTTTTTTTGATAATCAAATCAAGGATATTACCATGTACCTCATCCTTGATAGAGAATTTTACATTCTTGGGTTTGTTAAGGGTTTTTACCCTTCAGCCTCATCTTTTTTTTTTTTTTTTTTTTTTTTTTTTTGAGTGTTTTTTCACTATAGGGTGTGTGCACTCGCCAGAAAGACAAAGAGATACAGAGAGATAGAAAGCAAGAAATCACCCCTCAGGGGAGATGGCCACACCGCAATCCCTTCTCCATTTTCCTCTCGGGATCCTGGGCACGCACGCACACATGCCCAGTGTGAGTTTAAGCCACCGGGTCCAGAACTCGAACCGCGGCCGACTACATGGGAGTCCAGCGACATAGCCATTATGCTAACTGCTGGTCCCCCTTCAGCCTCATCTTGATGTCTACATCTCGTTGCCTTTGTCCAAGCTATTCCCTGGAAGACCCTGCTCCCTACTCCGTCTTTCTCACGTCTGCATCTCTGCTCAGCCCAAAGGCCTCCGGCCTGTACAGAGCCTCTTCCCTCACGATCCATCTCCCTTACCTGGGTGGCCCCTAAGCTCTTGGCTTGCTTGTGCTTTCATAGCCCATGGTGGGGTCCTGAGGAGGCCACCTCACGCAGTGGAAAACACGTGAACAGAGTGTCATGCAGTGTGATGGGAGCAGTGGTAGTGCGGGGGCACAGGAAGGTGGGGGCTGAGCAGCTGCCCCTCCCCCAGCCCAGGGGAGGCCTCTAGGAAACGCTACTGCTGGGTCTGCTCTCAGGAGGAACAGGAGGAGGGCGCCAGATACAATGAAGGGAGAAGCGAAGGGCCTCTTGTGGGCAAAGGCATGGAGCACTGGCTCTCACCTGGGACGTTTAACCCTGCAGGGGACATGGGGCATTGTCTGAGTTACTCAGAGTTGGCACATTGTGGGAGGGAGTGCACTAGCATCTAATGAGGGGAGGATAGGGGTGCTGCTAAGTACCCTACAATGCACATGACAACTTCTCTCCACTAAGTGTTATCTGGTGGCAAAATGACTAGTACTGGGGCCAGCAGGAGGCATGGTGGTTAAGGGCACTGGACTCCCACATGGTCGACCATGGTTTGAGTCCCAGACCTGGTGGCTTGCTTCCTCATTTTCTTGCTCTCGCTCTCGCTCTCGCTCTCACTCTCGCTCTGACCCTCTCTGGCCAAATTAAAATAAATAAATGAATAAATACATAAAGTTAAATAAAATAATTCTTTAAGAAAAATGAATAGTGCCAAGTCTAAGAAACCTTGGGACAACGACAGGAAAGGGCATGGGAGGTCAGTGGAAAGGCAGGAGTTGGGCCCTCTGGCTACAGCACCTGGGAAAGCGTGTTGAGGAGGTGGCGATGGGGACCTGCAGGACTTTGAACGTCATTTGCATTTTAGGATGACTCCTCTGGTACATGGAGGTACAGAAGGGGGACGAGGCAGGACTGTAAGCAAGAGATTGCCTAGGGAGCTGCCACAGAAACCATGGGGATGACAGTGATCCAAGCTGGGGTGGCAGCCATGGGGAGGGGGAAGAACAAGAACTCTGAGAAATGCTAGGAGAAGATGCTCTCAGGTGTGAAGGAGAGAGGGCACGAAGAGTCCCAAGTGACTCCCTGGCATTTGTGATAAGTTGCTCACCAGTTGGAGGTAGCCTCAGGAAAGGCAGCGAGCATAGGTAAGGGTCGTCGCTGTATGCGGCTCATGGAAGCCACAGCACACCCAGCAGAGGAAAGGGTATTAACTCATCAGACAGAGCTGAGGCTGTCCAGGGCTGGACAGAGGATAGTATCTGCTCTCTGTGTCCCCTGCCCCAGCACAGTGCTGGACACTCAGCTCTTAATCAGTGTGAGTTGGTTTGAATGCAACGATGAGGAGAACCCAGGAAGCCTCTCTTCATGGCCCCTCGCCTCACTGCCTTACGTCTCTGGGGAACCAACACTTGGTTGGCTCACATCCATGGTGTCTGACACGGTGTATTTGCTGGAAGTCCTAATGGAAAGCCCCTGCTTGAAAATGTTTATGCCTAGAGTCGCACTCTCCTTCCCCATGGCAGGATAATCATCAAATCCTTGCCTGACACTTCAATCCCAAGAGACAAAGTCTGCTCGATAGACCTTGCCCCAGATCTGGCATCAGTTTCCCACACCAGCCAGCTTTGCCTTGGGGTCAGTACAGGACACCAGCTAAAGGGTGGGCTTCAGAATGGGCTGAAAGCTGTTGGAGGTCTAACAGCAGTACAGAGAATGCTGTGAGAAGAAAGGACCTTGAAGATCAGCTAGACCTGCGTACAAAGCAAGACATGGTCTCTTTTAGCTCATGGCCATAGGGAAGTTACTCCACTTCTCAGTGCCTCCGTTTTCTCACCTATCAAGTGAATGAGGTTGTGATGAGGACCATAAATAAGGGCAGCAGGACCAACCAGTGGTGCAGTGGGAAAATGCAACACTCTGTGAGTCTGACCCGTAAGGGAAGGTTCCAGGTTCATGGCCAGAGGCCTCCCTGAGTATGTCAGGCACACATGTGCCCATGACCTGAGGCTCACAGGCTAGGAGTAGATCACAGTATCATGACGCCGTTAGCAATGATATTCATTCTCTCTCTCTCCTCATGAAAAAAAATAGATGAACTTAAAAACAAACAGAGCCAATATTGGCATGGTGGTTAAGGCAGCTAGATGCCACATGGCTGACTGCAGTTTGAGTCTGGGACCTGTCAGCTTGGAAAACATGCCAGGCACATGTGTGTGCATGACCAAAATCCCGAGAGGAGAATGAAGGAGAAGGGATTATGATGTGACCATCCTACCCAGGGGAGATGATTTCTCACTTTCTCGTTCTCTTTGTCTGGTGAGCACATGCACCCTATAGTAAGCTAAGAAAAACAAAAACAAAAACAAAACACAGCAGCAACAGTAAAACCCCAGCAAGCACATAGCACAGTAGCTGCTACATGTTAGACAGCTAGTCAGTGGTGTTTATCATCTGCATTTCCCCTCCCTTCTCCATGCTTTCAAAATCAGACTGTTGAATGAGGAAATCATTCAGATGTGGAACTCCAGCTGTGAGGTTACGAGAGGCCAAGGAGGAGTCCAGAGAACTGCCAGCCACAGAGGCCTGGGTAGAGAGACAGCACTCGTTAAAAGGCAGTGTGTTAGTCAGGATGATTGATATTAGCTGCCACAACAAACAAACTTCCAAATCTCAGGGGCTTTCATATAACAAAGGTTTATTCTTTTCCCACGAGTAATCTGACTGGGTCATCCGTTCTTCTGGGTACTTCTCCATGGCTGCATTTATGGCTCCTCCATCTTAAACATGTTTCATGGCCACTGCCAAAAGGGAAAGAGGATGAAGATGGCACATCAATTTTTTAACAGCCTTAACCTGGAAATGACACTTGTCACTTCCTCTTGCAGCCCGTTGGCCATGAAGAAGGCTGGGGAATGGAGAGGAGCATGTGGAATGTTGAGTGGCACTCTGGTAGTGCTTCCTCTCTGCATTCTCTTCCCTCAGTCTTCAAGCAGAAACCGCTGTCTATGCAGAAAGCTAGTCTCTGGTGCTGGTCAGGCAGCCATGAGTATGGCGTGTATACTAGATAGTCACAGGTGTGTCAGCTCAGAGAAGTGAGAGAGTGCTCCATAGCCAGATTAGACATGTGTGCTGGGCTCTTCTGTAGAAATCTGAGCAGCTCCCCTTCCATGTTCCTGTAGATGAGAAGTGATACAGATCACAGGTATCCAGGCGAAGAAAAGGTCGCTCTGAGCTGGGGTGGACAAGAACATACTTCTATTTATAATAATAATATGGCCCAGACATGGCAGAGTGTGCTACTAAGATGCTGTGCCCTATAGGCTGGAGCCACATGGCGGTAGGGTTTGCTTCTCAGTCTAACGGCGGTTGGGTTTGCTTCTCAGTCTAACCCGAAGTCTGGGCACAGAGGCATATACCACAGTCCCAGCAGGGCAGCCGAGGCAGGGGGATTGCAACACAGTGAGACCCTGTCTTAAAAGAATAAAAATGTGATCGTGAAAGCAGTATCGTGTATCATCCCTCCCTATAGACTTCCGTTTTTAAAATACCAGATTTCTTCAGATATAATTCTCATACCATAGAACTCATCTTTAAAGCATACAAATCAGTGGTTTTGAAAATATTTCAAGTCATGTAACCATCACCACTACCTGATTCCAGGGCATTTTATCACCTTGAGAAGAGACTATTGAGTCATCAGAAAAGTCATGACTCATTTTTGCATAGAAAAACATGGCATGTCTTTCCAATGATCCAGTATAATATCCATAAACAGTGACTCCGTATTTCCATTTTCTCCCAGCCCTTGGTCATCACTGATTGATTTTTTTGTTTTTAGGTTTATTTCAAACATTTTCTTTCTTTTTATTTTTTGGAGAGTTTTTTGCTATAGGGCACATGCGCTCACCAGAAAGCCAGAGAGAGACAGAGAGACAGAAAGCAAGAAATTACCCCCAGGGGGCATGGCCATGCCACAATCCCTTCTCCTCCATTCTCCTCTTGGGATCTTGGGTACGCACGCCCAGCATGAGTTTAAGCCACCAGGTCCATGGGACTCGAACTGTGGTTGACTACATGGGAGTCCAGCGACATAGACATTACGCCAACTGCTAGTCCCCTCAAATGTTTTCTATAAAGAAAATAAGTATAACCTTCTATGACTGGCTTCTTTCACAGCATTTTTTTTTTCTTTTTTTGGAGAGGTTTTTGCTATAGGGCGCGTGCGCTCGCCAGACAGATAGAGAGAGACAGAGAGATAGAAAGCAGGAAATCACCCCCCAGGGGGGATGGCCACGCCGCAATCCCTTCTCCTCCATTCTCCTCTCGGGATCTTGGGCACGCACGCACATGCGCCCGGCGTGAGTTTAAGCCACCGGGTCCGGGACTCGAACCGCAGTCGACTACGTGGGAGTCCAGCGACATAGCCATTACGCTAACTGCTGGTCCCTTCACAGCATATTTTTAAGTTCATCCACCTTACAGCATATATTAGCACTTCATCCCTTTCAATGGCAGAATAGTATTCCATTGTATGGATATACCACATTTTATCTACTCATCAGTGGATGAACACTAGGCTGTTTCTACTTAATGTCTATTATGAATAAGGCTGCTATGAATATTCACATACAAGTTTTTGTGTAGACATGTTTTTATTTCTCTTGGGTAAATACTTACAGGTGGATTGCTGGGTCATATGATAACTCTGTGTTTAAACTTTTGAGGAGGGCTGCATGTGGTAGTTAGGGGAGCTAGATTCACATGGCCTACTGTGGTTCGAATCTCAGTCTGGTAGCTCAGAAAACATGCCAGGTATGTGTGTGCACATGCCTGAAATCCTTGTGGGAAGGAGGGGTGGAGGAAAAAGGATTGCAGCATAACTACACTCCACTGAAGGGTTCTCTCTCACTCGCTCTTTCTCTGATGAGCACATACACCCTATGGCAATTAAAAAAAAATCTGAAATAAATAAACTGTTGAGAAATTGCTGAACTGTTTTTCAAAACACTGTACTATTTTAAATTCCCACAAGTAGTTTCTGGGGGTTCTAATTTCTTTAAATCCTCATCAATATTTTTTGTTTGCTGTCTTTTTTAATGATAGGGAGCACATGTGTGCACACACGAGAGAGACAGCGAAAGAGAGAGAGAAACATCCTTGATGGGGTCTTGTCACATCACTATTCCCTTTCCCTAGCCTTCCAGCTCCTTAAAATCCCTCAGGATCGCCTGCATGTTTTCAGGCCAACCTGGGGATCTGAATCTGTGGTCGGCCATGTGGTCTCCACCCTTGCAAGGCGCTTGTGTAACTGTTGTGCCATAGCAGATGGACCATTTTCTGTTTTTTTAACTATGTTATCCATCCTAGTAGTTATGAGATGCTATATTTGTACAGTTTTGATTTGCATTTCCCTAATGACTAATAATATCAAACGTCTTTAAATGTGCTTATTGACTATTTGCATATGTTCTTTAGGAAATGTTTATTTAAACCCTTTGTCATTTTTAAATTGGTTAGTTTGTCTTTTTAATGTTGTGTTACAAGAGTTATTTATATGTTCTAGATATAAGACCCTTAATTTGCAAATATTTTCTCCATCCCATTGGTTATGTATTTATTCTCTTGAGAGTATCCTTTGAAACACAAAAATATTTAATTTTAATGAAATTCCAACTTCGTTTTTGTTACTTTTTTTAAATGACTTGTTTTTTCTTTGTCTTATCTGTCCTTATAAGAAAGCCTCAGTTCTTTGGAAACAGAACATGTATTAGGACAAATTAAACAAGTCCTAATGTACATTTGGCCCATAAAATGATCTTCCTCTGGAGAACCCAAACCCATTGCCTGTTGGAAAGATCAGGTCGTTCACAAACATTTCACTCCTTATTCTGGTTGACATGTCAACATTCTCCAGGCTTCAGACCCCTCTGTGCCCAACCCTGTACAGACCTACTCATGGATCTTCCTAGCAACTCCCCAAGATGGATGTTAATGTATCCATTTTATAAGTTAGGTAACTGAGATTGAGGAAGAGAAGAGGCTGGTCCAGAATGATGGAGCCAGGGCTTAAGAGGAGCTCCTGTGGGACCAGCAGTTAGTGTAATGGCTATGTCGCTGGACTCCCATGTAGTCGACCGCGGTTCGAGTCCCGGACCCAGTGGCTTAAACTCACGCCGGGCGCATGTGTGTGCGTGACCAAGATCCCGAGAGGAGAATGAAGAAGAAGGGATTGCGGCGTGGCTGTCCCGCCGCGGGCTGATTTCTCGCTTTCTATCTCTCTGTCTCTCTCTGTCTGTCTGGCGAGTGCACGCGCCCTATAGCATAAACCTCTCAAAAAAAAAAAAAAAAAAAAAAAAAAAAAAGAGAGGAGCTCCTGAATTATCTGCTTCAGCAGTATTATTTGTAGGACATTTTGCTGTGGCTCATTTTAGTTGGGCCCATGAACAACCATGCCAGGTCTCCATCACTGAATAGCTTCACCCCAACTACTAATGCCTGGCAGCTGATTTCTAATTTCACTATGTTTTTGTTAGGAAATATCAGTGGATTCTAGGGAAAGTTCAAACCTGTGACCCCACTGAAAACACCTGTGCAGGGTTCTTCTTGGTCAGTAGGGGGTTGACAGGTGAGTTGGACAGGTGTCTGAACCGCATGGCATGTCTATGTGGGATGCTGGGAATATCCCCATGCAGGCAGCTGTTGAAGCACATTTCTTGCCAAAGATCCACAGGCAGGATATTGTTCTCTGAGCCCTCTGTGGATGCAGGGCTGCCTCGTTATTTCTATAAACAATGGTAGGGCAAGTCAGGGAAGTTTGTTCTTATTAAGCGGGAAATTACCCATCAGCCTGTATTTCTGCATGAAAGAAATCTATTCCTAGTACTTGTTTGGCTCTCTGGAAAACATTCACCTTTTAGAAAGTAAGGAGCATGAATGAAAAGCAACGATTTTTCGAAGTTTCCTTTTTCTTGCCCACCCCTACCCCAGCTCCCTGTATCATCTCACTGACACCTCGTCAGCCCCACCCAGGCTCCAGCATCAGAAGTCCAAGCAAGTCCAAGAAGCAGGCTGGTCCTCAGCTCTTTGGTTCCTTGACCTCAGGACCACATAGAACCCAGTCCTGCCACATTTCATCTATGCATCTCTGGAGCCTCAGTTTCCCTATTTAAGCATGGGGTTGTTAAAAATGGCACTTATCGGGAACCAGCAGTTAGCGTAATGGCTATGTCGCTGGACTCCCACGTAGTCAACCGCAGTTCGCGTCCCGGACCTGGTGGCTTAAAACTCACGCCGGGCGCGTGTGCATGCGTGCCCAAGATCCCGAGAGGAGAATGGAGGAGAAGGGATTGCGGCGTGACCATCCCCCCTGGGGGTGATTTCTCGCTTTCTGTCTGTCTCTATGTCTCTCTCTGTCTGTCTGGTGAGCGTACGTGCCCTATAGCAAAAACCTCTCCAAAAAAAAAAAAAAAAGAAAATGGCACTTATCTTGGGACCAGCAGTTGGTATAATGGCTATGTCACTGGACTCTCATGTAGTTGACCGCAGTTCAAGTTCCAGACCCGGTGGCTTAAACTCACACCAGGCGCATGTGTGTGCATGCCCAAGATCCCTAGAGGAGAATGGAGGAGAATGGATTGTGGCATGGCCATCCCCCCCTGGGGGGTGATTTCTCGCTTTCTGTCTCTCTGTCTCTCTCTGTCTTTCTGGCAAGCGCACATGCCCTATAGCAAAAACCTCTCCAAAAAAATTTTTTTAATGGCGTTCATCTGGGCTCATGGTCAGTCATTTTCACGGCACATCACAGTTTTTGTTGTATTTGTAGGCCACCCTTACAGTTATCTACCCAATGTTTTCCATTAAATCAGTGCATCTTTTAACTTAAAATAAATGAGCTTTAAAAGAAAATCTTGTATCAGGAACATGCCTGGAAAATCAGTACTAATTTGTCATATGTAACAATAACTGGAAAAATTAGCATTAAGTCCAAGCGAGGTACTCTTTTGCCTGCCTAAGGCTCTGAGCCTGAAGCCTCTTTTCTCTGTTTTAATGGAGATCACTGAGTGTTAGAGACATGGTAACAAGACAGTTGCCCTACACTGAGACTTTCTCCTTGATTATGGGAGTCTTGAAAGAGAATTGTAGTGAATAACTTTTTCACCAAGTAATTCAGTATTATCTAATTGTGTCCCTGTACCTCCTACACCATGTCATCATTGGAAAACGCCGGGTTGCCTGTCTCTCAGCTACCATGTGTTATGGGGATGCTGGCTTTTTGTTGGTAGAGACAGCATGACCTAGAACAGTGAGCACTTGACTAGGAGCCACGCTCATTCCCAGATCGCCTTTCATAGTGTCCGTGGTCTTGGGGGAGGTAGGTTAAGTGCATCTGCCTAACCATCTAACCCACCTGTGGTCTCCAGGGCAGCCAAGGGTGTGGACTATGGGTGGTATGGGCAAATTCTTTCCTTCCAAGTGCCCGCCCCATCCTCTATGGGTTTTGGGCCCCCAGCCGCTGGCCCTGGACCTGGCTTTTCACCTTGCTAAGGTCAGTTGGCCCTCACCTCCCAGCTCCCAGAACAGGTCATCTGTTGCCAGTGGGTACAGTGAGCCTTGAGTCTACCTCCGCTTGAATGACGGGTCTGGCCAAGCAGCTAACCAGGGTAGGAGAGCATCTGGGCTGTGCACCCTGTTTTGTTCCAACTTCCTGTCACGGCTCTACAAAGAGACTCAAAGGAGGAAGAAGATTGAAAAGAAAACTTGAAAAACATACTTCTGGAGTTTTCTCAAGCAGCAGTAGGGAGGGTAGGGCTCAGGCCTCTTCCACTTCCATTTTTGGAAGCAGCAGAGATAGGAATTCAAAGGAAATAAAGCCACATTTGTGCTCACGAGTGGTCTTGGGGCAAGACAGAAGGGAGTTGGCATTTATTGAGCAACTACTGCACGCTTGGAACTTCACAGTCCACGTTACTAAGTCCTCCTAAAAGTCATCCAAAATAATAAAAAATAGAGGCTCACCTAGGAGGGGCAGTGGCACCCAGGGAATCTCAGAGGGGCACCCAATCCAGGGCCTTGCCGTTTATCTACAGATTTTCAGTGGGCAAATAGATAAAGAAGATCTGCTGTGGTTGTCCAAACTGAGGGGCTGGACTTCCCTTTTTCCTCCCTCTTTCCTCCTTAATCTCTGACTGTGAGGAAAACACTTAGGGTTCTTTGGAACCCTATTTGAAAATCATTGAGCTAAGCCAAACTAATTTCCCAGATGAATAAACTGAGATCCAGTTTGGGCCTGGATCCTCTATGGTCACACTTCATTTTCGAAGTGGAAGAGGATACTGGAATGCTCCTTGTGGGACTTGCAACAGCCCTATGCTATAAATGCGGAGAAAACACCTCTAAGGAAATGCTTCTTGAGGACTAGCAGATGGTGTAATGGTTACATCACTGGACTCCCACATAGTCAACCGCAGTTCAAGTCCCAGACCTGGGCGACTTAAAACTCATGCTGGGTACATGTGTGTGCGCCCAAAATCCTGATTGGAGAATGAAGGAGAAGGGATTGTGGTGTGGCCATCCCCCCAGGGGGGTGATTTCTCGCTTTCTATCTCTCTGTCTCTCTGGCAAGGACATGTACTCTATACCAAAAATCTCTCTAAAAAATTTAAAAGAAATGCTTCCTGACTTGCTTTTCCTCTCCTGCCAAGATGGGCCTACAGCTGGGCCTGTATTGCACCATGGGTTTTATTCTTTGAGCCAGTGTCTAAATACTGAGACATCTGTGATATCTGAGCAAAGCAGAGAAGAAGGCAGCTGGTGCCAGTGTTCCACCACTTAAGTACTGAGTCATTCACTGTGTAGCACTCTTTTACTGGTGAGTGGGCCTTAATAGATAGCAGATGGCATAGGAGTTTCATCACTAGACTTCCACATAGCTGACCACAGTTTGAGTCCCAGAACTGGTGGCTTAACACTCATGCTGGGCCCGTGTGCATGCCTGCCTAAGATCCCAGGAGGAGAATGAAAGAGAAGGGACTATGTCATGGTCATGCCTCCTGGGGGGGGGGGGGGGCGGTGGGAGATTTCTCACTTTCCCTTTCACTCTCTCTCTCTTTCTCTGGTGAGCACATGTGTCCTAAAGCAAAAACCTCTTTAAAAAAATAAAAAATTTTAAATAAAATAAATAGGGGAGATGGAAAAGGCAACATTAATTCAGTGCCTACTGATTTACATCTGTAGCTCATTTTATCTTCATGATGGTCATATGTAGTAAACACCACCATCCCCATTTTACCCTGGGCAATCAGTGTTCTTTAGTCATAGCGAATCTGGGAATTGAAAACGGACACTCAGATACTTAAATGCAACTGTCTATAGCACTGTCAGTCACAATCACCAAAAGGTAGAAGCCACCTAAGTGTCCGTCAATGCATGAATGGGTAGCAAAACTTGGTATATCCTTGTAATCGAATATTATTAAGCCTAAGAGGAATGAAGTACTGATACATGCTCCAGTTTTCAAAGTGAAAGAAGACAGACATAAAGACCACATACTGTATGGTTCTGCTTATCTGAGGTGCCTAGAGTAGGCAAATCTGTAGAGATAGAAAGTAGATCAGACTTTACCAGGGGCCAGAGGGAGGGAAGGAATGGGGAATTACTACTCAACGGACACAGGGTTTCCATCATGAGTAATGAAAATTTTGGGGGAAAGAGTGGTAATGATTGACATGATGACTACAATTAAAAATTATTAAAATGGTGATATGTCTATGTTATATATTTTATCACAATAAAAGGAAAAGAAAAACAAAGAGTAAAGCTGGGCTATAATCTTGGTCTGCCTGCTTCTGGAGCCTGTGCTATTTCTCCTGCGCTGTGTTGTCTTCTCAAAAGTTAACCAAAGGGAACCAGCAGTTAGCATAATGGCTATGTCGCTGGACTCCCACATAGTCGACCGCGGTTCAAGTCCCGGACCCGGTGGCTTAAAACTCACGCCGGGCGCGTGTGCGTGCGTGCCCAAGATCCCGAGAGGAGAATGGAGGAGAAGGGATTGTGGCGTGATCATCCCCCCTGGGGGGTGATTTCTCGCTTTCTGTCTCTATATCTCTCTGTCTGTCTGGCGAGCGCACGCGCCCTATAGTGAAAACCTCTTAAAAAAAAAAAAAAAAAAGAAAAGGTGAAGTTCTATTAATTTTGGGAACCAGCAGTTAGCGTAATGGCTATGTCGCTGGACTCCCACGTAGTCGACCGCGGTTCGCGTCTCGGACCTGGTGGCTTACAACTCACGCCGGGCGCGTGTGCGTGCGTGCCCAAGATCCCGAGAGGAGAATGGAGGAGAAGGGATTGCGGCGTGACCATCCTCCCTGGGGGGTGATTTCTCGCTTTCTGTCTCTATGTCTCTCTCTGTCTGTCTGGCGAGCGCACGCGCCCTATAGCGAAAAACCTCTCCAAAAAAAAAAAAAAGTTAACCAAAGACAAAAATGTTTCCCGAATCAGCCTCCCAGGTATTCCATGTAGCAGTTTGGCCCAAATAGACAACAAGTCCAGAAGGCAAACTGGCTGGTTCCCTCCTGGCCCGGGCCAGGACTTGGACTTCCACTTTGCAGAGTCAAAGTATTAGCATTTTCTCACATCATCATCTTCCTGTGTAGCATTTTAAATGACTGCATAATTGTCCTTCAAATGATGTACCCTATCCCTGCCTCCACCAGTCTTTCCTAGACAAGAGATTGCTTTTGCCCGCAGCCTGATTTCTTTGTGGCTTCTCCTGATGTCCCTGTGTCCACCAAGGGCTCCTCACAGCAGGCCAGAGCTGGCCCATCTAGGTCCCTTTTCCTTTTTCATGACCTGCCAGGTCAGAAAATTGAATGTCCCTTTGATGGTGGTGGAGCTGTCTCTGCCTCTGCCTCTGACCCCTGTTCTTCTGTGTTTGTTCAGTGTTTCCTGCCCAGAATTCCTGTCTTTGGAGTGACTGGAGACAGAGCAATCAGCCACAGGTTTCCTGAGGACCCCCTCGCCCCTGGTGCTTGTGCTCACTGACTTACTGTGTGGGCTGACAGTCCTCCCCATCTGTGGGCCTTGGGCAGAGAAATTATATCATGCAGGGTATGGGGAGCAGTGAGTGAGTTTTGGTTGAATTCCCTGCATCTTAGGAAATTGCTTTTTCTCCTTCATTCCCAAGCCCCATGAGATGAAATCTTCACTGGGGAAAAACTAACACAATTTTAGATTGAGGCATGGAAAGGAGAGTGTTGGATGTTTTGGAAGTGAGAAAGTTGGGTGGCTGTGCCCTCACCTCTCACGCAGAAGAATGAGGAACATCCTACCCCCTGCTATGCACATTCAGCACCAAGCCCCGTGGGACCAGAGCTCCACTATGAATTACCTGTGCTGGCCCCTGGTAGAGCTGGCTGGATGCAAACCCCTCACCAGGAAAAATCCCACTTCTGCTCACACAGCTGCTCCAGGGCCTGCGAGCCCCCACGGGTATGGCCTGTGTAAACAGTATGACCTCTCCTGTTGCACACTTTGGGCCTCCAGGTCATGACCTAGGATTATTCGATTGACAGAGCTTGGCTGGCCCCTCACTCCACGTCTGGGCACATGGTGTTTTGTTAATTACCGTCTTTTGCTTTTGACGTAAAGGGTCGGGGTCTGGGTCAGGGTCACTCTGTATTTCCCTTTTATTCTCATTAAAGTTGCTTGGCTCTCAGAGCTTCTAGTTAAATTCTGCCAGAGTTTAAAAATGTCCTTCCTGATCCCTGAGAATCCTTCATTCTTATTTCTGCGAAGCCACTTGAACAGCACAGGAATGTGGCTCAAGATCTCTTAAATCCAGCCTATCTTCCTCTTCTTGAAGAGCTGTGGCTTTCTCAAGGGTTGTGTGGCTCCACTCTGCTGACTCAGGGAACTCACTGGGACCCCAAGAGCCAGGTCAGCAAAGCTCTGTGAAGGGTAGGAGCCAGATGCATACGCATGTGTGTGCGCAAGCACACACACACACACACACACACACACACACACACACAGGCAGGCTTGTTCCTAGCACCTCCTGGTTTTGCAGCCCCTCACTTGGTTGCTGATACCCGGAACCCGCTGACCGGGATCCTCAAAGGCAGTCTTGCCACCTGAACATTGTCCACAACAATGTCCTTTTTGCCTTAAGGGGAAATGAATTCTTTCAGAGCCCCAGTCTTCTTGGAAGACATCCCAAGGCACAAATGCCACAAGTCAGAGGATACAAGTGTTCTGCTCATTTTCTGACCAAACTCCCTTCACCCTTTAGGTCTTGGTCAAAACTCACCTCAGCAATGAAGCTGTCTGTGTCTGAGTAGTCACCTCTGAGTTCTTCTTCCAGAGGGCTGAGGTGCTGGCCCACACTCAGCCCCCTCCAGTCCTTGCCAGCCTTGAACTCCTACTGTTGGCTAACTGAGTTGGTCTGTAAGGTCCTAGGTGTGGAGCCCACGATCTGGGCACAGAATGGTCACTCAGGGACCCTGCATGGCTGTTGGAGGCGTGGCTTGCACTTGCCCTGGAGAAGCTTTCTGATTACGACAATAGCATACCTCAATCTCTTTGTACAAAGGCAACTCCCATTTCCTGAAATTTCTTTCTATCCTAACAGATTAACCGTCTATCCCCAGGGTCACCACCAAAGAGATGCAAAAGATGATTGTCCAAAGAGTTAAGGAAATTGTCAGAGTGGTATCTGTGTTATAGTGGAATCGGGGGTCTTGCATAGATCAGGGTAGTTTCCAACAGTGTTGTGGTGTTATTCTTCATCTTCTCCATCAACCGCACAAAGCTACAGAGGGCCCCATGAGCCCCTCAGATTCTGGGTCTTTCGGCTCCTCATCAAGACCAGCAGTTAGCGTAGGGACCAGCAGTTAGCGTAATGGCTATGTCGCTGGACTCCCACGTAGTCGACCGCGGTTCAAGTCCCGGACCCAGCGGCTTAAACTCACGCCGGGCGCGTGTGCGTGCGTGCCCAAGATCCCGAGAGGAGAATGGAGGAGAAGGGATTGCGGCGTGGCCATCCCCCCTGGGGGGTGATTTCCTGCTTTCTATCTCTCTGTCTCTCTCTGTCTGTCTGGCGAGCGCATGCGCCCTATAGCAAAAACCTCTCCAAAAAAAAAAAAAAGAAAA
The DNA here is from genome assembly GCA_026018925.1 of Tupaia tana. Lineage (NCBI taxonomy): Eukaryota > Metazoa > Chordata > Mammalia > Scandentia > Tupaiidae > Tupaia > Tupaia tana. The sequence continues at coordinate 30,125,035 of JAKSZU010000010.1, forward strand.
AAAAAAAAAGATAAAAAAAAAAAAAAAAAAAAAAGAAAGGATAAAGATGACAGACCAGGTGCCATCTTTTAAAGGCGTGGTGGCTATCAGAGGCAGGAGGTGGATTCTGGAAGGCCCCTTTGGTATTGAGTGCTGTGTATTGGAGACCAGGAAAGATCAGGGTTTTGTGGCATGCTGAAGCTTAAATAACTTGGGGAATAGCTGTTTTAAGCAAGATAATAGAGACCAAGATGCCATGGCACACACTGCTAAGACACTGCTCTGTGGGCTGGAATCACATGAGAGGCCTGGGTTCAATTTCTGGTTCAACCTAAAGGTCAGTCACTGTGGTGGGTGCCTGTAATCCCAGCCGGGAGGATGAGGCAGGAGGATCAGGACATGTCAAGGCCCTGTCTTTAAAACAACAAGAAAAAAGAATAGAACATTATGTAGAAAATAAATATTTATAATGAGAAGAGAAATTATAACTAGAGCCTTGGAGATTCACATCCTTTTCATCTGTGATTTCCATTTACCAGAAGTGTTTCTGTGGAAATGCTTCCTCATTGAATCCTAGCTTCCCTTCCCTGGAGTACACTACTTCTCAGGACTGCAAGAACAGAGCCCCAAAGCTTGTGCTTCCTCTACTCCATGCTTAATCTGCTTTCACTGGAGGCTGTGCCCATCTCGGAGTGGTAAGAATCACCTCCATTAGAGGTGAATTACCTGAGTGGGGAGATTTGTCATTTTTCCAGCTTCTGCCGCAAGGATGTTCAGCCTACATCTGCCTGTCCAGCCGCGTCTCTGCCCAATAGAGCTGGAGGTGGACTCTGGAAGGCCCCTTTGGTACTGAGTGCTGTATGCTGGAGACCAGGGAAGATCCGGGTTTTGTTGAGAGCTGAGGCTTACAACAGAGCTACATCTGGCCTGGTGCTCAGCTTGGCCATCCATCAACTGAGGATTAAGGGTGTTTGGGCTGAAAGCTACAAGATACTGACATCAGACCCAGAGTGGAGGGAACAACTACCCCCAGTACTTTGCTTCTGGAGCATGTGGTTGGGCTAATTTACTTCCCTCACGCCCCCAGTGATCCAAAATACAAAACCCCGCCTTTCTCCGTTGGTCTGTTCTTGTTTGGGGCTCATGGATTGTGTCTCCTGCCTAGCCTTGGAGAAGAAAGGAACTACTCCAGACGGACCTGAGGGCATGCAGCATGGCTTTTCCACATGCCCCTGAAGGTTTTGATTAAAAGGTAGAAGAATGGCGCTTTTTCTTCCTGTCAGCCAGACTTTAAATCAACCCTCAAGTGAGGAAACGCTCTCCATGGCTGCCGGTCACAGGCTTTCCTTCCCCTTTGTCTTCTGGTTGTGATTGTCCAAGCATGTTTGATTGTAAGCAGGATTTGGGTCTAGAATGAGCCCCCTGTTTGCCCTACCACATGCATTCTCCACCCCAGTTCCTATCCCTGGAGTCAAGTAAGCCAGCCTGAGTCAGTTCACAGAACTTAGAACCAGCCAACCTCACAGTGGAGAGAGAAACACAAGGCTGGAGATGCTCCCGGCCTCCCGGGTGGTGTTTGGAGAGTCCTGCTAGTCACCTGGCTAAGCCTCATATTTTACAGAGGATGAATGAGTCTGGATTTTTGGTGGAAGTGGCAGACATTGACATCCCAGTTGCCCAAACAAAGGGGGAGTTTATTGGAAAGATGAGGGAAGGGAGTTCTCTCATCTGGTTGAAGGAAACTATGGGGGAGATGCGGTAGTGCCTGGGCTGCAGAACCTCTGGGGCCTGACGCTTCTCCCAAGTACAACTCCAGGCTCTCCCATGCCCAGCAGCCCGTAAGCCTCCAGCCCACAGTTTCTGCCTGAGATGGGCACTGACCCTCCATCTGGTTCTAACTGAGAAAATGCCAGAGAACTCTGATTGGCCCAGATTGTCACAAAGGCAGGGGAGATACCAGATAACACTCTGAAGGTACTGTGGACAGAGGCCTTGCCTTCCACCTCCCTCTTCTCTGCTATGAATGTATATGTCGTGTGCATACAGCCACACAAACACACACACACACACATTAAAAAAATATATATGAACTCACTGGAGAGAGAGAGAAAGTCGAAAAGCACCCCCCCCCCCCCATGAGGAATGGTCTGCTGCAATCCCTCCTATGTTTCCTCCTTTCAGTACTTTGGGCACGCGCGCACATGCGTGCGTGTACACACACACACACACACACACACACACACACACACTTGCCCAGCATGTTTTTCAAACTTCTGGGTCTGGGACTCAAACTGCATCATTAGCCATATGGAACCCAGCTGTCTTAATGATCACACCACCAGCTCCTCCCATCCTCCCATGCGTATTTATACAACAAATGTGTTGAGTACCTATTATATGGCAGGAACATCACCAGTTCATTTCAGTGAGGTGGAGTGGAGAGAATACAGGTTACGAGTCAGACGGACCTGGATTTGAATCTCTGTTTACTAAGTGCCATGTTTCGAGTCGGACCTGGATTTGATTCTCCGTTTACTAAATGCCATGTTGTTCTCTGAACGTTTATGGCATACTCGGCACACCAAGCACTGCACTCAATCCTGATGAGATAGGAATGGAACAATCCTTCCCTTCACAGAACTCTCCAAGGCTCAGTTTCCACATCTGTGACCCTGGAACAATAAGCCCGACCTCACAGCATTGTTGTGGAGAGCAGCAGATGTATAAATTCGTGGGAAAACCCACATACAGAGCCCAGTACATGCCAGCCCCTGCTCGGGACCAGTGACTATCAGGCCAGCCCCTCGCAGGCGCCCACAACTGCCTCCAGCCCTGGCTTCTACTGGAGGCCCGATTCCCACCCCTGCCCCCGCCCACGGCCAGGCTTCCCGTAGCTGACGCAGATCCCCTTGTGAAGGGTCAAGGGGCAGCCAGGGTATGGTTGTGGGAGTACCCCTCCCCCTTCTTGTCCCAGAGGAGAAATGGGGTGACCCTCTAAGAAACAGCTGCCTGTAGCCCAATGTGGAGAGGACGAGGTGGTCCCCTTGTTTAAAAAAAAGGAGACCCCTCAGAACTCCTTTCTTTCAGAGAGATTTGCCTTTCTTGCTAAGCTTTTCCTGAAAGCTGAGTTTGTCCACATTGGGAAATTGCAAATAGTTTACGTGGAGAATGTCAGCTGCCCACATATGAAAATATACACATCATTAAGCCCTAAGTGCTTGCGTCTGGAGATAGAGTGGACAGTCTCCTGGGCTGACCTTTTGTCCACTGACAGAACCACTGCTAATGAGTCCCGGGCTCCTCGGTGGGATGTTTTCATATGTTGAAGTGAAGCATATGTTGGACATTAGCGTGTGTGTGTGTATGTGTGCGCGTGTGTGTATGGTATGCATGACAGCACTATACAAACAGCATTTGTCAAAACACACAGAGTCCACTGTGCCTCCTTGTCCAGCCCCCTTGGGCCTCCAAGAAGGGTTTGCTCTTCAAAGCCGAAGTCACATCTTCTTGCTCACCATCTAGGAAGAAACCTGGCACCCTGGGAGAGCAGTGCTCAGGGATAAGGATCTCTGGCCAGATTGCCTAGATTTAAATCCTCTGCTTCAGGCCATCTGTGTGACCTTGGGCAAGTTACTTCTGAGCATATTTCTGCAGCTGTAAAACAGGGATAAATATAAACCCACCTTGAGAGTCTTAAACGAGATGATTCCACATAAAGCTGCGAGGACCTGACATATAGTAAGTGGCAATGACGGCGATCGTGGCAGGTGGAGCTGGATAGAAAGTCTTGCTTGCCGAGAGGGTTGTCCTGGATGCAGTTGTATTACAGCAGGTCCTGAAGATGATGGGGTCACATGCCCTGATGCGAGGGAAGGACTCCAACCAAGGCAACGAGCAAAGGCCCAGTGGCTGGAAAGGTGGTGCTTGCCTGGAAAATAGCCAGTGTGGGGCTAGAGCACTGGGGAGAGAAAGCAGAAAGGCAAGGCAGATTTGGAAGGGCATTGGGGGCCAGGTCCAAGAAGGCACTGGACTTAGTCCTGCGGGCAATGGCGGCGACGAATGGTGTCCAGTGCAGGAGAACTTCCTGGGTGCCATTATGTAAATGCAAGAGCAAGTTCGCCCAGCTCCTTGTGACGGGCTACTGAGCAGCCCGTGTGAGAGAGGAGAATTCTCAGAACCAGGGTGATGAGGTGGAGAGATGGAGGAGGGGAGTGGCAGGGGAGAGAGACCAGAGCTAAGATGGCTGTGTATAGTTCCACCTGAGAAGTAGAGACAAGCTGACGTGGAGTGAGGCTGATAAGGCCAAAGCTATGTCCTTTCCAAAGAGTTGGCTCTGGATACCTGGTTCAGAACTCGTATAGCCCAAATCCACTCCCTCCAACTCTGAGGTGCTGACCCAGGCCCTTCCATGGGCCATCAGTGTCCTATGCATGGGTCCTTCTCCCATTTCTCCTCTGCCCTGAGTGAGTTGGATGGGTAAAGTGCTGAGGCTGTTCTCTGGAGAGCCCTCTTTGATTTTTTGCCTTATGCCCCATGTCAGATCCTCAGCCTCTGAATAAGTACAGGGCATGTGTTTCTAGAAGTTCTGAGGGTAACACCAGGGGCAGAAAATTATTGACGGCTACTGAGGAAGGGTGGGGGAGTGGCCCTCAGTCCCATTCCAGCCCTGGGTGCCTCTGAGGACACAGGCCACGTACAGCTGGTCCCATTTCCACTCTGACATCTGAAATGGGAGACTTTGATGCAGGAAAATACTTTGGGAACAAGAGCTTCAGACATCTGGAGTTTCTCACTGATGCAGGAAATGATGTCCCTTCCTTCTGTCAGTCATTTACAATGCAGAGAGAGACGGCAGTGGCCTGGGAGAGCAGGTGCAGCCCCTAGCCTTCCCGATGTCATGCTCAGGGCTGATGACTCAGCCATCAGGGCCTGCCTGGGACAGGGTCAGCCTCAGGAGACAGCAGGCCCTGCCAGCCATTCCTGCTTGTGTCCATGATCCCGCGTCTCCTCACCCTGAGCGGCATCTTCCCTACGCCGGCGCTTACTCCAGCCTCCCGGCCTGAGCCATGCAGTAAATCCTCTCTCCTCCAAGCTCCAGATCTCTTAAGTGAGCTCTCATTCCCCCCCCCCCCCCCCCCCAGCTATTATTGCAAAGGCCGCACTCCTTGGTCTGAGATTAATCACTTGATAATTATCCCAGCTGTGTCCCTCTCGCCTCCCTGCTCTTTGAGGACCAGGAAGCTGCTGACCTGTGAGGTCTCTCTCCTGGGCTGCACCCTGAAGTGCAATGGCCTAGAGACCCATGGCGCCACCTTGTGGAAGGACTGCTCTCTGACCTTGGCTGAATCGCTAGAGGGGAACTGGAGTTGAACTGTCAGCCTGCCCTTGAGCTTGGATCCCTCTCTCTAAAGTCACTGTGTGGGAGTGGTGGTGGGGGAGAGGTGTGTGAGCATCAGAGAGAGGCCTTGGGTGTGGTGGGTGGTTTGTACATATTTCCTGGATGAGGGCCGAGTAAAGCATCCATCTGAGCAGTATCATGCCCAGGCCAGGCCCAGGCCTTCCTTAGCACCATCCCTCCTTGCCCAGTCTGCCTCAGTGCCTGAAATACCCCGAATTATGCCTACTTTGATTTAGCACAAAAGGGTCTTGTGAACTGGCAGTTATGACCTGGGAGAGGCAAAGTGTCGAACAATTTCTGCACCAAGGGGTGCTGGGAGAGTTTTAGCTTTCCATTGTGTAATTTCTTCCTTCCTTTCTCTTATTAAAAATGATTTATTTTGTTCTTTTTTTTCTTAAAGAGATTTTTGCTATAGGGTACATGTGCTCGCCAGAAAGACAAGAGAGAGACAGAAAGATAGAAAGCGAGAAATCACCCCCCAGGGGGGATGGCCACACTGCAATCCCTTCTCCTCCATTCTCCTCTTGGGATCTTGGGCATGCACGCAAACGCACCCAGCGTGAGTTTAAGCCACCGGGTCCAGAACTTGAACTGCGGTTGGCTACATGGGAGTTCAGCGACATAGCCATTACGCTAACTGCTGGTCCCCTCATTATTATTTTTTAATTTGACCAGAGAGAGAGAGAGAGAGAGAAAGGGAAAGTGAGAAAGCAAGCCTCCAGGTCCAGGACTCGAACCACAGTGGGCCATGTGGAAGTCCAGTGCCTTAACTACCATGCCATCCGCCAGCCCATCCTGTATGTAATTTCCATTAGCCAGCAAGTTACCCCAACCAAAGTAAATTGATGGCTGAACAAATGCAGCTGCAGGACAAGCCCCCAACTCTTCCATCCAACCAGATGTCCACCCCATCTCCTCTTTACTGATCGTCAATAAAGAGGATTATAGCCAGAGTTTTGATTTTGATGAAGCAGATGAGAGAGATCTGGCCAGGGCGTCCAGAAAAACACCCCATGCAAGCCTCATCTCTTGCTGCCTCAAGAGTACAGTCTAGTGAACACAGATGTCAGCATCTGCCTGAACCCCAGGACTGGTGGCATGGTGTCAGGAACAGCAGCATGAGTCTGCCCTGGGAGGAGCAAGTAGTCAGGGGTTCCAGAGGAGAGCGACAGGCCAGCACGGCGTGCCAGGGAACTGCCAGCCGCCTGAGCCCCACGGAAGCACAGACCAAGTTCCTCTGGTCCAGGAGGTGCTCTCCAGGCCAGTTTCTCACCCCAGAGGGGAGGTGGAGCAGGTTCTTCCCTCCCCAGGTGAAGGGGGCTTTTACGCAGAGGCACAGGGTGTAAGTAATGTGCACCCAAGCCTTAATGCCACCTCATTCCTCCCTGGTTTCAGTAGTAAAGAAGGGGGCTAGAGGGTTCTTGGCCAAAGAGAAAAGTGGGGTGGAAATTCTCGGCACTCCACGCATGAGTGTGGGAGGGCAAGGCCTCTCAGCAGCCTCCATGCAGCTAAGTCCTTTCTCTTCAGGCCAGAGGAGAGCTGGTCAGTGTCCCAGGCATACACAGCAGTGTGCCCCAGGCACGTCTCACTGTCTTACGCTGTCCCAGGGAGATGGCCATGGAGTTCTCCTTGAAGGTATCTGATGTCATCTTAAATGTGTTCAGAGTGGATTTTCTGGCAGGGTCAGGTGGGCTGGTCACATCAAGGTTGACCAGCTGGTTAGCTGCAGTTGTCTAAGAGCATCATGAGCCAGGCATTCTTGATGGGGCCCCTTGAGAAGAGAAAAGCTGTCCCAGTTTTTTCTTCAGCCCTTCATGCCACCAAGAGCTAACTTCAAAGATTCAAAGGAGCCTGGGTACCCAAATTCACACTGTGGTGTTAAGGTCAAGGCCTATAGCTAGAGCTATTCAAGCAGACCATCTGGTAACCAAGGAAATAAAGTGGCACTTCAAAGCACTGTTGGCTTGAGGGGCATTTCAGGCCCCTGAAAGAATTTTACAAAAACTACCAAGATCCTTCTCCTGACTGCCTTCACCCCTGCAGGTATCTGAGGCCTTGACCGTCCCCCACCCCTTGGGTTTATTTTGATTAGAAATGAGAGGGAAGGGCAGACCTGTAGCACAGTGGTTAGGTCCTATGCATGGGGAGCCAGATCCCACATGGCTAACCACAGCTCGAATCCTGGCCCCAGTGGCTTGAGAAACATGCCAGGTGTGTGTCACACACCCCAAATCCTCATAGGATAGGTAAATGGAAGAAAAAGAATTATGTGACCATGCCCCATGGGGTGTTTTCTCTCCCCCCCCCCCACCAGCCCCATCTCTGGAGAGTACACACACCATCTGACAATTTTTTAAGAAAGAGATTAGAGGGCATCTTTGCCATGGAGAAGCGTGGCTCCTGTCCTTCCTCTTCGCCTCACCCTCAGCGTCATCCCAGAGGGACAGTCCCGGCTAGAAAGAGCCACAGTGCTGCCCACCCACCTCTGTCCTGACTTTCCTGAGTCTTCGTGGAGTGAAGGTAACATTTCTGTCCAGGCCTGTAGAATGCACCGCTCTCTTCCCCAGCCCACCTCACAGGCCCCTGAGACCAGAAGGGATTAACCTCTGGGAGAGGGATCTGAGTCTGCCTTCAAATCCTCAGAGTATGAGGGCCAGCAGGTGGCGTAGTGGTTAAGACACAGAACTCCCACATAGTCGACCACAGTTCAAGTTCCAGACCCAGCAGCCTGATAATTGCTCCAGGCTTTGTGTGTGTGTGTGTGTGTGTGTGTGTGTGTGTGTGTGCCCAAAATTCTGAAAGGAGAATGGAGGAGAAGGGGTTACAGCATGGCCATCCCCCTGGGGGGTGGTGGTGGTGGTGGTGATTTCTTTCCCTTTCTCTGTTGCTCTCTAGCAAGCACACTAACCCTATGGCAAAAAAACCTTGGAAAAAAAAAAAAAAAAAAAAAACAAGACCCAGAAGATGGATGGCAGGTGTTGTGCTGCGGTTCCTCGCTCAGAGCCCTCTGGGCTTCTGGGGACCCTTTTCCTTACATGATGCAGCCAACCTGACATGTGGCCTGTGGAGTGGCTTCATCCTAGGTCTCTCTTTGCAGTCGACATCTCTGAACTGGGGGGGAGGGATCCGACACGCTCTAGTTCCACTGAATCAGAGTAAATGCAGGCTGAACCCCTTTGAACAGCTGCTCGCCTCTTACCCTCTTGGCAGGTTTGGGTTTTGATGCCAGGCTTAAGCTGGCCAGCAGCCTCGTAGTCCCCTCTTACTGGCACAGCTGTCACTCCCTGGAGTCACTTGAAAGTAGGTTTGGTTAGAATCACTTAATCTCTTCATGTCAAACCAGAGACTGAGTTTAACCCAGTCATAAACCAAAGGCATTATTATCTGCTCATTAACTCCCTTGTTAGGACTTTGCCTGTAGGCAGAGCCCTCCTGCCAGCCAACCCCAAAGCCCGAGAGTGGTGTGACTTCATGCAGCCATTGGGTCACTCAAGGCCCTGGACAGTCCTTCCCATCCCTTGAAAAGGAAGCCCAATTGGCTGTCCTCCCCTGCAGGTGAGGGAGCCAAGAGGGCTAGGAGGTCTGAGGCCAAGTCCTCCTCTGCCTCTGACTGCATCCTCTGTGGGGTGTTTCCCAGATGGCCCCAGCCCACGCCATCTCCCCCTTCTCTGAGTGCGGGGACTGGTTGCCCTGAGCTGCACTTGTCCTTGGTGGCAGGACCCAGCAGTGCCCTTGTCTTCATGCTGGACTCTGCAAGTCCCCAGGGGCTAAGGTCATTCCTCAGGGCTTTCTAGAAGATGGGGGCCAGGTGAGAGGGGAGCACAGGCAGCCCCACGCTCACTACCTCCAACCAGATCGCATGTGAGAGTTGCCCACCCTAGGTTCAGATTCCCTCTTAGCCACTTAGTAGCTAGCTAAACGACCTTGGTCAAATTGCTTAAACTTTATTTCCTTTTTTTTTTTTTTTTTTCTTTTTTTTGGAGAGGTTTTTGCTATAGGGCGCGTGCGCTCGCCAGACAGACACAGAGAGACAGAGAGATAGAAAGCAGGAAATCACCCCCCCAGGGGGGATGGCCACGCCGCAATCCCTTCTCCTCCATTCTCCTCTCGGGATCTTGGGCACGCACGCACACGCGCCTGGCGTGAGTTTAAGCCGCTGGGTCCGGGACTCGAACCGCGGTCGACTACGTGGGAGTCCAGCGACATAGCCATTACGCTAACTGCTGGTCCCTTTATTTCCTTTTTTTAAAAGATTTTTCTGTTGGGGAACCAGCCAATGGCATGGTGATAGAATGGCTGGATCCCACATGACCAACTTCATGATTCAAGTCCGAGACCTGGTGGTTTGAAAAATGCACCAGGTGTGTGTACAAAATCCCAGGAAGAAATGCAGTATGGCCATTCCCCCTGGGAAGATTTCTCACTTTCCCTATCTCTATGTCTCTCTGACAAGCGTACATGCCCTATAGCAAAATTTAAGGAGAAAAAAAGATTCTTCTGTTTATCCATGATAGAATGCATGCACATGAGAGTGAGAGAGAGAGAGGGGCATCCCCACAGGTCAGGTCATGTTGTGATGTCCCTGCCGCAGTCCTGCAGCCTGTCAGTTCTTGGGCATTCCTGGGCACGCCTGGCATGTTTTCAGGCTGAGAAGGCTGGAGATTCCAACCACAGTTACCATGTGAGATCTGGCTTTTCTCTTTCTTAAAATGTTTCAGTTTTTTCTTTATTCATAATAGAGTGTGTGTATATGCACAGGAGAGTGATAGAGAGGGAAAAGGGAGGGGAGAGAGAGGAGCACCCTCCACAGGGTCTGGTCATGCCACGTTCCCCTTCCTCTGATCCCAGCATATTGGATCCTGGGCATTAGCATGTATGCCTCACATGTTTCAGGCTGGTCTGGCCTGGCCTGGCCAGGGATTTTAACCATAGTCACCATACGGGATCTGGCTTTTCTTGAGCAGCACATTACCAATGCACCCAGAGCCAGCCTAAGTTGCTGACACTTTCCGAACCTGAGTGTCCTCATTTGAAAAGGGACATCATAATAACTACCTGCGTCAGAGGACCATAATGAAGATAAAAGGAAATAAGGCATGATACCAGACCAGAGTTAGCCCTCAATATCTGTAAACTGTTTTTACCAATCAAAGTATTAATTAATTAATTCATTTTAGAGAGGTTTTTGCTGTAGGGTGTGTGCCCCCTCCGGAGAGACAGAAAGTAAGAAATCACCCCGTGGGGGGATGGCCATGCTGCAATCCCTCATCCTCCATTCTTCTCTTGGGATCTTGGGCATGCATACATACACATGCATCCGGTGTGAGTTTTAAGCTGCTGGGTCCAGGACTCGAACAGTGGTCGACTATGTGGGAGTCCAGTGATGTAACCATTGCACCACCTGCTGGTCCTATTGTATTGGCTTTAAATTTTGTGTCTTCAGATAAGTTTCATTTGGAGAAGGAGAGACATCTACTCTCACAAAGGAAAGTTTGAAAACTAGCCCATCTTAGACTACCAAATATATAGCCCAGAGGTGCGAGAACTTCCCTGTTAGGATGTTACCTTGTAATATTACCATCTATATGTCACTGGTGAAGATTCTTTGAGGCCAAGGACCACATTGGCTTCATCTTTTAGTCCCACCCCTGCTGCACAGGCTGGGCCTATCGTGGTGAAGGGTGAGTACTCCTGGCTGAATATGAAAGCAGAACCCTGGCAAAGTAGTGGTGCACCCAGGTGCACACAGATGGGGAACTTAGGTCCCTCTACTGAGTCAATAAAACGGTCCTGCTTCTGCCCATGGCCACCCTCCCCGCAGCTCTGTTTGGTCTGTGCTGACTCACACCAGGTTCAAGGGCCTATCCTGGCAGAACACGTTGTATGGTCTCACTCTGACAAATACACAGCAAGCACAACTCTATGCCAGGCATTGGGCCCTGGCAAACCTGGTGTGCCATGCCATCCGCTCTCATTCCTGAAGCAGATCTGCCCATGAGCGCTTGGTTTCCTCTAGTACGGGATTGCTCTCAAGGAGCCTGGTTATTGATTCCCAAAAGACATAGCTGCCAGAATCTCCATGAAAGTTCCTAAGTCCCCAGCCATCAGTTCTAGCTGCAGGACATGTCGGGAGCAGTGCTTTCCCATTACAGAGGGGACCACGGCTCAAAGTGGCCAAGGTCAGAGGTTGAACCTGAGCTCAGGGCTCCTGTCTCTTGGTCTGGGGCTCCTTCAACATCCAACATCTTTCATGCAGGGCCTGCTCTTCCTGGTCTCATTCATCAAGGTTTCAGTGTAGAGAGGGAGGGACTGACAAGGAGGGAGCTGCCACCACCCAGGGGAGCTGACAGGGAATGTGCCCAGCCTGTTGTTTGGTGTGAATGACTTCTCCTGCACTGGGTGGGCAGCATTTACCGTCACAGCAGCTGCCACCCACACCCGAGGCCACCCCCACCTGTAGCTCACAGCTCTCTCAGGCCGAGCTCAGGAGGGAGATCCCAAGGGTAGGGGTGAACCTGCAGAGAGGGTAGGGTCTGGGAACTGAAAGAGAAAAGGAAGGAGTCTGAGTTTCAGAACCATGGGAATAGAAAATGAGCCAGTGATTTCCTTCACCAGGGACAAGCCAGCTGCTTCCAGCTCCCCCTCCACCCCCAGGATGGAACCCCCGACAGAAACCGCCCAGCGGACTTAGCAGAGCAATCAGCCCCATAGTCACATTTCAATAGCAGGCAAGAGAAAGCAAGCCTTTCAGATTTCAGCGTCCTTTGGGGAGAAAGATGTGTCTATGCCCTGTCTTTCTCAGCCTACTCCTGGCAATTTTCTCAATTATCCCCGTAATTTATTAAAAACCCACCTCGAAGCCCAGCTGGTGAGTCAGCCCCTGGGAGCAGCTGGTGGTGAATGGGAAGGGGGGGCAGGAGAGGGTGAGGCATGCCCTGTGCACTGCTGCCTTCCAGAGGGGGCTGTTGCTCCCAGCAGGATGCAGAACTCTTGAACTGTCCTTTCGACCTTGAAATACTCAGGCCAGCAGCTGAACCTAGAAGGTGAATGAAATGATGGTGGTGACATTTAGTTCACATTTGGTACTGCGTGCCAGGATCTAGGTCAGAGGCTTTACCTGATGGTTTCATTGATTTATTCTGGGAGAAATTGTTATTTCTCAACAGCGTACCACCGAGCACTGTCCACATAGCTCAGTACCAAGTGGGACCGAGGTGTGGGCTGCTGTGCGCTGTCTCCAAGGGCCCAGCTGGTTCTTGACCCAGACTTGTGAGGCAGCCCCTGACACCCCACTCCTCTCTCCTGACTGACCACTTCCCTTTCCTTCTTCTAGTCCCCAGTTTTCATTGCCCGAGTTGGCCAAGACCTGGTTTCCCAGACGGAGGAGAAGCTCCTGCAGAAGCCCTGCAAAGAAGTCTTTTCAGCCTGTGTGCAGTAAGTGCTCCAGCCTACTCCCCAGCCTCTCGGGGGTGTCAGGCTGCCTGCAGAGGGGCTGCCCCTACCCCTCCACCTGGCTGTGCTGGGCACCAAGGCAGGTCTTCTGTGCCCAAGGCCCCCAGCCAAGCCACCCAACTGTTTGTATACTTCTCACGAAGGGAAAAAGATACTGGGCTGCCGAGTCCAAGGAAAACATCTGCTTCCAGGGTGTTGAAAGCAAGTGGCTCTCCAGGCTGTTGCGGCAGGGGAGCGTACAAAATCTGCCCCTGCTCTAGTGGCTTGGAAATCCTTCCCAGGATCCCCCAGCTCTCACCCCTGCCACCCACCAGAGGCGGTGCTAATGGGCTGAGGTAGGGGGTCTCAGCCACACTCCATCACCTCACATGTCGGCCACACATCCCCCCAAAGGAGAAGGAGACACGTGTGTATGCAGTGCCAGCTATGCCTTTATCCTATCCCTGAAGGTATGCGCACCTAGAAACACACACATGTGCACACACGTGCTCACCCTGCTTGTAAGCTAACACATGCATGCACGTGCACACACACACATACACACACTCCAAGAATCGGCCAGAGCCAGACCACCTCACACAGCCGGATGCATCTGTGGGCTCTTTGTGTACCCATAGTCAACACCACAGATCTTAGTTGAGTGCCCACTGTGCACACGGCACTGTGCTAGGTGCTGAGGAATGCCAAAGTGGAAAGAACCCAATCCTGCCTTTCATGGAGCTTATACAAGAAAACCACAACCAGGCCAGCTGTGGCGTAGTGGTTAAGCTGTCTGGATCCCACATGGCCATCTGAGCAGTTTGAGTCCTGGACCTGGTGGCTTGAAAAACACACCAGGCACATGTGGATGCATGCCCAAAATCTGGAGAGGAGAATGGAGGAGAGGGATTGTGGTGTTGCCATCCCCCCAGGAGGTGACTTCTCACTTTCTCTCTCTCTCTGGCAAGCACACACACCCTATAGCAAAAACTAAAAGGAAAAAAGAAGGAAAACCACACTGCACTGTGAGAAGAGCTGGGAGGGGCCCAGTGAGCAGGGCGAGCCAGGCTGCTGCTCCCTTGGAGCTGGCCGCGAGTCCGATCTGACAGTGGGTGGGGTCCTGGCTGGTGACCCTGAGCCTGAAGGAATGACCAGGCTGGCCCTCACGCTGGCCTGTTTTCAGGTTTAGGAGGGTACAGCCTCTATTGTGCCCTTCCCATGCCATGGCGTCTTCCCTTCTCCAGGTCCCAGGTGCCCGGGCTAGACTGGTCAGCATGGCCCTTTCTAAAGGGAAGAAGCCCTTCCCTGCCTGCAGCCAGGTCCACAAGCTTGCCAGGCCTTGGTCTGATGGCCTAAGACACATAGGTGCCCACAGTGTCCTAGGGTCCAGCCTGGCCCCTGGCCTACAGCAGCTGACTGTAACTTCTGCTACACACGTGGAAAAACTCCCAGTAGCTTTGCTGTTCCAGACCAAATCCAGAGCCTGGACCCCCAGGGACTCCCGCCCCACTCTGTCCCTACCACCCATCACCTCTAACCCCAGGCCCTCTCTTGCCCCATGTAAAGTCTTAATCTGTTCTCACGTCAGTCTAAGAGTCCTTCTTCAGAGAGGTCCCTGGCTCCCGAAACCTCATTTAACCCTAACCTATAAGGACAGATCTGGGGATGATTTAGTGTGTTTTAGGTACTGCTTGCATCCCTCATCGCAATGTCAACCCCGTGCTCACTGCCTTATCCCAGGGCCTAGGCCAATGCCCCACGTGTGGCAGGTTTCAGACAGCCTTCAGTACAATGACAGGGCCCTTAGCCAGACTGGCACATCTGTTGGGAAGCCCTGTTTGTTTGCATTTCCAAAGGCTGGAAATGGAAGAGGCTAGGAGTGAACCTGCTGGGGCAGGCTGCTTCTAGATCAGGATTATAAACTGTTCTCTCTCCTGTGAACCAGGTCTGTCCATGACTACCTAAAGGGAGAACCATTCCACAAATATCTGGACAGCATGTATTTTGATCGCTTTCTCCAGTGGAAATGGCTGGAAAGGTGAGTACCCCACATGCCTGAGTGTGTATGAATGGAGGAAGTGGGGATACAGGTTTCTCATCTGAGAGTTCATATAAAAACCAGCTACCTCCCATGGGCCCATGGTTAAAATAAAACGAACTGTCCTCCTCCTGTTAATTAAGTTCTTGTGTAATCTAGAAATGCTCTATGCTTATTAAAGTGTGCAGGCATGCGTATACACACACACACACACACACACACACACAGCATCTTGTTCTTACTTTTTTGGTTCACTGTCTTTGGAAATTCTTTCTCTGCCAGCAAATAAAGAGCTACCACATTCTTTGAAATAGCCGCACCTACTTAATTTAACTCAATGCCCTGTTGTTAGACATTGCGGTTATTCCTAATTTTTCATGCAAACTTTCCTAAATAATGAGCATCTTTGTATGTAACGTTTTACATAGTTATGCATGTATATCTATAGAAATTTCTAGCAGAGGAATTTCTCGGTCAAAAGGCACCTGATTGTAAACGGTGAGGGATGTTCAGTTGCCTTCCCAAACAGCCACACCAAGTTCTAGTCCCACCAGTGCCTGAGTGCCTGCTTCTCCTCAGTTTCATCAACGTTGTTACCTGACAAGTGAACAGTGGGGTTTCATCCTTGTTTATTTTTTCATCTCTCTAATGGTGAGATCGAGCCTCTTTTCATGCTTTATCTCCTGCTTTCATCTCTTCAAAGTGCTGTCTTGTGTACGGTTATGACTTGGGCAGGTGTGGCCTTTCTGTAACTGAGGAGGAGACAGAGACACAAGGGTGACCCATCTTATCACCTAGCAGTGAAGTTGAGGGGGACCCCGGCCCGGGACCCCCAGCTCAGGACCCCAGATTCTCTGGAGATTAAATAATGGATCTGCCCACCTGTAACCATGCAGGGTTTGCACAACAGAGCAATGTGTTAGATGCCTGTGTTAGATCTGTTCTGGGCTAGGCTGGTAGACAAGGGTGGGTTATCCCCTTCCACAGCCCAGGGTTCTCTGTCCCTGGAATCCTGGCCCTCGCAGCCCTCTGGGTGCACATAATTAGAGAGCAAGGACCATCAAGCACCTGCCTGCCCGGATGTAAGTCAGCCCACAGCCCGGAGAACCTCCTGCAGACTCTTAGAAAGCTACTGGGTAGGAGCCCTTCCAAAGCCTGACTCCCAGCCCCTGCCCTGCAGTCATTGGATGAGCCATTTGTCTCCACCCTGACAGGTGGGAAGACAGTAGCCAGTGGATGACCTTCTCTGTTGGCCCCTGGCCCTCTGCACCTTCACTTCATGGCTTCAGGAAAGCCAGAGAAAATAAGGATCAGCCCAAACATCCTGTTAAGGAGTCCTTCAGTCTCCAAGTCCTGGCTCCCCCTCTTCCTAGGGAGGGGCCTTAGGATGGGTTGTCCTCCTCCATATCTCAGTTTCTTCATTTGTAAAATGGGAATAAAGATACCTGCTTTTGTCGGCCTGGGGTGAGGACAAGAGTGGAGTAGCACGTGCTCGAAGGAGGAGAGCCGTTTGGCCGCAGGAGGTGAGCTGCTGAACATGGTGGCCATGGCTACCACCTGATCATCAGCATCCCCCTCTTCACCGTTCTCACCTCCCAAGCCTGATACTGAAAGGAACAGCTGACCATTGCTGGGTGGTCAGCCCTGGCTCTAACCACCAGGGGTGTCTGGAGATTCATTCATCATATTGCCCTCTGGGGCTGTACCCCTGGCCTGCACCCACCTTCCTGAGGTGACAGTGTGGGGCTGGGATGCAGAAGGTGGGCTCTGCAGGGAGCTGCCTAGACCATTTACCAGCCAGAACCTGGAGCAACTCATTTACCTCTTGAAACCTAAGCATTCCCATTTACAGAATAGGGACAGCGTCTCTGAGGCTGGTGTGAGGATCAAGTGAGTCTGTGTGTAGGGGGCTTATTGGCATAGAGACCCCCAAAGAGTGCCATGTACTTTATTCTTAGGAATTCGAATAATGACATCTGACACTCATAAAGGCAGATTACAAAGAGCCCTCTGATGGGCGCACATGCCTCTTCATTACCACCACTTGCTGAAGAACCAAGGCTCGGGGAGGCTAAGAGGTTGGCCCCAGGCCACACAGCAAGGGCTGGCACAGCTGGAGCCTGATTACAGTGTCTCCCACTCAAGTCCTAAGTCCACTCGATACTTCAACTCCAGTAGAAATCTTTGGCCAGGGCCGCTGGCTTTCATTTTACTTGTCTGTACAAAGCACGTGAAAGAGAGAAATGGACATGTTTAATCAGTGTAGTGGCTTCACCCTTTGATGGCATTCAGTGCTTGGAGCCAGCAGGGCAGTGTGCTGGCCTAGGAATGCCCTACAGGACTGACAGCACCCTGGACCTTTTTTTGTAAGTAAGATCATGGCCTGTTAATGCTGTACTGTTGAAATATTAAAGGGATTTTTTTTTTCCCCTCCCAAGGTTAACCAAAAAATTCCTGGGAAATTGTATTACACTCATTTCCTCCTAGCCGAGGAGTTCTGTGGTTTCGTTGACCGACTGTTTGTTCTCCATGTATCGTAAACTGTTAGGCCCAGGCCACCTTCATGTGGTTTCGAGGGCAGCTGGAGGATAGGCTTCCCAGGCCGTGGCGGATGCAGACACATGGCAGGTTTTCTCTCCTGCCCGCCATGCTGCTCCTGTGCGGAAGGAAGAAGCTGTGCCCTCAGGAGTCCTGTAGAGGGCAGACCCACTACTGACTTCCTAAGTAAACACTGACCCAGGGAGAAGTGAGTCACGGCAAGCGAATTCCAGGCAGGGATGCCGGAGAGAGCCCTGAGTTTCTAAGGCTGCCCTAAGAGAGCAGCCGTGTGCCCAGGATGTGATTTCCAGTAAAACCCAAACCCTCTTCAGAACCCAGCAGCAAGTAGGAATTCCATGGAAGAGTCACTCGTTCAAGAACTGCCGGGCCACCAGAGGCTTGCTGGTCATTCTCCGGCTGACCCAGTTCTTTAACCTAAATCAATCTCCCTCCAACCTCCTGGTTGGCCAGGACTCTTGGGGTGGGAATGCTCAAAAATAGTCTTAAAAAGTCAAAAGCCAATTTTAACATTTTAAGCTGATTATTCGTAGCCACAGGGGGCCAGCGATTAAAAAGAAAAAGAGCACAAGCCATCTGCACCACAAAGCCCTTTGCTGCAACATGAAGAGTGTTTGTCTGTTTGCTCCTTTGCTCCCAGAGGCACATCCTTGCTTCCTGGTCAGAGGTTCTGTCTGAGCAGATATCTAGGAGGCTTGGCTAATCCATATGGGCAGACAGGGGGCGCGAGTGAGCATCACGTCATACACACCCCTAATGTGGCTGGGTCTTCTCAGGGCTGGACCTTCTACTGGCCTGGGTCATAGGAGCACCTGCAGAAAGGAATGGGGCGGGCTCTGGGAAAGTGCGGCCATCCTCAGGGCCAGCCCAGCAGGTGCTGGGAGGGATGTGGTCTCTTGTGTGGTCGGTCTGTGGGATGCTGAGGCCCCGTGGCTCCTGGCCCCCACCCCTTTCCCTGTACAGAGGACACAGTTTCCTTCCAAGTTTTGCCACGTGACTCTCATTGGGGAGAGAGAAGGAATCATACAGAAAGTGTGGTTAAGCAGCTTTGGGCTCATGGTTTTACTTCTCCCTTTTTTTTTTTTTTTTTTTTTTTTTTTGCTTTAGGTGCCATGGAGTGTGTGCACTCGCCAGAGAGAGAGAATGAGAGGGAAAGTAAGAAATATCACAATTCCTTCTCCTCCATTCTCCTCTCAAGATTTTGGGTACGCGCACACATGTGCCTGGAGGACTCACATTTTTTCAAGTCCTCCATTTTGCCCTCTGAGCAGGGGAAGGCTGCCTGTCCCTTGGCCTAGAGGGGCCCCAGAGTCGGTGGTCTGGGATTTGAACACCTGGTCCCAGACTCAATCCTTGGATGTCCAGTCAATCCTTGAAAGTTTAGTCTACAGAGATGATTCCTGGAGGCCACAGGGCTGGCGTGGAGTCATGGAATTGTGCCTCCCAGCAGCTACTTTGAAGGGTGCCATTGGTTTCTTAATGGGTTCTGAATCAACATCGTGAGACCAATGATGGATTCTTGCTTTTTTCCAGGCAACCGGTGACCAAAAATACTTTCAGACAGTATCGAGTTCTAGGAAAAGGGGGCTTCGGTGAGGTGAGTGAATATCCACCTTTTCAGTAGAAGGTTCTTTCACCCTATCTGGGTGTGATGGTGTGTACCTGTAATCCCAGCTTCTAAAGTGGCTGAACCAGGAGGATCATGCGTTCCAGGCCAACTTGGGCCAGGCGTAGGCAGACCATGTCTCTAGGAAAAAGAAAATTAGTTCCTGCGCCCTAGTCACCTTTGCCATCCTGTCTGGGTCTGCCTAGTGTCTTGTAGACCAGCTGCTGAGTGGTGGGCCCCCTGGTGGCAGAGAGGAGGGTGCAGATCAGCTGGCCACAGACAGCAGCTGTGTTCGAGGTGGGACGAAAGGTGTCCAGCAGCCCTCTGCTGCCCAAGCAGGGCCAGGTGAGATGGAGGTGCTCACAGCCACCCAGGTTTCCTGTCTGTGGGTTGTGTCTGGGGAGGGTTGCGTTTGAGGACATACAAGGGCCGCTTATGTGTCTGGAGGATGCCGTTGCAATGCACTGTTACACAAGATCAATTGTTGTATTGAGTTGTTGGAAAAGTCATGACACATCTTTGCCTAGAAAAACCTAGAAAAATACATCACGACTTTTCCAATGACCTGATATGCTACCTGACCTTCCCAATTCATGAGGTGAGCCTTGGTGTCCCTATTTTAGCAATGAGAAAAGCCAAGATTCAGAATAGTTAGATCACCCAGCCAAGGTCACATAGCAATGAGAGCAAACTTAAGATTGGAGCCCAAATGCCTTGCTTCTCATTCCTCTGAATTATAAATCAGGGTTCTCGAGGGTCTCCCTCACTGCCCCCCTCCCATATCAACCTCTCCTACCAGCAGCTGGTAGGAGAAAATTCAGTTGCTCCTGAAAGACAGCACTGAGACCTCAATCAGCCTCTAAACCCCATGTGAATGGATGATTCTGTGCCTTCAAGGGCTAGGAGCCTCCTCGTGGGAGGAAGAGGGCAGGGAAGGTCACACGTAGGTAGCTTGTAGGGGTGAGGCAGATCAGCAGTGGGCCCAGAGCAAGGCATCACGGGTCCTATGAGCCTGGCGCGCCCACACTGTCAGGCTCGGTCATTACTGGCCCCACGAGTCCCCCACCCTGGAGACCAGGCATCCTGGCCTTAGAGGAGCCTAGGGCACACCTCCATAGTGCCCCTGTGACCTTGGTTTCTTTCTTGCACCTCAGGTCTGTGCCTGCCAGGTTCGGGCCACGGGTAAAATGTATGCTTGCAAGCGCTTGGAAAAGAAGAGGATCAAAAAGAGGAAAGGAGAGTCCATGGCACTTAACGAGAAGCAAATTCTAGAGAAGGTCAACAGTCAGTTTGTGGTGAGTGTCCAGGGCCCAATGAGTGGCTCATTCTGGTGACTGGACTTCTCTCCCTCAGGAAGGGGGTGGTCCTTCAATGTAGAGGAGTCCCTCAGGGAAGTGGCATGCCAATGGGAGGAGTAAGCCACAGAAAGGCAGCCATACCTCTGCCATCACAGTACATGTCTTATTGATCATGACTGACTTTGTCCTATCCCCAGAGTTGGCTGGTGCCTGGCTCCCCTGTGTGAGAACGAGACCTCTATTCTCCAGGACTACCTTGTAAACTCCTCAGTGGACAAAATAAGTCCACCCTGGACCAGCCAAGGACCTTTGAGTTTTGGGTTCCACAGGTTCCCTGGGCTGTTTTCATCATGGGGGAGACCTTATGTCAGTATTCTAGAGAGATACCATTTCATTGTGTATGTATGTATTGTTAGTCAGTCTAGGCTAACCTTTGCTGCAGTAACACATTTAGAGTAACTCTAAGTCTCTGAATACAATCGAAGTTTGTCTTTCATTCACATTAAGTCCAATCAGATTGGGCCAAACTGTCCCACCCATCAGCTACCTCATCTAGAGCCTGCAGAGTGAGTGCTAGGGGTATCTACATGGACTTGAGCCTTGGCTGACTGATGGTCCTCAGTCCACCCACAGTCCAGTGGCCAAAGCTCAACACCATGAGGGACAGCTAGCTGCAGGGGAGGCTGGAAAATGTGGAGAAATGTGTGGATATTTGATTAGATCTAAATGCCTCTACCTCGTGTTAGTATAAAAAATAACATATGCAAGGGCCGGCAGCTGGCATGATGGTTAAGGTGCTGGACTCCCACATGGCTGACCACAGTTCAAGTCCTATACCCGGCAGCTTGAAAATCACACTGGGCACATTTGTGCATGTGCCCAAAATCCCAGAAGAAGAATGGAAAAGAAGGGACTGCGATGTGGCCATCCTCCCTGCGGAGTGATTTCTCACTTTTGCTCTCACCGTGTCTCTCTGTCTCCTTCCAGTGAGTGCACGTGCCCTATGGCAACACCTAAAAAAAATAGTAATAAAAATCATGCGCATAGGTAAAAATCTAAGCAGCACAAGGGTACACAGTAACAATAAAAGCTCCCTCTGAGTAATCCCTTCCAGACATGCTTTGTTTTTTCTTAGGCGTTACCATGTTAGTCAATAGGATCTTCTTATACATCTTATGCTGCAATGCTTTTCCCCTTAAATTGTAGATTTTTTTTTCCTTTTTGCTGTGGAATGAAGACAGCCAAAGTCTCTTCTACTGTGTTTAGCAATGTGATCCAAGAAAATGTATTCTCTTCAGGTGTGCAAAGAAAAGTGTCTCCTTCGCAGGTGGTTCAGTGAAAAGGAGGATCCCAGAGAGTCTTAAAATACTCGAATTATTTCAGAACTGTAATTCTAGACCTATCTAAACCTCCAGGAATGGTGTAGATAAAGGAAGTGAGGACCAAATAAGTGGGAAGAAAATAGTAAGTAGAATAAAGAAAAAGTCACACGATTTCACCAGGGGTCGAAAGATGGGAGTGGGGTTTCTGTAGGACCGAGGGTGTTCCTATGTGGTAATGAGAAGAGAGAAATTTACAAATGAAAGAAGAGGAGAAGGAGGGGAAAAGGAAGGGAAAAAAAAGTGTGCCTGGCTGACAGAGGGGTCTCTGGCTTGGGGATCCTGGGGCTGAAGCTATGGGGGAGGGGGGACAGTCCTCCCTCGAAGTTCCTGGCCCAGGGGTCGAAAGATGGGAGTCTAAATTGTAGATTTTTTTTCTCTAGCCAGACCTATAGGTGCACCCTATCTTTAAGCTGCACCCCATTCCCTTGAAGAAATAAGTCGTAGTCTGTATAGCCAGTCTCCATGGATAGAAATAGTTTCTCTCCCTTTTTAAAAATTTTTATTATCTTATTTAACTTTATTTATTTAGTTATTTATTTTAATTTGACCAGAGAGGGAGAGAGCAAGAGAAAGAGAGAGGGGGGAACTGAGAAAGCAAACCACCTGTCAGCCATGTGGGAGTCCAGCACCCTTAACCACCACACCACCTGCCGGCCCCTCAGTTTTATACTACTACAAACAATCTGTGATGACCATCCTTGAACATGCCTTCGGCATATTTCTGAGTGCATCCACAGGATTGCTGATGGAGGAATTGCCACGGCAGAGGGTGTGTGCACTTTTCACTTGGTAGATGTTCCCACATGGCTCTGCATCAAGCTTGCCCAGTGAAACTCCCACCCACTGTGTGTGAGAGAGGAGAGATGCCGTGCTTAGTGCTTTGGTCATTTCCCAAGGGAGAATGGTTTTATAAAGCGATGCTGCAAGACGACCAAAGTTTGGATCTTTGGGTTTCATCCCAGGCCACCCCAGCTGCCAGCCTGCAGGATGAAGGGGAGAATGGCACGATGGCACCATGCAGAAGGAGGCAGATGAGGGGGATGCTAGCCTACATTTTGGCTCTAGGCCTCCCTGGATCTGGCACCTTCCTCCCTACCACCAGCCCCCTTTGACAGGGACTACTGGTCACCACCTCAGTGCTGTTATGGAGCCCTCGGCTCTGAAGGGGTTGCACTGGCTCTTGTCGGGGTGGTACCGGTGAGTCCCACTCAGGAAAAAGGCTCATGTGCCTGACAAATCTGAGTAGCACGTTGTTAAGGACCATCATTTCCCCCCCACCAAGCTTTTGATTTATGTCTTCCCTGATAAAGAGAGGGAGGGCGATAGCACCCCCAACTGGGTCTCCATGCTGCAGTCCACCCCCAGCTGCCGTCAGTCTTGGATCATGGGCAAACTCAGGGAGGTTCCAGGACCTCTCCTGGCCCCAAGGGCCATCCATTAGGATGGCTGGACCTTCCTGTCAGTCGGGAGTGAACGAGCAGAAGGCTGTTCGATAGCAGGAGCGGAGCAATGCCTAAGTCAAAGGAACTTGTTTCGTCAAGCTATTCTGAAAGCGACTCTGACAGTGAAATTGACAAGAAGTTGAAGAGGAAAAAGCAAGATGCTCCAGAAAAACCTGTGAAGAAGCAAAAGACTGGATAAACTTCTAGAGCTCAGTCTTCTTCCAAACAGAGCAGCAACAGCAGAGATGATGACATGTTTCAGATTGGGGAAATGAGATATGTCAGTGTTCGGAATTCTAAAGGGAAAGTTGTAATTGATATCAGGGAATAGTGGATGGATCAGAAGGTGAAATGAAACCAGGAAGAAAAGGTATTTATTTAAATCTGGAGCAGTGGAGCCAGCTGAAGGAACAGATTTCTGACATTGACTATGCAGTAAGAAAACTGTAACGTCCAAGCCATATAAAACCTGTACGGTTTTAGTTGTTTTAATCTGGTTTTTTTTACATCGGCTTTTTTTTTTTTTTTTGAGAGGTTTTCGCTATAGTGCGCATGCATTGCCAGACAGACAGAGAGAGACAGAGAGACAGAAAGCGAGAAATCACCCCCCAGGGGGGATGGCCACGCTGCAGTCCCTTCCCCTCCATTCTCCTCTCGGGATCTTGGGCACGCACGCACGCACACGCGCCAGGCGTGAGTTTTAAGCCACCGGGTCCGGGACACGAACCGCGGTCGACTACATGGGAGTCCAGCAACATAGCCATTATGCTAACTGCTGGTCCTTTGGCTTTTATTTTCTAAATGTTGTTTTCCAAGCTATTGTATATTTGGAGTACAGAACAATTTGTAAGATGAATACTTTTTTTTTAAAAATGTTCTGAGCAAAAAAAAAAAAAAGGATGGCTGGATTTCCTGGACCGCTCCTGGCAGGGGATTCCCAGTGACATCTTCTGGAGTCCTTCCTCGGTGTGGCGATCACCCGGGCAGTTGTGGGAGGAGGCAGGGCAGCTGCAGTGGCTAGAGCACAATCCCCAGAGCTCGCTCACCCACTGCTGCCATTGTCTCCTCTCCTCAAGAATAACTATGGAGATCAGCAGGTGGTGTAGTGGTTAAGGTGCTGGACTCCCACATGACTGACTGTGGTTTGAGTTCTGGACCTGGCGACTGGTTGTTTCTGTGCTTACATCCAAGCCTTATAGCCCAGCCAGTCTCCAGCCTGATCCGTGGTGGCCATTTTTTCATTAGTGCAAATTCTGTGAGTGGAGAAAAATGAACATACCTCTATGTAATTTGCATCAGTCCCAATATTGCCTGCCTCTCCCACTACCCCCGCAGTGCCTTGAGCATCTGGACTCCATCAACAAAAGACCAGAGCCACTCAGTTGGTGACCACCTTGGTAGGTGGACCAGGTGTGTCCTGCACGCAAGAGCAAGTCCTTGCCAGACTCTGTTCTAACCCCAGCCCACTCCCACCGCCCCCGTGCAGTAATTACCCTCCGCAATCCCAGGGGCAGCCGAATCATGCGTTTCTGACTCACTGACGAGGCAACATCCAGCTTTAGCCAACAGATGCCTGGGTGAGCATCTCAGGATCGCTGAGAGGTCAGGGTGCCTGCCCCCTTCTCACCCGAAGCAGTGAATTGGAAGGAATGGGTGTGAGTTCTTCGTTGGCTGAGAAAATCTGGGTATAGGGGAGTGGCAGGAGGCCACTCTGTACCCCCACCCAACCTCAGCTTCAAGCATTCTTAGGAGGGACGGGGAAATGGGTGACCATCCCGTGAGCTCACCGTGGCACTGTCCTTGTACTCCCAGGTCAACCTGGCCTACGCCTACGAGACCAAGGATGCGTTGTGCTTGGTCCTGACCATCATGAATGGGGGTGACCTGAAGTTCCACATCTACAACATGGGTAACCCCGGCTTCGAGGAGGAGCGAGCTCTATTTTACGCGGCAGAGATCCTCTGCGGCCTGGAAGACCTCCATCGCGAGAACACCGTGTACCGGTAAGTGGCACTGCCCAAGAGGCTGCAGGGAGGTCAGGATCGCCCTGACCATGGCCTGGTTGGCACAGGGTGCAGTGCAGGAGTGAACAGACACCTCTCAGCCTGGAGCCCGGGGCTCCTGGGACTGAGTGAGTCGGGGGCTGCACTCTGGCCCCCAGAGCTTAGGGAAGCCAAGTGTAAGGAAGGGCATCCCCCACACTGCCTGCTGCTGTCACCTGAGGAGGGTGGGCCATGGCCACTGACCCCCTCCACTCAGTGCCCAGGAAGCTAGGATCACCTGGTGGCCACCATCCGGAACCAGCCCCAGGAGGCCTTGAGTGGCGATACCACCCATAGGCAGCCATCAAAGTGGCACGTGGTCTAACCACCACCGTTCCACCTACTCTGGCCTTCACCTCCCCTTCCCATTTACCTAGTCCCCAGGGGTCAGGCTTGGCAGAGCTGGGTGTCCAGATTCTGGCCACAGTGAGCAGAGGACATCCAACTTCCTCACAGTGCTCCTCGGGGAATTTTGGAAAATCTCTGTGCCCGCTTCCCTACATTCTAAGTAGACATCTGAAATAGTCCATGATATGTTTAAATAGTGGCAAATATTGATGTTTTAAAATTGAACAGTTACATTACATTTTTAAGGGATCCAGTAGAATCTAATTGCTGTTCGTAACTGTTCCACCATCGTCTATCTAAAAAGCATTTAAAAAGCTCTTTCATGGTGAGGAATTTTCTATTCCATTGACCCTCCATCCCCACCTTGCAGATTGTTATTATAACGGGATATATTTTTTGCCTAAAAGTGTTTCATTGATCAGCATTCATCCCAGAAGCAAATACATAAGAGACATGTAAGATTTTCAAAATTCCCCTTGTCTACAGGCTCTGAGTGTTAAAGTGCTTTCCTCTTGTGAGTTGCCATTATAATGGTTGCGAGTGCTCTCATTTCTCATTGGTCCTTTGGCCCTGGGGGTGTTTCATCTGGAGCAGAAACTATAGTAATATTCAGGGGGTGGGGGAGCCTGCTTTCCTCCTGTAAAACTGGGGAGAGGAGCCCCTAAAAGATGCCAGGACAGACCATTATGATGGTAAGAAATTCTTACCCTGAAAATTGCCAGAGTAGGAGCCCCCTGGACAGTCCAGAAGACCCCCACCCCAAGTACCTTTGCAGTGGCACTCTTGGTGGAAATTATCTTGCTAGCTCAAGATTTTGAAAACTAGAATGGTCTTGGTGATATGCACAGCCCCTCCCTTATATCCCCATGTTTGTTTTTGTTTTGTTTTCATTCAAGTGAAGAGAGTCAGAAAAATTTCCCTAAGGGTTGAAAAAAAAAAAAAAATCCTCCATGCGATTGCCTTTCACTTAAAAAAAAAAAAAGAAAGAGAAGAAAGTCTCCACATTCCAGCCCCTCTTCTTCCAGGGAGGAAGCAAGCCACAGTGTCTCCTCCTTGGCCCTGACCTCTTGCCATGGCCTCTCCGTAGGCTTGGGTCCTGGCCAGTGTCCACTAGTGCACTATCATTCCAACTGGCGGCCACTGGTTTATTGAGATGATGGGTTTTGCCCTTATTTGGAATTGTTAACACGTCAAAAGAATGCAATTTATATAATGGCAGCAACAATTTTGTAGTAAGTAAGTGTACACAAACACCAATTACCACTTTGTGAGGCTGCCCACTGGATTTGGGCACATCAACCACTCCCCACAAGGACAGCTGCCATCAGTTAAATAAACAAAGCCAGTTGGTTGAGAACTGGAACCTCAATCCAGATGCCACATATTGTTTGTTGGCCTAACTGAGTTGCCCACTCTTTCCTCTTGGCTGATTTTTACTCGTCAAGAAGGCCGTGTACTAGTAAAACCAAGCCCCTCTGCTGCCTCTCCCTCTGTCCTGGAAACACAGGGTGGTTCTTAGGAGCACCATCTTCTAGAAGAAGCATTGGGGCAGGATGAGGCAGCCTTATTACTGGATATTCTTTCTGTTGGCAGTGACATAGCTGGAGTTAGGGGGTATGGCACGTCCCCAAAGAGACCCCAATTTCCCCCTGTAATTCTCTCTTCCCAATTGTACAGTTGGCGTTTTTTTCTCGGTAACTTCTCTTTCTTCATTCCCAGGCCCTGCTGTGCCTTCAGGGCATCCCGAGACCTCAGGGTCATCCTAGCCCTGAAGGGATCTGTCACCACACCAGCCAGAAGCTGGAGGCCATCATTGTGTGGACAGGTGCCAGGACTGGCCTTTTCCTAACATTCTCAGGCACTCTCCAGGGCTGGGAAGATGCCTGTGGCCAATAGCAGCATTTATTTTAAATTACTAGAAGGAGAGAAATAAGCTCAAAATTTCTTGACCCAGTGGGAGATCAGATAGCCTAAGCCAAGAGGTGAGAAGGAGACCCCTGGTGACTACTCAGACCTGTGACCCGAAGAGGGCCCGCCCAGATTCCAGTGTGTCCTTGCTGCCCAGAGTGCCTGCACTCAACTGCTGGTGGTCTTTCTCTTCCAGAGATCTGAAACCTGAAAACATCCTACTAGACGATTACGGTAAGTCAGAGGAGCTCCTTTTCCTACTCTGTAGCTGAGGTGAGTGTCGCAACCCGAAGAGAGCAAAAGGCCTCCCAGAGAGTCTCTGAGAGAATGGAGGGGGCCGAGGATGGGACCATGAAGGGGGAAGCTGAGCAGGAGGGACAGGACCCCACTCCCTCTCCTCAATCCTGGGTACCTTGTGGAGGCAGTTGGCATGGATAAAGCTACTTGGTGAAGCAATATGGCTTGGCTGGCAGAGAAAGAGACAGAGACAGAGAGACAGAGACTCCAGAACTTCAACGATGCTGAGCAAATACATAACTTTCAGACAACTTCTCTGCACTTCACCTGGTTTGTAAAATAGAATTTGTGCATCATGCGCTGCTCGCTCAGAGGGAAGAGGATGACTTGAGAGAAGTGGTTTTGTCAATCGTACCAGCCATAATGTGTTAGGGTTATTACTTGTGGGTTGCCATGCCATGTTCTCTTGGATGTGAGCATGCAGATAAAAGAGCAGCCACTGGGGGCTGGCAGGTTGTATGGTGATTAAGGTACTGGACTGCCACATGGCTGACTGCAGTTCAAGTCCTGGACTTGACAGCTTGCATTCTCACTTTTCCTTTCTCTCTTTTTCTCTGTCCCTCTCTAGTCAAATTTTAAAAGTAAATAAAAATAGCAAATAAAATTAAATAAGTATTTTTTTGAGAGGTTTTTGCTGTAGGGCGCATGCACTTGCCAGAAAGACAAAGAGAGACAGACAGAAAGCAAGAAATCACCCCCCAGGGGGGATGACCATGCCGCAATCCTTCTCCTCCATTCTCCTCTCGGGATCTTGGGTATGCACACACACGCGCCCAGCATGAGTTTAAGCCACTGGGTCTGGGACTCGAACTGTGGTCGACTACGTGGGAATCCAGCGACATAGCCATTATGCTAACTGCTGGTCCCTAAATAAATCATTATTAAAAAAAAAAAAAAAAAAAAAAAGAGGAGCCACAGGATCGCTCTCGGTTGTTTAGCCTCCACACCTGGAAATAGTCTGCACCCTTCTTGCCTGACTAGATCCCGTCTCCACAGAGAGCAGCAAGGCAGCATCCCTATGCCTGTTTCACAGACGTCAAGACTGAGGCTCAGAGGGCCCAACCTGCCTAGGATACCCAGCAATGTCAGTGGAAAGCTGAGAACAGAAACCAGGTCTCCCAGCATGCCCCAGACCCCAGGAGCCCCAGTAGAGGGAAGAGAAAGAGGGCAGGCAGGTTGTGGGTGACCTGGGCAGAGGTCCGCCTGGGGTGCTGCGTGTGGAGAGGAGGCCCAGGGCCTGCCACCTCTGAAAGAGCCCAGTTCCCCTGCTGCAGGTTCAGACCGTGCCCCTCGTGGTTTTCTGCAGCCGACGCTGGCACCCACATGTTCTCTTCCCACCTGTCAGGTGCCACAGCTTCAGCCTGGCAGGAGGCACTGGAGCTGGGTCTTGCTGTAGCCTAGGCTCGTGGGAGGCCTTGGTGTCCACAGGGAGAGGGGAGGCAAGGGACATAGCCCTTCCTGCAGGGTGGTGGCTGTGGGAGAGATGAAGGAAGGCCAGAGTGGTGCTCTCGGCCTTTGGGGTCAGTCCTAGACCAGGAGCTCCGGTTCCATCTCCAGGCCCCACCAGGCCAGGCTGGATGATCTCCCTTCTGGTTTCTCCAAAGGGAAAAAACCATCTCTAAAGACAAACAACACAGGGCAGGGAGTTGCTTTCTAAACTGCTTTATCATTTTTCCCCTTAAGCAAATTGTTGCAAAATGTCAGGAGAATCTCGGATTTTTCCCGTGAAGCAATCCCAGCATCAAGCCAAGACACTGTGAACTCCAACCCCAGCCTTCCAAGAAGCCCATTAGGACATTTTATGAGGCAGATCAGCCTAGGCCCAGCCAAAGTCAGACATCCTTTGTATCTTTATGTTTTATTCCTAAATGCAGAGATTACCCACATCTTCCAGCACTGGACTCTCCCAGGGGTCTTGTGGTCACCCACGGAGGGTATGGTGGGGTCCCAGTCTTCACTGAACAGGTGACAGTGCTGGGAGCTCATGTGCCTTGCAAATCTGTGGCCCTGGCCAGGGTGGGCCAAGTGTCCACACTGCTGTTCCAGGATCCACTGACCCTGCTGTCTCCTCAGGCCACATCCGGATCTCAGACCTGGGCCTGGCTGTGAAGATTCCTGAGGGAGACCTGATCCGTGGCCGAGTGGGCACCGTCGGTTACATGGGTGAGTGCTGGTGCAGCCCCGAGTCTTCTCTCTGAGCCCCCAAGTTGCCCCTCAGCCTCTTGTGCCTCACTGATGAGAAGCAGA
Organism: Tupaia tana; assembly: GCA_026018925.1. Lineage (NCBI taxonomy): Eukaryota > Metazoa > Chordata > Mammalia > Scandentia > Tupaiidae > Tupaia > Tupaia tana. The sequence continues at coordinate 30,155,007 of JAKSZU010000010.1, forward strand.
GTCGCAGCTTCCCACAGGGCTGCTTGGTGGGAGCCTTGGCTGGGGGTGCTGGAGCATTGGGGCCCTCGGTATGACTTGAGTAAACTGAGCTCTCCGGGTCCCCTGCCTCTAAGCTCACCTGTGTCTCAAAGCCATGTGACTCGGTCAGGTCGGTGGCCAGAGACCGCAGGCAGCACTGTTGGGGGGGAGGCCAACAATCTGGTGGGGCGGCAGACAGCCCTTTGGAGGGACCCCTCAGGAGGGAGGTCATTAGAAAGCACCTCTAAGTGGGAGGAGCACACAGGCTTCTGTGTCACCACCCATGTACATTTGGGACCAGCCTGGGCTCTCTGCCCTGCCTCCCCTCAGCCTGCTTTGAGACCACTACCTGGGGCTGCAGGGAGATCTGGAGCTAAATTCTGTCCTCCGAAACTCACCTTCCCATTGGGGGCACCCCGGGCTTCCTCCTGCATACTTCACACACATATCCCACTTACGCCAGGAGGTGGGGGGGTCCAGAAGCTCGGGGGCCAGACACGTTGTTGCCCTCTGGCCAGACTTGCTCCAACAGTGGATTCTGTGCTCTGTCTCTGATGCTAGAGGGTTCTCTACAGAGTCTGTAGCATGTGGCAACCTGTAGGGGAGGTGTGCCCATGCAAATGCTGATGGATGGCAGATGGATAGATACATACATGCATATACACACATGTAGACAGATACCTACATGTGTGCATGCATGTATACACACCGATAGATGTATACATAAATGCACATGTAAGTATGTACTTACATAGAGGACATACACATTTACAGAGATACATGCACACATACATAGATAGAAAAATAGATACATACCTCAGTACATATATGCATAGGCATACGCACAGATACACAGATAAAAACATACATACCGAGGTACATAGGTGCATGGGCATGCACACAGATACACACACACACACACACACACACACACACACACACACGCAGGTGGAAATGATGGAGGGTGATGACAGGTGGATCTGCTGCACTCCGGCGTGCCTCAGCCTGTGCGTCTGCACCGTGAGCCTTTCACACACAGCATCGCCTGCCTCTGTCTGCCGAGCCTCTTCTGTGCACTCCAGTGCGTGTGGAGAACATTTGCCTCTAGACGTTAATCAATGTGACTTGATGATGCAGAACTATCTTTTGTACTTGTATGAATCTGTAGTTCGTTTTATCAAAGTGGTGGGGAGACAGTGGGAGGTCGTTTGAATTCCGGATGAATTTAATGTAACCTTTACTTTGGGTGGTCTCACCTTTATTCATTGAAGCAAATGCACTTACGGCGCCTCCTCTGAGCCAGGGGTCATCCTGTTACTGGGATGAACTAGCAGTGAATGAGGTAGCTCACATTCTAACTAGGGAGTCCTCAAGGAAGTGGTCTTTCCGTGTTTCCATCCACTAGGTCAGAGTTCCGAAGCCGCAGTCAGAGTCCTTCAGGAGCACAGACGAAGGCCACCAGGGCATCCACCCTCTGCTTGACCACTTCCTCTTCCCAGCGTCATTCACACGTCATAGAGCTGTGGGAAAAGGGATTTGGGGCTAAATCTCCCATCTGACCATGTCCCAAAGGAGAAGAACCTTAGATATGTCATTTACATGTGACACCGAGGGGTGGTGTGTGCACATGCCGTTACACACAGAACCATCTACAGGTGATATTTTTGGCAACTACAGGGTTGGAGTTGGAGGATGGGGGAGGAAGAGTACCCCAGCCTTGAACTCCAGGTCTTCTGTGAGCAGCACCATCACTCTTGGGGCAAGTTGTCCGAGGCCCAGGGACAGCTCTGGCTCTTCGTCAGTACCCCAGCTCTGTCCTGCCACCAGCGATCTCTCACCCTTCCCCACGTCTCTCCTCTCCTCTGCCTGCAGCTCCAGAGGTCCTGAACAACCAGAGGTACGGCCTGAGTCCTGACTACTGGGGCCTGGGCTGCCTCATCTATGAGATGATCGAGGGCCAGTCGCCATTCCGTGGCCGCAAGGAGAAGCTGAAGCGGGAGGAGGTGGACCGCCGGGTCCTGGAGACCGAGGAGGCATACTCCCACAAGTTCTCTGAGGAGGCCAAGTCCATCTGCAAGATGGTGAGCTGTTGCCTGCGGTGGCTCCGCGTCTGCCCCCAGCTGCCCTGTGCAAGATCAGGGCACAGGACTTGGGTGGTACTATGCAGGCCAGCAGCCCAGCCCTGCCTGCCTGGGAGAGCTGTTTCACGACAGCAGGGAAGCCAGCCTCGGGCCCCCAGACTCCAGCCCTCAGTCCATCCTGGCAGCTCCCACTGCAGGACACGCTCCCCTGCTCTTAGGCTCCTAAATGTCATGCACCTCACGGCCCTCTGCCCTGGACCCAGTCCTTAGGCCAAGACCTAGCAGGTGCTCTTCACTGTGGATGGGGATGGTACTCTGCAGGCCAGGGACAGGCGCTTCTCACTGTGGACAGGGGTGGCCAGTGAAGGCTTCTGGGAGAAGCCAGGTCCACCCACGGACCAAGGGAAGGGGGCTCAGGTGGCCAGTCTGAAATCCCCCCACATCCAGCTAGAGAAGAGACACTCAGAGCTGGTACCCAAGATGCAAAGAGACCTTGGGAGAAGCCTCTGCCTTTGACCTTGGGCTTCCTGTGCCCTCCATCTCTGGACTAAGGTGCTGGCTTGAGACCAGGTGCTGCAGCCGGTGGGCAGTGATATATTTGCAGTCTTTGAATGGACCGCTGGTCATGCCAGCGCAGGTTCTGCACTAGAGCATCTGAGGAGTGAGAAATGGCCATCCACGCACAGGCCACGCATGGACCATAAAGTTTACAGGCTGGGTGGGTGGGACCCGGTCTGGGGACTTGGAAGCCAGATTGAGGGAGGAATGACAGGAGCACACCCTCCACTACAGCCTCTGCTCAGCCCAGTGGACTCTGCCCTCACCTGGCCCCCCAGCCTGCCCTTTGGAAGGCAGGGCCCGTGGGTTTGTGAGGACATGACCACTTCCTGCTCCTGTCTGGCTCTCAGGCTCCCATGTTCAAAGCCACCCTCCTTTGGGGGCTGGGCACGGCAGTGCTGTACCCCCACCGCAGGCATTCCCTGTAATGCCACACAGGGACAGGAAGGGCCTGAGCACCAGCTCTGCATGCCTGTGAGCCCGCGGGCTTCCTCCCGCTGGAGCACTCTGCACCTGCAGTGTAGATGGGCAGGCTGAACCGTGGGTGGGACTGCCCGTCTTCCCACCTCTCTGAATCCACAGGGGCCTTGGGGCAAGTTCTCGTGTGCTTAAAGCCCATAGTGCAGTTTAAGAAAGAGCGAGACGAGGAGTTGGTAACGAGTAGCCAAGCTTCTGCTTCCGAACATCCGGGGCTGCACAGCTAGTGGCCCGAGGAGGTCTGGCTTAGCCCCCCCATCCCCAAGAGGGCCCTCTCAGAGGTCATCCACCCTCTGCTTGACCACTTCCTCTTCCCAGCTTCATTCACACGTCATAGAGCTGTGGGAAAAGGGACTTGGGGCTAAATCTCCCATCTGACCATGTCCAAAAGGAGAAGAACCCTAGATCTTCATTTACATGTGAGACACTGAGGGGTGGCGTGTGCACGTGCCGGTACACACAGAACCATCTAGCCTGCCGGCCGCTCATGCAAGTGGAGCCTGAAAGAAATCTGGATAGCCATTCATCGAGTTGGGCCTGGGTAATGAGAGGGACAAGGACAGTGCAGCTAAGGTCAGATAAATGGAAAGGTGGGTGCCAGCAGTCCCTGGTTATGTCACAGTGAGAGCTCTCTCCAATGTGACCAAACTGGACACAGGATGGAGCATCACCAAGTATCCCAGGTCAGGGTCAGAGATTCAGAGACGCTGGTCCTGAAAGACCCCAACAGGGACACATGTGCTGAGAGGACAAAGAGGCAGAGGACTCCACCCCGACCCAACAGTCAGCCACTTTGGCTTTGGGCTGGGATCTCCTGCTCAGCCAGGACTGGGGCGCTGCTGTCCTCTGCTTCCCCCTGGTGGCCACTAAGGGGAAGGCAGTGGCTAAACCTGCTGCCAGGGCCGACCCAACCTCTGAGTGCAGAGTGTGAAAGCACCATCCCTTGGTCTTCATCCAGGGAAAGAATGGCTGGAGGCCTTTGGCCTTGCTCTGTCTTCTACAAATGATCCTGGAGTCTTGGGATTCTGGTTTTCAGCTTCCTCCACACCCTTAACTGCAGCATCTCAGGTTCAGCAGTCAGGCCTACCCTGTCCCCTCCAACCAGCTCAGGCTCGGGACACTGCAGGGCTTGATGAAGAAGACCATGGAGGCTCCAGGCCACGGGACTGTCACTAAGCTCTGGCAGCTCCAGCCCTGCCTGCCTGGGAGAGCTGTTTCACAACAGCAAGGAAGCCAGCCTCTGGCCCCCAGACTCCAACCCTCAGTCCATCCTGGCAGCTCCCTCTACTGGACACGCTCCCCTGCTCCTAGGTCCAAGAATTCATGCACTTCACTGCTCTCTGCTCTCTGCTCTCTGCCCTGGACCCAGTCCTTAGGCCAAGACCTCACCTCCACCTTTCTTTGCCTCTGCTGAGTCCCAACCCTGGGCCTTACCCCACCCCGTCCTACCCCAGCTCCCTCCCTCTGGTTCTCCTACAGCCCTTCTCCTCCACAAGGCCTCTCTGCCCACCTGCCCCTGCTCCCACCTCCTCCTCGCACTTCTCCCATTGTAGACCTGGAATCACCTTTACCTGATCGCATCGTTGCAAACCTTTTACCTGACGCAGAGGCTGCAGACAGGCAGCATGTAGGTGAGGGTTTTGTTCAGCCTGCCTGGTGCTTTAGGAGGCCATAGTGGGCTAATTGCCAAGATTTTAAAATGACATTTCACATAATGACCTGGATTCTCTGGCCTCTCTTGAAAAAAGCAGAAGCCCTGGGTCCTGGCTGGTTTTCCTGCCTGGTAGGAGCTGAGGAGCAGCCCAGCAAGGCTTCCCAGCCCACCCCTTGCCTTTCTTGTCCAAATGTATGGTGTATGCACCTGTTTGCCCAGCACTGCAACTCTGGGGGCTGGAGCAGGCAGGGCCAGCCGCTGCAGGAGGAGCCTCGCTGCCTCTGGATTTCTGCGAACAGGGAGGAACCTGGGCCCCGCAGAGCCTAGTTCCTTAAGCCTTTGTGGGAAAACAAAGCCCCAGAAAAGAGAGGCTGAGGTGTGGGCACCAGACCCTAAGCCACCAGCCTGGTGGTCCAACTAAAGGGTGATCATGAGTGACTGAGCTCTCAGTTGCCTCCACTGAGCTTTCAGGGTTGCGCCCTGGTACGTGCCCTGCCACTCACTGCCCCTGATTCCTTTGTGTGAGAGGTCCCCCTTCAGGCTGTGAGTTCCAGAAGGCTGAGCTGTCCGCGCCCTCTCCACTGTGTCCCCAGCCAGCATAGCGCCTACCCCATAAGCCTGCAGAAAATGAACCGGCCTGCCCCATGGGCTCCCTCCATGGTGCGAGCTGCCCACCTTGATTTTACTCTCAAAGCAAACAGCAGACACCAGCTGTGTGTGGGCTCAGTGCTCCTGGGAGAAGGGGAAAAGAAAGAATCAAGAAGCTGAGGACCAGAGATGGTATGGAGGTTAAGGCGCTGGATCCCACATAGCCAACTGCACAGTTTGAGTCCTGGACCCAGCAGCTTGAAAAACACTCCTGGTACCTGTGAGTGCATGCCCAAAATCCTGAGAGGAGAATGGAAGAGAAGGGATTGCAGCCTGACCATCCCCCCAGGGGTGATTTTTCCCTTTCCCTCTCTCTATGTGTCTCTCGCTGGCAACCAAAAACTTAAAAATATTTTTTTTTTTTAAAGTAGGGGGAGGGTGGGTACCAGGAGAGCTGGGGAGGGGCCAAGACCCTGAGGTCATTTTGCCAGCAGGGGTCATTTGAGGCCCTGCCCATTGGGTCCAGCACTCTGGTCTTTGTCCACACCTTCATTCCATCTTGCCTGGTGTCTCTGCGTACAGACTCTCCTCGCCTGCTAATGTTTCTGTCTCTTGGTTCCGGTGAGGACATTTCCCTATCCCAACCATTCCTGACTCCTTTGCCTCCAGATTAAAATCCCAAATTCTGACAGGCCTTCAGGACTCTTCTTCATCCCCCTGCCCCCGACCAGTCCCCTTGACTGATTGCTCACACCCTCATTCTTCTCTCACACCCTACATGCTTTGAACATTCCCCCAACACGCTGCATGTCCCAACCAGCCTGGGACAGCTCCCTCCACCTGTACGCCTTCTCCCCCTCCCTGCCTTTTGAAAGTGTATTTGTCTTGCAAGAGCCTCCTTTCCATGAAACCAGCCCTTAGCTGGCAGCCAGCTCCTGTTCCTCCGGCCCCAAGATATTGAGCCTGTATTGCCTTGAGTACCCTCTGAACACAGCTACACCCCCGCCGCTACCACCATGAGTGTGGCATCCTCTCTCCTGAGTTAGCTGAGGAAATGAATGAGAAAGACGTACAAACGCAGTCCTTTCCCTTTGTGCTTACTGGGAGCAGAAGAGGCCACCCTGGGGGCCAGTGGGTGGCCTGGTGGTTAAGGCACTGGAGTCCTACATGGCCGACTGTGGTTCGAGTTTCTCTCACTCACATGTGTGCGTCCTGTAGCAAAAGCCTAAAAAAAAAAAAAAAAAAAAAAAAAAAACACAAGAAAAGTTCCACTGATTCAACGAACCTTCATGAGTGCCCACCATGTCCCGGGCCGTAGATAGTGGTCATGGGGAGAAGCAGACAGGATTCCTGCCCTTCTGGAATGCACCTAACGATGCTGTGATGGTGTGACCACAGCTGCATGGCTTGGGAGGCGACCCTGAGTGAGACCTCGGCAGGGTGGGGCAGTGTCTCTAGGGTCTCTGAGGGTGGCACCAACACTGGAGAGGCTTGAGGAGGGGCACCTGCGGGGCACGGATACACACATGGGAAGGACCCTGACCACAGAGTTTCCAAAGCCGCTCTACCCTTCTGGCCTCCGGATGGGAGGAAAGGCCCTACAGCCTACCTCACGGGGCCCTCTTCTTACAGCTGCTCACCAAAGATGCAAAGCAGAGGCTGGGCTGCCAGGAGGAGGGTGCTGCAGAGGTCAAGAGGCACCCTTTCTTCAGGAACATGAATTTCAAGCGCTTAGAAGCTGGGATGTTGGACCCTCCCTTCGTTCCAGATGTGAGTAGCCTCCTTCTCCCCACCCCTGCCCCGTAGCTCCAAGGTGACAACTCGCCCAGCCACCCTCCCCAGCAGGCCTGTGCCCACAGCCGGCCCCCCATGCAGTGCCTCTATGTCAGATCATGCAGTGTCGGTCGTGTCATTGTCTTTGTAGGGCAGAAAGAGTGCCCACTGCCCCTTCCTGCCAGGCTACTCTGCTGATGTTGCCAGGCAGTGCAGAGCGAGTGTGCATCCGGGAGTCCGCCCTGGCTGCTCAGAGCCTCGGGTGTGTGCCTAGGTCTGGGGAACGTGGACAAATCCCTTCTAAGCTTATATTTCCTCACGGTCCAGTGAGACCAGTGAACCCCTCCTCCCCCATCCTCCCAGGGACACTTAAGGGTGAAGAAGCCGCAAGGGATCATGTGAATTCCCCAAAGTTCCTAAGCCCCCAGCGGGAATCCCAGGCCAGGTCAGTCCGGCTATAAGCCTGGCTGCCAAACCACAAGCCCTCACTGCCTGCTGAGGGAGAAGGGGTCTGGCCAGAGGTTATTTCTGCTGGAGCTGCACCCCTCCCTCTGCTGTGTGTTCCCCACAAGGCTGAACCCCGGCCCTGGTCCCCAGCATCCATTCTCTTTATGACAGAGGTGACTAGATGTCCCACATGGTGGCCAGTGCAGCCCCTCATGCCACAGGGATGAAATGTTGCCACCTTCCTGGTGACCAGCTGGGCTTTAGGAACCAGAGCTCTCTAACGGCAGAGTGGAAATGACTGGTGGTGCCAAAAGGAGCGGGCTTAGAAACAGAGCTGCCCTATCTGCTCCTCGGCCCAACCAGACGGGCCACCTATGGCCTGTGGTTACGTGAGGGAGCCATGGCAGAAAGGAGCCTGGAAGGGCATCCGGGAACCCAGTGCTCGCATTTCACCCCTTGGATCTGAGAGAAGACAGCACAGGTTTGAGGGCATCAGGGCTCCAGAAGACGCCCCCTCTGCTCCCTCATCAAAACCCCAGGGTTTGACTCAGGGATGCCAGAGCCATAGGCAGGGCCCCGAGTGACCGAGTCTCTGCCTCTCAGCCCCGAGCCGTGTACTGCAAGGACGTACTGGACATCGAGCAGTTCTCCACCGTGAAGGGCGTCAACCTGGACCACACGGATGATGACTTCTACTCCAAGTTCTCCACGGGCTCCGTGTCCATCCCGTGGCAAAACGAGGTGAGCAGCATGGGTCACTGGCTGCACTCCGAGGGGATGAACGAGGACAGCATGACTGCTGGGTCGGGCTGCAGGGGCCATGCCTGGTGGGCTAGGCAAGGGCCTTTGTGATATGGGGTCCAGAGCTGGCAGGGCAGACTGAGAGGGAAGAGGAAGAGAGGAGACAGAGGTGGGCTGGAGGGGCGACTTTCGGGAAGTTTGACTGGGAAAGGAAGAGGAAAAGGGGGGCTGCTGGAGGCATAAATGGGATCAAGCCTGGGGAAGTGAGAGCGGATCTTTTGGGATGTGGGCTGGGAAGGTAAGGGGGGCGCTGGGATATGGGTTCAGCAGCAGGAAGCTGAGTACACCCGCTCAGACGGCTTCTTTCCTCATGAAGGCAGCACGCACACATCCGTGGGCGGGCGGGCACACCCCATGGCTGTTGCTCTTGGCCTGGGAGGTGGAGGGAGGGAGCAGGTCAGGGGGGGGGTTGGCCCCAGAGGCTGGGCCGTGGGGCTTCCTCTCCACCCCAGATGACGGCCCCGTGTTTTTGCACGGCCTCTCCAGATGATAGAAACAGAATGCTTTAAGGAGCTGAACGTGTTTGGACCTAACGGTACCCTCTCGCCAGACCTGAACAGGAGCCACCCTCCGGAACCGCCAAAGAAGGGGCTGCTCCAGAGAATCTTCAAGCGTCAGGTGAGAGACCGGCACCTGTCCTTCCTGGCCTCAGCCCCGGGCCGGCCCACCTCCAGGCGAAGCAAGAAAGGCCTGTGGTGGAGGCCAGAGCTGCAGTCTGCCTACCAAGGGCTCAGGGCCTGGGGCAGTAGCTGCCTAGAAGGGGGACTCCCAGCCTGTCCAAAGCCCCCATGCCTCTGTGCCTGACAGGATTCCCAGGACAGAAGGGGCAGGGCCAGCCCAAAGTCTACCCTGCATCGGGGTTTCTTTCCCTCCATGCTGCTGGCATTTGGGGCCAGTTCATCTTTGTTGTGGGGCTTCCTGTGCATCACAGGGTGCTGAGGCGCACCCTGCCTCCACGCGTGAGAAGCAGTAGCACCTGTTTCCCCCAGCCACGACAGCTAGAGATGTCTCCAGTCTTGGCTAAATGTCTCTTGGGGGACAAAATCACCCCTGGTTGAGAGCTACTGCTCTGTATAGCCTTTTTAATTTTTTTTTTTTTTTTCTAAAGAAAGATTTTTGCTGTAGGACACATGCACTCATTGGAGAAACAGAGAGAGACAGAGAGACAGGAAGTGAGAAATCATTCCCCCAGGGGAGATGACCATGCTGCAATCCCTTCTCCTTTTTTTTCCCCTCTCGGGATTTTGAGTGCACACGCACATACACCTGAGTTTCAAGCCTCTGGGTCCAGGACTCAAACCGAGTCAGCCATGCTGGAGTCCAGCAACGTAACCATTATGCCCTCTGTTGGTCCCCTGCCCTGTATAGCCCTTTAAGGACTCGGGTTACGTAGATGAAGATCTAATGTAGTGAAGAGCAGGGAGAACTGATGTGGGAGGGTGGTCCCCATAGAACCATATAGTTCCTTGGAGGGGGACCCCCTCACTGGATGCTGTGCCCTCCTGTCGGCAGCCAGAGGAGACTTTGCCCTTCGGGAAAAGGCTTGTCCCCTCAGAGCCCATCCTGGAGTACGGGTTGGCTTGGACCACATGGAAGAAGTGCTCTGGGAAGGCCTGCAGACCCATGAGAGTGAAAGGCCATGGCCTCACCAGCCTTGCACCCACAGCGGTGGCTACAGCAGTACCCTCCTTTGGTCCCTTTGAAAGGCCATGGCCCCGGTATTCCATTCTCATGCTGGAGTTTGGGGTGCCCCTGCCCAGCCCCTCTCCCCAGGAAGATGAAGGAGAGGCAGGTGAGCCTGGTCCCCAGGCCCCTGGACCTAGCTCCCGCCCTCTTCAGTAGCAGGGATGAAGACGACTGTTCATGGGGACTCACTGTGGAGCAGGTTTTTCCTGTTCAATCCCCGTAAAACCCTGGGTCTTCAGCAATCCCTTCATCCCACCAACGTGTAGCGAGTGTCTCCCATCTGTCTGAGGACTTGGCACCCCTGCCCTGGGCACCCTGTGGAAGTGTGAGCACCAGGGTGTGCTGCCATTTCCTGTTTCACAGGTCGGGAAACCGAGGCTGAGGGAGACTACGGAATGTGCCCAGGTCACACATCTGGAGTAGCGGGGCGGGGAGCAGGCATCAGGCTTACCAAGGAGACATGTAGGCTGGTGCTTTTGAGAGTATGGCTTTATCTTAAAACCCATGAAAGTTTCATACTGTCCTTATGCTCATACTATTCATTAATAAAATACAATATTTAAATATTTTCATCGAGTATGACTGAAGCTCAAGAAAGAAATGACCTCTCCCCTCCCCAAGTTCAAATCCAGACTCGGCATGCCTTGGTTGGGTAGCAATGTATTGAACAGCTCCCAGCCACTTCTTGGCTACCTGAAAATTCAGGGTAGAAATACCTGCCACCTGGGGCGAGCAGGTGGTGTGGTGGTCAAGATGCTGGATTCCCACAGGTCTGACTCTGATCTGAGTCCCAGACCTGGTGGCTTGAAACTCAAACCAGGCATGTGTGCGTGCATGCCCCAAATCCCTCCCAATTCCAAGACCAGTTGGCAGCCAGAGGAGACTTTGCACCTTGGGGTAAGGAAAAATGGGGAAGAAGAGATTGTGCCATGGCCATCCCCCCAGGGGGTGATTGCTCACTTTCCCTCTCTCCATCTCTGACAAGTGTGCACGCCTTATAGCAAAAACCTAAAAAAACAAAAATAACAACAAAAAACATTAATTGGGACCAGCAGGTGGCATGGTGGTTAAGGTGCTGGACTCCCACATGGCTGACCACAGTTTGAGTCCTCGATCTGGCAGCTTGAAACTCACGCAAGGTGCGTGTCCATGCGTACCTAAAATACAGAAAGGAGAATGGAGGAGAAGGGATGGCAGCATGGCCATACCCCTGTGAGGGTGATTTCTCACTTTCTCTCTCTCCCCCTCTCTGTCTCTCTGGCGAGTGCATGTGTCCTATAGCAAAATTTCCTCAAATAATGATTAATTAATTAATTAAAAAATAATGAATAGCTGCTGCCTAGAGTCATGGAGAGCACCCAGTGAGGTGGAGATGTCCTTAGCATGCTGCTGGCTCTAGCACCCATGAGACAAATGCTTTGTCTCTTTCCTTCTCCTCTGCAACTCGAAGGGCCCAGTGGCCGTGGGGGTATCGAGGGAGCGCCAGGGCAGTAAAGCAGCAGCTAGTCATTCTGAGGGCCTTTGCACACACGCGCTCATTTCACTCTCCCAACCACCCTGTGAAAAAGCTCTTTTACCCCACATTACAGGCAAAGAAACCAGGACATGAGATAACCTGCCCAGGTCACTCAGCATGGCGGTGGCAGATTGAGGATTCCAGCCCCCCCAGTCAGGGTTCTCTTAACTCCACGGCTCTTCCCAGGCACCAGTAATGCTCTGTCCTTTACAAACCAATGGAAAAGGAGCAATAGTTGGACTTCCCTGAGATTCCTTTAATGCACAATGTTATTTTCTGGATCTGGGTCTGCAGGGGAGAATACCAAAAGCAACCAAAAGCAACAGGGGTCGCTGGTCCCCTCTGTTTTTAGGGCCCCCTGGGATACGCTGGCCCTAGGGCTTGACTATGAGGACTGACTTTTATATTCTCTCTCTCTCCCCGCACTGCAGCATCAGAACAATTCCAAGAGTTCTCCCAATTCCAAGACCAGTTTTAATCACCACATACATTCAAACCATGTCAGTTCAAACTCCACGGGAAGCAGCTAGTTCCGGTTCTGGCCCTGACGTCCGTGGTGGACCACCCAGACCCTCCTACTTAGACACGGCACCGGTGGAGCTTTGCTCTGGCTGGGTGACTGGGGAGCCTCCGAGCCAGGGAAGGAGACCGTCCACATCCTTGACGTACAGCCTCGAGGTTTCTCAAAGAAATCCCCACTCAGGTCTGTTTTCTGAGGCGGCCCCCAAGCCGGGGTGGATCGGATCTTTGTCGAACATTGCAATAGAAACCCAATGGGAAACGACACCTTGCACGCATTTTAATAGCGTCATACCTAGAACTGAATTTTGTCTTTATTATTTTTAAAGAAAAGTTTTGTAAATTTCTCTATTGTCTCAGTTTACATTTTGTATATTTGTATTTAAATGAAAGTCAGACTTCGAGGGTGTATATTTTCTGTGCAGCCACTGATAAGCCATGTGTTTTGAGACATTTTAGAGGGAGGGAGGGGATTTACAAAAAAAGAAAAAAAAATGTGACTCAAAACTTCCAGAGCCTCAAATGAGAAAATGTTTTTATTAAATGTAGAAAATGATTCACATTTCACCTTTAAAGGATTGGTTGTATTTCCCCACATCCCTCTCTATCACCTTTCCCTCCCATCGTTCTCACACTTCTGTTGGCTTACAACAATCAGAATTAGATGTTCAAGACACACTTGGGTCTGCCTTTTGCCCCAGCTAGAGCGTCCTCAGTGGGTGCCCATGGAGTCACCTGGGGTGCACCGTGCCATTGCCCTTCAGCCTCTGCCTCCGCTTTCTTCTGGAAGGTGCCAGTACACAAGCTGGATGCCTTCAGCCCAGGGGGCCTCTGGGCCTTTTTCTTTCTAAGCAGGTCCTGACTACTAATGCCGGCAGTTTTCCAGAGCTTACGCTTGGAGATGTTTGTTTTATTTCATTTTTAAGGAAAGCATAATGATGACAAGGAGTAGTCACAGGACCCCAAGTGTCCCAAACCCTCCGGGCCTAGAAAGCATTAGGAAGAGAGTCAGTCCAGTCACCCTGAGTAGCTATCTTCATGTCTGTGGAGGGGGAGGATGGCTTACCCAGGTTCTTGGGCATTGAGGGTGTTCTCAGGGTCTCAAGACTTTAATGGAGCCTCACAAGTTTACTGGCCCATCTGGCATGGATGAGTTTGTCTCTCCAGGCAGATGGGATGCCCCAGGAGAGGCCAGGCTACCAAAGATGCTCACGACAAACTCACTGTTACCTCCCCAGGAGAACTGGGGCAGAGGCAGGATCTAACGGGGCATCTCAAAGCTTCAGCCCCAAGTAGCCCCCAGGGGACTTGGTAGCTTCGTTAGACTAAAGTCCTCTAACAACAGTGCCTGGGCCCTCGCCACATGGCTACCCAGCCTCAGGAGCTGCTGGCCACCCCCTGGCTGCCTCTAGAGGTGACGAGGTGATGAGGAGACGCGGAGCAAATCTGCCCTCTCCTCCCTCCGGGACAGGGTGAGCTGTTGACTTCACTGCTCCCTTGCCTGGCTGAGTCCAAGGCATCTGATTTGGCTTCAGAACTGGTCTCAGTGCCCAGCAGAGCCAGGATCTCTCACAGCGTGGACTCTGCACTACCTGCCCTGGCACCACCTGCTGAAATGCAGATTCCAGAGCTCCAGACCTACAGAATGGGAATCACTAGGAGTGGGGCCCAGGAATCTGCATCCTTATCAAGCTCACCAGGTCATTCTGATGACCCTGGAGTGTGAGAACCACTGCCGTAAGCCATCAGCAGGGCTTGGGGTATGGTCACCCCCAACATCTCTGCCAGGGCAACTGGCAGCTCTGGAACATGAGCTTTGAGGGAGGAGAGAACCCTGAGCACATCAGCCTCACGCCTCAGTTTCCGTGCTCTCCCCTCAGACTAGGCCTATGGGCCCTGGGGCATGCTGGTAGGAAGGGGCCTAACCTTTAGGACTAATCATTTTGAGGTCACTTTACAAACAAATGGAGAAGAAGCAATAGTTGGACTTCCCTGAGATTCCTTAAATGCACAATGTTATTTTCTTCAAGACCAGCCCTTCTCATGGGCGGCTTCCATTGCCTTCCTGGGCTGAGTACAAACAAAATACAACCAACCATACCCAGGCGATGCCGAGGAAAAGCTCTCTGATCATCTCTTAGATTCCCCAAGCTCTTGCTGACACTCCTTTCTTAATGAAAAGAAGGACTGTCGTTCTCTTAGGATGGTCACCAGCCCAGCCACCACCCTACCCTGCCTTCCAGAAGGTTCTTTCCTTTTGCTCAATTCATAGTAACTCAACCCTTACCAAATAGATCGGTGTTGAAAAATGTCTCTTTTTATGTATCAAAACCAATGTACCATCCATTTGCAGTAGAGATTCCCCAAGGAGCAAGGAAGAAAACACAAATCTGGCTACTGTGTCTCTAGGCCGCGAGAGCCCCAGTGGTCTCAAGCACAGGCCTTTGCATCGACTCGGAGGATAATTTAAGTCTTCCTTCATGTTGGCCATCTGTCCTCCATGAGTGCCCATGGCGGGTGGGGACAGAGTCACTTGGCCTATTAAGTCCTTCCATTCCTTTTGGCCCATCCATTGCGTTGTAACAAGAGAAGTCTAGAATAGTGCCTGAAAACGAGCCCTTCTCCACTCAGCCCCACATCCCTGTCCCTTCCCCACTCACTCCTATTGATTTCTATAGCTGCATTTTTTTAAAGATATTTTTTAAATGAAAAATGAACACCTCCTTTCCCACATCCACCTGTCCAGGATAAGGCATATTTGGACAGCGAGTGGATCTAACTCTCTAATGCATTTGAGCTCTTCACAGAAGAGCCTTTCTTGCTCCAAGTGTGACATTTTTCTCACTTGATGTTTGCTGACTTAGTGCCTTTGAGGTGAGACGCAGGGTCTCGTGGAAGCATCTGTTTCCACTTTTCAGGAGACAAGCTGCTGCCCCAGTGGATGGAGCAGCCTCTGCCATGATCACCATGACTTACAAATGTTTATCCAGGCCCTCGAGGCTCCCAGGATATCATCCAGAAAATCAAGAAGACCCCATCCCCATCTTTGTGGAAGATGGCATCCACATCAACTCGGTCTCCGATCTCTCTTGGCCTGGGACATCACTTTCTAAACCATGAGGCTCGAGGGCTGCTGACTTGCACAGTAGCTAAGTGTTGTATGTCTTGGGCAGCCATGGGAGGGTTTGCTTGTTCCCGAAATGCTTTGCTCATCTTGGAAGGGTGGGGGGGGGAGGTCTGTGCTGGGACACAGGCAGTGTGGACTTGGTTATATGTACACTCATGGGGACACATGTTGGTGTTGAGTTCTGTGGACACGCACATGGACACTGCCTTTGCACCTGCCTGGAAGTCCACGTGAGCCCCTGAGGATGCTGAGGGCTGCTTTCCAGGAAGCTAGGAAGTATTTATGTCTCACCAAGGAGCCCAGCTCACTTTTGAAATTCCTCCTCTTCTTCCACACCCTCTCTTGTCCTGGAAGGCTCAGGTCATCAGTTCCTGTCTCCTACTAACTTTCTCACTGAGCTGCTGATCTCAGTACAATGGGGGCACCATGGCCTCCATGAGTATCCCAAGGCCTTGCCAAAAGAAAATGGTGGCTTCCTGGACAACCAGAAGTCTCTGAGAGGAAGAGGGTGGCAGTGGGCTCTTCTCTGGGGCTGCCGTGTAGTTGAATATCTGGCTGAGTACCTGGACCTTTCCAAGGGCAACCTCTTCGGGTTGTCTTCTGCTCTCGTAACCCAATACTCTGAGATAGGACCTAACTTTTTAGCCTTTGCTGTGGAAAGATAGTGAGTCTGAAATCTTCGTGCATCTGGAAGCGACATAGCTGTGTAAGTTAGGAACAGCAGAGATGGCGCTTCTTCATGATCACAACAGACCACCCCTGGGAAGCCTCGTCCCTGAGGTGCCTTCTGCACCTGCTCAGCCAACCACTCGGCTGCTAAAGTGCAGATGAGTCCAGGCCCCACACAGGCACGAGGTGTCCCATCTGGCCTAAACTATTTAATAAAATGGTGTGACAGGGACAGTGATTTTAAACATTTGAAAAGCTAGTCTCCCCTAGGAGGAAAGGACACTTCCCCCAAAAAAGAAGAATCTCGATCTCTTTCCCCAGCTGGAGAAATCAAGTTTGTCATGGATAAAAAGTAAGTGTTCTCAGAAGAGCTTAGTGGCTGTTGGTGTTCAAATAATAATAATCCTTCTAGTATCCAAAGGTTTCTTTTTTTTTTTTTTCAGGGAGATTTTAACATTGCTGAATGAAAATAGTTTCATGTGGGAGGTCATTCCTAATGATAACTATGGCTTTTGTTCCTCTGCTGCTCTGAGTCTGTGTATGTTCCGTCTACTATGTCACAGTGCTGCTGTATCTAGATCGAACCACTGTTGTTTTTTTTTTTAAGAGAAATAAATTCCTTAATGAAAATTGCATCGCCTTCCTTCCCCTCTGCTGAGTTCTTCTGTTTCTTCTGTCTATAGCAGTCGCCCCCAAGATGCCCATACCTGCTGCTGTCACCTGGAGGCAAGGCTTACCCCAAAGTCTACCTTCCTTCAGAGAGATAGTTCAGCACCCCCCAGTCTGGACCCCACAGGTGGCCCGGCTCATCTCCTTAGTCAGGGCCTCGGGCTGCTATCCCTCCCCTCCCCAGGCTGACCAGCTTCTCATCTCAAACCCAGCAGATGGCTGTGGAAGTGATTCAGTCACTTGGCACCAAGCAGGAGCAGGGTGACAAGGGTCCAGGTCACCCCAAAGCTGGATGTGGAGGGGGACATTTGTGCCTCTCCCAGGCATGTCTTATGTAAAGGAGGTAGGTCTGCAGAGGAGGGCTTTTCTGGCTCTTCGGCCTTCTCTGGGCCGGTCACATTCTAGAACCTGGGGTGCCCGGCAAGGGAAAGGAGAGTTCTAATTTAGGACTTCAGACCTCTTAATTTAGGAGTGGGACTTTGGACTCAAATGAACTCTGTTGACTATATGACCTTGAGCAAAACAGCCTCAGTGTCTCTGCGGAGTGGGGTGACACTCCACAGCAGGGGTCCTGGAGGACTTGGCGAGAACACGCGGAGAACAGTCGCCCTGGCTGGTTCTGAATCCCATCTGAGCCTCCAGCCGGCCTCTAGCCTTGACCTGGCACTAACCACACCCCAGCCCGGCCCAGCCCAGCCCAGCCTGAGCTAGTAGCTGCTCTCTCGGCAACACTTGGCCGAGGCGGGAGCAGCCGAGTCGGGAGTCAGGTTTGAGGCTTGTTTCTGCCCTCACTCCCAGCGCGGGGCCTGGGGCCCATACCATGTGTCATAGAGAAGTCGGGAACTGCAGTGACATGCCCCCTCGGCTCCCAGAGCAGGCGTCTCTCCTCAGAGGAAAGGCTGGGGAGAATCTGCTTACTGGGAGACTCGCTTTGGAACTGAAGAAAGAAATAGGGGCTGGCTGGCAGTGGGGCTAGGGTGGGAAGAACACTGGACCCGTTTGGAAACGTGCTGTCTTGGGATGGGGTCAGCTGAGGACCTGGGGCACTCCCACAGCCAGGTGTTTACTGAGCTGTGGGGAGACTTCACCAGGGAACATGGAGGGGTGGAGAAGAGGGAATGCTCTGCGCCTCAGAATAGAGGGAACCATCAAGGCTGGGGGGGCGCCTGCCTGCAGGGCCTCCTGCTGTCTCTGGGACTTTCTCCTACCACTCCGGAAACCGGGCTGCCCAAGCCAGCCTCCCTTCTGAGACACTGAGGGGGAAAGTCCAGGCCCCACAGGGAGGGGCCCACCAAGGCTCCCCTCAGCCACCTCGCCTTTTACACCACTCTGCCTGCAACTTCAGCCCCTTCCCAGACAGATGGGGCTGCTGGATAGGAGGGCTGCCCATCCCTCACCTCCTCCGCCTTTCCAGGCTCCTTTCCCTCCTTACCCCAGGCAGCTGTGGTGGGTGAGCGCACCGAGAAGTCACTGCCTATCACTAGTACATTTCCAGGCCACTCGAGGGCACCGGGGGTCTTCAGGTGCTGTCTTTCTGGGAGGGGTTTATTCCGAGTCTTGGAGTCTACCTGCCACCCCTGGGGACCACGAGGAAGAGGAAAGTTGGACACTGAAACTAGTGGGCCAGGGCTCTGGGTACCAGCTGGTCCCTCAAACCGAGCACGCCCAGCCTGGGGTCAGTGGTGATGGAGCCCCGGCCTGGCCTGGCTGCCTTGGGAGGAACAGTGGGAAAGCGGCCCGTTTAGCTGGCTCCCTATTCAGTCATGCGACAAGTTTTAAAATCTCGCTTTTATTTCTTCCATGAGCACATGCGAGAGAGACAGCACCCCCACGGGTCTTGATGCTGTGACCCGCCAGCCTCGGCCAGCCTGGACCGTGGGCAGCACATGCCGGTCGTGCTCAGGGAGGCTGCAAACCAGCACTGTCCCATGTGGGACAGCTCGCGTTTCACCACGGCCCGCCGCTCAGAGCCCAGTGTTACCGTGCACCCACCACAGCTGTCCTTCCTTACCCTCAGGGAACAAGTTCGAGGACCCCCAGTGGGTGCTCGAAACCACGATGTGGAGTTCTCTAGAGACGAGCTAATCCCTATACACGCACCTATGGCGCAGTGAGAGGTTAATGGCAATAACTACGAGTAGAACAACCATAACAAGGTCCTGTGATCAAAGTTTTGTGAATGTGCTCTCTCTTTCAAACTGCCTTCTCGTTCTGTACACCCGTTTTCAGACCACGGTTGGCCACAGAGAACCGAAACCGTGGAAACTGAAACCAAAACCGCAGTTAAGAGAGGACAAGGGCGTTGTCCTCAGGGTGATCAGTAAAGCCTCTGCCCTCTCAGAGTCTACACTTGGGTTTGGGGGAAGGGAGGGCATTGGCCACCACTGGTAGGTAGACCAGAAGGCCCCAGAGACACCCCCTTTCACACTCTAGGGAGCGCTGACTAACCTGGGCCCCTTGATAAACTGGCCTGGGGGGGAAGGGGCAGGGGTCTGCATTTCCAAGAAGCTGCCAGCTGTTGGCTACCACTGGTCTTAAACAGTGGACAAATACAACCCAGAATCATACTGCCATTTGTTAAGGTTTTTCCATATGGCGCATGCGTTCACTGGAGAGAGACAGTGAGAGGGAAAGTGAGAAATCATGCCCAGGGCCAGATAACCAGGATGCAGTCCTTTCTCCTCCGTTCTCTTCCTGGGAGGTTGGGCATGCATGCACATGCACCTGGCATGATTTTCAAGCTGCCAGGTCCGTTACTCGAACCACGGTTGACCATGTGAAAGTCCAACACTTTAACCACTATGCCACATGCTGGCCCCACCATGTATTTTCTTTTAAATGAAAGGATAAACCAAAAATGGGGGGCAGGTGGAGAAAGTTACCTACAAGGAGAGGGGAACAGATATGGAACAGATACAGGAGTCAGACTTCTCAGAAAGAGCCTTGTTTTGTAGATTTGACTTTGGAAGCATGACGAAATCAAAAGCAAATCTGGGCTCAGCAAGGAGAGCCTTACTGGAAAGGATTATCACAGGCAGGAAAAGGGCTACTGTCACAGCAAGACGGGATGAGACCACTGCAAAACAGTGTCACCGTATAGTCTGCAATCACCTCAAGGATTTTCTTTTTTTTTTTCTCTTTAAATTTATTTTTTTACATTAATTCACTATATATCATTACAGCATACAAATGAATTTTCCATCCAAAATACACTGTATATTGGCTCAATCAAGCACATTAACATACATGTTATCAGCAAATAATTTTCCAATTCTTATGTCTTGTATACTTTGTTTGGTTTGCCATCCTTGATTCCCTATCCCTCACCCTCTGCCATTTCCCACTCTCCTCCCACATTGTCTCTGGTATCCATGGTTGCTTTCTATGCCTTTCCCCAAGGGTTTTCTTTTTCAGAGAGCTCAGTGGTGCTAGAAAGTCGAGTGGCGTGACTAAGTTGATCCGAGCATGTGTCTTCTGAGGTCAGCTATGCTCAGGTGGGCCTGCCTGCTGATTCAGGCTGAGATTTGCCAAGTCCAGGGTCCAGGAGAAAGAAGCTTGACCAAAGTTTGGCTGAGGATTTTGCTCCAAAGATCAGTGGGCTGACCATCCAGAGAACGGGAGTCTGGAGGGTCTGTGTCTGGCCTTGTTACTGATAAATGAGGGAGCACCCGTGGGCTATTATTTTTTTTTTTTTAAGAGGTTTTCGCTATAGGGCGCGTGTGCTCGTCAGACAGACAGAGACAGAGAGACAGAAAGTGAGAAATCACCCCCCAGAGGGGATGGCCACGCCGCAATCCCTTCTCCTCCATTCTCCTCTCGGGATCTTAGGCACTCACGCACACACGCCTGGCATGAGTTTAAGCCACTGGGTCCAGGACGCGAACCGCGGTTGACTACATGGGAATCCAGCGACATAGCCATTACGCTAACTGCTGGTCCCACCCGTGGGCTATGAGTCATGGGGGAAAGATGGGTTTTGGCCGTACGCTGTTTTTTCAGAATGCGAGGAGGTGAGTAGAATTCTTTAATGTCTCTTCTGATCAACACACAGGAACGCCCTCAGTTCATCCACACCACACTCCCATCTTTCGACCCCTGGTGAAATCGTGCGCCGCGCGTGCGCGACTTTTTCTTTATTCTACATATTATTTTCTTCCCAGTTTCTCAATCCTCACATCCTTTATCTGCACCATCCCTGGATGTCCAGATAGGTCTAGAATTACAATTCTGAAACATTCTAGCATTTTAAGACTCTCTAGAATCCTCCATTTCCCTGAAACACCTGTGAAGAAGGAGATACATTTCTTTGGATACCTGAAGTGAATACTTTTTCTTGGTTTACATTACTAAACACAATTGAAGATAGACTTTGGCTGTCTCCATTCCACATCAGAAAGGAAGCACACTTGCTTCTATTAGAAGAAACCTTCTCGTAAAAGGTTTTTCAAAGGGAACACATCTCCCAATGGTTAGAAGTACAAGAACCTCAGGCCTGAATAAAGCAGGAAATATGTCTCCATCAAAGGAGCACAGTAACTCCCTTCCTGTTCCTGAAAAAATAGAGGACGTTACCAAAATGCCCGAGATAGAGTTTAGAACATTCATGTTGAACAAGTACTATGAGCTGGAACAGAAAAGAGACAATGAATTACAGGAGATGAGAAAGTCCTTCAACGATATGAAGGAAGAAATTCTGAGGAAGAATAATACGGAACTATTAGAGGTGAAGTCTGAAATACAGGAAATCAAAAACTCTCTTGAAAGTATTAAAAGTCGATTAGACCATGCTGAAGGTCGAATCTCTGATGTAGAAGATAAAACTTCTGACCTAGAGAAAACCACCAAAAAGATAGAGAAAATAACAAAAAAACATGAAGATAATATACGAGAATTACTAGATTCCATTAGACGTCCTAACGTCTGAATAATTGGTATCCCAGAAGGTGAAGAAACTAATAAGAGCATGGAAAACCTATTCCATGAAATCTTGGAAGAAAATTTCCCAAGCATAGAGAGGCACTCCAACATCCAGACCCAAGAAATACAAAGGACACCAAGTAGAATCAACCCAAGAAGATCTTCCCCAAGGCATATCATAGCCAGACTGGCTAAGACCACAGATAGAGATAAGATACTAAAACTAGCAAGAGAGAAACGACAAGTGACTTACAAAGGTCACCCCATCAGGCTAACACCGGACTTCTCAACGGAAACAATGCAAGCAAGGAAAGAATGGGAAGATGTATCGAAAGTGTTAAGAGAGAAACAATTTCAACCAAGACTATTGTATCCTGCAAGATTATCCTTCATATGGGAAAAAAAGATTAAAATCTTCTCAGACAAACAAAACCTGAAAGAATTTGCCAGCACCAGGCCAGCTCTCCATGAAACCCTGAAGAAAGTACTGTTCCAGGAAAACTAAAGAAGTAACAGCCAGAAACAAAAGAGTAAAAGGCAACTAAGACAATGGCCAACTTAAATGCCGGGACAGATCCATTAACATCAATAATAACATTGAATGTTAATGGATTAAACTCTCCAATCAAGAGACACAGACTGACTGAATGGGTTAAAAAACAAAAACCCTCTATCTGTTGCCTACAGAAAACCCACTTCATGGATAAAGATATACATAGACTGAAAGTGAAGGGTTGAAAAAAGATTTTCCATGCAAATGGGAACCAAAAAAGAGCTGGAGTTGCAATACTGATCTCTGACAAAATAGGCTTTAAAACAAAAACTGTTCGAAGAGACAAAGAAGGGCACTATATTGTAGGAAAAGGATCAATCGATCAAGAAGATATAACGCTTATTAATATCTATGCGCCCAACACAGGAGCACCCAAATATGTAAAGGAAAGACTGCTAGATCTAAAAAGGGAGATAGACTGCAACACACTAATTGTTGGAGACCTCAACACTGCACTATCCCCCCTGGATAGATCATCTAGACAAAAAATAGGTAAAGAGATAAAAGATCTAAATGATATCATAAATCAAATGGACTTAACAGACATCTATAGAACTTTCCATCCTAAAACCTCAAGATACACTTTTTTCTTGCCGCCACATGGAACATTCTCGAAGATTGACCACATCATTGGGCACAAAGCAAGCCTCTACAGATTCAAAAGCATAGAAACTATACCCAGCATCTTCACCGACCATGATGGAATTAAACTTGAGTTTAATTTCAAGAGAAGTCCTCAAAAATATTCAAATACATGGAAACTTAATAACCTACTCCTGAATGACTCCACAACTACTGAAGAAATAAAGACTGAAATCAAAAGGTTCATTGAAGCCAATGACAATGAGGACACGAGTTTCCATAATCTTTGGGACACTGCTAAAGCAGTCATAAGAGGGAAGTTCATAGCAATTAGTGCACATAAGAGGAGCATGGAAAGAAGGCAAATGGATCACCTAACATCATGCCTCACAGAATTGGAAAAGCAACAGCAAAAAGATCCAAAAAACTCCAGGAGAAAGGAAATAATAAAGATCCGAGCAGAAATAAATGAAATAGAAAATAAACGAACTATACAGCAAATAAATGAAAGTAAAAGCTGGTTCTTTGAAAAGATAAACAAAATTGATACACCACTAGTGAGACTTATTAAGAAGAAGAGAGAAAAGAACCAGGTGAATCAGATCTGCAATGAAGCAGGCAAAATAACAACAGACATAGTAGAAATAAAAAACATTATTAGGGGATACTATGAACATCTGTATGCCAAGAAACAAGATAATTTGGATGAGATGGACAAATTTCTGGACAGGTATAATCTACCTAGATTGAGCCAGGAGGATATAGAAAGTCTGAATAGGTCCATAACAAGCCAGGAGATCAAATCAGTTATAAATAACCTCCCAACAAAGAAAAGCCCTGGCCCTGATGGATTCACCTCTGAATTCTACAAAACTTTCAAAGAAGAATTAACCCCCATTCTGCTCAAGTTATTTCTAAATATCCAAAAGGGTGAATCTCTCCCTAATTCATTCTACGAAGCCTCTATCACCCTTATCCTTAAAACTGATAAGGACAGGACAAGGAAGGAAAACTATAGACCAATATCCCTGATGAATATAGATGCGAAGATTCTCAACAAGGTACTAGCAAATTGTATACAACAACTTATCAAAAAGATTATACATCATGATCAGGTAGGCTTTATCCCAGGAATGCAAGGTTGGTTCAACATACGCAAAACCATAAATGTAATACACCATATTAATAGGAAGAAAGATAAAAACCATATGGTCATATCAATTGATGCAGAAAAAGCATTTGATAAGATACAACATCCCTTCATGATCAAGACTCTCAGCAAAATGGGCATAGAAGGGCCATTTCTCAACACAATAAAAGCTATCTATGAAAAACCCATAGCGAACATCATCCTCAATGGAGAAAAGCTGAAAGCTTTTCCACTAAAAACGGGTACAAGACAAGGATGTCCACTTTCTCCATTCCTCTTCAATATAGTACTAGAAGTCTTGGCCATTGCAATCAGAAAAGCAGAAAAAATAAAAGGCATTCAAATAGGAAAAGAAGAGGTGAAACTCTCTCTATTTGCAGATGATATGATTGTATACATAGAAGACCCAATGGTTTCCATAAAAAAATTTCTGGAAGTAATACATGAATACAGTAACGTTGCAGGATACAAAATTAATATCCAGAAATCTATAGCATTTCTGTATACGAACAACAGGCAGACTGAGATGAAACTGAAAAAAGTTGTTCCATTTACCATAGCCACAAAAAGTATAAGATACTTAGGGATAAATCTAACTAAAGAAGTTAAAGACCTCCACAAGGAAAACTATGAGAAGATAAAAAAGAAATTGAAAATGACACAAAAAAGTGGAAGGACATCCCATGTTCCTGGATTGGAAGAATTAATATAATCAAAATGACAATTTTACCCAAATTAATCTACCTATTTAATGCAATGCCAATCAAAGTACCAGACACATTCTTCACAGATCTAGGAAAGACAATCATAACGTTTGTCTGGAATCATAAAAGACCCCATATTGCCAAAGCAGTTTTGCACAAGAGGAATGGAGTGGGCAGCATCTCACTCCCTGACCCAAAAATATACTACAAAGCTGTGGTAATCAAAACAGCATGGTACTGGCACAGGAACAGACAGGTGGACCAATGGAACAGAATAGAGTCCCCAGAAATGAATGCTCAAACATACAGCCAACTGATTTTTGACAAGGGGCACCAGTCAATCCTGTGGGAAAAGGATAACCTCTTCAGCAAATGGTGCTGGCAAAACTGGATCTCCACTTGCAGAAAGATGAATCTGAACCCCTAACTCTCACCTCTGACAAAAATAAAGTCAAGGTGGATCAAAGATCTAAACCTAAGACCTCAAACTATAAAACTGCTCCTGGAAAACACCGGGGAAACTCTGGGAGACATTGGGGTAGGGAAAAACTTCTTAAATAAGACTCCCAATGCACAGTCTATGATTCCTAAAATAGACAAGTGGGATTACATCAGACTAAGAAGTTTCTGCATGGCAAAAGACACAGTGATTAGTGTGAACAGACAGCCCTCAGAATGGGAAAATATTTTTGTAAACTATGCATCAGACAAGGGACTGATAACCAGAATCCACAAGGAACTCAAGTGGGTGTTCCGGAAAAAGACAATCAATCCTATTAAAAGATGGGAGAATGAGTTGAAAAAACCACTTTCTAAAGATGACATACGAATAGCTAAAAGGCAAATGAAAAAATGCTCAACATCCCTCATTGTAAGAGAAATGCAGATCAAAACAACAATGAGATATCACCTAACCCCAGTCAGAATGTCTAAGATTAAAAAAACAAAAAATGATAAGTGCTGGAGGGGGTGTGGTGAAAAGGGAACTCTCTTACACTGCTGGTGGGACTGTAAATTGGTACAACCACTGTGGAGAACAATTTGGAGATTCCTCCAAAATCTACAAATAGAACTACCATATGATCCAGCAATCCCACTCCTTGGTATCTACCCGAAGGACAGAAGAATACTTAATCGAAAAAGCGCTTGCACATCGATGTTTATTGCGGCACTTTTCACGATTGCTAAGTCATGGAAACAACCTAAATGCCCACGAACTGATGAATGGTTAGAAAAACTGTGGCACATATACTCAATGGAATACTATTCATCCATAAAAAACAACAAATCCCTGACTTTTGAAAGGAAGTGGATGAATATGGAAGACTTACTGTTGAGTGAAGCAAGCCATGCTATGAAGGAGAGACATTGTATGTCCCCACTTAATATATACCGAGTGTCTGCACTCTAAATGTGTATATATATATATACATATATATATTTGTATATATATGTATATATATATTTTTGAAACCATTCTGCTTCTGTTGTTATAGAGTTTTAAAATTATACAAAATTATAAGACATATTTTGAACATTATCTTTAAAATTCAGTATTTTGAGATCTTGAAAGTTGTTTGTAAACTGTAAAGAATTATGGAGTATGAGCTAAAATTTTTTGCTATGTAAAGTAAATGTTTGTGGAAAAATGTAAAAATAAATAAATAAATTAAAAAAAAAAAAAGAATTCTTTAATGTCACAGTTTTCCAGGGATACAGGGCCCAGATAAAATTCAGTACTGCCACATGTAAATGTTTTAGTGAATTATAAAACACAACTAAAAATTTAAAAGCAATTGTTAAAAAGTGAAGATAAATGGAATGAGTAAATCTACGTATATAGTTGATTGCATAATCACAAAGATCGTTCCCAAGTGACTTTAAAGGGCAGAAATAGGGCCAGCAGAAGGTGGGAGGTTAAGGCAGCTGAATCCCACATGGTTGACTGCATGGTTCCAGTCCCAGACCCAGCAGTTTAAAAATCATGCCCTGCGAGTACATGCCCAAAATCTCAGGAAGAGCATGGAGGAAAAAAAGATTGTAGGAAGGCCATCCCCTCAGGGAAGGGGAGATGATTTCTCACTTTCCTTCTGTCTCGTGTGCCTTATGGCAAAAACCTAAAAAAAAAAAAAAAAAAGTAATCTGATACTAAAATGTATATTGAAATGTAACATATCTAAAATAGTCCAAACAACTTTGATAAAGAATAAAATGGGAAAACTCACAATACATATTTAAATAAATGTAAAAAAAAAAAAAAGTCATAAAACAGAATAGAGTCCAGAAATAGACCTACACACACACAATCAATTGATCTTCACAAATGTGTCGAAAAAATTCAATGGGCAAAGAAAAAAATTTTTAACAGTTGCTGGTGGATCAACTACACACCTGTATTTAAAAATTGAACCTTGGGACCAGCAGTTAGCGTAATGGCTATGTCGCTCGCTGGACTCCCACGTAGTCGACCGCGGTTCGAGTCCCAGACCCTGTGGCTTAAACTCACGCCGGGTGCGTGTGCGTGCGTGCCCAAGATCCCAAGAGGGGAATGGAGGAGAAGGGATTGTGGCGTGGCCATCCCCCCTGGGGGGTGATTTCTCGCTTTCTGTCTCTCTGTCTCTCTCTGTCTGTCTGGCGAGCGCACGCGCCCTATAGCCAAAACCTCTCCAAAAAAAAAAAAAAATTGAACCTTGACATTGAGCCGCCATCCCCCCTACAGAATGGTAAATGCACTATTTTTGAAGTTATCTTTTGGAAGTGTGCACTGACCTCCGTCTTTGGCTTCAGAGCAATCTGGGAGCGGGGGGGGGGGGGGGGGGGGGGAGTTGGAGGAACAAGTGTGGGACATGAGCCCCACGTGGGTTAGCAATCGCGCCGCTGAAGGTGGGTGTGCTGGCGGTTCGCTAGACAGTTTCTCCCCTTCTGTGTGTGTGAGCTTTTCCACACTAACCAGTTCAAGTTTCGCTTGCAATCCTAGCAGGCAGGACCAGCATTCCTCCTGAAGTCTTTCGGCTCTAAATTCAGCTCATCCTCTGCACCCCACACGGTCTGTTCCTTAATGAGTAAAAGTGCCGGCTCACTGAGAGTCCCTGCTGTGTGTCAAACACTCAAACGCTTTGTGTCAATCTCATTTAACCCTCACAACCACCTTATGAAAATTGGATGTGTTTTCTTTTTAAATTTTTTGGCAAAAAGTCTATGTGCTTCTTAGAAAAACAGAAACAAGAGAGAGAGAGAGAGAAAATGAGAAAGCCGCCTCCAGAGGGATGGCTATGCCTTACTCTCTTTATTCTCCTCTCAGGATTATGGGCACACGCACATATGTGCAGTATGTTTTTCAAGCCACCAAGTCTGGGGCTCAAACCACGTAGTGGACCATATGGGATCTATCTAATGCCACGTCATTGCCTGCCCAAGAGCTGGATATTCTTTTTTTTTTTTTTTTTTTGGAGAGTTTTTTGCTATAGGGCGCATGCGCTCACCAGAAAGACAGAAAGAGACAGAAAGCGAGAAATCACCCCCTGGGGGATGGCCACACCGCAATCCCTTCTCCTCCATTCTCCTCTCAAGATCTTGGGCACGCACGCACACACGCCCAGCGTGAGTTTAAGCCACCGGGCCTGGGACTCGAACCGCAGTCGACTACATGGGAGTCCAGCGACATAGCCATTACGCTAACTGCTGGTCCTGAGAACTGGATATTCTTAATATACTAATTTAAAAACTAGGGCGGCCAGCAGACGGTGTAGCAGTTAAGGTACTGAACTCCCACATGACAGACTGTGGTTCCAGTCCTGGACCTGGTGGCTTGACATGCATGCCTGGCATGTGTACATATGTGCCCAAGGTCCTGGGAGGAGAATGGAGGAGCAGGGATTGTAGTGTAGCTATCCCCCCTTGAGGAGAGGCATTTCTCACTTTTCCTTTCACTGTCTTTGTGGGTGATTTTTCATTTTCCCTCTCACTGTCTCTCTCTCTCTCTCTCTCTCATGCACAAGTGCATGCACCCTAAGGCAAAAAGAAAAACCTAGGAAAGCAAAGTAAGTTATTTGGCCAAGCTCTCCCAGCTACAGTAGCAGAGAAACTGGGATTTGAACCCAGCCAGTTGGAATACAGAACTTGCATGCTTAACCACTGGGTCATAGTGATGCTGTAACAAAAAAATTGTCTGCTTTTTCCCAACCAAAGGCAACAACTTCAAAAATACAGAAATGCTCAGACCGAAAATGCCAGAAATCCTGAGGCTCACTGGGGCTTTGATAGTCGAGTCCAATAATAATACCACTTTATAGAAAAACTAAAGCACACTTCAAATTTGAAACTGTGCTTACTTCCCTGATAGTGGATCTAGCACACAAGAAACCTTTTTAAAAATGTAATATGTTGGGACCAGCAGATGGTGTAATGGTTACATCGCTGGACTCCTACATAGTAGACCGCAGTTCAAGTCCCGAACCCAGTGGCGTGAAACTCATGTCAGGCGTGTATGTGTGTGCCCAAAATCCCGAGAGGCGATCGGAGGAGAAGGGACTGTGGTGTGGCCATCCCCCCAGGGAGTGATTTCTCAGTTTCTGTCTCTCTCTGTCTCTTCAGTGAGCACATGTGCCCTATAGCAAAAATCTCTCTTTAAAAAAATAAAAAAAATAATAATCTGCAGGACCAGCAGATGGTGTAGTGGTTACGTCACTGGACTCCCACGTAGTCAATCACAGTTTGAGTTCTGGACCCAGCCACTTAAAACTCACACCAGGCACTTGTGCAGATGTGCCCAAAATCCCAAGAGGAGAATGGAAGAGGATTGCAGCACGGCCATCACCTCCCATGGGTGATTTCTCACTTTCTGTCTCTCTGTCTCTGTCTCTCTGACGAGTGTATGTGCCCTTTAGCAAAAATCTCTCTCTCAAGAAGAACAATGTGACCTGCCTCCTACACGCCCCAGCCTGTGCCCCTGCTCCCCTGCTCCTAGAAACCATCAAGCACGTAAGGCTAAACTCGAGCTCTGATTTTGGGGCTGCCTCAGCGCTGAGTGTTGGAGTGGAGTTGTTTCCAGCATCGCTGTCCCAGACCCTGCTAACTTGAAAGAGCATTTGTCATTGGCTTCAGCAGAAATCCTATCGGAACAAACAACTATCAGCGAGGATGGTTCCTGGAGGGCTGAGTGCCCTGGCGCCGATGGGTTGCAGGGTGAGGAGTGCCTGCCTGCCCAGGCCTTCCTGCCACATTCTTCCATGCCGTCCTCCACCCTCTACAGCTGCTGTGGGCCCAGTGGCAGACACAGATTCCAGGGGTACAAAAAAGGGGACCCAGCATGTGGGCACCGACTGCTCCATAGTGACCTCTGAACCCCGGTCCTTTCCCCACCTCTACCTTTGTCTGCACTTTAGAAACAGCTAGAAGAAAGTAATGTGGGTGGAGAATAATAATAAAATACTAACAGCTACTATGTATTGGTGTATTTAGCACCAGACTCAGTGCTATTTTTTTAATGTATTTTATTTAATTTTACATATTTATGTATGTATTTATTAATTTATTTCAATTTGACCAGAGAGGAGAGAGAGAGAGAGGGAAAGTGAGAAAGCAAGGCTCCAGGTCTGGGACTCGAGCCATGGTCAGCCATGTGAGAGTCCAGCGCCCCAAACCACCACACCCCCTGCTGGCCCTGGGGGCAGTACTATTACCATTCCCATTTTACAGATAAAGCAAGGAGCAGAGCCTGGATAAAATGCTGGTCTCTTATACAGCAAAACTCTTTTTGTTTGTTTCTTTGTTTTTTTTTTTTTTTAACTTTTTACTTATTTTATTTTTATTTATTATTATTATTTTTCAACTTGACCAAAGAGACAGAGAGAGGGAAAGTGAGAAAACAAGCTGCCAGGTCCAAGACTTGAACTGTGGTTGGCCATGTGAGATTCCAGCACCTCAACCATCATACCATCTGCCAGCCCCCAAAGTCATGTTCTTGATCCCCACTCCATGGCATCAGCATGCGGAGTCTGGATGACTAGATATTTGCAACAGCTGGGCAGCAGCTGGCATCCGAGAGAGCGTACTAGCCTGCTAGGCAGCCTGAGCAAAGCACCATCGACTTAGACGACAGGGGTGTATTGCCTCACCGTTCTGGAGACTAGAAGTCCAGGATGGAGAGGGAAGCTGGAGTCCAGATCAGCAGGTCTGCAGTGCCTCCATGTGGTAGAAGATGCTTGGGGCAAGGAGGGGCTCCAAAGCCCACATTGATGGGCTTTATAACTGGGGAGAGGGTCTCCCTCAGGAAAAAGCACCTGGCCAGGTGGAAGCCCACAAAGCTGGGTGCACCAGAGCAAGGTAGAGAGGTGCCCTGATTCTTTCTTCAGGGCTGGGAAGAGAGAGAAGGGTCTTTTTCTTTTTCTTTTTTTTTTTTTTTTTTTTTTTTTTAAGAGAGATTTTTGCTATGTGGCACGTGTACTTGCTGAAGAGACAAAGAGAGACAGAAAGCAAGAAATCACACCCCCGCCCCCCCAGTGGGGATGGACATGCCACAATCCCTTCTCCATTCTCTTCTCAGGATCTTGGACATGCATGCACATGTGCCTGGCATGAGATTCAAGCCTCTGGCCCTGGGAGGCAAACTGCAGTCCACTATGTGAGAGTCCAGCAATGCAGTCATTACGCCATCTGCTGGCCCTTCCCCACTGATTTGGGTTTTGTTTGTTTGTTAGTCTGTTTTTTAGAGAGATTTTTTGCTACAGGGTACGAGCACTAGCAGGAGAGACAGAGAGACAGAAAGCAAGAAATCACCCTCCGGCGGGGGTTGGGGTGGCCACACCACAATCCCTTCTCCTCCATTCTCCTCTTGAGATTTTGGGCATGCACGCACAGATGCCCAGCATGAGTTTTAAGTCTCTGAGTGGGACCAGGACTGGAACCACGGTCAACTATGTGGGAGTCCAGCAACATGACCATCATGCCACCTGCTGGTTCCTACCCCACCCCCACCCCCTGACCCCGTTGAATTTTTTTTTTATTCTTTTTTTTGGGGGGGGGTGGGGGGAGAGGTTTTTCGCTATAGGGCGCGTGCGCTCGCCAGACAGAGAGAGACATAGAGACAGAAAGCTAGAAATCACCCCCCAGGGGGGATGGCCATGCCGCAATCCCTTCTCCTCCATTCTCCTCTCGGGATCTTGGGCACGCACGCACACGCGCCCGGCGTGAGTTTTAAGCCACCGGGTCCGGGACGCGAACCGCGGTCAACTACGCGGGAGTCCAGCGACATAGCCATTACGCTAACTGCTGGTTCCCGTATTGTTTTGACACCTTTGTGGAGATGAATTATATACACGTGGGTCTATTTCTGAACTTCCAGAGGATGAAGCAGACTGCCCAGTTCGGAGGCTGCCCGGCTCGGACGTGTGCTCTCTGGGAGACATGAGAGAAGCTGCAGCTGATTAGCAGCTGCTCACCTGGAGACAGGAGGGAGAACCCGTATGTGCACCACAAGGACTTGAGTTGGGGGAACACAGTAGGGACCACCATGGAATGTGAAAAGCCACTGGGTGGTCACACTGAATCCCTCTGGGGACAGATGGTCTGAGCAGCTCAGACCCTTCTACAGAAGCTGGGTTCTTGGCTTGCCCTCATGGGTACAGGTGGCTGGGTCGGAAAACGAGACCAGCTGCTATTGTGGCCACGTGTTTGGAAGGTGGGTGGGAAGGAGGTCGATAGGCTCCGGGACCACTCCCAGAAAAGGGTAGCCTTTGAGACAAGGAAACATGGCCTGGCCTGGGATACGTCCTTGGGGAGCCCCCTGGGAGGGGCTGCCTCTCTTGGGTCTTTGGGTTATGGGAATGTGTTTGGGGGCAGTTACTCTGGGACACACAATCCCTCCATGTCCTTGCCTTCATGAAAATCTGTTACAGATGCAGAGCTGGCTTCAGGCTAGGGGCGGATGGGAAGGCAAGGGTCTCAGGGCCTTCCTCCGGAGCCCCTGCTGCTGAGGTCACCTGGTGGAAGTGACAGCATTCAGGTGGTTCTAGAGACCAGGCAAAAGCCAGTGGCAGTAGGACTGGAGCTCCAGACAAGGACAAGTGACCAAGAGGGGTCCATAGTGTCAGTCTATCTGCGAGGTCAGACTCCTGCTGGCAGGGTCACCCCAGCCCTACGCTCCCTGACCAGCCACCTAGACAACATCACTGCCACATCTGCATCCAGGGCCATCCTGGGGTGCGCCAAGGTGGCTCCACCAGGGCCCCTGTGCTTTGTCTCCTAGCCTCAGCCATGACCTGAAAGGAGGGCCCATCAGACTCTAGTCAAAGGAGCACTTCACAGCAGTGTCCGCATCATTATGGAACGGGCCCAGAAGCGGCTCCGGTGTCTTGGGCTAACATTGGACGAGTTCCTTTTTCTTCTTCTTCTTTTTTTTCTTTTCCTTTCTTTCTTTCCTTCCCTCCTTCTTTCTTTCTTACTTTCTTTGTGCCACAAGGCACATTCACTTGTCAGAGAGAAACAGAGACAGAGAGAGCGATGGAGAGGGAAAAGCACCTGCCGTGGGGCATGGTCACGCCGCAATGTCTTCTCCTCCCTCTCCCCCTCCTTTGGGGATTTGGGGCCCCCTGCACATGTGCCCAGTGTGTTTCTCAAGTCGCCGGCTCTGGGACTGGAACCACAGGGTTAGGTTAGCCATGTGGGATCTGGCTGTGTTACCCCATGCCACAGAGCCAGCCCAGACCAGCCCCTTTTTTCAAAATGCCTACGGATCCGGGCCCAGAGCCCCAGAAGCCCTTCATGCAGTGTGGGGAGGAAAGGAGGAGAGCAGACGCCAGAGCTGACTGGCTATGCCCGTGGTGCTCATAGACATGTTCCCAACACGGACATGAGGACGTGAGGCCAAGAATGCACAGCGTGTCCTTCCGAAGTACACTGCTTACCGAGCCCCCTAGGATTGCGCTCGCTGGCTTTATGATCGTGTAATTACATACAGCAAAGCCAGCGATGTCACACAGAAGCTCGATTGGCATTGACCAACGTGGGGTAGTGTATCTACCACAGGCAAGACCGAGGACGCTTCGTCGCCCTGAAGAGCTCCCCTGTGTCCCTTTGCAGTGAACAGCCCTCTCCCTGCCCCGACTCCTCCACCACCCCCTAAGAACCACCGATCTAATTTCCGCCACAGTTTTTACCTTTTCTAGAATTTTATGTATTTGGAATTGAATGATATTCGACCTTCTCTGTCTGGCTTCTTCTCCTCAGAAATGTTTTGGGGTTCACCCAGCATATCAGCGGCACATTCCTGCTTCTTTCTGAGGGATATTCCATTGAATGGAAACACCGCACTTAGTTGATCAGCTCACCTGCCCGTGGTTCTTGCACGGGTACCAACTTTCCCCCACGATGAATGAAGTGGTCATGAGTGTTCGTGTTGATGTCTGTCTAGATGTGAGTTTTCATTGCTCTCTGGAAGTAGAACACAGGGTAACGTGGTAAGTGTGGGTTCCGCTCCACCAAAAACCGCTAACTCCCTTCCAAGTGGCTGTGCCCTGCTGCGTTCACAGCAATGCCGAGTGTGCCCCGACCCCTCAGCCGCCCCGCCAGGAGGGGAACGACTGAGTCTCATCTAAGGGAGGTAGCTGTGTTTGACTTTGCTGTTACTGCTCATTAAAATCTTGCACTTGGGGGACCAGCAGTTAGCATAATGGCTATGTCGCTGGACTCCCACGTAGTCGACCGCGGTTTGCGTCCCGGACCCGGTGGCTTAAAACTCACACCAGGCGCATGTGTGTGCGTGCCCAAGATCCCGAGAGGAGAATGGAGGAGAAGGGATTGCGGTGTGGCCATCCCCCCTGGGGGGTGATTTCTCGCTTTCTGTCTCTATGTCTCTCTCTGTCTGGTGAGCGCACGCACCCTGTAGCAAAAACCTCTCAAAAAAAAAAAAAAAAAAAAAAAAAATCTTGCACTCAGGAGCCAGCAGATGGCATGGTGGTTGAGGTGCTGGATTCCCATATAGCCAACTGTGATCTGAGTCCCCGACCTGGCAGCTTGCTGTCTCGCTCCCCCCCCCCATACACACATGTACTCACACACATACAACCTTTCTCTCTGTCTCTCTCAAATTGAAAATAAATAAATAAATAAATAATTCTTTAAAAAATAATCTTGGGACCAGCAGATGGCGTAACGGCTACACCGCGGGACTTTCACATAGTCAACTGTAGTTCAAGTCCCAGACTTGGATGCTTAAAATCCTGCCTGGCGCGTGGGTGTGCGTGCCCAAAATCCTGAGAGGAAAATAGAGGAGAATGGATTGTGGCGTGGCCATCCCCCCCAGGGGATGATTTCTTGCTTTCTGTCTCTTTGACAAGCACACATGCCCTATAGCAAAAATCTCTCAAAGAAACAACAAAAAACTCACACTCAGGCCAACAGATGGCAATGAGATAAAGGCGCTATATCCCACACGACCGACTGGTTCCTGTCCCAGACCTGGTGGCTTGAAAATCACCCCAGGCACATGTGCATGAGTGCCCAAAATCTCAAGAGGAGAAGGAATTGTGGCATGGCCATGCTCCCTGTGGGGCGATTTCTCACTTTCCCCCATCTCTCTCTGTCTCTCTCCGCCTAGTATACACGTCCTATAGCAAAAACTAAAACAAAGTAAAACCTCGCACTCTATGGAGTTATATGATGACTTAAAGATCTCATGTGCCAGAGATGAAAATAATACTACTCAGTAGAATAAAGAACCCTAAATATTAGGCGTTTTCAGAACCAGCACTTGGCGTAATGGCTATGTCACTGGACTTCCATGTAGTTGACCGCAGTTCGAGTCCTGGGCCTGGTGGCTTAAACTCTCGCCAGGCGCATGTGCGTGCATGCCCAAGATCCCGAGAGGAGAATGGAGGAGAAAGAACTGCAGTGTGGCCATCCCCCTGGGGGGGTGATTTCTCACTTTCTGTCTCTCTGTCTTGCTCTGTCTTTCTGGCGAGCGTATGTGCCCTGTAGTGAAAATAATAATAATAATGGGTTTTCATGGCCCCATACATCATTAACTAGTTTTTATTTAATGTAACACTTTCATTCTGATAGTCCCTATTTTTGTTTCATTAATAGACTTTATTTTTTAAAAGAAGTATTTAATTTTATTTATTCATTAATTTATTTTAATTTGACTAGAGAGAGACAGAGAGATGGGGGGTGGTGAGAAAGCAAACCACCATGTCCGGGACTCGAACCATGGTTGGCCATGTGGGAGTGTCCAACACCTTAACCACCACGCCATCTGCTGGTCCCCAGTAGACTTTATTTTTAAGAGTAGTTTTAAGTTTTGGGGACCAGCAGGTGGTGTGGTGGTTAAGGTGCTGGACTTCCCCACATGGCTAGCCATGGTTCAAGTCCTAGACCTGGTAGCTTGCTTTCTCACTTTCTCTCTCTCTCTCTCTCTCTCTCTCTCTCTCTCTCTCTGTGTGTGTGTGTCTCTCTGGTCAAAATAAAATAAGTAAATGAATAAATAAAATTAAAAATAATTTTTAAAAAAGAGCAGTTTTAAGTTTTCAAAAAAACTGGGCAGAAAGAGCAGATATTTCCCTCCCGTAGCCTCTTCTATCCCCAACACAATTCCCTACCATCAACACCTTGTATTAGCGTGGTACTGTGTCACAGTTAATAACTGATGCTGGTCTATTAACTGAAGTCTGTCCTTTGTGCAGGATGTCCCATGGTTTTGACAAATGCGGGGCACGTGGCCACCACTGCAGTATCACGCAGGACGTGTCCCTGCCCTCCAGATCCTCGATGTCCCACCTCTTCGCCCCTCGTCCCCTCTTCCCACCTCTTGTGATAACCCTTCTAAACGACTATTAATGCCCAGTTTTGCTTTTCGAACCAGTTTGCCTTCTTTCTAGTTCCCACAAGGAATGTGTAAATGTCTGACAGACGTTTATTGTATTTTTGTGTGGGTGATTCATTTAACTTTTGGGCGATTATGTTTTGGCAATGGGAGAGCAGAGGAAAATGACAGCAGATAGCACGCGCTTTCCAAACGGAACCTTTGTGTGGTTTCTGGTTTTCCTCCCCATGAACTACAGCAGCAGGGAGGCAGGACTCACTTGTTCGTGGCCTCAATATAGAGACTATTGCTTTGCACAGGGAGGGCTTAATTAATGCTTGTTGGCCCAGTCGTGGATGTGCGCACTGGTAAGAGGCTGCTACTTCGCAGTCTGAGGCCCCATGGGAGGCCGGGGGATTGATTCCTGGCTCACCCTAAAGCCAGGCATTGTGGCACGTACCTGTAGTCCTGGCAGGAGGAGTACTGCACAGTGAAATGATGTCTTTTAAAAAATTGTGGTTGGGGTCAGCAAGTGGCATAGTGGGTGGACTCCCACATGGCCGACCACAGTTCGAGTTCTAGCCTGGAGGTTTGCTTTCTCACTTTCTTTCTCTCTCTGGTGAGCACACATGTCCTGTAGCCAATTAAATAATAATTATTAGTATTATAATTAAATAAGTAATTTTTTAAAAATTGTTGTGGGCTAGCAGGTGGTGCAGAGGTTAAGGAGGCCGGATCCTACATGACTAACTTCATGGTTCGAGTACCAGACTCAGCGGCTGAAAAATCACAGTGGGTGCATGTGCGTACGTGCCCAAAACCTCAAGAGGAGACGGAGGAGAAGGGATTGTGGGTTGGTTATCCTCTCTGGGAGATGATTTCTCACTTTCTCTCTCTTTCTCTCATGCTTTGTCTCCAGCAAGCACATACACCCTATAGCAAACTTAAAAGAAAAATGAAAAAAGGTGACTAAATAGAAAAACATACCTTTTTAAAAAATTTTTCATTGTTCCCAAGCAGTGGTTTGAGGATTACATAATAAGCTCAAGAAACTGCAGTGAGTAGGCCCAGCTGCCTCGTAAAGCAATTCACAGAATCAAAGACTCTTAGAATGATCCGCAGCCCACCCAGGTCTGCTTGCATTCCCCACACATGGCACAGCAAAGGTGCCGACTTCGTACACTCACTGAGCACTCAGCCTCACTAAGCACTCACCACTCTGTTTTTATTTGTTTTTTTTCTATTTTGTTTTTTTCTTTTTGAGAGGTTTTTGCTATAGGGTGCATGCACTCGCCAGAAAGACAGAGAGAGACAGAGAGACAGAAAGCGAGAAATCACCCCCCAGGGGGGATGGCCACACCACAATCCCTTCTCCTCCATTCTCCTCTCGGGATCTTGGGCACACACGCCAGACGTGAGTTTAAGCCACTGGGTCCGGGACTTGAACTGCAATCAACTACATGGGAGTTCAGTGACATAGCCATTACGCCAACTGCTGGCATGGGCACCACTCTGAACTCAGTGATCCCAGACATTTAAGGCAGTCGGGAGCAAGCTCTGTCCCTACCCTCCAAGACAGGGTAAGGAGGAGGGGACAAGCAGCAGGAGCACAGGTGTAGCAGAGTGGGAAGCGAGAACACGTGTATTGAGGTTCTTCCGGAAACTCGAGTGGGGACTGGTCTCCCTGTCGCCGACTGTGGGAACCAGTGCTTTATCTATTTAACGAACTTCCCCACCCTTCTTTTTTAAGTTTTTGTTTGTTCTACTGATCAGAGAGAGAGAGAGAGAGAGAACACACCCCTAGTGGGGTTTCGTGTGAGCCACTCCCAGCTTCAACAAGCCCCAGATCAGGCTTGGACACTCAGGGGTCTCCAGATGTGAACCTGGAACCTTCTCATGTGGGTCAGCCTCATAGAGCATAGCATTTTACCACTGCCACTGTCTGCCCTCCACCCCTTTTCTCCGATCACAGACCCTCTCCTTCTGGCTGTAAGGGTGGACACAGGACCAGGACTCGCTAACCGAAGTACCCTTTTGTCTGGCAGCACCCCGCATCAAGCATATTAACCCACCTGGGCTGATCAGTCCCACGTCTTCCCTGGAGTTGATACAGGGACACACAGAGAGAAATCCTTCGGCCGCCTGCTGCCTAGGCTGAGCTGCCGCTGCTGTCCAAGCCTCCTGCCACGTGGAACAGGCTCCCTGCAGCCAGAGGGCTGCAGTCCACACTCAGAGGGAGTGAGCCCTGGCAGGTTTGAACCCTGGCAGGTTTGAGCCCCAGGCTTCCGTCCCAAAGGTTCAGGTCCCTGAAGCATTTCTTTCATTTCACCAGCTATCCCAGGGTCTTTTCTAGGCTCGTGAATCAACAATTCCTCTTGCTATTTTTTAAGTAGTGTGAATTTATTTGCTGTCATTTGCAACCTAAAGAATCCTGCTCTGATACATTCTCCTTCCTGAAATCTTTTAATCAGTGAGTGTAAGAGTCACTGAAGCTAGACTTCATGAGATTTGGGAATGTGGCTGGAAGAAAGGAAAACAAAGACGAGCTGAAATAAATACACAAATAAAAATGCAAAATCCCAGCAGTATTATTTACATTGTAGTCTATGTACTCCCTGGATTTGTGAAATCCAGATGTCTAGGGTGGATAAAGGGAGGGGTGCATGGAAGGTTAGGGGGGAATGGAGGAAAGGTAGGAGGGAAGGGTGGGTGGGAGGTGGATGGAGGGATGGAGGGTGGGTAGGGAGGTGGGTGGAGGGATGGAGGGTGGGTAGGGAGGTGGATGGAGGGATGGAGGGTGAGTAGGGAGGTGGATGGAGGGATGGAGGGTGGGTAGGGAGGTGGGTGGAGGGATGGAGGGTGGGTAGGGAAGTGGATGGAGGGATGGGTAGGGAGGTGGATGGAGGGATGGAGGGTGGGTAGGGAGGTGGGTGGAGGGATGGAGGGTGGGTAGGGAAGTGGATGGAGGGATGGGTAGGGAGGTGGATGGAGGGATGGAGGGTGGGTAGGGAGGTGGGTGGAGGGATGGAGGGTGGGTAGGGAGGTGGATGGAGGGATGGATAGGGAGGGTGGCGGGATGGAGGGTGGGTAGGGAGGTGGGTGGCGGGATAGGTGGGTGGCGGGATGGAGGGTGGGTAGGGGACAGATGATAGAAGAATGGGCAGCCACAGGCCCATGTACAAGACGCGCTCACTGATCGAGAGGGCATACGCCACTAACTGGGGGTGCTCAGGCAGACCAGGCCTTCCCAGAGTGTCTAGACCTTTGCCAAGTACCCTGGTTTAGACAGGTGGCTCTTGGCCTGGCAGAATCAGGTATGGGGGATTTAGCCAGCCAGGCGGCCCCAGCTCCCAGCATTTCTGTGTGACAGTGTCTGATGCAATATGTGAGAACAGAGGGGACGTTCTGAGCCACAACGGGGCTGAGTCACCCGGGCACTGTGGCAACTCTATTTCTGCCCTCAAGGATCCAAGAAGGACATTCAGGACCCGATTGGGCTCCACTAATCCTCCTGGATAATTGCAGTGAATCAGAGAGTAAGGGAGGAGCTCTAGAATGAAACCTAAAAGCCCTCTTGAGGTCAGAGAACCCCGAAGAGAAAGACTGTCCCCAGCCCTGTGCAGAAAAGGAAGGAGCTTGGTCCTTAGTTCATGGACAGAGACTAACCTGCAAACCTGCACGCGGTCAACGTGTGGCTCAAAGGAGCGAGCAGGGGTTGGGAGAAGGCTCCAGCCGGCACCCCGTGATCTACTGCCCCATGCTGCTCCTGCTGCTCCTGCTTCATCTGTGGGCTCCTCTCTGCTCCCAGCGAGCTGCTGGCTTCTGCCCACCTCCTGGGGGTCAGGCAGGAACCGGCCCCCGAGTGATAATACCTTTGGTAAAGGAGAAAATGTTAAGTGAGTCGTGGCCTGGGCATCCCCAGACTTCCTCCAGTTCACTTCAGCAGCATGCACTTGACTGTGTTTCCTGCCGAGCGAACCTCCTTCCCGCGAGGTCCTCCTGCAAGGCTCTGTGAGGTCCTGCCAGGTCTCAGGGGACTCGCTCGGTGTGTTTGCTGCTGTTCGTAAGGGGAGTCAAATGTGTCCTCTACCAGGAGTCATGCAAGGTCTGCGTGTTAACAACTTCCCTTAAAAATCCTTTCCGTGAGGCCAGCAGGTAGCATGATGGTTAAGGCACTGGACTCCCACATGGCTGCCTGTGGTTTGAGTCCTGGATCTGACAACTTGCTTTCTCACTTTGCCTCTCTCTCTCTCTCTCTCTCTCTCTCTCTCTGTCTCTGTCTCTCTGGCAAGCACATGTGTCCTATAGCAAATTTTAAAATAATAATAATACTTCTTTAAAAAAAATTTTTTTTTCCTTTCCGTGTTATCAAAATCAGCACTGCCGGTGGTGATCGGCTGGGGTTAGGAACAGCGCAGGTGTCCTCACTGTTCCTTGGCCAGGCCTCTGGCGCAGCCTCCCTGGCAGGTAGAGGTGCGCTCTCATTAAGAGGCATGAGCTGTTTGCTGCGGGGATGGGTCCACCTGTGGCCCGGCGACTGGGGAGCTGCCTGCCCACCTAGACACCCAGTCTTCCTGGCGAGTCCAGCAGCGGCCACAGCCTGCTGGCTGCTCTGCCCTCCTTTGCTCTCCACCTGACTCATAGCTCCCGTAACTCGGCAAGAGCTTCCAAAGGCAGAGCCAGCCGCCGGGCTGGATGTGGGCTGGAGGAGTTCTGTTTTGCAAATAGCAGATGAGGTAGCGTTTATGGACATGCACCATCTACCCAGGTCTCGTTATCGTCACAAACATCCCTCCATGAATCGAGAAGCAAAGGGCCTCAGAGTCTCGCCCAAGGTCACTCAGCAAATCAGAGACAGAATCGGGATTCAGAGTTGGCTCCGAGGCCCCTGCTCTTTCTACGGTAGGTGCCAACTTCCTTGCCTCAACTGGGAGAGCGGCCATCGAGTCACACTGGCACCTTCAGCTCTCTGGGTCTTACAGCGCGAGGAATATTCCATTCCTTCTGTAAGTGCTTGTAAGTGGACTGGTGGGCCAGACCTGGGTTCTTGTTTTCTCCTGAGCATCAGACCCACCTAGCCTCCTCACGGCTCCAGGCATGGTCTACACACCACAGTCTCACCCCAGGGCTGTCAGAAGGCAGAACCTCAGGCCCGCCCGGACCTACTGAATTGGAATCTGCATTGACCCAGATCCCGGAGAGGCACTGCCCTAAAGGAGCATTCACATTCTCAGGTTCCAGCCCTGGGGAGTCCAAAGTGCACCCAGGAACCTTGTGCGTGACAAGTATGCAGGGCCTTCAACTGAACTTCACTGCTGTGCGCCAGCCCAGGGCCTTCGGGGAAAGCCCAGGGATGGGTGATGGGAGTTCAGTTGTCACAGGGTGGTGCCTGGGTTGGGAGGAAAAGGGCTCCTTCTCTGACGGAGTGGGGGCTTTCACGGCCCTCCTGCCTCAGCTTTCTCCCGCCATTGAGGTCTCTGTCAGGTACAGGTTGTCGCCTGCCCTGGAGTCAGTCCCAGAACAGTCTGTCTTGCCACAGTTTCTTTGTGGCGAGTAAGTGTGAATGAACTCAAGAGAAAAAGAAATGTATTGGCAGAAACCAGGGAATCTCACAGAACTCAGCGGCAGTAAGTGGGCCTACCAAGGCTGCTGAGAACTGACCCAACACCTCTTTCTCAGTCCCCCTTAAATCCACAGGGCATCAATCCGCTTGTTAAGCTTCTCCTTTGTCCTTCACCTGGAAATGGACTTTTCCTGCTTCTCTGCACACACCATCTATAATCCTGCATCCCACCCCACCTCTATGCCCGTGGACCTACCTGGGAGGTGCCCCTTTCGACGGGGTCAGCTATGACCAGCAGAGCACAAGGCAGGTAACAGAAAGCTAACAGAGGTGGCAGAAATACCCGTACTTGGGCCGGCAGGTGGTGAGCTGGCTAAGAGTGTGGGACTCCCACATGGCCTACGGTAGTTCAAGTCCTGGCCCTAGTGGCTTGCTTTCTCACTTTCCCTCCTCTATCTCTCTTTCATTCTGTCCCTCTCTGGTCAAATTAAAATAAATAAAAGAAAAAAGAAAGAAAGGAAGACTCCATTAAACAAAATAATAAGAAGCCATTGTTTTGAATTTAGCTCCTACATTAAGAGCTCAGTAGATCAGACCAAACTGAAATGGTGTCACAAGTGCTAAATGCCACATAATCAAACTACTAATAAAACTCTAGCAAAGCATATAGATCCCCAGACCAGTGTGCATGCGTGTGCATGTGTGTTTTCTCCCTGAGAATAGGAGATGCCAGTCTATCTGAGTTAGTATAATGAGGAAGTCCCCTCTGCTTTAACCCTCGCAAAGAGGTAACTTGATGTTAACCAGCTGTCCTTTTTCTATTGCTCTGCTTCCTGTTCCCACCTTACAAAACCGCTGTTCTGTTACTTTCTTGTGGCATTTGAGAACAAATAAATGTGTTTATAATGGTGACAGAGAGTGAGAGCAATGCCTAAAGTTAGGGTCAATCTCTCAAAAGTTGAGTGGTTGAGGGACCAGCAGATGGCATAGTGGTTAAGTTGCTGGACTCGCATGTAGTTGATCATGGTTCCAGTCCCAGACCCGGATGCTTACAACTCATGCCGGACGCATGTGCATGCATGCCCTTAATCCCAAGAGGAGAATGAGGAGAAGGGCTTATGGCATGGCCATCCCCCAGGCGGGTGATTTCTCGCTTTTTGTCTCTCTGTCTCTCTGGTGAGCATACAAGCCCTATAGCAAAAATCTCTCCCCAGGGGGGAAAAAATTGAGTGGTTGACCAGAAGGGGGAGAACTGTTAAATTAAGTTCCTAAAGCTGCCTCTGTACATATTTGAAGTTTGGTCTACGGGTGTCTCTTTAACAGAACTGTAACCTCAGTGGATGTGTCAACACGATGTAACCTACTCTTGGGGCAGGTAGCCGCCTCTCGGCCAAGCACAGCAGCCAGTGCTCAAACCGTGTTCAGCTCCGTGTTGATAAATCTTACCCGAACATGCGGCAGTCCCAGCCTATTCTGATTCTGGGATCTGTTTGATTAGCAATCTTTGCTCAATTAAACTCTGTTAAATTAAATTTGTCTTAAGTTTTCTTGAGGCTGGCCCCATAATATGGTAAAGTATTATGCACAGAAAGCTAGAGCCTCCTTGACCTATCGCAGTTCATATCCTGATGCTGGTAACTTGAGAAACACTCTGGGCATGTATGTGCCCATGTCCATAATCCCAACAGGATGGAGAGATGGAGGAGAAGGGATTGCGGTGTGTCCACACTCCTCTGGGAGGTGCTTTCTTTCTCTAAGGAGCAAACGCCTTCTAGCAATTAGATAAACAAATAAGACTTTTTTTCTAACATCCACAATTTACCCTCAGTCAAGGCAGCTATCAGAGCAACAGGATCATAATTCTGCTCTCTGGGAGCCTCCCAAAATACCAGTCTCCCACAGACAGCCTCACAGGGAAGGCAGGGCAGTGAGCACACCCGCTTCAGAGGTGAGGAAAGTGAGACACAGAACGGTCTGGAGGCCACCAGTTTGTCCGTGGCAGAGGTTGACTCTGGTATCCAACTCCAGTGCCCCAAAGGGAATAAGAGAGAAAGGAACAGAGAGAGAGGGAGAGGCAGAGAGAGGCAACGGGTTGGTGGGGATCAGAGGTGTACTTCCTTGTCCCGGTGACCAGACCCCAGGTTCTCAGTCCCACTGCTCTACAATCATCTGAAGAACTTTCCACAGTGTGGGTGGTAGTCCCACTCCATACCCATTAAGTCAGAATATCCATGACTGGGCCAGGTCTTAGGGTCTTGGTCTCAGTATCTCTGACTGTAAAATGGGCACCCCATCATAGTGTCATCGTGAGGATT
Source organism: Tupaia tana (assembly GCA_026018925.1). Taxonomy (NCBI): domain Eukaryota; kingdom Metazoa; phylum Chordata; class Mammalia; order Scandentia; family Tupaiidae; genus Tupaia; species Tupaia tana. The sequence goes on from JAKSZU010000010.1 coordinate 30,199,171, forward strand.
TAATGAAGTCGCTTGGCAGGAGCCTTTCACACAGGGCCTGTAGGTAGTAAGCACCCAAGAACACTGACTCTAATTCCTACTATCCCAAAGGATCATTACAACTACCCAGGGCACAGGTGGTGTTACCCGAGGATGTAGAAGAGCAAATTCTGACTTGTGTGCTTAACTTCCCAAGGCCTCCTAAGTCGGAGTTGGCAGGGCTGAGATTTGACCGCAGAGTGTAACCCGAGTCGAGCATCTGTACTGTTGCCTCCTAGAGCTGTTGGGACCCACTCGTTCTTCCACAACTTGCTGTCCTGACATTAGCCATGACACAGCTGCCCAGGGAAAACTCACTGGGCCCTTCTCACCCTCACTGCACACGTAGGCTCTTTGCTTCACTCGATACTGGGAGTTGAGGGGCTCATGTCCACAAGAAAGACAGAAGTCTAGTGAGAATCCAAAACCAGGAACTTGAGATGAGACTTCCTGAAGCCTGCACTGGGCTTCTAGAAGGCCCAGGACACCAGGCTTCACCTCACCCTTGACCGCTCCTCAACGTTCACTCCCCAGCTCGCTCCAGGAATCAGTTTCTCTTCCTGTAACCCCCTGTCCACTTTGCCCTCGAGCTCACACAGCAGCTCCTGCCCCCAAGCCATGGGTCTGAGAGCCCCTGCTGACTCCCACAGTAGTCACCTCCTAGTCTCTCGTGGCCTTATCAGCTTTTGGCCTTTCAGCATCTACTCCCATTGCCAAACACCCAGGCTCTTCATGTGCCCCACTTCAAATCCTGGAGCGGGCGTGCTCTCAGGAGAACGAGTATTGCTGGCACAGAGTGGTTCAGTTTGGGCGGAAATTTGCATGCAAGGCCAGCTCATAGCATGGCAGCCTGCCCCTTGAGTGAGCATCCTTGACCGCCTAGTCCCTGATGCCCCACAGTGGGAAGACAGGGTAGTAGGGAAGGGGGACTGGCAGAGAGGCAAATACTGTTTCCAGGGCCTGCCCCTCCAGCAGGGCTGTGGACAGGTCCTTTATAAACCCTGGCCCCTTTATATTCCACTCACCTCCCTCCCCATAATTTCCACCAGCTATCTGGATGTGTGCTCGCCAAGATAAAGGGCTATAATCCAGAGTCTCCTAGTATTATTTTCATTTACAGTTTTCATTATTATTTTTAAATTTTTATTCATGTAAAATATGCTAATATAAGTCGAAGAGTACTGCAATTCCAGAAGTACCTTTCCTATCTGCCGGTCCCAAACTACAGCCCAACCAACACCTCAATTTTAGACTTCTGACCTCCAGAACTGTAATACCTTTGGGTTGTTTAAACCACTTGGTTAGTGGTAATTTGTTACAGCAGCCCTAGGAAACTCATACAGTATTCCTCTTTAAAAAAAGAATTTATTTTATGAACTGAATGCTTTATAAGTCCTCATGTTTCCCTTGTTTATTTCCCTTTGGGCTTTGTGGGTTTTCAGTAAAGTTCCACTTAAAAACTCCTGCCAGCATTCTCTAAGCCAAGGGAAACACAGAAGTGGGAACCCACTTTGCCCACGCTTAGCCAGAGAGAATTATGACGGAGGGTCGGGTGTGTGGTTGAACGGGGTGCTGCAACCTACTGGCTCCATCACTTTGGGAAAGTTACTTCATTCCCTAAGTCTGGATCTCTGCACGTGCGAAATTCACTCACCATTCACTCCACAAAGGGTTTATTAAGCTCTTACTATGTGCCAGGCTCAGAGACTCAGCAATGCACCAAAGAGGCAAAAGTCCCTCTTCTCATGGAGCTTGTATTAGAGATGGAAGGATAGAAAATAAAAAGACCCATAAGTAAATAGATAGCATGTTTGTCAGAAGTTCCAAGAAAAAAATAATAAAGCAAGGGAACAACCCAAACTCCTCTGCTAGGTAAGTGGATAAAGAAGCTGTGCTCCACCCAAACCACGGACTACTACACAGGAGTGAAAAAGAGTGAACTACTGACGTCCCCACTTGCGTGGCTCTCAAGGGAATTGTGCTGAGTGGACGAAGTCAACCTCAAAAGGTCACATACCATATGATTCTATTTATGTGTCATTCTCAGGATGTCAAAATTACAGAAATGGGGGACAGATTACAGGTCACCAGGGTTAGGGATGGGTGTAAGTGAGAGGGGTGGGTGAGACTATAAAAAGGGTAGCAATGAGAGATCCTTGTGGAGATCAAATAGTTCTGTACCTTGACTGCAATGTGATTATACAAATCTGCATATGTATTAAAATGGCATAAAACTATACACTGTTCATTTCCTTTGGAATTTCCATTTCCATTTGCTTTGATGTTGAATCACAGTGATGTAAAATACAACCGTTGGGGGAAACTATCTTTGCAGCTTACTGTGAATCTTTAATTATTCTGAAATTAAAAGTTTAAAAGATGTGTAAGGAGGGACCAGCAGATGGCATAATGGTTACATCACTGGACTCCTACAGAATTGACCATGGTTGGAGTCCTGGACCCAGTGGCTTAAAACTCACGCTGGGCGCATGTGCATGTGTGCCCAAACTCCCAAGAGGAGAATGAAGGTGGTGTAGCCATCCGCCCTGGGGGGGTTATTTCTCACTTTCTGTCTCTCTGTCTCTCCAGTGGGTACATGCACCCCATAGCAAAAATCTCTCTCAAAAAAAAAAATTTTAAAAAATACATACTAAAGCAGGAAAGGAAATATATGTGGGTAGCAGGTGTTGAAATTTTGGACGGTGTATCCCGTATGTTACTACCTCAGAGGCAGCTGGGTGCTTTAAATGAGATATGACATGAACCTAGAAAGCTGCACAAACTCAGTAAGTACAAGTTCTGTTTTTGTTCTGTTGAGTTTCGTGTGTGTTGTGCTTAACTCCATTTTTTTTTCCTGTGTGTGTGTGTGACAATAGTACTTGGTTATATTTTTTTTCTAAGTCCATAACTCCTAGAGATATACAATGAAATACTTGTAGATAATACAACGTAAGGTCTAAAACTTCGAAATAAAACAGGAAGAGTCGCTCCGAAGCAGTGAACACGAGGCGTGATGGTTTACATCTCCAACAGACAAGTATTGGCCAGCCGGAGTCAGTCTTCATGGAGGTTATCTTTGATAACAGATTTTTTTCTGGGGAATAGCCGTGTTTGTAGTTTTGTTTTTTCAAAACTCTGCTTCAGCGAGGTGTGAAAAAGAGAAGAGGCTATGGGAACTCATCTGATATGATGACAGAAGAAGGCCACCCAGAAACCCTCCCCAAAGAATGGGTCGAATCAATCATCTGTGTGGCCCCAGAGCCCCCGCCCCCAGGGCTGGTGAATGAGGAAGGTGAACATCTGCTCTAAGAAGTAGACAACTGGACGTGCACATTCCTAAGAGGGGAAAGCCATCAGGAAGGAGAGGTCTGACCACGCCAGACAAGTTAGATGAGTGTGCCCGTCCGAACAGGATTGCTCTGTGTCCTCACAGGATTGCTCTGTGTCCTCACAGATGAATGAGGTCATGCCGGGAATTCCCTCCGCAGGGATCTTGCCTGACTAATACGCAGTTCGATAAATGTACATGTTTGTCTCATTACCTTTTTTGTATAGTTGATTAAAGTATTGGTACAGTTTTTTTTAATTTTTAATTTTTTATTTATTCAATCATTTATTTTAATTTGACCAGAGAGAGACAGAGGAAGAGAAAGAGAGAGAGAAAGTGAGAAAGCAAGCTACCAGGTCTGGGACTCGAACCATGTCGACCATGTGGGAATGTCCAGCGCCCTAACCACCATGCCACCAGCTGGTCCCTTGGTACAGTTTTAATAAGTAAATATTTTTAGGTTGCAGAACTGACTCATCTTTGTATAATTAAATCACAAAACGCAGGCCAAGTGGTCGCATGGTGGTTAAAATGTCTGGATCCCATGTGACCGACTACACAGTTTGAGTCCTAGGCCTGGTACCTTGAGAAATACACTGGGCGTGTGCGCGTGCAGTCCCAAAATCCTGTGAGGAGAGTGAAGGAGAAGGGACTGTACTGTGGCCTCCTCTGGGGAGTGCACTCGCTGTGCTTGCTCTGGCTTTCAGCAAGTGCACACTCCCTGTAGGAAAATTATAAAACAATAAAAACCCATACAAACTGAATCTGGGGGCCGGCAAGTGGCATGGTGGTAAAAGGCTCTGGACTCCCACATGGCCGACCACGGTTCAAGTCTCAGACCTGGTAGTTTGCTTTCTCACTTCCTCTCTCTCTCTCTGTCTCTCTCTGATCAAACTGGAAAATAATAATGATAGTAATAATAAATAAAGTTAAATAAAATAATTGTTTAAAAAAAACTGAATCTGAAGAAAATCAAAAGTTGTATATTTAGTACTGTGTCGCTTTTTTCAACCTTTGAGATAACTATAAATTGTTCATTTGTTTTCATTTATAAATAAATTATATCTATTTTAATAATGTGCGTATAGTAAGAAAAAAAAAAAACAGGAGGAAAAGAACATACTGGCTGTGGGTGGGCAGGACTAATGATGCCTTGGTGTTGGGCTTCTATTGAGCTGGTCTGGTGAATTAAAATTATTTTTGTCTTTTATTTCTGCTAGAGCGAGTGCATGTGCACAGGACAGTGAGAAAGCGAGAGGGAGACGTACACCCTCCATGAGTCAAGTCACATCGTGGTCCCTTTCCTCCAATCATTCAGCCTATCAGTTCCTGGGTACTTGTGTGTGTGCCCGGAGGGTTTCAGACAGTCTGAGTTGGCAAGCTGAACCACGGTCACCACATTGGATCCAGCTTCTGTTGAACAGCACATTGTGGACAGTTCAATTTATTTGTCAACTTGACTGGCCTAAGGGGTATCCAGATAGCTAATAAGGCCTTATTTCTGGGTGTGTCTGTGAGGGTGTTTCCAGAAGAACTTAGCATTTCAATCAGTGGACTAAGTAAACAGATCTGTCCTCACCAATGTCGGTGGCATCCTCCAATCTAATAAGGGCCTACCAACAATAAGACAGAGAAAGGGCAGTCACTCTCTGTGTGAGTGGGGACATCCATCTTTTCCCACCCTTGGACATCAACTTCCCTGGTTCTCAGACCTTCAGGCTTGGACCTCCAACTTGTAGATGGTCTATCATAGGACTTTAGGCCTCCACACCCAGACAAACCACCCTGCCCACCCCAAAATAGTCTCTTTCTATATATTTGTGCATGTCCTGTTGGTTCTGTTTCTCTGGAGCACCCTAACTAGTGCAGTGGTAGTATCCCTTGAATTCTGTCACTAGGACACGCAAGCTCTCCTTCCCAGTGGACTCCAAGCAAGCCAGTTCTTGGAGTATCCAGATCCATGAGGTCAAGGCCAGACTCTCATTGTCAGTTCTCCGTGTCACAGGGGAGGAGACACACCTTCTCTCTCCTTGGACTCGCATCCTTGTGGGGTGTTCATAGGAGCTGACCTGAAAAGCGTCCCTCTTTCTCCTTTTCAACTTGAGGCTGTTTTCTGGTCTAATGTTTGGAGTTATTTGGGTCCTTTTCCCTTTTCTAGTGATCTGCTCACTAGAAAATCCAGATCTGAAGGGAGGTAGGTTGGCAGAGCACAAACTGGTTCCAAGAGCAGAACCTTTCCTCCCCACAAGCAAATCCTTGTGAGGCACCCAAATGTACGAGACAGACGACCTTTCGACAGTTTCACTGTCATCTTGGGGGAAGCGCTTCCCTTCTCTTGCACAGCCCTCTGGAGATGGTCTCTGCATGTACATTCCTTTTCATCTTAAAAAGGTGGCTGCATAGGACTCTCTCCCTGGCTCTTTTCACTTAACAGTGTATCTTAAAGCTCTCTTAAAGACCATTGGCTATCAGTACCAATAGAGGCCTCTCATCACTTTTCACCTACTTCATGTTCCAAATGTGTGAACCATATCTACTTTTTTTTTTTTTTTTTTTTTTTGAGAGTTTTTTGCTATAGGGCACATGTGCTCGCCAGACAGATAGCAACAGAGACACAGAAAGTGAGAAATCATCGCCCCTCCCTGGGGGGGGGGGGGGGGAGGGAGGGAGATGGCCACACCTCAATTCCTTCCTCTCCATTCTCCTCTTGGAATCTTGGGCACACATGCACACGTGCCTGGCGTGAGTTTAACCCACCGGGTCTGGGACTCAAACCACGGTCGACTACGTGGGAGTCCAGAGACACAGCCATTATGCCAACTGCTGGTCCCAAATCATATCTACTTTTTAAACCAGTTTTGGTTTGTTTCTGGTTTTTTTTTTTTTTTTTTTTTTTTTTTCAGTTTGTTACAGAGCATGTACTCTCACTGGAAAGAGACACAGAGAAAGTGGGAATCACCCCCTCCCCACGAAGTCATGTGTTTGACACACATTTCTCATCTCCCCAGAGGGCATGGCCATGACATAATCCTTTCTCCTCCATTCTCTTCTTAGGATTCTGGGCACAAATATTGTTTTTTTTTTTAAGCCACCAGGTCTGAGGCTTGAACCACACAGTCAGTCATGTGGGATCTAGCTTCTTTAACCACCATACCACCTGTTGGTCCAGGACCAGTAGATTGGCTTCATCGCTTGTTGGACCATGTCTATTTTTTAACCAACTGTCTATGATGGCTTAGGTGGGCTTCAAGATTTCTCACCCCAAATGCCGTTCCAGCTGATGCCCACACTCAGCCTCTCCACCCACCGCCTCTGACCAACGGCTCAGCTGCTGCCTCTCACTGGGCTCTGACCTCATCTTTAGAATGAGTGGGGCTCTTCCAAGGTTCCTTCTACTGGGTTGTCTGAAAAGTCATGACATATTTTTTCTGTTTTTCTATGCAGAAATGTATCGTGACTTTTCTGGCAACCCAATAGTCCAACTGCAGCCTCTGACCCTTACATTTGAGAAGAGCTGGACCCAGTGTCCTCATCATCCCCTCTTGGCATGGCCTGAAGACCTTGCAGGGTGGGTGGGAGGGACACTGAGGCTGAGATGGATGAGCCTCCGGGGCAGGGCCGTCTCAGACCCCTGGAGACCCGCCTGCCCTACCTCCTCCCTGGAAGAAGCAGCACAGACAGCTCACGTAGAGGCCCTTCTGCTGTGATGGACCTGGCTCTGCCCTCCCCTGCCCTTTCCACTTGGGGCTGAGCCTCTGATTCATTCTCCAGTTTAATCTCTTTTATTCATTTTTTTTAACTTTCCAGAGGGTGTGTGTACTCACCGAGAGAGACAGACAGAGGGAGAGGAGAAAGCACCCCTCAATGGGGCATGGTTATGCTGCAATCACTTCTCCATTTTTTCATCCTGCTGGGATTTGGGGACATGCATGGATATGCATGTGGGGTGTTCTTCAAGCTGCCTTGTTTTTCTAGGATTTGAACTGCCTGGTCAGCCACGTGGGCCCTGGCTCCCTTAAGCACCCCGTCATGAGGCTGGCCCTGCTCTCCTTCCTTGTGTTCCCCGTGTGGAGGGCTAATGTCCTGCCTCTGTGGAGCAGATTGTATCTGATCATCCAGAGTCCATGGCTGCCTCTCCTGGATGATGGCCCACAGGTCCCCACAGCCTGGGGACCCTGCCTTTGAGGAGGGGGCAGCTAACTTCAAGCTTATGACAAGAAGCTGCTTGGACAGGAAGCAGTGGCAGGATGATGAGGCCACCAGCAGGCTGGAAGACGCCCCAAATCCCTCATTGCCCCCCCGACACACATGCCTAACCAAATCCAGCACTAACTGAACCAAGCCAAAGCTCTTGGCAATTTTCCTGCAAAGCTGGGCAGGCCAGGCGGGGCCTGGAGGGTGCTCACCCCACTGTCCCAGAGAGGGCTGGGGCGGCAGCTGGAGGAAACCCTGCCCCACAGCCACCTGTGCTTCCTTCTGGGAAGAGCCAGGGGGGCATTCTAGGGGTGCATGCAGCTGGGCTGGAGGTGATGGGGAGCCTGAGCCTATAATCCCTTCACCCCTCCCAGTGCCCCCCCCCACCTCCTCACCCCGAAATAAGGACCTGGCAGGAAAGGTAATTCTATCTCCTGACGTTGGCAGCCCTCACCCTCCAGACTGCCTCCAGCCTCCAGGGAGGTCGGGGGAGGCTAACTCCAGAGGACGCCCCCACCCCCGCCCACCAGGCTGTTCCTGGGAGGGCACTTCAGAGGGGCTGCCAGGAGGAGCGAGGCCAGGCTGAAGTCCGCCTTGACCTCTTCCTCGCTGTTTCTGTTTCTTTCTCCTCTCTCCTAGTGGCCTCCCCATGGCTGACTGCCTCTGCCGCTGTCTCTGCCCATCTCACGCGGGCTGATTCCATGTCTGTGCTGGTCTTTCTTCTCTGTCTCTGGTTCAGAATCACTACCCTGCTTACTGTCTCTCTGAAGCTCCCAAGATCTCTCTGTGTCTCTGTCTCTCATGCACTCTCTCCTACCCGTCTTCCCTCTAGCAAGCTCCCTCACCCCAGGTTTTCTCTTCCTGAAAAGATATTCATCCCTCCTCTGCCAAACTCCCACCCTCTGCAGTTCCTGGGAAGGAAGTTTGGGGACCCAGAGGTCAGGCCACGAGAAGCCACACAGGGAAGCAATCACGGGCTCCCACCGGGGTCGTGGCCCCTTCACTTGAGCATGATCTCTTTGTAATGCATCCCACGTGGAGTTACAACCCCGGTCCTGCTGTCCCCCAGGGCCCCTTCCTTCCGAGGAACTTGGTCATCCCAGAGCTTCTCGTCTTAGTCTTCCTCTCAAGGAGCGCAGGAAGGGATGGAGGGCTGGTTCCTGCCGGCAGGATCTGAAGGCGGCGGACTGCGCTTCCTGGCTTTTCCCACAGCTCACCCAGCCCACCAAGGTCTGGAGCTGACCGTGTTTGGCACACGCTGGGCTAGAGAATGGCATAGTGGTGGCCATGAGGGTGGGGTTGTTAGGTGTGCCGAGGAGACCCTCCTCATCTGCGGGAATGCATTTGGCACCCGGGACTTCCGCTGAGACTGGGAGTGAAGGGTGGTCCTGGGCAGATGTGTTGCCCAGCCCTGGGCCTCGTGCCCAGGCTGCAGCCCAGCTGGCCTCAGCTTCAGCTGGCAGCGTCGGGTCGTGTTCATCGCCTCTGCCCTGCCTGTGGCCTCCGGTTCCACCTGGCACACAGACCCAGTGCCCCAGGCATCTCTCAGCAGCTGCCCGAGACCTTCCAAGTTCATGCCTTTGCAATTTCCAGTCCTCCAGCCGCCCAGGCCCCATTTTAACTGGAAGCAGGTTGGCATAGACCCTAACGAGAGCTCCCAGCCAACGTCCTCACCATCCAGCTTTCTATTCTGAAGCCATCTCATGCCAGTCCCACAGAAAAGGAACCCAAATCAGCAACAAGAAGAAAGAAGACCAACAATAAAACCGGGGTGGACCTACATGTGTGTGCCAGGCCCTTGGGTGGGGAGGGCTCAGAGCTCATTCCTGGCCAGTGACAAACATGGAGCATCTTTGACTTCTCTGAGCTTCTGATCCAGTTACCAAGGCTGAAGGCTTCTCCTTTGCCGAGGCTGAGGGATCACAGAAAGTTCCAAAAACAACAAGAGGGCTTGAGGTTGGAAAGTGTAGTTCAGAGATTTTGCACATGTTTTTGTAAACGATACATGAACGTTCATCCTTGTAAATGGGAAAACTTGGATGATGAAAACAATGCAGCAAGCAAGGGTAAGATATGGTGTCGATTGCTGGCTCAGACCGGCAGTCTTTTCAGAAAAGCCCTTGTCCCCTTTGTGACTGGTCTTGAAGTCGGTGTTGGGGCTATTTCCGGAGGATTTGGTGGGGGGAGGGTTAGTAACATCACGTCTCTTTGCAACTTAATTTGTAGAAGTTCTGAAAGGTTCAAGAAAGAATTTGTTTTTAATAATCTTTTGATTCTCTAAAAAGAATTGATTTGAACCTAATCTCTCTTCTCCTAAATGGTTTAGTAGGTGTTTCTTTGGTTTTTTTGGGGTTTTTTTTTGTTTGTTTGTTTGTTTGTTTGTTTGTTTGTTTTGGAGAGTTTTTTTTTTTGCTATCGGGCAAGTGCACTCACCAGACAGACAGAGAGAGACATAGAGACAGAAAGCGAGAAATCACCCCCCAGGGGGGATGGTCACGCCGCAATCTCTTCTCCTCCATTCTCCTCTCGGGATCTTGGGCACGCAGGCACATGCGCCCGGCATGAGTTTTAAGCCACAGGGTCCGAGATGTGAACCGCGGTGGACTACGTGGGAGTCCAGCGACATAGCCATTACGCTAACTGCTGGTTCCCTTGTTTTGGTTTTTTCCCCTTCATATACCCACTGTCCAGGTCTGGGTTCAGGATTTGTCCAGTTTTCCCAATGCCCAATGAAAATCTTTTTGCTACAGGACGTGTGCACTCGCCAGAAAGACAGAGAGACAGAAAGCAGGAAATCACCCCCCCCCCGGAGGGATGGCCACGCCACTATTCCTTCTCCTCTCAGGATTTTGGGTACACATGCACATGCACCCGGCATGAGCTTAAGCCATCGGGTCTGGGACTCGAACCACGGTCAACTACATGGGAGTCCAGGGACATTGCCATTACTCCAACTGCTGGTCCCCAAAATCCATAATCTTTAGGGTTCTCCCATGTAATCAACCGCGGTTCGCCCAGGGCCCTCCCCAGAGGCCAACTGTTAGGCTACCCTAACCCCCAGAAATCTGTCCCCACATTGGAAGAAATCCAGCCATCTTGGTCTTCAACATAGAGACTTCCCAAGGGCAACACCCCAGGAAGTCTCTGTGTTGAAGACCAAGAGCATGAGAGTAATACCCAGTTCTAGCTGATCCCAAGTCACCAGGCTTGGGACTCTTGCTTTGTCCTTTGAGACAGTGAACAACTGCTGTCAATTCACCTTCTTAGTGATTCTTAGGTGACTCAGGCATTTTCAGAGGTGGCCACTCTACCCTACCCCACCTTAATGGCATCTTTAGCCCTCCCCCAATCTATGGCATTAAGCTTCTGATGAAATGAGAAATATAAGGGTCTCCCTTAGAAAAATGGGGACCCTAGACAACTAGATGTCCACTGTTTCTCCAATATTTGAGTGTAAGAAATATGGAGACCAGCAGATGGCATAGTAGAGACTCCCACATGGCTGACTGGGGTTTGAGTCCCAGACCTGATGGCTTATAATCATGCCATGTGTGTCTGAGTATGTGACCAAGATACCGGGAGGAGAATGGAGGAGAAGGGGTTATGGCATGGCCATTCCATATGGTGTGTGCGTGTGTGTGTGTGTGTGTGTGTGTGTGTGTGTGTGGTTTCTCACTTTCCTTCTCACTGTCTCTGTCTTTCTCTCTCTCCAGAGACTGCATACACTCTTGGGCAAAAACCTCTAAAAAAAAAAGAAAAAAAGAAAGGAAAAGAAATAATACAGAGAGATCCCATGTACCCTTTACCCAGTTTCCCCCAGTTCCCAAACTCTAGCACAATACCACAACCAGGATATTGATAATATTCTGTCAACAGGAGTGAGACCATTGCCACGAAGATCCGGCATGTGGCTGTTTTATAGCATACTTCCTTCCTGTCCCCATCATCTTCTTAACCCTGACAGTCACTAATATAATTCTCCTTTTCTATAATTTTGTCACTTCAAGAATGTTCCACAAATGGAAGCATATAGTATAGGAGTTGTCTTTCTTTTCTTTTCCTTCTTTTTTTTTTTTTTGTTTTCTTCTTTATTCACCTAGTGTAATTCTCAAGATTTATCAGGTCACTGTGTGTATAATTCACTCATTTTCATTGCTGAGTAGTATTCCATGGTGTGAATGGACCAAGGATGTTCGGTCATTGACCTGGTGAAGGACATGTTGGTTGTTCCTTTTTATGGCTACAGCAAAGAAAGCCACTATGAAGATACATATGCAGGGACTTTTTTGTTTTTATTTAGGTTTTTTCCATAGGGCATGTGCACTCACCAGAGAGAGATAGAGGTAAAGTGAGAAATCACCCACTGGGAGGGTGGCCACACCACAATCCCTTCTCCTCCACTCCCTTTTGGGATTGTGGGCAAGCACGCACAGGTGCCCAGTATGATTTTCAAACTGTCAGGCCTGGGACTTGAACTAAGGTCGACCATGTGGGAATCCAGTGCCTTAACCTCCATACCACCTGCTGGCTTCTATATTCAGGGTTTTTTTTTTGTTTTTGTTTTTTGAGAGAGATTTTTGCTATAGGGTGTGTGTGCTCACCAGAGAGACAGGGAGAGACAGACAAAGAGAAACAGAAAAATAGAAAGTGAAAAATCACCCCCTGTGTGTGCTCACCAGAGACAGGGAGAGACAGACAAAGAGAAACAGAAAAATAGAAAGTGAAAAATCACCCCTCTGGGGGGATGGCCACTCCACAATCCCTTCTTCTCCATTCTCCTCTCAGGATTTTTGGGCACACATGCACACATACACATGCACACATATGCCAGGTCCAGGACTTGAACTGAGGTCGGCCAAATAGCAGTTCAGCAATGTAACCATTACGCCATCTGCTGGTACCTATATACAGGTTTTTAAGTCTTCGTTTCTTTGAGATAAATACCCAAGAGTGTAATTGCTGGGTCATATGGTAGTTGTCTATTCATTTTTCAAAGAAACTGTGAAAATGTTTTTTGTAGGGTCTGATGCCGGAGCAGACAGGGATACCATAGACTGGAAGACCAGAAATCAGGTCTATGCCACTTGTCACTCAATAAAAGCCAATATAAAGAGACAAGAGTTGGTGAATAAGAAAATGAACTTACTCAGTAAGGCTGATACTGGGGAGAGAGTAGCTTGGAGTCCATAACCATCCCTGCCATACCAGATGAGATATAAAATTTCTTTAAGGAGAGGGGTCAGTAAAAGGCACGTCTATATATTAATAGAAGCAAAGGCAAATTATTCATTGTGTTGGAGTAGAATCATGAGGAGGCCTGGTCATTGTCTTTGGGCAGGATCACAGGGAGACCTGAGCACATCACTGCTTAGGGGCAGAACGATTAGTTTCCATTCTTTGCAAGAGCTTAAAGATAAGCAATGATTAACAAGCCTTCAGAAACAAAATAGAGTCGGTCAAGACAACTCTTAGATCCTGTTTTAGAAGCAGTGAGGTGGCGTGGCTTTGCAGTACTTGAACTGATAATACTTTCTTAGCTGGTCACATGGGAGGGGGCTGGTAGAGTCTTTCCCTCCCGACCTCTATAGCCTGATATCTGAAAAGACTCAACAAAGTTATTACTCACTTTCACTAGTTAAGCATTAGGCTTGATCTATTGTGAGAGAGATAAAAGGTTAGGTTCCATCAGACTCATTGTGAAGTTGAAGAAGTTAAAGACTGACTTTCCTAAGGCTTAAACTATTTATGATGGGACCAGCGAAGGCATGGTGGTTAAGGTCCTGGGCTCCTACATGGCCAATTATGGTTTGGATCCTGAACCCAGTGGCTTGAAACTCACACCTAAGTGCAAGTGCTTGCGTGCCCAAAATCTGAAGAGGAGACCGGAGAAGAAGGGATTGTGGCATGGCCATTTCCCTCTGGAGGTTAATTTCTTGCTTTTTCTCTCTCTGTCTCTCTCTCTCTCACAAATGCATGAGAGATAGCAAAAATCTCTCTTTAAAAAAAAAAAAAAAGCTATTACAGTTACTCCAAAACTAAGTACAACACAGTCATTTCGGTTCTCTTACGGCTCAGTTACAGGTTCTACCATTCTGCAGAACCTACCGTTCTACCATTTCACCAGCAGTATCTAAGTGATCAGGTTTTTCCAAATCCTTACCAGCATTTGTTCTTGCTACTTTTTATTTTAGCCATTCTGCTAGTTGTGTATCATTATGGGTTTAATTTGCATTTCCCTAATTGCTAATGATGTTGAACCTCTTCTCCTCTGTGTGTTTTCCACCTGGTAGATCCTCTTTGATGAAATGTCTGTACATGTCTTTTTGCCCATTTTCTAATTGGATCATTTTTTTCTTTTTTACTGTTGTGTTTTTAGAGTTATTAATGGAGTCTAGATTTTACTTCTTATTACTGTGTTTTTTTGTGGTGATTGGTTGAAGTCTTAGACACCTGTTCTTTAGTTTTCCTTGTGAGTAGAAAACATACAGCGCCTGCTTAATAAATGGCAAGGCGTATCCTGGGAGTGGGCTTGTTAACGCTTCTGGATGACTTTAACAAAGATCCTTTAAAAGGCTGGTTTTGTGTTTTGTTTTTTACCCTTCCTTCTCTTCAAATCCCCCTAGGGCATACTGAGTCTCCTTCCCTTCAAGGGCTCCATCCTACACACCGGAAATGGTCACCAAGCCTTGATTATGACAACAGGCTTGCATGTCTCCCTATAAAGCAGAATGATTCGGCCCTTCTTTAAACCATTTAAAAAAATACCTCAAGGCTTGGTGGTTAAAGGTGGATTCCACACAGCCAAGTATGTGGTTTAGGTCCCAGAACTGTGGCTTGAGAAATATGATGGGCGCATGTGTGTGCATGCCCAAAATTCTGCAAGGAGGGATGGATAGATGGAGGAAAAGGGATTGCGGCATGACCATGCTACATGGGGCGGCGGGGGGGGGGGGGGGGGGTCCTCACTTTCTATCTCTCTCTTTCTGGTAAATCCACATGCCTTCTAGCAAACTAAAAAGAAACAGGCATCTCAAGCCAAACTGCCTTTTAACCTTTGACTTCATATCTTGCTTTTTAAATTTTTGCTATACAGTACATTCACGTAAGAGAGAGCGCGCCAGAGAGAGTGAAAATCACTCCCCTCCCTGGGCAGGAGAGCCATGCCGAGATCACTTCTCCTCCATTCTCCTCTTGGAAATTTAGGCATGCACACACGTGTGCCTGGCGTGTTTTCAAACTACCAGATTCAGGACTCAAGCCACACAGCCATGTGGGATCCAGCTCCTTAACCACCACGCCACCATCAGCCCTCCAAACCTTGCTCCTTTCTCCATGGTCACATATGTTGCCCTATAGAACTTTTTATTATTATTATTGTACTTTACTTATTATTTTAATATTTCCCAAGAGCGAGAAACAAAGTGAGAAAACAAGCCTTCAGGTCTGGGTCTCGAACCATGGTCAGCCATGTGGGAGTCTAGCAACCTCAACCACCATGCCACCTGCCGGTCCCTGCCCTGTAGATCTTTATCATCCATTATGGATCAAAACTGTTTCACAGAACACAAAATAAATGGCAGAAAGCAGGGGCTCGTAAGGAGTGCACAGGCTTGAGGTAGAACCACAGCCAGGAGCAGGAAAAAGCTGTGGGCTGCGGGCTTGGCAGCATCGGCCAAGGGAACTGATTGTTTTAGGAAAATTCCTCAGAGACAGATCTATCAAACGAGTCAACACTGCAGGGGAAGCCTTACATGGGGGTGTGCCCGAGGTTGAACTCTACAGAGACCCCAAGGTACAGTGGGAAAGTCACAGGGCTGGACGCAAGGTCCCAAGCTCACCATCGGTCTCTACCAACTGCCACCCCAACTCCCACCCCTCCCTCTCATGTGAATTCTGCTCTCAGACTTTGAACTTGAGGAATACAGAGGTCAGTCAGCCTTTTCTCCCTCCAGACCTCTGTAATACTTAAAGCAAGCTTTGTGAGTTAGTAGCATCTTGGAACCTTTTTCCCCCTCCTACATTAAAGGGGAAAAAAAAAAGAACACCAAACTCAGTGAACTGGTTCCATCTCTTAAGAAACTCTGCGGTTTCTACAGCCTGAACTTGAGCAAAACTGGAACATCAGAAAATTCTTTCCTTCTGCTGCATCTCTTAAAAATCTTCCGATGCGATGCCTGGCCTGCTCCCCCTTTCTGTTTCCATGTAGAAGGCGAGAGAATGAGGTAGGTCTTTATGGACTTCCCTTTGACGTCATCTCAAAATATATACTTTATTGTTTCCTTCTTCCTCCCTCTGCCTTGCCTCCTTTGGGTGTGTAGAAGGGGTTCTTGTTTGAGGGGTGCTGTCAGGCAGGTCCTCTTTCAGATGAGCTGCCAAGAGAGTTGGTTTGCTTTTCGTTTTTCATCTAAACCCCAAATACCTCAGAACCAGCACCTGCAATTTTCCCCAGCATATCCTTTGAACTTGCTGTAAGTTCAACTGTAGACGGTTTCATCTCTCAGCTACAATTTGGGTTGCCTTCCCCCGCTCCATTCGCTTCCAAGAAACACCCTGTTCCTCCCTCCCTCGCCATCTTCTAACAACAACCAAAAAAAAAAAAAAAAAAAGGGAAATAAGATCTTCAACAGCAGCACCCTTCCTTGGTTCTCTGTGAACACAGGGAGAGAATAAAGCCCTTGGCTCGCTCGCCCTCCTCCTGCTCACGTCTGAGCTGGGAACGCCATCAAAGCATCCGTGCTGAGGCAGGCAGGCAGAGGCAGATGGGTACATCAGACGGGACAGATGTAATTAGCATCGTCGCTTCTTTGTGTGTGCAGAATGGACAGCAGAATACCACCAC
Organism: Tupaia tana; assembly: GCA_026018925.1. Lineage (NCBI taxonomy): Eukaryota > Metazoa > Chordata > Mammalia > Scandentia > Tupaiidae > Tupaia > Tupaia tana. The sequence goes on from JAKSZU010000010.1 coordinate 30,215,550, forward strand.
CCACACGATGCTTTGGCAAATGTACCATCACTCATTTTCTCAAACAATTCAATGGATCTTTTAAAAGTGCCTACAACAAGCAAAGAAAGACATGGAAAAAAACAGAACGACAATTCTGCTTGAGTTCTAGTTACTTGAGAGTTGCTTTGGGGACAGCGAAGCCAAACAGACTTGATCATTCTTCAAGCCAAAGTTTGGAGGGTATGCATGGAGCAGGCAATGGTGCAGCATCGGAAGAGCGTAAGCTCAGATACCGCCGTGTTCCGCCATGATGCAGCTGTCAGGCAATGCCTCTGAGTCTCACCCTTCCCATCTGTTTAAAGGGCATGCTGATGCCTGTGTGTCTGTCTCCAGACTTGTAGTAAGGCCCTAAGGAGATCATGCGGAAGAGGAAGACTTTCTTTTTTTCTAAACTAACTTTATTTATTTATTTATTTATTTATTTATTTATTTTAATTTGACCAGAGACAGACAGAGAGAGAGAGAAAGAGAAGTGAGAAAGCAAGGCTGCTGAGTCCAGGACTCGAATAGCAGTCAGCCATGTAGGAATCTAGCGCTCTTAACCACCACGCCACCTGCTGGCCTGGGAAGACTTTGTGATCCACAGACAGGGGTTATTAGGGGGGAGTACTTGAGGAAACTGCAGCCGCAGGGCAGTACCATCCCAGTACCACCCCAAGGCACATCAAGAGACTACGAAGCCTCTCTAGCCCCACATCCTACCCCCATGAGCATTAACTCCCTGTGGCAATTCCATGGGCTTCTCTTCACGAGAAGTAAGAAAGTAACTGTTGGGGCCAGGCAGTGGCGCAGTGCTGGTGCAACTGGACCCAGATGGAGAGGCCCTGGGTTTGCATCCCAGGACCTCTCTAAGTATATCAGGCATGTGTGTGCCCATGATCCAGGGCTGCCTGAAGCTGAGGGTGGGTCTTGGCATCAGGATCTTGTTGGGGGTGCTATCTCTCTGTCGCTCTCATTCTCTATCAACCTTGGAAGAAATAAATAAATAGACTTAAAAAAAAAAAGCTCAGAGCTGGCAGGTGGCGTGGTGGTTAAGGGTGCTAGACTCCCACATGGTAGACTGCAGTTCAAGTCCTGGGGCTTGCTTTTACTTTCTCTCTCACTCTCTCTCACTTTAGTCAAATTAAAATAAATAAATAAAGTTAAATAAAATAATTCTAAAAAAAAAAAAAAAAAAAAAAAAAAAGCTTGTTCAGACATGGAAATAAATCAAGCCTTTTTTTTTTTTTTTTTTTTTTTTTTGGATAGTTTTCTCTCTTCAAAATCTTCCTTTTAAGCTCATTGATGCTTTTTCCCTCAGGGTGAAAATGAAGATTTGAGTTCCCATCTTTCTTGAGAATCATCTTCCAGTACCTAAACCCAGTGCCTCTTGGAGTTGGAAGGGATTTAAGAATTCAGCTAGTTCAGGACCAGCAAATGGCGTAATGGTTATGTCACTGGACTCCCATGTAGTTGACCACAGTTCAAGTCCCAGACCCAGCAACTTAAAACAAGCCAGGCACACACACACGCATGCCCAAGATCCTGAGAGGAGAATGGCAGGGTCATCCCCCTGGGGGGTGATTTCTCATTTTCTCTCTATCTTTGTTTCTCCATCAAGCGCACGTAGCCTATAGCAAAAAAGTGTCTTTAAAAACTTTTTTTAGTCCTGCCTTTGGGACCAGCGGTTAGTGCATAATGGCTATGTCACTGGACTCCCACATAGTCAACCGTGATTCGTGTCCTGGACCCGGTGGTTTAAAACTCATGCTGGGTGCGTGTGCGTGCATGCCCATGATCCCGAGAGGAGAATGGAGAAGGGATTGCGGCATGGCCATCCCCCCTGGGGGGTGATTTCCTGCTTTCTGTCTCTCTGTCTCTCTCTATATCTGTCTGGCGAGCGCACGCGCCCTATAGCGAAAACCTCTCCAAAAAAAAAAAATATTTTTTTTAAAAGAGTTCAGCTAGTCCAATCCCCAGCAATGTCTGAACCTCACACAGCCCTCCCTTTGCTAGAAAACCTTGACAATCGTGTACTTCTTCCCAAATAAACTCTCTTTAAAGGGCACTCTGGCTTTCTCCCCCTGAGCTCCTCACCCATATCAAGTACCGAAAATGTTTGAGCAGATAGAAGTTTTAGTTTTGTTTTTGTTTTTAGACTTTTGCCATTAGGTGCATTTGCTCACTGGAGGTAGAGAAGGGAAACTGAGAAATCTTTCCCCAGGAGGAGGGCCACATCACAATCCCTTCTCCTCCATTCTCTCCTCAGCACTTGGGGCACACATGCACACATGCCCAGTGTGATTTTCATGCTGCCTGGTCTGGGACTCAAACTGTGCGGTTGGTCATGTAAGGAATCCAATGCCTTAACCTCCATGCCACCTGACAGCCCCTAAAAACTTTTTGTAAATACCAGAGGGCATATATACACTCAAGAGAGAAAAAGAGAGAAAAAAACTCCCTAACAGAGCCTGGTCACACCACAATCCTTTTTCCTCCAATTCTGCATCCCATCTAGATCCTCAGCACATGTGTACCCAATGTGTTTTTCAAACCACCAGGCTGAAACTCTAACCCTGATCAACTATATGGAATCCCACTTCCTCTGCTCAGCACCTAACTTCTATGCCAACAGGAATAAACAAAAAGAAAAGAAAGGAAAGAAAACTACAGAAAGGCCCTAACATTTCAATTTATTTTTAAAATAATTCACCAATGAAATACTGACATTTTCATAGACAAAGAGCCTCCTCCTACTACCTATTGAGATTCAAGGAAAATGGTTTCATTTGATGTGTGTGTGTGTGTGCGTTTGAGGTGGGGCTGAGATAAACAGCAGCATCAGCCAATATCCCTGAAAGCCTGCAGTTACGCCACTCAATCTACCCGACACTGCATCAGGCCTTGAAGATCCTTTATGACATCCCTCCCCTCTCAGCGGCTGGGGAACTCAAAGGCAGGGCTAGCCTTATTCATCCCAGACCCAGCCCAGCCTGGAGTTCAGTGATTGTCAAAAACCAGCAAGTGTTCATGAGAAGAGGTGACCCAGAGCCATTCACAAGGCCACTGAAGCACTCTGTTGGTTGGATCAAGATCCAGGCATTGGTACCAGCAGATGGCATAATGGTTACTTCGCTGGAGTCCCATGTAATCGACTGCAGTTCGAGTCCTCAACCTGGCAGCTTAAAAATTCACTCTGGGTGTGTGTGCATGCATGCCCAAATTCCCGAGAGGAGAGTGAGAAGGGATTGCAGCGTGGCCATCCCCCCAGAGGTGATTTCTCACTTTCTGTCTCTCTGTCTCTCTAGCGAGTGCACACGCTCTATAGTGAAACTCTCTTAAAAAATAAAAAGACCAAGGCATCATCCCCTGGGCCTTTCCTCTCCCATCTTTTCCATTTTATTTCCTGAGAGTGAGTTCTCTGTCAGAGATGACCTAAGAGGACTTGTTCTAATACATGAAGAGACATTAAGAGGGAGACTTTTTAGTGCTCACTGGTCTTTGCCATGAAATTCATCCTTATCCCCTACACAATTTCAGTGGGGTGTGCTTGATGGAAAGGGATAAGGACCAGCAAGTGGGGGCATTGACCCAGAAAGGAGTGTTGAGCCCAGTTGTTTCTCCCCCATCAGCTGGGTTTGGCAGCCCTGTTCCCGTCTCAATCCGCTTCCTGGTTGTACCAGATGGGCTGGTTGGACTAGCTGCTCTCTAAGATCTCATTCACCTCCACCAATGTCAAATGGATGGTCAAAGTTCCCGAGGTGTTCTGAGGGTTAATGTCTCACAAAATCAGACACCCAGGAAGGAACAGTGCTGGCTAAGGAATCAGAGGGAGCCAGTGGCTCCAGGCACCTAGCCCAAGTCAGGCACCAACAGAGAGCGAGGCCTCTGCTTTCTAACAGCTAAGAGGAAATGAAAAATAAAATTTAAAAAAAAATGCAGAATTAAAGATTTTTCCTGTGGAATTAAACATACTGAAGAATTTGCTTCCTGGTCTTTCCTGGATGACTCTAACTAAGCCATGAACAAAGTTCTCAGCCAGTGACTGAAGATACACAATGTCTCACCGGTGCCTATCCCTCCTCAGAGAGACTAAAGACACAGTCTTTATACACGTTATGACGGCATGTCCTCCAGGGGTCGGAGGAACGGCCCGCAGGCACTCATGTTCTGAGGACCTCATTAAATGCAGCCCTAGCGCCTGGGCCACTTATCTGTGTTTCTCAGAACACGGCTGTCCATGACTTTGGACAGTGAGAACATGGAGCGTTCAAACCCAACACATTCCAAAGAAAGGTCTGTCTCTTGATGGGCTCCTGAGAGATGACCTGGATGCCCTCAGAATATCCGGCCTGATAAAGAGTGACTTGTGTACCTGGGGGACTTGGGCCATGCCAGATAGTTTCTGCTGACAGTGTGGTTTATGGTGGGAGCCTTGGGCCACGTGGTGTCCATGTCATCTCAGGAGGGGTTGGGGACTGAGTAGCTAAGGCCTTGCTTATGTGACTGGCCCTCAGTAAAAATCTCCAGACACCAAGGCGGGGGCTGGGGATCCCTAGTTGACAACACTGTATGTGATTTGAGGGACTGACTATACATTTCACGAGGCTACGCGTTGTTGCCGGGAAAAGTAGGCACTGCCCCCATGACCACCAGACACCGAACCTGCCAAGGACTTGATCTTGGGCTTTTCAGCCTCTAGAGCTGTGAGAAATAAATTCCCATTGTTTATAAGTCAGCTGCAGGGACCAGCAGTTAGCATAGTGGCTATGTCGCTGAAGTAGTAGACCATGGTTCAAGTCCCGGACCTGGTGGCTTAAACTCACGCCACTAGTGTGTGCGTGCGTGCCCAAGATCCTGAGAGGAGAATGGAGGAGAAGGGATTGCGGCGTGGCCATCCTCCCTGGGGGGCAATTTCTCGCTTTCTGTCTCTCTGTCTCTCTGGCAAGCGCACATGCCCTATAGGGAAAAATCTCTCTAAAAACATAAATAAATAAACAAATGAATAACCTGTAAGTCAGCCCGTCTGCAGTATTTTGATATCTCAGCCAAATGGACTAAGATAATGCCCCTGAAAAACGGTCCCACTTGGCCCACGCGGCTAAGGTGCTGTGCTCTGTAGGTTGGGCCCACACGGGTGGTCCGGGCTGGATTTCTGATCCAGTGTAAAGGCTGAGTACAGTGGTGTGTGCCTGTAACCCCAACTCAGGAGGCTGAGCCTGAAGGATAGAGAGCTCCCGGCTGGTCTGAATGACAGAGTAAGACCCTGTCTGAAGAGCGGGCGTGGGGGCGTGTGACCATGATCCCAGCTGGGAGGCTGAGGCAAGAGGACTGTGACACAGCGAGACCCTGTTTAAAAAAAAAAAAAATACTGTGCTCCATACTTGAAGTGCTCCATCGCTGGATCTGGTGGTAGTTACATGTGTGTAGACAATGTGGACCTCCACTGAGTTGCCTATCTAAGGTTTGTATACTCAACGTTGGTTATATCTCAATTAAAAAAGAAAACAGAGCTGGCCCCATGGCTCAGTGGTTAAGGGAACAAGATTTTTACATGGCAGACTACAGTTCAAATCCTGACCCTCACAGATTGAAAAACATACCAGCACGTGTGCCTACATGCCCCAAATCCCAACGAAATAAAAAAATAGAGAAGTGACTGCAGCATAATGACACCCACTGGGAGAAGGCTTTCTACCTCTCCCTCTGTCTCTGTCTCTCTCCAGCAAGCACATATGTCCTCTGGCAAAATGAAAAAAAAAAAAAAAAAGAAACAGTCTCTCTCATCAAAACTAAATTAAAATGTAAAGAAATGGATCCCAGAGAAGGGACAAGTGCAATGGAGGTACTCGTTCTGGGGAGAAAAGAATGAAGTTTTAGCTCTGCTCTTGGAAGCCTAAGGAATAATAATTACATTTCAGAACAAACACTCCAAGGGAAAAGATGAGGATTTTGGAGATACAGTTTTAAGATAATGAGAAAGGGGAAAGTTTAATATCGCAATTGTTTTAAACCTTTAATCCTCTGTGCACACAGTCAGCCAGCTTTCGATCTCTGTTAATATAACTTTAGTACCAGGCAGTTTACTGTCTGAAGTCTTATTCTTTTAAGTAATAAACTCACTTGGAAACATGGCTCCCAAGCATTAAAATTTCTACACACAGGAATAGCAGTTAACGTAATGACTATGTCACTGGACTCCCATGTAGTCGCCCGTGGTTCGATTCCCGGACCCAGTGGCTTAAAACTCACACCGGGCGCGTGTGCGTGTGTGCCCAAGATCCCAAGAGGAGAATGGAGGAGAAGGGATTGCGGCGTGGCCATCCCCCCTGGGGGGTGATTTCTCACTTTCTGTCTGTCTCTCTCTTTCTGGCGAGCGCAGGCACCCTATAGCAAAAACCTCTCAAAAAAATAATTTCTACACACACATACACACATACACACACATTTTGAAAATGAGTGAAAGGAATGAAAGTCCCCCTCTGATAGCCTCATGGGATATTTGGGGGTTTGGAACCAGCAGAGGCCCAGGTGGAGAGTGGAGGGACAGGAGGTGGGGGAGAGACTGAAAGGAGGCAGAAGAAAACCTCGGCATGAGCCCAGGAAGTGCCTCCAAATCTCATCGTCATGCCTGAAGAGCCTTGGAATTGTGGGCACTAGAAAGGATGGAAGCAGAGGCCCCACCTTCCTGCCCAGTCCCAGCTGCTCATTGCCAGGGCAGTGACCTCTGCCATCTAGCCAGTTCCAGAGCCTCTCCAAACCTGGGCTCTCGGGAGACCCTTTCACAGCCTGACTTGGGGAGGGGGCTCCACAGGGCACATTTGGTGGGGGCAGGATGTGAGACCAGCACCGAGCTTTGGAGGAGTCTCTCACCCTGCAGGGGCCTTCCTCTGCTGGGAGTCCTGAGGTTCCCTCCATGGCTCACCAGCTCCCCCATGAGCTCGAGCCAGGAACTCCAGGAAAGCTGTCATCCCCAGAGTTCCCTCCGCTCCAGTAAGTCTAGGGGAGCCCAGAGCATTCTGGAAAGCAGCTGCTGAGCTCTTCCCTGATAAACCACCATTCTTCACGCTGAGGGAATGTCACCAGGTCTCAGCAGCAACTCCAAAGAACATTTACTGAATTCTCTTCCCCTTCCTTCAGATGTAAAATGCCTGGGGAGGGGACAACCTGGTTCCAGGCTGGAAGAGGAGCCATATCCCATCAGCAGGGATATGCACCACCCAGGTCTCCCTCTCTCTCCCCGACCACCACTTGACATGGCCTCCTCTGGGCTCTCACCCCCTCCTGCTCCAAGAAAGCACCAGCTTTCAAGACTTCAATCATTTGAACGACATTCAGATCCAGCTCCCTGGTCCTCCAGCCCTTCCTGCAGCCAAGCACATGACAGCATGGGAGCATGTGTGTATGTGAGTGCTGGGGGAGGTGTGTCCTGACCCGGGGGTCAGTTGAACAGGTTTCCTGAGGGAAGGAGTGAGAGACGGGAGGAACGACGCAGTGTTACAACACGGAGACGACGCAGTGTTACAACTCTTCAGGGTCTTCAGGGTCATCTGGCGATTGTGGGCCAGGGATCGTGGTCATATACATGTTGGTGGGCAGTGATTGGTTGAATGAAGGATTGTAAAAGGTGGGTTATGATTGTTTGCTTTTGTGGACCAATCATGAGGTGCCGGATATGCAAACCTGAGGGATTCTAAGCTCACTGATTTGCTATGGGAAGTGGCCAGAGTATGGTTTTGAAGGTGAGGTTTCGAAGGGGAGCCAATCATGGCCTTTGGCATTGTGTAATTGTCTGCTCTCTGAGAAACCGGCGATATTCGCTGGTGCGCAGCCTCCCACGGAGGTGGGTCAACAGGGAACGGAGCTGCAGCCAGGGAAGCCAAGGAGTCAAGAATCAGACCAGTCCAGAGATCTGCTGACCTTCCCTGCGTGATCTTGGGGAGACAATGGAACCACTTTGTGACTGGCCCATAATAATCTCTAATAGTTATTGACACCCTGTATACCAGGGACTCTAATAGACATATTATATGTACTAATTCACTGAATCTCATTGTTTGTGACCCTCCCCCCAACATTTGTATGTTGAAATATAAACCTCCATGTGATTCTATTAGCAGGTGGGATCTTTTGACTAGGTCATGAAGGCTCCACGTTTAGAACCCTCATCAATAAGATTAGTGTCCTTATAAAAGAGGCCCCAGGCTGGCTCAGTGGTCTGGGAATCAAAGCAGCTGGATCCCACATAGCTGACCTCATGGTTTAAGTTCCAGACCTAGTGGCTTGAGAAACATACCAAGAACACGTGCATGGGTGTCCTGAAATACCAAACGGAGGGAGAGATGAAGGAAAAGGAAATGTTGCGTGACCATTCCTTGTGCCCTCCCTTGTTCTATCTCCTTCTGGCAAGAGCACATACCCTCTGGCAAAAACATTTTTAGAAATGTATTTATTAATTCACTCATTTTAATTCAACCAGAGAGAGAGAGAAAGAAAGAGGAAAAGTGGGAAAGCAACCCACCAGGTCTAGGACTCGAACCATGGTCAGTCATGTGGGATTGTCCAGCGCCTTAACCACCATGCCACCCCCTGGTACCCAGCAAAAATTTTTTAAAACAATTTTTTTCTTTCTTTCTTTTATTATGCCAGAGTGTAAGCCTCTAGGGCCAGAACTTAATGTCCTTAATGGCCAGAACTTAAGCCATGTTGGATCAGTCTTCCCCTGTACAGGACTTAGCCACTACTGTACAGGGCCAGCCCATACCTGGGTTAGAATTTAGGCAATCAAGGGCCAGTAGGTGGCAGAGTGGTTAAGGCTCTGGACTTCTACATGGCCGACCACAGTTCAAATCCCAGACCTGGCAGCTTGAAACACACTGGGCACATGTGTGAGCATGCCCAAAATTCCAAGAGGAGAGCCAAGGAGAAGGAACTGTGGCATGGCCATCCCCCCAGGGAGTGACTTCTTGCTTTCTATCTCTCTGGGGAGTGCATGTGCCCTATAGCAAAAATCTCTAAAAATAAATAAATAAATAAAATAATTTTGGCGATCAAATTTCATGACATGATTGTAACCAAAACTCATGCTAACCAATAGTGAAAGAACTAATAACAATAATGATGATGATTAACACAGGCTCTTTCACTGCTAAGATTCTGGGGCAACTTGCAGATTTAATAAAGATGAACCTACATTTTCATGTCTCTAGGTTTTGGTGAGTGACCTCACCTAGTTAGAAAATGTAAAAAAATACTCCCTTTAGGATGAGACAGCCTCCTGGGACACTAAGGTCTCTGTTAGCAGCCAGAATCTCTAAGTACAGATGCTCACAATGCAGCCCACAGCTAGGGTGAGAGGGGCGACAGGCAGACCGAAAGCCACATATTTGCAATGTCATCCTTCCTCTGGAGACCAAGAGGCAGCAAATTCTTTTCCTGGGAAACAACTCTATCAAGCAGACATCTGTTACTCTTAGGGGATCTCTATGCCATAACAGTTTAAAAAACAAAGTTTAAATGCTTAAATAAGAAGAAAACAGTTTGCCTACTTTGCAAAACAACATATAAACTTTTCTGGAATTAGTACAAGAGAAACATTTATCTTCCCTAGATAATCTCAAAACAGGACTTTTTTGGGAATGGTGTTTAATTGTATTATTGACAGGGAAAGATGTTCATGATATATCACTAAGGGAAAAAAAACTGGTTGTAAATACAAATTTAGACTTTTTAAAAGAGTTTTTACTATTATTATTATTGCCTTAAGGGGCATGTGCTCAACAGAGAGAGAGACACACAGTGAGAGGAAAAGTGAGAAATCACCCCCCACAGGGAATGACCACACCACAATTCTTTCTCCTCCAATCTCCTCCCAGGATCTTGCACATGCACGTGCATGTGCCCAGTGTGATTTTCAAGTCACCGGGTCTAGAACTCAAACCACCAATTGTGGCCATGTGGGAGTCCACCAGTGTGAGGTTTTAAGTCACCAGGTCTGGGACTTGAACCACGGTTGGCCATGTGGGAATGAAACATAACTGATATGCCATCTGCTGATCCCCAAAATTGGATTTTTTTTTTTTTGGTGGGGGGAGAGATTTTTGCTATAGAGAGCATGTGCTCACTGGAGAGACAGAGAGACAGAAAGCAAGAAATCACCCCCTGGGGGATGACCACGCCACAATCCCTTCTCCATTCTCCTCTCCAGATCTTGGGCACGTGCGCACGCACACACACACACACACACACACACACACACACACACGCCTGGCATGAGTTTTAAGTTGCCGGGTCTGGGACTCAAACCATGGTCAACTAAGTGGGAGTCCCGTGATGTAACCATTACATCGTTTCCTGGTCCGCCTCCCCTCCCCCCGCCCTCGGCTTGTCTTGCAGAAGAAAGAAGAATGAGCGAAGACTAGAAGGCAGCCCTCTGCCTGAGAGAACAGCGTGGTCACATATTCTAGCTGGAATGGCCAGAGATAGGCCCGAGCCAGAACTGTACCCAGCTTCGTGTAGTGGAAGATAGTGGGTTGTGACCCTGAAGACCTGGGTTCCAGTCCTGAGCCACTGTGACCGTGGTGACGTGTTGCAAGTTCGATGACTCTGGAGATCAGTTCCTCATGACATGGTGGACATCACGCCGACTGCACACGGGCAAAATGACCTGCGGTGCACCTCACACCATGTCCCGCTGTGGGAGGCCCAGGAAACAGTGGGCCTCGCTGGTCCTCTAATCTGTGTTATTATTATTATTAGCCAGAAGGCACATGAGTGCACTAGAGAAAGCAAGAAAGCACCCCCCTGAGGAATGGTCACGCTGCAATCTCATATCCCATCTCTCCCTTGAGAAGGCCATGCACACAGTGCAACCCACCGGGTCCGGGACTCGACCACATAGCTGGCCATGTGGGGCCCAGCTCCCATAACCCCCCAGGTCCCAGGCTCGCTCCATCTGTATTTTTATGGTGATGGCATGGGCTGGCCTTTACCAAGAGGCAACACTGAGGTGCCAGACTGTGAGTGAGATCAACTAATATTTTAGATCCTGACCACTTGGCACTCATTTGCCCACTCCGGGACACTTACAGAGTGGCTGCTGCGTGGCCAGGCACTGGGCTGGCCACTGAGAACACAGTGCGACAGGGCCTACCCCTCTCCTTAGAGACAGGTAACAAACAGAAGCAGCCATGTGCCAGGGCTCTGAAGGGGCCAGAGAGGGGGTACAGGGCAGAGGGGACATCGGCAGCTTACATGTGGCCTGAGATTCAAAGGATGGCCACAGCAAGATAGAGAGGCCAGCCTGAGCAGAGGGACGGCCCAGGCAAAGGCTGCGGAAAGCAGCTTCCACGCCCGGCGAGGCCCTCGGGACTGAGAACACGAGCCCTGGAGGGGTCAGAAGGTGAGAGACAGGGCTGGGCTCAGACCTCCCCAGCCGCGTCCATGAGGCCACAGCATCTGAAATTTTGTTCTGATGACAAGGAAAAGGCACAGAAAGGGCTTGAGTAGAATGAGCAGCCTGGCCAGGTTTACTCTTTTTCTTAAGTTTTTTTTTTTTTTTTTTTTTTTTTTTTTTAGAGGTTTTTGCTATAGGGCGCGTGCGCTCACCAGACAGACAGAGAGAGACAGAGAGGAGACAGAAAGCGAGAAATCACCCCCCAGGGGGGATGGCCATGCCGCAATCCCTTCTCCTCCATTCTCCTCTTGGGATCTTGGGCATGCATGCACACGCGCCCAACGTGAGTTTTAAGCCACCCGGTCCGGGACGCAAACTGCGGTCGACTACATGGGAGTCCAGCAACATAGCCATTACGCTAACTGCTGGTCCCCAGGTTTACTCTTTTAACAGAGGCTGCTGGACGTGGAGGCGGTGGGGTGTGGAGGAAGGCACACAGACCCACTAGGCGCTAGGAGACTGTCACAGCCTCTAGGCAGGAGATGGAGCCCTGCAGGCAGGCAGCTGTATCTTAGAGAAGAATCTAGAGGACTTCTTGATGGGTCAGATGTCAACTGGAAAAAGGGCTCTCAAGTCCCTGCCAATAGCTCTGTGGGAAAGGGAAAAGGGAACGGTCCAGTTCCAGTGTCAGCCAGTGAGGGACACCATCTCCAGACACTAGCTCAAAAGGCCCCGAGAAGAGGGACCCCCATCTACTCCAGGTTTCTGTTTGAGCAACTTTGAACTTGCAAGACGGCGATGCCTGAGGGAATCCCAGGAGACGCCCCCTCCTCTGACCTGGGCTGTGACCGAGGTTTCTTCCCTCCCCGCCCAGACACCAGCCCTTCACTACACTGCTCACCCATCAGACACCACTAACCTCGCGAAGAAAAGCATTTTAAAAAACGCTGTGTGTGTGTGTGTGTGTGTGTGTGTGTGTTAATGGTTCAAGGCCATTTAGCATTTAAATAAATGCAAGTTCTAGAACGTCTGCAGCCAAAGGAAAGTAAATAATGACAGCCGTGAGTCATGACTGTGCTCCTCGGAGTTTGTCAAGCTTGTAAACAACGAGTCCTCCGAGTCGGAGCCGGGGCCTGGGAGTTGGGTACCAATTAATCAGCCCCCAACTCCAATGCACCGAGGACCGCTGGGCTGGTTAGCAGAGGCCAGGCGGGACGTAGCTCACTGACCGTCTGCGGTATCTGGAGCTTGCCTGAGACCGAAAAGAAAAGCCTATCCCCAGAAGAGCATTCTATGTTTTCTGAAAGGAATAAATTCACAACCAGTGTCAACACGAAACGGAACATCCTGATATTCGGGGGAAAGGCAAAACTGTCCAGCTTGTAAATGAAGAGATGAGAGCAACAACCAGGCATGTCCTAGCGGTCCCTCCCCTGAGCTGGTCATGGTGTTCCTTGCAGTAGTTTTTAACGAAGACAGAAGACGCCTGTCATCCCTGCCCAGCTGCTCCCTGAGGGCAGAGTCAAGGCTTCACCCTTTTCTCCCCTTCTGTTTCTGTAATTAGCACCTGCCCTGGGATACAGTAGGTGTTCAGTAAGTACCTGTAGTCTGAACAAATGAGTATCTTCCAGCATTCACACCTGGGCTGGGCTTCCCAGGGGCTCTGTCCAGGCAGAAGATAGGCCAAGGGACCGGCAGTTAGCGTAATGGCTATGTCGCTGGACTCCCATGTAGTTGACCGCGGTTCGAGTCCCGGACCCGGTGGCTTAAACTCACGCCGGGCGCGTGTGCGTGCGTGCCCAAGATCCCGAGAGGAGAATGGAGGAGAAGGAATTGCGGAGTGGCCATCCCCCCGGGGGGTGATTTCTCACTTTCTCTTTCTCTGTCTATCTCTGTCTGTCTGGCAAGCGCACACGCCCTATAGCAAAAACCTCTCCAAAAAAAAAAAGAAGATAGGCCAAAAAAGGGAACTGGATCAAGAGACCGCTCCAGTCTCTGACTCTGCCACTCACAAGCATGTGCTTCGTGTGAGTCATGCCACTCATTTTGGCGTCCTCATCTCTGAAACAGGAGGAATAGATAATCCTACTTTGCTTTTTTTTTTTTTTTTTTTCACTTTTAATTTGCTATATCTAGGGCATGTGTGCTCATGGTGAGGGGCACTAAAAGCATGCCTACCCCTTAGGGGGATGACCACACCTCCATCAATCCCTTCTGCTCCATTCTCCTCTCAGGATTTTGGGCATGCACATACATGTGCCCAGCATGTTTTTCAAGCTGCCAGGTCTGGGACACAAACCATACAGTGTGCCGTGTGGGATCCAGCTGCCTTAACACCTCGCCACCTGGCCGGCTCTCTTCCCACTTTATAAGAAAGGCTGGAAACAGGAAAGAAGCCTCTGGGAAGGTGCTCTTCAGATGTGATTCCTGTCCCACCTCAGAGGGGAGTTCTGCAATTGAGAAGGCAGGATATGCATGGTAGGGAGGAAGCGGACCACAATTTACTCCCAGAAAGCTGAGCAGGCCAGTGGCATAATTAACGACCAGAGGAAAAGGTCACTGAGGTTGTGCTCTCTGCACCAGGGAATTGGAGATCAGAGCACAAACTATGGAGCTAGCGGGTAACATAAATATGTGAGTGGCCTACTATAAGACAATAGGGAATGGTGGAGTCTGCGGCTAACTGAAGATTATACTCATGCCCTGCCTAAGGCATTTGTATCAAAAGATTTAAAATGAATGCCCCATCACACACAACACAATGCAGCTATAGCCGTTAGTTAGGCCAAGAGTTTGAGACCCCTGTAGATGGTTGTATTAAGCATCTTTTTATCCAGATACCTTCATATCAGAGACTGGAGGCTGAGTCTCCCAGGGCTTCGTAGTTCTTAGAGACAGTAAGCAACTGGAGTGTCCCTTTCCCGGGCACACTTACTGATGCAGAGCATCTAATCCAGACACCTCCTTTCCCAGGATCCCATTGTCTACCTGCCCTAATCACTCCAGGACCACAGAGAGTACCAGAGAGACAGGCCCTCTACCCCAGAGCCAGTTGAAATTATTCAAACTAGCTAATGCTTAACTGGCTTACATGATTGCCTGTCCCCAGGAAACCAAATAAAGGCTCCTGTCCACATTCTCCCTTGTTCTGCCTCTGGTGCTTTCCTGCCTGGCCCTGAATGACACGGCGTGGCCCCTCCCCTTGGGAACTGTGAATAACAAACCTGTTGGCCTCACTAGATCTGAATAAAAATAAAAGTTACGTTTTAAAACACCTGTGAGGGACCAGCAGTTAGCAAAATGGCTATGTCACTGGACTCCCATGTAGTCAACCACAGTTTGAATCCCGGACCCAGTGGCTTAAACTCACGCCGGGCACTTGTGCGTGCGTGCCCAAGATCCCAAGAGGAGAATGAAGGAGAAGGGATTGCAGCATGGCCATCCCCCCTGGGGGGTGATTTCTCACTTTTTGTCTTTCTGTCTCTCTTTCTGGCGAGTGCACATGCCCTATAGCAAAAACCCCTCCAAAAAAAAAAAACACCTTTGAGGGGGCTGGCAGGTGGCGTGGTGCTTAAGGCACTGGACTCCCACTGACTGTGGTTCAAGTCCCAGTCCTTGTTTTCTCTCCCTTTCTCTCCTTCTCTGTATCTCTCTCTTGGGTCAAACTGAAGATTAATAATGATAAATAAAATTAAATAAATAATTATAGGGGAAAAAACCTGTGAACTCCACTGTAGCATGGATCCTCATGGTTGCTTTCTCCCCTGACTGAATCCAGGAAGAGTTCCTGGCACATTGCAGACACAGTTTAAATACTCATCCATGGATGGACGGATGATGACAGACTGCGCGGTGGATGACGATAGATTGGGTGGAAGATGCCTGCATAGACTGGGCAGTGGACGGCAACGGACTGGCCAGTGGATGACGGCAGATTGGGTGGATGATGACAGATTGGGTGGTGGATGACTGAATAGATTGGGCGGTGGATGACGGTAGACTGGGGGGTGGAAGAACAAATATAGAGGGGGCTGGCAGGTGGTGCAGTGGTTACGATGCTGGACTCCCACATAGCTGACCACTGTTCGAGACCTGGACCTGGTACCTTGCTTTCTCACTTTCTCTCTCTCTCTCTGGTCAAATTTTAAAATAATAAGAAAAAATAAAATTAAATAAATAATTCTTTAAAAAAGAAGAAGAACAACAACAAATACAGAGATGCAGGTGAAGAGCTAGTAGAAGCTTCTATATATACCCCAGTCCTGTGGCTGGTGCAGATGTAGGAAATGGGGGGGTGTAGGGGAGGGTCTTTTGGCAGATAATCTTCTGCTAACCCCAGCAGTTTCTTTTATTCAAGTGCTTATAAAGAGATTGCCATCTCAAAGAGTCTCTAAACCCAGTGGTAAAAGGAGAAAAGTCAGAGAGAGGCCCCTAACCCACCTCCAATACCTGGGCCCTGCCTACCACAGGCTCTCCAAAGGGAGCCAAGTAGGTTGCCCCCAAATCTCCCTACGTCTGCAAGGATGCAGTGGCATGGGTCTGCATCCCAGCGCTTTTCTTGCTAATAAACTGAAAGTTGTTAGAGAATACGTATGTCTTTAAGTTTTTTTTTTCTTCCATTAGTGAGAGACAAAAGACACAAAGGAAAGAGAGAGATAGCATCCTTGACAGGGTCTCAATGCCAAACCCACCCCCATGGGCATGTGCTGTGTCTGGCTTACTCAGGGAGGTCTCTGGGTGTGAACCTAGAACCTTCCCATGTGGGTCAGCTCACAAAGAATCACATTTAGTGCTGTGGCCCCTCTGGCCCCCTGTGAAGTTTTAAATCTTTACCCTTTAAAAATGCATCAATTGGGCTGACTTGGTGGTACAGCAGTAATGAGCTGCTTAAGAGATACTGGCTCTGTATGGGAGATCGCAGGTTCAGTTCCCTGGTCTGGTCTATCCACACCTGGCACACATGGTTGCAGCTGGCTGGGAAGGCTGGGGAGTGAGTGGGAGGGAGGAACCGTACCAGGAGACCCTGTGGACGGTGCTTGTTTTCTCTCTCTTTCTCAAAAAAAACAAACTTAAAATAAAATGCATCAATTGGGACCAGCAGTTGGCGTAATGGCTATGTTGCTGGACTCCCATGTAGTTGACTGTGGTTCGAGTCTTGGACCCGGTGGCTTAACCTCACACGGGGCATGTGTGCGTGCATACCCAAGATCCTGAGAGGAGAAAGAAGGAAAAGGGATTGCAGAGTGGCCATCTCCCCGGGGGGTTATTTCTCACTTTCTGTCTCTCTGTCTCTCTGTCTTTCTGGCAAGCACACACGCTCTATAGCAAAAACCTCTCCCCGCACCACCACAAAAATAAAAGCATCAATCTACTCTGACAATGGACTGACTTCTCTGATGACAGGGCCCTTGGGTGTCATTCTCAGGTTCTGGAGAGAGGGAGAGAAGACATGCTGGAGATCTGTCTGGGAAGTACCTGGAAAGGACAGTTTTGGGGGAGCTGACCTGCTGAGAACTGAGTAACCCAGCTGAGCATTTGCCAGAAACAGCAAACACAAGTTCCTATTTGTCTTTTTCCCCCTTTCTGGTTGAGATCTTATTTCCATCAAGATGAACTGTTTATCTGTGTTGCTTGAAATGCTATGGACTGAGGGCACAACCAGGACCAACCAATGCACAAGAAATAATAACCCTTGGATAATACTCACACACGAGCACCCCAAATCTTTAGAGGCCATCAGTGATTAGTTTTCTTTTTGCCAACACTGAACTTGCTCTTGAGAAATATTTAACCTAACGGCCACTGACGGGCAGTAGCCCCTGAGGCCTGGCTTTGTCAGATCAATCCATGCATGACATCGTTTGCCCAGGGAGTCTGTGGACCCACACAACTCCTTGGCAGAGAGGCAGGGCGAAGACCTAAAAGGCTATTTTCCCTCTGTGACCTCGCATGCAGTTTAATCAAGCTATCAAACGCTCATGGTGTCCAGTGTTGAAGGAATCTGTTTGTTTTGTGAATGGAAACGTCGAAGCTATTTGCTGTTTTATGTAAGATTAGCCATCATGCAAAACTCACTGGTTAAGCAGTTAATAAAACACAGTATCCCCTCGAAGGCTTGTGTACATCACAGTCCTTACAAAGAACAAAGCAATGAGAACCCCTGCACGGTCCTGAGAGGAAGTTCCTTTGCTTTGTAAAGCGGCCAGCCTCAGCTCGTGGGTCTCATGT
Source organism: Tupaia tana (assembly GCA_026018925.1). Lineage (NCBI taxonomy): Eukaryota > Metazoa > Chordata > Mammalia > Scandentia > Tupaiidae > Tupaia > Tupaia tana. Next base: position 30,233,173 of record JAKSZU010000010.1, read on the forward strand.
ATTATAAATTCTTGAAGCTCTTTTAGCTGCCGTCTGAGCATCGGGCGGCTCCTCCTCTTCTTCCTCGGTTCGCTTGTGTTTTAAAAACAAGTCAGACTTTAGGAAGCGGCTGTAGCTGTCGTACTTCATGAGATTGAAGATCTAAGGAGGGAAAAGAAAGAGTCTGAAGGCTGAGGCTAATCCGGGCCATGAATTCTACTGAATATTTATTAAATTCCTACCTTGTGCCAAACAATACAAACACGTGCAAAAACACAGGGAGAGCGCTACAGTAAATGACGTGCTAGATAAGACAGCTATCCTGGATGGTTTGGGTCATCAGCAATAATCCTAATGGAATATATAGCTTAGAGAGTCACATGAACAGACACATCTGTATTCCCAGGGAAGTGTAGACTCATACCCTCTGTCAGGTGGTCCTTTAGGAACCTCCGCTGCTTTTGGATAGACAGCAAGGGGACATATTTCTCTAACGGTGTGAGATAGCAGAATAAAAACCGTTTCAGCAGAGGCAGGGGTTTTAAAAAGACCACCATTGAGGCCAGCAAGTGGGCATAGTGGTTAAGGAACTGGACTCACATGTGGGCGACCATGGTTCAAGTCCTGGACCTGGCAGCTTGAAAATCATTCTGGATACATGTGTGTGCGCACCCTAAATCCCAGGAGGATGGAAGAGAAGGGATTATGGTGTGGCTATCCCTCCTGGGGGATGATCTGTCACTTTCCCTCTCACTGTCTGTCTCTCTTGGGTGAGCACACATTTCCTATGGCAAAAACAAACAAACCCCAAAAAAACTTAAAAAAAAAAATCACTAGGGCCAGCAGATGGAGTGGTCGTTAAGTCGCTGGACTCCCACATAGCCGACTGCGGTTGGAGCTCTGGACCCAGTGGCTTGAAAATCACACCAGGAGAGTGTGCGTGTGTGCCCAAGATCCCAAGAGAAGAATGGAGAAGGGATTGCTGCATGGCCACTCCCACCCCCCTACCCCTGGGGGGATTTCCCCCTTTCCTTCTCACTGTCTCTGTCTCTCTCATTCCCTCCAGGCTACACATGCACCTTGAGGCAAAAACCTCTAAAAAAAAATCACCATCATATCAGATGATGCCAACATGGTTAAGATCTTCAAATATAAACAAGATTATGATGATAATAAATAAACTAAATAAAAAGATCTCCAGTAAATCAGGGCATCCAAGATGTCAAACAGACCAATGACCATGCCAGGAAACAGAATGAGGTGCATTCAATGCCAGGCACAGGAGTAAAACTAGTCTTAGCGAGGAGGGGATTCTGGAACAGGGCCAGATGAAAGAAAATGTCAGTGGGGGCCAAAAGCAAACACCTGCACGCTCAGACAGGCTGAGGGGCACATTTCTAGGAAGAAACAGTACTAAGGTATGTCAAGTGACAAGCAGAACCCCTGACCAGGTCTAAATCCTCCTGCGAAGAGGGCTGCCACCTGCCAACATCTAAGCATGAAGGCCTGTCCTCCAGCACAGAAGCCTCCTCTGGCTTCCCTCGGACCTGTTCTGGGCCACAGTCCCTATTCCCAGCATCCACAACTCCTACCTGGCCCTATGCCATCCAGCCTCCTCCCTCGCCCTACAAAAGGTCTAAGGGAAGGTCAGCCAGGTGGCACAGTGGTTAAGGTGGCTGGATCCTACATGGCCAACTGTGTGGTTCAAGTCCTGGACCCAGGGGCTTGAAAAACATGCCGGGTGCATGTGTGTACATGCCCAAAATCCAAGAGGAGAATGGAGGAGAAAAGGATCGTGGCGTTGCCCCACCCCCAGGAGTGATTTCTCATTTTCTTTCTTTCTCTCTCTCTCTCTCTCTCTCTCTCTCTCTCTCTCTCTCTCGTTCTCTCTGATGAGCACACATGCCTGGATGCAAAATAAAGAAAAAAAAAAAAAAGTCTAGGAGGAGAAGGAGAAATAAAAAGGAAACCTTTTCTGCCTGTCCAGGAGTGCAATGTCTTTTTGAGAACTCTCTCAACCCTTCGTCTCCTTCTCAGACCTTTCAACTTAACTTCCAGGACATGTTGCAGACTAAAAATCCACGCAGCACGCCCTGGTACCTTCACTTACCACACCGACATAGGCAAAACCAAGTGGAAAGTTCCAGCTGTGTCTAGAATGTTGCTCTCTGCCAGGAGGGGTTATCGAGTGGGTGGTAAAACCCTGACATCTTTGAAAACTGCCGTCTCCCAACACACACACCCCAACTATTTTGTAAATGAGATGTTTGAGTGACCGAAGGGCCCAGAACATCAGCTTGGGGGAGGTGCCGTGCCTCAGGAGGGAACTGGGACTCTCTTACACCTCCATTTGTGGGAGACAGCTCAACTGCCGGAGAACCACCCAAGCCATTTCGCTACGAGCAGAGTCCCTGGCCCAGTGAAGGACGAAGGACTGCGGTTTTCTTTAAACCATTAAGCTCGTGCCTGCCTTCTCCAGGGCCCTTCCCGCCTCACCCAGGTTCTCTAACTGCTCAAAAGACCAGACCTCCCGAGGTCCCCTCACAGGCCCATTTTGTAGCGATCCTGCAATCTTAGACATGACTGCAATTTGCTGAGGTTTAGAGAAGTTATTATTTTCTCAATCCCCCAAAACAGAGAAATCATAGCTAGGGGTGAGGCAGCTGATAAGGAATGCCACTAGCCCTTGCTGCCACCACGAATATGCTGAGAGGTGTCCCTGTCCCTTATCACCGGCACGATTCAGCCCTCATGGGCACTGGAGTCCCCAGAGGGAATGTTCAGGTGCTCATCCAGTTCGAGGTCTGGACTGGAGGATGAGTGTGCCTAAGGAACCAACCTCAAGAGCCACCCCCCCGCCCCCGGCATGCAGCCCTGTACCCACTCCCTCCCCAGGACCACAACAGATGGGACCTGCCGCTCACAGCAGGATGCGGTGTGACCCAGTGTCTCGTCTGAAGTCTTCGTGTGTGGGAGAGAAGCATCCTGTTTGCCTGTCATGGCTCTGAGGCTCAGACTTCAAAGGGAGAAGAAAAAAAAAGGCCTGCAGTGCTGGAGGCACCAGGGTCAGAGGGGGCAGGGAGCGGGTGCTACCTGGCTGAGAGGAACGCTCAGGAGCTCAGGAGGCGGGTGGGGATGACAGGAGGCCACACACTATCCTCTCCACTCCACTGGGGCCAGCAAGCCCAAGGACAGAGGGCTGCAAACTATTTAACAAGAGCCCAAGAGCCACACCCTGCCAGTGAGAAATGGGCAGGTGTGAAATGCCCCATGGGCCTAGAAGGTCTTTAGCCTCCTGCTTCCTTCTGGAGCCCTCAACCAACTCCCGGTGCTGCCACGGTCACCAAGAGGCATGTCCATGGCCTCTCCCTCCCGAGCTGGGAGTTGCCTGATGGCTCGACTCGGGGCCCACAGGAAGGCTTCCTGCTGTCATCTGCCACTGCCATGGGGGATCCTGGACCCTGGCTCAGACACGTGGTAATGCGTGTTCCCATTACAGCGCTTACTGCATGGCTAGTGCCCAGCAAAGGTGGCTTAGAGAACAGAGAGCACTGCGAAAAAATCTCTTCCAAGAAGGTGGCCAAAGGAAATGTCCCTAGCATTGATTATATCCTTATTAAGCACAGAGGAAACAGGACCACTGGGGTCCAGGGAAGGTTTGCCAAGTGAATGATCAGAAACTGCTCAATGTGCAAAGGCAGAGGGCCAGTGAGATGAACCACGGGGGTCCCAGCACCGCCAAGAATGTCTTCTAACCACATGCCAGGCAGTGTGTGGAGCATTTTCTTACTAGAGTCCCACCACAGCCCCACGAGAACACTGATTTTACAGAGAAAGGAACAGGGCTTACAGGCTCAATGCTTTGCCCAGATGGGAGTGTATCAGTCAGCTCCAGCTGTCATAACGAGTATCACAGACATTTATTTCCTCATGGTCTTGGCAGGTAGAAGTCCAAAGCCAAGGTGTTGGAGGACAGGGTTCTTGTAAGGCCCTCTCCTTGGTTTGTGTGAGATGGCTATCTTCTCCTGCTATCCCCACATGGTCTTCCCTGGGGATGTCTGTGTCCTAATTTCTCCTTCTCACTAGGCACGGTGGGTTAGAGACTACCCTGATGACCTCATTTAACACTAATTACCCTGTAAAAGCCCTATCTCCAAATGCAGTCATGGTCCAAGCTACTAGACGTTAGGACTTCAGCATATGATTTCAGGGGGGCACAGTTCATCCCAGAGCAGTGAGCAAAAGAGACAGGTGGGAGGCAAACCCTGGCTGGGTAGTCTTCAGCCCACATTCCTAACCTCTGGGCTATACTGCCCCACTTGTGGGAGAAAAACACAGTCAATGAAGCCTGCGAAGAGAGTTGAATAGGAAACACAGCCCATGAATGTAAATGACTGATTAACTTTTTTTTTTTTTTTTGGGGGGGGAGAAGCTTTTTGGGATCTTGGGCACACATGCACATGCACCCAGTGTGACTTTAAGCCACCAGGCCCAGTACTCAATCCGTGGTTGACTACATGGGAGTTCAGCGACATAGCCATTATGCTAACTGCCAGTCCCCTGATTAACCTTTTTTTTTTTTTTTTTGGAGAGGTTTTTCGCTATAGGGCGCGTGCGCTCGCCAGACAGAGAGAGAGAGACATAGAGACAGAAAGCGAGAAATCACCCCCCAGGGGGGGTGGTCACGCCGCAATCCCTTCTCCTCCATTCTCCTCTCGGGATCTTGGGCACGCACGCACACGCGCCCGGCGTGAGTTGTAAGCCACCGGGTCCAGGACGCGAACCGCGGTCGACTATGTGGGAGTCCAGCGACATAGCCATTACGCTAACTGCTGGTTCCCTTAACTTTTAAATGCACTCAAACTAAAAACAATGGGGGCTAGCCCTGTAATGCAGTAATTAAGTTCCATGCAGAGGGAATCCCATATGGCTGACTGCAGTTCAAATGCAGGCCCCAATGGCTTGAAAAACATGCTGGGCACATGCACACCGCCCAGGATACTGACAAGATGGAGAAATGGAGGAAAAAGGGATTGCAGCAAGATCAGGTCCCATTAGTGGTTCTCTTTCTCTCTCTCTCTCTCTCTCTTCTCATGCTCACACACTCTCTCTGGTATAAAATTAAATACATAAATACATACATACATACAATTATTACACATACGTTCTTTTTTGAGAGAGAGAGATATTTTTGCTATAGGGTGTGTGTACTCGCTGGAGAGACAGAAAGTGAGAAATCACCCCCCGAGGGGGATGGCCACACCACAGTCCCTTCTCCTCCATTCTCCTCTTGGGATTTTAGGCACACTTAGTGTAAGTTTTAAGCAGCAGGGTCCAGGACTCGAACTACGGTCAATTACATGGGAGTCCAGTGACGTAACCATTATGCCACCTGCTGGTCCCCATATAAGTTCTTTTAAAGAGTCAGTCCAACCAGTAATGCAGGCAGTAGGGGGCGCTGCTGCACAATGCTGGAGAGGCCATATGAACCAGCTACAGACTCAGCTCCCATTTCTGGCCACCTGAAAAAGCTGGGCATACCCATAATCCTAGCAGCTGCTGGTCTTAAGGCAGGATCACAGTGTGAAGACCCTATCAAGGGTCCCTGACTTTCTCTTTCTCGTGGAGATACACTTTTTTTTTGGAGAGGTTTTTCTTTTTTTTGCTTTAGGGTGCATGCACTTGCCAGACAGACAGAGACAGAGAGACAGAAAGCGAGAAATCACCCCCCAGGGAGGATGGCCACGCCGCAATCCCTTCTCCTCCATTCTCCTCTCAGGAACTTGGGCACGCATGCACATGCGCCTGGCGTGAGTTTAAGCCACCGGGTCCGGGACGCGAACCGTGGTCGACTATGTGGGAGTCCAGGGACATAGCCATTACGTTAACTGCCGGTCCCAGAGATACACTTTTTATAAAAGTGTTTTTGGGGACAGACAGTGGCACAGTGATAAAATATGACACTCTTTAAGGCTGAACCACTCCATAAGGTTCCTAGTTCATATCTGGAGACCTCCCTGAACACAAGGGACACATACATGCCCTAGGACTGGCTAAGGCTGGGGGTGAATAGCGGCATCAAGACCCTGCTAGACGGGACCAACAGCTAGTGTAATGGCTATGTCGCTGAACTCCCATGTAGTCGACCGTGGTTCAACTCCCGGACCTGGTGGCTTAAATTCACACCGGGCACCTGTGCGTGCGTGCCCAAGATCCCTTTCTATCTCTCTGTCTCTTTCTCTCTTTCTGGTGAGTGCACACACCTTATAGCAAAAATCTCTCCAAAAAAAAAAAAAAAAAAAAAAAGGACCCTGCTAGAGGGGCCAGCAGGTGGGATGGTGGTTAAAAGCGCTGGAGTTCCACATGGCTAACCATGGTTCGAGTCCTGGACCTGGCGGCTTGCTTTCTCTCTCTCACTCTGTCCCTCTCTGGTCAAACTGAAATAAACAAATGAATAAATAAATTAAATTAAATTAAATAATTCTTAAAAAAAAAAAAAAAAAAGACTCTGCTAGAGGTGTGGTCTTTCTTACTAATGGAAGAAATAAACTTTTTTTTTTTTAGAGGTTTTTTTTTTTTGCTATAGGGTGCGTGCGCTCGCCAGACAGAGAGAGACATAGAGACAGAAAGCGAGAAATCACTCCCCAGGGGGGATGGTCACGCCACAATCCCTTCTCTTCCATTCTCCTCTCGGGATCTTGGGCACGCACACACATGCGCCCGGCGTGAGTTTTAAGCCACCGGGTCTGGGACGCGAACTGCGGTCGACCATGTGGGAGTCCAGCGACACAGCCATTACGCTAACTGCTGGTTCCCTGGAAGAAATAAACTTTTAAAAACAGTTTTGCTATAGGGCATGTGTGCTCATGGGAGAGAGACAGAGAGAGAGAGGAAAAGTGAGAAATCACCCCAGGGGTGATAACCATGCTGCAATCCCTTCTCTTCCATTCTCCTTTCAAGATTTTGGACAAACCATCTCTCTGGACACGCACATGGGCCTAACATAATCTTCAAGCTTCTGGGTCCAGGATTCAAACTGCACAGTTAGTCATGTGTGATCCAGCTGCATTAACCCTTCACCCCGCCTGCTGGCCCCTAAATATTGGGTCATCAGAAAAGTCATGATGCATTTTTGCACAGAAAAATGCAGAACCAATAAAAAAAACTTTAATAATGTTAAGTGTTTTTGTGTGTATGAACAGGAAATAAGTATCCCCAAAGGTCAGTTGCAGAGTGTTGAAGAGCGTCCCCCAGAAACTCGCTTTCACCTGGAACCTTGCAGCGTGACCTTATTTGGAATAGGGTTGGTTAAAGCTCTCAAAAAGAAATCATCCTACTCAGGATGGGCCCTAAATCCAACGGCTGGTGTCCTTATCAGAGGAGGAGAGGACACACAGCGGGAAGAAGGCCATGAGAAGACAGCAGCAGAGATGGAAGCGATGCCTGGACACGCCGTGTCCTGCCAGCAACAACCAGCAGGCTGGAGGCTTGAAGCAGCAAGCATTGTCCCCTGGAGCCCGCAGAAGAGGCGAGGCCCTGCCGATGCCTCCATTTCAAAGTTCTAGCCTCCTGAACTCACAGAGAACACAGTTCTGCTGTTTGAAGCCACTCAGGTTGTGGTCATTTGTCACGACAGCCTCAGGAAACTAATACGGTCACTTACTGATTCGACCTCACTCCTACTCGAGCACAGGTGAGCTGGCCCCAGGGGTCCAGGCAGTTCTACAAAACTGGACAGTGGCCGTCACCTGAACAACACGGTCAGACTCTTAAAGTGTGTGCAGGAACAGCAAAGAAGAAAGAGGAGACAGACCTGGGAGGAGGAGGCTGGAGATGGGCCGAAGGCATCGGAGCAGAGAAGCCACGGATCAGTCCCAGGGCTGGGTAGCCAACGAAGGAGAAAACTCAAGTTGGCAGCTGAGTTGCATTCTGGATTTTTTTTTTTTTTTTCCAAGACAGCTGTGGCTTAGCAAGGTTTCAGGTTTCAGCAGCCCCCACATCTGTGAGCTGCATGCCTGAACCATATAAACTGTTCAGCATCGTTGCCTTGGGATCCAGTCGTGTGGGTCAGTGGAGGGTGGGCTTGGAGGAAAATGAGAAGGGAGGCTTCCTACAATGTGCGACTCTGTGGCACCACTGCCCCTGCAAATCCTGGGCAGTGCAGTGACTGGTTAGAGCTCGCCTTTCTGCCAAAAAAAAAATATCCATGCAATGCTCCCACTTCAGGCTATTTGCAATTTGCTGCCCCAGGAAAGGACGCCCTCACTGAGGCATCCTCATCCACGTGAAGGGTCTGGCCTCGAAGGCCTCTCCGTAAACATTTCATCGCTGTCTCAATCCACTGCATTTCAAACTAATAAATGTTTTAACAGTTTCCCAAGATAAGTACATTAGAAGGCCTCAATGAAAGCTACATCCTCCCTTCTTTTCAAACTCTTCACCTTGCTCTTTCTACCAGTACCGGAGGAAATGCAACAGGAAGTTTTATTAATGGGATTTCCTATGATGGGATTATTCATGGGATTTTCTATTTGTTTCAAGAACCTGGTTTAGCTTTTATAGGGAAACTGCTGAAAGAAGGCAGGAAGCACCGTTGTCTGGATCATAGTTCTAGAGTGTGTTCTTGCTCCCCACTTACCTAGATGACAGACCCGCTTTTGTACCCACTGAACAGACAGAAAGTGGGAAGGAAGGAGGCTCCTCTTCCTCCCACGCACGTGTGATGAAATGATGCCAGAACTGGCTGGCAGTGGTAGAGGTGTATAGGCACAGTGTACACAGGGCTGTGGTTGTGCCTCGAGGTGAAGACCACCTCTTCTCCTGACCCAGTAACGGGGCACGCCCGGGGAAAGTCTGAGGGCAGCTGACAGAGCAAGGTGAGAAGACTAAAAGGATCGAGTCAGCCCCTGTCCCAAAGCTTTGGGGTGGGTCACAGGGAAGGTTCTGTGGCTGTGGGCATGGCTCCCGCTTCATAGCCAGGCCGCTCAGAGATGGACAGCCTGCCAGGAGTGAGAGCAAAACTCCAGAAAGAAGCTGGACACAAGTGGAGTCAAAAAGGCCCCCTGCTTGGGGCAAACTCCCCTCACAGGCTCATGGGGCCAGGCTGCCACGTGGGTAGAGCATCCTGGCCACTGTCTCCTGGAGTCCATAATGCTCAGATTCAAAGACCAAATGACATGATGCACTTTCTACTTGAAGAGAAGGGTTTTCTGATGCCTTCTGCCATCAGAAAGAGTGAAGTGCTCTTCTGGAACCCTCTCTCCTCTCTTCTTCCCTCAAAACACCACTTTAGAGTTGCAAAAAAAAAATCTCAAAGTATTTCAGATACTGTCCTTTACCCCTCCTAAGGCAAACACTGGGGGTAGATAGGGGTAGCCACATTTCCTTGCATTTAAGCAAAATATTGCAACCTGCCCTTTCTGGCCTAGCCTGCTGGAAAATACCAATTTCTGGAAGGGGTTTGATCTGGTAGTGCCTGTCAGCTGGCACCTACAAGACTGAGGCATCCTGAACCCTGGCTCTAGACACCCCCAAAGCCCGGGAGAGGGGGCCACAGCCATATAGGAGGACTCAGGCCCAGGTCCTGTTTGGAGAAATAAGGGGCTGGGGAAAAAAGCAAACCCCCGAGTGATCCCCATACCCCCGATGGCCCAACCCTTCTTATTGACGTGGGAAAAGGAAGTGTTTCTTACCTTTTGGGTTCTGGGAAATTCAAAGAAACTACGACGCTAAAAGAGGCCAGGTTCACAGCTCCTTTCTCTGTCGAGGATGTGGCTGGGAGTGCTGACACCTCACTGAAGTCTTTTTAAGATGTTTTTAAGCATCAGAGGCCGAGGGCTTCCTTTTAGAACCTGCCTGCACTCTGCCTTTCCAACGAGACTCCAGCAACCCCGACGCCTGGTGAGGACATCCTGCCTACACGCCAAGCCTGCTTTCAAATGTGGGCACTGAGATCCCTGCGATTTCGGAACGAAGAATAAGCACCCCATTCCCCTTAGCCCCGCGGCCTTTTCTTACACAGCCCAAGAAAGCAACGCTCTACAGTTGCTATTTGCGATGCCCTGGCCCTTTCCGTCTTCATACGTCTCATTGCCGCTCCAGAGGGAACAGATCACAGCGTGTTGTGGGATTCAAACCAGAAACTTCAGAGCAAGGAAGTTGTGTCCTCTGGTGCTGAGAAATCGGCTGGAGCAGAATTTTGTTTTAAATATTTCATGTCGCATTACCTCAAGTCACTGAGCGGACTTCAAAGGGTTCCACTCAGAAGCGCTCAGAGCGGGAATGGCCTGGGTAGGCAGCCTAGTGGGCTTCCCACTAGGGAGCGGCCGGGACACAGCAAGGCTTGGCAGATCTTTTACATTTTTTTTAAGAATTATTTATTGGGACCAGCAGTTAGCGTAATGGCTATGTCGCTGGACTCCCATGTAGTCGACCGCTGTTTGTGTCCCGGACCCGGTGGCTTACAACTCACGCCGGGCGCGTGTGCGTGCGTGCCCAAGATCCCGAGAGGAGAATGGAGGAGAAGGGATTGCGGCGTGGCCATCCCCCCTGGGGGGTGATTTCTCGCTTTCTGTCTCTCTGTCTCTCTCTGTCTGTCTGGAGAGCACACGCGCCCTATAGCAAAAAACCTTTCCAAAAAAAGAAAAAAAAAGAATTATTTATTTAATTTCATTTATTATTATTATTATCATTAAATTGACCAAAGAAAGAGAAAGAGGGAAAGTGCGAAAGCAGACCACCAGGTTGGAAACTCAAATGGAAGTCAGTCATGTGGGAGTCCAGTGCCTTAACCACCATGCCACCTGCTGGCCCCAAAGCCTGGCAGATTTTAACTTCGCCCTTCATACCCTCCTTGCTATGTGAATTTACTTTTCTTTCCTTTTTTTTCACCTTTTTTTCTCTTTCTCTTTCTTTCTTTCTTTCTTTCTTTCTTTCTTTCTTTCTTTCTTTCTTTCTTTCTTTCTTTTTCTTTTCTTTCTTCTTTTCTCCCTCTCTCTCTTTCTTCCTTTCTTTTTCTTTTTTTCCATAAGAGAGAAAGACAGAGTGAGAGAGAGACAGAGAGATGCACAGAGGGTCCTCAAACCCTAGTCCAGCCCCAGTGTCAGCTGTCGGTCCCTGGTGTGCTCGGGGAGGCCCTGAGACACAAATCTGGGGCCTTTCCCACATGGATCCAGCTGTTCCACCACCCAGTCCCTTCCTTTATCCTAACAATGAGCAGGTGCCAAAGCAACAATAAACAATGGTTCTGAGGGATAATTTGTGCCGAACCCTGAACAACACGGTAGTAGAATGTTCATGCGTGCACCATGGCCAGTGCTGGCCAGGCCGTTTCTACACTGGCTTCATCCGTGGAGTTCCCAGTCACGGGGGTTAGCGAGACACGTGTGCTCAGCTGGCAGGGCCAGTACAGGGCGATGCCATCATTTCTTTACAGAGAAAGCGTGCTGGGCTGCTGGGCCTCGTCTGCTCCCTACATGTCAGGGCTGACTCCTGGGGCCTGAGTGACAACTGATGGAATGCTCTGGAATCAGCCAAGGCTGGAGGTAGAGAAGAGCATGACCAAGCTTGGAGAATGAATGTGGGAAAGGAGGAGACGAGAGCGTTGGCTGTTAAACGCCAAAGACACCACGGCCAGTGCCAGCGGCCATGAAGGAAAATGGCGGCACAGAGAAGAGGAAGACTGCCTAGGGGAAGCCACATTTCCCAGCGTGGCCTCCCGAGGAGAATGGCCTTGGGCTGACAGTGGTGGGAAGATCTGGCCCAGCTTTCACCTCCTCTCTCCCAGCTCTGTGGCCTGGGGCTGATAGCAGTGCTCTCCCTACCAGGGACTTTCTCACTTGTACCCTGGAGTGCCAGCCCCACCTCCCACAAGGCTACTAGAGAGTCAAGCAAGCAAACTGTGAAGAGATTTAGGGACCAGCAGATGGCGTGATGGCTACATCGCTAGACTCCCACGTAGTTGCCCGCAGTTCAAGTCCAGGACCCTGAGTCTTAAAACTCATGCCGGGCGCGTGTGCGTACGTGCCCAAGATCCCAAAAGGAGAATGGAGGAGAAGGAATTGCGGCGTGGCCATCCCCCCTGGGGGTGATTTCTCACTTTCTGTTTCTCTGTTTCTGTTTCTTTGGTGAGTACGCACGGCGCCCTATAGCAAAAATCTCTGTTAAAAAAAAAAAAAAAAAAAAAAAAAAAACAACTGTGGAATGACTTAGTCCCAATGTCTTCTTACTAAGGTGTGGAGGCTGACATATGCTGCTTGCTGCTTTTCAGGCAAGGACCTGAGGCCTAGTGAGGGTAAAACATGTGAAATCTGTCATAGGACAGATTTTCTCTGGATTTTTCTTTTCTAAGTTTCTTTCTTGAGAGGGAGAGGTACAGAGACAGGCACCCCCAACAGGGTCCCCATGCCACAGTCCACCCCCAGCCTCAGCCAGCTCAGGTGCACGCGTGCCCAGCGTGCTCAGCACAGTCTCTGGACGAGAAGCTGCAACCTTCCCAGGTGAGCCGCCCCACAGGGCACTGTGTAACTGGCGTGCCATCACCCAGCCTCGCCTTTGCTGGTTTTCGAAGTCCTATTGAGCCAGGGCTTCTCCACCTTGGCAGCACTGACATCTTCAACCAGACAATTCCGTCGTGAGGGGCCACCCTATGCATCGTTGGGAGTTTACACATCCCCGGCTTCTGCCCACCAAGTGCCAGCAGGACCTCTCCCTGTTGTAACCATCAAAAATGTCCCCAGCCCCCCAGGGCCAAATCGCCCCCAGGTAAGCTAAAGTTCATCTTCCCATTCCTTTAAAGCACACACCCGGCTACCATCATGGAGGGCCGACTGCCCCCAGCAAGCCCCTCACAAACACGACCGCGTTTCAGCCTCACAACCTCATCATAACCCCCACTGCACAAGGAGAGGGCTGAGGCACAGAGAGGAGAGACAGCTTGCCCAAGATCTCTAAAGTCAAGAATTCTGAGGGAGGGAGGAGCAGGGAGTCAGATGGAAGGAGAGAAGGCCGCGCTGTCAGGGAGTGACTTTACCGCCAGGACATGGGACACTTGCTGACTGCATTGCCATGTCACTCGGAGAGGCGGCAGTGTGGTTGCCAAAAGCCCCAGATTACAGAAGAGACCACAGAACCCACACTGAGAGACGGAGGCAGGACTGCCATACGCAGCCCTCTTCCCTCTCCTGTAGTAAGTGCCACACTTACACTCAGTGGTAATGATGGCGGATCTGAGTTCGCATTCAGGAAGCGACAGGGCAGACACTGGGGTGGGGTGCAGTAGGACCCTCCCAGTCACTCTGAGCCCTTCATCACTTATATTTCCATCTTTTATCTCTTCCTGTTCTCACGAGCGGGCCATCACTGATTTCCTCACTGCACATACAGCTCGGGGGCAGACCCTGACACACAGTAGGCCCTCAATGAATATTTATAGTATAAAGGGATGAATGAAACAACAAATGCACACATCAGCAAACCACAAACCAAACAGACCTCCCACTAGTGAATATTTGAAAGAAAAAAAGATACAGTAGGGATCTCACTCATTGAAGAAACCAACTCTCGGTAAGACAGCCTCCCTGCCTCCTACGGATTTGTCCAAGAGTGGCCTCTGACTCCATGCGGAAGGACCAACGAGATGCCACAGCACCTCCTGCCTCTCTGGGCTCTGCAAAAAGTACCGGGCACACAGACAACCATCTCCCCTTACATGAATTTCCAGGCAACAAAGTTTCTTGTTTTGTTTTGTTTTGTTTTGTTTTGTTTTGTTTTGTTTTGTTTTGTCTTGTTTTGTTAATTGCCAGAGGGCATGTGCACTTACCAGAGAGGAATGGAGAAACAGAGAGAAGGAGAGGGAAAGAGAGTCCTCTGGTGGGGTATGGTCAGGCCACAACCCCTCCTCCATTTCTCCAACCTGTCAGGAATTGGGGCACACGTGCACATGCACCTAGCAGATTTTTCAAGCCACGGGGGCCAGGATTCAAACCACAGTTGACCACGTGGGATCCAGCTCCCTTAACCACTAGGCTACAAGACCAGCCCCACTAACAAAGTTTTAAGTCTCCAAACTTGTCTGAACATGTTGTTTTTGCTGAAATGCTGGCTAACATGAATAACATTCTTGACATAATACGCTGACCACATTTCACTGTGGCCTGATGGTCGGGGTCACTGGGCTCACTCATTATGTCACCATCTTGTAGCACAAGGAGGCCCACAGTGTGGCGTGTGGCAATGTGAGTTCCCACCATGGCGACCCCAGATCACTGTGCTGCGGTTTTGTGTTTAGTACCATTTTCTGTCTTCTCCCTGGCTTTTGGTTATGGCTTCTTGCCACCCATGCCTCCACCAGCCCCTCAAATCTGCTGCAAACTGAAACACTGGACCCCGTGAGAACTGTGTGTAAACCGAACATACACAGGATCTGTGTGTAAACCGAACATACACAGGATCTGCCTGAAAACCCACGAAGCTCTGTCAAGTAGGAGGCGTGGATGTTGGGTCATGGAATCCATCACTCAGGGAGGTTCCAGCTGTGCCCTGCATGGTCACTGCCAGCTGCAGAGCAAACAGCACTGGCACATCGGCAGCATGTCCCTGTGGGGAGAGGTACTGCCAGTGCAGGGAACACCCTGCTGCTGAGGAGGCTTTCTGAAGTTGCATGAACTCTGTGACTCCACTCGAGTTCCCCTCAGTTTCAACCTCCTTCACTTAGGAAAGCAGGACTCTCGAGGGGGCCTTTTAGGGGCAAAGAACCGCAGACGCGCGGAGCACACACTTAGCAGCACGGCAGGACCCTGGAGAGGCAGAGTTTTCCAGAATGAAACAGAGCCCAGGGGCCCTTCACAGGGACTGGCTGTGAAATCAGCAGACTCCGAATACCTCATTTTCACCCAGTTATGCCTTAAGAGGAGAGCTAGAGCCTCTCCTCTCCTCTCCAATAAACTATTTTTAACCACAGGGTATAAAAGTATTTCTTTTGGTTCAATAGCTTAAAGAGCGTTATTCCACATCTGTTACGTGTGTGCACATATGGGTATTTATGGGGAAATATGGAACACCTAGAGATTGCGTATTATTTAGTGGTTATCTCTAGTGATGGAATCACGAGGGATTTTTTTGTTCTTCATGTTTTGGTTTTCCCAGATTCTTTTGTTGAGCATGTATGAATTTTATAGTTGGGTAGATAAAGTTATTTTTAGAAGTATTCCTTTGTCACTCCAAAAAAAAAAAAAAAAAAAAAAAAAAAAACCCATGCTGTCCCTTGTGTTGCCTTCTTTCTGTCCAGCTAAACCCCCAATGTACAATTTGACAATGTGTGACTCTAATGGGGTTGCCTGGGTCACAGAGGTCCAGGTGCACTTTAAGGTTTTTTTTATTTTTTAATTTGTTATAGGGCACGTGCCAGAGAGGACAGAGAAGAGTGAGAGGGAAAGTGAGAAAGCATCCCTTGCGGGGGGAATAGCCACACCACAGTCCCTTCCCTCCCTTCTCCTCTCGGGACTTTGGGCATGCCCACACATGTGCCCAGTTGTTTTTATTTTTTCCCCCAGTTTGTTTTTCAAGCTGCTGGATCTGAGATTCGAACCGTGTAGTCTGCCATGTGGGATCCAGCTGCCTTCAGCAGACCACTGGCTGGCCCTGGCTGTACTTTCTGAAAGCATCTAGAGAGCTTTCAAAAGACACTGAGGTCCGGGAACCAGCAGTTAGCGTAATGTCTATGTCGCTGGACTCCCACGAGAGGAGAATAGTCGACTGCAGATCGTGTCCCGCCCTATAGACCCGATGGCTTAAAACTCACGCCGGGACCCGCGTGTGCGTGCGTGCCCAAGATCCCGAGAGGAGAATGAAAGAGAAGAGATTGCGGCGTGACCATCCCCCCTGGGGGGTGATTTCTCGCTTTCTGTCTCTATGTCTCTCTCTGTCTGGCGAGCGCACGCGCCCTATAGCGAAAAACCTCTCCAAAAAAAAAAAAAAAAAAGACACTGAGGTCCAAGGTGGGGATATCCTCCTGGTGGCCTCTCATTATATAGTTCACTTCATTTCCCTTCACAAATCCATGTCTACGGTATCCTCCCATTGGCTCAAAACCACCACCTCCAGGAGGCCTGCAACAAATTGCGCATGCAAACTGAAGTTCCTTCAACTCCCAAATTGGATTCAGAATTCATATGGTGTTTGTACTTGCCATAGCGTCAGTCAAAAAACATTCCCTGGGGCCAACCCTGTAGAACAGCAGCTGAGCACTGTACATAGAGAGCTGGATTACACATGGCCAACCATAGTTCAAATCCTGGTCCCAGCAGCTTGAAACAAAAGCTTTCATATCCCAACAAGAGAGAGGAATGGAAAAGAAAGAATTGCAGCATGATCACATCCCAGGGGGAGGGTGCTCTCTCTCTCTCTCTCTCTCCCCCTCTATCTCTGGCAAGCACACGTACTCTCTGGCAATTAAGAAAAAGAAAAGGAGGGACCAGTAGTTAGCGTAATGGCTATGTCACTGGACTCCCATGTAGTTGACCACGGTTCGAGTCCCAGACCCGGTGGCTTAAACTCACACCAGGCATGTGTGCGTGCATGCCCAAGATCCCAAGAGGAGAATGGAGGAGAAGGGATTGCGGTGTGGCCATCCCCCTGGGGGGTGATTTCTTGCTTTCTGTCTCTCTATCTCTCCCTGTCTTTATGGCAAGCGCACAAGCCCTATAGCAAAAACCTCTCCAAAAAAGAAAAAAAGAAAAGGAAAAGAATAGAATAATTTGAGAATTCTTTTCTTTTTTAATTGCCAGGAAGCATATGTGTTCACTAGAGACAGAGGGAAAAAGAAAGAAAGCACCCCCAATGGGGCACAGTCATGCCACAATCTTTCCTCCATTTTTCCATTGTGTCAAGATTTGGGGCTCACATTCACATCTGTGTGGCATGTTCTTCAGGTTAATGGGGCCAGGATTCAAACTGTTGTGGCCATGTGGGACCCAGCTCCTTTAACCAACAGGCCATGTGGCCAGCCCAAGTTATTCTTAATTTTATATTTTCTAACTATATGTTTGTTGATGAGCAAAGATAACGCCTCCACACACTAGAACATGCTCTGGGCTCTGTGCATATGTACCATGTGGTCAAAAAAGACCAACCGGAGTAGGGGGACCAGCAGGTGGCATGGTGGTTAAGGCACTGGACACTCCCACATGACCAGCCACGGTTCAAGTCCCAGACCTGGTAGCTTGCTTTCTCACTTTCTCTCTCTCTTCCTCTCTCTCTGTCTCGCTCTGGTCAAATTAAAATAAAAAATAAAATAAAATAAATGAATGAATAAATAAAATTAAATAATTCTTTAAAAAAAAAAAAAGACCAACCAGGGCTCAGCCATGGTGGTGCAAATTGTATGAGGCTAGGGCTGCAAGAGAGGGCTAGATTCATTTTCTAGACCAACTTAAACAGGCTGGGCTCTCTCTCTCCCTCTATTCCCACCAACAAACCCACTAACCAAACAAACACCAATAGATGGAGCCAGTGTGTCATCTCAGACCTGCAGCATCAGCATCACCTGGGAGCTTGTTAGGGTGGCAGTCCCAGCCCACCTAGGCACCAGTGAATTTAATAGCTAACTCTGGGGGGACTAGCAGATGGCGTAATGGTTACATCGCTGGACTCTCACGTAGTCAACCGCAGTTTGAGTCTTGGACCCGGTGACTTAAAATTCATACCAGGTGCTTACCCAAGATCTGGAGAGAATGGAGCAGAAGGGATTGTGGTGTGGTCATCTCCCCTAGGGGGTGATTTTTTTGCTTTCTGTCTCTCTGGTGCATGCACGTGCAAAAAAGAAAAAAAAAAAAGAGCGGTTCTAGACTTGGACAAGTTTACAAACTAACGAACTAAGCTAAAGCTAGACTCCACCTATAATTGCCAAATAAGGCATTTACTTTCTTAATCAGGATAGGGCCAGCAGAAATTTCAGTGTGTCTGTGTCCCATAGCGTACAAGTGTGCATATTCCTTAAGATGAGAGCATACTATATATAGTCGGATCTGTAAATTTATTAAAAAAAAAAAAACTTCATCCCCTTTGCCTATTATTGCTAGCATTCCTCACCAGAAAAAAACTGGCCAGAATAGTAAAGTTAATTAAAATTATTTAATTAAAATTAAATTAACCTTATAGCTTTCTTTTTTTTTTCTTTTAGAGGTTTTTGCCTTAGGGCACATGCACTGGCTGGGAAAAAAAGAGAGACAGTGAGAGGGAAAGTGAGAAATCATCGCCCAGGGGGGAAGGTCACACCACAATCTCTTTTCCTCCATTCCCTTCCTGGGCTCTTGAGTATGCACGCACATGTACCCAGCATGATTTTGAAGCCACCAGGTTCGGGACTCGAACCATGGTTAACAATGTGGGAATCCAGTGACATAACCACTAGACCATCTGCTAGCTCCAGTGTTAACAATTTTCTGTGCTTTAAGTGGAATACGCTTTCATATCCACCTCTTCATCGTGTCTTGGGGCCACATTATGAACCAGCTTACAGTATTCCTGTATTTGCACAAAGGCAATCCCAGGTTTCTGCACTTTGAGTCTCTGTGCTTGCTTTCTAGATTCTTCTATCTGTCCTACCTTTGGTGTTATCACATGTGGCCTCAGTGCAGGTTCCTCAAACAGTCCCAGTCTCTCTTTCAGTCAGGGTTGGGAAGGCAGATAACCCTGCTGGTTCAAATTGTATGTAGACCAAGAACAAACAGGTCCGAGGAAGACGCCCATGGACCAGATCCTGAGCCTGGGATTCCAGCCCCATTTCACCTAGCACAGTTCCTCAGGGATACTAGTCTATCCCACTGGAACTACAGTTTCCAGGGAATCTAACAGTGGGAGTTTCATTGAATTGTTCCAGGGCTGGAATAAAAGCAGGTTTTCAAATGAAGGCACAGGCAGTGACATTGGGTTACCTGGTCCTGGAGCTTCTGGAACATCAGAGGGTGCGGTTCATCCAGGATCTTTTCATTGAGCCGAGACTGTCCCTCTACATTCACTTGTGACGAGGCCTTACTGGACAGATAGGTCATGTAGATCTCCTTTGCCTTTTCCTGCATCTGGAGGAGACAGAGGGGGCGTGTTTGTTATCTGCAAGTGCAGCCCTTCCCGGCTGGAGCCCAGCTCTCTATTCCAGCGAGTCAAGCACTCTCTGCAGCCTCCAATCTCTTAGTGCTGCTCGGGAGCTAAGCTCTATCTGGGCAAACTCAGGGCAGTCTAGTCATCACCCCTGCCCCTCCACGCATCTTTAGCCACATCTTATGCAACAAAATGGCTACCCTAACTACTCAGAGGCGATAACAAGTGATGCCTGGAGGGAGCATTCAGTACTACTCAGGACCATTCTGCGATTTCTCCCAATGAAGGGCTCTGTGGGAATATTATACAGTCATAAAAAGGAATGGCACACTGATACAAGCTACAACTTAGATGAACCATGAAAACCTGCTAAGTGAAAGAAGTCAGACACAAAAAGCTACATATTGTAGGAGTCCACTCACATGAAATATCCAAATCCATAGAGACAGAAAGATTAGTGGTGCCAAGGGCTGGGAGAGGGAGAAACAGGGCATGATCGCTAATGGGCCTGGGGCTTCTTCTGTTTGAGGTGATGAGAAAGTTCTGGAACTAGATGGTGGTGATGACTGTGCATTGTGAACATACTCGATGTCACTGAATTGTATACTTTAGAATATTTAAAAAGGCAAAAATGACAGACCTACAAATGGTTAAAATTGTATACTAGGTGTACTTTGCCGTAATAAAAAAATCGAGGTAAGCCTACCACGCTGCAGATGCATGCCAGGTGTGGTCCCATTTCCTTAATGCCCTGAACATCAAGCTAAGTGCCATTTTCCTACTGATGCCATTTTCCCAAGGAAGCCAGAGACCAGGAGAGGCGATATAGCTTATTTGAGGAGTTTGCAGCTAGGTTTAGGGCTGCTGGGCTCCGAAGTCTTTCTATCTTGCTCAGTTTCACACCTGTAAGACACATCAGCCCCTCCAGAATGTGTGGTTTATCAGCCTCCCAGGACCTGGTGTTTTTTCTTTCAGGTAACAAGATACTGAGTACAAGCAACAGAGAGAATGTTGCTGCCTGCCCTGAAGTCCCCAGTGCAGACCCCCTGGGAAGCACAAGCCCTGAGCAGGTACTGGCTGCCTGGAAGGTCCTAGAAGCAGAGCTGAAAAGATGCTCACCCACCTGTACTCCTGCTTCACTGAAAACCAAGGCAGCACAGGAGCACCCTGGTGGTAGGGAGCAAACTTCATGGCAAGTCCTTTATCTTTGCTTAGTTAGTTAGTTAGTTTAATTTGCTATAGGGTGAGTGTACTTTTGGAGAGATACAGACAGAGAGGAAGAGAGAGGGAAAGTGAGGAAGCATCCTCAGGGGACTGGCCATGCCATAATCCCTTCTCCTCCCTTCTGCTCTCAGGAGTTTGGATGCGCACACACACACACACACACACACACACACACACACACACTGTGCAGCTGGCCATGTGTGATCAAGCCGCCTCAATTGCCAGGCTACCAAACAGTATGCCGAATGGAGTGTGTTGTCTGCAGACGCAGGGTCTGCTCCTCCAGGACTCCCCTGAGAGTTCTGTTTTCTTTCAGAGAAAGGAGACTTCCTGTGTGCACACCTTGCTGGCAGCAGAGATGGAGCTGTTTCTCTAAATGGTAAATCTAAAGTGTCACCTTACCCTATTGAGCAAGCAGATTTAACTGCCTCTAGAATGCAGTCTCTACAGGTACAATTTGTGGGGGATGCTGGGGCACTTAGAGGATCTGGAAAACTGCCTGGCCCTTTGGAGAGCCCATCTGAGGCTCCACACATGCTGCAGAGCTTAGCTTAGGAAATCTCAGGTTCAGAAAGCAAGGGAAAGTGGTCCCTTTTTGGGTTCCAGGACTAGATGACAAAGTACTCCATAAGAAGCCAGCCCACAGTGTGGTGGTTGAGGCAGCTGACTCTCACATGGTCCACTGGGCTGTTCAAGTCCCAGACCCAACAATTTGAAAAACACTCCAGGCGTGTGTGCACACATACCTGAGATCCTGAGAGAATGGAGAAGAGGTTGCAGCATGGCCACCCCCACCCCCTGGGGTGGGAGTGCTTTCTCACTTTCCCTCTTTTGCTCTGTTTCTCTCTGGTGAGCACCTGGGGGTGGGGGGTGATTTCTTGTTTTCTGTCTCTCTGTCTCTCTCTGTGTCTCTGGTGAGTACACGCGCCCCATAGCAAAAATCTCTCTCAAAACTAAATTAATTAATTAAATAAAGTAAAATAAAATACAAAAAGGCCTCATAAGGCTAAGATCTGACCACTCTTACTTAACCAATTCCCTAGAAAGCAATTCTCACAGCCCAGGTAGGGATCAGCCCCCAAAGCAATGGTGTCTGTTCATTCTTGACTATGAACGTGAACAATCAATTCATGACAGGCGCGAAAACACAGGAACCTCTTAAAATAAATTCTTCCTTATTCCACAGGACAAGTCTGGGGACTGTCAGCAAGATTTGGGTAAAGCAGCACTTTATAACTGCCTTGCCTCAGAGACTCACCTCCACAAACTCTCCCTCCTCCCCCATTCTGTCAGGAAGAAACATTTTTGGAAAACCACTTCCTGCCTTAAAGCAATTTCATAAACGTAGATTTTGCTGGTCAGATTAGCAAACTCCATGCAGAGCTTTGGGGCCAGAAATTACTTTAGGTCTCCCCTCCCCTTGAACGTTCACACACATCCCTGCATATATGCATGCATACATGTGTGCACACAAATGCACACATGCATGTTAACTGAGTGGTTCTAACAAAGAGAAGTGTAATGAGCCTCTAAGGTTCAGAGGTGGGGGTGGAGGGACCAGCAGTTAGTGTAATGGCTATGTCGCTGGACTCCCATGTAGTCGACTGTGGTTTGAGTCTCAGACCCGGTGGCTTAAACTCACGCCGGGCGCGTGTGCGTGCGTGCGTGCCGAAGATCCCGAGAGGAGAATGGAGGAGAAGGGATTGTGGCGTGGCCACCCCCCCCCCCACCCGGTGGGTGATTTCTCACTTTCTGTCTCTCTGTCTCTGTCTGTCTTTCTGGCGAGCACATACACCCTATAGCTAAAACCTCTCCAAAAACAAAAACAAAAACAGAGGTGGGGGCGGAAAGGGACAGGGAGCAGGGGCAGGTTCCCAGGGACTGCAGGTACCAAGCCTCTGGCTCTTGCAGCCTTCTCTGTCCCCTGAGACCCCTCCTGAGTCTCTGAGAACAGTGTGGGTGCCAGGACACCCACCCCACAGCTGACTGCCCCAGGCCTGGGCAGCAAGACTTATCTCGGCTGGGATAGGAAGCGTGACTGAAAAGGGAAACCCTGAGACAGCCGACCGCAAGCCAGTCATGGGAAGGCCTGGTGTCCAGGCTGAGAACATTTAACAAAAAAGAAGAACCGGTCTTTTGAGCTATGCTGGCAGATTTTCCAGCCTTGTTAACCCTATTCTAGCTGCAGTCAGGATAGGAACAGGCCAGCCACCCACTGATGGAGCTGACTCTGGGCCTGTGACCTGGAAGAACGGCGGATCTGTCTTATATCCGTGCCCAGCCACAGCCTGACCAGATGGGCCTCTCTGTGCAGACCAGACATGCCCAGAAGGTGCTGGAAGAGGACCTCAGCTGGGCCCATCAGCTCAGGGACTACCTGTGGGAGCATCTGCCAGGCAAGCTCCTCCTCACACCATGCGTCTGAGGCCTCTTTTCCAGGCTCTGCAACGCCTCGGCTGTGACGACGCTCAAAGTCAGCACTTGAACCCTGCTCCCATCAAGTGCACATTCAGGAGAAGCAAATTCACCTACTCTCAGACCCCGAAGCACACGTCCACTCAGAACAGCAAAGCCCGCAGCAGTCCGGGTGCAGAGGAGCGTGGCTCTGTATGCTGGCTCCTCCCTGTCATCCAATAAACATGCTTACATGGTTCCCGCTGGGAGGCAAAGTCTCCTTGGACGCCACAGCCCACTAGAGCTAATGGTCTCCCTAGCCCCATTTTTTTTTTTTAAGTTTATTTCTTCTGAGCAAGACAGAGAGTGAGAAGCAGACAGACACCCCCAACGGGGTCTTCGCTTCGTGACTCCACCCCAGTCTCAGCCAGCCTGGTTCACAGGCACGTGCGCCCATGTCCGGTGTGCTCAGGGAGGGCCCAGGATACAAACCCAGGATCTTTCCATTTGGGCTCAGTGGGGTGACCGTTGCACTTCATGGCCCCCGCCCCAATTTCTTATTGAACTATTTCAGAAGAAATTATCTCTCTGTCGCCATTTCCACCCCCCATTCATTCCCTCCTCAACCGCCCCACCAGCATGGCCTCCCCAGCTCACTGATGTCCCCCATGTGGCTAAGTCCCTCTGGCGTTTCTCCGGACTTCTCTGTGGCCCCAGCCCTGCTCACCCCTCCTACCTTCTTCCTCTTCCTGACTCCCCGGTTCTGAGGGCCCTTCCTCTCAGGAATCGCCAGCATGACCGTTGCCCTTTGTCTCTTTGACCTGCTCCCGTTCCTTTGTCGCCTCCAAAATCTCTGGGATCTTCCACAGTTCTGCCCTTGGCTGACAGCTCAGCTGCAGAATTTAGTAGTCCCAAGACCTCCACCCATTACTCTCCTAAGCTATAGCCAACCGATTTCTGACAATGTGGGCACAGATGTCCCAGACACCTCAAACATAACCCACAGGAAAGGGGTGGAGTGGTCCCCTCCTGCGGTGGGCCCTGCAGCTCCTACTCCAGAACCTTAAGCCCTCCCCTCCACATCCCGTCCACCCCCTCCCCCACCCCCAGCCACTTTGCCTCCTGGGCACATTTCCAGTCAGCCCACTCCTCTCCTGCCATCCGGCCAGAGACAGACAAAGAGAGACAGCAGATTGGAAAATGAAAGGATCAACTTTATTAACACCACTTGCAGGAAGAAAATGAGACAAGGAAAATATCAAATAAACGACAGAGGAATATTTCCGAGAACTGGCTCAGGAAATGGAAAGCAGCTGGAAGAAGAGCAGATGACTCTGCAGAGAGCGAGAACAAATTCACACACCTGCGAGGCTGGGGGCGAGGGGGGTGGGGGTGGCCAACAAGAAACACCAAAAATGGCAAGGCTTGGGGCATCTGGAAACCCAGCTGGAAGGGACAAGGAGGGCGGCAGCGAGAAGCCCAGAGATGCTCAGATCCTCCCAGATTTCTAAAGAGACTAACTCAAGAAGGCTCCAGAACAGAGGCACGGACAGGGCAAGGATGAGACGCCAGACTGAACACAAGGGACTGAGAGGATTCCAGACACACATTTCAGCAAACTTCTCAGATACCCTCAGCCTAAAAACACACCAGGCTCCTGGCCCACCAAGTGGGCTGGAGAAAACAAACAACAAAAGGAGAAGTAATCCAACAGAAGGATTCAAAGATAAAGTTGAGATCTTCAAAAAACAAAGTAGGAACCAAAACCAAAGAGATGAGAAAATAGGAAGAAAACAAAAGATAAAACTAAGAACTTAATCCAGGGGTAAAAGTCTACTGTTGGAAAAGAGATCACAGAAATGGGAAGTTAATTAATGACAACAACAAAAAAATCCCCCAGAACTGTGTTTCCACAAAGTGCCCATACAATGAATAAACCCCACCAATCAAAGCCCCTTGGACAGTTTTAGAATACTAGTGATGGACAGATCATATTATATTCCAGAGAGAAAAAAGGTAAAAGAAAACAAAACAGGTTACATAATGGTTATGTCACTGAACTCCCACACGACTGACCATGGTTCGAGTCCTGGACCCAGTGGCTTGAAACTCATGCTAGGCATGTGTGAGTGCTCAAAATCCCGAGGAGAAGGGAAAAGAAGGGACTGTGGTGTAGCCAATCCCCTGGGGGGTAACCACTCACTTTCTGTCTCTCTGGCAAGCACATGTGCCCTATAGCAAAAATCTCTCAAAAAAAAAAAAAAAATAGATGGGACCAGCAGTTGACATAATGGCTATGTCGCTGGACTCCCATGTAGTCAACCATGGTTCAAGTCCTGGACCCAGTGGCTTAAACTCATGCCAGGCACTTGTGTGTGTGTGCCCAAGATCCCGAGAGGAGAATGGAGGAAAAAGGATTGCGGTGTGGCCATCCCCCCGGGGGGTGATTTCTTGCTTTCTGTCTCTCTGTCTCTCTCTGCCTTTCTGGCGAGCACACGCACCCTATAGCAAAAATAAATAAATAAATAATAATAATAATAATAATAAGTACCGTAACTCCTCTCCCCATAACTCTGGAAACCCTAAAACATTATGAAAATGCAAGGTACTATTGTATTTAAACACCAGTACAAGTGGCTCTCAGAGCTATGCTCCTCAGGAACTTCACACCACCTCCTACTTTCCTGGCTCCACTCTTATTCTGAGTTGGAGGGAAAGAGAGAGACAGAGACAGTGAGAGGGAAAATGAGAAATCATCCCCCAGGAGGGATGGTCACACCACAGTCCCTTCTCCATTCTCATCCTGGGATCTTGGGCACACACACACATGTACCCAGCATGAGTTTCAAGTCACTGGGTCCAGGACTTGAACCATAGTCAGCCATATGGGAGTCCAGCCATGTAACTGCTACACCATCTCCTGGCCCCTCTTTCTGTTTTGTTTTTGTTTTTTTTTTTTTTTTGCAAATTAGTATAGTCTGCCATCTCCATCTCCATTTCTTTTCCTTTTTTTTTTTTTTTGGAGAGTTTTTTTTTTTTTTTTTTTTCGCTATAGGGCACGTGTGCTCGCCAGACAGACAGAGACATAGAGACAGAAAGCGAGAAATCACCCCCCAGGGGGGATGGCCATGCCGCAGTCCCTTCTCCTCCATTTTCCTTTTGGGATCTTGGGCACGCACGCACACGCGCCCGGCGTGAGTTTTAAGCCACCGGGTCCGGGACTCGAACCGCGGTCGACTACGTGGGAGTCCAGCGACATAGCCATTACACTAACTGCTGGTTCCCCTCCATCTCCATTTCAATCCTTGTACATAGTAAATGGGCTTAATATAATGAATGAATAAATGAATGAATGAACTCAGGGCAGCTGAAGGCCACATACCTCCTTGGAGTGTTCCCCGAAGTTCCATAAGACACAAATTCTGGCTTGTTTTAGAAGACAGATATAGGGACCAGCAGGTGGAGTGGTGGTTAAGGCACTGGACATTCCCATATGGCTGACCGCGGTTTGAGTCCCGGGTCTGGCGGCTTGCTTTCCCACTTTCCCTCTTCTCTCTCTCTCTCTGGTCAAATTAAATGAATGAATAAATAAACTGAATAAATAATTTTTTAAAAAGAAGACAGATACAATATCTCACATGCCAGTTCATGGGGGAAGAGGCACTTTATAGGCAAAAAAAAAAAAAAAATTAATATTTTTAAATGTAGAACTTGCAAAGGGAGAGAACTGTTTTGAAAGCTGACTGCTGAATATGGATACCTGGAAGCACCTCAAAGTGGGTTGGAGGGGTCATGCTCCCAGTTTCTGAAGCTCTCAGCATCCCTGCATAAATACAGTGTCAAGGCTCTCCCAGAATAAGGGACTGCTTTTCCTGCCTGCCAGGAGGCAGAGCCTGGGTGGGGGAAGACAGCTAGAACACAGCCCCGGTTCACTACTTGGCAATCCAACAGAATGGATTTCACGTAGCTGAGCCCACAGCACAGGGAGAGAATACTGCCTGGGAGGTGAGTCTCCAGGTGGTGTCTGACCCGAGGGAGAGAATGCCTCGTCTCCCAAGATCCAGAGGCACTGTGTGCCGGGCACTCAGACACAAAGATCTCACCTCCTGTAGCCCACAGGACTGAGGGAGAGACAGACAATACAGAGGATGAATACGTAAATTATACAAGATATTAGAAGTTGGGGAGTGCTATGGAGAGAACCAGCTGGGTAATCCCAGCAAAGGAATAAAAATACAAGCCACTGTATTCAAAATAACAGAATGTATATAAGTATTACTCATTAATTAAAAATAAAGTTTTGAGATCAGCAGATGGTTTAACGGTTACATCGTTAGACTCCTGCATAGTCAACCATGGTTCAAATCCTGGTCCTGAGGGCTTAAAACTCATGCCAGACATGTCTGCATGCGTGCCCAAAATCCCAAGAAAAGAATGGGAGAGAAGGGACTACAGCGTGGCCTTCCCTTAGGGGAGGATTTCTTGCTTTCTGTCTCTCTGTCTCACTCTGTCTCTTGGTGCGTGCACGTGCCCTATAGCAAAAATCTCTCTTTAAAATTAAAAAAAATTAATAATAATAATAAAAAGTTTCAGCCCAGCTATGGCAGTGCAGGTGGTAGGCACTGCTGCGTGAGGCTGGAGCCATATAGGTGGTCTGGGTTTGGATCCCAGACCGACCTGGACAATGGTGTGTGGTCTGTATTCTCAGGCAGCTGCACTAAGCAATCGCCAGTCTTAAGGACTCAGACCTTCCAGAAGTCCTACACTGGGTTCTGGGTGGGAAGGTGGAAAGTGGTACCCGGTTCTGGAAGCTCTCTGTAGGATGCAGACGGGGCAGCACAGCCTAACACCAGACCTGCCCTACCAGAAAGGCTAGAGGAGGCAAATCTGACCATTCACCTCCCTCACCACGACCCTCCCACACACGCCATTAAAATCCTGCATGCGCTTTTGGGCGGGGGGGGGGGGGGGGGGGAAGGGGTGCCTGCAGGAGGTCCTCTCCTCACCTTGGCACCCTGGTTCTCCAAGTGTGGCTGCACCCACCCCAGACAGCAGCAGCACAGTGACTCCCCACAAACGTGCCCCTCCCACTATGTCCTTCCCTCAGAGCTCTGACCAGGCCTGCCTTCCCACATGCCACCTCCTCTCCCAAGAACTATTTTTGGTCCCTAGCCCCCACTTCAGGCCTCAACTTACAAGACACTTCCCCTGGGGGAGCCATCTCTCAGTGGAGCCCCACTTCCCATTTTTACACTTATCACACTTGCAAAGCTTGTTCCCCTTGAAGCCCCAGTTCCCTAGAGAAGCTCGTCTGGCCTGCCTCTGTGGTATCCCCACAGATACTCTTATTTATTTAGTTCTATGCGCAAGAGAGAGAAAGAGAGATGGCACCCCCAACAGGGTCTTGATGCCATGCCCTACCTCAAGCCTCAGCCAGTCCCAGATCGAGGGCACTCATGTGTACTCAGGGAGGTCTTCTGACATAAACCCAGAACCTCCCGTGTGGGTCAGCCTCACAGAACACCGTGCTCTACCACTGTGCCACTAAAGCCCTACTCTGCCACCATATGGGTGGACCTCAGCTTTCTGGTCAACCATGCAGGAGTGTGCTGGCCCATCTGCAGGCCCTCCCCACCCCCTCACTCTAAGAACAAGGCAGATGAATGAACATCTGTTCACCTGCTGGACTCTGAGCTAGGAGTTCACAGCGAGGCCATGCCGTCAGTTACGTCGTCCAGCATTTATGGATGAGAGGCCTTCTGTCACCCAGAAAGCTCTGGTCAAAGTCATCCAGTGGAAATAAAGGGCCAGAGGAAGCAAAAGCCTAGGATCAGACCCAATGATGGTTCTCCAGGCCAGCCCAGGAAATTCAGGCCAAAAGAAACCCATCTTAGAGTCCATTGCTGCCACTGCCCGAAGGAAGGCTAAGCAGATACATTTTGCATAAAGAGCCTTGGAATCAACCAATGATGTACATTTTCCATTTTCCAAGCCATTGTCTGCAACCGTTTGATGGCTGCTGGCCCTGTGAATCCCAGCTTTCAGAGACAGAGGCTCAGAAACTGGCAGCCTACAAGCCACATCTGCCCACAGATATGTGTTTTTTGGCAGGCAAGGTTTCAAATTTTTAAAAAATTAGCTCCAATATTTAAAAACTGGATGGCTTCACATAAGAATGCAAATGTCCGGCTTCTCTAGAAAAACAGGCTGAAGATGAGAAGTCTTGGGAAGAAAGGTCCTGCAGGGTCCCCGGGGAGAGAGTGGGCAATGAAAGATCTAGGAGATTCCCGTCTGTGGGTTGGTAGAGTCAGAACTTGAGGCAGGAAAGCCCTCAGAGCCACAGACCCTAAGCAACCAGCCATAGCCCCTGGAGGAGACAGGCTATTCTCTGATGGCCCTATCCTCATCACTCGCATAGCCTCGCACCAGAACCCTCACTCACCATTTACACTCTTGGAAATACATAGGCACAGACTTCATCGATCCACCCAACCCACACTCCTTCCCCAGCATCCCATCCATTTCCTTATATCAGCCTTCGATGGTGAAAAATACAGCTGACATCAGGAATTAAAGGCTCCCTCCTGCATAGAGTGCGCATCTACCCAGGAGAACAATCAGAAGCTTTCTCTGTAGGCTGCTTGCCAACGGCAGGATGCTTTAGGAAGAGATATTGAATAATTGACAATCCATCTGATGCACGTTGTGCTTTTATCACTTCACATCTGCTTATCATTTTACTATGTCCAGAAATGCCGACATGTCAAACTCCAGTGGAAAC
Source organism: Tupaia tana (assembly GCA_026018925.1). Classification (NCBI taxonomy): domain Eukaryota; kingdom Metazoa; phylum Chordata; class Mammalia; order Scandentia; family Tupaiidae; genus Tupaia; species Tupaia tana. The sequence goes on from JAKSZU010000010.1 coordinate 30,262,646, forward strand.
GTCCTCATAACTTATTCATGAAGGAAAAATAAAAGCATACACAATGACAAACCCTAAATGACATAAGCCGTTATTTCTACTTTAAGTATTGGTCTGCTTAAACAGCTCCACTTAAACATGGAGTGACTCACTCTCTCAAATCATTAATAGTGGGCCAATACAAGATACCTAATCTGAAGCTTAAAACTTCCCGCATATCTAGTATACATCAGCTTCTTCAGGCACTTTCAAAAATCTATCGGAAAGACAGCTTACAAGGAAAGAAAACAATGATCAAGTAAGTGATTACAGAATGGAAGGAATACCTGCTTCTTATCTTGTGTTTTCTTAAAATCTTCACAGGCTAGCCAAAACAAAACATTTTCTTCGCTGAACTCCTTTTTTAAAAATTCCTATTGATAGAAAAGAAAAATAAATCATATAATATTCTACTTTACAAAAGATATGATGTATTTCCCTTCAAGAACCAATCTGGCACAATTCAACAGATGGGCATGGTTCAATCACAGTTTGAAAACCCCACCCTGAAAAACAAGGAGCATGTTTAATGTTAAGGCTAGAATTTCAGATGCATTTGACCTTAATGGCTTTGACATTGTGAGGAAGAGTAAAAATGAAGCAGGCATCTACTCACAGTTCTAAGCTGACAATAAATTACCAAAAAGTAAATTAAAGTGGAAGATATATTAGTTCCTTCCAGACAGTGTTTAAACAAAGTACATTCCTCTAAAATCAGGACTATTTTTTTTAAACAAAAGAAAAGAAAACATATTAAGCATGCCTTTAAACATCATGGTGACAACTATTTTTAGCTGGAGGTGTGTTTTCTTTAGGCAGAAGGGGGTGGGGGGTTAGTAGCATGGCCAGGTGTCCTGCTGTGCCGAGACCTCCTGAGGGGGAGACAATGCTCAGAGTGGCCTGGTGTCCGGGAACGAGGGTCTCTGTCACAGCCTGCCACTGCCTCCTTAGGACCCCAATGGGGAACAACAGCATGAGGACTCACCCGGACCTGACCCAAGGCTTAAAGGCAGAAGTTGCTGAGACTCATTCTGGAAATCCATGTGTGGTCCTCCAAATGGCACGGGGGTCTGGCTGGCTGGAAGAGTTCTCTGGGCATGGATATGTCCCCAGCCATCAGCCCCCCTGTGAGGTACCTTCACCGAGCTCACACCACAGGCCTCTCTCACACGGTCAGGGATGCATCCCGAGGATCTCCCAGGCACAAGAGAACCAACCTTCACACCAGAGAGACCCAGACCACCCTCCCAGGTGTCACAGAGCTGGAAGTTCTCCATACAGGCTCCACTGGTGGGCCCATCACCCTCACCCTAGCTATACAAAAACCAGAATCAGACTGCACATACATCTATATGCTGGTCCAGGGCTGTCCCTGGACGTGACAAATGCAAAGTTCTCACTGTCATGTTGGGATAGATGGTGTTAATGACTGGCCTGTTTTACCCCCACGGGCATCTAAACTTTGTCACGTGTTGCATCGAATCCCGACTAACAATGAAAAAGGCAAACCCGAAATCTTTTCACGCCTTCGGGGTCTTCCAGCAGATTCTCCAGGGAAGCCGCCCATTTGGCTGTGCTCCTGAGGGTCTGGTGGCTGCTGCTGGAACTGCCATCACTGTCGTGGATGTCTGCAAAACAAAGTTCAGGCTGAGTCACAGATCCAAATAGATCGCCGATGTGAAAACAACCTGCACACAGCAGTCGTCATCACCACCACCGCGTGCCTGACAGATACCAAGTGATGTGCCCGGCTCTAACCCAAGGGTTTAACACAACGGACTCGTTCTGGTCACAACAGCCCTGCAAGGCAGGTAAGTGCTCCTATTTGCTCTAGTTTACAGATGAGGAAAACGGAGGCTCAGAGTAACACAGAGAGTGGCCATCTCCAGACACATCCTTTCCGCCAACGGAGTGTCCACTGGCCAGTCTCAACTAAACCCTCCTCGCAGAGAAGCGTCGCTCAGCAGGCACTGCCTCCCCATCACAGGTTGTGCACAGAGACGATGACCATGCCATGTTGGGGTTATCTGCATGGCCGACTCCCACTAGCCCTGAAGCTCCTGCAGACCTTTATCTGGTTCCGCCACACCTAGCTCACTGCCAGACACATAAATAAAAGTAGGTAGCAGGACAGAACAAGGGTGAGAATGCAAAATTTAAGAGGCTCTCCAAAATATTCAGGTATCAAGATAAATGATACTGTCATGCATTTTTTTCCAACCAAAATTAATGCCAAAAAAAACCCCACAATGACCAAAATACTAAGTTGGGGTTTTTTGGTTTTGTTTTGTTTTTCACTATAGGGTGCATATGTTGCTGGAGACAGAAAGAGAGAGAGACAGAGAGAGTAAGAAATTACTCCCCTGAGGGGATGGCCAGGCTGCAATTCTTTCTATTCCATTCTCCTCTTGGGATTTTGGGCACACACACACATACAGCAGGTTTTTCAAGCTGCCACATCTGGGACTTGAACAGTGCAGTAGGCCATGTGGGATCCAGCTGCCTTTACCACCATGGCACCAGCTGGGCCAATATTAAGATTTTGAATGAAGACAGGCTTTGGGGGCTGGCAGGTGGCGTGGTGGTTGAGGTGCTGGACTCCCACATGGCTAACCATGGTTCAAGTACCAGATCTGGCAGCTTGCTTTCTCACTTTTCCTTTCTCTCACTCTCTCTGTCTCTCTCTGGTCAAATTAAAAATAATAATAATAATAATATAGGGCCAGCAGGTAGCATGGTGGTTAAGAGCGATGGACTTCCACATGGCCAACCATGGCTTGCGTTCCAGACCTGGAGGCTTGCTTTCTCACTTTCTCTCTCTTGGTGTCTCTGGAAATATTAAAATAATAATAATAAAGTTAGCTAAAACAATTATTTGAAAAACAAATAAAATGAAAATAAATAATTCTTTAAAAAAAAGACAGTCTCCATATTACTCGTTTTTGTCTTAGCCTCCAATATGGCTCAACTCATACTGTTACTTAGCCTGTCTTTATTTCAACTTCTGATATTTTTTTCAGTATGAATTTTTGGTATTAATTTTGATCTCTTAAAACACTGCATTGAATATAATTTATCTTAGCATTTTTGGCACTCTCTTAAATGTTGTACCCTTGGTGAGGGCCAGGTGAGCCCTGCCTCTAGTCCCAGCCCTGTGTGTGCAGTGCACAGGAGACCACATTTACACACTACCCACTGCACTCTCTGACTCAAGATGCTGACATGACTGCATTTGCACACTACCCACTGCACTCTCTGACTCAAGATGCTGACATGCCTCTTGACCAAAGGAAAGGGGACAGAGGAGTTCCAGCTAACACCCAGTGACCACTTGCCTGAAGGAGGAAGTGACAACACAAACACACCTCATGCTACAGAATTGGAGCCTTTCTGGAGTCAAGGAGGATCGTGGTATGTAACTTCAGAGGGGCGCAGGTTCAAAACCCAGTTTGGGGCCAGATCGCTGTTGCAGCAATAACATGCTGCTCAGAAGATGCTGGATCCATACAAAGACCACGGGTCCGGTTCCCCAGGCTACTGTACATGCCAGGAAGCTATGCCCATGAGCCTGGCTGGCTGGAAAATCAGGGGTAAGAGTGCAGCATAAAATCCTGTTGGGGGTGCTCCTCTCTATCAGGAAAGAAACTTGACAAAAAAGAAAAAAAAAAACAAAAAAACCCTAGGTTGGCCAGTTCAAACTATAAGACCTTGAGGGAAATTCTTACATATATTTTAAGATCTCCCCCTTCCCTCTCTGGTTGTCCTAAGGATTCAGGCACCTGGCAGTACAGTCATCAGCAGCTTCTCAGCAAATGTAAGCGCCTTCCTTCCCTTTCTTAAAGTAGTGATCTATCAGCTGAACTATTTTTATAGCTAATGCTTTTTTCCTTTAGGTTAGAGACAAATGTCTATAAAAATAAGGTTCAGGGCCAGCAGGTGGCTTGGTGGTTAAGGCACTGGATTCCCACATGGCCAGCATGATGGTTCAAGTCCCTGACCTAGCAGCTTAAAAACCACAACAAATAAATAAATAAATGTTTGAAATAAAAGTTTGGATCTAGAGGAAAACTACTTTCAAAAGTTTTATTTTTACATATTTATTCAATGAGTAAGAGAGATAAAGCCCTCAACAGGGTTCTGACTCTGCTACCCAACCCCAGTCTCAGCCGGCTGCCGATCACAAGCACATACCCGGCCTACTCGGAGAGCGGAGAGCATGCAAACCCAGAACCCTCCTTCACAGGTCAGCCCCGGCGCATTGCACTTTACCCCTTTGTCACCATTCAGCTCAGAAAATACTGCTTTTTTCTTCTTCTTCTTTTTTTTTTAATGCCAGAAGGCACATGATGTCACCAGAAAGACAGACAGAGGGAGAAAGCATCCCCCCCCCCCCCCCCGTGGGGCATGGTCATGTCACAATCTGTTCTCCTTTGTCTTGCCATCCTGTCAGGATTATACATGCACACATGCTCCGCCATGCATTTCAAGCCACAGAGACAGGGATTTGAACTGCGATTAGCTATATGGGATCTGGCTCCCTTAACCTCTAGGCTACAAGGGCAGTCCCAGAAAATAAACGTTTAATCAAGAAATCAAGAGAAAGCTGATTTTAAAACATACTGAGAGACCCGTGGATGGTGTAATGCTTACGTCACTGGACTCCCACATGGCTAACTGCAATTTGAGTCCCAAACCTGGAGGCTTGAAACTCATGCAGGGCACATGTGCATGCATCCCCAAAATCCCGAGAGGAGAATGGAAGAGAAGGGATTGTGGTGTGGCCACCCCTCCAGGGAGGGTGATTTCTCACTTTCTGTCTCTCTGTATCTCTGTCTCTCCAGTGAGCACATGCCCTATAGCAACAACAACAACCAAAAAAACTCTCTAGAGAAAAAAAAAAAGCTAATGAAAGAATTTCTCTTAACGGATCAGTGAAAAGAGTCTTATAAATATTAATTGCTGCAAAAAAAAAATGAATTGCTGCAAGTAGTTAGGGGACAGTACAGCTAAAAATATTTTTTGACGAGGGACCAGCAGTTGGTGTAATGGCTATGTCGCTGGACTCCCAAGTAGTCAACCGCAGTTCGCGTCCCGGATCCAGTGGCTTAAAACTCACGCCGGGCGCGTGTGCACGCGTGCCCAAGATCCCAAGAGGAGAATGGAGGAGAAGAGATTGCGGTATGTCCATCCCCCGGGGGGGGGGGGGTGTGATTTCTCACTTTCTGTCTCTCTGTCTCTGTCTGTCTGGCGAGCGCACGCGCCCTATAGCAAAAACCTCTCAAAAAAACAACAAACGAAAAAAAAAAAACTACTTAAGAAAATATTTTTTGACGAAATGCACAACAGAACACACTGGACTTAATAATAACAGCATCTGGGAACCAGCAGTTAGCAAAATGGCTATGTTGCTGGACTCCCACGTAGTCGACTGCAGTTCGTGTCCCGGACCCAGTGGCTTAAAACTCACGCTGGGAGCGTGTGCGTGCATGCCCAAGATCCCGAGAGGAGAATGGAGGAGAAGGGATTGCGGTGTGACCATCCCCCCTGGGGGGTGATTTCTCGCTTTCTGTCTCTCTGTCTCTCCGTCTGTCTGGTGAGCGCATGCGCCCTATAGCAAAAACCTCTCCAAAAAATAAATAAATAAAATAATAACAGCATCTATGATCTTCTATATCCTCTTAGGGGTCAAAACACACATTAATCTCTTAATGGGCTGAGACCCCATATTCCAGCACCTAGGAAAACTACCTGGATTTTAGTCACTCACTGTCTGACTTGAGTAAAAGAAAATAAAGTGGAAGCCAGGAGCCCAGCGGAGGCTGTTTCAATACCGGATGGGGATGGAGTGTATAAGAAACTTATCTGGGACAAATCCACTCCTCTAATAGAGACGCAAACGCACTAGAACACATCACCAAATGGATTTGATGCTTCCTTAAAGTGACTCTTCAGTGCACGGATATGAAATTAGTTCCTGCCCTCTGTGTACATGCTGGAATGGCAAGCTCCTGAACACCAAGTGTAAATCCAATTAAAAGATCATTATTCCAAGACGTTTCTGCAGCAGGGCTGACTCTGCCAAGGGTTCCACTAATTTACTCTTCTGTTCTTTACCCAGAGAACATCGTTTGACAGTTTCCTCCATTTCCCCAGCAGACCTTCCCATAAGTAAATAAATACAGAGACTCAGTTCTCTGTTCCAGAAACAATCTCGGGCAGCCACAGATTTCTCTGGCCATTGCAGAACAACTACGCTGGCTGCGTATAAGTTCTCAATGTTGGTCTGAAAGGATTCCAGAACTCTTGGCATTCTTTTCTCTTTTTTTTAAATTTAACTTTATTTATTTATTTATTTATTTATTTATTTATTTATTTATTTTAATTTGACCAGAGAGAGAGGGGACGTAAGAAAGCAAGCCGTCAGGTCTGGGACTTGAGCTGCAGTTGGCCATATGGGAGTTCAGCGACCCTAACCACCACGCCACCTGCCAGCCCCTTGACATTATTTTCAATAGTAAACCAAATCTCTCACAAATAAATGCATGCACTGGACACCTATTTAGCCAGAGAGAGCTCTGAAAATTAAGACAGATGACCCCACTGTTAGATCATGGCTACCTCGCCCTTTATTTTATATTCTGATTATTTTTGCATTTAGGTTTCTGTGCCTGTTTTTATTTGTCCCAAAACTTTACAACTCAAAACTCACAAACCTGATCTAGTCTCCTTATGCTATAGACACAGAAACCAAAGTCCAGAGGGTAAAATAACCTATCCCAGCTACCCAGCTAAGGAATCACGGGTGGAATTAGTAGACGGACTTACATGCGAGGACAGCCCTCTCTCAGGACACTCCTCCAAGGTCCTCAGAACAAAGAAAACATGGTCAGTTGTAGGGGGCAGCCAACTGAGCAAAGGGTCATGGCAGCCAGCAGATAGTGTGGTGGTTCTGTCACTGGACTCCCACATGGCCGACTGCAGTTTAAGTCCCAGACCTAGAAGCTTGAAAATCACGCTAAGCACACGTGCGTGTGTGCCCAAGATCCCAGGAGCAGAGTGGAGGTAAAGGAATGGCAGCATGGACATCACACCTGGGGGGTGATTTCTCACTTTCCCTCCCACTGTTTCTGTCTCTGGCAAGCGCACATGCCCTAAAGCAAAAACCTCAAACAGGAGAAAAAAAAAAAAAAAAAAAAAAGAACACAGAAAACTGCTGGTCCCTCCCATTCCATTCTCTACTGGCCACTGTTTCCTTTTCTTTTTCTTTCTTTCTTTTTTTCTTTTTTTTTTTTTTTTTTTTTTTTTGAGAGGTTTTGCTATAGGGCCTGAGCACTCGCCAGAAAGACAGAGAGAGACAGAGAGACAGAAAGTGAGAAATCACCCCCCCCTCCAGGGGGGATGGCCATGCCGCAATCCCTTCTCCTCCATTCTCCTCTCGGGATCTTGGGCACACACACACACACACACACACACACACACCCAGCGTGAGTTTAAGCCACCGGGGTCCGGGACTCAAATCGTGGTTGACTACATAAGAGTCCAGTGACATAGCCATTACACTAACTGCTGGTCCCCCTTGTATTAATGTAATGAAATACACTGATGGCTGACACTGTTATACAAGAGCACCGAATTTTCAGGGATAGCTCTGAAAGTACAACCAAGACACAGCTACTCTCAATGGCCAGGGCTATTGGCTTGCTGGCCAGTAAACACCTTGGGAAAAGAGAAATTCCTCTGTCCCCATAGGCAGCATCTAGGATCCTTCCATCCACTTCTGATCTGCTGTGTTTTCACTTTCCCCACAAATATATATTGGTTTGAGATTTCTCAAGATTTCCAGACTGTCCTTCAAGTTTGATGAAGGCTCTTGGCTATGCCCTTTAAAAAACTCGTCTTTTCCAAGTCATTATCACAACCTCCATGACACTGAGCAGAGGACACTCCACTTGACACTGCTCTGTAGCTTGGGGTTCTTCTGTTCATTGGGGCCCCCTACTCAGAAGATTTGCACTATTTCCAATGTATGTCACTTACGGGGTTCCTCGGCCATCTCAGTTTACATGAAATGTCTCCATCAGGCCAGTAACGAACGTACAGGAGAAATAAATAACCTTTCTCAGTAGCAAGCAGGTCTATCCTGAACTTAACAATAAAGCAAAACTTGAGACCAGCAGTTAGCATCATGGCTATGTCGCTGGACTCCCATGTAGTCGACTGCAGTTCGAGTCCCAGACCCGGTGGCTTAAACTCACGCTGGGCGTGTGTGCATGCGTGCCCAAGATCCTGAGAGGAGAATGAAGGAGAAGGGATTGTGGTGTAGCCATCCCCCGGGGGGGGGGGGGGGGTGATTTCTCGCTTTCTGTCTCTCTGTCTCTCTCTTTCTGGAGAGCACATGCGCCTTATAGCAAAAAAAACTCTCCAAAAAAAAAAAAAAGAAAAAAAAAAGAATAAAGCAAAACTGAGACCAGCAGATAGAGTAATGCCTATGTCGCTGGACTCCCACGTAGTCAACCGCGGTTCTAGTCCCAGACCCGGTGGCTGGGACTCACACCGCGTGTGATCCCGAGAGGAGAATAGAGGAGAAGGGATTGTGGCATGGCCATCCCCCCCGGGGGGTAATTTCTTGCTTTCTATCTCTCTGTTTTTCTGGCGAGTACACGCTCCCTATAGCAAAAACCTATCCAAAATAAAGAATAAAGCAAAACCAAGATTTTCCAGCAGCCCGACCTCTGGTACCTGGATGGACAAAATCCCAATCCTCTTTTAATCTCCCTTTTCATTGATAAAAGTATCCATTTTACATGGATTACACAAGAAAGCAGGTTTGGAATACATAGGTGAACAAACCAACAACAAAAATAGTTGAACATATTGTTCTAACAGCTTTAATATCTTGAGGGCCAGCAGGTGGCGTAGTGGTTAAAGTACTGGACTCCCACATGGCTGACCACAGCTTGAGTCCTGGATCTGGTGACTTGCTTTTTCACTTGTCCCCTCATCCCCTGCACTCACTCTCTCTCTGGTCAAATTAAAAAATAATAATCATAAATAAAATTAAATAAATATTTTTTAAAAACTAAAACAGATTTAAGATCTCTCAAGCTACTAAAAAGCGATTTGCAATAATAATTTTTTGCTTCAATTTTGTTCTGATGCATTTATTTTCTGTTGTTTAGTTCAATTGTGAAATTTTTTGTAAAGAATAAGTTTGTGTGTATGTGTTTGCGTGCATGCATGTGTGTGTGTTTTAGCTCTCAGGCTCTTTAAAGCCTATCGATCTTCAAATCTGCATACAAGGGGACTAGCAGTTAGCATAATGGCTATGTCGCTGGACTCCCATGTAGTCGACTGTGGTTCAAGTCCCGGACCTGGTGGCTTAAACTCATGCCAGGCATGTGTGCGTGCGTGCCCAAGATCCCAAGAGGAGAATGGAGGGGAAGGGACTGAGGTGTGGCCATCCCCCCTAGGGGGTGATTTCTCGCTTTCTATCTCTCTGTCTCCCTCTGTCTTTCTGGCGAGCGCACGCGCCCTAATAGCAAAAACCTCTCAAATTTGCATACAAAATATTTTTCAGTAAATTGATCTCCAGATAATTCTGTCACTAAGAATAATAACTCTTGTAGGGGCTAGCAGGTGGCATGGTGGTTATAGGTGCTGGACTCCCACATTGCCAACCACGATCCAAGTCCCAGACCTGGTGACTTGCTTTCTCATTTTCCCTCTCTCTCCCTGTCTGTCTCTGATAAAACTGGAAAACAAAAATAATAATTAAATTAAATAATTTTTAAAAATCTGAACTATAAAAATGAAAAACAATAACTCTTACAAATTGTTTACAATTGTTTACAATGTTTACTAGGTACTGTCTCTAAGTTTTTACACAGGTTAAATCATTCAGGTCTCATAAAAACACCCAGATGTGCTTAATTTTTTTTTTCCATAGGGCATATACATTTGCAGGAGAGAGACAGAGAGAGGGAAAGTGAGAAATCACTCCCCATGGTGAATGGCCATTCCAAAATCCCTTCTCTTGGGATTTTGGGCGTGCATGTACACAGGCCTGGAGTGATTTCTCATGCTGCCAGGTTGGGATGCAAACTACGGTCAGCCATGTGGGAGTCTAGTGCCTTAACCACCACACACCTGCTGGTCCCAGATGTGTTTAATATTACCCCCACTTTACAGATGGGGAAAGAGAGGGACAATACTTGCAAGAGCTACCCAGCTAAGAAATAAGGAATTATGATCCACACCCAGGCAGTCTGGCTGGAGTCAGTGCTCCTTCCCAAGATGCTCTATTGCCTTTTGCATCTGTGATATTCACGGATCTTTGCACTCACAGAGGCCAGAATATAATAGCCTTAAAGAGCCCAATAACAATCATGCTATAGGAAAAGAGCTGGAAAACTGGGTGAGATCCAATTCCCCATAGAAAAAAGTCGCAGAAGGATGGGGTGGACTCATCTCCCACACCAACACTGTGTACATACATTCTCCCTTTCCATTTATGCTTGTTCTGTGTGGCTTCTGACTTCAGTAAAAGCCATTATTTCTGCAGGGGTGCAGCATCGTGGCACAGGTGGCTGAGGCTGGTAGCTTGCAGCATATTTTGTAAGGCATTATTTACAGATGCTATGACGTCACGCCAAGCAGAAGCCCTTCTCCAGACATTAGTTCCTCGGAAATCTATAGGCACAAGGCATCTGGAACACTCATCAGAACCGAGCGCTGTCAGCACGAATTTGTTATTAGTCTGCCGGAAGGTCTGTGTAATGATCCTGCAGAGACCATTTCTCCTAGTCAAACAATTGCTTTAAAGTTTCTTTAAGGCGACCCAATGGCATGGTGGTTAAGGTAACTGGATCCCACATGGCTGACTACATGATTTGAGTCCCAGACCTGGAGGCTTAAAAACCACGCTGGGTGCATATGCATGCATGCCCAAAATTCTGAGGGAGGTGATACCTCTCTTCTCTCTCTCTCCACCAATTGCCTATAGTAAATTCAAATAAATAAATAAATAGAATTTTTTTAAGTTTCTTTTTTTTTGTGAGGAAGGGGGGACACCCTTCAACAGGGTCTCACACTGTGTTTCCCCCCCAGTGTTCCTGGTCAACGAGGATGTGAACAGATCCACCCAGGAATCGAACTCCAGTCATTCTACATACAGAATGATGCACTGCTGCCAACCACGGCTGGCCCTTAAATTGTATTTTAGTAATATCTCAAAACCCAGATTCTTCAACAATAGTCAATTTACATCCTCACAGGGTCTGTCCTATATCCCCCAAAACTCACAACAAAGGAATTTAAGAAAACAAAGTAGGCATCATGTCCAGAAAAGGGCAGAGGCATTAACCTTAAATTCTCTCTTTTTTTTTTTTTTTTTTTTTTTGGAGAGGTTTTTGCTATAGGGCTCATGAGAGACAGGAAAAAAAAAAAAAAAAAAAAGTGAGAAATCACCCCCAGGGGGGGTATGGCCACGCTGCAATACCTTCTCCTCCATTCTCCTCTAGGGCATGAGTTTAAGCCACAAGGTCTGAGACCTGAAGCACAATTGACTACATGGGAGTCCAGCAACACAGCCATTACACCAACTGCTGGTCCCAACATTAACCTTGAATTCTAAAATACTTTAGTACAACAAACACACACCACCATGCTCCTTTAAAATACTCTGCTTTGCAATGGAGTTTCAAGGAAAACACACACCCCACAAAACTTACTGAAAACCTCTGTCACCTAGGCCACATCAAGCATAGTACAGTAAAGAGAAAAAGTCATCCCAACTTAGAGAGTCTGTTTGTTCCAACTGGTGATCTGTGCAAGGCTTGGGAGGAACTGGGTCATGGAAACACTGTGTCTAAATATTACTGAAGTGTTTATCACTCCAGAGTCCGGCTTCTGAGAATAACGACCCAGCAGGCATGCAATTCTCCTGCTGGGGAGGCTGGACTGAACTGCAGCGGGGCAAAAATGCTAATAAAAGTGAAAAACGTTTTAAAATCATCATAACAATTACCAGCACCTAAGACAGGCGCAGGAAAACAGGTTGCCAGGGTCCGCTCAGCTCAGCTCAGCGAGGGCATTTTCCCAAGAGGGCTCAGACCTGAGTCAAGCGCTCACAGCAGCCCTTCAGAGGTCACCTGTGCACCCCTGAGCCGGCACAGCACGCTCCCCACCAGCCCTGTCCCGCCCCGAGCCAGGGCCAGGGCCAAGGCGACCAGCAGACCAGGACATCTCCCGAAGGGGTGGGGGCATTCCTTACGTTCCATGCTCTGGACGCCACCTGAGATCTTCCACGCACACCGAAACTCCGCTGCCTTCTCAGAGCCGCTCCGTGAGAGAAGGGCAGAGGGGGGCTGCAGGGCTCCCGAGCACCCTCGGGTCCGAAGGAAAAACAAGCCTCAACATCCTCTTTTGAGTGGACCAAACAACAGATGGCCACGGGTTTCCAGTTTCTACCAGAGGGAAGGAAATAAGAATGCCAAACTGCTATATGTAGCCTCCGTAGAATCCCCTCTTTCTAGGCAGAGGCCAGGAAAAAAGAAAGCAACCCAGAAGCCCTACCCTGGGGGTGAACGTGAAGACCCTGCCATTGATTTTCGTCCCTTCCCAGAAGCCCCCGTGCTTCCTCTGGGGCCTGACATTTGTGCATAAGTGTGCCCTCACTCTCTAAGTCCCCTCATTCTCCCCGCCCCCTCCTTCAAGGCACAGAAGTGACTTCTTCCCCCCAGGGGCAGTCAGGTAGACCATGCATTTCTTGAGAGCAAGAGCTGTGTGTTCCTCAGCACCAGCTTAGCGTCTGAGCCCGTGTAAATATTTTATAATGATAAATATTTTCTGAGGACTGAGCCAAAGTGGGCACCAGGCTGGAAGGCAGTGGCCACAGAAAGGAGGCTCACAGCTACTAAAAATAGCTGCTGTTTACCAAGCACTTGACATATCTCAGCTAAACTTCTCAGCCATCCTTGGAAGTCGGCCCATCATCAGCCCCATTTTATAGATGGGGAAGCTGAGGCCCAGAGAGGAAATACCAATTTGATGTGAGGGAGTAGGTGAGCTGGGCCTGGACACCAGGTTGACTGGCTGCAAGGAAAACTCAGTTGAAAGATGCAGAAAATGAAAGGCCGGACCCTTCTTCCTCGTGGAACTTCACATGAGTTGAGACGAGACCCAAAGTACCCAGAAGGTCACCTGCCCAGCTGTCCCAGGCTGTGTGAACTTACCTTCACTGGCCCACAGAAAAACAAGAATGAGGACGAGAAAATATTTACCAAGTGAGTTGCGTTGATAGACTAAGGATAGTCTTGGGTTGTTTGGGTTTGTTTTTTAGAATAGATGACTGCTATTTATTTGCACATTACAAAATTGAGATACAGAAGGGCCCACGGTAAAACGGTCTCCCTCTCACCTTGTCTCTCACCCAGTAGCTCCTCCTGAAGCAGCAACCTATAGAAGATTCTTGTGTATCAGGGCAGTTTCTTTTTTCTCTTTTTTAAGCTTATTTATTTTTCTCATAGCAAGTTAGGCAGAGAGAAAGAGAGGCAGAACGAAAATATTATCCCCACAGGGGATCTTGATGCTCTGATCCACCCCCAGGCCCAGTCAGCCCCACATCAGGGTCACGTTGGTGTCCAGAGCACTCAGGGAGGCCTCTGAACTGGAACCACCAACCTTCCCATGTGGGTGAGTCTCACGGAGCATCATGTCTTATCGCCGTGCCTCTGTCCAATCCGTGTCTCTGTCCAATCCCTTTAGGACAATTCTTTATCTGGGATACAGCTTCCTACTATTTGCAGTGTTAAAATGTCCTTTCATTTGTGACATTTGTGGTGGAGATGGGTGGCGATGGCTTTGCTTTTCATGTCCTGACTGGAGGAGGGGAGGGAAAGTGGAAGGAAGAAAAGAAGGAAGAGAGGAAGGGAAGAAGTGAGGAAAGGCAAGAGAAACATTGCCAGCTCTGTGTTCATTCTCTGACCGTATTTTAACAAGATGATCAAACGACGCTGCGTGCAGGTAACCCTGGACTTGGGTCCGAGACTCAAACTCTGTGATCTGCCCCTTCTGAAATAGATGGCTCCGGACAAGTCCCAGCCCTTAATGGCCTTTGCAGCTCTCCAGGGACAGTCAAAATGGCTCCCTCTTGCTGGGACAGACAACTTAAAGAGTACAGAGGACAGGAAGACCCCCAAAGCCTGAAAGAGTTGGAGCAAGGAGACCCAAGGGACAGGGACAAGATGGCACATACAGGAAGCATCAGGGAGTAATGGCAGACGTAGGGATGTTCAGCCCAAGAGCACAGTGAGGGTCCCTGGGTGAGGCGGAGGGGAATCTCACTCTGAGGCTAGGGTCCTCAAGGGAGGGGACCTGGCTTGGAAGTGAAAGTTGTCCCTGGAAGTCTGCAGGGACTGTTTCCCCCAAGTGGATGCCTCCTGACAGCTCTTATCGAGGGGCTGCTGCTGTACCCTGCCTGGGCCCCTGTGCCACGCCGGCTGCTGTGACAGACAGCTATCTGGGGGAAGCAGAAGAAACTCGTGGGAGTAAATTTAGTACCATGGAACCAACACGTTCCCTGCGCCCAGCATCGGGGGCTGGGGTGTTACTCAACCCGGGGAGGGAAGTGACTCAGATGACCCAGGAAGCCCTAGGAAATGGCCAGCCGGGCACCTGCTGGGTTTCCACATTTTCTAACAGTGAGGCAAGACATATGCGATCAAATATAGACCAGTAATGGCAAATAATGCCCTGAGGGCACTGCACGGCCACCCTCTGCAGGCTGCTCTTGAGGAAGGCCAGTGCTAGTTCCACAGACTCTCCTGGCTCCGAGGCTGCCCACACCTGTATGGAATGTCGCCTCGCGGCGCTGCCCGGCCTCTCGGTCCCTGCAGGCCAGGCCCACCTCACTCTCCCTGAACCTGCAGGCCTGGGCCAGTGATGTTCTGCAGAGTAAGTTTCCCCAGCTGCCAAGTCGGCCCTGCTGCTGGGTTGTTAAAACAAAGACATTAAATTGTTATGTGGACTGTCATCTTTAAATAAAACCTAATCCCGGCAATAAATCTGAAACTGTTCCCAAGGGTTTAATGGGATAATGTATAACAGGCCTGGGTGGAGGGCTGAGCCCTGCCTGGCAGGGTGGGAATTCCCCTAAGAGGCTACCCCTCCGCTGGGGGTGTAGACGGCAGGGCTTCGGCTTTGCAAATCTTTGTATGGGGCAGGCTGAGTGGACAGAACCCTTTAATCCTCACATTTTAGTGCCCAAAGAATCAACTGGAGGGCCAGCCAGTGGCAGAGCAGATAAGGCAGCTGGATCCTACATGACCAACTTTGCGGTTCGAGTCCTGGACTCAGCAGCTTGAGAAACACACTGAGTGTGTGTGCATGCATGTGTGCCCAAAATCCCAAAAGGAGAAGAGATGGAGGAGAAGGGACTGCAGGACCATCTTCCACGGTGGGAGGGGGAGAGTGCTTTCTCACTTTCCCTCTTTTTCCCTCTCGGGTGAGTGCATGTGTACTCCAGCAAAAATTGTTAAAAAGTCTGCTGGGGTGATCTTACTGAAAATGCGGCTTCCCTCCCCACCTCCAGCACCAAGATCAAATCTGTAAGTCTGGGGAGGGGCCTGGGAAGCTGCATTTTTGTCAAGCCCCTCTCCACCCCTTCCCATAGCAGAGGAAAACATGCTGAGAACCCTGGAAAAAGAGAATAGGGAATCCTACTTTGAACTTCCAACGTAGAGTCAGGAACTCAAAACCCTCAGCTCAAAGACACTGTCCCGAGGAGATTCTGCTAAAAAGCAGGAAAATAGAAGGTGCTAGGAGGCAGGGTTGCTCAAATCGGGGGTCCTGCAGGAGTGGACCCAGACAGGGCCTGAAGCTTATGCAGCTTGGGGGCCTCTTTAAGAACTATAATTCAAAATTAAAAAAAAGAAAAACCAAGTTGGCACAGGGTCCCACAGGCCACCTGGCTGGCCTTGCGGTGCCTCTGCCTCTCAGCCTGCACCCTGCTCACATCCTCACTCAGGTCCCCCTCTCCTGCTGTTGGGTGGTGAAGAAAAAGCTGGCAGGGACAAAGGCAGACCTTAAACCCCAAATTCCCAAGGAAATCAGGCCCTGAGAGGTCAGGCATCCAGAACCTGCCTGCGATGTTTGGCCACTGGCCTTTCTCCCAGTGACACGACTACATTTACCAGGCTTAAAGCTGGTGGCCTTGAAACAGGTGCTCTCCACCAATGTCCCTAAAACTGCCCTCTGCCTTCCGGAGGTACAACCTAGCCACATCCCAAAGCACCTCAAATCCATGTCTCTCCCATGACTTAGCGGTTCTTTTATTTTTTTAAGAAATTTTTAATTTAACTTTATTTATGTATACATTTATTTTAATTTGACCAGAGAAGGACAGAGAAAGACAGAAAGAGAGAGAAAGCAAGCTGCCAGGGCTGGAACTCGAACCGCGGTCAGCCATGTGGGAGTCCAGCACCCCTAACCACCACGCCACCTGCCGGCCCGTCTCCCATGACTTAGTGGTTCTGATGGTACAGCCTCAACCCAGAGGGGATCCAAAGCAACGAGGAACCTGCCCAGGGATATGTACAGCAGCTCTATTTCTAATAGGAAGAGAAAGAAAAGAGGAACACAAATAATTCTTACACACGTACTGTGTGCCAGGCACTGTACTAGAGGCTCCACACGGTCCATGTATGTATCTCACAAGAGGAAACCACTGGACAGATGGGGAAACTGATGCAAGGGAGAGCTGGTAGACCAGCTTGGGGTGGGGTGAAGACACTTGATTTTTACCATTTGCTGATTTCCAGGACATCATTATCTTACCATGTCTAGTCTCGAGCTACCCATGGCTTCACAACGAGTTCCCAAATGTCCTGAATATCTAGCAATTGGCTCTCACAAGTCGCTTTGAGCCAGCTCCCGCACATGGCTGACACTGAGGCACTAAGGGGCCAAGCGACTGGCCTGAAGTCGTGGAATAGCAGACAGGCTTGGAACTGAGAATGTGGCTCCAGAGTCCCGGCTCTGACCACTGCCCCATAAGCCTGTGGCTGCAGTAGGGAATAGCTAGCATTACTGCCCACAAGGAATCGGTTGACTCCCAGGAACACGGGAACCTTTACGTGACCACTGACGCTAACAGATTACTTAAACGTGCTGGGCCACAGTGTAAGAGCTGCCCAGTAACTACCAATCCATATTTTATTAGGGCTGTCCTAAATAGTATTTGCCATCATTTGCATAAGTTATGGGTGGGGGGCATGCTCCAATGAAGCGCTTAGAAGGGTGGTTGTTATTCCCACCGTGCAGCTCCTTATTCTGAAAGGCCTCACAGCCAGGAAGTGGACATGGGACTCAGGCCAGTCCCTTCGGTTCCCGTCTCTTAACCACATGTTCTTCATAAAATAGGATATTAGATGAAGCATGGAATCTGACCAATACTACAGACTGAGAACCATGCCTACGTGAATCTTGGAGGGCCGGCAGGAAAGCCTCTGAACCGAGTTAGGCAAACCTGAGTTTGAAAGATTCCCCACCGTCGAAGTGTGACTCCGGGCGAGTCACCTAATAGCGCAGGCTGCAGTTTTCCTCTCTCGCCAGGGTTAGTCCTAAGGGTGAAGAGAGAACTCAAAGAATGTGGAGACATAGCCCGGCCCCCCTTGAGGCCAGCCGGTGGTAGCTGTTACTGTGAACAGAAACGGCGCTGGGACTGGAGGGGAGGACAGGGTCCCATCTCCGCGGTCCTATGGAGTTGCCCCCGAATTGTGCTCCAGCTGGTCCAGAGTGACAGCCGCAGAGAACCCTTCGCAATGTCACAACTGGCTGGCATGAACGCGCCCCTCTCCATCCTGGTATTCGGTCACCTTGGGGGCCCCACATTTTAGCTCCACGGGGCAGAACTGAAGGCCCCTGCGCCCAGGCCCAGCCGCCCAGCCGGGTGCCCGGGGTCCGGCCGTGCCTCCGCCCGCTGGCTCGGGCACCATGCCCACCAACGCTGGCAGCGGAGGCAGAGAACTCGGAAAGGGGGAACCCGCCAGCCGTTCTGCTTTCGGAAACTGGATCCCACACTGCCTCCAAAGTTAGGGGTGTGCTGGGTATCCTTTTTCTCCCAGACCGTCACTAAAAAGAAAACTGCTGCCGTTCCCCTTTCCGCCAAACTTCCTCCCTGGGGCGCCTCTCGGGGACCCGCGGGGGAAGCGGTGCGGTCGGCCAGGGAGCCCGTCGGAGCAGCATCGCGAAGCAGCGCGCGAGCCCCGGAGGGAGAGAGGGGTGGCGGGCGGGCAGCGCCGGCAGGGGCGGCAACTCGCTCCGCCCGCCCGCGAGCCCGCGGGCCCGGGAGCCGCTTACCTGACGGCGGCCGCTTCCTGCTCAGCCGGCTCACGGCGCGGTTGAACATCGCCGCGGGGCCCGGGGAGGAAGGAGCAGCAGCCGCGGCGGGGTGGCTGAGCCGGAGCAGGGCGAGCGGCGAGGAGGCGAGCAGGGCGAGGAGGAGGAGCCCGCGCAGCGCCGCCCCGGCCGCCCGGCCCCCGCCCCGCCGCCCTCCTCCGCGCGAGGCGCCGCGTGGCGCGCTCCTTCTCCCAGCCCCAGGCCACCGGGGCGGGGCGGGGAGGCCCTAGGTGACCCCAAGCCCCCGGAGCGGGCCTCGCGGCCCGGGTGGGCGCACTGACCCGGAGGGACTCCGAGCCCCTGGGGTTTAGGAGCCCTGCGGAGGCAGTGAGCGCGTCCCGAGGCCCCCGCGCAGTAGCCGGGCTCGCCCGGGATGCTGCCCCGGGCCCCGTCCCACTCGGTCCCCAACTCCCGCGCCCATCGCGGTGTCCCGCCCTCTCCTCGCGTCTCTGTGAAACCCGCATCGCGCTCCGGGCGCACCGCGCTGGGCACTAACGGGGCGGCCCGCCGGCCGACCTCGCCGATCGCAGACCGCCTAGCCCCGGCCTCGCGGTTCTGCAAAGTCTATGCACCGCCCGGCCGGTGGCTTTTGCCGTCTTGCCCGGCAGATCCAGGCTCTCCGCGCGCAGGCCTGCCCGACTCCAAGCGGTGAACGCGGGTGGGGCGCCGCCAGGGCCCGGGCCCGGGTTCCCGCGCACGGAGCCAGCAGGGCCGCCGCGAGTGGGCGCCCTCTCCCCGGCCGCGCGGTGCGGGCGCCAGGACTCCAGCGCCTTTCCTCCTCGGCCTTGGGGTTTCAGGGGCAGACTCGGGGAAATTCTGGAGGAACCCGCGTTCCCGGGGCGCTTCTCTCGCTGTGGGGACAGGTGGGCGCAGCCTCCTGCAGGAGGGCACGGAGTTTCATTCCGCGGCAGGGATCCCTCGGATTCCCACGGCTGCCGGTCACCTGCCGCGTGCTCCGACATCTGTTAACTTATTTCTTCTGCAAAACAGCCCGAGAGGGGTGTCATTAGCCCCATTTTCTTGAACATGTAGTTTGCAAGAGATTGTCTTTCTGGCGAGTTTTATTTTTCTCTTGTGTATCTGCCTTTGTCTCTAAATTGGTCTTTATTTTTAGCTGTACTAATTGCTATTTTTCTAAACTGTTCTCCAGTCGTCGCCCTCCCTCCCACCCCCCAGCCCCCAGTCCTTTTGCAGTGTTTTCACTAGCTGGCACTTTCTTTTCTTTCTTCTGTTCTGAGCTTCCCGGTCTGCTCACTTCTCTCTCCCTCTGTCCATCCCACAGTCCCGATTCCACTCCTCTCTAGCCTTCTGGGGTTGCTTCTCTTTTCCCTAAGCCCCCCACACACCCACACACCCACCCAGTCCAGTTCCTCAGAGTATTTCTAAGTCCCCTGCTGGCAGGAGAGGATTTCCAGGCTCCTGAAGGTTCCGGGGTCTTTTGCTGCAACGGGAGGCGGGACCGTTAGAACCTAGCCCAGGAGCTTGACTTCTAAAACGTCTCCTTCTGTCGCGGCCTACTCCTGGGGTGAGCTGTGACACTTAAAGGACAGACAGGAACTTTACCTTTGTAGGAGCAGGATTTTTAAATGCTGGCAGAGTCGGAATTCAAAGGAGGTCAGTGCATTCTCATAACAAAGGGATTTGTGGAGCAAACTTACCCTGAAAACTTGCCCATACCAAATTACAAGTACCCTAACACAGGAAGTAGGGATCCTGACCGGAGGGAGTAAAAGTTAGGCACAGTCTGCTAAATGTTAGACTAGCTGCTGGGCCACCCCACCGTGTCCTGAAAATCCCTCTGTGGCAGCTTTATGAATCCCTCCTGAGCTAAGAATCCCAGGCTTTTTCTTTCTTTTCTGTTTTCTTTTTCTTTCTTCCTTTCTGCCTTTCTTTCCTTCTTTCTCTTTCTTTCTTTTTGAGAGAGGTTTTTGCTATAGGACATGTGCGCTCACAGAAGAGAACGAGACAGAAAGCAAGAAATCACTCCCCGGGGGGAGAGCCACACGGCAGTCCCTTCTCCTTTCTCCTTTCCAGATCTTGGGCACACTCACGCACATGCCCAAACGTGAGTTTTAAGTCATCCGGTCCAGGAATCAAACCATGGTTGACCCTATGGGAGTCCAGGGACATAACCATTACACCATCTGCTGGTCCAAGAATCCCAGGTTTTTCTTAAATCAAGAAAATAGAACCACTTCAAATCACCTTTACTGTCCTGTTATCTTACCAGATAGTAAGTACAAAAATAAAGACCCATGGTTAAGGTTTAATGCACAAAGATTAAAATTTTTAGTTTGCGATATTGAAAGACTGTCCTCATGAAAGTGCTGCAAATGCCTGCGTTAAGTGTCCAAAGATCTCTAAGCCGGTTTTCAGTGTGCACGGTGCAGAAGACCGAGCACAGAAGTGTAAAGCCCCAGAGCTCGGAGCTTGCCAACCGCACTCACACATGATTAGGTTTTGCCTGTGGTTTGCATTTGGATTGAAGGTGCTCACCATCCAGATCACTTCACTACTCCAAGTCCAGCACCCACGTTGTGTGGCTCTTCCCAATTACACCCTCATGAACAATGGCAGCCATTTGGGCAGAGGACACACAGCTCAGCTCCTTTCTTCTGGTCTCACCTCTGGTTCAATGCCTCTCAGTTCAGCCGAGAGCTAAGAGCCCCGGATGTCTTCTGGTAAAGCAGCATTTCAAAGGGATCATTGTCTTTAGAGTTCAATATTTAAAATAAATGTTTAAAATTTTAATTTGCCCAAGGGTTCCTGCGCTGGCCAAAAAGACAGAGAGGGAGAGGGGGAAAAGCACCCACTTGAGCATGCGCAGGCCACAGACCCTTCCCCATTTTTCCCTTCTGTTGGGACTTTGAGCAGGCACGCAGCCAGGCCACAGTGCTTTTCAAGCTGCTGGAGCTGAGATTCAAACTGCCCAGCTGGCCATGGTTAAAGGGATCTGGCTCCTTTAACCACTAAGCCATGGGACTGGCCCATGGGACTGTTCAATATAAAAACACAAACAACAACACAAAAAGCTTTATTTATGAAAGAGTGCATGCACATGTGAGAGAGAGAAAAAAGAGCCCCCTCCACAGGGTCTGGACATGCTGCACTCTTGCTCTTCCAGCCCTCCAGCATGTCAGATCTGGGGCACTCACAAACGTGCCTGGCGTGTTTCAGGCTGACCAGACCAGGGATTCAAACCTTGGTCACCATGTGGGATCTGGTTTCTCTCGAGCAACATATTACTATTGTGCCCCAGAGCCAGACCTGGAGTCCAGTATTTTTTATTCTACTCAAGAATCTTTTAGAAATTGGTAAACTGTGTATATCTTTTTAGATACTCTCTTTTATAACCAGAAAATAGAATATAATTTAATATAATTAATATAATATAATGTAATATAATATATAATAGCCACTGTGGTCTGGTGGGTAGATGAGCTGGACCCCACATGGCCAACTCCACAGTTCAAGTAAGAGATCTGGTGATTTGAAAAGCACACTGGGTGGGACCAGCATCTGGCGTAATGGCTATGTTGCTGAACTCCCACGTAGTCGACTGCAGCTCGAGTCCCGGACCCAGTGGCTTCAAGTTATGCCATTTGCGTGTGCGTGTGTGCCCAAGATCCTGAGAGGAGAATGGAGGAGAAGGGATCATGACATGGCCATCCCCTCTTGGGGGTGATTTCTCACTTCTGTTTCTCTCTGTCTTTCTGGCAAGTGCATGCACCCGATAGCAAAAATAAATCTATATATATATATATATATATATATATATATATATATATATACACACACACACACACACACATACACATACACACACACACACACTGGGCAAGTGTGTATACATGCATACCCAAGGAGGGAGAGTGGAAGAGAAGGGATTGTAACGTGACCGTTCCTCTCTTTCTGTCCCTGTCCAGTGAACACACAGGTCCTCTAACAAACTAAAAAAATAAATAAATAAAAAGAAAGAAAGAAGGAAAGACTATTTTAGGCCATCTGAGGCAGATGAAATAGCGCTTCCTAGGCTGGGACCATATGGGAGGCCCAGGTTTGATTCCTGGCCCAAACTACAGGCTGGGCAGCGTGACTTGTGCCCACACCCCCAGTGACCAGGGGAGGCTGAGGCAGGCGAATCAAGAGCTCAGACTGGCCTGGGTAACAGGGAGATCCTGTGTGAAAGACACAGACATGGTGCCACATGCCTGTGGTCCCAGGTGGGAGACAAGGCAGGAGGATCATGACGGTGGTGAGACCGTCTTTACATAAACAAAGAAATAAATACATGCCTGCCGGCCTGAAGTCAAGAGACCGAGGTACTAATCCTGACCACACAGCGGACCAGCTGTGTGTCCTTAGATACATCACAGCCTCACGGAAGAGCACAAGGAAAGGATGCCACCTACGTACTCAGGGTGTGGTGTTAAATAGCAATAAACAAAAAAGCATTTGGCATGGTGCCCAGCACATGTAGGCGCACAGAAATGACTGGAATCTGAATTGCTCTTATTCCCCGTACAATGTTGTTTTGATAAATAATAAACTTTAGCCTACAAGCAGTCAAAGTGGAATATTTTTTTTAATTATTGGAAGTTAGCAGGCTTAGTAACCATGTTATGTTCACGTGGTTGACAGGGAAAGCAAACTGTTACAACCTCTCCGGAACACAAGAGAGACAGATGTGTTTCTTGAAAAATATGCTGGGCAGGTGTGTATGCAAGCATGTGTTGAGATGTCTTCATAGGTCTGGCTTGGTGCTGCAACTGAACTGCAGTGTTGCCAACTGTGGGTTCAGATCCCTAGGTCAGCTTGGGGACATGCTGGGTGCACATGCCCAGGATCCTGATGAACTGAAAGGCCAGCAAAGTGGAATCCTGGCAAGAGTGTCTCACTCTCTCACATGCACATGTGTTCTCTGTCATGAATTAAAAAATAAAAATTTAAATTGTACATGATCTTTTTTTAATTTTGTAAGAGAGATTTTTGCTATAGGGTACATGTGCATACCTGAAAGACAGAGACAGAAAGTCAGAAATCACCCCTGGGGGGAATAGCCATGTTGCAATCCTTTCTCCTCCATTCTCCTGTCAGGATTTTGTGCATGCACATGCACCCAGTGTGAGTTTAAGCCACCGGTCCAGTACTTGAATCAAGGTTCACTATGAGGAAGTCCAGCAACCTAACTGCTGGTCCCCCAAAATTGTATATAATCTTTTATTGAACCAATATACAGTGTATTCATGATGGGAAAATTAATTTGGGATTCTGTAATGATACACAGTGATCGAATGTAGAAAAATAAAATTACCTATGTGGCAATATAGACAAAAGTCTTCAAATGTTCGTACCTATTGAACCAGTGACTAATTCTACAGCTGATAATTTGTGCCAAAGAAAGAGTAAGGGACGCAAAGGTTTATATGTAAAGTTGTACATCATAGCACTTCTTTTTATCAGCATTATTTGTAGGAGCTAAAAGTGTCCATTAAGAGAATGACTAAGTTACAACATATTTCTATAATGGAATATTTAACAGTTGTAAAAAACTGTGTGGGATGGACCAACAGATAGGGGTTAAAGTATCTAGATCCCACATGGTCAACTTCAACTTCTCTGGACCCAGAGTCTTGAAAAACATATCAGATGAAAGGGGAACACTCCTACACTGTTGGTGGGAATGTAAATTGGTCCAGCTACTGTAGAGAACAATATGGAGGTCCCTCAAGGACGTTCAAATTGTACTATCATATAATCCAGCAATTCCATTCCTGGGTATCTACCCAAAGGACAGGAGAGCACTCAGTCAGAAAAGTGCTTGCACAACTATTTTCATTGCAGCATTTCTCACAATTACTAAGATTTGGAACCAACCCAAATGTCCACAAACTGATGAATGGATTGAAAAATTGTGGCACATATACCCCATGGAATACTACTCAGCCATAAAAAACAACAAGGCCTGGGACCAGCAGTTAGCGTAATGGCTATGTCACTGGCCTCCCATGTAGTTAACCACAGTTCAAGTCCCAGACCTAGTGGCTTAAACTCATGCTGGGCACATGTGCGTGCATGCCCAAGATACTAAGAGGAAAATGTAGGAGAAGGGATTGTGGCATGGCCACCCCCCGGGAGGTGATTTCTCGCTTTCTGTCTCTCTGTCTCTCTGTCTCTCTGTCTTTCTGACGAGCGCACGCGCCCTATAGCAAAAACCTCTCAAAAAAACAAAACAAAACAAAAAACAAAA
Organism: Tupaia tana; assembly: GCA_026018925.1. Taxonomy (NCBI): domain Eukaryota; kingdom Metazoa; phylum Chordata; class Mammalia; order Scandentia; family Tupaiidae; genus Tupaia; species Tupaia tana. The sequence goes on from JAKSZU010000010.1 coordinate 30,287,310, forward strand.
ACAAAAACAAAAACAAACAAAACCAACAACAACAAAAAAAAACAAGGCCCTGGAATTTGATAGAAAGTGAACGAATACAGAAGATCTGTTGCTGAGTGAAGCAAGTCAGGCTATGAAAGAGAGACATTGTATGTCTCCACTTAACATATACCAAATGTTTGCACTCTATGGTAGAGACTGAAAGACTGGAGAACATAAAAGCATTAAAAATTGTAATGGACACTAGAGACAAAGCGGAAAGAGAGTGTGGGGGAAAAGAGCATAGGAAAAGAAATTTGTGGAGGGGAATGGAGAGGTAAGACACTTGTGGGATGTGGATAGTTTATCACCTGTTGACAAGGATGTATATAATAGTCTCAACTGGGCTGGACTGAGGTGTAAATCATACTGGGTAAAGTCTCTTCACAATCTAAATGATGTATAGTGATTTAATGTATGAATAATAATAATAAAAAGAAGAAAAAAGGAAAAGGAAAAAGAAAAAGATGCCGGGCATGTGTGGTGCATGCCCAAAATCCTGAGAGGAGAATGGAGGAGAAGGGGTTGTAGCTTGGTCAGCCCTTCTAAGAGATGCTTTCTCATTTTCTCTCTTTTTCTCTCTGTCTCTGGCAAGCATATGCACCCTACAGTAAAAATTTAAAAACAATAACCAAAACTATGTGAGGCCAACCAGTGATCCAGTAGTTAAGGGAGCTGATTCCCACATGGACAATCACATGGTTTGAATAGCAGCCCCAGTGGCTTAAAAAACTTGCCAGGAGCATGTGTGTACCCCAAATCTTGGAAGGATGGAGGAATAAAGAAAGAATTCACATCTCATTGTGAAGGGGTGCAGACTGAGTGCCTTCTTCTCACCCCCCCTCCCACCCCCTGGCTGCTCTTGCTCTCTTTGGTGAGCACACACACCCTCTGGCCAAAAAAAAAGAGGTGTGAAGAATATTGGGTGATACGGTAACATGTTTATTATGAAGATTTAATTTTAAAAAGAAAACAAGAAGCAAATATAGTGAAAATTTTCAGAGGGTGGGGGAGGAAGAGGAAACAGTATATTTATGTATATACACTTAGCAGTTAACTACATGCACATATTACTGGAATTTATCTCTGGATGAGAGGATAATGGGTGCTTTTAATTTTCATTACTATATTCTCCTGATTGCAAAATTTCTGCAGTGTATATGCTTTTATTTTTTTCTTCTTTATTTTTAAAATTATTTAAAAAATTTTAAAGAACTATTTATTTAATTCCACTTACTGTTATTATTTTTAAATTTGACCAGAGAGAAACAGAGAGAGAAAGGGGCAGCAAGAAAGCAAGCTGCTAGGTTCAAAACTCGAGGGACCAGCAGTTAGTGTAATGGCTATGTCGCTGGATTCCCACGTGGTTGACCCCGGTTTGAGTCCTGGTTCCAGTGGCTTAGACTCATGCCGGGCACGTGTGTGTGCGTGCCCAAGATCCCGAGAGGAGAATGGAGGAGAAGGGATTGTGGCGCGGCCATCCCCCCTGAGGGAGGGTTTCTCGCTTTCTGTCTCTCTGTCTCTCTGTCTCTCTCTGTCTGTCTGGCAAGCAAACGTGCCCTATAGCAAAAACCTCTCAAAAAAAAAAAACAAAAACAAAAACAAAAACAACAACAACAACAAAAAACTCGAACCATGGTCAGTCATGTGGGAATCCAGCACCTTTAACAACCACATCACCTGCCAGCCCCTTAGTTTTTTTATTTTCTAATTTTAATTTATTTTATACATTCAATCACTGTACATCACTATACCTTGTAAAGTGAATTTGCCCAACATAAACACACTACTTCACACCAGTCCAGCTGAAGAAAAAATACATGTTATTATCAACAGATAATCATCTATTTCTGTGTCCCATAAATGTCTTGCCTTTCTATGTTTCTCCTTTATTCCCTTCCTCTCACTCTCCTCTTTCTCTCGCCCTCTTCCCACATTATCTCCAGTATCTGTAACCATTTTCCATGCCTCTATATATACTAATCTTTCCATTTCCACCAAAGAATGTAGACAATCAGTACATATTAAGTGGAGACATACAATGTCTCTCCTTCATAGCTTGGCTTGCTTCGCTCAGTAGTAAATCTTCCATATTCATCCACTTTCTATCAAATGCCAGAGTCTTTTTGTTGTTGTTTTAAGAATTATTTTATTTAACTTTATTTGTTTATTCATTCATTCATATTCATTTGATCAGAGAGGGATAGAGCAAGAGTGAGACAGAAAAAGTGGGAAAACAAGTTGCCAGGTCCAGGACTCGAACCACGGTCAGTCATGTGGGAGTCCAATGCTTTTAACCACCACACCACCTGCCAGCCCCCAAGGGTCTTTTTTTTTTGGAGAGGTTTTTTTCACTATAGGGCGCATGCGTTCGCCAGACAGACAGAGAAAAACATAGAGACAGAAAGTGAGAAATCACCCCCCAGGGGGGATGGTCACACTGCAATCCCTTCTCCATTCTCCTCTCTGGATCTTGGGCATGCACACACACGCGCCCAGCGTGAGTTTTAAGCCACCAGGTCCGGGACGCGAACCGCGGTCGACTATGTGGGAGTCCAGTGACATAGCCATTATGCTAACTGCTGGTTCCCAGGGTCTTGTTTTTTTGTGACTGAGTAGTGTTCTATAAAGTATATATGCCATGCATTTTAATCCATCCATTTGTGGACATTTGGATTGGTTCCATGTCTTAGCAATTGTGAATAATGCTGCAATAAACATGGATGTGCAAGCACTTTTCCAGTTGAGTGTTTTCCTATCCTTTGGGTAGATACCCAAGAATGGAATTGCTGAATCATATTGCAGTCTTATTTGTAGGTCTTTGAGGAACCTGTGTACATGCTTTTAAATCAGGAAGAAAAAAAAGTAATTGCTGGGTATAATGCTCCAAATAATACTTTTTGTTTCTCCTCGAGAACATGTGTACATGTGCTTGAGAGAGAGAGAACCCCCTCAATGTAGGCTGGTCAAATCCTTTTCCCACCAATTCTCCATCCCATAAGGATGTTCTTTTGTTTTGTTTTATTTTTCCTTTTAAACCAGAGCATTCATTGCCTGACTAATTGTTGAAATCCTTAAGATGAACTGGATGCTGCAACAGCTGCCCTCTTTGGTGTGGGTGTTGCTCCTGGAATCCATGCCAGAATCTGCGATATACAATTTTCAGGTGCCTCATTTGACCAGTCCCAGTGGCATTGTGTATCTTAGCCTTGGCACTCCAGTTATGCTTTCTCTTGTGCTTGGCAGAGTAGCCACATTTGCCACAGGTCGACTTCTGAAGGTGGTAGGCCTTATACCACAGCGGCGGCACACATTTGCGTCTCATGAGACTCTTCCCAAACCATGACATTCCCTTCATCATCTCGCTTCTGTGGCTGAGACCAAAGAGACCCCATCAGGATGTTGTCTTTTTTTTTTTTTTTTTTTTTTTTTAGAGGTTTTTGCTATAGGGCACGTGCGCTCACCAGAAAGAGAGACAGAGAGACAGAAAGAGAGAAATCACCCCCCAGGGGGGATGGCCATGCCACAATATCTCCTCCATTCTCCTCTTGGGATCTTGGGCACGCACGCACACACGCCCAGTGTGAGTTTAAGCCACCGGGTCCGGGACTCAAACCGCGGTCTACTACATGGGAGTACAGTGATGTAGCCATTACGCCACCTGCTGGCCCCAGTTTGCTTTCTTAAAATTCTTAATTTCCCATGGAAAGAGCAAGCAGGCACCAACGTCTCCCATCTTTGACTTTCTTGCCTTTCAAGTCCCAGATGCCTGGGATAGCACAGCTGGAGGGACTCAGGGAGGTCAGCACAGCGAGCTGCAGATCCGAAAGCTGAGGCTCAGACAGCAGCTGGCCTTGCATTTGGCAAACGTGAGGCTGGGTCTCCTGACTCCTGGGTAGGGGGCTTCCTGCTGCAGCGCTCTACCTTGTGCCATGAAGGTGCACCTAAGAAGGCAGAACTTAGGGACGCTTCCGTCTAGTTAGGGTTTCCAGTTAAACAGAGCAGATTGATTATATGAGCCTGCAGTCATATTTGCATTTCTCCAATCTCAAAATAAAAGCAATTAGTCACAGGCTGGCAGTGTGTAGTTAAGGCATCTGGATTCCACATGGCTGGCTGCTCAGGAGGCCAGCCTTTATTTTTCTTTCTTCTTTATTATTATTATTTAATAACAACAAACTGTCAGTTATAAGATGAGTTATAACTGGGATAACATGGGAGGTGATGGATGTGTTTATTAATGTGTGATAATCATTATACATGTGTATATTCATCAAGTTGCCACCTTGAATATATGCAATCCTTCTCAAATATTTTTTTCTTTTTTTTTTTTTTAATTCCCAGAGGGCACATGCACTCACCAGAAAGAAAGAGAGAGAGGAAGAAAGTGTCCCCGCAGTGGAGCATGGTCACACTGCAATCCCTTCACGTCTCCGTTCTGTGGGCATTTGGGGCACAGGCACACAGGCGCCTTACAATCCATTCTCTCTTGAAGGTGGGCTCAGCGAAGGCAGGGGTTTTCATTGCTTTGCTCCCTCTGTGCCAGTATCTGGAAGAGTGTCTGTCCCATAATGCACACGCACCCAACACGTGCTGATGAATCAGAAAAGGGTACTGTGACAGTTCGCTTTAGATATCGACTTGACCAGGTTAAGGAGTATCTAGAGAATGGGGAAGGTGTTATTCCTGGATGTGTCTGTGCTTCCAGAGCAGATTGGCATGTGAGTCTGTGGCCCGAGTGGGGAAGGGCATGTCTCAGCGTGAGCGGGACCAGCCAATCAGCTGGGGCTCAGGTAGAAAACAGAGGAAAGGTGAATGGATCTCTCTCCCTGGATGGGGACACTCTGTTCTCCCGTCCTTGGACATCAGAACTCCAGGCTGTCCAGCCTTAGGATTCCTGCACTTCCACCAGAAGCCCCAGATGGTCGGGCCCTCAACCTGACTGAGGGGCACCAACCACTTCCCTGAGGCTGAGGCTCTCTGACTTGGACTGAGCCACACTACTGGCATCTCAGGGTCTCCAGCTTGCAGATGACCTGTCACGGGACTTCTCAGCCTCCATAATTGTGTGGACTGATTCCCCTAATAAATCTTTCCTCTCCTCTTTCTGTATATATATATATATACACACACACACACATATATATATATATATGTACTGGATTGTCAGAAAAGTCATGCCGCATTTTTGCATAGAAAAACATAGACAACCATACACACACACACACACACACACACACACACACACATATCCTATGGGTTCTGTCTTTTCTATCTTTCTGGGAAACCATGACTAATACAAATACTTAACTCATTTCTCCCAAAACTCCACTAAGATAACAACAAACAAAATGTAAAAATAAGTAGTAAACTTACCTGGACAAGCTGTGTGAGAAAGGAGACAGCAACAGAAGAGAGATTTAAGCAATCTGAACGCAGATGGAGAAGCAGGAGCTGACGGAGCCAGGGGAAGGAGCCAGTGAGAACCGACCAGGCCGCCCCTCACAGCCCTGAGCTCCTGACAGGAAAGCAGGGACGGCAGAGAGCAGGGCGGGCAGGGGCTGAAAGAAGGACTGGCTAGAAGTCTGGTAAGGAGACCTCACGTCTCACCCTTTATGGCCCCAGGAAATAAATTATTTGGGGAAATTCTAAGGCACAGAGGCTGTGGGTTTAGGGACCCCCTGGGCTTTAAGCGGAGAATTAAAGTGAAGAGCTGCACATAGAATTGTGAAACCCTTCCTGCCAGCCCCTTGCCCAGTGGCCAGATGTACCAGAAAAATGTAATATTTCCTCCCCCAAAATAAACAAAACAAACGCACAATAGATATACTCATTCAAGGGTCCCCAAAGTGAGCACTGCCCAATCACAGAGAAATGCTGCATTTCTCTTTGACACACACACACAGCTTCCAGAGAGCTTCTAATGCCTTCCTCCCACATAGGAAAGCCATACAACAACCACAGATATGTAAGGAACACCTCTAACATGAGAGAGAGGGAACACACGAACAGAAAATAGGGATTCAGGAGAAAGACAACAGGAAGAGTAGGTTGAAAAAGTTTGTTTATTTAGGTTTTTGCCATAGGGCACATGTGCTTGCCTATGAGAGAGAGAGAGACAGAGAGAGGGAAAGTGAGAACTCACCCCCCAGGGGGGATGGCTATGCTGAAATCCCTTCTCCTCCCTTCTCCTCCTGTGATTTTGGGCAAGTTCGCACATACGCCCGGCATGATTTTCAAGCCACCAGGTCTGGAACTGAAACTGTGATCAGTCATGTGGGAATCCAGCACTTTAACCACCATGTCACCTGCTGGCCTGTTAATATTTTTTTAAATCATAATTATCTTATATACTTCATCCACAAAAAAAGAGAGATTAGATTATAAAAATAAAGTGGAAATTATAAAGGCATAAAAAGACAGTCAAGAAAATCTTCTAAAAATTAGAACAGCTAAGAAATGTGTAATAGGAGAGAAAGAAGAAAGATTAGAGAATCAATCTAAGTAAGACTTCAAGAAAGACATTACAAGAAAATGGTGGAGAGGAAATTAAAGATATAATTCAAGGCCAGCTCCATGGCCTGATGGTTTAAGTCCTGGATCCCACGACTTGAGTGCGCATGGCCAAAATCCCAAAAGGAGGAAGAAATGGAAGAGGAGGGACTGAAGCCTGATCATTTCCCATGGGGGGTTCTTTCATCTTCTTCCTCTCTCTCTGGTGAGCACATGTGTCTCTGGCAGGAAAAAAAAAAAAAAAAAGATATAATTTGAGAGAACTTCCCAAACTGAAGAAAATTCTTCAAATTAAAAGAGCCCACCAAGTGGCCACAATGATAGACCTAAAACAAAGCCTACCAGCATGAATTTTTTTTTTTTTTTTTTTTGGAGAGGTTTTTCGCTATAAGGCGTGTGCGCTCGCCAGACAGACAGAGAGAGACATAGAGACAGAAAGCGAGAAATCACCCCCCAGGGGGGATGGTCACGCCGCAATCCCTTCTCCTCCATTCTCCTCTCGGGATCTTGGGCACGCACGCACACGCGCCCAGCGTGAGTTGTAAGCCACCGGGTCCGAGACGCGAACCGCGGTCGACTACGTGGGAGTCCAGCGACATAGCCATTACGCTAACTGTTGGTTCTCCCAGCATGAATTTTCAAACCACAGTCCAGCTCTCCACCAGCACCTGCTGCGGAGCACCGTGGACACAGCCATGTGCTGCCCGCCAAGGTGGCCGAGGTCACCAAGGTGCTGGGCAGGACTGGCTCTCAGGGATGGTGTGTGCAGGTGCGTGTGGGGACTGATGGCGGGCACCAGCTGCTCCATTATCCTCAACGTGAAAGGCCCCGTGAGCAAGGGAGACGTGCTTACCCTCTCAGGGTCAGAAGGAGAGGCTCAGAGGCTGCACTCAGCTTTGTGCTGGGTCCTGGATGTCTGGGACGACCACTCAGCCCACGGTGATGCTGTGCAACCCAACCATTGACTGAAGTGTTCATACTGCCTGTAAAACAAAGCAGACGAAAACCACGGCCAGCCTGGTTGCATAGTAGGTAGCGTTCAGAGCTGCAGTGCTGGAAGCCACACAGCTGGCTGGGAGTCGGGATCTCTGGCCCAGCTGACCTGAGATACACTGGGCGTGCTCACAATCCTGACAAGCTGCGGGGCTGGGGCAGAGGATCATGGCAGGAGATCCTGTCAAGAATGCTCTCTCTCTCTCTCTCTCTCTCTCTCTCTCTCTCTCTCTCTCTCTCTCTCTCTCTCTCCTGCATGTGCACATGCTTTCGTGAATAATTTTTTTAATTAAAAATTATTTTTAAACATAAAGACAATTTCCAAAGAACTTACAAAGGGCACACTGTTGGTGGTAATGTAAAATGGCACAACCACTTTGGAGAGAGGTTTGGAAGGATTTTAAACTGAAACATACTGGGCGAGCAGGTGGTGCGGTGGTGAAGGCACTGTATTCCACATGGATGACTTGGCGGTTTGAGTCCCACACCTGGTGGCCTGAAAAACACAACAGGCTTTGGTGCGTGCATGCCTAAAATCTTGAGAGAAGGGATAGCGGGTGTGGCCATTTTCTCTGTGGGGTGATTTCTCACTTGCCCTCTCTCTCTGTTTCTCTCTGATGAGTGCACATGCCCTACAGCAAAAAAAAAAAAAAAAAAAAAATCTAAAACCCAAAAATGTTAAACATATAGTAGTCCTCTGTTACCCACAGGGGAGAGGTTCCACTGGATGCCTGAAACCCAGATAATACGAAAGCCTATACATACTGGGTTTTTTTTCCCTATACATCCATTCCTATGATAAAGTTTAATTTATAAAATTAGGGACAGTAAGAAATTAACAACAAAACCTAATAAATCCAGGGACTAGCAAATGGTATGATTGTTACGTCGCTGGACTCCCATATAGTCAACCATGATTCGAGTCCCAGTCCCGGTGGCTTGAAACTCATGCCAGGCACATGTGTATGTGTGCCCAAAATTCCGAGAGGAGAATGGAGGAGAAGGGATTGTGGCATGGCCATCCTTGCAGGGGGTGATTTCTTGCTTTCTATCTCTTCAATGAGCACATGTGCCCTATAACAAAAATCTCTTTAAAAAAAACACTAATAAATCAAAACACTTTTAACAATGTACTGTAATAAAGGGTATGTGAATGTGCTCTCTGTCTCTCTCAAAATGCCTTATTGTATTGTACTTACCTGTTTTTGGATTACAGTTGACCACAGATAACTGAAATCTGCAGAAAGCAAAATGCAGATAAGGGGGGACTGTTGGGTAACTATCATATAATCCAAGCATCCCACTCCTTGTTATTTACCCAAGGAAAATTAAAATACATGCCCTGGGACCAGCAGTTAGCATAATGGCTATGTTGCTGGACTCCCATGTAGTCGACCGCAGTTGAAGTCTCGGACCTGGTGGCTTAAACTCACACCGGGCACATGTGCGTGCGTGCCCAAGATCCAGAGAGGAGAATGGAGGAGAAGGGATTGCAGCGTGGCCATCCCCCCTGGGGGGTAATTTCTCGCTTTCTGTCTCTCTGTCTCTCTCTGTCTTTCTGGCGAGCGTACTTGCCCTATAGCAAAACAAACAAACAAACAAACAAACAAAACTCTCCAGAAAAAAAAAGAAAAAATATGTGTCCGTACAAAGACTTGCACAGGAACATTCATGTCATGAATATTTATTTATAACAGCCCTAAACTGGAAACACCCACTGTCCTTAACAGCTAGAAAGATAAACAAATTGTGGTATATACATAAAATAAAATAGCATTCATTAATACAGAAGAATGAATTATATGCAACAACATAGGTAAATCTCAAAGTAATTTATTTTCAGTGAAAAAAAAAAGCCCAAAAGGAGTACATACTTTATGATTCCATTTATGTAAAATTATAGAAAATGCAAACTGAGGGGCTGGCAGGTGGCATGGTGGTTAAAGTGCTGGACTCCCACATGGTCAACCACAGTTCAAGTCCTGAACTTGGAGGCTTGCTTTCTCACTTTCCCTCTATCTTTCTCTCTCTAGTCAAGTGAAAAAATAAATAAAATAAAGTAAAATAAAAAATTTAAGAAAAATAAAATGCAAACTAAATCATAGTGACAGAAACAGCAATAGTTCCTTAGAAATAATAGGAAGTGAGATGGGAGTGGGGAATGGTAAGAAGGATGGATTTCAAAGGAGCACAAGAAGCATTTTGATGTGAAAGATATGTTCATTATCTTGAGTGTAGTGATGGTTTCATAGGTGTATGGATGTTTGTCAAAATGAAATTTGTATACTTCGTAAGTGCACATTTCATTGTGTATCAATTATACCTCAGTAAACCTCTTTGTAACATACATTAAGTGGTAAGTATGTAACATGGTGATCTCTTTGAAAAACAGTTGCACAGTTCCTCAAAAAGTTACATGTGGCTACTGTGTAACTCCTCAGTTCCAATGCAGCAAATCTACCCAGGAGAAATGGAAAAATGTATACACACTAACACTTGCACGTTCATATCAGGAACCAAGTGTGGAAACAACCAAAGTGTCTATTGTTTGGCCATAAAAAGGAATTACTGGGGGTGGCAGGTGGTGTGGTGATTAAGGGTGCTGGACTTTCACATGGCCAACTACAGTTTGAGTCCTGGACCTGGTGGCTTGCTTTCTCACTTTCTCTCTGTATCTCTCTGGTCAGATTTAAATAAATAAATAAATAAAGTTAAATTAAAAAAAATTCTTTAAAAAAATAAAAGGAATGATGTACTGATACATACTTAAGTGTTATGTTAAGTGAAAGACCATCACAGAGAACATTATACACTGTATGGTTCCATTTATAGAAAGTCCAGAATAAGCAAATTTATAGAGACTAAAAGTAGATTAGTAGTTGCCTAAACCTGGGAGCAACAGGAGAACAGGGAGTGACTATTAGTAGGTACAATTCTTTTTTTGGGGGGGGGGGGGATAATGAAACTGCTCTAAAATTAACTTATGGTGATGGTTGCATAACTCTATAAATATGCTAAGAGCCATTTAACTGCATGCTTTAAATAAGTGAACTCAGTGCCAGCAGCTGGTGTGGTGGTTAAGGTGCTGGACTCCCACATAGCCAACAGAGGTTCAAGTTCTAGACCTGGTGGCTTGAAATTCATGCCAGGCGCATGTGCATGAGTGCCCAAAATCCTGAGAGGAAAATAGAGGAGAAGGAATTGTGGTGTGACCATCCTCTGAGAGGTGATTTCTCACTTCCTCTCTTTTCATTCTTTTCTGTCTCTCTGGTGAGCACACATACCCTGTAGCAAAATCTCTCCAGAAAAAACAACAGTAATAATGATAATAAGTAAACACTACCTCAACAAAAATTCATTTTTTTTATTACAAAGAGCAAAAACAGGTCATATACAAAGGCTCAGAAATAAAAATGCCATGGATTTCCAGAAACACTACTAGAAGATATCCTGGAAGAGACAGAGAGAGAGAAGAGAGAGAGAGGGAGGGAGGGAGGCAGGGAGGGAGGGGGGGGAGAGAGAGAGAGAGAGAGAGAGAGAGAGAGAGAGGGAGAGAGAGAATACGAGAGGAGAGCACAGGTTCCAGAGAACAGGGGCCCCAACGTGACAGTGGGGTGGTCCCAGGCAGTACCACAGACATGTGGCAGCTCTGGGCAGCCAGCCCCAATGGAAGCAGGAGAATGAAGGTCCAGGAGCCTCATCTGATGACTATGAATGTTCAGAGGTTGTACTGGAAAACACTTGATAAATCTGTTGCCATATTTGGTAAAAATTAATGACAAGTACATAGAAAATTTAGCAAAGAACAATCAGATAATTATTAAGTCTAGGGGGAGAGGGAGTATACAAGAAAGAAAATAATCAAAATATACTACTTGTACCTAGTATTTACATAGTCATAATTGGCTAAACACCATTTATTATTATTATTATTATATTATTATTTTTGCCATAAGGAATATGTGGTCATGAGAGAGAACGTGAGAAATCACCCCCCTGAGGGAATGGCCATGCTGCAATCCCTTCTTCTTCATTCTTGTCCCTGGATTTTGGGCACATAGGCACAGGCAGCCAGCATGATTTTTTCTTTTTTTTTTTTTTTTTTTGAAGAGGGTTGTTTTGTTTTGTTTTGTTTTTGCTATAGGGGGCATGTGCTCGCCAGAAAGAAAGAGAGACAGAGAGACAGAAAGGAAGAAATCACCCCCCAGGGGAGATAGCCACGCCGCAATCCCTTCTCCTCCATTCTCCTCTCGGGATCTTGGGCACGCACGCACATGCGCCCAGTGTGAGTTCAAACCACTGGGTCCAGCCCTTGAACCGCGGTTGACTACAAGGGAATCCAGCTACATAGCCATTATGCCAACTGCTGGTCCCCCCAGCATGATTTTCAAGCTGTGAGTCCATGACTTGAACCATGGTCGTCCACAAGGAAGTCCAGCGCCTTAACCACCACACCACCTGCTGGCTCCAGCTGAACACCATTAACTTGGAGAGAGACTAAGGAGAGCAGGAAATAAAAGCGTTAAATCCTCATCTACTAAATGGGAGGTCAAAAGAAAAATTTCAAAATGATCACATTAAGAATTAGAGCACGCCAGCCATGTGATGTGGTGGTTAAAGCAGCCAGATACCACATGGCCGACTGTGCAGTTTGTCTCAGACCTAGCCGCTTTAAAATCACACCAGCCATGTGTGTGTGTGTCCAAAATCCCCAAAGGAGGGAGAGACGGAGGAGAAGGGATTGTGGGTGACCATTCCCTCTGGAGGATATTTTCTCACTTTTCCTCTCTCTCCCTCTCTCAACTTCAACTTTCTTTGGTGAATGTATGTGCTCTCTAGCAAACAAACAAACAAGCAAATAAACAAAACCAGTAGTATTTGCATATTGTTCAGATATGTGGAGGTAAGTATCAGAAGAAACAGTTAAAAATGAAAGACAATGGCCTCTGAGGAGTGGGCCTGGGAGTAGATGCAGAAGAGGAATGCGGTTTACAAATTTGTCTTCTATTTCCCCAAAATATAGGGTATATGTGCTCGCCAGAGAGATGGAGAGAGCGTGGAAGTGAGAAATCTTCCCCCCGGGGGATGGCCACACTGCAGTCCCTTCTCCATTCTCCTTTGGGGATTCAAGCACACGTGCACGTATGCCCAGTGTGATGTCCAAGACTTGAACCGCTCATCAGCTATGTGGGACCCTGCAGCTTGACCTCTATGCCACCTACTGGCCCACAACTATGTCATTTTAACAAAAATTAAAAAAAAACTTTTAAATTCAGAGCTGGCAGCTGGTATGGTGGTTAAAGGTGCTGGATTCTCACATGGCCAACTGTAGTTCGAGTCCCAGACCTGGCGGCTTGCTTTCTCGCTTTCCCTTTCTCTCTCTGGTTAAATTTAAAAATAATAACAAATAGAAATAAATACTTCTTTTTAAAAAAACTTTTAAATCCTAATAATCACCACTAACATAATAACAATTAAATTTCACTGAGCACTTACTATGGGCTTGGTACTGTTCTAAGTACTTTTTTTTTTTTTAATGCTAGAGCACATGAGAGAGAAAGAGAGAGAGAGAGAGACAGAGAGAGAGAGAAAAAGTACCCTCAACAGGAACTTCTGACACCACAATCCCTTCTCTAGGTTCCAGCTCTTCTGGTTTTTGGGTGTCCAAGCAAGCATTTACGTGTGGCTTGTTTTCACTCCGATCCAGGGATCCAAACCCACTATCATCCATGTAGCTTCCAGCTTTGCAGGCCACAGCAGCTGAGCTCTAAGTAGTTTTAAACATATGTTCCTGGGACCAGCAGTTGACATAATGGTTACATTGTTGGACTCCCATTAAGTCACGAGTCCCAGATGGGTGGCTTAAAATTCACACCAGGCACGTGTATGTGTGTCCCTAAAATCCCAAGAGGAGAATGGAGAAGGGATTGCAGCATGGCCATCCCCCCGGGGGATTTCTTGCTTTCTGTCTGTTTCTCTGGTGAGCACGCACACCCTACAGCAAAAATCTCTCTAAGAAAAAAGTTTCTAATTAAACCACCTCTTGGCTGAGGGGACACCTTCATCACTATCTTTACTGCCTCTAATGGCAATTGGAACACCATCTGCAAGTAAAATTGTGGTTCTTCATGGACTGAAAAGCTTAATTCATCCGTATACTTTGATATTCACTAAGCTCGTAACACAGGAATTTATAGATGCAGAAATGAAGTCTCAGACTTGAAGAACTTCCCAACAGCACAGGTACAAGTGAAAAATCAGTGCCAACTCAACAACTGCTCCCACACTCATGAAGAAAACGATTTCTAAAATATAAGTACTCGTTTTAGTCCATTTTTCCTTTGCTAACAGAAATACCTAAGCTTGGTTAGTTTTATAAATAAGAGAAATTTGTCTTATGGTAAATCTCATGATTCTGGTGGCTGGGAGGCCCAAAGTCCGAGGCCTGCAGCACGGCTGATGGAAGCAGAGTGGCAGAGAGAGGTCCTGACAGGTCTCTTTTGCAGCAACCAGCCTTACGAGAGCTCAGTCCTCACCAGAGCGGGAACTCACTGGGCCTCGCCAGACTGCATTCATCTATTCCTGAGGCTGCTGCTTCCATGATGCAATCACCAGGAACAAAGCTCCACCCACTGGGCCTTATGCCGAACACCATGAAGAAATAAGGTTGACACTTACTACCTTTACAATTCAGACAAGTCCCAACACATGAGTTTCTGGGGGACATATTCAAACCACAGCAGCTCTGTTTCAGGTGTCTACCTTTTTTTTTTTTTTTTTTTTTTTTTTTTTTGAGAGGTTTTTGCTATAGGGCACATGCGCTCGCCAGAAAGACAAGAGAGAGACAGAGAGACAGAAAGTGAGAAATCACCTCCCCGGGGGAGGATGGTCACGCCGCAATCCCTTCTCCTCCATTCTCTCAGGATCTTGGGTACGCATGCACACGCGCCCGACATGAGTTTATGCCACTGGGTCTGAGACTTGAACTGTGGTCAACTACATGGGAGTCCAGCGACATAGCCATTACGCCAACTGCTGGTCCCCAGGTGTCTACTTTTTAACACTGCTCTGTCATGCTGTTTTTAAATGTTAAAGGGAAAAAGGGACTTGTGGTTTCCAAGAATCTTAACCCAATTTTTCCTTCAAATCTAGGATAAAGAGGTTCATTTGTGTATGCATGCTCACATAAGCCTACATAAATAACGGGGCCGGCAGGTGGTGTAGTGGTTAAGGGCACTGGACTCCCACTTAGCTGACTGAAGTTTGAGTCCTGGACCTGGTGGCTTGCTTTCTCATGTTCTCTCTCTCCCCCCCCCACACCCCCCCCCCCGTCCCTCTCTGGTCAAATTAAGTAGGTAAATAAAGTTAAATTAAAAAAAAAATCATTCTTTAAAAAAAAAAGCATACACACATAAGGTATAAGATATGAACACAGTTCTGGTTTGGGTTTTTGTTTCTTGAATAATCACATGGCAACATCCGTCTCCCCAGAAGCGTTGTTCCACTTGGTGTGATCACTCGGGCACCACGGAGTCAACTGGCCAGTCATCACTTTTCAAGATCGCTCAAAAACTTCTCCTTTGGAATGTCACTTGTGTTTAGCTATTTCTAGAACAATATTGTGTGGACTGGTTTTTGGGCATGGCCAAAAGTTATTGGTGAAAACTGGCAGAATGTGAGTGATAACAGCAGTGAAATGCTGAGGGAAGAAGTGAATTTCAGAGCCAGCTATAAAATAGTTGAGCTAATGTAGTGGTGTGCCTTATACACTATGCTCAAAAATGGCTTCAAAAGAAACAACACTTGGGGAACCAGCAGTTAGTGTAATGGCTATCGCTGAACTCCCATGTAGCCGACCACAGTTCGAGTCCCGGACCCGGTGGCTTAAACTCACGCCAGGCGCGTGTGCGTGCGTGTCCAAGATCCAGAGAGGAGAGTGGAGGAGAAGGGACTGCGGCGTGGCCATCCCCCCCAGGGGTGATTTCTCGCTTTCTATCTCTCTGACTCTTTGTCTTTCTGGCAAGCGCACGCGCCCTATAGCAAAAAAAAAAAAAAAAAAAAAAAAAAGAAAGAAAGAAAAAAAGAAAAAAAAGAAACAGCATTTGCAAAGGCCAGCAGGTGACATGATGGTGCTGGATTCCCATATGGCTGACCACAGTTCAAGTCCCAGACCTGGTGACTTGCTTCCTCATTTTACTTCTCATTCCTTTCTCTCTGTGTCTGCCTCTCCTTGGTGAAAGCATGTGTATCATAGCAAACAAAATAACAATAATGATAAAAAAATAAATAATTTTAAGAAAAGCAGCAGTACTTGGATGACTTTTGTTTCTTTTGTGAGAAAGACAGAGAGGGACCAGCAGTTAGCGTAATGGCTGTGTCACTGGACTCCCAATGTAGTCGACCGTAGTTCGAGTCCTGGACCCGGTGGCTTAAACTCACGTTGGGCACGTGTGCATGCATGCCCATCCCCTGGGGAGTGATTTATCGCTTTCTGTCTCTCTGTCTCTCTCTGTCTTTCTGGCGAGCACACACGCCCTATAGCGAAAATCTCTTAAAAAAAAAAAAAAAAAAAAGACAGAGACATCTCCACAAGGTCCCCGACCCACTCCAGTACTTCAGTCTCAGCCAGCCTAGATAATGGGCACCCAGATGCACCTTGCATGAAAACCGAGGTCCCACAACACTACCCCAGAACCCCTCCCATGCGAGTCCATCTGGCTGCTAAGATGACTTTTTTTTTTTTTTTTTTTTTTTTTTGAGAGAGATTTTTGCTACAGGGTGCATGCACTCACTGACAAGACAGAGACAGAAAGCAAGAAATCACCTCCCAAGGGGAAATGGCCATACCACAATCCCTTCTCCTCCATTCTCCTCTTGGGGTCTTGGGCTTGCACACACATACACGTCCCCAGCATGTTTCAAGCCGCTGGGTCCAGGACTTGAACTGTGGTTGATCATGTGGGAGTCCAGTGAAGTAGCCATTATGCCATCTGCTGGTCCCAAGATGACTCCTTTTTAAGTTGTCACATTTCCTACTTTGGATATCTCACATGAATAAAAGACACTCTATAAAATAATGTTACATTAAAATTAATAGCTATCACATAATGCACCTGTAAATGTTCCTTTCTACTTAATAAAATTTTTTATAAGTCTCCAGAGAGAGAGAGAGAGAGAGAGAGAGAGAGAGAGAGAGAAAAACAAAGCACCCCCCAAGGGGAATGGCCATGCTACAATTCCTTTTCCTCCATTCTCCTCTTTGGATTTTGGGCATGCAGGCACATGTGTCTACCATGTTTCCAAGCCACTGGGTCTGGACTCAAATGGTAGTTGACCATATGGACCCACCTGGATTAACTCCATGTTAATAGATTTCCACATGGTCAACCACAGTTCAACTACCTACCTACTGGCTGGTCTTCTTTAAAACTCTTTAAAAGCTTTTAAAAATTATAAAAATCCAACCAAGAAATAGAAAGCAATCTTCCAAAGATAAATCCCATACCAAAATGCTTTCATTTGTAATTTCCAAGTACCATTTTGATCAGCCAGCAATTTCAACCAGAAGCTACTTTACTACATTTGTTTTAAGTATGGCTGTAGAAAACATGTCAAATAAGGTAGTAAACACATAACAAAATAATCTGACAAAAATGCAGGGACTGCAAATCATGTTGTTCTTGCTTAAATTTTAGTTAGCTGAAAATTTTCCTAAATCAGGGCCAGCCAGTGGCATGGTGGTTAAATGGGGTGAATCCCACATGGTCTACTGTACTGTTTGAGTCCTGGACCTGGAGGCTTGAAAAACACAGTGTGTGTGTGTGTGTGTGTGTGTGTGTGTGTGTGTGTGTGTGCATTCTCAGACTCCAGAGAAGAGAATGGAGAAGGGATTGTGACATGGCCATCCAACCCAGGGAGTGATTTCTCACTTTCCCCTTTCTCTCTGGTGAGCACAGATGTTCTATAAGAAACACACACACACACACACACACACACACACACACACACCTTTTCTAAATCACTAATTCCTAGCTATAAGTTGCTCAAGTTCTCAGGAAGTGTAATTTGGCTCACAAGTTTGCTATTTCTATCAAGTGTTAAAGGAACATTATGCATGTTATTAGTGACTCAGAGAATTTTGTACCCTAAAGGGGAAAAAAGCTAAAATAATACATAAAACTACAATTCAGATCTTGAAGGTATTTAGGAGTGTAAAGTGTATATGTCTATGGTTGTATATTCATATATATGGACATATGCACACACTCGTGTGTATATTGTAATGAGTGTGCAAGAAAGTATCGTTGGCACAGCAACAAAATAAATGCATTTTTAAAGAATTATTTAATTTTATTATTTTTTAAAGAATTACTTTATTTAACTTTATTTATGTATTTATTTTGACCAGAGAGGGAGAGAGGGAGGGAGAAAGAGAGAGAGAGAGAAAGCAAGCCGCTAGGTCCAGGGCTTGAACAGCAGTCAGTCATGTGGGAGTCCAGTGCCCTTAACCACCACGCCACCAACTGGCCCTAATTTTATTTATCATTATTATTCAATTTGCTATAGAGCATGTGTGCTCACAAAAGAGAGACAAAGAGAGAAAGGAAAGTGAAAAAGCAAGCCACCAAGTCTGGGACTTGAACCACAGTCAGTCATGTGGGAGAGTCCAGCACCCCAACCACGCCACCTGCTGGCCCTGCACATTATTTAAGGCATTTTTGCTATAGGGCATGTGTGCTCGCCAGTGGGACAGAAAACTAGAAATCATCTCCCGAAGAGATGCAATCCCTTCTTCTCCATTCTCCTCTTGAGATTTTGAGCACACATGCCCCCTCACACACACCTGGCATGAGTTTTAAGACGCCAGGTCCAGGACTCGTACTGCAGTCAACTACATGGGAGTCCAGCAACGTAACCATTACACTATCTGCTGGTCCTAATAGATACACTTCTATAAGGGATATTTTCCTCTCTTTCTCTCCATGAGACAGAGAGACAGGCACTCCCAACATGGACCTCACCACAATTCACCCCAAGTCCGAGCTGGCCCAGATCGTGGGTGCACACACATAATATGCTCACAGAGGTTTGGAGATGCAAACCCAGCACCCTAACCATGCACACACATAATATGCTCACAGAGGTTTGGAGATGCAAACCCAGCACCCTAACCATGTAGGCCCAGTTGTTAAATCTGCTCCCCTCCCAGCTTACAGAAATGTGTTGTAGCAGCAATGTGCAGAAACTCCATTTCTCAAAGGTAGGCATTGATTACACAGAGATCTGGCAATTGCCAACCCAAAGGTTTACACCCAAAGGATTTTCCATAAAGAAGTTACCTTTATGAGGAGGAAAAAACCACACACTTCTGGTTATGAGGACCATTAGATGATCTCTTTTGATAAAGACAAGAGGTTCTATTAATGGTACTGAGTTTGATGTTTCCAGTTATAAATACCAAAATACTTTAATAACTGTAAGTCCCACACACTTACACGACAGGCTCTATAAAGTACCATTCTGGGTCCAGTCCATGTTTTGAAGGGATTTATAGATACAGGTAAAACCTGTTGCCAGGCACTATTTACAACCTCAAGCAATCTTTCCATCTGAGGCTCAGTTTGTTTTCAGCCACTGCTATCCTAAACCTTTTTTAGTCAGGGTCACCAGAAAGTTTTTCACCTTTTAGCATAAACAGCAGTAAATTCTCCAAGGGCTCACATACCGTTATTGACTTTATAGGCCAAATGGTTACGTGGTGGTTAGGAGCAAAGATGGCTGTTTGTTGCAACTTGTAAGCACTTTTAGAAACCAATAGTCCTGCTGAGGTGGCTGGCCCACTGTATCTCTTCATGTCTAATATTTTCATGCCACCAAATTAAAAATGCCAGTAGATTAAAATCACCTTAAAGCAATTTGAGTCAAGAGGAAATCCATTAACAAGCTCATAATGAATGATCTGTTTTCTTAAATAACTATGGTGTCATGAAGAATGAACACTTGATAAAGCAAAAATGTCAAAGACTAGTTTCTCAAAAGGAAAAGTATCCAAGATCATCTAACAACAAACAAAAAAACTGAGACTCTAATTCTTACAGAGAGAAAATGAGAAGAATTTGGAAGGCAGTGACATATCTAAGAAGAAAATAGCATGGAGACCCAAGTTATGATGATTCTACTTGCTCTGCTTTTCAATAAGCCAGAGGAAGTGTGCCTGTGCCAGAGTGAGCATGCATGAGAGCAACCCCTCCCCCTCCCCGCAACGGGTTGGTCGTACTGCAATCCCTTTTCCCTACCCCTCTATCCCATCAGGATTTTGTGCATGCACATACATGTGCCCAGTGTGTGTGTATGTCTTTTTTCCCCCATCATTTTTTAAAAATAATCGCTTTATTTATTTATTTAAATTTAACCAGAGAGGGATGGAGAGACAAAAGAGAGAGAGGGAGAGAGGGGAGAGAGAGGGGGAGAGAGGGGGAAGAGAGAGAGAGAGAGAAAGCTGCCAGGTCTGGGACTTGAACCACAGTCGGCCATGTGGAAGTCCAGCACCCTGAATCACCACACCGCCTGCCAGCCCCTCCCCCATCACTTCTTAAAATTCTATTTTATACATTTAATCACTCTATATCACTTTGCTTGCAAGTTGAATTTACCCAACATGAATTCGCTTCACATTATCAACAGGTAATAACTTATATGTGTCCCATAAATGTCTCACCTCTCTATTTTCCTCCTCAATTTCTTTCCTTTCACTCTGTTTTTCAAGCTACTGGGGTTAAGACTGAAACCAGGGTAGGCCATGGAAGATCCAGCTCCATCCACACAGTGCTTCACAACAGAGCTGGACTAGTTCTCCTGTTAATTTTTTTTTTTTTTGAGAGGTTTTTTTCGCTATAGGGCGCGTGCGCTCGCCAGACAGACAGACAGAGACATAGAGACAGAAAGCGAGAAATCACCCCCCAGGGGGGATGATCACGCCGCAATCCCTTCTCCTCCATTCTCCTCTCGGGATCTTGGGCACGCACGCACACGCGCCCGGCGTGAGTTGTAAGCCACCGGGTCTGAGACGCGAACCGCGGTCGACTACGTGGGAGTCCAGCGACATAGCCATTACGCTAACTGCTGGTTCCCTCCTGTTAATTTTTAAAATGAGATCTATAAAATTAAAAGTTACATACTTTTTAATTGTGGTAAAAACACACGCCACATAAAAGTTACTATTTTATTTTTAATCATACAGTTCAGTAGTGCTAAATATATTCATTGTTGTGAACAGATCTCCAGAAGTTTTTCATCTTGCAAATCTTAAGCAAATTTCCATTCCCTGTCACTTCAGCCCCCAACACCTATCACTCTACTTTTCATTTCTATGAATTTGACTACAGACAGTCCCTGATTTACAAGGATTCTCAAGATATTTATTTATTATTTTTATGTCATACTGTGTGCATGCACTTGCTGGAGACAGACGCGGAGAGAGTGGAAGTGAGAAATCACCCCCTGGAGGATGACCATATCACAATCCCTTCTCCATTCTCTCAGGATTTTTGGCACACATGCACACCCAGTCAGCGTTTTTTTCAAGTCACTGGGTCCAGGAATCAAACTGCAGTCTGCTATGTGGGATCTAGCACCTTATCCATCATGCCACCTGTGGCCCCAAGATATTTTAAATTTACAATACTGCACAAGTGATACACAGTCAGCAAAAACCGTACTTGGAGTACCTATGCAACCACTCAATTTTTCTTTTATCTTTTTTAGAGGTTTTTGCTATAGGGCACATGTGCTCGCCAGACAGATAGAGGGAGACAGAGACAGAAAGCGAGAAATCACCCCTCAGGGGGGATGGCCGCGCAGCAATCCCTTTTCCTACATTCTCCTCTCAGGATCTTGGGCACGCACGCACACACACCCAGTGTGGTTTAAGCCACCGGTTCCGGGACTCGAACCGCGGTCGACTACATGGGAGTCCAGCAACATAGCTATTATGTTAACTGCGGGTCCCTCACTCTCATTTTCAGTATTCAATAAATGAGATAGTCAACTTATTATAAAATATAATTTGTAGGGCTGTCCCAAGACTTGGTGGTTAAGGAAGCTAGCCACTAATAACCCAATCTAGAATATTTCAAATGAAGTTACTGAGTGAAGAAGAGTTTACTGAGTAAGGTTTAACAGTTTAAGTGAATGACTTGAATTTGGTAGAGGAGGGGCAGAATGGAAAATTTTGCACCTAGACTAATCTCATTCTTGATTCCTTTATCAATGCCACAAGCACCTTCATAAACTCCAGGAGGAGCTCCTAAAAGCAAGCCAACTTGCCAGCTCCCCAAAGCAGCTGCAGATGCATAGGCTCCCACCACTAGCAATAGCCTTCCTAAACTGCCAGGGACATTCAATGGCCCGTTTGACTTTGGGAGACAGCCAAGCCACAACATGGAAGGCACAGCTACTGAGCCCTGGACAACAGAGTGACTTCGTACTGCTTCCTACATCAATGCATTGACCTCAACAAGAGTAACCAGACTGTGGCTCCAATTTTTGTTCACAATCTACTTACTTCCTTTCTTGCCCTGCATACTTTACTTTTTGCCCTTCAAGTATTAGTTTGCAAATTTATCTCATGTAAACTTGATCACTCAGCAACTGTTCATTAAGCATGTGATACACAGGCACAAAGACTAGAGCACCAGTGGTAAACAAAATCCCTAAAGCCATGTGGTGGAATGTCGTTAAACGTGGTATAATGTTAAACGAATGCACAAATAGAGCTGTCTACCACTTCAAGGACTCACAAAGAAAAACAAAGGGAAAATTAAAGTATAATTGCAGGGTTCTTAATTTAGAGGTGAAGATGGCGTAGTCATTTTAAAAAATGACAACCTGATGTGTAGCTAGGTAGATGGTGAGAGAAGAGTTTTCCACGTTAGGAGGAAAGCATATGCAAAGGTCTTGAGGTAGGAAAGCTCAGTGAATGGAAGGAACTGAAAACAGCCAGGGTGGAGAGAGCTTGCTAACAAAGTGGGAGAGGGGAAGAGATGGACAGGTAGGTAGGCATCCAACTGTACAGGGCAAAGCCATGTGAAGGACCTAGGGCTTTATGCTAGGAGCAACAAGAAGTATTGTGGGGGTAATGTGTTGGTAGATGTGTTTATCTTCAAAATTTTAACGCAACTAGCGGCCAGCAGGTGGCATGGTGGTTAAGGTGTTGAACTCCCACATAGCAGACCATGGTTTGAGTCCTGGACCTGGTGACTCTTGCTCTCTTTTTCTCTTGTGAATTAAAAAAAAAATAATAAAATAAAAATAAAAATTGAATGCAACTATTTCACAATAATCTTCAAGACTTATGAATAAAGAAAAGTGCTGGACACTATATATAATACACAATCATTTCTGGGAAAAAGGTAGGGAATATATTAGGTTGTCAGTAAACTCATGATGTATTTTTCTGTTTTTCTATGCAAAAATGTGTCATGACTTCTTTGACAACCCAATAAATAAATGTTCTGATGTAAGTAAATCTCTGAAAAAATACAGGATGCTGCCTCTTCAAATGGGAACTTGCTGACTCAGAGAGATGAAAAGAAAGAACAAGTTTTGTTTTGTTTTTGCCATAGGGCATGTGTACCTGTCAGAGTGAAGTGAGAAATCACTGGGGTGAGTGGGGAGGGGCTCAGAACGACCATTGCAAACCCCTCTCCTCCACTCTCCCCTTGGGATTCTGGGCACACATGCAGATGTGCCGAGCATGATCTCAAGCTGCCAGGTCTAGGACGTACACTGTAATAAGCCATGTGGGAGCTCAGTGTCCCATCACACCATTTGCTGGCCCCAAGAAACAAGTTTTTACTGTACATCTTTTTTGTACCTTTTGAATTATACATCATACATAATCTACATTATAGTAAATTAAAAAGTCGCTCTGGTTGTGTAGAAAAGATGGAACAGTTTAAAAGCTTAGGCAGGATAGAACAATTGCGACAACAACAAAACAACTAATAACATTTGGTGCTGGCAATGTGGGGACAATTAGAATTTTTATATGCTGCATATACAGGTAAACTGATGCAATCACTTTGAAACTGCTGGGTAAATCTAACATTGATCCTATATCACACATCCTATATCCCCCGTACATACTCAATGGAAATGCAAATGGAAAGCTGTGTTTGATAAAGAGTAAAATGGATAAACGGGAGCACATTCACATGATATACTACTACAGCACTGAAAAGCTCAGCTACAAGAATGCAACTCAGTAGTAAGCTAGGTACAAAGAACACATTCTGCTTAACTAAATTTATATAGTTAAAATACAAGCATACTACCCTGCAGTCATAGAAGTCAGGCTAGTGGATTTCTCAGTGGAAAAGGCACTAGAGACCAGAGAGCAAGAAGGCTTCTGGGGCACTGGCAACACTGATCTGGGTGTCACTGATACAAACGTGTTCACTTAGGGAAAACTCAGGGCTGTACACAGTGATGTGGACTTTTGGGTGTAATATTTTAATTTCTGAAGAACCTATATAGTGGAGGCCAGGTGGGAAGATACTGTAGTAGTCTGGACGAAAGATGTTGGTTTGGGCTAGGGTAAAAACAGAGAGTAGATGAAGATAAACTCTATACTGTTACATGTTTTTTTGTTTTTGTTTCTTATTTTTACATTTTTGTCACCAGTTAAGTAAAATAAAATCTTAATATATCTAATGTAAAAATATCTGTTTGGAAAAACGCAGTAAATTTAAGAAAGGCTATAATATCTATGGGTGAATGCAAGTAATTTCCACATACATCATTTGACAGTACGACTAGATTCAGGGAGTACACTTAAGACCCAACCAAACTAAACATAGACCTTATAACAATACTTCACTTCACATGGAGTATATCAAACAATGAAAGATAACAACGCCAAACTTCTTTTCCTAGGATTGCTGTCTTTTATAATGTATCATTCTCACTTAAACCATTACGAGACTTCCCTCTACTCTAAGCAGTTTATCGGTAAATATGCTGAAGCACACTGACTTTAGATGTCTGTGCTATATATGTTAACTGCCACTTCAAGAATCTCAACTGTGTCACTTCCCATGGCTAGTTCCATTTTTGTCTGTTAAATGCAGATGTCTCCTGTCCAGAAACCCAATGCTGCTAGCTGGCAGCCTCTCTTCCCCTCCAAATTACCCCTTCCCATGTAACCTGGTGCCACAGCCCGTATTACCCACATTCTTGGAAGAGAGGAGCAGCAGCTGTGGTTCCGACCCAGTACACTCAGGTACATTGCAGTGAGGAGGACATACCAATCATCTTTGAAAGATCAACAGCCTAAATGGGTGGCAGGCAGAGACCATTAACTCTGAAATAACTTTTTTTTTTTTTTGAAAATGTATGAACATATTTTCTTCTCCTAAGTTAAAAGCCAAGAGGAAAAATGGAACCCAGGCCAATTAATTTTATTTGATTACCGTGCTCACCCACAACTGAAGAGCCCCAGAATCTGCATTTTAACAAGCACTCAATTCTAGTTCAGTTTTACTCAAGTAGAATATCAGGTAGTGTTCTCATTTCAAGAGACTAAAATACATGTTTACTTTCACTTCCTCAATCACATTCATGCATTCACATTTACTGAACATCCACCACAAGCCAAGAACCTAAGTTCTAGAATAGGTGTGATTAACAAAACAAGGTCCCTGCCCCTGTGGAGCTTACATTCTAATGGAGGGACACTGACACAATAAAAAAATAGCAAAGCACTCAGGCAATGAGGTTATCCTTTTAAATAAATAAAATATATCCTTGGATATATTTTGAGGATTTTAAAGGATGTCCTAATCTCATCATTTTAATGTGCAAAGGCAGCTATTCTAAAACAATACCACGGCTCAACAATGTCATACACGTGTAGATCCTACATTACTGAATAAAAATATACCTTAAAGGAAACTGACGAGCAACTACCAGGGCTTTCTTTCAGCAAAAATGTTGGTAATATTTTATTTTCTGTAATTTGGTGCATCTCCTAGACGTCTGGATTAAACGTGTACCGTTCGTTTTTGCCAGAGGCAAATGAACATCCACTAGAGACAGAATGAGGGGGAGGAAGGACCTCCCAGTTGGGTGTGAGCACAATACAATCCCTTCTCTTCCATTTCTCCACCCTGTCAGGACTTGGAGCATGTACTGTTTATGTGCCAGTGTGTTTTTCAAGCTTCTGATGCTAGAATTCAAACTGTGGTTAGCCATACAACTCCCTTCATCACCAGGCTATAGGGCCAGCATGAGAGGCACACGCCTTAAACCTTAACATATTTCACACCAACACATAACACAATTACCCATGCACGGTTTACTACCCTGCCCAGGATTGTCTAGTCCCAGCTGATACTCCCCTGAATCAAGGGCTCTGCCCTCCTTCATCATCCTAGTCATCATTTCTTTCCTAATCTGTATCCTCACTAACAAAGTATGAGCTATGCATATGCTAAAATATAACCTAGTCAAAGGAAATTAAAAATGTCTCTGAAGTTTAGTCCTTTTCAAAAAGGAAGCAAATATTACTAAGTGGGTCTTCTCAATTTTTCATTTTTTGTTTTTCTATGTTAAGATTTACACACTAGCTTTATTTTTGTGAACAAAAGCAATCATATAAACCAGATATGTAACAACTGAACTTACAGCTCTTAACCAGTAAAATGAACTAGTTGTGCAAGTCTAAATTTAGACAGTATCAATTCTCAGGACACGCACAGTTGCATACGACTACATATTTACGCCTATTGATTTCCACATGGTCTTGGACTTTGCTTCATTAATTTACTCAAACCTGAAAGATAAAGGAATAGGAAAAAAAATACCACAGCTGGGCAGATGATTATCTCTTGGTTATATATAGCAAAATCTGGTTTACCTTAAGAATGCCAAAATTACAGCATCATTTGATAACCAGGCTTTTTGCAAAACTCTTGTCAGTGCATAAGAACAAGGCAGAGTCAAAAGACGAGGTCCACAGGCATGCTGAGCCCAGATGCAAGCTTAACACCATGACAGCTCAACCAAAAGAAACTTTTCAGCATACAAGTATCCTGACTTTCTTTTAACAGCTACTCAAAGGTACTTCAGTTTTATTCATGGTTACAAACTTTCCAAGCTGACAGCAAGACATTACATGTGGACCACTTATCCAGAACATCTCAAGAGAAAAAATGGTAAGTAAATTTTTAAAAATGCAACACATTGGAAAAGTTAATTTAGCGTTTCTTTTGGAACTGAGTTGGAACATTAAGCAAATCATTTATTGGACACATACCTTTTGTCAACTGCTACTCCCACTGATATTTTTGTTCAAATACCAAGTTATGCAGATTAATCTACTTCTTGCAAGTTATGTAGACTAATCTAGTTCTTCTTCAAAACAAAAGCTTCATTCTATTTCCTGGAATATAAACTGAACTTGTTTCACATTTAGACAATCCTAGAGCCAAAAGTCGTTCTTGCCCCTAAGAGATATTTGCAAAGTACCTTAGGGACCTTACACTACCTAGCCTATGTGCATTACTTTTCAAATTAACCTAATTTGAGGAGAAAAATGGAAGTGTGGGTTTCATATTAATATGGCATTTAAACATGACATTAATTGACCACAATTTTGAAAAATATTTTAAAAGTCATAACTATTCACAGGATTTCCTTGTTTAAAAATGGCATAGAGGGACCAGTAGGTGGTGAGGTAGTTAAGTCGTAGGACACTCCCATGTGGCCAACCATGGTTTGAGTCCTGGACCTGGTGGCTTGCTTTCTCACTTTCCCTCTGTCTCTCTGGTCAAATTTTAAAAAAAGAGAATTAAAAAAATAAATAATTCTTAGAAAAAAATGGCATAGATGGGAATCTAATTATCGGAAGCCTAACTGAACATAATTATTAGGGTATTTTTTTTAAGAAACACTGAATACACATTTAAGCAAAACCCACCTCATTTAAATCACTCAAGAATGAAGGCTTAATTTATGCATCTTTCTGATACATACTAAAAATACAAAGCCAATGTTTATAATGCATTAAATATAAACCCAAATGCTGACTTTTAATTAATAGGAAAGATCTAATTTGGGCACAACTACTAGAAAAGTATCTAGAACACTTTTTTTTTTTTTTTACTTTTTCTGTTTGTTAAGCACAAATTGTTACAGATACTACTACCAAAGATCAATGTAGACATGGTAGACCAAGTTTCTATTGCAGACTTTATGAGACTTTACTGTATGAATATTCATCAGAGCACACACTTTTGAGGATAAGGATTTCTACTCTTCCATATCCAGAGCATAAATTCTAATTCAACCAATCTAGTGATTCTTTTAAACTTACATGGAACACGAGTAAGTCCTGAATATATACATACTCCACATACCTGATAACTTCTTAAAAAAAACAAATTGGCAACCTGGATGGAGTAATTGTGTAATAACGACAATAAGAAAAAGCCACATCATACGGTCAAGTCTTTATTGAAAGACTTACTTCAACTGTGGTTTACAGCTTTGGCTTAAGTTGGCCAGTCATTTTAGCCTCTCACTGTCAGCAGACATATAAATCAAGTGGGAATGGCATGAGTTGGGCGAGAGGTGGGAAATACTAGTAGAGAGATTATTAGAGCAAAGAGGATGGCAGTCAGAAAAACATCACTCAAATAAATCTCAAAAGTATGAAATAAGAAACATTTCTTTGCATGCCAAAGTCATCTCTGCTGCTGTTTTTTAATGAACATGGAAAAGTCAACGGTTCTATGCTTAAATTGGATCAAGATAGCACTGACTTCACTTTATGTTATAAAATAGTCTGAGTCGGAGTTAGTTTGACATTTGTATTTGTATTTTAAAAACCTTTTAATATGATATAACTTCCATTAACTGAACTGATCGTGAAATCTTGTTCTCTTTCAGATTAAGATAAAGGACACTTCAGTCTCATGCTTACCATGGCAATATAACTACTCTGGATAATTTCATTAAATCACAGCATATATAACGAGAAAACACTGCAGCTATATTTAGCTGTAAGTTACCTCAATAAGCTTAATATACTGGCAGACCAAAAAAGGCAAACTGAGAACTTAATAGACTTTTTAATCAATTATGGGGGGAAAAAAAGCTTTCAGTTGTTCAAGTTTCTCATATATTCATAAAATTTTTAGCTCAGAGACAAAATTAACATAATTTGAGTACTCTCCCTAAAATCATAATTTTAACAGAAACATTCCCCAAAGGTACTATGGACAAAAGAAATAGGGTATATTTTATAATAGAAAAATATAGTAGATGATATTGTTAAAATTAAGGTGCCATAAAATTTGGCCCAAAGATGAAGAACCTCAGATCCTGTAAATTTTAATATTGGATACACTTGGCTGTATTTCTAAGTTGGTAAAGGAAATACCAAAATTACTATGATCACCAATTTATAAAACCATCATTATTTTAGAGCTAACTATAAGATTTCAAAGGCTTAAAAATCATAGGCTGTGGGTGCCGTTTGCAACTGACACCTACTAGCTGTAAAAGGCTATGTTCTCATTTTGGTGCCCCGGCCAACATTTTGAATACACTGAATATATTGCCAAAACATCTGCACCCCCTAGCTGTCACAACTCAAATATATAGGATTTTATCTACTTTACATTCCTGTTTGATAGAAATTTGAGGCAGATTTTATCCACATAGTCTAAAAAATATCTTGGAAGCAAACTTCAATATCCTGCAGTCTAAAAAATATCTTGGAAGCAAATTTTAAATCTCTTGCATCTTCTCATTTATGAACTCTGCACACATACAACTCAAGCCTCTGTTCAGGTTTCTCATTCCATGCATACTACCCACAGGAAAAAAAATAATTAAAAGTCACAACTCTGTGTACTATTTAAACTGAATATTCAAATTATAAACTGGTACAGTGAACTGTCTAAATAAGATGTTTTAGCAATCTTGTTACAAAAATTCTTGGGCAAAATATATCTAATTTTTAAAAACATCCCAAGAGTTTTAAAAAACACTTGTACTATACAACTTATAGGAACCTTGAACTGGTTTACAAGGTTTTAATCAAGGTATTTACATACCAAGTAATATAAAGCAAAAACAAAACAAAACAAAACAAAAACCCACAACTAATTTCCAGTAACATTTTAGAATGTACTAATGCATCAAAGATTTGTATGAAATTAAAATTAAGGCTTTTTCTGTGTAGTAATTTGTGTAATTTTAATTTTACATAGTAGCCAACCTTGGAAATGTCAGTCTTAAACATTCTTATCAATCCACTGCATTCATGCAGTGGAATGTATTAATGTTACTTCAAATAATTACATTGCTGCTACTTCTATGTTGAAGCATGCTTTTTAAACACTGTAGTTATTCAATATTTACAATGTATATCATTTAAACTTCATGTAAAAGCACAAGTATGACCGTCTGACTTAATACAAACACCATACTTGGAATTTTGCCCCCAAAATGAAGTGTAATATACTACAGTTTTAATAATCAACACTTTCTGAAGTTTTAAAAATATGTCTTAATGTGGACCACCAACATTCACTCAAGTAAATCAGACAATGCTGTTCCTTATTGAGGTTGCAAAATTTCAGTCTGGCTTCGGTTTCTTTAGGCATGGGGAAAGTATTTCCTCCAAAGTGACTCCAAAATCATGCATTTCTTCTGAATATCACAATTTTTTTCTGCTGACTTCGAATGTGGTCCACCTCAGGGTAAGGGAGGGGAGAGTATCAGGATTCAGGATGAAATTATATATGATTCCCAGTTTTTCACGATTCTCCCTTTTTTTTTTTTTGCTCTTAAAAACACAGTGAGTTAAAATACTGAACAGCAAGATAAAAATGGAATTGTATCTAATAATCAAAAGGTATCACCCATTCCTCCTATTATATCAAAATTTGTAGTCAGAATTGTCTTTATTGACTTTATTTTAGTTTTTGTACACAAAGAAAAATCATGTTCATATCCATCATGAACAAAAACTTAAAAAGGCAGAACTAGAAGACATGTGTCCTTCACCAAAGCAAAGCTGTGCTAAAGGTTCCAAACATTTCAATTTTAAAATAAATATTTTCATTTTCCGATGTCTACTTTCATGTCTTCAGAGTGTCACAGGAAATTGAAGCCTATCATGAATTACAATTTTGTTTAGAGTCCCAGCTCACTGTGTTTGGTAACTTGCCATACCATATCCAGCTTGGTTAGGAGGAGGTATTACAGGGGGAGGAGCTTGTCCTTGGGGAGGCTGAGCACCAAATCCACCCATCCAAGCAGCAGAAGGTGATTGACTTAGAAGGAAAAAAAAAATCTTCAGCAAACACAAGAAGAAAAATATCATCTACACATTCATAAAAACCAAGCAGAGCCTGATTCACAACAGACAATTAGAAATCAACAAACCTACAACAAATAGATCAAAGAAATAAATTATATATGTGAACACATATCCTAGTATTAGTCTTAAATTTCTAAGTTAGGAAAATCATAACTTAGTACTATAACATCTCTTTTTTTTAAAAAAATTATTTTATTAACTTTACTTATCCATATTTTTATGTATTTTAACTTGACCAGAGAGGGATAGAGTGAATGTGAGAGAGAGAGAAAGTGAGAAAGCAAGCCACCAGGTCCGGCCCTCCAACTGTAGTCAGCTATGTGGAGTCCAGTGCCCTTCATCACCACGCCACCTGCAAGCCCCAATAGCGTCTCTTAAAAAGTACCTGAAAACTGTTTAGAAAATATCAAATGATTCAACATATCACCTACATAAATCCCAGCCTTAGTGGCTTGAAAAACACACCAGGTATGTGTGTATGCATGCCCCTAATTCTGACAAGATGGAGAAATGAAGAAGGAATAATGGTATAACTATGCTCCACTGCTGGAGGGTGTTTCCTCCCTCTCCCTATGTCTCTCTGCTAAGCAAAAGTATCCTAAAAAAAGGGGGGGGGGGGAACCAAGAGTCATATAACTATATAATAGTTTTATTGCTATACTCCCATATGGCCAACTATGGTTCGAGTCCTAGACCTGAGGCTTGAAACTCACTCCAGATGTGTGTAAACAGTGCCCAAAATCTCTAGAGGAGAAGCGACTGCAGTGTGGCCACCTTCCCTGGGGGGTGATTTCTCGCTTTCTGTCTCTCTGTCCTTCTGGCAAGAACACATGCCCTATAGCAAAAAAAAAAAAAAAAAAAAAAAAAAAAAAGGAAGAGTACCAGTAAAAATAAAGGGGTAAGCTAACTTTGGGGAAATAAGTCATAAGGGACCAATCCACTCTATTAACAAAGAAAAAAGAAAAAAGAAAACGAAAGAAAAGGAAGGGGAAAGAAAAAACTATTTGGTATCATAAAAATTTCTGGACCAGCTGGTGGCATGGTGGTTGAGGTGGCTGGATTCCACATGACCAACTGTGTGGTTCAAGTCCTGGCAGCTTGAGAAACATACCAGGAATGTGTGCACATGCACCCAAAATTCCCCAGAAAGAAAGGGAGAAGAAACTGTCTATCCCTGTGAAGGGTGCTTTCTCATTTTCCCTCTGTTTCTCTCCTCCAGTGAGTGCACATGCTCACAAGCAAATTTTTCTTCAAAAGATAAATTTATGAGATTTCTCACACATGTCAATCAGGCATAAAATCATCAAATTCCTAAACATATGTGAACAAAGATCTTCCATGTATAAAAAAATACACAAAATACTGTATTAGAAATGTAAGTTAAATTCTACCACTTGCTGGCAGGGATTAGCAAAACAATTTAAATATTATCCCAACCTCTATTTTCAACTAGGTAAAGATTAGTAACTTTTTAGCAACATAAATTATATTTTATTAGAGTTGTTTCTGTAATGATTATAATGCCAAATAGCTCAATACACCATAATTTATACAAATCCTCCCTAGAAAAACAGACTTTTTTCCTTTTGTCAGAATCACATATGTTTCTTTACTGAAAAGATCCAAACAACTTACTCTACTCCAAATCCTTGCTGATTCCATGGTTGCCCATATACTCCGTAAGGCGGTACTTGCCACCCATTTGCCATGTACTGTCCATACTGTTGTGGGTTTCCATACACTTGGCTCCACTGACCCCACTGACTATAGTCAACCTAGGAAAAAGCAAATTAGTGTTTTAGGGAGTAAGTAAGAAACACCGTATTTGAAGAAAGAGTGGGAGACAAGGAAGAGAAAAACTAAGTAAGCACCCTTATGTGAATAGGACTCTGTTATTTATCATTGTCTAAGTTTATTGGGGTGGTGACACCTGTGAAAAGAAAGTATTAAGATTAGTTAATACCGCAAAATAATCAATTTTGAAATAGCATTAATACAATCAACTGAATGTAGCTATATGCTTTATTTTACTGTTTATTTTACAGAGTAAAAAGCTTTTATGTAGATATGTAAGATGGAAACCTTAAAAAGTGCTGTGAAAAATCGAATTACCTGTTGGAAGTTTTTAGTCATATCAGGAGATTCTTTACCCCAATAGCATTTAACCACATGTCCTTCAATCGTAGTACCATTCACCGAAACAATGGCATGGGCCGCACTTTCATGGGTTGAAAATCTAAGATACGAAAACAATGAGGTCTTATTTTTTTTTTTAAAAAAGAACATTACACATCAAATAATACGAAAACTCTTACTGCATACTTATTAGTTGCAATTTTTCCTAAAGTACATATGTAGTAGTTTAAAGCTCTATATTGGAAAGAAGTACTAAAAAAACAAATTCTGATACTTTAGGAGTCAAATAACATAACTAAAAGAATGAATCAAACATAATAGCAATAATGATAGGTTCGCGTCCTGGACCCGGTGGCTTAAAACTCACGCCAGGCACGTGTGCGTGCGTGCCCAAGATCCTGAAAGGAGAATGGAGAAGGGATTGTGGCGTGACCATCCCCCCTGGGGGGTGATTTCTCGCCTTCTATCTCTATGTCTTTCTCTGTCTGTCTGGCGAGCGTACGTGCACTATAGCAAAAAACCTCCCCCCACCCCCCCAAAAAAGCTAAAACATTACCTAACAAATGAATAGCCCTTCTCTGGAAAAACTCTTATTTCCATAATTTGTCCAAATGGTGAGAATGTCTGTCTCATAAGCTGATCTATAAAACAAAAACATATAAATAAGATTTACATAGTATGTCTCACATAATTCACACAAAAAGCAATAAAGCTGCACAGAGGTGATTAGAAAGCCAAATACTATACCTGTTAACCCAGAGGCAATTCCTCCACAGTAGACAGTACAATTTTTTGGACTTGACTGGTTTACTACATCTTCAAATCTCAACTGCTTAGTGTTATCTATATTCAGAAACAAACAAAAATGTTGACTGTTACACAGTATTATAAAACTATCTTTTGTTATTTACTTTGTACTATAAAGATATGTCTCAAAGGAAGGAGAAAATACAACTTTTTTCTTCTAAAGTTTATTTTACAGCCATTCTTTAATTAATGATGGCTGTAAAATAAACTGTTTAAAGACCACTTGCCCTTAGAAACAGTTCTCGTCTCATTCCCAGTCAATTAATACTCACTACACGAAGTGTTCACAATCACGCAAGACTACGTATCTTGTTTATAAATCTGTACTTTGCTGTGCATCAATAGTAGTATTCAGAGTAAATAAAAATGATTGTGCCAAATTTGTGTTACTATTGCACACTGTATCTTGTCACTTTCTCATACCTGTCTAATACATCCTTTCTGTATGGAGAATTACATTATTCCAGTGTGGTGCCATGTGATATCTATTGAAAAATACATAACCTATGGCACCACAAAGTATAAGACATCCGCCTTTAAACTCCTTATTTATCAACCAATTTGCTTAATGACCCAGTCATAGAAACAGAACTTGGTTACTGAGAAGTGTCTGTATTTATTCTTCCATGAGTGAGAGAGACAGCACTCCTAACAGGTTCTCAACACTGCAGTCCACCCCCAATCCTAATCAGTCCCAAATCTTAGGCACAGATGTACACAGCATACACATGGAGGTCTCCAGATATGAACCTAGAACCTTCCCATGTAAGTCAGTGTCACAGAGAATCATACTATTGTGCCATCTGGCCCCCAAAATATACTATAAAATATATTTATAAAATGTAATTTTTTTTCCTTGATGCCATGATTTGGTTCAGGTGGTTCATGCCTCCAAAAATACTTATATTCAAAACAAAATTCAAGATGAAATGAGTCATGCAATGCTGACTTAAGTATTCAGAAATTAAGAGTATACTAATATGTAACTTTGTGAAGAACACAGAATTTTAACATATATAGCAGAAACATCTTACTTTCTTGTGTACTTTTAGGTGCAGGGGGTTTACGTGTGGCCCAATTGGTTCTGATTTGGCGACCACCCAACCACTGACCTCCCATGTGCACAATTGCGTTTTCTGCATCCTATAAAGAAAAGAAGAGTAAGAGGGATCACAAAGAAAATAGTGGTAATCTAATATTCTGTAAGATGAAATAAAATGCTGACATAGCTAGAACCAATAAATCTTATCAGTAACTGAATTCACTAAAAGTCCTAAACAAAACTGAGCTATTACCAATAAGAAAATAATCAGAACTTGAGTCAGTCATAAAAGTGCCTTTTATTTATATATTTAAAAATATGAGGATAGTAATTAAGTGCATTTACAGGAAAATTCATCAAAATTCAAATATGCAAGAAAAGACCATAATCTCAATAATTAAGCCCCCCCAAATTTCATTTTAGTTCGTCCAAAATACATATTTCAAAAAAAAAAAAAAAGGAAAATAGAAATCCCGTAAGGCAAAGACATCTGCAAATATATTAATCTTATGGTTGATCTGTAATGGCAACTTCACACAAAACCATAAAAAAAAAAACCCTCTAACATGGTCTGAATCTTATGGTTGATCTGTAATGGCAACTTTCACACAAAACCATAAAAAAAAACCCCTCTAACATGGTCTAAATCACCTATCCCTATTCCCCCAAAAATATATATTTGGGGATATATATTATAATGTAATTATACAATAAATTAGACAAATCATAAATAAAACAAGATTAAAAACTCACTTCTGAATTATGATTTAGAATACTTTAAAATAGCTATGGATAAATAAGTTTAGATGGTCTGTATCAATGTGAATTTGCAGTGAATCTAACCAAAGATAAAATACAACTCTAGCTCTTTATCCTTTTTTTTCTTCCCGTTTTTTTCATTGCCAGAGGGTACGTGCACCTAACAGAAACACAGAGAGCCAGAGAAACAAGAAAGAAAGCACTTCTGATGGGGTATAACCATGTTGCAACCCCTTTTCTTCATTCTTCTCCATCCTGAGCAGGCACGCACATGACTATGTGTTTTTTTTCAAGCCACTAGGCCACTAGGGAATTTGTCATAAGACATCCACTTCCTAACACTAGGCTACAGGGCCAGTCCAGGACTTATCTTATGATTTCAATACACTGTAGGTAATTTAAGTTTCCTATTTTTTAAAATGTGGGTAATATAAGTTGTTGAAACTGTACTAAAAGTCAAAGCCACTTTATTATTTAATGTTAAAGTTAATGTAAATTCTTAGCTATTTCAGTACCTCTATTTTATAAAATACAAGCAAAAATTGGCTTAGCCATGGTAGTGCTCAGGTAGCACCACCACTAGGGAGGCTGGAAACCACACAGGAGAGCCAGGTTTGGCTTCTGGAGCACGTGAACACACAAGGCAAAACTGTGCATACCTGTGATCTTGGTAAGTAGGAAGCTGGGACAGAAGGATGATGACACAGTGAGATTCTGTCAAAAATGCCTATGTCTGTATCTCTCTCCCTTTCCCTCTGTCTCTCCCCTTCTGTATCTCATAAAATGTGGGAAAAATTATTAAAGTATGGATAATACTTTAAAAGAGTTAAAACAGATGTTTTCATGGTTAAAGAATGAATATAATTTACCTCCCTTCCAAATTCTCATATTAGCTCATTTGTCCTAGTCTTGGGATTTACTTATAAAATGTCCTTACCAATGCACAGATTATCATTTTTTTTTAAAGAATTATTTATCATTTTTTAAAATTTTGCTACAGGGCACTTATGCTTGACAGAAATAGAGACAGAGAGAGAGAGAGAGAAAGAAGGGGAAAGTGAGAAAACAAGCTGCCAGGTCCAGGACTAGAACCATGGTCAGCCATGTGGGAGTCCAGCACCTTACCCACCACACCACCTGCTGACCTCACACAGATATAATTTGAACAATAATGTTCCTTAGAGTGTAATCACCCTATTTTTTCCCAGATATTTATTTCCAAGTTTATAAAAGAAGAATTAAAATTTCAGATACGATGTTAGATAACGACTAAAGTTAGTTAGTATTAAAAGTTTTAAATTGAGTTGACAGAACATACCAATTTATTATAAAAAGATACAAAACCATAGCCTTTGGATTTTCCAGTTGCCATGTCTTTAACTACCCGGGCATCCCTGTGAAAAGAAGCACAGCTAAATGAGGGAAGTAAGAGTCACCTTCAAAATAAAAACTAAAAGGAACCACACACACTGTATTGTGAGCATTTTTAAAATAAAATTCCAGTTAGCCCTAATTAACTACAGCCATTCCTGAACTCTCCCTAATGCTTCTTTACCTGTTAGAAAAAAGCAGTAGGACAAAAACATGTAATAAACATGCAACCTAATCAAATAGCCTGTGCTTTCTAAATTAAATGCTCAAATTTGAAGATTAATAGGAACAACAGTTTCCTTTCTAATATTCTATTTGCTATTGTCCTCTAAGGTTTACCGATTCTATAAATTACTGTAACAATGCTAACTACTTTACCATGCAATCTCTAAATAGTTAAATGTCTTCTGCCTAGTGATACAAAATATATGAAATATTAAAAAATTGAAAAAGAGGAAAAAATAGGAATTAAAAAGGCATACATGGCCTGTTAACAGATTTCTTTATTTTTCTTGGTCAATTCTCTACCATCATTTTGGAGTTTGGGCAGCTGTAAATTTTGAAAAATTGACATTTTCAGAAATTTAAGAAAGGAGAATAAAAAACTAACAACAATGCTAAGCACACCAGTACGAAAACAACAAATTTACACAGAAATTTTAGTGAGTAAGTTAAAATGATTGGAAATATAGAACTCCACTGAATATAGAATGTTAAAATGTAAATACTAAAATATGTATATATAAATAATGTATAATAAGAATAAATAGAAATGAGAAAAAAAATCTACAACTGAGTTCCAGTGTGCACAGTTCCTTGCAGTTAGCCTTCAAGATCCTGTCCATTCTTATGAGCAATTCTGCAAAATAACCAGAATGCTATTACTTTTAATTGTGACTTGGACTTTAGAAAAACTGCAGGTCTCAGGTATAAATAAAGATCGAAAAACAGCAACCTGTATTATTTTATACTAAATTTTAAAACAGTATTACTTACCACAATTAAATTAAAAAGTAAAGCAAATATCAAAATAGAAAATTAAGAATTAAATATTTTTCAAATAAATTAAATCTACAGAACAACAAATTTACAGACAAAAAAAATTGTTGTTCTTAGTTACTTATTCCTGTAAATTAGTACTAAAACATTCATATCTACAGGAAATACACAAACTGATTTTAATCAGAAAGATAAATTATAACAAACATTCTATACAACTTGTAACCACTTAAAATTTCCAATATATTTTATCAAGTAACAAAGTTAAACGTGAGAATAAAGTTTGTTAAAAATGAAATACATTTGCCGCCTAACAGAATCAAATATCACTAACAAAAATCTAATTAATCCCACATTTATGACTTACACATTAAAACATTTAAATACTAGAAATAGTACCACTTTAAACTCACAGCTAAAATATCAAAACACATTTATCATTATAATTAAACACAAATATTCCCGATTTAACCACAACATATTCAAAGATTTACCTACTTTTTCACATTTATAAACTCCTCTTACCAAAGTTTAACACAGTATAAATCACATTTATTTTGATTTACCCATTATCTTTAACCACCAAAATTTGAAAGCATTCGACAAGAAGTTTGACTTTGTAAATTTTACCACCCAAACATCTGCTTCAAAGATAACAAACAAAATCAATTTTTCAACATATTATATATACACAAGATTAGATGAAAACAAGACCCCAAAACATTGAGATGACATTAACATTTTCAACAACATCTACTACTCAAAAACAAAGCAAAGCAAAAGCAAAAATAAAATAAAATAAAATAAAACAAAAATCACACTAACTTGAGAAATAAAATCTTAATTCCAATACAGGTTAATTGTATACACTTTGCCTACTGCTATTTAGTATAGTACTAATTATGATACTTACGATATTTTACCAAAGGGGGCAAATGCTGATTTGATATCTTCTGTTGTAATTTCTGGACTCAAATCCCCAACAAACACATGGAAGTGATCTGAAATCAAAGCATTTAGTAATACTTAAGAAGTCAGCTACTAAACCATTTTCAGGTAACATAATGGAAGAAAAAACCCTGCTTAAGCTGGTAATGCTGCCAGGATAATTTCAGAACTCTTCCACAGTAAAATGCAGCAGAAGTACTTACTGGAAGTATCTTTTTTCTGGCTACTTGGTGTTGTTGCCCAGTTTACTTTGACCTCCTAAAAACAAAGATTATATTTAACACAATTATTAGGCATGTCACTGTCAATTGTAACACTTACCACTTATTAAATCATTTATTAAGCAGGATTACTTTTGTAAAAGCATTAGGCTGAATAAAGCAAAACCATCACTCAGCAGCTGAATATCTGTTTAAAAACTTGCTAAGAAAAAATACAAACTAATTTGACATGCAAATATATGTACTCATAAGGTACCATCATTCTATTATCTTACCTTTCCCAAAATTTTTCTCCCATTCATAGCAGCTAATGCAGCAGCTGCATCTCTGTGTTCATAAAATTCCACAAAGCAATATGGGTCATTGCTTGTATGCTGCAAAACAGAAAATCCAACAGAAGAGTTGACCCTTCTGCTATCGGGTTGCTGAGAAGAAAATCCAGGAAAAAACATTACTGATAGCTAGGAATGTACAAGGTGAGATTGCATAAGAAAGCCTAACAATCTAAAAATAAGATTTATAGCCAAACCTGACTTTGAACTCAGAAAACTGTTGTACTCAAACAGAAATATAAAAGCAATATAGAATCATGATCATCAGTATTAAATAAAGGTACAGAATTCTGGTGAAGTATGCTAAATATAAAAGAGAAGCTTATATTAGACCAAACAAAACCTCAAACTCAGATTTGATGGGACTACTCCCTAAAGCTGCTATTCTCTTCTAACATTATTTTTAAAAGGGTAAATATTATTAGGTTCTTGGAAAGTCAAGATGTATTTTTCTATGCAAAAATGCTTCATGACTTTCCTGATGACCCAATATTTACATATTATAAATTGTTTCCAAGGACTATAAAAAATACAGACATGAACCAGGTTTATAAATTTTTCTCCTGATCAAAGCTAGGATCAGTACTACAAATGATGGTACTTTGTACTGCTACAAAGACTATATATGAGGGAGTCCTCAAAAAGTTTATAGGAAATATTTTTAAAAACTATGCACAGATTTCACATTTTTTATACAAAAATATATGTCATACTTTAATCCCATTTCCTTAAGCTTTCTGAAGTCCCCTCATATTTTCTGGATAAGGAAGGAATGAGAATAAAAACAGGAAAATTGAAGATGTGTAACCAGCTACTGAAATGAATTTCCTGTCTTCCTACTTAACTGGCGATCCTATATACCTTAAAATTCGGTCTTTCAAAGACCAGAGAAATAAACTAGTGATCCAGAAAAGAATTTCTGAAAATGTGTCTGAATATTTCAGAACAAAGCTACAATTTTACAAAAATACCAATGAAGAAAATCTTTACTAAAAGCCACTCATCAATACTCAACGTAAAATGCCCTAAAAGAATATTTAAAAAGTGGAATTCTAATTGGACTTACAAGGGATAAAAATGCCAGATAAAATTAAGATCTTTCAACAACCACTGTTTTTCATTCCAGGAAAGTTTTAGAAGAAAAATGCAAAACAAGACGTCTAAACAATAGTTGTAAAGCGACCAGAAGGCATTTCCTTGAGGAAAAAAAAAAGTGAGATCATTAATACTGACAAGAACTATGGAGTCTCATACAAAATCCTACAGTTGTAGCCGGGTGAACTTAAGAAGAAGAGAAAGGAAATGGAGGGAAAGACTAAATAAGGATTTTAAAATAAACGAGAAGGCCCTGTAGTGTTATGGTTAAGGGAGCTGGATTCCATATGACTGACCAGGCTTTGGAGGCTGGAAGAACATGCCAGGCACATGTGCACACATGCCCCAAAATCTGATAGGATGAAAAGATGTTGGAAAAAGGATTGTGGCAAGACCATACCCCATTAGTGGGTCTGTCCGTCCATCCGTCCGTCCGTCCTTCTCTCTCCCTCTCTCTCTAAACTATCAGAAGGTGCA
This sequence comes from Tupaia tana, assembly GCA_026018925.1. Classification (NCBI taxonomy): domain Eukaryota; kingdom Metazoa; phylum Chordata; class Mammalia; order Scandentia; family Tupaiidae; genus Tupaia; species Tupaia tana. Next base: position 30,328,413 of record JAKSZU010000010.1, read on the forward strand.
GGCATTTGTCAGAGACAGGGAGAGAGGGAGAAAGCATTCCACCAAAAGGGTATGATTCCTCTGTAATATCTTCTCCATTTCTCCCCATTGAGATTTTTGGGCGCACATGCAACCAGTGTGATTTTCAAGCCACCAGGACCAAGATTCGAACTGCAGTTGAATATGCAGGATTAATCACTAGGCTACAGGGTTGGTCCCTGGAAATAAGATACTTTGTCTCTCTCCCTCTTTATGGCAAACCTACATGGTCCCTGGCAATTAAAAAAAGAAAAAAAAGCAGCAGCTAAAATTATGCTAGTTGACTTTCCTTTCAGTCCTTCCTTTTATACTCTGATGGTCTCTAAGGGAAATAATAATTATAGCAAAACAGGGTCAACTCTAAAGTACACTGGTTAAGTGCTGTGCAATGAAGGCTGACAGGAGTTCAAATCCTGGCCCTGGCTACGACATACCAGGTGCATGTGTGCACATGCTCAGGATCCTAATGAAATGAAGGAAAAAGGATTGTGGCGTGACTAAGCCCCACTGGCTGATGCACGTGCATGCGCTCACTCACTCTCTTTCTCTGGCTTGCACACATGCCCTCTGGCATAAAAAAGCAAAAAAGGGACCAGCAGAGATCATGTAATGGTTATTATATCACTGGACTCCCACATGGCCTACTGCAGTTTGAGTCCTAAACCCAGAGGCTTAAAACATGCCAGGCATGTATGCATGCGAGCCCAAAATCCCAAGAGGAGAATGAGGAAGGGATTGTGGCGTGGCCATCTCCCATGGGAGAGGGGAGTGTGATTTCTTGCTTTCTGTCTCTCTGTCTCTGTCTCTCCAGTGAACACACACACCCTACAGCAAAAAAAATAAATAAAATAAAAAACTCAAAAAAAGCAAAAACCAAAAAAAAGCAATATAGAGGTCCAATGGTAGATGTACTATAATTACATAGGCTTTAAAAAACTATTCTACTCATGCAGTGATTTCAAATTTATCTAACCCCTAATAGGTCAGATCCCATTCAATGTATGCATGAGTGTGTATGCATACACACATATTTCAATATTCTTATTACACTGTATTTCATATAATTTGACACCATTGATTTTTTTTTTTTTTTTTTGAGAGTTTTTTTGCTATAGGATGCATGCACTCGCCAGAAAGACAGAGAGAAACAGAGAAACAGAAAGTGAGAAATCACCCCCTGGGGGGATGGCCACGCCGCAATCCCTTCTCCTCCATTCTCCTCTTGGGATCTTGGGAACACACGCCCACGCGCCCAGTGTGAGTTTAAGCTGCCAGGTCCAGGACTCAAACCGTGGTCGACTACATGGGAGTCCAGCGACATAGCCATTATGCCAACTGCTGGTCCTGATACCACTGATTTTTAAGTCACATCCCAACTCTCAGGGACATTATAAAATTTTCACAAGAATTATTTGCTGGAGCCGGCAGGTGGCATGGTGGTTAAAGGCACTGGATTCCCACATGACTGACTATGGTTCAAGTCCCAGACCTGGTAACTTGCTTTCTTACCTCTGTCTCTCTCTGTGATCAAACTGGAAAATAACAACAAATAAATAAGGTTAAAAAAAAAAAAAAAAGGAATGGGACCAGCAGATGGCGTAATGACTAGGTCACTGGACTCTCATGTAGTCGACATGGTTCGAGTCCTAGACCCAGTGGCTTAAACTCATGCTGGGAGTGTGTGCGTACATGCCCAAGATCCCAAAAGGAGAATGGAGGAGAAGGGACTACAGCATGGCCATCCACCCGGGGGGTGATTTCTCGCTTTCTGTCTCTCTGTCTCTCTGGCAAGTGCACATGCCCTATAGGAAAAACCTCTCAAAAAAAGAAAAACAAAAGAATTTATCTGTTTAGTTTTATTTATTATTTTTAAAATTTGACTAGAGGGGGAGGGAAAGTGAGAAATAAAAGCCTTCAAGAGTAGAACTCAAGCTGTAGTCAGCCATGTGGGAGTCCTTAACTACCATGCCACCTACCAGCCCCCGTTAACAAATTTTTTAAAGTTTGCCTTTACAATTAATAATATACACATTATATTTCACAGGGAAAGCTAGTCTATAAATATCGTAAATATAGAAAAAAGGATTATTCATATACTCAAATGAAATTTACAAAAGGAAAATAAATGCCTAGATGTTAGCCATCCTTCTTTCTTCTATGAGTCAGAAAAGGAGAGACAGACAGATCAGACAGATAATACTCACAAACAAGAGTCCTGCTGCTACAACCTCCCAGCTACCCGCCTCAGCCAGCTCTAGATATCGGGCAAGGTAGGTCTCAAGATGAGATCCCAGAACCTTTCCATGAGGGTTAAACTAGCCGAATACTGTGTAACCACTGTGCCACTGTCCAGCCCCTGCATGTTATATATCCTATACTAGAGTTCAAGCCCTTTGGAAACAGAGCTCAAGCTGTTTGGAAGCTTCCCATTTTCACTACAAGTGACATTCTAAAAATCAATTATGCCCTTACCTTACTTAGTGTTACTACCAATTTTTTTGGATGACATAAACATCAAGATAGAAAAGTGTGAAAATTTCTGTCCACTTACAAGTTCAAATCTAGGAGTTCCCTCCACCCCCAATACACACACACACACACACACACACACACACACACTTTTTAAAATCAAAGATAAATTTTATCAAAGTTTCAAAAAATTCTTCAGTGATTGCTTTTTCATATCCCATGCTCTCCTAAATCCAATACTGTCGGCTTCCAATCCAATCATGCCACTGAAACTGCATGTTCAGTTCACCATTAATCTGCCACCTGTGATCTCTCTTCTGTCCTTTTCTTGACTTACCTCAATCCCTCCATTCTCCTTTACCATTAGTCTCTCCAGGAGATCTTGTCTAGCCTCAAATATCACTGCAAGCTTCAGTGCTGGTCTCTTCAGAGTTCCAAACTGGTTTATACAACTGTCTACATATGTCACTTAGATGTCTAATTTTAACACTGCCAAAACGGAATTCCTGACTTCTTCTTTTTTTTTTTTAGAGTTATCTTATTTAATTTTATTTATTTATCCATTCATTAAAATTTTGACCAGAGAGGGGAAAAGCAAGAGAGAGAGGGAGGGAAAATGAGAAAGCAAGTCACCACGTCCAGGACTCAAACCACAATTGGCCATGTGGGAGTCCAGCGCCCTTAACTACCACACCACCTGCTGACCCCCAGAATTCCTGATTTCTAACACTCTCCCATCTGCTCTGTGTCACTTCAATCACTCATAGCAATACCACCCACACAACTGCACTAACAAGAAGCCTAAGGTCTTTCCTGATTTCTTCCTTTTCCTTTCATCCTACAGCCAATCCAGTCCAATCGACTTACCTCCAAAATACATCCCAAATTTATCTACTACTATTTCCTCTGAAAAACAACCTTCCTCCATATGTTAACTAGAATCCTAAAGTAAACCCAACTAGTTTCACTCCTTCAGCTCTTGCTCCCTAGAGTCCATTTTCCACATAAGTTATTCTTTACAAAGTAACTTAAAATGAAAATCACAGGATCAACAGATGGTGTAGGAGTTATATTCCCGAACTCTCACATGACCAAACATGGTTCAAGTTCTGGATCCAGTGGCTTAAAACTCACATTGGGTACATGTGAGTGCATGCCCAAAATCTTGAGAGGAGAATGGAGAGGGAACCACAGTGTAGTCATTCCCCCAGAGGGTGATTTCTCACTTTCTGCCTCTCCGTCTCTCCAGCGAGTGTATGTACCCTATAGCATAAATCTCTCTAAAAAAGAAAAAAGAAAAAGAAAAGCAGCCTCTCCAATGGCCTATCACTGTAGCCACGGTAAAACCTAAACTCTTGCCTTGACCCATACTGTCTGTCCTATGTGACACTGAATCCTGATCACCTTGTTAAGACCCCTTTCCCACCATCACTCACTAGGCTCTAGCCATTCTGGTTGCTGGCTCCACAAAGAAACTCATTACCAACTTGAGACCTTTGTACTTGCTATTTGCTCTACCTCCAGTTCTTTCCTTTAATTGTCAGAGCATGTGTGTATATTCGCCAGAGTACAGGAGGGAGAAAACATCTCCAGTGGGGCATGGTCATACCTCAATCCTTTTTCATTTCTCCATTCTGTCAGGATTTTAGGCACACACGTACACACGCCTGGTATGTTTTCTGCAAGCTGCTCAGCACTGAGAGTTAATCACAGTCTCAGCCATGGGGTATGCACCTTCTGCAGCTCCTTAACACTCCGATAAGGAGACAGCCCCTGCCTCCAGTTCTTAACATACGTAGTAGCGTCATCTCATTACTCCTATCTCAGCTCAGAGATGAGCCTTCCTCACCACCTCACTTATATAGCACCAACACTCCAAATCGTCATCACAGAATTCTGTTTTGTTCTCCTCAAGGTTCTTAGCCTTATTTGCTTAGGGATCTCCTTTGTCTGGTTCTCTGTTATATTCCAATGCCTTGGATTTACTTTGTACCTAGTGCAAAGTAAATTTTTGAGTAATGAAAGAATACATGCATAATTAGAAATAGGAGAAAAAAATGTAACACACTAGAACAGAATGAGTATCATTAGTTAAGAAAAAAAATTCAAGGACTAGCAGGTGCCGTGTGGGTTAAGGTGCTGGATTCTACACGGCCGTTGGTGTAGTTCAAGTCCCAGACCCAGTGGCTTGAAACTCACGCGGGTCCATGTGCACGCATGCCCAAAATCTCAAGAGGAGATTTTCTTTAAAAAAAAAAACAAAATTATTTATTTAATTTTATTTATTCATTCATTTATTTTAATTTGACCAGAGAGAGATACACAGAGAGAGAGAGGGAAAGTGAGAAAGCAAGCCACCAGGTCCGGTACTCAAACCGCGGTTGGCCATGTGGGAGTGTCCAGCACCTTAACCACCACGCCACCTACTGGTCCCCACAAGAGGAGATTTTTTTCCTCTCTCTGTTCCTCTCTGGTGAGTACATGTACCTTATAGCAAAAACTAAGCAAAACAAAAAGGCTAATGTGATTTACAGGGTTTTTTTTTTGGTCTTGTTTTGTTTTTAAAATTTTGCTAGAGGACATGTGTGCTCACAAACAGGCACAGAGAGGGAAAATGAGAAAGCACCTCCCATTAAGGACCTTCTTCCCTCTCTTCCTCCTTTCAGGACTTTGGGCGCATGTGCACATGTCCCTGGTGTATTTTTTAAGCCACCAGGTCCAGGAATCACCAGGAAATGAGGCAAGAGTGTCTGGAAAGGTCCAGAAGTCATGCTAAGGAATCTGTATTTTACCCTGAGATGGGGAACTGGTAAAAATCTGTCAAGTGGGGTCAAGGCTGTTGCTGGTGGTTAGGGAGCTGTATTCCACATGACCAACATGTCTCATCTCCTGGGATCTCTTATTAAGGATCCCATTTTAAACATCAAGCATGTTATGGTTTCTATTTTTCGCTCTCTCTCTTACAAGCACTTCTGTTCTCTCAACTACCAGCCTGGTATAACCTTCCTTCTAACTAGAATCCTTTCCCCCCCCAAATTCCTTTCTGCAACTTCTATTACTATCCTTTTAGGTTTCAGTCTGGGCACTGAGTCCCCCAAGAAGCCTCCCTTGACCTAAGAGTACACAGGATACCCTCCCCAAGTGCTCTCATAGCACTTTAAGCTATCTGCTTTGACAACATTAATTATCCTGTATCTAAGTTAAAACTCCTCTGAATCTCTGCTAAACTGTAAAATTCTATGGGACTAAGAAGTGTATTATTCACCAGTATATCCCCAGCACTTACATAGTATCTGAAAAATAGTAAACAGCCTAAAAAATAATATTGATAAGCAAAAAGACAAAAAAGAACTGAATCATGAGTCACTGGGCACGGCTACAGGGTTTTAACCTGTAAAGTATAAAAAGGAAGTTTTCTTTGGGGGGGAGGGAAGGACAACGTGGGACCAGCAGATGGCATAATGGCTACACTGCTGGACTCCCATGTAGTCGACCGTGGTTTGAGTCCCGGACCTGGTGGCTTAAACTCACACCAGGCACATGTGCGTGCATGCCCAGGATCCCGAGAGGGGAATGGAGAAGGGATTGTGGTGTGGCCATCCCTCCTAGGGGGTGATTTCTTGCTTCCTATCTCTCTGCCTCTCTCTGTCTTTCTGGCGAGCACATGCGCCCTATAGCAAAAATCCCCCTCCCCCTCCCCCCAAAGGCAACATATTTACTACTCTAACAATATAAATGCTTATCTAGGACAAACCCAGTAGCATACTGGTTAAATGCTATATGGAGGAAACTGGATCCCACACGACTAACCAGTTTGAATCCTGCCCCTGACAGCCTGAAAAAACATGTCAGAAATATGTGTAAGTCCGCTCAGAATCCTGAAGGAATGAAGAAATGGAGGAAATCAGATTGGAGCCTAACTAGGTCCTATTAGGGGGTGCTTTCTCTTACTCTGGTGTGCATGTGCACCATCTGACAAAATGTAAAATAAATAAATGACTATCTACATAAATTTGTTCAGTCTTTAGCATCTACTGAAGATGCACAAGAGACACGATGCTATATACTATGCACATAATAACTTAATTGCTCTTTTACATGCACCAATTCCTAGGCTTTAAATGTATACTATCTGAGGGACTAGCAGTTAGTGTAATGGCTATGTTGCTGAACTCCCATGTAGTAGACCTCAGTTCAAGTCCTGGACCCAGTGGCTTAAACTCATACTGGGCGCCGTGTGCGTGCATGCCCAAGATCCCGAAAGGAGAATGGAGGAGAAGGGATTACAGCGTGGCCATCCCCCCTGGGGGGTGATTTCTCACTTTCTATCTCTCTGTCTTTCCGGTGAGCGTACGCGCCCTATAGCAAAAACCTCTCCAAAAACAAAAAAGTATACTATCTGAGGTGCTAGCAAATGGTGTGGAGGTTAAGGTGCTGGATCCCACATGGCCAAATGTGCAGTTGAGTCTTGGATCCTGCAGCTTGAAAATCAAGCCAACCATATGTGCATGCATGCGAAAATCCCAAGAGAAAACTAGGGGATAAGGAACTGCAGCATTGCCATCCCCCCTGAGGGTTTCTTTCTTACTTCTCCCTGCCCCCTCTGTTGAGCACATGCACCCTATAGCAAAAACAAAAACCATAAATATATACAATCTGAATCGTTAACATTCTTATTAGAACTATATGAAATACCATCGAGTCTTTCACCACTCTGAGAGAAGCTTTTTTATTAATTAATTAATTTTTTTTTTTGGAGAGGTTTTTGCTATAGGGTGCATGCGCTCACAGGAAAGACAGAGAGAGACAGAGAGATAGAAAATGAGAAATTACCCTCCAGGGAGACGGTCACACTGCAATCCCTTCTCCATTTTCCTCTTGGGATCTTGGGTATGCATGCACATACGCCCAGCATGAGTATAAGCTACTGGGTCCGGGACTCGAACTGCGGTCAACTACATGAGAGTCCAAGGACGAAGCCATTATGCAAACTGCTGGTCCCTTTATTTATTTTTAAAGAGAAATTTTTGCTATAGGGCGCGCGTGCTCCCCCCGGAGAGACAAAAAGTTGAAAAAATCACCCCCCACCCCCGGGAGATGGCTATGCCACAATCCCTTCTCCTCCATCCTCCTCTAGGGATTTTGGGCACAACAGCACATGCACCCGACATGAATTTTAAGTCGCCAGATCTGAGACACGGGGAGTCCAGCAACATAATCATTATGCCATCATATGCCATCAGCGGGTCCCAAGAAGCTTTAACAACCAGTTACAAGCAGAATTACTTGAAGATAACTACATCACAAAGAATGACCATTTGAAGGACCAGCAGTTGGCATAATGGCTATGTTGCTGGACTCCCATGTAGTCGACTGCAGTTCAGGTCCCAGACCCAGCAGCTTAAACTCATGCTGGGCACGCGTGCATGCATGTGTGCCCAAGATCCCAAAAGGAGAATGGAGGAGAAGGGATTGCGGTGTGGCCATCCCCCCTGGGAGGGTGATTTCTTGCTTTCTGTCTCTCTGTCTTTCTGGTGAGCGCATGCACCCTATAGCAAAAAAAAAAAAAAAAAAAAAAAAAAAAAAAGACCATTTGAGAGAAACAGCACAGATACTTTGCCCTCTCAAATAAAACCCCACTCTAGCTCTAGTTTATTTGCCAAATCAAAGCAGTAAGTCAACATGACAAACACAAATCTTCCCACTAGAATATCTTGAGGCTTAAAATGAAACTAATCATCCCACATATTTCAAAATGTTCAATGTCATGCTAACTGACAGCACATGTAACTGGGAAGATCTTACCTCTGTTATCATTTTACAGCTTTTACAAGGTCCAATTTGACTGAATAACTGAAGTATAAGGACTTCTGTCACATCTCTGGAGAGGTTACCTACATATCTGTACAAGAAGAAAAAAATACATTATCAGCAATTTTCCTTTAGCTCTAATCTAATGTGTTATCATTTAATCCATCACCTTTTATTTCATTTTCACTTCTCTCTTCAATTTTTTTTCCACTTAAAAAGCCTGATCCTATAAAAGTAAGATTAATCCTCATTTACAGAAGCAACAATGGTTCTCAGTTTACTAAAGTATCACTTAAAAAAACATAAGGAACAAATCACTGTGACCTTACATACTTCAGAGGTATAGTATTCTGTACCCATATATCACTGTCTCATCTTATTGTTAAAAACTTAAACCAGGCTTAAGATATCTACATTCATAATTCAAAATAATTTACAACACACTCCCCCACACACAAATAAAACAAATACTGATTCATTAAAATAATACCTGATTATAAAGGAGAATTAGACACAAGGCAAGTTTATTTTAGACTCCCAACCAAAGCATAAAATAAAAATAGAATTTGAGTACAATTATAGCAAAATACAGTGAGGATGGAGGGTCTTTGCTTTGCTTTTGGCTAAATAAGATTGTTAGCAGTGGTGTTTATTCAGTGTTCTGTTTTAAGGCAACAGGATAAAATAAAATGCATCAATATTAACAAAATACATCTTTATGTAAATAACAAATATAAAGATTTCTTTAGAAATTCAGAAAAAATTAAGACAAATCCAAGTGTACTTTTTAACTAGAAATTTGAGGCTTTTTTATTTTCCAGTGATAAAATGAAAATATGTTATTTTGTATAAAAAATGTTCAAAAGCTAAAAAAAAGAAAAGAAGAAAGAAGCAATACTCATTTGTCAACCAACTTGGTTTATGTCCTGCAATGTAAGATTTATATTAATTTATCTCAAAAAACTGCACATAACTCCAACTTGTATCTGTTATGAGAAGCCTTATAAACCAAACAATATATGTAAAATTTAACACAGTTTCTTCTAAAAAAATCAAAGGACGTAAATTTTATTTTTCTAACTATAACATAGGAACATCTGGAATCTGAGTACAAAAACCAAAATAAGCCTTCCAACATAGTTTTTGCCAATATAGTTTCTGGATTAAAACCTAACTACTTTAAGATAGAGCACTGTGAAGGAGAATAACAGATTGAGAAAACTATAGTAAAAAGAGTCAACTAAAAATTAATACCAATTTTCCAGTTCAGTTAAGATTTTCACTGCAATGGGTACTGATAATCTTAGTACACATATCCTAAAATTCAAACACACGTCCAAAGTAACTTAAATAGAACTCTAAACAAGTTACAAACTGGTTTAGATTCACTATGCCATCTTTTCCTTATAATTAGGGCAGACCCATCAATAGGCCAATGCAGTGACATATATTTTCCAGCAGTAGTAAAAGGTTACAGAATTATGAGCTAGCAAGAGACAACTGCCTACCATGTCTTAACTCATTGGGGATTGTTAAGTCTGTATCCATGGAATATTTTTACACAAATGAACTTGGTCTTCTAAACAGTATGCTTATATAACCTACAGAACTAGTTAGCTCATTCTAAGAGAAAAGTGCAGTGGATAAAACTGATTTTCACATATTGATCTGCGTCGTAACAAAATTAAAAAAGAATTATCATTTTACTATAATACATTTTTAAGTGTGTTAAAATAGTTTTACATTACTGTTTAAGCATGCATGGTCATAATCACACTGCATACCTAACAGTACAATAAACCTACTGCCTTTTATTCTTAATTGGCTAGAGGACATGTACACTTGCTGGAGACAGAGAGGGCAAGTGAGAAAGTATCCCCCACCCCCCCATGAGGGATGGCCACACCACAATCCGTTCTCTGCCTTTTTTTCCTTTGGGATTTTGGGCATACATACCTAGTATGTTTTTCTTTTCTTTCCGCCACAGGGTAAGTGTACTTGCGGGGGGTGGGGAGCAAAGTGAGAAATCACCCACAGTGGGTGGGGGTGTGGTCACACCATAATCCCTTCTCCTCCACTCTACTCCTGGGATTTAAGGCGCACACACATGTGCCCAGCGTGATTTTTCAAGCTGAAGGGTCCAAGAATCGAACCATATGGGAGTACAACACCTTGACCACTATGCCACTTGCTGGCCCTGCCTAGCATGTTTTTCAAGCAGCTGGGGGTCTGGGATTCCAACCACACAGCTGGCCATGTAGAATTCACTTGCCTTAATCACCATGTCACCGCTGACCCCAAACTTTTGCTGTTTAAATAGGATTTGATTCCAAGTCAACCTACTTCCAATCAGTTACAGATTTATCAAGAATTTCTGGAGGCAAAATTAGACACAATTGATTTACATTTTTAACACCAACACCAAAGACCAAAAGGTTAATATCTAAGTTTAAAATGTCATGAAGGGGACCAGCAGATGCCATGGTGATTAAGGTGCTGGACACTCCAACATAGCTGAACACTGTTTGAGTCCCAGATCTAGTGGATTGCTTTCTTACTTTTCCTCTCTGGCCAAATTAAAATAACGAATGAATAAATAAAATTGAATAAATAATTCTTAAAAAAAAAAAAAAAAAAAGTGGGACCAGTAGTTGGCATAATGGCTATGTCACTGGACTCCCATGTAGTTGACCACAGTTCAAGTCCCAGACCTGGTGGCTTAAACTCACGCCGGATGCATGTGCATGCATGCCCAAGATCCTGAGAGGAGAATGAAGGAGAAGGGACTGTGGCGTGGCCATCCCCCCGGGGAGTGATTTCTCGCTTTCTGTCTGTCTCTCTCTTTCTGGTGAGCGCATGCGCCCTAAAGCAAAAACATCTCCAAAAATAGTAATAATAATAACAAAATGTCATAAAATACAGGAAAAAAAAATCCAGTTTTAAGGTCCTATCATTCAAATAACTCTACCTAAAGTTATGCAGTAAAGCAGCAAATTAAATTTCAAAAACTAACATAAAAGACCCTACATAATAATGCATACAACATCTTAATTTACCAGGGCAAAAAGGGGGTAATTCACTACATAACTCCACTTATATTTAACTCAAATTTCACACAGCCTTTTTAAAAAATAAATTTTTGCCTGAAGGCGTGTGCGTTTGCCAGAGAGAGAGAGAGAGAGAGAGAGAGAGAGAGAGAGAGAAACAAGGAGAGGGAAAGTGAGAAATCACTCCCCCTACCCCCCGCCAGGCGCATGGCCATGCAGCAACCCCTTCTTCTCCATTCTTCTCCCAGGATCTTGGACACACACGCACACACACCCAGCGTGATTTTCAAGTCACTGGATCCTGGACTCAAACCATAGTTGGCCATGGGGGAGTCCAGCGACATAACCCCTACACCACCTGATCCTCAAATTGCTTTTTCTTTATTCAGAATTCTTTTTTTTTTTTTTTTTTTTTTGCAGAGGTTTTTGCTATAGGGCGTGTGCGCTTGCCAGAGAGACAGAAAGCGAGAAATCACCCCCCAAGGGGGATGGCCGCGCCACAATCCCTTCTCCTCCATTCTCCTCTCAGGATCTTGGGCATGCACACACAAGCGCCTGGTGTGAGTTCAAGCCACTGGGTCCGGGACTCAAACTGCGGTTGACTACATGGGAGTTCAGCGACATGGCCATTACACTAACTGCTGGTTCCTTTATTCAGAATTCTATAGTTTATTTATATATGCCTTTGTGTATCATAATAGTGACATTTTGTAACTTTTGGAATACTGTACTTCTTAAGTCATCTTTACGTTATCATAAAATTATCAGCCCCAAAATAAATCCTAACAAAAAATTTAAAACAACATTTAATACTTGACTTAGTAAAAACGTCACTGGTTGGTTACTGAGATTGATTCTTTATTTCCAAATTACAATGTCTAACTTTCTTTCTGTTCTGGCTAGTAGTCAACATATTGTAAAGTCCCAAGTTTTTGTTTTTGTTTTTCAAAGAGACTTTTTTACTATAGGGTGCATGCGATCACCAGAGACAGAGAGAGATAGAGAGACAGAAAGTGAGACATCATCTCCTAGGGGGATGGCCACACCACAATCACTTCTCTTCCATTCTCCTCTTAGGATTTTGGGCACGCATACATGCCCGGCGTGAGTTTTAAGCCATTGGGTCCGGGCCTCGAACTACAATCGACTACATGGGTGTCCAGCGGCTTAACCATTACACCATCTGCTGGTCCCAAGTCCCAAGTTTTTAAATATATGATTTTTACCTGAAGAACATATACAAATAACAAAACTCAAATGGCTTGAATTCTTGTATTAAATAGTCAATTCAAAGAATAAACTTAGGAAATCCCAAAATGATTTTTAACTCAAAGAAAAGTAAAAAGAAGCATACCTTAGATTCTATTTTGTCTTCTAAGAACAGGAACTGTAGAACTGAAGCATCAAAAACACTGAAAATAATACCTGTATCCCTAACATAAGGGTTAAAAATCCAGTTTGAGACTAGAAACTAGGCAGTATCAAAGTAGGTGAAAGCTCACAATACCAGACTACTTCCTATGCCCAAGTGGGCAACATTTTAAGTTAAGAATATCCATGCCTTTCAGAAGACTGATGACATTTTTTCATCACTAAATGTGCTCTCATTCTGAAAAGAGTAGCCCAACCAAGGCTGCAATTACCAGTACTTTTATGCAATATACTCTGGCTAAATTTCCATAAATCTAACGGTTTTTGCTTCTGTTCTTCGCAAGTTCCTATATAAGAGGAGATTTTGCAACAATATCCTTCAATATACCTCTAATTAATTGTTCAGTCTGTTAGTATTTCATTTTATGAAGGAAGCAGGCTAGATGAAAGGTGTAAGACTTAAGCTGAATTGACCAACTATTCCTGTATGTGTGCATATGTGTGTGTTTTTCACACCCATGGTGGAGAAAAACATATAATTAAGATGTATGAGGGGACTGACTTAGCCACATATAGTAAAATCTATGGTATACCTAGTCAATTTTATAGTGATATTTTACAGCATTTTTCTTTTGCTTTGTTCTTAGATTTTCAGATCATATTCCTTTGACTGAGTATCAGGAAGAATAGCCTCAAAGGATGGCACTGCACAGAATAGTATTATCCCAGATCCACGAATACTACTGATGTGGGTGGATCTGAGATAAAGATAAACAAACAAACAAACAAAATCTACAGGGGGCCAGCAGGTGGCATGGAGGTTAAGCAGCTGGATCCCACATGGCTAACTCTGTGGTTTGAGTCCCAGACCTGGCAGCTTAAAATTAATGCCAGTTTTGTGTGTGTGTATGCCCAAAATTCCAAGAGGAGAATGGAGAAGGAACTACGGTATGGCCGTCCTCCCTACCCCAGGGTGGGGTTGATTTCCTAGTTTCCCTCTCCCTCTCTCTGGAGAGTGCAAAAAAACCTACTGTAGAATGCTACTACAATTTTGTGTCATATTGGAGGCTCGGATATACCATGGCTCAAATCACTGCACTAACAAAACTATACACAGCTCGAACCTAAAATCTGTTGTCCTACAAGGCAGGTGTCAGGCAGTACTGTTCCATCACCAGCATTTCATAGCATGACATCGTTTGTTTGTTTGTTTGTTTGTTTATATCACAAGATACCCAATACATATCCCAAAATAAATGTCAAATGAGTGTGAAGCACATCAGAAAACAGATCTTTAAAATGACTATATAACAAATACAACTTTAGGCTCAACATTAAAGCAAGTCTATATCACTTTAAATACCATCAAATAAATTAGTAATACTGTAGGTAATGAATATTTAAAGACCTACCTAGGCTATAAACACCATATTGTTTTCTGAAGATAGAACCATATGTCTTAGCTTGTGTGTGTCTGCAGGAAAAAAACCTCACTAGTAACACACAGGCATTTTAAAGAAACAGTTTAAGATAAGCTTTGTTAAAGGTACATTTTTAAAAAAACATACTAGCCACTTGAAAACCTAATCCATAGTTCACAATGTAAAATATAAGACCTCCATAAACAAAGCAAAACCCTACTAGAGATATCAACCTCTAAAATCCCATTCAAAGTTTTAATCGTGTTACTTTCTCTAAAAGAAACCTCTGAGGAGAAACACGTAAAATGTACACTTAAGAAAAACCAATGTGTTATTTTTATTAAACTCAGACAAAATTCCAAAAAGCAAAACACTTGCTTTTAGTGCAAGACTTGACATATGAAGGGTTAAAAAAATATTTTTTTAAAAAAAGTACTACATATGATAATAATGTCTGCCTAAATTGTGAACCAATCAGAACTTGTAAAAAAGGACACAATCATCATAAAATTCTTGAGTACCTCTTATATTCCAGGCAGTGAACTAAGTGCTGCAGGAGAAAGACCTAGGAAAATATAGCAGTCCTTGTCTTAAAAAAAAAAAAAAAAAAAATCCTTCCCATAGAGAAGAGCAGGAGAAGGAAAAAGAAAGATAGTATAGTAAACACAGACTGTCAAACAAAAGTAACAGAGCTTGAGATGTTTATTTACTCTTACCCATACACCTCACACTTTTAGACAGCTATAAACATCAACGGGAATGTTTCAGAGAAAGGCTGGAGAAGGTAGAGGTAGGAAGGAACAAAGAAGTTAGGGAAGGAGTCTACTGGAGAAGGGCTGATGAAGAGAAGGCAGACTTGCAAAAATTGCTGTATGAATAAAAGATATTCAAAAAGTCTATTATTTAGCACCAGAAAACCAAGAATCCTCTTTGTAAGAAACAGAAACAATTAATCAGACATGTGCCATGAAAATTGACCACTTATTCACTAGCTATTATGATGTAATGATGACATTTCAGACTTTTAGCTACAACGTAACTTTTATCTTTGTAACATACAAGTTAGCTAGGCAGCTAAATCTAGCTTTCCTGGATGCATCTATCAAAGGATAGGCTGCTAACTAATACCAAGTTTTGGCCTGCACAGATGTTGAGGGACAATTTCAAGTTTGTCCCAGCTCTCTCCTTTCTGGGAATCAATGGAAGAAATAGAAAACAATACAGAACATGAAATTCTTCCAAGCAGGCTTTCGATCAAGATTTTGATGTGCTTAAGTTGGCCTCAAATTCTCAAAACGAGAAAACAAAGACTTTAGCGAGATGTTAGAAAAATAAAGAGTATGAGGCCACAGAAAGAAAAGCTGTATCAATGAGCACAGGTATCTGTCTTCTTTACTGACAGTACTTTCTTGGGTAGAAGTGAAGCGATGAGAGGCTAGACAAACTTCCTGAGTGTCTATCCACCTTCACCTATTCCTCCCCAAATAATTTCCCCACCACATAGGAGAGTCAGCCAAGTGAACTATGATCATTACCAATACCAGGTAGAAGAGAAACAAAGCAGTGATCTCACTCCTTGCACTCCAGGTAGAGTGCTGAGCCTAGAAAGGCTGGAAAAACTGAAGGTGCCCAGTTTAAACACTCAGTTCCAAAGTATCCAGACTTAAAACACACACACACACACACACACACACAAACACCTCAAGATGCAGGAGAAAGAAAGGAGTGCCACACTATCCTGGGAAGAATACAAATGCTGAGTCATCACTCTTCATTAAGAAAGCAAGGAAATTAGAAATAAGCGATTGGAAGATGAAATTCATTCATCAGACTGGGCCTCAGGTAAAAAGCAACAGCAAGACAGGAGAAAAAGCGCCCAAAAGATACACAACGAAGAGTGGAGGGAGACAGAATTTTATCCAAGTCTGAAGGTCTCGTCGCAAAAATAAGGAAGAGCGCAAAAGGGGGTTTAACGGGTTGTCAGTTCCAAGTGGAGAGCGCCCGAAGTAAACTTCGTTATCCAAGGAGGGAAAGGTGCCCGGGCGGCAAGAGGCATCCCTCTTGCACTTCAAAAGTAGCGGGCGCTCGGCGGGGGTTTTTGACAGCATGTGTGGGGGCACGTGGGGGCACACGGGCAGAAGGGGCCTGAGTGCAGAAGAGTGGCTTCGTTGGAGAGCTTAGCTTGGGAGAAGAACCGGGACAGACACGAGCTGAGGACGTGGAAGCTGTGAGTGCTAATTCCTCGGAGCCCGCAGGGGATGCAGCGGCGGTCCCACCCCCGGGTCCACCCCCACCAGGCCCTGCCCCCGTAGGGACTGGCAACTCCCGGCCCAGCCCAGGTCCCCCCAAAGCAGAGAGAGAGCAGGAGCTCTCCTAGGCCTGACAGCCTCAGCCTTGCTGAAACCCGGCCTAGGAAGGGTGTGCAAAAAAGGACGCGAGAGAAAAAGGTGGAGGCAAGCCCTAGACCCCAGGAAGTGACTGTGTTTGGGGGAAGGGAAGGCTTCCTTTCCAAGGAAAAGGGGACAGATGAGGAAAGCACTTAGCACCCGCACCACCCAAGCCACAGAGCCGCCGAGAGTCCCAGCTGCGGCCCCCTCTCTCCCGCTTCCTCCCTCAGCGCCCCGTGGTGTTCCGGCCTCTCAGCACTTGGCACCCCCAGTCTCGGGTACTCACAGAGTCCGGGGCTGCCCGTCGTCTTCCATCATGGTGGGTGCGACGGAGCGATCCCGGGACAAGGGGGAGGGCAGGGCTGGGGAGGGGAGGGGGCGGGGAGGAAGGGGAGGGGGGCTCCGGGCACCGGCTGGGGGCAGAGGAAAAGGCACCGAACCCCGCTCTCGGGCTCTCTCCTCCCAGCCCGCTCCGGACACTGCGCTCCAACCAGGAGGAGCAGGAGGAGGAGGAGGATGAACAAAATGGCCGCCGCCACCAGCCAGGCAGGAAACGGGGCAGGGCGCAGGCGCGACCCGCCAGGTCACCGCTCAGGCCAGCCGCGCCGGCCTGCGAAGGGGCTCCGCCGAGGGCGGGAAGAGCCGGCCGCGGAGGGGAGCCTGCGCCCGGGACAACGAGCCACGTCGTCGCCGGGGGGCTACTGGCCGGCCCGAGCCCAGCCAGCTCCAGGAGAGAGCGGGCCAAAAGAGAAACGCCGCTAAGCCGAAGTCTCTGGGAATTGTGGTCCTGGAAATGAGGGAGGGAAGCACTTCTCCAGGGGGCTTCTGGGAACTGTAGTCCCAAGGAGCCGGCCGGCGCCCGCGCCGCGCTGGGACGCGCAGAGGAGCCTTCTGGGTAGTGTAGTTGTACGTGAGGACGTGCGGCCACCAGGAAGTCGGCGCAGTGCGAGGGGCGGGGAAGCATACAAGCGGAGCTGAAAAGCCGGGAGGCGAGGCGGGGAAGTCGCTGTCCGGAAAGTAAACTCTAAGTCCCAGAGTGCCTCGCGCTGGGGGCTGGCCTAGAACCGCTACAGGCATTTTTAAGCTGCTTCTGTTGGCTGAGCCAGAGCTTGTGCTCCGCCTCCGTCCAGCCCGAGAGCGGTTTCTTCAACTGCAGCTCGGGCGGTGCTTTGGCTCCGCGTGGTCTCCTAGCCAGCAGGCCTCTCTGGCCTGCCCCTGTTAGTTAGAACCAGTAGCCCGCAGTCGTCAACCGTCGCATCGCGCGACGGGCCAGAGAGGCTGGCCTGGTGAGGACACGGAGGGATTTGGGCGGACCTTGGTCTTCCCAAGGGCTGGCAGCGTCTTCTGCGCGCGATTTTTCACAAATAAGTATTCCTAATTCAGATAGCCAGTTTGTAAATTGCTTTATGAGTTTCAAAGGTTACCCTATCCATGATCTCATTGGATAAGGGGCGAGGGGAGCTATCATCCGTTAAAATGACCTGCCCTCTTGCCCCTGAATTTAGTTCTTGGAGAGGGAAGAATAAATCCCCTGGGCGGAGACGGGTACAGGATTAAGATTGTGTTTACAGACATCAGTCATGGACCGGGAATGAAGTCTTGCGTGAAGATGTGGGAAGCCATGTTCAAACTAGATCACAGTCCTATAGAACTTGTCCACCCTCCACCTCCGGTATTTCCCAGTGTGCATCTCACCCTCAACCCCACCTTTAAGCTCCTTAAGAAAAATAATTCATACCCAGCACTCACAAAAGTGGTGGAGAAAGACTTTCAGTTTATTCCGGAGCTTAACTGTTCGGGTTAACAGTGCCTTAGGTATTGGTTCTACAGACAATACTGAGGACCTAGTCTGTGTTAAGGGGCAATCGTAATCTTGTAGGCGGAATCGACCGGAATTTGGCTCTGCATTGTAGATTTTCAGGGGAGGAGGTTTCAACCTGAAAGAGTTCAGAGACCATGACCAGGAGAGTCTCTTAATCAGGAGGAACAGCAAAAGGGTTCAAAGGCCAAGACCAGTGGGGCTAAAATGTAGGAGGAAGGTGGTGTGGAGTCTTGAGAGCTAAAAGTATGGAGGGTAGTGGCATTTGCCTTAGAGAACCATGTTCTCAAGGATTTGCACCATTCTGAGTCTGAACTTTATCTTCCAGGCAATGAGAAACCTGCTAAATGATAGGAGGCCATAAGCTCTTGCTCTAGGCCATAACAGACCAGAATGAGGGGCCAGCAGTTAGCGTAATGGCTATGTTGCTGGACTCCCATGTAGTAGACCGCGGTTCGAGTCCAGGACCTGGTGGCTTAAACTCACTCCAGGTGCGTGTGCGTGCGTGCCCAAGATCCCAAGAGGAGAATGGAGGAGAAGGGATTGTGGCATGGCCATCCCCCTGGGGGGGGGGGGGGGAGTGATTTCTCGCTTTCTGTCTCTGTCTCTCTGTCTTTCTGGCTCACGCACGTGCCCTATAGCAAAACAAAACAAAACAAAACAAAACAAAACAAACCTAAAAAATAAATAAATAAATAAATGAATAAACAGACCAGAACGAAATGGAATCACTTATGCTAAAATCCCACATCATCAAAATGAACTGTTAAGGAAGTTGATAGATCCCAAAATAGACTGATTTCCCTCAAAACAGATTTCAGTCTACTTGAATCAGTGCTGTAAGGAAATAAAACTTGCTCATCTTATGGCTTTCTTAGGAATATGTGCCTGGAATACCTCAAAATGCTACCTAAACTCATTGCACTTTTTGCTTTACATACATCCCTACCACCCAGATGTATTCCTCTTTTACCTTCCATTAGTCTCACATATTATAATTCAAAAAAATGATTCAGTTACAACAATGTGCCAGACTCACCATCATGTTGCTTAACATTAAGTCAAGTTACCACAAGTGACCATGATGTCATCTTGCTCCCCTTATAATAGAATTTTTCCAATTGCTGCTAGGTAAGACTCCTTACTACTTCTTCCACCCATTTGCAACTTTTGTCTTTAGAATCATATTGAAGTCTGTAAGACCTTGACACACATTATTCCAACTTGGATATTATAGTGCCTGGATGATCCTGGTCCGTTAACTCTTGCTTTATTTACTTTACCTCAGCATTTCTCAGGTTGACAAGCTATCCAAAGGTTTTATCTATTTTTTATAGGACCTAGGTATAGAACTGGATTAATCATAATTCAATTAGCTGATTTATACCTGGCCCACTGTATTAGTGTTCCTTTGGCCATTGTCACAAATTACTGCAAACTTAGTTATTTAAACAGCACACGCTTATTAGCTCTCTTTTTTTAATTATCAGAGGGTATGTTCACTTTCCAGAGAGGGACAGTAAGAGAGGGAAAAAGCACCCCTCAATGGGGCATAGTCAAGTTTCAATCCCTTATGCTCTGTTTCTCTATTCTGTTGGGATTTGGGGTGCACACACACACACCTCACATGGTTTTCAGGTCACGGAGGGCCAGGATTCTAACCACAGTCAGTATGTGGAATCTGGCTCCCCTAACCACTAGGCTACAGATCTGGTCCCAAATGTATTATCTTACAGTCCTGGAGGTTATAAAGCCACAATAAGTTTCATTAGTCTAAAGTCAAGGTATTGGCAGAGCTGGTTTCCTGTCTCTACCAGCTTCTTGAGGCTGTCTGCATTCCTTGCCTCTGGCTTCCTCCATCTTCAAAGACAGCAGGACAGTGTCTTTCTGCTCCAACCTGCTTCTGTCTTTTCTTTCTTTCAGAGAGACTTTTGCTACAGGGTTCATGTGCTCGCCAGAGAGACAGACAGAAAGTGAGGAATCACCCCAGGGGGATGACCATGCCACAATCCCTTCTTCTCTAGTCTCCTGTCAGGATTTTGGGCACACACATAGCATGAGTTTTAAGCCATCTGGTTCAGAACTCAAGCCACAGTCGATTGTGTGGGAGTCCAGTAACATAACCATTATGCCATCTGTGGGTCCCTGTTCTCTCTTTTTTTGGGGGGGGAGAAGTTTTTTTTTTTGTTTTGTTTTTTTTTTGTTTTTGTTTTTGTTTTGCTATAGGGCGCATGCACTCACCAGGAAAACATAGAGAGACAGAGAGACAGAAAGTGAGAAATCACCCCCCAGGGGAATGGCCACACTGCAATCCCTTCTCCTCCATTCTCCTCTTGGGATCTTGGGCACGCACGCACATGTGCCCAGCATCAGTTTAAGCCACTGGGTCTGGGACTTGAACCACGGTCGGCTACATGGAAGTACAGTGACATAGTCATTACGCTAACTGTTGGTCCCACTCTAAATAAGTTATAGTGACAATTTACATCTAAATCTATGTATGTCTTTCACACACACTAATCCTGTTTCTCTCAGCTGTGTTGTGATACAGCACCAGAGGCTGGCCATGTGCCATTCCCCATACTCTTGGGCTTTCTGGTCACCTGAATTTTGAGCCAAATAAACCTTGTTTCTTTATAAATTATCCAGAGTCGGATATTTAGGCATAGCTGCACAATAAAACTAAAACAATATCCAACATAATCATAAGTAAGGTCTCAAAGAGATATTTTTACTCCCATGGTCACAGTCTGGATGTGAACATCTTCCAAAGATTTATACATTGAAAGTCAATCACCAAATTGTTGGTATTAGAAGATGGGAAAGGGGCCAGCAGGTGGCATAGTGGTTAAGACACTGGACTCCCACGTGGCCAACTATGGTTCAAATCCTGGACCTGGTGGCTTATTGTGGCTTGCTTTTTCACTTTCTCTTTTTCTCTCTCTCTCTCTGTCTCTCTTTAGTCAAATTAAAATAATAATAGTGAATAAAATGAAATAATGAATATTTTTAAATGTGGGAAGTGATTAGGTCATGATAGTTCCATTCTCATCAATGAGTTAGGGTCAGCTTCATAGCCTAATGGTTAAAGGAGTTGGAGTCCATATGGCTGGCTGCACTTTTCAAATTTTGGCCCCAGTGGCTTGAAAAACAAACTGGGTATATGTGCATGTGTACCCCAAATCCTGACAGAATGGAGAAATTTTTAAAGAGAGAAGATTGCCGTGTGACCACACCCCATTGGAGAGTTCTCTCTCTCTCTCTTTCTCTGTCTCTCCCTGGCCAGCACATGTGCCTTCTGGCAAATTAAAAAAAAATAATAATTAAAACAGGGCTGACTCTGTGGTATAGCAGTAATACACCCACTATTTAAAAGAAGCTGGATCCCATGTAGCTTGAATCCCCAGCCTGGTCAACATGAAACGTAGCAGGCGCATCTAGATTCCGCAAACCAGAAGACTGGAGCAAGAGGATCTCAGCATGGCCAGCCCCTATGGAGGGTGCGCATCTCTTTATCTCTCTCTCACCTGCACATGCATGTGCTATCATGAATGAAGAAAAAAAATTAACAATTAAAATGGTAGATTGTTATGCATATTTGTATTCTGTATAGTTTTTTTTTTTTTTTTTTTTTTTTTTTAAATAGGTTTTGTGAGAGACTTCTTTAAAAAGATAAAATGTAAACAATACCTGTATTGGTCCAACTTGGTGCAGATGGTAGCAAACACTGAACTACCTGAAGCCATGTGGCCAATCATGGTTCAGTCCCTGGGTCAGCCTGGAACACCAGGCACACGCACAAGTGCTCATGATTCAGAGGAGCTGGAGGGCCAGGGAAAGGAGATCACAGAGGTTTGGTTAACTTACTGATGTACTTCTCTGTCTCTCTCTCACACACACGTGCATGCACTCTCTATCATAAGACAGACAAAAGAGAATATCTAATTTATTTTACCTTATTGAAGGAGCAAATAACTGAGGGAGAATTATGGATATGTTAATATTAAGTACACAGAAAAACAAGAAAGTAGAAAAGAAGACATTTACTATTTCCTTACAAAGAAAGTTGTAACAAAAAAAGTTGTATAAGAAAATAAAAGTAATTATATTGTATGATTTGACTCAGCTATACGTAACATTTACATGGTCATAATAACATAAGCACTGACTATTGATCCAACCCAAACCATCATATGACACACATTAGAAGGTAGGACAGGAAGTGTGAGTTTGCATCATAGATAAGGGGTGAAAGAGATAAATTCCTACCTGCCATTATGAGAAATTAATAGATAATACCTAAAATTGAGAGATCAAATATTTGCAATATAGTCAAATTATTTAAAGATAGGGGGATGAACACTAAAACTTCGGTTAAGCGTTGAGGGTGGATGGGCGCTGGGTGCATCAAGATGGCTGTCCCCATACTGAACACACTGTCTTAGTCTTTCTACATTCAGAGGTGCCTACAGAGTTCAGGTTCCTATACAGACTCTTTGCACCAAAGCCCCTCCTGAGAAAGAGTCTTTGCCCCCCAGTTCCCATTTCCCCTTATAAAGATGATATAAAGATGAACTCTGGAAATATCTGGACTCAGAAGAATACCAGAACCACTACAGTTCTCGTCCTCAAAGGTGGTGGACCCCACAGCAGACTCAAAAGATGCATATTCAAAGAAATAAAGTTGCTAGAATCCTTGCCCCATCTATAGTGATCACAACTTGCACGTAAAACTCTTAGAGCAGTTCATGCCCACACGGGTCTCATCTTCATGCTCCATTCACTGAGATCTCTGTGAAGCAACAAAAGTTGACCCAGACCATCCAGAGAGCCAGGAATCACAGTCTTCTTAGTTACCACCTTCCCCAGGTTGAACCTGGGACCTCAACTTCAGTACTTCTCACAAAGCTGTAGGGCTACTCTGGCAGCCCCACCTATGATACAGTTGGAAACAGCTTCAGAGAGAATTGTCCGCCTTCACTTGGTTGTTGTGGCCATCTCTGAGAAGAGAGTGGCTCCCACCTGAGTTGATGCCCAAGGTGCCCCCACACCAGCTGAAGCTTCCTCCACTGAGTAGATGGCCAGAGTGTTCTGTAGAAATGTATGAGACGAGAAAAGGAGCCTAAAGGATTAAGACAGTGCCTAGGAATTTTCTAAAGAATTATTTTCTAGGGACCAGCAGTTAGCGTAATGGCTATGTCGCTGGACTCCCACGTAGTCGACCACGGTTCGCGTCCTGGACCCGGTGGCTTAAACTCATGCTGGGCGTGTGTGCGTGCATGCCCAAGATCCCGAGAGGAGAATGGAGGAGAAGGGATTGCAGCGTGGCCATCCCCTATGGGGGGTGATTTCCTGCTTTCTGTCTCTCTGTCTCTCTCTGTCTGTCTGGCGAGCGCATGCGCCCTATAGCAAAAACCTCTTCAAAAAAAAAAAAAAAAAGAATTATTTTCTAGGGACCAGCAGATGGTATAGTATTACATCACTGGACTCACATGGCTGACCACAGTTGGAATCCTTGACCAGCAGTTTGAAACGCTATTGGCACGTGTGCGCGGGTGCCCACAATCCCAAGAGGAGAGTGGGGAAGAAGGAATTAAGGTGTGGCCATTCCTTTGGCAGGGTGATTTCCTGCTTTGTGTGTCTCTGTCTCTCTGTCTCTCTAGTGAGCATATGTGCCCTATAGGAAAAATCTCTAAAAAAAAAAAAAAAATTATTTTCTATTTTGTAGCAAGTGGATTCAGGAGGAAAATTGTTAAATACATCTGAGACTGAGATAGGTCAGAATGAATGTGTGTTGGAGATCCTTTCTCTACATATTATAAATAGATGGGGCTAAACATTGTGTTGTTGTTTCAGACATGTGCCAACTCAGCATTTCCACAATAGTTGCATCCCCTGTCCTCTGGCAAAAAAAAAAAAAAAAAAAAAGGTTGAGAATAGATGATTCAAGAAACAGGAAATGGAAGCAGTCCAGGATAGGAATTTCTAGTTTTTCCTAACAAGCCCTGTGGATTTATTTGACTCTTTAAACTATGTATATGTATCTAGTAAAAATTAAAATTAATCTAAAAAAATCTAAATTAATCTGGTTGTTTTAACAAACATCTGTTAAAACAAACAACTGTCCCCTCTGCATTACAAGGCTTTGGTTCTGGGAGAACCCTATAGATAATGAGAGGACCCACTTTTTCTTTTTTTAATGCCAGAGGATGCAAACACTGGCCAGAGAGAGATGGAGAGACAGAGAAGGAGAAAGCACACCTTCCCATGAGTGAGGTATGGTAAACTGCAGTCTCTTCTCCCATTCCTCCATTCTGTTGGGATTTGAGGCACCTATGCACACGAGCCTGGTGTGGTTTTCAAACTGCTGAGACCAGGATTCAAACCAAGGTTGGCCATGTGGGATTCAGATCCCTTACCGCTAGATTTCCAGGGCCAGCCCAGGCAAAACTTTTCATAAAATGAGGCAACTAAAATATAAATGACAAAAAAACAGAGCTATACTTGAAATTAGACAAAAGAAGAAATAGACATTTGAAAGTACAGCCCATAGCTATTTCTGCTTCTGCTGTTGTCAGAGGCTGTAGTATTTAAACAATTTAGAAGCAATTTACAAAAATCACAAGAAATCATCCTCCAGGGAAGATAGTCACTCCGCAATCTCTTCCTCTCCATTCTCCTCTCAGGATTCTGAGCATACACACACACACATGCCCCGTGCGAAATTTAAGCTACTGGGTTCAGGATTTGAACTGCAGTTGACTACTTGGTAGTCCAGCGATGTAATCATTATGCTATGTGCAGGTCCAAAAAAACACAAATTTCTGATCTACAGGAAAAGTAAGGAGCCCTCAAATCTGTGGCCTGTGATGGTTGGGGATTGGAAATACATTCATTTCTCTGAGATCCTCCTTGTAGTCCTTCAATTCCTCACAGTCTGTCTGTCAGTTAAGAGTCTCACTGGCTACCTTAATTTCTCAGCCCCATCTTTTTTTTTTTTTTCAAGAGGTTTTGCAATAGGGTGCGTGCGATTGCCAGAGAGAGAGAGAGAGAAGGAGAGAGAGAGAGAGAGAGAGAGAGAGAGAGAGAGAGAGAGAGAGAGAGTAGGAAATCACCCCCCGGAGAGTATGGCCATGCTGCAATCCCTTCTCCTCCATTTTCCTCTCGGGATCTTGGGCATGCACGTAAATGTGCCCGGCTGTTTAACCCACTGGGTCCAGGACTTGAACTGCGGTCGACTACATGGGAGTCCAGCGACACAGCCATTACAACATCTGCTGGTCTCCCACCCTGGTTTTTTAAAAAAATTTTTTTTTTTTAAAGTTATTTCATGAGACTCAAACTGCATTCAGCCATTTGAGAGTCCAGCACCTTAACCACCACACCACCTCCTTGGCCCCTCCCCTTATCTTTGATCACGAATTCACAACCTGAATTCCCCTCTTCCACCTACTGGCTGTGAAGAAATGCAAGAGAGGGGCCAACTCTGTGGCACAGCAGTAAGTCTGTTCAAGAGGAGCTAGAGCTTGCAACTGTGGTTCAGATCCTCAGCTGGGTCAGTGTGAAGTGCAACTGGGCACACTAGGGGGTGCCAGACACCCAACAGGCTGCAAAGCTGAAGGAGGGGGATCTCTTTCTCGCATGCACACGCACTCTATAAAAAATAATCTTCTTAAAACAAATCAAAAATTGCCAGAGAAAAAGTGTAAAGCGTTGCCAACTTCACTATTCCAAATTTTCTGATCTCAGCTGGGCCCTTAAAGCTGCTCAGCATTTCTTCGGTCACTCAGTTTTCTCTATCACAAGAACATAACACCACAGGTTATGGTAAAAATTTGGTAATCTGGTACAAGGCAAGGAATGGCTATCATTATTATATACAAATTATCCCCTAGTTTGGTGTTTTTTTTGTTTGTTTGTTGGTTTGTTTTTTTTAGTAGAGAGATTTTTGCCATAGGGCGCATGCTCTCACCGGTGAGAGAAAGAAACAGAGAAACTGAAAGGGAGAAATCACTCCCAGGGAGGACGGCTATGCCACAATCCCTTCTCCATTCTCCTCTCAAGATCTTGGGCACACATGCACACGCACCCAGTGTGAATTTCAAGCTGTCAGGTCCAAGACTTGAACCGCGGTCAACTATGTGGGAGTCCAGCGATGTAACCATTATGCCATCTGCTGGTCCCAATTCCCCAGTTTTAAAGCTCTTCATTTCCTGAACTCCGTACTTGAATTTTGAATAGTTTCCTGGGCTCTTCAGCCCCCTCAAAATTCTACTCAGTCATTTCTTATTTTATTTTAAGTCCCCCCCCCCCCAAAGAAGAAGGCACAAAAAGAGAACAAGAATCCACCCCTAGCTTCAGCCAGCACCAGATCATGGACACGTGCATGTCTGGCGTACTCAGGAAGGTCTCTGGACAAGAACCTGAAACCTCCCCATGGGATCTGCCTCACAGAGCATTGTATTTTACTGAGGTGCCACCATCCTATCCTTGCACCCCCCTACCTTGATGAATGACATCATTCTCACAAGCTGGACACATCGGCCATCTACTCCACCACCAACCTTCTTCCCTATATTAATTTGTTCACAAAATATTGGTCATTTCACCTCTCACTTGTCATTCTGTCCCCTCTCTAGCTTTACTTTTACCAGCTTGGACTACAGTTTCATCAATTGCCTTTTCTTCCTACTTCTTCATGCCATTTTTTTCTTTTCCTGTTTCAGTACAGTACCCATATTGCCACTAAACTTTTCCTTTTTTTTAAAAAAAAAAAAAAAAAAAAAGAAACAACTGGACCTCAAGTGCACAAAATTGTACTTATCATGATCCTTGGCTTGCAATATACTGTCATCATTAGTTCACATTTGGCCCTTTTTTTACTCCATTCATGTATTAATTAGATAATGACCAACTGTGACCTCTCCATGTAATGTAGGAACTAGTACATTGATAATAATGTATGTGAACTTAGAGATTTCTCTTATTTTTCATTTCTCTATCTTCTCCCCACCAACAGAGAAAGCCCTATTCTAAATTTTTAGTTTATGGATGGTTTCCAAGAGGGCCGTCTTAGTTTAGCGTTTGAAAAATCCTCTCAGAAACTCTGGGACCAGCAGATGGTGTAATAGTTACATCACTGGACTCCCACGTAGTCAACTTTGGTTCAAATCTTGGACCCAGTGTCTTAAAACTCACACCAGGCGCATGTGCATGTGTGCCCCAAAATCCCAAGAGGTGACTGGAGGAGAAGAGAGTGCGGTGTGACCATGTCCCTGGGGAGTGATTTTTCACTTTCTGTCTCTGTCCGGCAAGACATGCCCTATGACAAAAATCTCTCTCAAAAAAAAAAAAAAAAAAAAAAAAAAAAAGAAAGATAGAAAAATTCTCTCAGAAAATCTGTGATGGTCTATATCAGTCCTCTCTCTGGGTACTCTTACTGAGATAAATAAATATCTTCATCTTCATAGACGAGAAACCCAAGGCAATAGGAAAAATTAGAATAGAAAAAAATATCTGTTATCTCCAAATTTTCTACCACTACATGGTATCTAGTAGAGTGAGAATTTGGTAAGATTGTGCTTAAAAAAGCTTTTGAAAGCTTATTTATTTATTATTATTTAGTGTGTGTGTGTGTGTGTGTGTGTGTGTGTGTGGCTAGAGGGTGCATGTGCTTGCCAGAGAGAGAGAGAGAGAGAAAGAAAAGGCACCCACCTTGGGGGATGGTCACGCCACAATCCCTCCTCTTCTATTTCTCCTATCTGAATTTTGGGCATGGACACACACATGCCTGGTGTGTCTTTCAAGCCACTGGATCCAGGACTCAAACCACTCAGTTGGCCATGTGGGATCCTGTAGCCTTGACCACCATGCCACTGGCTGGCCCAAAAGTTAGCTTTTTAATAGTAACAAAAATAATTATCCTTTATTGAACATTTCATGTGGGCTCAGGACTGTGGGAACAATATCAATCTTCCAAACTTTATCTTACAAGGTATGAAAACTTCAGCTCCTACTATTCTATACCATGTCCAGTGGTCCAGACTGGCAGCGTACGAGGTACATCTCTTCCTTGTCAGCCAAACCCCGAATAAGTTCTGCAAATGAGGGGCCACTAGAGGGAGTTTGGAAAAAGGGGCCTTGTTCCTTCCTACTTGCTTGCTGATCCTCTTGGGCAGCAGATGGTTTGGATTTCCAGCTTCTTTCCACATTCCCAGCACAGCCCAGTGGCACTCATTCTACAAATGCCCCAGCCCTGGCTGCATGAAACCCTCGCCTCTGAGCTTCTGAGGAAGCAGCAACAGCAGTGGGGAGCCCTCTCGTGTAAACTTTTAGGTTCCTATGGTAGATTAGTGCCCCACTGACAACTGATGAATCATGGCTCCTGATCTGTGCCCTCGTGTAGTACCCCAACACCACCAACCTCCCCACCCTGGGACTCTGGCCTATACCAAGTAACCTGCTTAGGCTAATGGCACATCAGCAAACAGGCGAGTAGAGGCATCATGCCTACATATGCACCAGAACTTGTTCTCTTGGGACTGTTGCTTCTACCATGTGCGGCAGCTCAGCTGAGCTTCCTGGAAGATAACAAGTCCTCCAAATGTCCCAGCCGACCCTTCAGCTGTGGTGACCAGCAGGCACAAGCCTATCTGAGGCCAACAGAGCTGCCTACCCAGCCCAGAGAATGCATGAAGCCTCTAGGATTTGGGGTGATTTGTTACACTGCAGTAGGTGACTGTAACACTTCTGATAATCCCAACCTCTTTCCTCCCCCAAAGGGATGGTAGCTAAACTTCTTGCAGTTATTATCTAGAACCTCCAAATACCCATTTGTTTTTTCAGTCCTTCAACATGTGTTCAGGTGATCCGTCTGTATTCTCTCTGCTAAATCAATGAATACACTTTTGTTTTCTTAACTGTACCTTGACTGATATGGCATTATTATATACCTCCTCTTCCCCCCCCCCCCCCCCCCCCCGTTAGACAAGGTCTCTTTCTGTCTCGATCCTCCTGCCTCAGCCTCCTGCATAGCAGGGACTATAGGTGTAAACCACCATACCCTGTTTTTAGGGAGGGCAAGAAATAGAACCTGGGCTTCCTCTGTGGCCTCAGCCTACCAAATAGCAGTGTGGACCAGTATGCTGGACCCCTGTATCTACTTAAAAAAAAAAAAATCAGAGGGCACACACAATTACCAGAGAGAGGAAGAAGAAAGAGAGAGAGAAAAGGCAAGAAAGTACACTCCATGGTGAATGGTCACACTGCAATCCCTTCTCCTCCATTTTTCCTTCCTTTCAGGATTTGGGTATGCATGCACATGTGTCCGGAATGTTTCTAAAGACACCGGCTCCAGGACTCAAACCATGCAGTCAGCCATGTGAGATCCAGTTAAATTAACTCCTAGGCTACGGGCTGACCTTCCTCTATTCACTTTAAAGGTGAGAAAACTGAGGCTCAGAGATATTATGAAGTATGCCAAAGTTCACAGCGACGAAAGGGCCCTGGCCAACTCTGGAGCCCTTGTCATACTTCATATTAACACTATGAATATACAGCAACTGACAATTGTCCTATGCGTTAAACCAGTTCTTATGATGGCAATTATTTGAAGTTGATGCCTCCACAGGAAGAGTTCCCTTCAAATCCTGAAGGCTCCAGCTCATGAGCCAGCAGAGGGAGCTCTGTCCCCAAGGAGCCAGCCACCAGCCTGCTGACCCAGTGGGACATAAAGGTCCCATAGTACTTGACATGATCAAAAGGTTAGGGTGAGTCCTTCATCCTAGGAGGGGGTATTCTCCTTGAGGGAAAGGGAAAGGAAGCAAATTAACACTAAGCACCAGGAATTGTGTCGCTTTAATTTTGTAATATTAAACTGGAACTGCCCTGTTGGAAATGGGCTGTCCTGTAGAAGGGATTCAGGATCTCTCCCTGTCTTCTTATCCCATGCCTGATTCTACTCCAACACTGACAATGTTTTCTCTGAAGTAGGCCACATTTGCCAGAGTGACTGAGTATGAGGGACCTCGGGTATAGGCATAGCTGTCCCTCCTAATTCCCCATCACCTGTGAGCAGTACTAAAGGGCAGGGCTGTTCCTTCGCTGCCAAACCCTTGACTGTCCTCCTTCTCCCTCTTCCCTTCCTCTCCTGGGACTTGCACCAATTCTGCTGCAGCTGGCTCTAGGTGCTGTCTTGCTTTTATTCTCTGGGTACATTCTCCCTGATGATGATGGATCTGTGTGAAGCTGACTTTTCCTCCTACAACATGGCAGCAAAAGCTGACACTCAAGTCTGGCCCTGGGATAGTCAACAGCAGACCTTGGAACTTGTATGCGGGTCTCCCAGCCCCGTCGACCCAGACAAGAAGGGCACCTGATGGTCCAGCCCAACCTATCTGTTGTCTCTGCACTGGGGTGTGCAGGGGACAATCAGTAACCCCTTGGACTTCCACTCACCTGCCATTGCCTCCTTTGTATATATGCTTGCTTTGGAGCTAGGTCAGGTAAAAGTGGTAGGTCAAAGGTACAAGTTGGGCATTTCTGATTCCCCTAGCCAAAATGCCTTTCTAAAACATAATGTAATGATCGGTAACTCATACTAAGGAATATATACTATTTAACATTAATCTATAGCAAAATATAAATGTCCATGGGACCAGCAGATAGAGTAATGGTTACGTTGCTGGATTCCTACATGGTCAACTGCAGTTAGACCCCTGGACCCAGAAGTTTGAAACTCATGCTGGGTTTGCGTGCATGTGTGCTCAAAATCCCAGGAGGAGAGTGGAGGAGAAAGGATTGCGGCATGACCATCCCCCTGGGGGACTGTTATTTCTCGCTTTCTGTCTCTCTGTCTCTCTAGTGAGCACATGTGGCCTCTAGCAAAAATTTCTCTAAAAAACCTATAATTGTCCTACAAAGTAAACAGATGGTCGACTGAGCTGCAGAAGCACAATCACAGCACACAACTCTTCTGTGCTGGAAGATTGGGTGGGGTTTAGTTCCTGGGTTGGCTTTTATACACTGGAGGTGCATAATAAAATAAGTTGATCAAGGGACTGGGCAGTGGACACCAACTAGCTGAGAAGGCTGAGGGCAGGGTCACTGCGTGAGACCCTGTTGAGGGTACTAGTCTTTCTCTTCCTTTCTTCATGAAGAAGGGAAATAAACTTAAACAGATGGTTCTAGGTTATTACAATGCCAATTATTTGAAGTAGATGCCATTATAGGAATAATAATAAAGTCAATTCTTAGGAACCCACCACCCAACCTAAGAACAAACCCATCCCCCACACCCAATAATTATCTACATGCTCTTTCTCCTCTTGTCAGTGTTCCCCCCAGAGGTGTCTCACACTAGCCTTGGTTTGCGCTTCTATTCTCTTCTTATTTAAAAATACTAATGGGGGCCAACTCCATATCCTAGTGGTGAGGCAATCAGGATCCCACATGGCTGATTGTGCGGTTCAAGCCTTGGCCCCAGAGATTTGAAAAATATGCTAGAAGTGTGTGTTGTGTGTGTGTGTGTGTGTGTGTGTACACATGCATACCCCAGATCCTGGCAGGATGGAGAAATGGAGAAGAGGTTGCAGCATGACCTCACCCCTTCAGAGAATGCTTTTTCCCTCTCTGTTTCTCTCTGGTGAGCTCTTATGTCCACTGCAGTTAAAAATAATAAAAACTCTACTTTATTGCAATTGTGTTTATTCTTTAATTACACGGACACCTTTTTCTTTTTTTAAATAAAAGAATTCTTTATTTATTTAACTTCATCTGTTTTACTATTTTAATTTGACCAGAGAGAGAGAAAGGGGAAGCAAGCTGCCAGATCCAGGACTCAGACTACCATACGTGGATACTTTTAAAAGTTCAAGACCTCAATTTAGAGTCCTTAACATTTATTTATTTGTTTAATGAGTGAGAGAGAAGATACAGCAACCCCCACAGGATCCTGAGACCACAACCCCCCCCCCCCCCCCCCCCGCTTCAGCCAGCCCTGATCACAAGCACATGTGGCTGGTCTGCTCAGGGAGGTCTCAGGACACAAACTGCAGCCTTCCCACGTGGGTCACCCTCACAGAGTCACATTTTCCTGCTGTGCCCACTGTCCAGCCCCTTGATTTGGATTTATTTCGTTGTTTACTCGTAATTCAGGTTAAATATTTTGGGTATGAATGCTATGTAAGCAATGTCATGTCCTCGACACACCATATCAGAAGCTCCATGATGCTGGATTGTCCCATTATTGGTAATGTTAAGTTGAATCACTTAGTTTAAAAGATGTCTGGGGGGTTGGTCAGCAGGTGGCATGGTGGTTAAGAATGCTGGACTCCCACATGGCCAACCACAGTTCGAGTCTCGGACCCAGTGGCTTTCTCTCTCTTGCTCTGTCTCTCTCTGGTCAAAATTAAATGAATAAATAAAGCTAAATAAAAGAATTCTTAGAAAAAAAAAAAGATGTCTGTCAGGTTTCTCCTTTAAAAAGAAAACTTTTACCCTTTGTAATTAATCACCTATAAGGTAATATTTTGAGTCCACGTAAATATCTTCTAGCTCATATAATATTTTTTAATGCCAGAGTGTGCATGTGGAAGAGAGAGAGAGAGAGAGAGAGAGAATCCCCAACAGGGGATTCTGGTCATGCTGCAATACCCGTTTTCCACCCCTCTTTCCTGTCAGATCCTGGGCATGTGTGCAAACCCTACACCCAGCATGTTTTTCAAGCTTCCAGGACCAGGAGTCAAACCACTGTCCACAGCCAGCCAAGTAGGATCCAACTTCCTTAACACAGCACTGAACTACTGTGTTACAGGGTCTGTCTTGCTCATATTATCTCACTGGTGGTTTTAGTATCTATTAATGATTCTTCTCTGAGTTAATCATTGCTATAATGATTACAAATTTTCTAGTAACCTTTTTTCCCCAACCTTCTCACTTCCCCAGCATTCGACTTGAATAATGTTTTGTTCCGGGAACCAGCAGTTAGCGTAATGGCTATGTCGCTGGACTCCCACGTAGTCGACCGTGGTTCGTGTCCTGGACCCGGTGGCTTAAAACTCACGCCGGGCGCGTGTGCGTGCGTGCCCAAGATCCCAAGAGGAGAATGGAGGAGAAGGGATTGCGGCATGACCATCCCCCCTGGGGGGTGATTTCCTGCTTTCTGTCTCTCTGTCTCTCTCTGTCTGTCTGGTGAGCGCACGCGCCCTATAGCAAAAACCTCTCAAAAAAAAAAAAACATAACCTTTTGTTCCAAGTTAATAGCCCTAGGGCAATCAAAAAATGTATTATCTTATTTCACTTTCATTCTTTAGCTTATTTTCTCTGAGCACTTTGAAGATATTATCTACTCTTTTGGGAACCAGCAGTTAGCGTAATAGCTATGTTGCTGGACTCCCACGTAGTCGACTGCTGTTTGTGTCCCGGACCCGGTGGCTTAAAACTGACGCCGGGCACGTGTGCGTGTGTTCCCAAGATCCCGAGAGGAGAATGGAGGAGAAGGGATTGCGGCGTGACCATCCCCCTGGGGGGTGATTTCTCGCTTTCTGTCTCTATGCCTCTCTCTGTCTGTCTGGCGAGTGCACGCACCCTATAGCGAAAACCTCTCCAATAAAAGAAAAAAAGATATTATCTACTCTTTTCTGGCAACTATTATTGGTAATAAGAATTGTCCTGTCAATTTAATTTGTTTTTCTCTTATAAGTGATTTGCCTTTGTTTAAGAAATGGCAGGCTACGGACCAGCAGATGGCATAATGGTTATATCGCTGGACTCTCGCGTAGTTTTCTGCATTTAGAGTCCTGGACCCGGTGGCTTAAAACTCATGCCCGGTATACATATGTGCATGCCCAAGATCCTGCAAAGAGAATGGAGAAAAGATTGTGGCATGGCAATCCACCCGGGGGGGGGTGGTATTTCTCACTTTCTGTCTCTCTGGTGAATGCACATGCCCTATAGCAAAAATTAACCCAATAAATAAATAAAGGCTAGGTTTGAAAAACAAAACAAAACTTTAAAAATAAAAATATAGGCCAGCTCTATGGCATAGCAGTTATACTCTGCTCAAGAAACTGGATTCCATATGGTGACCACGGTTCAAATTCTCGTCTAGGAGGTCTGAAACACACCAGGCGCATGTTCAAGTGCCCAAGATTCAATGTGCTAGAGGACTGGAAACATGGGATCAGGGTGTGACTAGAACCTCCTCTGGAGGTTACTCCTCTTTTTCCTCTCACTTACCCTCATGTATGCACACACACACTCTATCGTAAATATACAACAGAAAAGAAAAAAGGATAAAAATATATTTAAACAAATATAAGGGATGGCATCAGGCAGTAGTAGAGTGGTAATGCAACTGGATTCACCTGGGAAGGTCTAGGTTCCCATCCCAAGGCCTCCCTATACATGCTGGGTGTGCATACAGGTATTCTGTGATCCGAGATGCCTAAGTCTGAGGTTAGATCTTGGCATGAAAACCGTCTTGGAGGTGCCTCTCTCTTCCTCTCTCACTAAATAAATTTTTAAAAAGTTAAAAATGTAATAGATGGATTAAACACCAAATTTGACACAGTTATTGAAAAAAAAGAGTGAATTAGGAAATAGAGCTGAAGAAATTACCTAGCATGCAACAGAGAGTGAAAGGAGATGAGAAATAGGAGAAAGGTCATGGGTACAGATAAAAGAATGAAAAGTCTATTTCTTGGACATCAAATTGAAGTCCAGGAGAGATCAAAGACTAAGAAGTGATATACCTAAAGAGAACTGGGTGAGAATTTTCCAGAATTTGAAAGACACAAAACCTTAGAGATAGATAGTATATTCATTTGTAGAAGTGCCCTAAGAAAGCACTATAGACAGAATGGCTTACAAAAGGAATTTATTTCACACAATCTGGAGGCTAGAAGTCTAAGATCAAGGTGTCAGCAAGCTTAATTTTTTCTGGATCTCTGTCCGTGGCTTGCAGACAGCAGTCTCTTTCCTGTGTCTTTATGTGATCTTTCCTCTGTGTGTGTCTGTGTCCAAACCTTCCCATTTCATAAGACACCAGTCTTATGGTGTCTTATTGGGATTAGAATTTACCATAATGACCTCATTTAACTTAATTGCCTCTTTGAAGATGCTATGATCAAATAGAGCCACATTCTGAAACTCCAGGGGTTAGGATTTTAACATATGAATTTGAAGAGTACACAGCTCAGCCCATACAGTAGGAAACATAATATACACTATAGGTGGAGAGCTACAAGGAAACCCACACCCTAAGCAAAATACAGTGAAATTTCAGAACACCAAATTTCAGAACAAAGAAAAGGTCTTACGAACAACCGGAGAGGAAAATCTACATCCTGCTTAACAGTTGAATGACTCCCTATCACCTATATTATATTTTATTTTTTATTTTAGTTTTAAAAGTTTATTTTTTCCTTTCTTCTAAGAGAAAGAGAGACATCCCAATAAGATCCCCAGGCTGCGATCACCCCAGTCTCAACTGGTCTATCATGACAAGTACATACACACCTAGTATGTACAGAGAAGCTCCCGGACACAAACCCTTTGAGTTTCTCATGTGGACCCAGTTGTGTTACCACTCACCACCACTTGGCCCCCACCTCTATTTTATTTTATCTTTTTTCAAGGAAAACAAAAAAGGTACTTTACTCAGAACTCTTGCTTGTGTACAAGAGAACAAGATGATGACGTTCAGATCTCTTCTGAAATATGTCAAGGCGACCTTTTGATATTTTCCTTTTTTGTTTAAGTTACTGACTTTGTGAGTGAGAAAGTCAGAGAGAGAAAGACGGAGATAGATAGAGCACCCCTGACAGGGTCTGAACACTGTAATCCGTCCTTAGCCTCAATGTGGTTCATGACTACACGTGTGCCTGGTGTGCTCTGGGAGATCTCTAGACACAAACTGTTCCCATTCTCACGTGGGTCTGCCTCACAAGTGCCATGTTTTCCTGCCATACCACCAGCAAGCCCCCAAAGTTTTCCCCTGATGGTCATTTTCTTTTTTTTTTTTAAACCTGGGTTCAAGTCAGAACCAGAGAAACTTTAGGAGATAGCCCTGGAGGTTGAGCTGAATAGAGTGGATAATGTTATTAATCTCCTAGGGTATGTGATATTTTCCTTTTCATATGAGGTTAATAATCTTGTCACAGATACACTTTCAGTTTGAGTTCAGACTCCTAGAAGACCCTGCTGTAGTTGGTTTCTTTTGCCTTTCCAATTGGTGTGTGACCAGTCTTTCTTCCAGTGGGTGGTCTTGAGCTTTTGCTTGAGTCAAAGTGTCTTTAACACTTTTCTGTCTTAAGGTTTCCACATTGCCATTAAAATAGCTTTTTGCTGGGACCAGCAGGTGGCATAGTGATTAAAGGCGCTGGACTCCCACATGGCTGACCATGGTTTGAGTCCCAAACCTGGCAGCTTGCTTTCTCTCTCTCTCACTCTGCCCCTCTCTGGTCAAATTAAAATAAATAAATAAAGTTAAATTAAAAAGTAATTCTAAAAAAATAGGTTTTTTGCCTCTTTATGAAGAAGGCTTATAGTGGTATCTATAAAGAGCAGTTTTGATTTTTGGGTTTTTTTTTTTTTTTTGAGAGGTTTTTGCTATAGGGTGTGTACACTCACCAGAAAGACAGAGACAGAGAGACAGAAAGTGAAAAATCACCCCCTGGGGTGTGCAATCCCTTCTCCTCCATTCTTCTCTTAGGACCTTGGGCACACATGCACACGTGTCCAGCATGAGTTTAAGCCACTGGGTCCAGGACTTGAACCGTGGTCAACTACATGGGAGTCCAGCGACATAGCCATTATGCCAACTGCTGGTCCCTAAAGAGTAGTTTTTGAAGTATCTTCTTGATATTTTTTAAAGGTATTTTGAGTTTGGTACCTAACTATATTTTAAATGAGCATAAAGGCATTCCAGATTTTTTTTCGTACCACAGTCCCACTCTCTCCCCCATTGTGAAAGACATGACTTTTTACTCCACCTAGGTTAATTCAATACTGAACCCTGAGCACAACTGAGTCTTTTCTCCTACATTGGATGCCCTGTATCCTCAAAAATGGCCTCGAAGGACTGTCAAAGCTCAGCACCAAGCCTGCCTCTCCAAGAGGTCTTGCCCAGTGGCTTGCCTTCTCTTAATTATGTAGCACGTATTTATTCCCAAGCCTGTGAGGTGCACTTTCTGTCAACCAGCAAAAGAAGACTGTTGGCAAAAGTCACCAGGTAGAGCTGAACCTTAAATCTCTCTCCCACACTGACCAAGATGCAAAACCCCTTTGTGTTACAACACCTTTTTAAAGGAGCAGATATGCTTTGGGGGTAGCTGAAGCTACCAGACAGGTCTGGGTGGAGTGTCAGCATGGGAGATAGGGTCAGTCAGCGTTCCCGGTGGGGAGAGGGGACGTGGCAATAGACAAAACATAGTTCGTAGTTTTGCCAAGGAATCCAAAGGCAGGTGTTGTAGAGTGCCACCGAATGAACCACCACCAAAGCCAGATTAAGTTTAAAGGGAGTCTTTATTAGCTGGCCAGCGACTACAACCTGAGGCTTGGGGGCTGAGAGTCAGAACTGTAGCCCCGACCAAAGTTTGAGTGGTCCTTTTATAGGGGGTCAGTTACCAGGGGTTTCTATGCAAGCAGTTACAGAAGCTGAATCAAGCAGGTTCATTATTTCCGAGGAGAGTGGGGTTTCCATGCAAGCAGTTACATTGCTAAGCAAAAGGGTTTTGGGCTAGTTAGCAAAGACAGTAGCAGGTACAGGATGTCGTCCCGGATATGGTTTTCTGTATGGCTAGCACAAGCTATTTTCTCATGGGAAGAGCAAGCAGGTTTACAGAAGCAGACAGCCATGTTAGGGTAAGGGGACAGAATGGACAAACAGTTGTTCATGTGCAAGATCTAATATGCAGCCTTCCACGTTCCCCCCTTCTGATTTGGAGAATCAAATCGTTGATTTAGAGAAGGGGAGCGGCTCATGGTGGGAGTGGAGAACCATGAGCTTGACAGATTGGATTTGGCCCTGAACAAAGTTAATGGGAAACCGGAGGACGCAAGGGCCAAAGAGAAGGACAAGGAGGAGAAGCAGGGCAGGACCTGCAATGGCAGAGATGAGGGTGTGAGCCAGGGAGACCAATTACACTCAGAGGAGCCGTGCTCCTCACACTCTAGGAGATGTTTGTGAAGCTAGCTCAGGCTGTCCCTAATGACCCCCGTGGTTGGTATAGAATTGAGGTCCAGGCCCATAAGGATGGGCCACAGAGGCCTGGCAGGATTGGGGGGTGAAGGACAAGGTGTTTCCGAATGGTAAAAACAACCCAGGGGTCCTTGCCCCAGATGCAAAGTCAAAGGCTGTAAGAACAGCCACCCTCCCAGGTGTCAACGCAGTGATCAAGGGGGCGAACTACAAGGGGATTGTAAGTGCCAGCAGAGGAGCAGGCACCAGTGGTCGAGAGAGGGTCCAGGTTTAAGAGGGAAGTTTATGTGGGGAGAGGAGGGCGGGGGGAAGAGGAGAAGTATCAGAAAAGTGGGCACAACTTTTGACCTTGAGGCGGTCTGAGGAAGGCTGAAGTCCCCATCTCTGGGTCCTGGAGGCAGCGGCGTAAAAGAGTCCGCTTCAAGTGGGAGTGATGAATCCAATGACGCTTCCCAGTAACCTTGACAGCAGAAGGGGTGCTCAGGTTAACAGTGAAAGTTCTGTCCCAGCGGGGTCAAGGGTGCCGGAAGTGTGGTGTCTGATCAAAAGTGGGGTCCCAGGGTCCAAGGCTGGCTGTGAGAATGATGTAGACTCTGCAGGGGCCAGCCAGTGGCTGTGGATGAGGCCGTGGGTCTCAGCGAGAGTTGCCAGGAGAGTCTTCAGAGACTCTGTCCAGATTTGGATTGCAAGTAGGTCGACTCACCAAGAAAGCCCACTCGATGGTGACAGGGTCAGCAGTGGGCTGGCTGGTGGCATCCAGGACAAGTTTATGACCTTCCCGCAGATACTTAGTGGTAAAGAGAGTCTGGAGGAGCTGCTGGCAGTCATCCCAGGTAGGCTGATGGGTGAAGAAAATAAAGAGTCCCAAGGAGAGAGATTAATTAAACCTTGTGGGTTTTGAGAGAAGGAGGGATTCTGTTTTTTCTAGTTTACAGGTCACTCATAGAGAAAGGGGAATAAATCCATAGAGAGCTGACCATCTGGACCTAGTTCAGAGGGTCCCATTGCTTGAGGGGAAAAACTGGCAAGGGGGCTGAGGCCCCTTGGGACATGCCATCCCCCTCAGCTGGTTTCTTGCCCACGGAGGAGTCCTTAGGTCCTGGCCCGTAAGTAGATCCAGATCGAGTATAGGGAGGACCAAAAGGGTCATCTCCCTGGGCAAGAGGTGCAGTTTCTGGTTCACTTGGGGCCTCCTCCTTTTGTTGCAGAGAGGTGGCCTGAATACCTGTTCTATGATGAGCTGCTCAGGGGCCTCGGGGACTAATGTGAGCTCAGTGTATTCTGTCTCTAGCGACCAGCTCCACACTTGGGGACAAGGTCCCAGTGGGGAACATGAGGATGCCAGTTATGGGCACTGTTTAATGCCCGGGCTGTCTACTTTGGAAACAGAGTTTCTTTTGAGGCAGAGGCCCTGATCTGGGCTGTGTCCAGATCCTGCCCTCGAAGAAGTTCCCAGCCTTCAGGATTACCACGAGTGGCTACTGGGTGTCATTTAAGTGAAAGTTAAATCAAAGGTTAAGGTGCCTTGTCAATTTGTTATAACATTTTTTTTTAGTTATTTGAGGACTTAAAAAAAAATCTGTTCTGAATTGTAAGAGCTCTAACACTGAGAAGTGAAACTAAATTCCAGTAGATCCTGCAAGGAGCAGCTGAGTACTGCCAAGAGGGCGGAGCCCAGTTTACAAGTTTTACAAGGCATCTGCCTTATTAACTATACAAAAACCCTAGCTAGAAAATGTAGTTTTAATCTAAATTTTTCTTTTTCTAGCTAGATCTCTTGATCATTTAACTAGGGAGAGTCCAGTGGGGAAGAGGCCTAACTAAAGAGAAACAGGAGTACAAGCAGGCAGGGAGGGAGGAGGCGGCCAGGAGCTCCTGCCTTACCTTGTCTCACCCCATTCCCTGAGACTTCTACCCTATTAAGTTCCCGGATAGGAGTTTTTAGATGTTGTCTCTGATATATAGGCCCAATTTTTATTAATTGTCCATGTTTATGTTTTCTACCTTGGGAAGTTTGATATTTTCTGGAGGAGTTACTAAGCTTGTACAAATAGAAGTACATATATCCACATATACTGACTGGTAGCTTATGAGCATGTACAAACAAACAACAATAGCAACAAAACTTGTTTTAGCAACTTTTTTTAAAAAAATATTATTTATTTAATTTTATTTATTCATTCATTTATTTTAATTTGACCAGAGAGAGACACTCAGAGAGAGAGAGAGAGAGGGAAAGGGAGAAAGGAAGCCGCTAGGTCCAGGACTCAACCATGGTCGCCCATGTGGGAGTGTCCAGCACCTTAATCACAACGCCACCTGCCGGTCCCCATTAACAACTTTTTCAATGTAAAACTGAACAACCTTACTAACAGACCCTCTCGATTTTATAAAATTTAAAGACCAACAATAGGAATAATTAAAGCATGTTAACTTAAGAATTGTGAGGAGGACTCAGAGAAAACCAGGCAGCAATACTCCAATGAGTCCATGTTTAACATTAGATTTATATTTTTTATATCAATTTTACCTTTATAACTCAGGTGTATTGTGTTGGCTACTTAACATGTAATTTTGTCAAATATTTTTTTACTTTTCTTTGGTTAATTTTGGCTTAACAGTTTAGAAAACCAATCAGTTCACATAGAAAATGAAAATTTTACCCAGTTAAATGATTAGATTTTTAGAAACCAGTATTTGTAAGAGTACATTCTCTTTCCACTCTTTTCTGTGAATTTCCTTATGGACATGACATTGGGATTATAGCCATAGTTAATGCTCTGAAAAAAATTCATAACTGACAAAGAAATTTGGCTAGGAACCAGTTTAACATAATAACTTACCACATGACTGATAAATATTCATAAATTCCTGGAAATCTCAAATTATTTTGGAACACAATACATATATAGACATACAAGTACATAACATATTTTTACATATAACTTAAATACAATGTCAAGAAAATTAGAATTACTTTAATTTGACAAAGTTTCCATCTTTATCTAACATATAAAGAATAAGCCTGATTAGTTTAACATCTCCCTTTTGGATGTCTCAGGGGCCTTCTGTAAACATCCAAGAGTTACTTTGAGGTCAAAGATCCTCTGTCACGGGACCAGCAGTTAGCGTAATGGCTATGTCACTGGAGTCCCATGTAGTCAACCGAGGTTTGAGTCCCAGACCTGGTGGCTTAAACTCACGCCAGGCGCGTGTGCGTGCATGTCCAGGATCCCGAGAGGAGAATGGAGGTGAAGGGATTGCGGTGTGGCCATCCCACCGGAGGGTGATTTCTCACTTTCTGTCTCTCTATCTCTCTGTCTTTCTGGCGAGTGCACACGCCCTATAGAAAAAAACCTCTCCCCCCCCCAAAAAAAATCCTCTGTCAGCACTAAAACTAAAAAACAGAAAAAGTAACATACAACACTAGCTGTTTTATTAAACCAACCACATTAAGATAAACATGATGTTGCTTGATTATAAAAACCTAGACAAAATATATGTTGAAAATTGTGAAGATTTTCACTTATTAATCTTTTTAAAATTACATTTGAAACCAGATAATTTACTAAAGGTATATGAACTTAAAAAGCGTTTAAACCAATTTTTATGAGTACTCTTTTTATAAACCAAATTGAATAGAATTCTTTAAGGCCTTTTTCACACAGACATACAACATACAGTACATAACATGACATATTACATGTATGCATGCACACACACATCAGGACTATAAAAGCCAATTTCCCTGGGGTTACTTTGACACTAAGACGACAAATCACAGCGATACACCATAACCCTCAGCCTGGTGTCAGAAGTCCTGAAAGTGATCCAGAAAACAGTTAAGGGGGACACATTTAGACAAATAGACTTACGACCGTCCCTGATCCATCTTGACAAAAACAAGACTGACAAAGACTAGACAAATCAAGACAGTGCACCCAAAGACAAGCAGGGTGATGACTGGTCCTGTCTCATTCTCAAAGACAAGACAAGGTGAGATTCCTCATGGCTCCTGAGAACTAGGTATTTCAGGGTACAGTTGAGAGAAATGAAGATTTTCTACTGATAATTCAGCCTCCAGCAAACAAGCTAGCGCGATTGAACTTCAAGAATTAGAAAGAAACACACCATCCATCAGATAACAAGAAATCACCGTAGGACCACAAGAAATATGGGAAAGCAAGAAAATACCTCTCCTCCAAGGAAAAAGAATAACTCCCCTTCATCCACAAGCAGTT
Organism: Tupaia tana; assembly: GCA_026018925.1. Lineage (NCBI taxonomy): Eukaryota > Metazoa > Chordata > Mammalia > Scandentia > Tupaiidae > Tupaia > Tupaia tana. The sequence continues at coordinate 30,371,197 of JAKSZU010000010.1, forward strand.
CAATGGAAATCATGGAAATGTCTGATAAAGAATTTAGAACATTCATAATGGCGAAGCTAACAGAGATGGAAGAGAAGAGAGACAATGAACTGCTAAAGAGAAAGGAGAAAGAAGTTGATGTGTTCCAGGAGGTGAGGAAATTCTTGCAAGATATAAAAGAGGAATTATACACTATACAAAAGAATCAAACGGAACTGTTAGAGATGAAGTCTATAATACAGGATGTCAAAATCTCCCTTGAAAGTATTAAAAGCAGACTAGATCATACAGAAAATAGAATCTCAGATGTAGAAGAGAAAGTTGCTGGCCTAGAAAAATCCACCACAAAGACTGAGAAAATGGCCCCAAAATTTGAGAATAATATACAAGAAGTACTAGATACCATCAAACGTCCAAACATCCGGATAATCGGCATTCCAGAAGGTGAAGAGACCCATAAGGGCATTGATAATCTATTCCATGAAATCCTGCAAGAAAACTTTCCAAACCTAGAGAGGCATTCAAAGATCCAGTCCCAAGAAATACAAAGAACCTCAAATAGAATCAACCCAAGAAGATCTTCTCCAAGACACATTAGCCAGGTTGACCAAAAGCACAGACAAAGACAAGATACTAAGATTGGCAAGAGAAAAACATCAAGTTACCTACAAAGGATATCTCATCATGCTAACAGCGGACCTCTCATCAGAAACAATGCGAGTGAGGAAAGGATGGGAAAATATATTCAAAGTGTTAAGAGAAAAGCAATTTCAGCCAAGAATACTGTACCGGCAAGATTATCTTTCATGTGGGAAGAAAAGACAAGAACATTCTCAGATAAACAAAACCTGAAAGAATTTACCAGCACCAGACCAGATCTCCAAGAAGTTCTCAAGGGTGTGCTATATCAGGAAAATTAAATAGTCACACAGAAATAAGAGTTCAAAAACTAAGAAAGTGGCCAACTTAATTGTAGGGACAAGTCTGGAGTTGAATATTATATCCCAGAATTTAATTGGGAAAATTAAACCAAAACAAAAGATAAAGTACATGAGACTGATAGGTTCATGCACCTACCATCTGAACAGAATCCTAACCTGTTTCCTGGCTTTAAGCTAAGTTCCTTAGCATTTGTTTGATTTAAGTTAAAACTGGTTTTCTTAACAATACCAAGTGAACTTGCTATTGAAAGTAGTTAGATTATTTAAGAAATTGTGTGATCAATACAATGTGGGTGGGAAAGGAATGGAAGACAACTGTAGACACCAGAGATAGTGTGAGAAGAGGGTGGGACAGGACAGAGGTTCAGAAAGAGTGGTAAAAAAAAAATTCTAAAAACTAGAAATAGAAAATTTTTGATAATAATATGCATGATTAAGTCACTATGCAGTATATTCTGGATGGGAAATCACATTTTGTATGCTGTGATGATGCTTAGGGAAAGAATGTAAATTAAGTTACAAAAAAAAAAGTTTCAGAAAAAAAAAATCTATTCGATGACTGCGGTAAGATATATAGCCCCAGCTAGGTGCTACTTTATAGGATGCCTAAAGTTAGACTTGTGTTCATGGAAATGTATATATCAGCTGTGTTTGCTATGAAAATATTTAGATTAATTAAGATCTTTAGTAATTAAATAAAATGTGGGGGAAAAACAGTATAGAAAGCAAACATAGATACCAGAGACAGTGTGGGAGGAGAGTGGGAGATGGCAGAGGGTAAGAGATAGGGAATCAAGGATGGGGAAAAAAAGCAAAACATACAGGAAACAAGAAATGGAAAATTATTTGTTGACAATGACATGTATGTTGATGTGCCTGATTGAGACAATATACAGTGTATTCTGGATGGAAAATCTCAATTTTTTATGCTGTAATGATGTACACTGAATGAATGTAAATAAAAAAATATTAAAAAAAAAAAAAAGAGAGACAAGACAAAGCAAGACAGTGAATCCAGAAATCACTGTCACCAGGGACCCAAAGTGCCATCGCACTTGGGCCCAGGGACCTGGAGGTTCCACTGCATCCAGCCCCCCTAAAGTCCCACCAGGAGAGCTCTCAAACCAAGGTAACTAGAATCTTACCAGATTCAGGTGCCACCAGTAACTCCAATTTCTGATCCACGTTTGTGAGGCCTCCTTACCCCTCTTGGGAACTGGGACAGGGTGTAAGAAGCGTCCTCATTGGGGTGTTATTTGGCCACTCTAAGGTTCCTAGATATTGCTGGGGCCTCCAAATTTTGAAGAGTGCCACTGAATGAATAACCACCAAAGCCAGATTAAGTTTAAAGGGAGTCTTTATTAGCTGGCCAGCGACTACAGTCTGAGGCGGGGACGGGGGTTGCCGAGAGTCAGAACTGTAGCCCTGACCGAAGTTTGAGTGGTCTTTTTATAGGGGGTCAGTTACCAGGGGTTTCTGTGCAAGCAGTTACAGAGGCTGAATCAAGCAGGTTCATTATTTCTGAGGGGAGTGGGGTTTCCATGCAAGCAGTACATACATTGCTAAGCAAAAGGGTTTCAGGCTAGTTAGCAAAGACAGTAGCAGGTACAGGATGCCGTCCCGGATATGGTTTTCTGTATGGCTAGCACAAGCTATTTTCTCATGGGAAGAGCAAGCATGTTTATGGAAGCAGACAGCCATGTTAGGGTAAGGGAACAGAATGGACAAACAGTTGTTCATGTGCAAGATCTAATATGCAGCCTTCCACACAGGTATCTGTGGTGTCACCAAAGTCGTCACTGCTTCCTTTGACTCTAGGCTTAAGGTCGTCAATGCCTGAAGACTGGCACCTTAGTTTGTCATGTGGGAGTGAGACAGCCAGACAGGTGTCTGTTTTGTTTTTTAGTTTTGATACAGGGCGTGTACACTCACCAGAGAAAGAGAGGGAAAGTGAGAAATCACCCCTAGGGGGAAATGGCCATGCTATAATCTCCTTCCTTCATTGTCCTCTTGGGATTCCGGTACACACACACACACACACACACACACACACATACATCCCCGGGGTGTTTTCTAAGCCACCTGGGACAGGACTCAAACCATGTAGTCGGCCAGTTCAGATCTAGTCAGTCATCTCAAACACCACACCACTGACTGGCCTTCCCTGGCGATTGCGTTCTGGAGCCCATAGGGGGGCTCTGACCTGTGGGGGAATGTATGATTACGGTGTACATCTGTTACTGTAGGTGCTGCCTATGTCAGCACTGACTTTTGAGAGGAAAACTGTGGCCTCTTTCTCCACTGGTCTCCCTCCCTTCGCTGCCTTCTCCACACAGCATCAAGTAATCTTCTGAAGAGACAGGAATCAGACTATGCCAGTTTGTTCAAAATCTTCTGTGGGCTTCTACAGCATTTAAAATGAAATCTAACAGGCCTGCAAGATAAGGCCCCTTTTGGCTAAGTTTCTTCTCCCTTTCCTCATTATGATGCAGCCTCCTGGCTTTTTTCTCAGTTCATCAGTTCTACCAAGCTCTTTCCCACCCCAAGGGCTTCACCCTTGTTCCTAGAGTGGTCTTTTTTCAACTCTTCCTCAAGCTGGGCCCATCTCATCTATCACATGGCAACTCACAGTTCCCCTCCCTAACGTCCAGTAGAAAGTAGATACTCCAATTTAACCTCTATTTAATCATTTTGCTTATTTCTTTCGTGGTGCCAGTTATAAGCTCTACTTACTGTGTTTGCTGGCTTGTGTATGTTATCCTCTCAACCACCCACCTGGGCGGGACTACTCGAATCCAGGAATTCTTCCCACCTCTAGCTCCTAGCACACCACATGGTGCACTCAGTAGGCTTCATACTTACTGGTGGAAGGCATGTCAGGAGCTATCCAACATGGTCCCTGGACCTTGTAGTACAACTTTTTTTTTTCTTTTCTTTTTTTTTAGGTTTTTGCCATAGGGTACATGTGTTGGCCAGAGAGAAGCAGAGAGAAAGAGAGGAAAAGTGAAATGTCACCTCCCGGGGTGGGGGGGGGGGGGGGGATGGCCACGCCGCAGTCTTTTCTCCATTTTCCTCGAGCAATTCTGGGCATGTACATGGGCCAATGTGATTTTCAAGCTTCCATGTCCAAGGTTCGAACTGTAGTCCGCCATATGCGAGTCCATCGCCACCTGCTGGCCCTGTTACCTTTCTTTTCTTACATGTCAAGGGAACCCAAAGCCCAGTGAATCACTGAAGCTGCACCTCTGACCCAGTCCAGCTCAGCGCCCAACCATGCAGTCTACTATAGAATTTCGATTGGCCCCAGGTGGCAAAATGAGTTGAAATGCAGAGCTAGCAACAGTTTACCTTCATAAATTTGGCTCCCTGTTGTTCCTAGTATTAACTCTGGTTTCAGGCACTTCCACTTCAATTAAGACTTGGCACATTTCAAAATACCTCTGAACAGCAGGACACTGATTGAATTTGAGGTACTGGGAAGCCAAATGGAAAATATAGTAGTAAAACCACTGGTCCTTTCATGTTGTAGTTAAAAGCTTGAATAAACAACTATTACACCTCTTCTAACATTCCATTCTAGTCCAAATTAATCTGGAATAAGTATAGTAAGTTACACTGTTTTTAACCTGCCCCATTAGACATGTCCATCTGGTCTATAGTGCCTTTGATGTGAGGTTCCAGTTTGTCTTTCAGCAGCTCTATTCATACATAACATGGGTCAAATTTGTAACATTTGTAAATGTTAAAAATATGTTTCAGTGGGGCTGGCAGGTGGTGTAGTGGTTAAGGGTGCTGGACTCCCACATGGTCGATTGTGGTTTGAATCCTGGACCCGGTGACTTGCTTTCTCACTTTCTCTCTCTTCCTCTATCCCTCTCTGGTCAAATTAAAATAATTAAATAAAAAGTTAAATAAAATAATTCTTTTAAAAATGTGTTTGAGTTATTCAAATGGTTGCTTACTTACATGCATTTTCAAATATAAAACCTCTGAACAAATATGTAATTACATATCTTAAATGTTCCTTTGATCATATGAAGTTTGGTATACTCATTCAATGAAATACTGCCCAGTTATTTAAAAAGAATGTGAAAAGTCAATATGCATTAATATGGAAACACGCCCAAGATTATTGTTAGGTGAAAACAGCAAGCTGCAGAGCATTAAGTACATCTGTCCATGTGCATATGTGTGTACATGTATTTTCGGAATACGTGGGATATTTCTATGTCATCTCTGGAAGTAGGATGGCTCTCATGGTAGTCACTAACATATGTGAGGGGCTTGTTCTCTAGGTGCGCGTGTGTGTGTGCCCAAGATTGTGAGAGAATGGATTATGACGTGGCCATGTTCCCTAGGGGGTGATTTCTCGCTTTCTGTCTCTCTGTCTCTGTCTTTCTGGCAAGTGCACACGCCCTATAGCAGTAAAAAAACCTCTCGGAAAAAAAAAACAAAGCCACACACAAGATTTTGTATGTTCAGCCCTTCCTTATGAGCATCCTTCACCAAAGCTATGCTAATGCTTCCACAGTACCAGAATTCAATGCCATTCTAGCCTAAACATGGAAATGACCCATAATGCATCTCCCCATTTAACCACAAGGCTTTAAGGATGGGGCCTATGTTTGACTTCTGTGGTTACCCAGAGTCTCGCTGCATGTCTGGCATGCCACACATGTTCAGTGCAGGTATGTCCCTCTGTCCAGCAGTTGTGTCCTCAGCCTCCAGGTGGCTTCTTTCTTGTGACATGGCCAGGTGCCCATTGTGCAGACTCATTACATAAGTGCCATTTATCCAAGGCTTATCTGCAAGAAGCTGTAATTGAAAGAGCTTCCAGGATGGAAAAATCACTTCTAGAATTTAATTTCCAAGCTTGCAGCCTGGATCGTTCAAGCTGATTACAGGAAACGGTTGGGGTGTTGATGCTCCCTGTGTTGAATCCAGATGGGTGTGTTTACTAGGCTGAGAAATGTTAATGCTGTCTTTGGCCCCAGAAATGTCTGGCATTCACTTGGGAGGAAAAGAGAAACATAGGATAGTACATCCAACTAAATTCAAATGTATTTCTCCTAAAGAGTTTTATTTTGTTTTGTTTGTTTTAAAAAAGACAAGGTAGGGAAAAGGTCTGCCAGTCTAACCCAGAGTTGTTGGGGTTACCTTTGAAGGTCAGAAGATAATATGCTACTATCACTGATTTTAAAAGTTCAGAAGAATTTGGAGCAGTCAGTCTTCAGTGCCATCACCAGGATGACTGAATGACGACGGGCCTGGACACTGGCAGAGGTGCATGCCCAGGGGAGAAGGCGTGGAGGCCTACCTGCTCTCCTCTAAAGGCTGTGTGTAAGCATGTGCATGAGTCCAGGTGACAAGAAGAATAACAGCTTGCACATTTACTGAGCCCTGGCTTTTTGCCAAGTATCATGCTAAAAACTTTACATTCTTTATGTCATTTGATCTAATAACTCTTTGAGATAGCCATCACCATTATTAACCTTATTTACAGTTCAAGAACTGAACCTAAGATTCAAAGAATGACTTGTCTGGAGCCAGCATGTGGCATGGTGGTTAAGGCACTAGATTCCTATGTGGTCGACCATGGTTCAAGTCCCAGTGCTTTTTTCCCCCTTTTTCTCTCTCTTTCTCTTCTGGTCAAATTTAAAAAATAATAACAACAGGGACCAGAAGTTAGCGTAATGGCTATGTCGCTGAATTCCCATGTAGTCGACCATGGATTCAAGTCCTGGACCTGGTGGCTTAAACTCACACAGGGCACGTGGGTGTGCGTGCCCAAGATCCCAAGAGGAGAATGGAGAAGGGATTGTGGTGTGGCCATCCCCCGCGGGGGGGGGGGGGGGAGTGATTTCTTGCTTTCTGTCTCTCTGGGGAGCGCATACACCCTGTAGCAAAAACCTCTCCAAAAAAAAAAAAATAATAATCATAACAACAAATAGAATTAAATAAATAATTCTTTAAGAAAAAGATCTTGAGATCTAATTTTCTATTTATAGAAGAGGAAACAAGCCCTGCCAACTGTAGGTGAACTGGTCCAAAGTTGCACAGTAGAAACGTACCTGACCACGACAAGAATCCTAACCTCAGTATTAGCCATGAGAGTACTGCAAACTGAAGATTCACAAGAGCAAGGCGCCGCCACATGTGGTGCTTACTCCTCTCTCTAGACATTTTTCTCTAACATTTTAAAATTAAAATTTAATTCCTATACCATACAATTAATCCTGTTAAAGTGCACGGCTCCGTGAATTTTGGTATACTCACTGAGTGCTGCAACCATTAACACTGTCTAAAGCCAAAACATTTCCATTACCCCCAAAAGAAATCCCCAGCCTATTAGCAGCCACCTTTCCTAAACACCACATGCATAAACCAGCCCTGGGCAAACACTAACCCATTTTCTGTCTCTATGGACTTGGCTACTCTGGATATTTCATATAAAAGGAATCATGGATAGTCTTTCTGAACTGACTTTTCTCACAGAGCACCATGTTTTCAAGGTTCATGCATGGTGTAGTTTGGTCAGTATTATCAGTACTTCAGTCTTCTTTACTGCAGTATAATACTCCATTGCATGGATATACCACATTTCCTTTACCCATTTGGCAACAGATGGATATTTAGGATGTTTACACCTTTTGACAACTGTGAGTAATGTTGTAGTAAGAATGCTTATTATTTATTATATTTGATTTTTATCTTAATATTTGATACAAACATTGATATAGAAACCTCTTGGGGCTGGCAGATGGCGTGGTGATTAAGGGCACTAGACTCCCATATGGCCAACTACGGTTTGAGTCCCAGAACTGGCAGCTTGCTTTCTTACTTACCCTCTCTCTCACTCTGTCCCTGTCCCTCTCTGGTCAAATTAAAATAAATAATAAAGTTAAGTAAAAAATAATTCTTAAAAAAAAAAGAAAGAAAACCTCTTTACGACACTAAAATCTTAAGAATCTTCAAAATTAAAAGAGTTTCCCTCCAAATAAAGATTTTAATTCTCTTTGGTATGTACTTTATAGTAGAATTGCTGGGTCACATAGGCCAAAAAGTCTATGTTAAACTTTTTAAGAAACTGTCAAACATTGACATTTTAGAATGAAGAATTCCATCAGGATCAGCCTCAGATAAGCTTAACAGAAGTTACTGGTCTCCACAAGTCAACTATGCAGGCTACCAGGGACAATAATGACACTTAAATTGGGAGTGACGACCAAAACAAAAACAAAACAGATTCCAAAAGAAGGGTTTTAATCCCTCAAATAAGGAAACACACTTAAATTTAGTCACTACTTCCTGTTTTCAACCTAAAATTTAGACAGGGCATTCTGAACTTCAATACATACACTATTATAAAAGTGGAATGAAATAGTAAGTAAGAATCAGATAACCCCCTTTCTTTAATAACTTTCTTGGGACCAGCATTTAGTGTAATGGCTATGTTGCTGGACTCCCATATAGTTGACCGTGGTTCGAGTCCTGAACCCAATGGCTTAAACTCACGCCGGGTGCGTGTGCGTGCATGCCCAAGATCCTGAGAGGAGAATGAAGGAGAAGGGATTGCGGCGTGGCCATCCCCCCTGGGGTGATTTCTCGCTTTCTGTCTCTCTGTCTCTCTGTCTTTCTGGCGAGTGCACGCACCCTATAGCAAAAACCTCTCCAAAAAAAAAAAAAAAAAAACTTTCTTGTGAATTACCTCTTTCAGAAATGGTAAAGGGAACACATAATCAACTCTCAGGATCAGAACACAACAAATTATCTCAAAGATATCTAGACATGAATGCTGCTGAAAATCCAAGAATACCCACTGTTCCAAACACAGCTGAAAAATGTGCTTCCTAGTAACTAAGAAATTTAAAACAGTCTCATTCTATATCAAGACTTTCTACTAATACAGTGAACGTAAACATTATCAATTTATTTTAGGAACCTGACATGGGGACAGGCATCTTGTCAAAAGATGGTAGGAGGTAGCAGCTGGACTTTCTGAGGGGAGTCACAGAGTTTGTTGATTTCTTTTCACTCTGAAAATCCTTTTTATTCATTACTCGGGCTGCTGGGCAGAGCATTTTTCCTGATTACAACTGTAGAATGCAGCCCCAAGGCCAAGTAAGTAAGTTTCTTCTACAATTCCTCAAATTTCTTTTCTTCCTAATGTTTTATTTCGACTACAATTTGGTTGGCTGCGTGTAGATACACCCTATAGTTCCCACCTAATTTTTGAAACCTTATCTTTTTATTATGATCTCATCAACCTTTCACCAGTACCACGCTTCCCCTACCTAATTCTCCACAAGCTTTTTCTTTCTCCAGTCACTCAGCAAACATTTCCAGGGAAACAATAATATTAAGGCCAGTGTCAAACGCTAAGAATAAAAACGAGCACAGTCAAGGCTAGTGTAAATCATTCCACCAATCCATCCCTTCCCATGATGGTATCTCCAAGACTCAGTCCAACTACCTAGTTTTATTTTTTTTAAGAATTATTTTATTTACTTATTTTGACTAGAGAGGGACAGAGTGGGAGAGAGTGAGAGAGAGCAAAAGAGAGAGAAAGAGAGGAAAAGTGAGAAAGCAAGCTGCCAGGTTCAGGACTCAAACCTTGGTCGGCCATATGGGAATCCTGTGCTCTTAACCACCATGCCACCTGCTGGCCCCCAAACTATCTATTTGAGACTCCGATGAGTCTGAGATCTAGCTATCCTGACACTCCCCACCACCCCCGCAGACCCTCTGACAGCTATATCATACTCAAATTATATGATTTTTATTCGGATGCTGGATACAAACATTGATAGGAAAGTCTCTTGAGAACACTAGCATCTTAGGAATCTCCACCCCCCCATGAGAAAAACAAAAGAGTGAATTTATTTTCAAAGGTCTTCCAAACCTACAGATTAACTTTTTTTCTTCCAAACCTGCAGATTTTCTTTTTTCTTTTTTAATTTTTGGTAGAAAAGACACTTGTTAAAACCTGCCAATATGCACTATTTTTTGAATTACTCAAAATCTTTCCTAAATAGTTGCAGCTGCTTTGCATGCTTTTCTCTGCAAAAAGATGGAGCAACAGCCTATACTGGATGTTAGGCTAGCAGGCATACTTTTAAGTCAGCAGGAGCAGAAATGGCAAATGACTAGATAACGAAATGTTAGTAAGCAATCCCTCAAAAGCTGGACAGAAATACTACAGCAGGACACGCATCCGCTCCCCAACGTTTACAAGCTATCAGAGCAGCCTTCTCGAGTCCTTATCAGTTTCATGAATTTCAGAGGCACGAATATATATAACAAAGGCACAAATCAGGTGTGTGCGGAGATGATTCAAATATAAAAGTATTTCAGATCATAATATCAAGTTCCAAGATCAAAGCTCCAAATGCTATCATTACATAAAAGCACACACGTGTTTTCAATGGTTCAGTGCAGTGGTTCCCAGCCTGTGAATCTCAGAGATATTGTCAAAAGCTTATGGATTTAGAGGTCTACCAAATGTTTTCTGCATGCTGAAAACATGGTTTTCTCAGACTTCAAAGGCCTTGGACCCATGGTAGCCAACACTCGGTACCTTGGAGAATAAATAAAGCACAGGTCAGTTCATGAGACTGTGGCGGTGAAAAAAGTGGTAGGTACCAATCAGTGAGCTTGTGCACGTAAGGAAATTGATTAAAGTGACTTATAATAGGAAGGTCAACTCTTCCCACTACATTCTCAGTATGTACTATATATGGTCACCATAGATGACACGAAACCAAGTATGCTGTTGGGGGCCAAAAAGAGGGAGTACAATGTTTCAAAGTATCACTTAAAGAACAATGTCTGCGCAGGCTCCCTGGCTGCTCAGGAGGGGCCAGATCCCACACGATGACCAGTTTGAGTCCCTGGCCCGGTCAACTGGTTATATGCATGAGTGCTCAAGATCTGATGGGTTGGAAGACTAGAAGGAGGGGATGACATCATGACCAGATCCTAGGTAGGGTGCTCCTCTCTTTTTCACTCTCACATGTGTACACTCACACTCAATATTGTCATGAATTTAAAAACAAAATAAAGAACGATGGAGATGATCAGAGACCCTTGTCTTCAAATTAAGTCTACAAATAAAGGGGCTGGGTAACTTTGGGGCATCCCCTCTGGCTCCAACATTCCCAGGAGCTCCTTTAAAATTCTATGTTCCTAGGATCCTGTTTCTCAGGAGTACCCAGAGCCAGAGTTGATGCACTCATCAGTCCCCAAGTAAGCTTCCAGACTGGGTGCTCTTCTAGTAGCCAAGGGTTTATTTTATTCACTTGAGCATCCTTAGAATACCTGGTTCAGATGCTTTTTAATAAATACTCATCTAACGAATGTGAGGGCTAGGAAGGCCCTTCAGAGCAACGGTTGACTGATTTCTCTATGCCTAGAGCTCTATAGACATATTCCTCTTTAGGATGCTTCAGTCCGTACACTTCAGTCTATGAATGCTGGAAGTTGGGAACCAACAGTTTTCATTCCATAACATCTGCAGGGCTGGAGACCCGCCAATGCTTGGGAGAGGGGGCATTTTGAGATTTCTAGAGATAATAAATGGGGGTCTCACCGCAAACTACTTCTGCTTCAGAAGCCAGTTTAAATGTATACTGACAAACAGTATGATTCCCCTCTTATTAAAGGGTTAAGGACTAAAAAACAGTCATTGATTTAAGCAAAACATTTTTCCATGGCCACTGCAGACTGACTGACCCACGCTCAGTGCAGGCCTGCCAAGACAGAAGTTAAGTCCACAGAACAAACTTCATAAATGTATCCACTACCTCTTGGGGGGTCTCAGTTTCCCTATCAAACCATCTCATAGGCTACTTCCAGCTCTGTAGTACTGTGGTCTTTATTTAATTCATGGGAAGGAATTCAGTTCTCAAGAGAAAATCATTTGCAATTGTTTAAGGAAATAAAGTCCTAACAAATCACTGTTGAAATAACCACTGAAAGGTCAAGTCACCAAGATAACATAACCTGTTCACATTACTATACAAGTCACACCTGGAGCCCCAGACCATGAACTGTAAGAGCACATGGAAAAGCATGTCTGGATGATCTAGAAACTTCTAGGTTCCACATTGGACTTTATAAGCTAAGGTACTAATACTGCGGCAGTCCATGGTTCCATTCTTGATACTTGCTGTTTTCTTCGTCACTGTGTTTCAGAAACCAGGTTGCTTAAGCATTTACCTGGAAGCTAAGCAGGTGGTGTGGTGGTTAAGGGCACTGGACTCCCACATGGCCAACCATGGTTTAAGCCCCGGACCTAGCAACTTGCTTTCTCACTTTTCCTTTCTCTCTCTTCCTCTCTCTCTCCCTCTGTCCCTCCCTGGTCAAATTAAAATAAATAAAAAAGTTAAATAAAATAATTCTTTAAAGAAAATAAAAACATTTACCAGTTCCAAATATTGCAGCTACATTGACTATACAACTCTATGGGTAAGTAATCTTATTATCCTAACCACTAATGCCCAAATAACTAACTTTTACTATATTCACCCAGAGCAAGACTGCTCCCCCATCCTTGCCTGGCTTAAAGCTTTACCAGAGGACCCTGCCACTCAAGGCTCCAGTTTGAAACACTGCCCTGGAAAGGGAGGTGACCCATCCCAGTGCGTCTAGAATGAAAAATAACCCTGGAGGCCTATGGGCTCGTCAGCTCAGCTGAGCGGAACAGTGTTGAGGCCCTCCTACCTCCCACTAGACTTCGGTTGCCTATTCTTGCCAAAGATCTGGCTCTCACATTATGAGTGTCAATACGCAGGGGGCAAGACCTGAAATAATTTATAAAGCACTCCATGAGCTCTCTGATTTTATCAAGGGAGACATAAGACTTGAGTGAGTGAGTGAGTACACCTCCAGGAAGCAAGCCATTCACTTCTTTAGCCCCAGGAGAGGATTTCCATAGCTTTGTTGGCCTCAGAAAGTTAAAAGGGGACCTAGGGCACAGAAGGATTAAATGACTTATCCAAGGTCATCAAATACAGTCCAGGAATCAGTCTCATGGCTCTTAGTCCACTAAACTATATGCCATAATAATAAACCCATAAATCTGATCCCAAAACACCTATCCTGCACTATTGGGACATTTCTGTACAACCTGGGCATTAAAACACTCCCTAGGTTGACGATCTTTGATCACTGGACACAAACCCCTAATTCATACTTTAGCCTACCTCACTGTAACCAGTTTAAAAACAAAATGCACCAATAAAGAAAGAATGCTGCTTTGCTGCTTTGCTGCTTTTGTGGCTCCCTGGGAAGAGATTCAAAAAGAATAAAAAATTCACTTTATTGGTCATATTGAAAACAGAAACATTGACCAGCCCTGGAAGAAGACAGTTACATTTTCTATGTTCAGCTCTCATGCAGAAACAACATGTGGAGGGAGGCAGATATTTGGGAGGTGGTCCACAAAATTCCTTCTGGGGTGTGGGTTCTGCCTCTTAGTGTACCTGCATGTGTAGGCAGGGTAGTGATAAGTGATGTTCATAATGACGACCCTGAGTGCCATTACAATCAGACTCAGCTCTATTCTGTGTGACTCTCCTCAGATTTATTTGAGAAGTGCTCTCCCAACATGATGGGTAGCCTGCTTCACCTGATCAATTTCAGATCAATTTCACGGTGCCTCATTCCTTAACATAGGCTGTTATATCTACCAAAGAATATAAAATTCTCTTAGCCATATTTTTTTTCTAAGCAAAACTATTTTAAATCATTTTTAATTGGTAAGTTCTTTTTGTGAGTTTGATGTTTCCTGTGCTTAGGGTGACCATAAATTATAGTCTGAACCAGGACACACAGGAGGGGAGAAGGAGGTGCTATTAACAATTAGGCTGGGACAACAGGTGTGAACCTGGACTGTGCTGGGCAAATCGGAACAATGAGCCCCTCCCTTACCTACGATATTTGAAGAAAAGTATCTATTTGCTAAGATTCTTTTGGATAAAAGAGTTTTAAAAAAAAAGTGTACCTGTTAAGTTGCATGCGGTCTATATCTTCTGTCAATCATCTTTAAATAGTACTGGAGCTAAACTGGACTTTCGTTTTTTTCTTTTTTTCCTGGCATGATATGAAGCCTTAATTTCATCACAATGATCTAGACAGCCAATCTATGCCCCTCAATAAGGATGCAGGACTCCCAGAACAAGATAACCCAGGGGCTGCAACACATTTCACTTACACAGGTCCACAGCACACTTCATTCTGTCCCAAATGTCCACACTGCCCGTAGAACTCATTGGATCCACCACACTCAAGTCTAAGGGAACATTTTCAATTCATAAAAAGCACTGTTGAGGGGCCAGCAGGTGGCGTATTGGTTAAAGGCACTGGATTCTGACATGACTGACTGTGGTTTGAGTCCTGGACTTGGCAGCTCGCTTTCTCATTTTCCCTTTCTCTGTCTGTCTGGTAAAATAGAAAATAATAACAAGTGAAATGAAATAAATAAGTAACTCTTTTTAAAAAAGGCATTGTTGATAAAATTAACCACCTTTCTACCTGTTTTATACTCTCATGACATGTCATCAAAACTTTGTTGACTCATTTAGAATTTTACTCTTTTACATCTTGGGATCTTGGGCACACACACACACACACCCAGTGTGAGCTTTAAGCCACCAGGTCTGGGACTCAAACTGTGGTGAACTACCTGGGTGTCCACCAATGTAACCATTATGCCATCTGCTGGTCCCCCGTCTTTTAAGATTTTTAAGAGCATGGTAATTTGAGGGCCATCAGGTGTTATGGTGCTTAAGGTGCTGGACTCTCACATGGCCGACCATGGTTTAGACTCAGATCTGGCACTTTGTTTCTCTCTCTCTCTCTCTCTCGTGAGCGCACATGCCTGTAGCAAATTTAAAAATAATGATGGGGACCAGTAGATGGCATATTGATTGTGCTGCTGGACTCCCACATGGCCAGCCATAGTTCGAGTCCCAGACCCGGAGGCTTGAAACACTGTGTGCATATGTGTGCTTGCCTAAAATTCCAAGAGGAGAATGGAGGAGAAGGTACTGCAGCATAGCCATCCCCCTGGAGGGGGGGGGGGGGGTGATTTCTCGCTGTCTCTTTGGTGAGTGCGCGTGCCCTATAGCAAAAATCTCTCTAAAAATAATGATGATGATGGTAAATAAAATTAAGTAATTTCTTTTTTTAAGAAATGAGCATGGTTATTTTATCATCTAAGAGCACAGGGAGGAAATAACTGCAATATACTATTGGGTCAGTGATGTTATTTTTACACTTTGACATGGCTTCTTAGTTTTGTTCACATATCCAAGTATAGAGCCTACCTTGAACATAGTAATCACAGTAGATGTCATAAATCACAGTACCTCATGATAGATACACAAAACCAGGACATTGATTTTATTCTACTTAGAATAATTTTATATAACATGAAACCACCTCCTTGAATGCCCCATCCGAAAGCAAGGAACACAACTAATGTAATCCGTGTCACTGCTGTGTGCTTACTTTAAAGCCTGTTACTGCATTCCCTCCTGCAATCAAGCACCTTTTAAAAACTAGTGTATCAGTTACATTTGCCTCCTCGGAGAGAGGTTATGACCCTTCTATACACTGCGGGGCTTTTGACTCAAGATATATGTATATATATGTATATGTATACATACACACACACACACACATTTCTGTTGAGTTACAGTTCTCACAGAACTGTCATTTAGATGAGATAACTAGAATATGTCTTAAACGATATTGAACTTTTTCCAATTAGATAATGCAACCTAAGCAAAGAAACCTAATATAGTATTACGATGCATTTGATAAAGAGTGACATGAAAACCTAGTGAGGAATGTCAAAATATTTTTTAAATACTTCGCTCTCATGGTGAATTATAATGCAGCTATTCCATCCATGGTGTTAGTCTCTTGAAAACGAATTTAAAGTGAATTAGAATACTACAGTATTTATAGAGCTTCCTTTCCAGAATAAATTAATTTTCTATGTATGATATGATCCTTAAAATGAGATTTCTTGAACAGAAGTAACTAGTAGGGATGCAATCCTGGGCGTTTAATTATCCCAAGAGACTAGGAGAAGCAAGAGGTTGAGAATTAGGGTTTAAATAAATAATTTCATCAGAAAATTGTTTAGTGACCTATGAAACATTGAAGCAAGGAATCTGAAATGAAGCACTCCCAGACTAGCTGTAACTAATATTACTATTAATAACCCACCATTCAGAAGGCAGATCAAATAATTAATACTCAACCTGATTAAAAAAAAAAGGCTAAATCACTTTCACACGATTGCTTTTAAAATGAGCAAGTTATGTCAACTAGTAGATTATTTAGTTAAAAATGAAAGTTGACAAGGTAGATTGAGTGGAGGTAGGTCAGCTATCTCAAGTCAATACATAGGAAAATAAAATTTCCAAGTCAAGTGTCTTCTTACCAAACTGTTTTGACAACAAAAACAGAAGAGCTCCTCAAAACCCACCCACATCACTCCAAAAATAAGTTTGTGCCCTGAGAACAGAAGATATGCAATCTGAGGTTTCTGTCCACATCAAGAATCAACAACAGCAAAATTTGTCCCCTAAATTTCTTGTAAGGTCAACAATCTGTTTTGTCTTTTAGCTGTTAACCCAAAACAAAACGTGGCTGGACGGAGGCAAAGGGGAGAACTATTTTGCAAGAGTTGGTTAAGACTACTGGGGTTATTTTATTTGAGGGAGAAAAGCAATTTTCTACAGAACTACTTGAAATAAGCAACAAGACATGGAACACTGGAAAATCTCATTATTTTGGCTAATCTGTATCAATTGACAGCTCCTATGCTAAAGTTCTTCAGGAATTTTATTTGTTTCTGAGATTGGAATTTTCTCGTATTTTCATTGTTGCATTGGGACAGTTCCACCACCTCTACTTTTTCAAACTGGGTCACATTTCTAGGCTTAGCTAAGAGATGTTTGAAATGTTCCAATTGTAATAAGCCTTTTCTCTCCTTAGATGTCCTTCTGTTTCCAGAAGACACTAACAGATTTAACTAATTTCCCTTCCAAGGTCTGAATGACAACTATCTCAATAACTATGTGAGGTCTTCAGAAAAAGTTCATGGAAAACATGTATTATGAAATAACTGCTGATGGATTTCATAGTGTTCTCTGTACATAAATAAACTCATACTTTAATTCCATTTCTACATGGACTTTTTGAAGTCCCCTCATATTTGAGGACCTAGTTCTATTATACATTCAGAAAAAAATCATATAACTGATAACCAAAAGAGATGATGTTCTTTTAAGACTGTAGCTGGGGGCGGGAGGGGGAGGAGTTTCCTCAAAGTAAAAAGGAAGTTTCAATTACTTTGTGAAGTGAAGCAGAAAAATTAAGTGAGATCCAAACAAACTTTATTAGCTATGACAAGCAATGCTTAATGCTTTTGTTTCACAAGTGCTCTGAAACCTCTGCTAAAATATTTGAAAAATTCATCAAACTATGGCATTCTGATTTAGTTGATGTGTACACACATATCCAGATCCATATGTGCAAAATTAGTCTTTCTTTTAAGCAAATTTCCGTTTAGTGTGTTTTATGAGCACCATTAAGAAATTAAGACCCAAATTGGTCCAGCTGGTGGAGTGGAGGTTAAGGTGCCTGCATCCTGCGTGCCCAATTGTACAGTTGAGTCTTGGACCTAGTGGCTTGAGAAATAGCTGGGTACATGCGTGTGCATGCCCAAATTCCAAGAAGAGGATGGAACTGGAGGGTGGATATTTACCCCAGTGGTGGTGGTGAGGGTGTGTGTGCACGTTTGCTAGCGCGTGCGCTCTCTCTCTCTCGCTCTCTCTCTCTCTCTCTCTCTCTCTCTCCAGTGAGCACACACACCTTATAGAAAGTTTTTAAAAAAGGAAAGACCGGGGCAGCCATCAGGAGGTGTGGTGGTTAAGGGCACTATACTCCCACATGGCTAACCATGGTTTGAATCCCAGACCTGGCAACTTGCTTTCTTGCTTTCTCTCTTTCTTCACTCTGTCCCTCTCTGGTCAAATTAAAATAAATAAAGTTAAATAATTCTTTTTTAAAAAAGAAAAGAAAAGAAAAGAAAAGAAAAGACCAAACCTTCTTCCTCTTCAAATATAAATTTAATTGGAACTATGGGAAAGTTAAAAATTGTTAACTTAAAGCCGACTTCAATTCTTGACTTCTATGCCCTTAAGACTAGTCTCAGTAGTGCCTTATTTTTTTTTCTTTTTGGAGAGGTGTTTTGTTTTGTTTTTTGCTATAGGGCAAGTGCACTCGCCAGAAAGACAGAGAGAGATAGAGAGGAAGAAAGAGAGAAATCACTGCACCCCCCGGGGGATTGCCATGCTGCAATCCCTTCTCCTCCATTCTTCTCTCTGGATCTTGGGCATACATGCACACGTGCCCAGCATGAGTTTAAGCCACCGGGTCCAGGACTTGACCCACAGTCGACTACATGGGAATCCAGCGACATAGCTATTACGCCATCTACTGGTCCCAATTTTTTTCTTTACTTGTGATAAGAGTGTGAGAGAAAGGGAGAGAGAGAAGCACTCTACACAGGGTCTGGTCATTCTGCAACCCCCTTTTTCTCTAGTCCTCCAACCCATCAATAACCCTCTTTTTCTCTAGTCCTCCAACCCATCAACTTCTGGGCACTTGTGCTCATGTCTTGTGTGTTTTGGGCTGATTGGACTAAGGACTTGAACCATGACTGTCACATGGGACCCAGTTTCTCTTGAGCAGTGTGCTACCGCTTCACCACGGAACTGGCCTCACTCAATAGAGCTCTTCTCTGAGCTTGTCGTAAATAGTGGAACAAACAAGATAGAGTATAAGTACAAATTGCTAAGAAGCAATTTGTCCTCTGTTATATTCATAAGGCAAATATACAACCCTTTGATTCCTGGTATTCATTATTTTAAATTGCTTTCCATTTCAGGACTAAAAACGCACATGCACATATATTACCACAGACATTTTTTTGCTCTACTCAAATCACTGTTGTCTTTCTGAGGGGAAATCACCAGCCCCCTCTGCTCTAGTGCTAAAATATGTTCAGATTTTAGAATCTAGGCAGACGCCATCAAATAAAAGCCTGCAGCCATCATTTCTAAATATAAATAAAGCCATTTTTATACACAAAATTTGTCCTCAATGAGTAAACCATTTCTTTGACAGAAGAAAAAAAAAAAAACTTGGGTTGATTTCTCTTTTTCCAAATTGGTTAATATAAATATAACAAACTTTAGGCCATTATACCAGTCACAATGTTTCTCATAGGAAGAGGCAATTAACTCACCCAGAAGAACTGAGGCCCTAAGACAAACAATTTACTTTCCAGGACATTCTAAAAGTCATTCTAAAATCAAGCCGAGGGCTACAGGTGATTTCACAGGCATGCATATTGCTACAATCTTAAATGAATGCATTCATTCTTTCAACACCTAGCCAAGTTCCTCTACCCAGACCCTGGGACGACAGTTTGCAAGAGGTTATATAAAACCCAAATTTGTCTTTTAAATTTTAAAAAGTCTTTGTGTTTTGTAAGAGCTCCCATGGCTATAAATTAAAGGTAATCATAACATGCTAGTGTTCATTTTCTAGGAAAAAAACACCCTGACCCACTCTGAAGCTTAACACTTGGGGCCTTTTCTCCAGTCATCTATACCCACTTGTGATCAAGGGCCCACAGAGCCAGCCAGCTTCAAGGTTACTCTCAAGCACACAATCTTCAGATGTTCACAGAAAAACACCAAAAATGCAGTCCCTCATTCAATAAGAATATCTACTTACCTACTCCTTCAGAGTTCTTCCCGCATCTTACATTGTCTGGAAATAATTAAAAGTCAACCGAGATACATGGCATAAAAGGGAATGTGGCCTCTGTTTCTCTCTCTCACACACACATCCTCCAAAAATTGCTTTGAAAAGTAAATTGTAAGTTTTCCTAAATTTTAAAATTCAGTAAAAGAGTTTTAACTCCATTGCCACATTTTAGAGATAAACGGCTATGGTCTCTATCTACTAATAAAAAAACTGCTATCCCTTCATCTTTCCAGAGGAAGATTGCATTATTTAAAAATTCTAGTTACTGACCCTTATGTTCACAAAGATACACTCACTGTATGTCCTAAAACATTCCTCCAGCCCTGTCATTTACAATACTTACGAGCTTCTCAGATACAGATTCTATTTCTACAAAAACAGGTTTTTACTTAAAAGGCAGACACACAGTTACCTATCACTTATCTTCCTAAAAAGGAGTTTGACTTCTGAATTTTAAAAAACCTTTAAGAGGGACCAGCTGGACTCCCACGTGGTCAGCCGCAGTTTGAGTCCAGGACCTAGCAGCTTGAAACATACGCTGGGTGCACTTGTGTCCTGTCCCCAAGATCCCAAGAGGAGAATGGAGGAAAAAGGATTGTGGTGTGGCCATCCCCCCTGGGGAGAAGGGTGTGATTTCTTGCTTTCTGTCTCTCTGGTGAGTGCACATGCCCTATAGCAAAAATATCTCTCTAAAAATTTTAAATAAAAAATAAAACCTTTAAGAAGAATTAGCAGTGAACACTGGCTCTGTGCCACAGCTCGAAGCCAGATCCCACATGGCAAATGCAGTTCAAATCCTTACTCCTGGTCAGCCTGAAACACGCTGGGCACATGCATGAGTGCCCAGGATCCTACGGACTGACTGGAGGACTACAGGAATGGTGACTACACCATAACCAGACCCTGTGGGTGGTGTCTCTCTCTCCCTCTCTCTCTTGTATACAAGAATGAGTTCTATCATGAATGAAGAAAAAAGAAAAAAATTTAAAACTACCTTTAAAAAAAGAATTGGGCTGGGACCAGGAGATGGCGTAATGGCTATGTCGCTGGACTCCCATGTAGTCGACTGTGGTTCAAGTTCCAGATCCAGTGGCTTAAAACTCACGCCAGGCGCATGTGTGTGCATCCCCAAGATCCCAAGAGGAGAATGGAGAAGGGATTGCAGCATGGCCATCCCTCCCAGGGGGTGAATTCTCACTTTCTGTCTGTCTCTGTCTGTCTGTCTGTCTGGCAAGTGCATGTGCCCTATAGCAAAAACATCTCTAAAATAAATAAATAAATAAATAAATAAATAAATAAATGTGTCTAATCCATCCTCCCTCTTTGCATTTTCTATTTACATTAAATGGGTTAATCCACATGATATGTTTCAAATAGGAGCACCGTGAGTGCTCAGTAAATGTTATCTAATGCTAGTAAAATAATAATTAATAACAATTACCAATGTGCCTGTAGTAATACTATTGAATATAGATTAAATACTTATAAGTAGTAGAGTTTATATCATAATTAAAAAAAATTTAAACCTTACAAGAAAATGAGGTGATTTTTTTTTAAAGGTTTCAAGTCCTGCCAGATTTTAAAAAATTAAAGACATATGGTTCAAGAATCAGTTTACCAGTTCCTTTTAAAACTGCACCCCTGAAGTTTGAGGGACCAACAGATTTCCATTAGTAAAGCAATTAGCGAGTTGATGAAATCATGTTAGTCTCTTTTTTTTAATGGAAAAAAATATCAATATTGACTGAGTAAAAGAAAAATATTAAGAAAGGAAGGAAAGAGAAAGATATGAGGAAGGCTACATCAAGGTTACAGTAAATTGTTTTAAAAAGTACATGAGCATAAAGCCAACTGCTTGAGTGGGTAGAGTTCAATATAACTAAGAAAACTAAGTTATGCGGTATTTCAACAAATCTTCAGCATTTTACATGTACTAAGAGTAAAATGCCCTGGCTGGCTGGCTGTCTTTCTCTCATTCTCTCTCTCTCTCTCTCTCTCTCTCTCTCTCTCTCTCTTTCTTTCTTTCTTTCTTTCTTTCTTGAGAGGTTTTTGCTATGGGGCACGTACACTCACCAGAAAAACAGAGACAGAGAGACAGAAAGCGAGAAATCACCCCCCAAGGGAAGATGGCCACGCCGCAATCCCTTCTCCTCCATTCTCCTCTCGGCATCTTGGGCATGCACGCACACGTGCCCGGCGTGAGTTTAAGCCACCAGGTCCGGGACTCGAACCACAATCAACTACATGGGAGTCCAGCAACATAGCCATTATGCTAACTGCTGGTCCCCTGGCATTCTTTCTTAATCATATTAATGATCAAACTTTTCCTTCATCTCAAAAAATTACTATTACAATGGAAATACTTTAAGTATAAATTAATGGTCCCTTGGGACTATACTTCCTTCACCAATAGCAAATACTATTAAATATCTTTAAAATATTGTAAAAATTCAAGGTCTGATATCACTCTCTGATCACACATCTAGAAACTATGGAAAATGATACAACAGAAATCCCTTTATAATCAATTTTTTTTAGGAAAAATACTTAATATTTGAGGCAATTTATCTTTGGCAAAAAGTAGGATCTAAATCTAATATTACTTAAATGTCACCCCAGGAATCCATAAAGCATTGGCATGACACTCAAGCATATAGCACAGACTCAAAGACATTTCTGAAATTAGTAACTGTGCCAAATGCCACCATTTCCCTTTATTCTCACTGATTAGCTTGCATTCTCCTCACATTAAAAACACATCTCTGGGACCAGCAGTTAGCATAATGGCTATGTCGCTGAACTCCCATGTAGTCAACTGTGGTTCGAGTCCTGGACCTGGTGGCTTAAACTCAAGCCGGGTGCATGTGCATGCGTGCCCAAGATCCCGAGAGAATGGAGGAGAAGGGGCGTGGCCACCCCCCAGGGATTGATTTCTGACTTTCTGTCTCTCTCTGTCTTTCTGGCAAGTGCACATGTCCTATAGCAAAAACCTCTCAAAAAGAAAACCAAAAACACATCTCCATTTTTTTTTCGTTGTTTTTCCTCTCTGAAAAATATGAGGATACAACAGCTGCTAGGACTTCAAGAAAGAAAACAAATATCCTGTCCTAATAGCAGAACTGCCATTAGTCTCCCATGTTAATATGGTTAATTACAGAAATGCCTTCTATAAATTTGACTAATTGGATGGAATATGGGCTGAATTATACAGTATTTTTAAAGAAATGCAAACTTAATCACTTTCCAAACACAAAGTGACCCCAGGAAGTATGGGTAACTAAAACAACTTAAGAGATCTACTTTAATAAATGGAGATGTTTATGTAGTTAACACAATGATCATGATTAAAATGGTTGATCCTGAGGTGCTTAGGGATAGTCTCTTCCCCTATGTAGGTTTTACACACCCTTAATATCATATTTACATCACTCATTTGCTTAACAAACCCATTCATTACAGACCCAGCTGAGAGAAACGTGCTTATCCCCAGAATCTCATTGTATCTTATTTGTAGTTTCAGCTTAGAAACTACAAAGAAAACCTCAGGGCTCCAAGAGAAACACTAAGACATTACTGGTAGAAATGGCAAATGTTGTGTCTGTTTTGAAAATACAGACAGGGCTGGCAGGTGGCGTGGTGGTTAAGGGTGCTGGACTCCCACATGGCCGACCACGGTTTGAGTCCCAGACCTAGGGGCTTGCCTTCTCTCTCTCTCTTCCTCTCTTTCTCTCTTCCTCTCTGGTCAAATTAAAATAAATAAATTTTCAAAAAATTTTAAATATAACCTCTCCAAAAATTTTTTTAAATATGCCAGATTATTTTTAAAAATAAATAAAAATTAAAAAATAAAAACAGAGACAATCACTCCCCTAAACTTAAAGCTAAATTTCAAGAAGTAGGGATTGGTTTTTGCCCTATTACAAACTCAACGCAGCTTAGCCCACACCTTGGGCACTTCGCAGCATATGGAGCATTTGAACTATTAGATGACAAGAAACAAAATGATTACTTCTACTCTTAACTGGGCAACTTTCCCTTATAATAGCAAGCTATGCTATTTAAAATAGGGCAGGTTTGGGCCAGCAGGTGGATTAGAGGTTGGAACAACT
Organism: Tupaia tana; assembly: GCA_026018925.1. Lineage (NCBI taxonomy): Eukaryota > Metazoa > Chordata > Mammalia > Scandentia > Tupaiidae > Tupaia > Tupaia tana. The sequence goes on from JAKSZU010000010.1 coordinate 30,395,081, forward strand.
GGATCCCACATGGCCAACTGCACAGTTCGAGACTGGACCAATGGCTTGGAAAACCATGCTGGTGCATGTGCGTACATGCCTAAAATCTTGAAAAGAAAATGGAAGAGAAGGAACTGTAGTATAGCCATCCCCTATGGGGGGCAATTTCTCACCTTCCCTCTCTCCCTGGTGAGTGCACACACACTCTATGGCGAAACTTAAAAAAAAAAAAAGTGGGCCAGCCACCATGGTGCAGTGGTAGTACAGTACTCCATGATGCTGAGGCCACATGGGGAACCAGGTCTATACACTGAGGTCTCCCTGTATGCGCTGAGGGTACTTGTGTGCCTATAAACCAGACTGGCTAAGGCTGGACATCGAATCACAGTATGAAGATCTTGTCAAGGATCTTGTCTTTGACTCCCTAAAAATAAAGTATGGCCTATACCATATTCTCCATATGTAAAATAATTTTTTGTTTATTTTTAATGTTTTTGTAGGGGACATGGGCTCACTGAAGAGAAAGAGAAAGGGAAAGTGATCAATCACGCTCCCAGGGGGGTAGCCATATCCAGTCCCTTCTCCATTGTCCTCTTGAGGTCCTGGGCCCACATACACAGGCGTCTGGTGTGATTTTTCAAGCCACCAAGTCCAGGACTCAAACGGCATAGTCAGCCATGTGGAATCCAGTGCCTTAACCTCCATGCCACTTGCTGGCCCCATAATATTCATATTTAAATTTATATTTTAATAGGATACGTCAGGGCCAGCAGGTGGCATGGTGGTTGGGGGCACTGGACTCCCACATGGCTGACCATGGTTCAACTTCCAGAACCAGTGGTTTGCTTTCTCGCTTTTCTTCTCTCTCTCACTCTCACTCTCATCTGTCCCTTTCTGGTCAAATTAAAATAAATAAATAAATAAAATTAAATAAACTAATTCTTTTTTTTTTTTTTTTAAAGAATTAGTTTGTGGAGAGCCACATGCACCAAAATGGCTGAAATGACTTTCACAGGATGACCTCCAGACTTCCCTGTTCCAGGAGTAAACAATCCGCCCCTAGGCTTCCCAACCTAGGTAACATCCGCAATCAGCTTCTCAATCAGGTCCGCAACAGCAACCCGCCCCTAAGCTCCGCCCCCTGGTTAACACTCCCTGACAAAACAATCAATTACTAGTCCAAAATATATCCTTCATTTACATATTGAGCAGCAATTTACCACCCTACTGTGTATATAAAAATGTTCTCTGGCCCTCAATAAACGAGCAACTGTATACCATTCAGAGCTGTGACACTGTGTCGCTCCGGTGCTGTGACGCTGCGCCGGTTCCAGACCTCCGCTCTCTCACTCAGGTAGCCTGTTTAATTGTCCCGCAGGCCGGGACATTAGTTTATTTAATTTTATTCATTGCCATTATTATTATTTTTTTTTTTAAAAAGCTAACCAGAGAGAGACAGAGAAGGAAAGCGAAGAAGTGAGCTGCCAGGTCCAGAACTCAAACCATGGTCAGCCATGTGGGAGTCCAGCTGCCTTAACCACCACACCACCTGCTGGCCCCTAAATAAAATCATTCTTTAAAAAAATAAAAAAAGTAAAAAAAAAAAAAAAAAAAAAAAAAGCTCTTTTCCGGCTGGAACCATGGAGGGCTGGAACCATGGAGGGCATTCAAGAGAAGAAAAAGAAGATTCCTGCTGGGGCAGAAACCAAGAAAAAGGCTCCTGCTGCCACAGAAGCCACCAAGAAAAAGGTCCCTACTGTGCTAGAAACCCTTAAGAAAAAGCAGAGGAATTTTGCAGAGTTGAAGATCAAGCGCCTGAGAAAGAAGTTTGCTTAAAAGATGCTTCGAAAGGCAAGGAGGAAGCTTATCTATGAAAAAGCTAAGCACTACCATAAGGAATACAGACAGATGTACAGAACTGAGATTCGCATGGCCAGGATGGCAAGAAAAGCTGGCAACTTCCATGTACCTGCAGAACCCAAATTGGTGTTTGTCATCAGGATCAGAGGTATCAATGGAGTGAACCCAAAGGTTCGAAAGGTGTTGCAGCTTCTTCGTCTTCGCCAGATCTTCAATGGCACCTTTGTTAAACTCAGTAGCGCCTCAATTAACATGCTGAAAATTGTGGAACCATATATTGCATGGGGGTACACGAGCCTTAAGTCAGTAAATGAACTGATCTACAAACGTGGTTATAGCAAAATCAATAAGAAGCGAATTGCTTTGACAGGTAACTCTTTGATTGTGCAATCTCTTGGTAAATTCGGCATCATCTGCATGGAGGACCCGATTCATGAAATCTACACTGTTGGAAAACACTTCAAAGAAGCAAATAACTTCCTGTGGCCCTTCAAATTACCTTCTCCATGTGGTGGAATGAAGAAAAAGACCACCCATTTTGTAGAAGGTGGAGATGCTGGCAACAGGGAAGACCAGATCAACAGACATATTAGAAGGATGAACTAACGTATCCACCATGATTATTTTTGTAATCTGGTCAGTAAATAAACAGTGGCTGTTTTCAGACTGAAAAAAAAAAAGGGGGGCACCTCATGGGCCAGCTCCATAATGCAGTGTTTCTGTTCTGCTTTGCTTTAGTATTTGCTATAGGGCACACACCAGAGAGAGGGGCTGAGAGAGACAAGAAAGTGAGAAATCACCTCCGAGGGAGATAGTAGCCATGTGCATTCGCTGCTCCTCCATTTTCCTCTCAGGATTTTGTGCATGCGTGTGCACACACACACACACGGTGTGATTTTTTTTGAGAGAGAAAGATTTTTGCTATAGGGCATGTGTACTTGCCAGAGACACAAAGAGAGACAGAGAGACAGAATCAGAAAGCAAGAAATCACCCCTCAGGGAGGCGGGTGGGAATGATCACACCACAATCCCTTCTCCATTCTCCATTCTCCTCTCAGGATTTTGGGCACACACACACACAAGCACCCAGTGTGAAGTTTTTTTGTTTTTTGTTTTTTTTTAAAAGAATTTATTTATTTGTTTGTTTAAATTTGACCAGAGGGGAATAGAGTGAGAGTGAGAGAGACAGAAAAAGTGAGAAAGTAAGACACAAGTTGCCAGGTCCAGGACTCAAACCATGTGGGAGTCCAGCATCCTTAACCACCAGGCCACTTGCTGGTCCCTCCCCTGCCCCCCCGTGTGAGTTTTAATCTACTAGGTCCAGGACTTGAATCACGGTTGACTATGTGGGAGTCCAGCAACATTAACTATTACTTCATCTGCTGGTCCCACACAGTGATTTTCAAGCTGCTGGGTCCAAGACTCAAATCAAGAAGTCAGCCATGTGAGATCCAGCACCTTAACCTCCATGCCACCTGCTGTACCCATAGTGCAGTGTTTAAAGCACTGTGCGTAGGTAGCCAGATCCCACATGCTAACCACAGTTTGAGCTGAATCCTTATCTTAGCAGCCTGAAAAACCCACGAGACAGATGTGTATTCATGGCCACCCAAAATCCTAGGGGGTGGAGAAATGGAAAAGGGACTACAGAGTGACCACACCACTTTTTGGCCTGTGCACTCGCTCTTATGTGCTTGCACGCACGCACTTGCTCTCTCACTCTCTTTCTCTCTCTAGTGCATATGCCCTCAGGCCATAAAAAATAGAGCACATAGTAATCTTCACATTTAAGCAAGACTTTTAAGCATCCAACTTATGCAATGCAGTCAATTCACTACATGAAGTGGAGAGCTTGGGGCACCAGCCTTTGTCCTGTGATGTAGTCTGCCCTTTGGAAAAGGAGGGGTCTGAATTAGAAGATGGCTGAAAACATTTGCTTATTACCAGGGAACACTGGAAATTCTGGCATCTCGAGACTACTTGTGTACCTTCTAAGTAAAATTTCCAGGCATGTGAGCTGGCAGATGTACATACTCTGGCCTTGGAGTTCCTCATTGGGACTTTGAATCTACAAACTAAGAAACAGAGCCCTATTTTATCCACAGTATTGATCTAAAATTCTGAAAAACCATGTTTTTAGAAATAGGGAAAACCCTGCTCTCTGAGCAGGCATATACGGCAGGGAATGCTCCTCCCCGTTCTTTTGTGACAGCTGCCAGAACACTGATCACTTGGGCTGCATTCGTTCACTGTCCTAATCCCCCTGGCCAGCCTGTGCACTTGCTCCTCATGACCAGGTCCTCTCCTCCTCAATGCAATCTGCAGGCTTGGTCACCATGAAGAAATGTTTGGAAGGGATACTAGCAGATGGCGTAATGGTTACATCACTGGACTCCCATGTAGTTGACCACGGTTCAAGTCACAGACCCGGAGACTTAAACGCACACCGGGCGCGTATGCATGTGTGACCAAGATCCTGAGAGGAGAACAGAGGAGAAGGAATTGCGGCATGGCCATCCCCCCTGGGGGATGATTTCTCACTTTCTGTCTCTTTCTGTCTCTCTGGCAAACTCATGCACCCTATAGCAAAAATCCCTTAAAAAAAGAAATGTATAGAAGGGAAGAAATCCTGTTACCAACGGACAGGTGCATTCCATCCCATACTTTGCTGAACCAGAGTTCTTTCATAATCCTTGCTGGGCCAGAGGGCTTCATTTTGACACATTCCCATTCAAAGGACCAGAATGTCTGTGGCCTCTATGGGAATGAGAGTGGACACTTACCTTTCACAAAAACCTGAAGGCTTTCATACTCAACATTCTGGTTCCTCTGCAGAGAGAGAACAGAAAACGACAGTGCAAAGTGACCTGAGTTAACTTTGCATTTTTCTAGTGCCCATGTAAGCCCTACCCCTGAAACAACGGCAAGGATGTGCCACCAGGAAAGTGCTCCATGTAAGCCACAATAATTGGACCCATCACCCCTGCACTGTTCGCCTCAGGACCACTGCCAGAAGCATGCATACTGGCCATTAACGTGGCAGGGAAGGTGGTTGTGATGCTGTACAAATCACTACTCAGTAGCCATATGGTGGCATATGTAAAGCACAATGCTATGTGGGGCAATGTCATGTAGGAAGGCCCTGGGTTCGACTTTAGGACCTCCCCGAGTATGCTATACACGTGTATCCATATGATCTGGGGCTAGCTGAGTGGCTGAGGCTTGTAGTAGATTTCTGGCATTGAGACCCTGTTGGGGGTACAGTCAGTCTCACTCATAGAAGAAATAAACAAGCAAACAAACAAAAAACCTACACAATACCCCTAGAAAATAAGATCCTCCTGGGTCTAAATGTTCCAGAAGACTATGTTTTGCCCCGACTGTCATTCCTCTAGCCCCAATTCAAGACCAACAGCCTCCCCGTCAAAGCAGTTACCACAATTGTGACTAAGTACGATTTTCAGTATTAACTGAAGCCGTTATCTGTCTTACCTGGTAGATTGTGAGCTCCCTAAATGTGAGGCCTGGCCTTTGTCTTTCCTGTTGACCACTTTGTCCCCAGTGCTGACCAATTATAAAGCACTCAGTAAATTTGCTGAATGAATGAATCTTTGCCTAGGCACCCCCTTTGTAACATGCGGTTCCAAATGTACAGTCTCCTACTCACAATCCTGCAGTTAACTATGCCCCCTGCCAGCTTCTTCCTAAGAGCATCCTATTCACAAGGTGTGCTCATTCACACATTTATTCCAACATGCTTGAGTGCCAGGCAATGTGTCAGACATAAATAGGTAAGTATATAAATTAAATGAAATTCCCCCCTTTTATGAGCAGTTTCCATATTTTTCTTTTCATTTATTTTTTTGTTTTTTGTCATAGGGTACATGCACTCACCAGAGACAGAGAAAGGGAAAATGAGAAGTCATTCCCCAGGTAGGATGGTCACATCACAATCCCTTCTCCTCTATTCTCCGCCCAGGATTTTGGGCACAAATGTACACGTGCCTGGCATGATTTTCAAGGAGCCAGGTCTGGAGCTTGAACCATGGCTGGTCATGTGGGAGTCTGGCACCTTAAACCACCATGCCACCTGCTGGCCCAGTTTTCATATTTCAATATTTCCAATGGAACTATTTCTTTTTGTAAGAATTATTTAATTTTATTTTAATTCATTTATTTTATTTATTCATTTATTCATTTATTTTAATTTGATCAGAGAGAGACACAGAGAAAGAGAGAGAGGAAAGTGAGAAAGGAAGCCACCAGGTCAAGGACTCAAACAGTCATTGGCCATGTGGGAGTGTCCAGCACCTTAACCACCACACCACCTGCTGTCCCCCCCAATGGAGCTATTTCTAAAATACATGGGGACTTCAAAAAGTTTGTGGAAAAAATGGGATTAAAGTATGAGTTTATTTGGGAGCAAAAAAAATGAGATTCATGTATAGTTCCATAATATTCATGTTCCATGATTTTTAAAAGGATTTTATTTATTGTATTTTACTTATTTATTTGCTTGTTTTCTATAGGATGTGTGTGATGGCCAGAGAGAGAGAGACAGAAAGAGAGAGTGAGAAATCATCCCCCCAGAGGGATGGCCATACCACAATCTCTTCTCCTCTCGGAATTTTGGGCATGCACACACATGACCCAGCATGTTTTTCAAGCCACTGCTCTGGGACCCCAACCGTGCGAGATCCAGATGCTTTAACCTTGGCATCCCCTGCTGGTCCTCCTTGAACTTTCTAAGATCACCTCCACCCCTATACTTTCCAAACTTTTAAATAAGAATACTAGAAACAGAATTTTTTTAATAATTATTTTATTATTTAATTTGGCCAGAGAGAAACAGAGACACACAGAGAGAGGGAAAGTGAGAAAGCAAGATGCCAGATCCGAGACTCGAACCATCATCAGTCATGGGGAAGTGCAGCACCTTAACCACCACACTACCTGCCAGCCCCAGAAACATAATTTTTAAAGACTGTCCTGAAATATACTAGTGCCCTCAGAGTTACATAGGAGCTACTGAGCATCTACCCCATCCTAAAAGGTCTCCAACTGCCAAGATCAGTAATTTCTGAGTCTGCTCTTCAGTTCTGGCTGCCCCAGCGTTTGCACACTGTCCTTTCTTCACAGATATCAAGCCTCACCTGCCTGGAAAACAATCCTTTCCTCTCCATCCCAACCAGCACCACTTGCTACTTCTAACCACACATGGACTAGGAAACCTGGATAGCCAAAGCATTTTATCATCTCACATACAAACCCCTATCTAACTTATTTGAATGTTATCTCCTCAATAGCGTAATTCCTGTTTTACACCTGTTGGAACCCCCAGCCCCTGACATACTGCTCTGAATGCAGGAGCTATTCAATGATGGCTGATGATAAATCTCTGAAGGCCTTTTCTCCAAGTAGAATGCATGGGCTTTATCTCAGCGGTTTCTATCATTTAGCTGTTCTGCTTACCTCCACATTCCCAGCTGTGTTCTGGAGGGTTGTGCCGGTCAGAAGCCCAGGGATTTACCGTACTTCTATTTCTTGATAAGATACTTGAAGAGGATAAACACATAACAAAGAGAACATTAAAGTAAAGGATAAAGAGATTTTTTTAAATTTTACCAATAAAGAGAAAGAAATATCACCTAGCACACTGACACTTAATTGATAAATGACAGCAAGGCTGGATTCCTTTCTAATTCTCTCCAAGTATTCACAATGTCCTTGTCTTATGTCTTTACCTGCAGCAAAGCATCACTGGTTGTGGTTTATATTTGTATCTTGACTTTAAAACATTTTCCCTGGGTGACCAGCAGGTGGCGTGGCGGTTAAGGCGCTAGACACTCCCACATAGTCGGCCACGGTTCAAGTCCCGGACCTGGTGGCTTGCTTTCGTTCTCTCTATCTCTATGTCTTCCTCTGGTCAAATGAAAATAAACGATGAATAAATAAAATAAATAAAAAAAAATTTTTCCCTAAGTTTAACAGACACTTCTATTAAATCCAAGTTAGCCAAAATTTTAAAAAGCATGCAGAGTCTAAGCTAAAACACTCACCTGAGTCACTACGTGATGAAATTTGTTGGAAAATTTAGAATCATAGACTCGCAGAGATCATCTAGGGGAGTGAGTCTCAACAGTGGTGGCTCCTTTGAACCACTGTGGACCTTTAATGAAATACCATGTCCTATCTTTGCCTCTAAAGTATGATTTAATTGGTCTGGGGTGGTGTCCAGGCATTAGTGGATCTTAAAAGCTCCCCAGGTGGTTCAACATGTAGCTAGGGCTGCGAATCACCAATCTAATTCAACACTATAACTCTCTTTCATGCTCCTTTTTCTAAGAAGGGAGAACCTCACCTTAAGTATCAACCAAGTGGGGCTGGCAGGTGGCACGGTGGTTAAGATGCTGGACTCCCACATGGCTGACCACTGTTCAAGTCCTGGACCTGGCAGCTTGCTTTCTCTCTCTCTCTGGTCAAATTAAAAAGTAATAATAATAAAGTTAAATAAATAATTCTTTTTTAAAAAAGGTATCAACCAAGTAATTTTTCAGATAGGCTAAAACCACTCATTCCAAAAACCACATCCTCTCCATGTAAACGACTCCATCTGCAACAGTGGAGATTCTTTTCTCTCTCCCTTAATTACTTTTCTGTCCTCAATAAACCAACATCCACACCAACCCCAAAGTAAATAGATTTTCTAGATATTCTTTGCCTTGGAATCCCACTGCATAATTTCTGAAAACGTAAACTACGTGTGTCTGTTTCCCCCAATCCACATGCTTCTTTTCTCAAAAAGAACTCTGGGAGATTAGGCAGGCATGGTTTCCCTGAAAGATGTCATACTGCCTTTTCCTCTGCAGCTTGGACTCAGCCTATCCTTTTTTTTTTTTTGGAGAGATTTTCGCTATAGGGCGCGTGTGCTCGCCAGACAGACGGAGAGAGACATAGAGACAGAAAGCGAGAAATCACCCCCCCAGGGGGGATCGTCACGCCACAATCCCTTCTCCTCCATTCTCCTCTCGGGATCTTGGGCACGCACGCACACGTGCCCGGTGTGAGTTTTAAGCCACCGGGTCCAGGACGTGAACCGCAGTCGACTACGTGGGAGTCCAGCGACATAGCTATTACGCTAACTGCTGGTTCCCAAGCCTATCCTTTTCACCATTATCATGGCATGGGCCTTTCTTCAAATCCCTTGCAAATTTCACCTTCAACACTTGTTTGGCCCACTTCATTCTAGCTTGTACCTGCCTTGCCATGCCTAGTGGATTTTCCTCTTTTGGCTTAAACTCTTTCCATTTTGTGAAAGATGCCTTCTTCCCAGAAACAGCCTCTTTTACTCTGCCAGTTAGTCATGCCGAGTACTTTTTTCTTCCCCCAAGTAGTTGGTCTTTTTTATGTCTGGTATACATTTATTTGGGCTCCCAATAAGATGTTTCTACATAGTTTCCAGGCTTCCTGGAGGTCATGGACTTTTTTTTTTTTTAACTCTTCCATTCAATTTTTTTCCTAATTCCTAACATTGGTTAGAGTTCTTTTTCAAAAGTTGAATACCTGGCTGATGGATCTCTTTGATTTTTTCTCTTCCAGATTGCTGAATTAAGTGCATCAGAACTTAAATATAATATTTCAAATTACCTCCAGGATGAACTGCTTCATGAATTTTCTGCACTTTCATGTTCTCTATAGTAAGCAACAGATGTTTAACCAAGTGGAATTGAAAATGCTAGTTCTTACCTGTTCATAGTTTAGTGCATCTGTTTATTTATTTATATAAAATATTCTGACTCCCCTAAGCTTATTCTTAGTAAAGACGATAAAGATCTTGTTGTTTTTGTTGTTAAAAGAACTGATGGGGTCGGCAGGTGGCATGGTGGTTAAGAGCACTGGACTCCCACATGGCTGACAGCTGTTTAAGTCCCAGACCTGGTGGCTTGTTTCCACACTTTCTCTCTTTTTCTGTCTCACTCTCACTCTGTCCCTCTGTGATCAAAATTTAAAAATGAAATAAAATAAATAAAGTTAAATAAAATAATTTTTTTAAAAAAGATAACTGACATGCATTAACAAGCTTTACATTCCGGATCCAATGCAGTGAACTACTCTTCTAAATTAGCTGTAAATTACCTAGTCAAAACACTCTCACCTTTTAGTTCCTTTAAGCAGTATACCTCAGCAGAAAGAAAAGAAAAAACAGAATTCTAATTTTAAATATTTCTGAAAGATTTCTATAAGGCTCAGTTATTAATGAAGTAGTAAAGACAAGAATAAAAAGTGTTCTCCACAAAGAGTAAAAGTGCTCTCCAGGGCCAGCCAGTGGCATGGTGGTTAAGGCAGCTGGATCCCACATGACTGATTGTGATTCAAGTCCTGGACCTAGAGGCTTGAAAAACATGGGTGTGTGTCTACATGCCCATAATCCCAAAAGGAAAATGGAGACGGGATTGCAGCATGGCCATCCCCCACTGGGGGAGGGAGGGAGTTCTTCCTCACTTTCTCTCTCTCTCTGGCGAGTACATTACTCTACTTCAAATTACTATTTTTTTTTTTTTTTTTGAAGAGGTTTTTGCTATAGGGCGCGTGTGCTCGCCAGACAGACAGAGAGAGACAGAAAGCGAGAAATCACCCCCCAGGGGGGATGGCCATGCCACAATCCCTTCTCCTCCATTCTCCTCTCGGGATCTTGGGCACGCACGCACACGTGCCCGGCATGAGTTTAAGCCACCGGGTCCGGGACGCGAACCGCAGTCGACTACGTGGTAGTCCAGCAACATAGCCATTACGCTAACTGCTAGTCCCACTTTTTAAAGTAATGACTTAAGTTTATTTATTATTATTTTCCAGTTTGATCAGGGAGCAAGAGAGAAAGTGAGAAAGCAAACTACCAGGTCTGGGACTTGAATCCCAGTTGGCCATGTAGGAAGTCCAGCGCCTTTAACTACCATGTCACCTACCAGCCCCATATTTCAAATTACTTTAAAAAGGGGATGAAGGAGACCAGCAGATGGTGTAACAGTTAAGTCACTGGACTCCCACATAGTCAACCACAGTTCAACTCCCAGACTGGGCAGCTTGAAACTCACACTGGGCGTGTGTGCACGCATGCCCCAAATCCTAAAACAATGGAGAAGGGATTGCAGTATGGCCATCTCCCAGGGGATGATTTCTCACTTTCTGTCTATCTCTCTGTCTCTCTGGCGAGCACACACACTCTATAGCAAAAATATCTCTCTCTAGAAAAAAAAAGGAAAAAGAAAAAAAGGGGGGACTCTCTAAATTATACCAATGTATCATGGAGCTTTACTCTAAATTTATTTCACTTCCAAGTGTTCAGATACAGAATTTCTTAGATCAACAGACCATGAGATGACGATCTATCATCAAGGCAGTATAATTCCATTACAGCACTGGTGTCCTGACAGAGATTGTGACAGAACTGTCTATGCCATGCCCTCACTTGTTCAACAAATATTGCACTGAGCCGCCATTACTTGCTACTCGTGGCCACATAAATGCCAGGAGTTGCCATCTCTGCCCTCAGGTTGCTTACAGTTGAGACGATAAACACATGCCTGCACAGTTAACTATAACACAAAGTGGTTATGTGCAAAGACCATAGATAGGGCTCAAGCAGGGAATTAAGAGGAAGAGGGCAGGGACGGCAGGTGGCATGGCGGTCAAGAATGCCAGACTCCCTCAAGTCAACCACAGTTTGAGTTCCGGACCTGGAGGCTTGCTTTCTCACTTTCCCTCTCTGGTCAAATTAAAAATAAGTAAATGAGGGGCCAGCAGGTGGAACGGTGGTTAAGGGTGCTGGACTCCTCCCACATGCCTGACCATGGTTTGAGTCCTCGACGTGGCGGCTTGCTTTCTCACTTTTTCTGTTCTTCTCTGGTCAGATTAAAAAAAAAAAGTAATTAAAGTTAAATAGTTCTTTTTAAAAAATAAGTAAGTAAATACATTACATTAAATAAAATAATTCCTTTAAAAAGGAAAGAGGGGGGCCAGCAGGTGGTTAGGGCACCAGACTCCCACATGGCCGACTGTGGTTTGAATCCCAAACCTCGTGGTTTGCTTTCTCACTTTCCTTCTCTCTCTCTGTCCCTGGTCAAATTTAAAAATAGTAATAATAAATAATTCTTAAAAAAAAGAAGAGGGCACACCTAACCCTGAAGAATTCAGAAGGGACTTAATGAAAGAAATATCATTTGAGATACTTGGAGCCACTGAAGCTCAAAGCAGTGATGTAAAGAAAATTAAGCTGTCAATGTTCAGGATGAAATGGAACGGCAACAAGAGGCAGGTAGACGAGCTAAGCACTATTTCAAATGGCCTCCTAACAGATCTCCCTGCCTTTATCTCTTACCTCACGGACCCCCCACCTCAAAGCGCCACTAGTTATCTTCCTAAAACAGCTTGACTGATGACATTTCTCGCCACAGAAACCCTCACTGGCTCCCCATGGCCCAGGAAGTACAATTTATACTCCTTCTACTGCTGATGCTATAGTCTACGTTTGGCTTGACATTCTTGCCTGCAAAAGATGTGACCAGACCCTCCCGACTACAGTGTGAGAATGGAATTATGATGGCCTTTTATTTGTTGAAGACCCTCCCACGGCTTACATAAATCTCTAAAACTTCTATGGAAATAAAATACTTTACTTTATATTCTTTCCCAGTCTTACTATCTCTATAACATACCAGACTGCATAAGACCTGGATTTAATTCCACTTCTGTCATTCACTAGCTCTAAGACTATGAATATATATGGGAACCAGCAGTTAGCGTAATGGCTATGTCACTGGACTCCCACGTAGTCGACCGCGGTTCGCGTCCTGAACCCGGTGGCTTAAAACTCACGCCGGGCGCGTGTGCATGCGTGCCCAAGATCCCGAGAGGAGAATGGAGGAGAAGGGATTGTGGCGTGACCATCCCCCCGGGGGGTGATTTCTCGCTTTCTGTCTCTCTGTCTCTCTCTGTCTGTCTGGCGAGCGCACGTGCCCTATAGTGAAAACCTCTCAATAAAAAAGACTATGAATATATATGTATTCATGTATTTTTTTCTAATTTTTTGGTAGAGGGTAGGTGCACTCTCTAGAGAGGGAAAGTAAGAAATCACCTCCCATGGGATATTGTCATGCCACCATCTCTTCACTGCTATTCTCCTTTCTGGCATGCATGCAACACGTGCCAACCATGTTTCTCAAACTGCCAGGTTCAGGACTTGAACCACACAGTCAAGTTATTTAGGATCCAGCCACCTTAACCATGCCACAGGCTGGCCCTATATGTGTGTATTTTGTTCACGACATATTCCATGTGTTCATGTACAAGACAGAAAGCACCCTCAACAAGGTCTCAGAATGCCACGATCATACCCCACCCCACCCCACCTCCCCCGAGTCCTCCAACTTGTCAGGATCTTGGGCTTGTACCTAGCATGTTCCAGGCACTCCAGGCTGGAGATTCAAACTGACAGGCATGTGGCTTCCAACACTGCACTTCATTATGCTACCACTTATGCTACCAGGCTAGGCCTGTGAATGTATTTCTTAATCCCTTTGAATCTCAATTTCCTTGTCTGTAAAATGGGGATGATGATGATTCTAACTTTATATAGTGGTTGTGGGCTTAAAAAAAAAGTAATAATCATTATTATTACTATTATTTTATTTGAGCAGGGAGGGGGAGAGAAAGCAAGCCACCAGATCTGGGACTTGAACTGTAGTTGGCCATGTGGGAGTCCAGCACCTTAACCACCATGCCACCTGCCAGCCCCTGTTGTGAGCTTTAAATAAGAAAATCATATAAAGTTCTTGGGCCAAGGCCAGGGAAAGTAGTGAATATTTACTAGCTCTTACCATGAAGCCAAACACAATTTTTTTGTTTGTTTTTTGGTGAACACATACGCAAACCAACCTCACTGTAAAGCAGTTCACATTATTGAGGAGCTAGAGACTCACTTCCAACAGACTCAGATTAAAGCCAATGTTGTTTCCTTTGCTCAGGTAACAAAATGCTTCCTTTTTCATTCCTCAAGTCTCACCAGTGAATCCTGAAATTGCATGCAACTCTATGTGAATCAAATAAAACAGGAAAAGAGTAATTGTGCTGAATCCAACATTTCATATTCACATGTTCTCACTAGAGACAGGGCTGCATAAATCAGAACTTTTGCAGTTCCTTTCTGAGCATCCAGGAGACAGTTCCTCTAAACTACTTGAACAATTTCTATATTGACAGGCCCTGTGGCTCAACTGAACTCTCACCTCAAGGGAAACAGAGAGAGTCAAACCAGTGATTCCAACAGAGTAGGAGATCACAAGTCCATTGCAAAACCTAATCCATCTACATAAGGGGGGAAGGGGAAATACAAATCTTAAAGAGATATGGTGTGTTTGTCATGTACCATAATAAATCCACTATCAGAAAGTATTGCTACCTCTCCAAACACACAAATACTTTTTTTTTTTTGGGGGGGGGGAGGCATGTAACTCTTAACAATCTGTATGACTCCCAGAATCCTCTGAGGTACAGATATGTGCATGTGTATATGTGGATGTGGGGGTGGACACATGCTTACAGGTGCATCGCTCATGAACAGAAAATGAGAACAGAAAACACAAACTCCAAAATCAAAACCACAGCACAAAGTTCTTGATAGCACTCAATGTCACTGTCAAGGGGACCTCTGGCACACTTAAGAACATTTCTAGCCAACTGCCTCACTCTTAAAAAGATAGTTTCAGCAACCATTAAATTAGCAGTAAAGCACCAATTGTCACGTATGCTTTATCCTGTCTTTCTGGAGAGAGGCACAATGACAGTGATTAAACGACAGTGGTTACTATCTTTTTTTTTTTTTTTTTTTGGAGAGGTTTTCACTATAGGGCGCGTGCACTCGCCAGACAGACAGAGACATAGAGACAGAAAGCGAGAAATCACCCCCCAGGGGGGATGGTCACGCCGCAATCCCTTCTCCTCCATTCTCCTCTCGGGATCTTGGGCATGCACGCACACGTGCCCGGCATGAGTTTTAAGCCACCGGGTCCGGGACACGAACCGTGGTCGACTACATGGGAGTCCAGCGACATAGCCATTACGCTAACTGCTGATTCCTGGTTAGTATCATTATTATTTGGCTGTGGGTGAGTTAGCATTGCCTCATTAGTACTCTAGTCTCAAATCTCTTCTACCTTGGAACTCTGTGGGCACTCCCTTTCCTCGACTGTAACATTCATATGGTACTTATCACATGCCGTGTTGTACTCCAGTGACGTGTGCACATGGCTTATCTCCCTACTGACATGAAAGGTCCTGGAGGCAGAAGGCCCTCCTACCCTTCTCGCAGACTCCATGATGCCCAACACAGAATACCATACATGGTAGGCCCTCCAACCAAATAGGACCATTCAAAGCTGAACAGAAATGTATCCTTTGTGTTAAAGAGCCCTTTTAATCATACCCTTTTCATCATATTTGAAAAATACAGGAGTCAAATGGACAGGCAATAGGACTTGGTTGAAAGTCCTCTCAGCACCCTAACACTGTCAAGAGCACATCAAATTATCCCAATTATGATCTATAAAGACTGACACTCCTTCAGAACATGGCGTATTCTTAAAGCCTGCTCAAACCTCTAGAAGGCAAGTGCAAGGACATTGGGAATAACACCTTAAACTTGATCTAAGCTCAATGAGCTAGGCACCCAGACCTGGCAACCCTCTGCCTAGAAAACAACCCTGGATGTTTTGCATTAAAAAAAGAAAAAAAAAATTACTCCTGAAATACAATGTGCCTGACAATGGATTCACTGAGATATAGGCTATATGCTATACTATCCCCCATCAAAGTAACCAAAATTATCTGAGCGTCCCAGAGAAGATGGGGCTAATGTATGCATCTGGAAAGGCCAGGGTGCCAGTAAAGATGACCTGTTTCTATACTAGCCGTCTAAAGGTATTTACTTGGATCTGTCTGTGTTGTGACAGTGTCCTAGACTCAAATGAATGCCTCTAACACTCCACATTTTTTTTTCTTTTTTCTTTTTTTTTTTTTTTTGAGAGGTTTTCGCTATACGGCGCGTGTGCCGCGCCCGGCGTGAGTTTTAAGCCACCGGGTCCGGGACGCGAACCGTGGTCGACTACGTGGGAGTCCAGCGACATAGCCATTACGCTAACTGCTGGTTCCCTAACACTCCACATTTTTGAGCCATTCAGTCAATGCATTTTTGTTATTGTTGAAAGTGGTGCGAATTGCACTGCATGAGCTAAAGTCCTTGGTGGTCTTCCAAGGATTCCAGCTAAAAAGGCACCTCCTTTGTTCCTCAGGAGAATGCAGTCCAGTAGGTCATTCAAAAGGCGAAATAAAAGCAGCAGTCCTGGAGGGAGATGAAGGACAAGACAAAAAGAATAAAATGTTTTGGGTGTGAGCACATTAGTTTCCATCTCCTATTGCTGGTCACGAATAACTTCCCTATCTCTGGGGAAAAGGTAGGGATAGACATTTATGCGAAAATATCCCTCAGGTGTTTTCTGGGGACAATGACATCAGAGGGAACACCTAGCATCAAGTCCCTGAGCACTCCTCAGCCGCAGAAATGCTGGTTGGAGAAGATGCCCTGCCAGTGCAAGAAACCGCACAGAGCAAAGTTGGAGAAAGCAGGGAGGCCCATTTGCCAACCCACTCCCTGAATGTCTCCAGTCCGTTTCAAAGGCACATATTGTTTGCATGAGCAGAAGATGAAAACCTGTCACATTCCCACTAAGGACATAGCTGCATGTATCCCTTGGAAATGTGGGAATGACAACTGTAACCTTCACGCCAATCATCTCCGCTGGGCCCAGGCTCAAACCGCGCTGGGCCCAAAGACCCCAGGTCTGACCTGCAGAGCCCCCAAGCTTAGGTGGCTGCTAATTCACTTCAATTTTCTTTCTGGCGGGTCGGGAGGAAGAGAGGAAAGAAAGAGGGCTTTTCAGGGCTCCACAGCTAATAAAATCGTGCTGCTGGGAAGACTGACTTGAGCTCACAAAAAGAAAAGGAGCTGAGGGCAAACAGTCTCTAATCAGTACTGTGCCAGTTATTTGACAACTGCCAAGGTGCAGTGGGCATCTGGGCTGCTGCAACAATTTCTTCAGTTCTATTTCTAGACAGATGCAGATTACACTCCCAAGAAAGTGCCAGCTAGTTCCCTCAATTACCTTTGTAATTTATATGTAATTGATGACTACATGTAATCTCCAAGGTTATTAATAGTCCTTCCAAAAAAATGACCCGCAAGTCTCCCTAAGCCTTGGGAAACCTGGTTGACATTTCAGTATTTCCTTTGCTGGCTGTGGGTCCCATGCCCGCCCCACCCCGGCACCCAGCACCACGAGGTAAAGGCGCGCTCTGCTCACTTCCACGACAGGTTCGGAACGGAGGCTCCGCCCCCAGGGCTCGAATCGCTCTCTCCTTCTGTTAGCTTAAGCTGGTCACCAGCCTGCAGCTAGATTCGTGGCTCTTTGTGAAACCCCGGGGCGAACAGGCTACCTGCGCCGCACGGCCTCGGCGGCCCGCGGGGCTGTGCGCAACAGTTGGCAACTGAGAATGAGTGAGCGCGATCCAGGAGCACCAGCCCCGGCCGTGCTGGCCGCGAGAGGAGGGGCGGAGGGAGTCCCCCTCCCCTGGAATGCGGCTTCGCGATTGCTCGGGGAAGGGCTTTCATAGACACTCCACGCACCCCTAGCGTCGAATCGAAATCCAGTGAACTTTTTCACTGGCTAAGCGTCTTCATTTGCATAACCATCTCCAAACAGAGATTCAAGTTTCCTGTAATCAGTCCTTTCAAAGGCCTGTAATTGGAAGTGCAATTAACCCTTAAAATGAGGTGAGAAAAAAAGCGGGGAAATACCATTCTTGTCCACCTCCTTCCGGAAAGCTGGAGAGTTCCCAAAAGATAGGGTTTGCAGGGGTGGAAAATGGGAGGGGGGGGGGGGGTGTCGTTTGCTTTTTAAAGGCGACTTCTAAAGCCGTTGCAGCTACTAAAACTCCTAATCCATGTCAGCGGTGGGAGGAAGGCAGGGAGAGGGTTTTAAAAGAACATCAATGAAACATCAATGCAAGTTCCACGTTTTGCACCCCTCGAAATCTGGCAAGCTCCGAGAGGTACCCCCCTCCACCCACTGGCGATTACCCACACCTCCACCCAGCCCCTCGATATCCACACAGCAAAGCGGGGAGCCCAGTGAGTTCAATCTGGAAAAGGCGAGAGAGCCGGTGACACGCACTTTGAGAGGCAGAGTCCTCAGGGGCTTCCCAGGACCGCTAAGACAGCGAGGGTGGTGGAAGCAGCGCGCGGGAGTGGCACCCAGCGGCCCGGCGGCGCCCCTCCACTAGCAGTGACGGGGGGAACGTTCTACACCGGAGCCGCCTCGCTCTCGCTTCCGCATTCTCTCGCCTGCACATTTGTCCCTCCCAGCTACCTGCGTCCGACAGAGGTGTGGGGGCGAAGGAGGGGTCTTCGGACCCTTTCCCGGGGTGCCCATCTCTGCAGCCACCTCCCGGGGATTCCCACCTATCATTGATCTCGTGCAGGGGGGCATCGTTCCTTTTGAAGCCTTTGGACACATGGAGATGTCGCACTTCGGAGCAACTTTTCGACTTGAGCTCGGTAGCCAGCAGCTCCCCGCTGAGCACCGCCAAGGTGCAGAGAAGCGCCCGCAAGCCGAACCGTGCCATGGTGCGGGCAAGGGAAACGCGCTCCCACCTTTGGGACCCGACAGAGCGCTATGAGAAGCGGCAATGCGGGAAAAGGTCGAGGGGCGCAGAGTCGGGGGCCCGCGAGTGCAGCGAGAGGGCAAAGGAGCTGGAGTTGGTAGAAAAGGAGACACGGGGCGGAAAGTGGAGCTGGATCTCGAGTCAGGCAACACTTCCCGGTGCTCGACCCGGGGAGGAGGAGGAGAAGGGCGTGGAGGCGGCGCGCGACCCAGGGAAGCGAAAGCGCGGGCCGGTGACCTCGGGGCTCCGCGGGGCAGCGAACCGGGCAAGTTGGCTGGCGGGCGGGGCAAGGGTGCAGGAGAGAGGAAGGTGGAAGGTGCCGCGGGGACCGCGAAGGGTGTGGGCGGAGGCGGCCGGCGCTGGCTACGCGCTGCTCGGGATGCCCGGCTTTGGTCCGCTTGCCCGGCT
The DNA here is from genome assembly GCA_026018925.1 of Tupaia tana. Classification (NCBI taxonomy): domain Eukaryota; kingdom Metazoa; phylum Chordata; class Mammalia; order Scandentia; family Tupaiidae; genus Tupaia; species Tupaia tana. The sequence continues at coordinate 30,414,098 of JAKSZU010000010.1, forward strand.
CGGTTCGGCTTGGCTCACTCTGCCCTCCGCCCCACGGCTGCGCCCTTCCCAGCTCTGCAGCTGATTGACTGGCCCGCGTGAGCGGCGATGCTCCGCAAACCAGGCCAAGGGGGCGGCCCTAGGAGGGGAGGGGGCAGGCAGCTGGGGGGCCAGAGACAGGCAGGAGCACTCAGGGCCGGGCCAGGAAAAAACCTGGAAACGGGGTTGGATCCGGAGCGGCCAACCCACTTCCTAAGGGGCCCGCACCGGGCGTACAACGCTCCACCCGGCCTCTCCCTCCTCCACTCCTCGTTGGAAGCGGGGAGCCTGCTTGCCGCCCCCATCCAGAGACGGAAGGCCAACTTCTTCGGGCTGAAGAGCCCAATTTCTGGGGTACCGGTGGTCTGGGATTTGTCCCCAGGCCCACGCCTGAACCTTCCGCCTTCTGCACGTGTCCACCTGACCAGCAGCCCCCAGGCCATAGCCGCGGAGCCCTCCCTGCGCGGTGCCAGCCTCCGCGCTGCCATCCTGCACCCAGGGACTTTCCTAACGGTCTAGCCCCTGGGCTGGGCGGAGAAAACGCCCACATTACTCGCATTGTTTGACTGTAGACACCAGTGGGACTTGGGACTCTGACCTGCTCTTCAAGCACCCGCTTGTATCAGACACTATGGGGTGCTCTCCCCACCCCCACCTCCCTGACATACACAATATGCCAGCCCTGGACCTTGGTTCTGCAAGTTTATCAGAACCTGAAGCTGGAGACCACCACCACCACCAACAACAACAACAGCAACAACAAATCTCAAGGCCTTGGGGCCAAGTCAGGGTTGATCCTGGAGACCCTGGAAACTTTGGGCCCAACCCCTCCTTCTTCAGGTAGGGGAACTGAAGTCCAGAGTAAGGAAGTGAACTGCTAATGGTATACACCTGGGGAAGCTGGATTCAGAACTCAGGAATCTTCACTGCCATGTCACATGGAATAATGGTAGCCCCGTGCCCAAGTCTCCCTGCTTAAGCTTCTTGAGAGAGACTGACAACCCATCTCTGCTTAGCCACTGGAAAACTGGGACTGAACAAAGCTCCCCACCTTCCAAGCTTTGTTAGATTCCGTTAATGAGTGTTTTTGAAGCTCTCAGGGCTCCTTCAGATTGTCAACTTGTCATTACTATTGTTATTACAATCTGCTTTAAGAGTTTAGGGTGAGAAGCCCCTCAAGACACCTCAGGAAGGTGCTGGGAACTGGGCAGATTAAAAGGGCTAGAGCTTATTATTTGGCTAGAATCTCAATTCTCATAAAATTACATAGGGTGCAGATATGAACCATCATTACAATTATCACCCTCAGAGGGTTTGCTGAGACTTCCTCCACTGTCGTTTGTAAACCACATTGACATGGTTGACTGCAAGGAGCTGGAGAAACCATGGTAGCTGACATTTTGAATGCCCACTGCAGACTCCTCTTCATTTTAGTAACTCTTGGAGATCATTAACATAAACAGACAGATTATGACCTGTCTACAACTGAGAATTCAAATTTCTGTGGGTTGGCAGAATAGTTAACTCTCAAACCAGGAGAACAGTTTTTCTAAATATGCAGACTCAATTATGACTAAATTTCCTGCCATTTTCAAGGCAATTTCACATAGTCTAGATTTTCCTTAAACTGATAACCATCGTGTCCTCAAGGCATGGCTAGGGCTTAGCCTAGCACTTTTAACATTCATTGATTGATGCATTCACTTAAAAATGTTCTTCACCAAGGAGAATATGATCTGAGATGCAACCAACATTAATAATAAAATGAAATCCAGTGACCATAAGAGAGAAAGTGATACTCCTCAACCACGAAGGCCAAATCAGAACACTGCTTCTCACTCTAAGTTTAGGAAGAGCTCATTCCTTGCTTATGAAACCGAGCCAGGACCACCTAATGTATTTTCTAAGGTTCCTGAAATATAAAGTCCATTTACATTACAATGGTCCAGAGTAAGGAATAAGTCTTCAGACTTTTGGTTATGATAATGACCAACATGGACCATGAATGAGGGCCATTTGACCTCTAAAACTCTCACTTAAAGGGAAGATAAGGTTTTCATTTCAATGTGTAAGATGTTTTATAGGCTGGAAACTGCTGGTTGTGAGCTCAAAGACTCCAGACCAAATGGTTCCAGACACCTGAAGAGAAATTTGATTATCTAAGGCCTCACCAATCAAGAATGCCCACGAGAGGATCACGCCCTCTTGAACCAATCACTGAACTGATCATGCACCTGGGACCTCTGCCCCTAATTTTTGCTCTTAAAAACGCATGTGGGGAACATCTCAGGGAGACCGGGTCTTTTCAGCATGAGCTGCCTGCTCTCCTTGCTCTGCGCTTTGCAATAAAGCTGTACTTTCTTTCACCACACTGTGTGCCTATGGCTTGGTTTTATAGTGCTTGGGCGAGCAAACCTGATTTGAGTTCCGTAACAGTTTTTTTGGCGACCACGAAGGGACTAAGGTCCTGCGTGGACATCTTGCCCAAGGTACAGTGACCCTTGGCCGATGGCCACCCTCAGAACTTGTCTTACAGCTACCTGAGCATTTTGTCTCAGGGACAGTCCTGGGTGATTGGCCGCTGACCAGGCACCATTCACGGCAATTTCAGTTTTGTGGTGAAGAAAACACAGCATTGGATTGGATTGGATTTGGTAGACATGTGGTTAAGTTGTGGGACTTGCATGTGATGACACCAAGGCCTATCTCTCCCCGTAGATCTTTGGTGGGTTTTCCTCCATTTGGCTAAAGAGTAGCTATAAGCCTCCTTTTAGACGTTTGGTTTCTGCTTTGATAGGACATTTGTTTGGTGTGATCTCCCCCTTTGGATACAGGGTCAAGAAGCCTTGAGAGACCATTTGAAAATTTGGTAAATTGTACATTTGACTTTATGTTTTGTTTGAACCAGCCGTGAATAGGACAACGTTAAGAGAGCTCTATTCCATCTTGTAGCCATAGGGTATATTTTGTAGAATTGGGAACTTCAAACTATCATTCTAAGGAAAGAAAAAAGGTAACTCTTATAACATTATCTGGCTCCAATGTTCTCTAGGATCCAGGGAACAGGGGACAAAGAATTGGCATTTACATTAGGTAAGTAACTTTCTAATCATTTTGTGGGAAAATTAAAAGTAACATGCTTAGAATTTCAGTTAGAGGGTCTGCTCGCTAACCCTCTGTGAAAGAAATGTGGATTCATTTATATCAGTAAAGTCAACAGCAGATGTTAATAGTCTTTAAAATGGGAGAAAAGAAATTAGAAGTGTGACCTCTGGCCTAGAAAGGCTAGGTTCTTTGCATTCTCTCCCCTCACCCTTTTTTAGCATAACTCCAGAACTCCTTTGCCCTTAAGAGTGTACAACTTCCAGTAGATTGGCTTTTCTTAAAAGAGCAGCTTGTGGGTCCCATGTGCACGGTGTAAGTTAAATGTCTGCCTTTTCCTTTATCTCTGCGTGTCTTTCCTTTTCCTCTGCGTCAGTGATTTTTCAGTGAATCTTAGGGCACGTGGCTACTATAGATTTGGCATGGTGAGTGAAGTAAACCAAGGCTGCTCTGCTCTTCCAGAAGTCACAGCCAAGAGAACTCAGGATCTGACAAGTCAGAAAAAATGGAAGAATGTCTTAGCAGTCACTCCTGCCTTCTGTGGAATTCAGTTCAATAGATGGTAAAGATCACGGTTTAGTTTCTTTTCTAGATGAAGATTAGTGGGAGAAAAGGATTTGTATGAAATAGTCCCCCGGTATAGTGATCATAGTGTTTTTTCTTTTCATTTTTTTCTTTTCTGAGAGGTTTTTGCCTTAAGGCGCATGCACTCTCTGGAGAGAGAGAGAGAGAAAGAGACAGAGATAGTACAGAATAACCCCCCAGGGGGGGATGGCCATGCTGAATCCCTTCTCTATTCTCTTCTTGAGATATAGGGTGCGCGTGCACATGAGTCCTAGCTCGTGTGGGATTCTGAAGCTGACTCAAACCGCAATGGGCCATGTGAGAGTCTATCTCTGTAGCCATTGCGCCATTTACTGGTCCCTAGTGTTTTTCTGGCATGAGTACTCTGCCTGTTTCTTCCTGCCTGGATATGGTCTCTATTTCTGTGTAACATTTATCCTAAGGAGGTCAGAACACAGGCCTAGTGATGCAGGAATGAGGGGGCACAGGGGTGATTGGGCCCACACTTGCAGTGAGACACAGGTTCTTATCACACACTCAGGAAGAATTAGTCACGGACACAGAAGAGTTGCTATGGCAAAGTGGGGAGTTTATTAAAGGAGAGGGAAGGAAAAACAGAGCTCCCAAGAAGGGAGAGCTTCCCGAAAGTGAATTGCCAAGGAAGAATTATGATAAAGAGTTTTTCTTTGGGTCGGGAAGGGCTTAGTCTGTAAGGTGGGGCTTGTACCCCTCTGTTCAAGGTGGGGCTTGAACCCCTCCTAGTGAAGAGGGGTACATACTGGGTGGGTCCAATTTCCTAATTTTGGAGTGGGTGTGAAGGTCAGGAGATTCTTTGTCTATAAGCTTTAGGCTATGAAAGCCATTATCTTATCTTTTTCCTGGAAGATGGTGGTGCCTGGAAAAAGCCTTTGTTTTGGATCTAGGTCAGGCTGCCTAGGTCAGTCACTGAGCAACCTCTGCAAGAGGCCTCTCAACTGTTCCTACCCACCCACCCACCCACCCCCACCCCCCCCCCGCCCCATCTTTGGAAGTAATCTGGATCTTGTTTTCTTAGTTCAGTTATAATTTGGTTTAAATACTATTCTATATTCAAAACATGGTAAAAGTGTGTGTGTGTGTGTATGTGTATGTGTGTGTATGTGCACATATATGTGTGTGGACATTTAGATATGTTTGTTGTTTGCCTGGCTAAAAACTAATGATGATAGATATGAAAAGAATTTTCTTGAAGATCCCTTATAGATAAGTCAGCCTAATTAGAAACTGACACGCTGGCCATTGATTTCTGAAGCTTCTGTTTCTCTCTTGGATCCTATTTTTTCAGGATTTTTTTAACCAAACTCTTTTCCTTGAATCTCTCACTAACTGCAATTAGCTCTTTAGGACTTTATTTATTTATTTATTTTTTATGTGTTTTCTCTCTGGTCTGGAGTTCTGTACTCTTTTGCATTAAACTCATTTATCACTTTGGCTTTTGGGATACCAAGTGTTATGTTTATACAGTGAGTGGACATTTGCTCTTTGGTTATATGCTGATTACCATATGAAACTGGATTTCTTTACTTTTTTGTTTTCTTTACATGCTTTCATTAGGAAAAAGTCTTAAATATCTGATTCAGTCAGACAATCTGACAGCAAATGGCAATTTGTTAAGAGGAGAAGTCATTTCTTAAATGAATCAAGGCAATGAATCAAGGAACTTTTTGAGCCAGTCACTTGTCTAGTTTAAGTGGATTTGTTAGGTAGTTCCTATGCCATCTGCACATTTAGTAAAATAGTACAAGAAATTTCTACAATTTTATGTTCCCTTGGTATCCATTTTGGTCAGTACTCTTTGTTTTTAAAGTGAAAATTTCCTAATCTGCCTTCTAGAATTGAATAGAAGACTTGAGCTATATGTAAGGATAAACTAACTTGTTCCATGTAGTGATGCAGTAGTGCTCCCTCTGGAGTCACTGCCTCCTCTGAATGCAATGAAGCCCCTGGACCTCTTCATTCCACATGGGATGTGCAGGAGATTGGCCTCTGAGACCTCTGTGTTTGGGAACAATCATACCTCCAGTGATATTCACCACAGACATCACAGGGCTTGGGTGACCAAGTATTCTTTGGGCAGTTTTTCACCATATGTCTAGTGTCGTAGCTTCAGAAACATGGAAAGGAGCCCTTTGGTATCCCGGGCATTGCTGGTTTTGGTTATAAAGCTGACACGAACGTTTCAGTCTTTTTCTTCTGTCTGTGCTCCCTCTCTTTGTTTTCCTCCTGGTATCAATTATAAAAGGTGGAGGTTGCTATCCTTAACAGATTTCTGAAGCACTAGCTGGGACCTAAATCCTACTTCTGAAGTTTTCTCCTGATGTCTGGGGCTGACTGGGTAATAAATCTGCCCTTTAGAATAAGTTGTCCCTTAGGGCTTTTGGGATCTAAGCTGGTATATATATATATATATTTTTTTTTTTTTTTGAGAGGTTTTCGCTATAGGGCGCGTGCGCTCACCAGACAGACAGAGAGAGACATAGAGACAGAAAGCGAGAAATCACCCTCCCAGGGGGGATGGTCACGCCGCAATCCCTTCTCCATTCTCCTCTCGGGATCTCGGGCATGCACGCACACGCGCCCGGCGTGAGTTTTAAGCCACCAGGTCCGGGACGCGAACCGTGGTCGACTACGTGGGAGTCCAGCAACATAGCCATTACGCTAACTGCTGGTTCCCTAAGCTGGTATATTTTTTAAGGTCTCTCTGAATCTCTCTAAGAATGCTGAAGGATTTTCTTCTTTGCCTTGGTCAAAAGTGTAAAATTTTTAAAAACTTACAGGTTTGGTTTTGGCTCCATTTAACCTTCCTATCATACAGGCAAAGAAGTGTTGCCTTCTCCGTTTTCCTATAGGTTCACTGTCATCTCAAAAAGGCTCAGTCAAGGGACAGTTTGGTTCTCCTGTTGCATAGGGTACCAGACAGTGGGGTCCATGTAACCATAACTGGTGAAAGGATCTATATAGATCATTGGCATAATTAATGGCGGCATTAATTATGAACTGTTTTTCAGTAGTCATCAAAGTTTGGCTGATCAAAAGCATAAGGTCTTTCCAAGACAATTTATAAATCTGAGCTAGATTTTGGAAGGCTTCAATAGATTTGTCTGGATCGTCTAAACATTTACTCAGGTTAGAGTGTTATTTGTTTTAAATCTTGTAAACTATAGGAAATATGGAATCTAGTAAGACCTGTAACACCTTGCAATTCTTGTATTGAGTACACAGAATTAGATTTAGGAAGGAGAGGAGGAGATAGCTCAGACAGAGGAGGTGAAGGGAGAGGAGCCTCAGGACTTCTCACATCTGGAGAGCTAGAGGATTGCTCTGCTGGTGGAGGAGGAGGGTGCAATTCAGGGAAGGAGGAGTGTGAAGGGGAAGAAGGAGTAAAGGCAGGAGTCAGGAGGGACAAGGAGGATGGGGGGGCTTGAACAGACAGGGTCATTGGAACCTTTTCTACAGCTGGAGCACAAGTGAGTAGCTCTCATAATATTGGGTTTTCCCAGAATACAAAGAAAACTAGGATATATGGAATTTCAGTATATTGCTCCTAATCTATGGCAAAAGATATCTAATTCTAAGGTTGTATTGTCATGAATACTTCCCTCCAGAAGCCAAACTTTGCGATCCTTTAACTTGTACTATGTAGCCAGGCCTGGGTACAAAGAATAGTAAACTGTTCTTTAATATTTGAGTATCAAAAGAGTCCAAGTGTTTTAAAATGCACTTCAGGGGTGTCAAATCTTTTTGCATTGTTGAGGAAGCATTGCCCATTTGTGAGAAAAGGAGAGGCAGAGGTGTCCTCTTTAGACTCCATTTTCTGAAACTGGGAGAAAAGAGAACGGGAGGGAGAGGTGTTTCCCATTTACTCCCATTTTTTTCAAGCCTTTTCATTATAATGTTTTTTTTAAACATTTAGTCACTACACATCACTTAGCTTATATTTATCCAACTTGAAATACACCTCGGACCGGTCCAGTTTAAAATACTATACATGCCATCAACAGGTAATAAAGGAAAGTAAGGAGCATCCTCCTTCACCTCCCTTCTCTGAACCCTTGTGTGGATCAATTGGGCCCTCCCACTGCTTGTCAGGAGTAGTGTGTGATGATGCTTAGCCTGAATCAGTCACCAGGCCCATTCACACCCCTTCACTGATCTTAAAACCTCAAAGCAATGATACAAAATGAAATGAAAGAGGGAAGAATTACAGAAAGTAGCCAGGGAAAGACATGCATGCTAATGTTTGTTCCCGGCCGTCTTCCTGACTGTTTGTGAGTACCAGTACAGTAGAGTGGAAGAGCCCGTTAGCAACGCGAGCAGGGCCAGCGTTCTGTGAGTTATTAAAGGGCCTGGGAAGACCCTTTAATAAATGTTCAATAAATGTTCCCATCCCCCATGATCGTTCACCCGTCCTGTTACATAAAATGGGGCGTATGCTCCTACCCATTGTCCCATTTGTTCCATGGGGAGAGAATTTCAGATTCAATCACAGTCAGATAAAAGAGTGCTATGAAGAAAAAAAAAGCCAATTATCCCACTCCATTTAATGCCATCCTCAAAAATCCCTTCAGCTATCTGGAAAAATAGGGATTCAACATTGTCGGAGGTTATTTCAAGGATTGCCAAGTGGAAAGAAGATATGGGGGAAGCTGCTGCACAAAGTGGTCAAAAAGGGCCACAAGAGCATGGCTTAAGGCATCTGGAGGGGAGGTTACCTGATTGACATAACTATTTCTGAATCCTAATTTATAGATAAGTAGGTTGACGGCCAGAGATTGCAGATTGTTTCATCTCTTCTATTTTACAATATATGAGAGGAAAGAAAAGGGAAACAGAGAAAGAGGCTCACCAAGTTGAATCTGATTTCCAGTGTGAATAATCCTGGGTTTGATCTATAGAAGTTCCCAGTCCATTTAAAAATCTTTGTGAGTGAAATTGAAAATCTTCAGCTAACAGGGTAGTTATTTTTCTGAGTGCAATTAAAGTATAATAGGGAACAAGATCCCCAGGGTTCCAGGTTAATTTTCAGTTTCTTGTTTTGTTTTGTTTTGTTTTGTTTTTAAGTTTTTTGTTTTGTTTGTTTTTGCCTTAGGGCATGTTTGTTTGTCAGAGGAGAGAGAAAGAGAGAGAGACCAACACAGTGAGAAGAAAAGTGAGAAACCTCCCCACAGGGGATGGCCGTGTCACAATCCTTACTCCTCCATCCTCCTCCTGGGATCTCCGATATACACGTACACTCACCCACTGTGATTTTCAAACTACTGGGTCCGGAACTAGAACTGTGGTCGAATATGTGGAAGTACAGCGATGTAATCACTACACCATCTGGTGGTCCTGATTTCTGGTTCGTTTTTTTGTTTTGTTTTTGTTTTTGAGAGGTTTATGCTATTGGGCACGTGCGCTCGCCACAAAGACAGAGAGAAACAGAGAGAAACAAAGTGAGAAATCACCCCCCGGGGGGATGGCCACGCTGCAACCCCTTCTCCTCCATTCTCCTCTGGGGATCTTGGGCACGCACACACACGCGTCCATTGTGAATTTAAGCCAGTGGGTCTGGGACTTGAACTGCAGTCCACTACATGGGAGTTCAGCAACATAGACATTACGCTAACTGCTGGTCCCTCTGGTTCATTTTTAAAAGCCTCTGGTAGTGTCCGTATTTACCTCAAAGTCATAATCCAGGATTCTGCAGGTTTTTCATTCACAGTTTTTTATTATACAGTGCTTACGGTACTTAGAATTTTTGTAGCTCCTATACATTCTATCAACAATGTGATATGAAGTAAAAGATAAACTTTGAATTCTATTAACTCTGAACAAACACAAAATATGTCCATCTCAGTTAGCATCAATAGATGATATAAGATGTGATGAAAGGGGGTTGTGGGCGTGAACAGTTTAATATATATCCCCAGAAGGCCAATAAACATTCTTGTATTTCCAAGGAAATTGTAAACATCAGATTGAGTGTGGGCAATACTATGCGGTCCTCATGTTTATGCCAGTTTAACCCACACTGTGAACAGAATGAAGATTTTTTCCAATATATTTTCCCTAAAATATACCTAGAGTCTTGTGAATATCAATTAGCCAATATGAGGGGGATAAAGGAGGGCTGTTTGGTTGAGATTCTTGAGCCCATGTGGGAAGAAGATTTTTTTATTCATAGTTAGTATGCCAACTACCATAAAAAACAGTAATTCCACTCCTGGGTAACTACCCAAAGGATAGGAATACATTCAGTTGGAAAAGGACTCGCACATCCAAGTTTATTACAGCATTAATCACAATTGCTAACACATGGAATCCTCAAAATTCCAGAACAGATGAATGGATTGAATAAGTGTGGCTTGTAACACTGCCAGAGGGACCAGACAGGTCTAGAACTACAGTTTTCAAACACCTTAGCATTATGAGGCTCCCAGAGATCCTTGCTCTATACTGAACCATTTGCAAAAAAGGAGAAATTACTTTTCAGAAACTTGAATAGAAAACTCCTCCTGTGGAGACCACAGTGCTAACCAAAGCAGAAGAGAGACTTTGGCATAGAGCAATCCACACCAAAAGGGAAGCAAACTAGGTCCCAGTGGCAGAAACATTCTCCAAAAAGGTATCCAAAAGTGAATACATCACTCAATAGGTAGAAGACGCAGAACAGCCTCAAGTTTGAAAAAAACAAGAAATGTGTCTCCATCAAAAGAACACAGTTTAACTCTTCTCCATCTCTTGAAAAAACAGAAGTTACTGAAATGTCAAGAGAAACAATTTAAAATATTCATAGTGGCAAAACTATATGAGTTGGAACAGAAAAGAGACAACGAACTCCAAGAGATGAGGAAGTCCTTCCACGACTTGAAAGAAGAAATAGAGACTATAAGAAAGAATCATAAGGAACTATTAGAGATGAAGACTGTAACACAGGAAATTAAAACCTCTCTCAAAAGTATTAAAAGCTGATTAAACCGTACTGAAGGTAGAATCTTAGAAGTAGAAGATGAAACTTCTGACCTAGGAAAAAAACACCAAAAAAAAAAAAAAAGAAAAGAAAAAGAAAAGAAAAAGAAATGAGGACAATATACAAGATATACTAGATTCCATTAAATGGTCAAACATCCAAATAAGGGACTAACAACCAAATTACACAGGGAATCCATCAGCTTACCTGAAAAAACAGAAAAGATAAACCCAATCGAAAGATGGGAAATGGAGCTGAACAACACTCTAAGGAAGACAAATGAATACCCAAAAGGCATATAAAAAAAAAAATGCTCAACATCCCTCATCATAAGGGAGATGCAGATCAAAACCACAATGAGATACCACCTAACCACAGTCAGAATGACTAAGATTACAAAAACAAAAATTGGTAAGTGCTGGCAGAGATGTGGTGAAAGGGGAACTCTTCTACACTGCTGATGGGGATGTAAACTGGTCCAGCCACTGTGGAGAACAATATGGAGATTCCTCAAAGAGCTACAAATAGAACTACCATATGATCCAGCAGTCCCACTCCTTGATACCTAACCAAAGGACAGAAGAACACTTAGGCAGAAAAGTGCTTGCACATCTATGTTTATTGCAGCATTATTCACAATTGCTAAGACACGGAACCAATCCAAATGTCCATGAACAGAAGAAAAAAAAAGTGTGGCACATATACTCTATGGAATACTACTAAGCCATAAAAAAACAAGACCCTGTCTTTTGATAGAAAGTGGATGAATATGGAAGATTTATTCCTGAGTGGAGCAAGCCAAGCTATAAAGGAGAGACACTGTATATCTCCACTTAATTTATACCTACTGTCAGCACTCTATGGCTGAAACTGAAAAACTAAAGGATACAGAAACATAGAAAATGGTTATAGACACCTGATACAGTGTGGGAAGAGGGTGGGAGAAGGAGGAGAGTAAGAAGAAAGATATTAAGGAGAAAAATAGAGAGGAAAGACATTTATGAGACAAAGAAATGGGTTATTATCTGTTGATGATAACATGTATACTATCTCCAACTGGACTTGTGAGAAATGTATTCATGTTGGAATACTCACTTTACAAGCTAAGTGATGTATGTGATTGAATGTATAAAAGAAACGAAATGAAATGAAACTATATATTTAAAAAAAGAAAAAGTGTGTTACATATACATGACAGAATACTACACAGCCATAAAAAACAATGAGACCCTGGCATTTGATCAAAAGTGGATGAATATGGAAGATTTAATGCTGTGTGAAGCAATACAGAGTATGAAAGAGAAACTTTCTATGTTTCTGCTTAATGTATATTTGAATGTCTACACTCTATGACAGTAACTGAGAGCTTGGAAGATATAAAGGGATGAAGAACAATTGTAGATAGCAGAGACAGTGTGAGAGAAAGATGGACAATGGCATAGGGTGAGAGGGAAGGAATCAACAGGAGAAAGAAAGAACAAGCAAAATGAATCAATGAACAAAAAAATAGAAAAGAATCTGGTAATGATAATGTGTATGGTAATATCTTTGACTGGACTGATATAGAATGTATTCATGCTGGGAATATCTCTTTTGTGTGCTGTAAAGATGTACAATGACTGAAAAAAAGAAAATGAAAAAATAATGTATTTAAATAAAATAATTTGTCTTATAATTTCAAAATAGTTGTACATATTTATGATGTAAAATGTGATATTCTGTTATGTGTATATGCTGTAATGATCAAATCCCATATTTAGTATATTTATCACCTCAAATATGTGTCATTTCCTTGTGATTAGCACTGTCAAATTCCTCTCATTTATCTGTTTTTTTTTTTGAGAGGTTTTTCGCTATAGGGCGTGTGCGCTCGCCAGCCAGACAGAGAGAGACATAGAGACAGAAAGCGAGAAATCACCCCCCGGGGAGGATGGCCACACCGCAATCCCTTCTCCTCCATTCTCCTCTCGGGATCTTGGGCACACACGCACACGCGCCCGGCGTGAGTTTTAAGACACCAGGTCCGGGACACGAACCGCAGTCGACTATGTGGGAGTCCAGCGACATAGCCATTATGCTAACTGCTGGTTCCCTCATTTATCTGTTTGAAGTTTGAAATTATTAACTAAAGTCATCCTACTGTGCTATAAGAACACTAAAAGTCATTCCTCCCAGGTAACTGTAATTTTGTACCCATTAAATGACCTTTCCCTATTCTTCCAATCTTTGGACAACTATTCTACTCTGTACTTAAGATCAACTTTTTAAGCTTCTATGCATGAATGAGAACATGAGGCATTTGGCATCTGTGCACAATTTGTTTCATGTAACATAATGTTTTCTAGGTTTGTCTGTGTTGCTGCAAATGACAGGATTTCATTCTTTCTTACTGCCAAATAATATGCTATTTTGTACATATACCAAAAGTTCTTTATCTATTCATCAGATGATGGTCATTTAGGTGGATTCTGTATGTTGACTATTATGAATAAACAGTGTTGAATGAAAATAAGATAAAAAAATAGGAAATGAAATATCCCTATATTCCTTCCCAGAAGTTTACTTTTACTTTGAAGTGCATTTTAATCTACATTATAGGGACTGGCAGTTGGCATAGTGGTTATGGATGCTGGACTCCCACACAGCAACTGCGGTTTGAGTCCCAGACTGGGACTTGCTTTCTCACTTTCTCTCCCTCCCTCTCTCTCTCTGTCCCTCTCTGGCCAAATTAAAATGAATGAATGAATAAATAAATAAATAGAATATTTTTTAAAATCTACATTATAAAAAATTGTTTTGTCTGTCACACTGTACTGGTGTGGATAATTTAATCCAATGTAATAATGTTTATTACTCCAACTAGTTTGGGTAGGTTACAATATATTGGATTTTTAGAAAAGTCATGATGTATTTTTCCTATGTCTTTCAAAGGGCATTTATTTGTATAAAAATCCTATTGCCCATTTTGTTCAATGTTTTGCCATCTTTCAGCAAGCTTAAATCCTTGTTCATAGCAAACAAGGATTTTCACTAATATGAAAAACTGAACAAGGCGCTAATTTACAGCCTATCTGAATTGAACATTATGCCACACAAGCTTTTTGGTTTTTGTTTTTTCTTAGAGATTTTTACTATAGGGCATGTGCACTCACTGGAGAGACAAAGAGACAGAAATTGAGAAATCACCCTCTAGGGGGATAGCCACACCACAATCCCTTCTACTCCATTCTCCTGTCAGGATTTTGGGCATGCACACACACATGCCCAGCGTGAGTTTTGAGCCTCCGAGTCCAGATATTGAACCATGGTCAACTACTTGGGGGTCCAATGACATAACCACTGTTCTATCTACTGGTACCAGCCACACAAGGAGTTTTGAAGAGAGTACAAAAAGTGGAAGTCTGACAGTGCAATGTCAGGACCGTGTAGTGGGTGTGGCAACACATCCACTCAAGCTCCAATAATTTTTCATTTTTTTAGAGGTTTTTGTTATAGGGTGCATACACTCACCAGAAAGACAGACAGAGAGAGAGAGAGAGGAAGTGAGAAATCACCCCCCAGGGAGGATAGCCACACTGCAATCCCTTCTCCTCCATTCTCCTCTTGGAATCTTGGGCACACGCGCACATGCGCCTGGCATGAGTTTAAGCCACTGGGTCCAGGACTCGAACCACAATCGACTACATGGGAGTCCAGCGACATACCTATTATGCCAACTGCTGGTCCCAAGCTCCAATAATTTTTGGCAGTAGATCAACCATATGTCGTCTTTCCTCGTCATGATGGAACACAACACCTTTACAATTAATAAGCTCGGGATGTTTCTGGATGATGAATTCATTCAAATTGTCCAACTACCATCAGTACAAATTCAAATTGATTGTTTGGTTCCTTGGTAGGCGCTCAAACCACACACCTTCAAATCCTATCATACTGACAGCATAACCTTCCTCTGATGAATGTATGCTTCCGATGTCATTTAAGTCAAATCATCACATCTGCAATCCACTTCTCATCACCAGCTATCAGATGCTTCAAAAAAAGGATGGTTTCCCTCACACTTAATGAGGATATTGCAGATGCAGTTGTGAATATTTAAATGATGGACGTTCAATGATTCTGCAATCTCTCATGTCATGCAATGAGGTTTTTTTTTTTTTTTTTCCTATTGGGCATGTGCGCTTGCTTGCCAGACAGACAGAGAGACAGAAAGTGAGAAATCACCCCCCAGGGGGGATGGCCACGCCGCAATCCCTTCTCCTCCATTCTCCTCTTGGGATCTTGGGCACGCACGCACACGCGCCCGGCGTGAGTTTAAGCCACCAGGTCCGGGACTCGAACCACAGTCGACTACGTGGGAGTTCAGCGACATAGCCATTACACTAACTGCTGGCCCCTGCAATGAGGGTTTAACTCAATCAGTGCCTTTATTTTGCTTGATGGGCCTCCCTGACCGAGAAGCGTTGTTGATATCAAAATAACCAGCACAGAATTCCATGAACCATCATTGGCGCCGATGTCCTGTAGAGCATGGTCATCATAAACTTTATGCAACTTCTCGCAAGCTTGATGAGCGTTCTTCCCTTTACAAAAGTAAAACAGTAAATTGTGGTGAAAGTGCAGTTTTCAAACGTGTTGAAAAATCTCCAAAACTCAACCATAGCTTATTTTTTATTTTAGAGTGAAACGTCAGCTCTGAAATGACATGGCACTAATGTAGATGAGAATGACTCTAGTACTTCCAAAAATAAACTAGTGCCATCTGTGGCAAAAATGCTTCATGACTTTTCTGACAATCCAATAAATTAATGCAAATAGTCTTACTTCCCTCGTTTATGTTCTAAACACAATCATATGTTCATGTTTTCTTTATTGTACATGGCAGATTAGCTGTACTATATTTCTCCATTTCATAAATTTTCTTCATGCATGTGTGTGGTTTCTGTGTGGGGAGAGAAGGGTTTCTGTGTTATTGAGGAAGAGTTCAGAAGCTCATATTTAATGCGCCTACTGAAAACATTGATATTTTGGTCCCATTTGAAGTGACACACTCCCAACATTTGAGTTACACTTTTTCTTTTAAGCGATTTCTGCTACAGGGCACAAGTGCTTTTCAAAGAGATAGAAAGTGAGAAATCTCCTCCCAGGGGGGATGACCATGCTGCAATCCCTTCTCCTCCATTCTATGCTTGGGATTTTGAGCACACACACACACATGCCCAGTGTGAGTTTCAAGCCACAAGGTTCAGAACTCGAATGGCAGTCGACTATGTGGGAATCCAGCAATGTAACCATTACCCTATCTGCTGTTCCTGAGTTACACATTTTCAAACATATTTTTCCATGTCCTTTGTCAAATTCTGTAGGGGCCAGCAGGTGCCATGGTGATTAATGCGCTAGACTCCCACATAGTGAACCAGGGTTCAAGTCCTGGACCCAACAGCTTGCTTTTTCACTTACCCTCTTTGTTTCTGTCTCCCTCTGGTGTGTGTGTGTGTCTGCCCTATAGCATGTTTAAAAAAATAACAACAATGGGGCCAGCAGGTGGTATAGTGGTTAAGGCACTGCACTCCCACATGGCCGACCACAGTTTGCGTCTCAGACCCAGTAGCTTAAAACTCACACCAGACACATGGGTACAGATGCCCAAAATCCTGCAAGGAGAATGGAGAAGGGAAGGCAATCCCTGGGAGTCTATTTTCTACTTTCTCTTTGTCTCTCCGGTAAGCACACATGACCTATAGCAAAAATCTCTATAATAATAATGATGATGAATAAAATTAAATAAATCTTTAAAAAGAAATAAATGAGCTCTGTAAAGATCAAAAATTTCACTTTTCTTTTATAAACTCATTTTACCAACCATTTATTATAATGTTATCTCTTAAGCATTATCTCAACCCCGTCAAATGTGAAATAGTTACACACTATATTCCACACCTTATTCTTACCTTGTGTTTTGTTTCAGACCTCCAAGGCTCAAACATGTATATACGATCATCACCTATTTGATATCATTTATACATAAATCTTTCTCATGAGGTGATCAGGACTCATTTGGGCCTGCCATTTGTTTAGTACCATCTTCACACCTAAATAGCTTGACTACATATAAAGTATTTGCCAAAACTCATTTTTTTAATCCATTAGAGATAGTCTCCCTCTAGGAGACAGGTTATTTACTCAACCCTAGCAATTCCACAATTGCAATCCCTACCCTCCCATATCCATTAATCAGTAGGCAATACTCTATTTTTAAACCAAACAAAAAAATGCCTAAGAATTGATAAGGGGCGAGAAGGTGGTGCGAAAGCTTAGGCCACTGAATCTCTCGCAATTCGAGGCCTGAATTTGGAGGCATGAAACTCATGCCAGGAACATATGTGTGCGTATGCAAAATCCCCAGAGGAGAATAAAGAAGAGAGGATTGCAGCATGGCCACCCCTACATCAAACGAAAAGCAATTTTTTAAATGAAAAAGGTCAAGTGGGTAACCATTGGTACAATAGATTTTGAGAAGGAAACATTCATCTTCCATTTTAAAAGCAGCCCCAAGTATCTTTAAACCTTTGTACACATTAACCATTGAAACAGATATAAAGGCATCAGGTAAGACAAATATCAAAGTGACCTTAAAACCTAAACTTTCCAAAGGCATGTAAAAGTTAGCTTCTCTTATATGTAATTCCAATCCTCGTCACTACCAATACCCAGTGTAGTTCTCCCCTTCACAACATCCTTACTAGGTCTCACCTCACTTCTTTTTTAACCACTCCTGTAAGAGAACATAGCACTTCACAAGGTGGTCCAGTCTGTGCCCAAACTGGACTGACATTAGAAAGTCACTCCACAAACCCCAGGATGGTGCAGCGGTAATGTCACATTCTGTAATGCTGGATCCACACAGGAAGGGGCTCATATCCTGAGGTCTCCCTTTATAGGCTACACCATGATTGGGTCTGGGAACAAAGATAAATAAATGTACTTCTTTCTTTTTAAAGTGTTGAAACACTTATTCCAGCTGAGAGGACTCTAAACACTAAGGACACACACACTGTTGAAACACACAAATCATCTCATTTCAGAGATTTTGGTACAGCCTTTAACTGCTTCTCCGACGGCAAAGTGTCCCAACCCTTCATCATTATAGGTTCCCTCACTTTGGGTGGGTGAAGGCTCTTCCCAAAGGGTGGTGTTCAAAACTAAACCCAAAAGCAAGTTTTGGGAAAGGTTCACTTCAATCCCTTCCCACACCTCAGGAGGGGAACATATTCTCTCAAGAGTCTCACTGGAAAATACACCATTTGGTGATACAGAGTATCGAGACTTTTTTAAAAAAAAATATTTTTGCATAGAGCCTGTGTGTTCTCCAGAGAGAGAGACAAAGAGAGAAAAAGTGCGAAATCAGCCCCTAAGGGGGAAAACCATGTCACAAAACATTCTTCTCAGTTTTCCTCTTGGGATTTTGCACACATACCCACATGTGCCTGGGCATGATTTTCAGGCCGCTGGTTTCAGGACTAGAGCCACAGTTGTCCACGTGGGAGTCCAGCACCAAGACCACCATACCAACTCCTGGCCCCATTCAGTCTTTTTTATTTTGTGATCTTCCCTCATAGACTGAAGGGCTTGAATTCCAGTCGGTGAGATAAGTCTCTCTGGAGAAGACAAGTCAAGTCTTCCTATCCCTCCACCCCAGGAAAACACCTTCTAGGAGTCCAACTTTAGTCACATTGGATCTTTTTGACTCTCTGTAGGGTCATCCCCCACCCCTTTTTTGGAAAGGTTTTTGCTATAGGGCACGTGCGCTCACCAGAAAGACAGAGAGAGACAGAGAGACAAAAAGTAAGAAATCACCCCCTAGGGCGGATGGCCACGTCACAATCCCTTCTCCTCCATTCTCCTCTCAGGATCTTGGGCACGCATGCACACATGCCTGGCATGAGCTTAAGCCACCAAGTCCGGGACTCAAACCGTGGTCAACTACGTGGGAGTCCAGAGACATAACCATCATGCCAACTGCTGGTCTGTCCCCCCTTTTTGTGCTTTTTCTTTGAAGGACTTATGAGCAGAAGTATACTACGGGTCAATAGAGTCATTGGACATCAGTCTCAATAATTGAGAATACCTGAGAGTCTATATCCTGAGATAACATTTATGTCCCCTTACCCAAGACACTGAACCCATCCCTGATAAGAGGAGTCTCTGAATAATTGGAAACAGGAGGATAAGACGGTCCCAGGTAGCATGGTGGTTAAGGCTCTAGACTCCAATATGGCTGACAACAACCGGAGTCCAGTGCAAGTACCAGACCTGGTGGCTTGCTTTCTCTCTCTCTCGCTCTCTTGTGAGTGCGTGTGTTCTACAGAAAATTTTTTTAAAATAATAACATACAAAATTAAATAAGTTGGAAACAAACAAAAAAAGACAGCCACAACACAAGACTGTGGCATCCTCTGAGATTGTGATGCAAATAAGATTACATCCTACTAGAAAGCTCCCGGGTCACAGAAATGTCAAATGAGAAGACAACACAAGCAATGGGAGGTATGATCTGTAAACTGTCCACCTGACCACGCACTAGTATTCCAAATGGATGAGGAAGTCAAACAACTGGTCAGCACGAAAACACATAATCTGGCAAGAAATGGACAAAAGGCCTTCGAGGACCTTTGACATCCTTCTCCATGGGACAAATGAACGGCCAAGTATTTATGAACGACAACAAATGCTCAACGTCACCCCTCACCAAGGGAATATGTGTTCAAACCGCAGTGAGACAACACTTTTTTAAAAATTATTTATTTAATTTTATGTATTCATTCATTTATTTTTAGTTTGACCAGAGAGATATAGAGAAAGAGGGAAAGTGAGAAAGCAAGCTGCCAGGTCTCAGACTTGAACTACGGTCAGCCATGTGGGACCGTCCAGCACCTTAACCACCATGCCACCTGCTGGTCACTTTGTAGCTGTCAGGTTGCCTGTGACCGCAGAGAACAAAGATAACAAGGGTAGGGACCCCTAGGAACACTGTCACTGTGGGTTGAGATGAAGACAGGCTTGACGGAATACAACAGAGTGGATCGCCAAAAAGTGTGGATTCCCAAAAGGTGAGAAAGAGGACTCACCTGGCTGGGCGTAGTTCGTCATGGGCTTCAGGTGGGGACAGGGCACAGGCAGGAGGGTGTCCCCGCAGTCTCTTGGACACACATTCCAGGGTTTCCCAGCCATCCTTGCGCAACTCCAGGAAAGCTGGTGGCTGGAAGTGGCACACAAGGCCTGCAGCACCACAGGGTGCGACGGCACCAGGACCAGGAACACCTGGCCGCAGCCTACAACGCTGAGACCGAGATCAAGCACCAGAGAGATGTAGCTCCTGAGCCCAGCGGCCAGGAGCCCCCCAGCGCCTCTCCCCGCTGTCCTCCCAGCGGTCGCACCGCCAGGCCACAGCGTCTCCAGCCGGTTCGCAGAAAACAGCGGCTGACAATTAAAAAGCCAAACTGTACTCCGAGAGCAGGAAGGGTAGTTATAGACGGTTTATTCAAATGAGGTATTCTGAAAGATTCACTCTGATTGGATGAGAAGAAACGTAACTTCTTTTTCAGATTGATTGATAATCCTAGAAGGACTGTCCAATCAGAACCAGCCTACAGGAGTTGTCTAGTCCAATCAGAACGAATCTTCTAGAATACCTCATTTGAATAGAGTTTATAAATAAACTGCATCTGGCTCCCTCTTCCCCTTCTAGAAGAGCCCAGGAAGGAAGTGAGAGCTCTATCCAGGGCTCCCAGCCCACTGGACTGGGCCCTGTAGCTGTGCCTCTTCATCAGGTAGGCCAAGGGCAGGCAGAAATTTGTACTGGCTTCTGAGAGCCAATGATCACGTCTTCCTAGTCCCTCTTCCTAGTTGCACCTTGACTGATACCGAGTTGGTGGCTTGGATTTGGTCCTAGTGTGTTTATGTCATAGTACTGACAATAGTCACAAGTCAGGGTAGTTGTTTTTTCGTTTGTTTTGTTTTGTTTTGTTTTTTAAACCTGGCATAGGTCTGCACACATTCTAGCTCAGGAGTGTGATATTGAACACAGCACGGATGTTAAATAACTTAAAGAGAAACATTTATGTATTTAAAATGCTGTAATAGAAATTCACGTCATGGAGACATTTCTTTGGGATTTGATGAACAACGCCGAGAGGCTTATTTTACTCTTTTTCATAATCATCCTTCATATTGGATAGGGAGGTAGATGAGTAAGATAAAGGTCATTACAATTTCTTTTTCTTAATGTAAAGAAGAGCTTTCTAAGAAGGTTTGTTCTATTTATCTTATTTTGTCCATATTAAGAATACTATCGCTCCTTTCCCTTGTCCCACAGAGTGGCCCTTGCTCTGCAGGAGACCTTCAGTTCCATCTCCAGGCCCCTGGCCAGCGAGGGAAACTGAGGCAGGGGCACCACTGCCCCTGCCCCACTTCCAGGCTCCCAAGACCAGGACCCCACCCCCTAGAGAGAGTGGCCCTTGCTCTGCAGGAGACCTCCAGTTCCACCTCGAGGCTCCTGGCCAGCAAGGAAACCGAGGCAGGGGCACCACTTAGATTTCTAAGTAACTATAGGAAACAATAGGTTATATTCATATCTTTGTTCACTTGCAAGTCAAATAATTTATGCAATAAACCTTGTAGTACCCTTCTCTAAAATAGCCTGATAGGGGCTCTAGTTTTAAAAAGTGATGCCAAACTATAAATGATACAGTAGAGTTTTATTAAAGGAAGACATAAAGCTGGGTTTGGTAAAGTTCCTCCATTTCATTCTTTGGCTAAGTACTAGTTATGCTCTATGCATGATTTGTTGTGTAACTACTAAATGTGATCCCAAGGAACTGAGCTATAACATGCTCTGGAAACACAAAATAATAACCAAAACTGAAAAGAGAGATGGGGAAGTTACAGGAAAACTGGGACGAGAAAGGACATATGAAGTACTAAAGTAGGAGAAAAATCTGTCTTTCGTCTCACAACCACTAATCAGACCATGATGGACCCTTTCATATGCGGGGAATTCAGAACCTGGGAAGCAAATTCCCAGTGTGGAATGAGGCCCAAGTATAAAGAGCAAAGCTTTAAGATAGTCATGAGACCTAAAGAGAAAGGAGTCTCCCACAAGCCTCCCACCTCCAAGAGGAAATTGATACCAATAATGCTAGCATTCCCAAGGCCTTGGGACTCCACGATAGCCAACCTGACTAAGCTCAATGGATCCAGAGTGCCAATGACCAGCTTTATCTTCTGACTCTGGATAACCTCAGTGGGAACCAAAATGGCTGCCTCTTTTTCGGACTCTTCAAAGGTTTTTCAGTAAGAAACAATGTACGCTGGTA
Organism: Tupaia tana; assembly: GCA_026018925.1. Taxonomy (NCBI): domain Eukaryota; kingdom Metazoa; phylum Chordata; class Mammalia; order Scandentia; family Tupaiidae; genus Tupaia; species Tupaia tana. The sequence goes on from JAKSZU010000010.1 coordinate 30,436,148, forward strand.
ACAGTCAAAAGTGTGCCACCTCCACAGAGAAAGAAAGGCCAAACAGTATACAGTACTTCAATTCAAATTCTTTCATGGAATTTCTGAGGAAAAGTAAGTCCAAGATCTTGGTCCAACAGTGGCTCCTGTTGTCACATGGTTTATACCAGGCATGGCTAGGTGCTCCTTTACAAATCCTCAATGGTCTTTCCACACTATTGCGGCAAACCTCTCACCCATAAACAGTGGACCATGTCATACTTTGTTCTGGGGCTTCATTCATTCTGAATAGAAATTCAAATTCATTCACAGTCTACTCCCTTGGTAGCTCTCAAAATCAATTCCCCCAATGACCAAAAACTTATTTAGTGAAGCAGATCTATTCCAGAAGACTCAAGATCAAGTGATCAATTATGTCACACAAGGATTAACAAAAAGAATAACTATATTCCAACGTCTTCCTTTAATCCTCAGTTATGGATTACTTTCTATGATACAGCCACTTAAAATGATCAATTGGATTACTAATTTGAGGCATGACTGTTAACTAACATTTCATCTATTTTTAGAAGGGTCTGCTGAATCCAGAGGTCAGTGACTTTCAGAATCCTTGGTGCTGGGGTAGAAGCAGGGGTGCAGGTTATGACTACTTTAACAAAAAAGTCACATTTTTCAGAACTCTGTTAGCGATTTAATAGCTATTTCTCAAAATCATATTAAGAAAGAACAGAAAAGGCAAACTTTACCGATGTCCTTTCTTTCTTTGAACAAAAAAGAATTTTGATTTAGAAGGTTTAGTGGTCTCAGAGAGAATACTTATTTAGCTTCTATGGTTTCTTGGTCATGTGGTTCTTATGTCAAGATTCAAGAGAAAAATATTCTATTCTATGATAGAGTTACTAATGATCACTTTTCTTTTATTGATACATATCATGCATTTATAGGTATTTAGCATGTGCCAGGCTCTGTTTTAAGTATTTTACATGTATTAGCTCATTTAAGCCTCAATATAATCTGCATCCACAGAATCCATAACTGTGGATCAAAAATAGTGGGGATAAAATTTAAAATAACAATGTAAGAACAAAATAAAAGGAAATAAAAAACAATACAGTATAACAACCACTTACCTAGTGTTTTCACTGTATTTGGTATTATAAGTAATCTAGAAAATGGTTTAAAGTACACAAGATGTTCATGCTTATAAACAAATATGCCATTTTATATAAAGGACTTAAGTATCTGTGGATTTCAGTGGATTCATAGGGTAGTCCTGGAACCAGTCCCACAAGGAAATGGAGAGACATCTAGATTATCATCTCATTTCACAGATGGGGAAGCAGAGGTCCCAAGAGATTAAGGGACTCACACAAGGTCTCTCAGTAAAAGTTAGAGCCGAGGTTGGGCTCCAAAGCACATGTACTCTGTTTCCTTGATGTGTAGGTGTCTAAATTACTTCTTTGGAGTACCAGACTGAAGGAATTTTGGGGGCAGCACGTGGGCCTGGCTCCTCTCTAGAGCTCCCAAACCTACTGTGGCCTCTCTACGCAGTGAACATGCCGCTATGGGGTCAGATGTTTTCTAGTGACAATTTTCAGTTTTTAAAGTTTATCGACCAAATGAATTGGTTCATGTTGAAAGGTAATTAAGGATCCAACTATTCTACATAGAACAATAGCTGCCCAGACACTTGGACAACATGATGGCTTATTTAATAAAACAGTAGTGACTCGGGGCTGGCAGGGGGCATGGTGGTTAAGGGCACTGGACTCCCACATGGCCAACTGGGATGGTATGATAGAAAAGGAATATCATCTGAACTGAATACTTCGATATTAATTCAAATATCAAAGTCAATCCAAGTTAATGACCCATTTATATAATGACAATACATTGATATCCCCTTTGTAAGTATTATAAAATCCTTTAAGACTAAGAACTGTTTAAATGTTAAAGTAATCCTGGGAGATATCTGGATTTTGAGATTTTACTGTCTATTCTGTTTCACAGTAAAAGTCAGTGGGTAGAAGAATCGTCATTCATTTTTAACTTATTAAGGTTTATTGTTTTTGTGTTTTGTTTTGTTTTTATTTTTTTTTAGAGGTTTTTGCTATAGGGCGCGTGCGCTCACCAGAAAGATAGAGACAGAGAGACAGAAAGCAAGAAATCTCACCCCCAGGAAAGATGGCCACGCTATAATCCCTTCTCCTCCATTCTCCTCTCGGGACACACGCCTGGTGTGAGTTTAAGCCACCAGGTCCTGGACTCGAACCGCAGTCGACTACGTGGGAGTCCAGCGACATAGCCATTACTCCAACTGCTGGTCCCCCTGTTTTGTTTTGTTTTAAGGAGAGGAAAAGATGGAGAAAGAAAAAAGGTATGTTTGATAGGGTTTACAATGCCACAATCCTCTTGCCCCAGCCTTCCAGTTATGATTACAGGTGTGTGCCACTGCACTCAGCCTGTTTAGATCGGCAAGGGAACCAAAACAGCCTCCCATGCAGCCCCAGCCTCTCAGCAGGGACACCTTAATGTTTGCATACTGTGGCTAGGCCTTCAGGCTTGAAAAAAAACAAAACAAAACAAAACAAAAAAGACACTCGTTCCTGGGGCCCGCAAGTAGCATAGAGGTTAAGGCACTGGACTCCTACATGGCCAACAGCGGTTTGAGTCCTTGACCTGGTGGCTTGAAAATCATGCTGCTGCATGTGTGTACTCAAAATCCCAGCAGAAGAATGGAGGAGGAGAGATTGCAGTATGGCCATTCTCCCTGAGGGGGTGATTTCTCACTTTGCCTCTCACTATCTTATCTCTCTCTATTTCTCTCCAACCAGCACATATGCCCTTTGGCAAAAACCTGAAAACAAACAAAAACAAAAACCTGTTCATTCCTGCCTTCCTCAGCATACACACTTATCATGACATCTGCATGCCATATCTACTATAGGAAGCCTTTGCAGTAAAGATTCTTTGTTTGCAAAGATTCTTAATATAGATTGAGACTTTCTACCAAATAACCTGCATTTTTCCAAATACCATGTTAAAAACTACCTCAAGTAGTCTGAAGAAAGAAAGATGCTAGAGCAGAACTCTTTACACAGCCCGGATTTCATTTCGGTCATTCAGAACGAGCTCTCAGCCACACTGCACAGGGATGGTAGTCTACACGCTGCACTGACGTTAGAAACACAATTCCTTTTAGTTTATTCCAGCTCCTGACATACATTCGTTGCACAGCCAGTGGTACCAAACAAACACAAAAAGGTCTAGATTTTATCTGTGGCTTGGTAACGTAAGCACTCAATAAAAATAACAGCATATTTCACAAAATTATGATAAAAGAGAGAGATGGGGAACCCACACTTGCCGTGGGATATTGATGAGATTTTTTTCAACAATTTCCTAACTAGTTTTGAATTCAGAGAACACACATGAAGGTGAACGAGAAGTTTCTAACTATTTCTATATAATAGGATTTTCAAAGTACCAGCAGGTGGCGTGGTGCTTAAGACACTAGACACTCGCACATGGCTGACCAGTGTTCAAGGTCTGGACCTGGAGGCTTGCTTTCTTGCTTTCTCTTTCTCTATCTCTGTATCTATCTCTGGTCAAATTAAAATAAATGAATGGGAAGGACCAGCAGTTAGCATAATGGCTATGTTGCTGGACTCCCACGTAGTCGACCGCGGTTCGTGTCCCGGACCCGGTGGCTTAAAACTCACGCCGGGCGCATGTGCGTGCGTGCCCAAGATCCTGAGAGGAGAATGGAGGAGAAAGGATTGCGGCATGACCATCCCCCCTGGGGGGTGATTTCTCGCTTTCTGTCTCTATGTCTCTCTCTGTCTGTCTGGCAAGCGCACGCGCCCTATAGCAAAAACCTCTCCAAAAAAGAAAAAGAATGAATAATTAATTAATTAAATAAATCATTCTTTTTTAAAAAAGGAATTTTAAAAGCACAACAAAATGCATGGAATAAGCTAGGGTTTCTTCAGGAATATTTGTGGCCATGTTATAGATAAAATTGAAGCTGCATAAATACTTAAATGTATGTCTTCTTTTGTTTTTAAATGCTTCAACTCAGTTTCGATATGTATGTCAAAACATCACTGTATTAACCCCCCTTGAAAAGGGCTCTATTCTTTTTTTTTTTTTTTTCTTTTTTTTTCTAGTTTATTTCCTTCATGAAAGACAGATAGATGCTTGACAGGGTGTTCACACTGCGATCCTCCTGGGGCCTGCATCCAGCTGGGATCACGTGCGCCCCCAAGTGTGTTCAAATAGACCCAGGATGCAAAGCTAGAGCCTGCCCATATGCCTCCAGCATCACACAGCAGTGCCCCAACTGCCTGTGCCACCAAGGTTCGGTGTCTATTTTTTTAAAACAATTTTTATTTATTATTATTTTTTAAGATTGATTTAACTCTACTTATTTATTTTATTTATTTTAACTTCCAGAGAGTGACAGAGAGAGAGAGAAAGGGAAGATGAAAAAGCAAGCCACCAGGTTCAGGGCTCGAACCATGGTCAGCTATGTGGGAGTACAGTGCCCTTAACCACCATACCACCCGCCTGCCCCAGGTGTCTGTTTTTTTAACCAAGCAACCAACCTAACTTCCTTCTTTTTCTTCTCCCTTCTTTCCTCCCTTCCTTCTTTCATGAGAGAGAAAGAGACAGAGAGACATATACAAGCACCCTAAACAGTGACTTAAGCTGCAGTCCTTCCCCTGCAGCCTTCCCAGTCAGCCAGGATCAAGGGTACACGGACTCAGCATGCATGAGCCAATTTGGGAACCGAACTCCAACCTGCCATAGAGCTTGCACAATACCAGAGATCTGTGCTCCCACTGCACCATCATGGCTGGGCCTATAGTGTGTACTCTCAATTTATTTAGCCTCCTACATTCCTGCAACCTCCAATTCCATCTCTATCATTGCTTGAGTTCCACCTTCATCTTGTAATTTTAGTCCCTTTAAAAAAATAATTATTGGGACCAGCAATTGGCATAATGACTATGTCACTGGAGTCCCATGTAGTCAACCGCGGTTCAAGTCCTGGACCTGGTAGCTTGGACTCACACCAGGCATGTGTGTGTGCATGCCCAAGATCCCGAGATCCCAAGAGGAGAATGGAGGAGAAGGGACTGCAGCGTGGCCATCCCCGCTTGGGGGTGGGGGGTGATTGCTCACTTTCTGTCTCTCTCTGTCCTGGTGAGTGCATGCGCCCTATAGCAAAAACCTCTAAAAAAAATTATTTATTGGGGTCAGCAGGTAGCGTGGTGGTTAAAGGTGCTGGATTTCCACATGGCCAACTGTGGTTCAAGTCCCGGACCTGGCGGTTTGTAATCTCACTTTCCCTCTCTCTCTCTCTGGTCATATTAAAAATAATAATAAATAAAGGTAAATGAAAAAATTATTTTAAAAATAATTATTTAATTTTTAAATCATTATTATTACTTTAATTTGACCAGAGAGAGACACAGAAAGAGAGAGAGAGACAGAAAGTGAAAAAGCAAGCTACCAGGTCCAGGACCCAAACCATGGTTGGCCATGTGGGAGTTCAGTGTCCCAACCACCATGCCACTTGCTGGCCCCAGTAATTTTAGCCTTTAAAAGTTATGAATGAAAAATACTTAGGGTTGAATAAATGCCTATATTTTGCTTCTTATAAGCTTTTCATAGTAACCATTTTTTAAAATATGCATTTCTAACGACACTGAGAAATAGCAAGATAATTTACTAGTACTCTTGAAGATGCAAGAAATCTGGGAAGTCAGAAATGAAGAGTGAGCAGTGGAAATTGTTTTCAAGGCAGGACAGTCATTTGGACATCAAAATGGTAAAGTACCAATTTCTAATTATAGCCCGTGCAGTTTGGCGTGGGGTGTAACATAGTCCCATTATGTCAGTGTTAATTGAAACCATGAGACTGCAACTCTCTTTGGCATAGGAGCTATTAATTTTCATGGTGCATGTAACCACTTGTGCATTTCTGAAAGACCACAACAGACTTCACCCTTCCAGGCAAAACTGCCACAATAAGCAGGTAAATAAGAAATGTATCATGAACCACAACAAGTAAAGGTGGAATAAGTAACACAAAGATGTACAGCACCAGGGTATTCTTGAGCCATCTGTTACTAATTAAAGGATCTCTTCTGAAGTTTGAATTGGAAAGCCCAATAGAGTGAGCTAAAGTTACTGGATATTTGGGTCAAAAAAAAAAAAAATGAAAGGCAAGGCGAGTCTACTTCAACTGAGAAGTGCCTTTCTCTTGAAATTAAGCTTGCTAGTGCTAATGGCCTTCCAAAGGCTTGGTGTTGATCAAATTATTGCTCAAACCTGAACCGCAATTCCTCTGCAGCAAAATTAAACTGGAAAAGCAGAATATGAGCTCATATGACCGATTGTGGTTCAAGTCCTGGACTTGGCAGCTTGCTTTCTCAATTTTCCTCTCTCTCTTGCTCAGTCCCTCTCTGGTCAAATTAGATGAAAGGAAGGAAGGAAGGAGGATAAATTAATCCTTTTAAAACTAACTAAATAAAATAAAATAAAAATTCTTTGAAAAAATAAAAAAGAAATTTTAACAAAGATTAATGTAGGCTGCTGGCGCTGGCAGAAGTTTACGAATTGGAATATTCCTTTAATTACAACAATTATCCCCCCACTTGCCCTCACCCCACCCTCATCTTTGCAACAAAAAATTACAATTTATGATGAAACTATTGATGAGGAAAAGGCATAAACCAAAACATATTGGAAAGAATTGTTTTCTAATACTTTATGGCCAGGAGATAAAAGAACAAAAAATACTGCAATAATAAATGCAGGTGATCAGCTAATCCCTATTATCACACAATTCTCGTATGAAAAATCCTATAAGCACCTATATTTCATAACATTCTACTTTTTAGAATCTTTTTTTTTTTTTGAGAGGTTTTCGCTATAGGGCGCGTGCACTCACCAGACAGACAGAGAGAGACATAGAGACAAAAAGCGAGAAATCACCCCCCAGGGGGGATGGTTTTTTCCATTCTTCTCGGGATCTTGGGCACGCACCCACAGAGTTTTAAGCCACTTCTGGGACGCAAACTGTGGTCGACTACGTGGGAGTCCGCGACATAGCCGCTAACTGCTGGTTCTCTTTAGAATCTTTATCTTTGGGCCCACAGGTGGAGTGGTGGTTAAGGGCACCAGATTCCCACATGGCTACTGTGAGACCCAGACCTGGCAACTCTCTCTCTTACTCTGTCCCTCTCTGATCAAATTAAAATAACTTATTAAATAAATAAATAAATAGATAATTCTTTAAAAAAAAAAAAAAGAACCTTTATCTTCAGGCCCCACAGTGGGGGATGGTTCAAGTTCTGGACTTGGCAGCTTGTTTTCTTAATCTCTTCTCTTGTTCTCGGTCAAATTGAAAAAATAGTAATATGATGAATAAAATTGAATAAAATAATTCTTTTTTTTTTTTAAAAAGACTCTGGGGATCTATGGGCTCGCCAGACAGACAGAGAGAGACAGAGAGATAGAAAGAGAGAAATCACCTCTCATGGCCACGCTGCAATCCCTTCTCCTCCATTCTCCTCTCGGGATCTTGGGCACAAACGCACACATGCCCGGCGTGAGTTTAAGCCACCGGGTCCGGGACTAGAACCGCGGTTGACTACGTGGGAGTCCAGCGACATAGCCATTACACTAACTGCTGGTCCCAAAAAAAGACTCTTTATCTTCAGTCACAGGAGTCTAAGTTTCCTCTCTCGCTAGATGACCATATATCCTGGACTGTCCAAGACAGTCCTAGGTACTTATGAACAATTAATGACATGTGTTGTATGGCTGTAGTTGTTAAAAAGCACTTCCCGGTTTAGACAGTAAGTTATATGGTCACCCTGTCAATGAACTCCCTGAAAGGTAATCAGGTAGCTTTTTTAGTATTTGTAGTGCTATTTAGTTTTCATGCTGACCACTTCTTCAGTCTTCAAAAATAACAAAACCACCCAACCAGTGGCTGCTGTTATTACGTTTTCAGGCATTTTAGTAATGGCCTATAAATGGGCTTTTCTTTGGAGAGCTTAATGGTAGCCACACTAAGATCAATCTTGTAAAGAAAACTTTGCCTGGTATATTGTTTCTTCCTTGGTATTGAGTCAGGGAAGGGTAGAGGTGAAAGAACCTTTGAGAAATCTTCAAGTTTCATTGAGAGGTGGGTAGTGAAGGAACACTAGAACACCCCTCCCCCCCAGGGAACCAGCAGCTAGCGTAATGGCTATGTCACTGGACTCCCACATAGTCGACCGCGGTTCGTGTCCCGGACCCGGTGGCTTAAAACTCACGCCGGGTGCATGTGCGTGCGTGCCCAAGATCCCAAGAGGAGAACGGAGGAGAAGGGATTGCGGTGTGACCATCCCCCCTGGGGGGTGATTTCTTGCTTTCTGTCTCTCTGTCTCTCTCTGTCTGTCTGGCGAGCGCACGCGCCCTATTGCGAAAATCTCTCCAAAAAAGAAGAACCCCCCTTCCCCCCCCAACACACTCACAAATCCTGCTTAAAACCCTACTGCTTAAAATCAAGGGAAATAGGGGCCAGCCCTTGGCATGGTGGTTAAGACACTGGACTCTTACACGGCAAACTGTCTTTCGAGTGCTGGACCCAGTGGCTTGAAACTCACACTAGCCATGTATGTGCGCATGCCCAAAATGCCAAGAGAATGGAGAAGGGATTGTGGCATGGCCATCTCCCCTGAGGAGTGATTTCTCACTTTCCCTCTCTCTGCCTCTCTTGTCACATGCCCGATAGCAAAAACAAAACAAACCAAAGAGAGAGAAGAAGAAAAGAAAAGAAACACCAAGGGGGAAACAAAGCTTTTCTGGTAAGGGCACAGATGCACAGAATTTTACCTTCTAGAAGACTCTCTTCTTCCTTTACCTCAACAAGAAGGCCCGTTAAGTATCTCCTATGCTGGCTCCAAGAAACATAGTCTGTAAAACACGGGCCTGATCCAATTTGTTTAATTTACAAATGAGAAAACTAAGGTTCATTTCATCAGTTCCTAATCGCATACTTTAATTTCACTCTCTGTACTGGTAACAAAGCCATAAGTCAGAGCAGAGTGATCCATATTAACTGTCACAGGAAGTTCTGTCTTCTAAAGAGCCCTGAGTATTCCTTACAACAGGGGAACATATGTTGATGGCATTAAAATACTTCCTAGACTATAACTAGTAGACTCAAACATAATTACTCAAAACAGCTTAAACCTGGGAGTGTAAAAGAGGACTTTTAAAAGTTCATGGAAAATGGAATTAAAGTACCAGTTTATTTTGGTGCAAAAATTTTGAAATTTCATTCATAGTTCTTTGGTAACAGACATTTTGCATGAACTTTTTGAAGACCCCTTGGTGTATTTCTTTCTCTAGAATGGAAGTGGAACAAAAGCTAAATAAAAAGAATGTGTGGAGGTATTGAACTCATTTTTTAAATTGAGACTCCAGAGTAAATATTTATCCCACTTTTTTTTTTTTTTTTTTTTTTTTTACAGGTTTTTGCTATAGGGCGTGTGCACTCTCCAGAAAAACATAGAAAGACAGAGAGACAGAAAGTGAGATGGCCACGCCACAATCCCTTCTCCATTCTCCTCTCGGGATCTTCGGCACACACGCACACACGCCCAGCGTGAGTTTAAGCCACCAGATCTAGGACTCGAACCGCAGTCGACTACATGGGAGACCAGTGACATAGCCATTAACGCCAACTGATGGTCCCATTGTATATCCCACTTCTAAGAACAACAACTGAGAAAAACCACTGAAAAGAATGAAAACGTTCATGATGGTATTATTCAGTAATTCTAAGATATGCGTAAGGACAAAGTGGGAGAGAAGAGGCAGGACAGAAAGAAAAGCAAAGAAGGGACCAGCAGGTGGCATGGTGGTTAAAGCATTCAACTCCTACAGGGCCAACTGCAGTTCCACACCTAGACCCAGCAGCTTGAAAAATCACACCAGGTACATGTGCATGCATGCCCAAAATCCCCAGAGGAGAATAAAGGAGAAGGGATTGCAGTGTGACCATCCCCCCAAGTCTCTGTTTCTCCCTCTGTCTCTCTCCAGTGAGCACATGTACCCTATGGCAAAAAATAAAAGTTAAAAACCAGAAAAGTGAAGATACAGGATTGTTATGCAGTCAATGGAATTCTGATTATTTTTCTATCTTTCCCAAACTGTCTGTTAAAATGAAACAACACAAAAACTTAAGTACAGAATGCAATTAGTGCTTACCACAGAGACTTTACTCACTACATCTTTTGCAACTGCGAGGCCTTGGGCAAACGTACAAGCTGCTACAAATGCACGAGTAACCTGCAGCTTCAATTTCTGAGGGACGTCTCCAAAGGGCTTCAGCTGCTCAGTGTACTTGCTCACGCATTCCAGATACTCATTGGTACTGGGGGTTCACCAGGTGGAACATCTGCTCCAGGAGGCGAGCCCAGAAGTCATTTAGCATTTCTTCCAGGTTCACATTTCCCACCACATAGTAGCACTTCAACTCGATGAAGAGGTCTTTAAAAAGCTCAGATTTTTGCATGTATAAATGACCATATGTCTTCACAAACATATCATTCAGGGATTTCTCTGCATTTTCAAGTAGTTCTTTGAAGAACTCTAAAAACAAAACAAAAAAAGAATGAAAGAAAAATTAAAGAATGGGTGTTTAGTTATTAAATAACTGTTTTTCAGGTCAGCTAAAAAATGTTATGAAAATAAATTGGAAAACATGTTTGTCTATAGGGTGATTTTCTTTGGATTTGGCATCTCAGATCACTTTCCAATAGAAATAAACCTATGTCTCAAAGTCACTTACATTTATGCTTACATGTAAGAGAGGGAGAAAATGAAATTTGAACCAACTTTTCAGGAGTCTGTACAGTCTGTAAAACACAGCACACATTTCCTCTCTCTCTCATACACACACACACACACACACACACACACACACACACACAAACATTATAGCCATTCCCACACCCTCGGTCGCAAGGCAGATCCATTGTCTGGTGGTTAAGGGAGCCAGAGCCCACATTGCGGACTACGCGGTTAGATCCTGGCCCCAGTGGCTTGAAAAACACACTAGGCACATGTGCATGCCTGGTCCAAATTCTAACAAGATAGAGAAATGGAGGAGAAGGGACTAAGGTGTGGCTACATCTCATTGGGGTGGGAGGGGGTGTGTGCGCTTTTATTCTTTACCTTTCTCTCTGTGCCTCTGAAGAAGAGAAGAATGAAGACAAGAAGAAGGAAGGAAGGAAGGAAGGAAGGAAGGAAGGAAGGAAGGAAGGAAGGAAGGAAAGGAAAGGAAAGGAAGAAAGAAAGAGAAGAAAGAAGAACAAGAAGAAGAAGAAAAAGAAAAAGAAGAAGAAAAGAAGAACAAGGAAGGGAAGAAGAGGGAGCAGAAGAAAAAGAAGAGAAGGGAGAGGAAGAAACAGCAGCAGGAGAAAAAGAAGTGGACAAAAGTAAATAGATGAAATCTTCAACACACAGTTTTCCAGAAGATTTTACTGTAGGAATCTCAACCATAAGTTCATCATGCCCCTAACTCTATCCTAGGACCAGAACAGGTATTTTCAGGTTGTTGTTTCCCTCTGGCTTGTTTTCTTCCTTTTCTCCTCCCCACTGATGTCCATGACACACATAACAACTGCCTGAAAGATGCTAGAGACCAAGAAACATAATGAAACACCTCTAGAAGTGGTCATATTCGTTTTCTAAGTAAGTAAGTACTTACTTACTTACTTACTGAACCTGGCGGCTTTCTCTCTCTCTCTCTCTCTCTCTCTCTCTCTCTCTGTCTTTCTGGTCAAATTAAAATAAATGAATGAATAAATAAAATTAAAAGTAAGTACTTCACTGTGCCTTGTGACAATAGTACAATATGAGGATATCCAAGTTAATCGCAGATTCTGGAATGATTAATACAGTAATGTCATGAGATCCTTACCAGGGTCTCTTCTGAGAGAGAAAATGGATGACGGACTCAACCATAGATTTGGTACATTTTTAAGACAACATGGAAAAATAACAAAGTACACACGAGAATACCAGGTTATTTCAGAATTTTGGTCACCACATAGCTCCAGTCTAAATGTTAAACTTTTTAGTCTCTTGGGGACCAGCAGGTGGCGTGCTGGTTAAGATGCGGGACACTCCCACATGGCCGACTGTGGTTTAAGTCCTGAACCTGGCGGCTTTTCTCTCTCTCTCTCTCTCTCTCTCTCTCTCTCTCTCTCTCTGTCTTTCTGGTCAAATTAAAATAAATGAATGAATAAATAAAATTAAATAATTTAAAAATTTTTTAGTCTCTTTAAATACAACTGACAAATCAGTTTTATCCTAAAGCTTTATTCAGGAAGTTAATAAAAAGAGGTGCTAACAGTATATGGATAACATTAGTTATTCTTTTTTTTAGATTTTTTTTACATTTTATTCAGTTTGCTACAGGGCATGTACACTCAGCGAGAGAGAGAGAGAGAACAAGTCACCACAGTTGGCCATGTGGGAGTCCAGTGCCTTAACCACCATGCCACTTCCTGGCCCCAACATCAGTCATTCTTAAAGAATCTCTTGCCTGGTATAAAAATAAACACGTCATGATATCAAGGTTAGAAGCAGGAACTATTATAAATATGAAAGTAAAGTCTAAGGACCACATCTAATAAGAAACTGCCTCTATGTGAACATGGAACAACAACAAAAACAATATGACGCCTGCTTCAAAGCCAGAATACTGGTGAGCTTATCAAACACAATAGTGCTAGGACCAGCTGATGGCGTAATGGGAGTTGCTGGACTCCCATGTGAGTCAACTGCAGTTCAAGTCCCGGACCCGGTGGCTTAAAACTCACGCTGGGCGCATGTACACGCATACCCAAGATCCCAAGAGGAAAATGGAGGAGAAGGGATTGCGGCGTGGTCGTCCTTTCTGGGGTGTGTGTGTGTGGGGGGTGATTTCTGGCATTCTGTCTCTGTCTCTCCAGTGGGCATATCTGCCCTATAACAAAAATCTCTTAAAAAAAAAAAAAAAAAAAAAAACAATGCTATGAAACTATCCTGTCTCACATTGGGTGGGCAAATCAGAGATGGGCAACTAATTCCAAGGAGTTTTTCAAAACCTAGGCTCAGTACATGGAAACCTTTTGGAAGGAGGTGGATGTACTGACTTTCAGTGTATGCCAAGAGCTTCTCTGTACATCTTCTCTACCTACATCCTTCTCAGTCCCCCACTCTAGCTCATCACCACATGGTTCCTTGAGGCTAAAGCCCAATAGTTCTCTCTGGTTCCGGCCTTTCAAACTTGTATTTTTAAAATTTGCTTGCTTCTCTCCTTTTCCTTTTATCCACTTTTATCTTTCTACTACTGCTTGTCTTTTATTTCCTGGGCTTTATTCAGAGAAAGGGAAATAGACTCTCCGCAGAGTAAACAAATAGACGGATCACTTCATCCCCGTTATAAGTGCAGCCTGTTTTTTTTTTTTTTTTTTTTTAACCAAAGTCCTCTCTGAAAAAATGAGAGGGCAGAAAGTACACAAAGAGCTAGGGGAACCATATGTAAGAAAAGCATGATTCAAATCAGAAACCTGGGGAAAGAATTTGTTCTCTCTAATATCCCAAGTGGTTCTCAAAGTGCAGGCCTGGGAGCAGCATGTGCCAGCATCACCTGGACACTTTTCAGAAGGGCAAATTCTCGGCCTCACCTGAGACCCACTAATCAGGAACCCTGACGGCAGGGCCCAGCTTTCTGTGACTCTGCTGTGTCCAGCAGTTTGAGAGCTGTTCTAGCTGAGGAACCTTCTCCTAATTTCACCTCTCACTAGCAATTTCCAACACAGCCCCTGAGCTGTGTTGAGTGTGAAGCACTCAGGGTAAGTGTTAATGTTTTAATTAGGTACAAATACCATTCCCATGAATTGTGTTTTTTTTTTTTTTTTTTTTTTTTTTTTTTTAATGGTGTTGCATTCCTAGGAGTGATCTTTTAATGATGTCTTGGGGACAGATTTTCTGTGTGGAATTCTCTCAGCTAAGTGTTAGATGAATGCAGGTAGAGCTTTTCTAGACTTCAAAGGTGGGGAGTCTGAGGGGAGAAGAGATCTTAAGCATCATCGGGTCCTCAGCTCCTACCATGCTTGCACCCCAACTGCCTTGCCAAGCAGTGCTTGCTTCTTGGGGGCATAAAAGGCACATACAAGTTGTGTTACTAAATGTCCACTGTACGGAACATGTAGCTGTGACGGATTGGAAATATAAAGCCTGGAACAATATGCAAGCCATAGGTTCATCCAGTGCTGGCGAAATTTCACCACCTAAAAGAGCAAATTCCAACAGCAACCACACGTTCTTCCCTTTATTATGACTTCATTATATGGCTTGTAAAATTTGCACATATCAGAAGAAAGGGGATGTTGAGAATTATTTGACTTGTGCTTTCATACTCATTTAATAAGTAATTCCCAATACTCACTGGCATTTCTTCAAGTCTTTTTTTTTTTTTTTCCCTTTATTGCCAGAGGGCACGTGCACTTGTCAGAGAGAGACAGAGAGAAGGGAAGCACCCCCGGTAGGGCATGGTCATGCCACAATCCCTCCTCCATTTTTTCATCCATTGGGACTTGGGACATGCACACACAGGTGCACAGGCAACCAACATGTGTCTCAGGCCACCTGGATCAGGATTCAAATTGTGGTCAGCCATGGTGGGATTCAGCTCTTAACCACTCAGGTTTGGGCTGGTCTCCCACTGGCATTTTTAATGAAAGGCACCTACGGTCACGTTGTCTGGGGGTGAATGCAACAAGAGGTATGTTAAGCTTAGTTGTTGTTATTTTATAACTGCTTTAAATTTGGGACCAAAGAGTGGTATGGTGGTTAAGGCACTGGACTCCTCCATGGCCGACTGCAATTTGAGTCCCAAACCTCTCTCTCTCTCTGTCTCTCTCTCTCCCTCTCTCTCTGGTGAGCACATACCCTATAGCAAATTTTAAAATATTAATAATAAATGAAATTAAATAAGTAATTCTTTTTAAAATAACTGCTTCAGGGCCGGCAGGTGGTATGGTGGTTAGGGGCACTGGACTCCTACATGGTCGACCGTGGTTCAAGGCCTGGACCTGACAGTTTGCTTTCTCACTTTCCTTTTCTCTCTGTCACTCTCTGGTCAAATTAAAATAAATAAATAAAGTTAAATAAAGTAATTCTTTAAAAAAAAATAATTGTTTAGGGACCAGCAGTTGGCATAATGGCCCGTGTAGTCGACCGCAGTTCCAGTCCTGAACCCGGTGACTTAAACTCACGTTGGGCGTGTGTGCGTGTGTGGCCAAGATCCCGAGAGGAGAATGGAGAAGGGATTGCGGTGTGGCCATCCCCCTGGGGGGTGATTTCTCACTTTCTGTTTCTCTGTCTCTCTCTTTCTGGGGAGCACATGCATCCTATAGCAAAAACCTCTCCGAAAAAAAAAAATAATTGTTTAAATTTTCTTTCTTTATTCATGAATAAGCTCATGTGCATTCATTTGCAAATGAGTGAGTGAGTGAGAGAGAGAGATAGGCACCCTCAATAGGGTTTGGTCACCCTGTAATCCGCTTCCTCCAATTCTCCGTCCTGTCAGATGCTGGGCACTTGGCCATGCCCAGTGTGTTTCAGGCTGACTGGGCCAGAGATTTAAGCCATGGCCACCATGTAGGATCCAGCTTCTTGAGCTATGCATTTACTGCTACGCCATGGAAGCAACCTTCAAGACTGATTTTAATATAAGCTTTGATCTAGCTTGCAATCCTACATTTATCCTTTAGGTTTCAAAGTGCTTTTGGCCAACATATGCTAAGATGTAACTTTTTTTTTCTTTTTTTAAGAAAATGTAAAACATTCTTAATGTTCCGCATTCAGGTCAGGAGCTTTGAGGTTAATGTAGCAGTATATAATTTAGTTTTTAGTGTATAGGAGAAATCTAATGACTAGGAGAATGACTTAAAACTGACATGCCCCTCCATCAAATACCACCATGGACCTTACTTTGATTGCCATGACTCACTTTTGTACACAAAAGTTTTACTGTATGTGTGTATTTGTTTGTTTGTACTATAAGAAATTAGCTTGGTGCTATATACACACTAATTCCTAATTCATTTCATCATTCAGAAATTGTATTTCCTTTCCTTTACACTTTAAAAGACTCTTTAATGTGGCCATATAAGTTGCAAATATTTGAGGGTGTGTGGTTAATAAATGCTTGAAAGTTTCTATACAACTGATATAACCAATTAAAACCTCACAGTGTAATCTCTCCAATGGCTATGCAATCTGATAAGTATATACTGAGTGGCTATTATGGGTTCAAGTCAAACCACACAGTTTTAGCATACATATTAACCTTCTTCCTGTTCAATCGGACCATAATGCAAAATTTCTAGAAAGACAAACTTCTCCCATCCAAATCATCTTTAATATACTGTCATTGTCCACACATGGTTCAATGAGTGTACCAGAGAGTCTTAAAACAGCTATAAAATTCGAGGTCCTTCATTTCATATAGAAAGTTTTTAAACATTCACATGTTTCACCTATGGGAGCCAACAGAACAACAACAACAAACAAAAACCAAACAAATGAATTAAAGAATCCAGAAGACCCAAATTCATTTCTCTTTAGACTTACTCTTAGTCGTCCTGTTAAATGGGACTCTTCTACCTGTGCTTTTTGTCACAAAGGGATTGAATAAGGATGGCAGAAATCATTCAAACTCTAATATCCATACCTATTAAGTACAATATCAACCGAAGCACAGTAATTTGTTACTGGAAAAAAAGAAAACCTTTTGCATCTGCTCCTATTAAACAAGCAGTTCTCATATGTTCTTGCATAATTCTTTCACATCCCCTCTCCCCCCTTCCCTCCCCATGACATTTCCTTGTACAGTGAGGAATGGAGCACAAATTAGACATTCAGGTCCCGGTTCACAGCCACCAATAGCAACTTCATTAATTGCTGCAAGGCTCATCTCCATTTTTTTCTCCCATTATTCTCAGAACTCAGGATCAGGGTCAGATCTTAACTGCTGAAAAAGACCTGTCTAGGCCAACCCACCTAGCAATCCTCCCTCATAATCATTATGTCTGAAACCAATTATAATACAGTTGGTGGCTAAGAGAGAACCAGCCAAGAGCAGCATAAACCAGAGTTCGGCAATGATCAGAAGCCCAGTTAATTGGAAGTTAGATCTCCCTTGCAGCAATTGCTTGTATTCATAAAAAAATGCTGCTCAGGGAAGTCTGTTTTAAGTGAAGCTATGGTATGTGAAAGAAAGTCAGAGAAAGAAGGTAGTTTATAAGCATTTGAAATATAGTGCCTGTGGTCAGGACTCATTTCCCCTTTAATTTTCGGTTTGGAGGCTTAGGTATGGATGGGGGTGTTTTAAAAGTTCATGGACATGCATGTCATGAAAGTACTATGCATAGCTTTCAAAAAATCTTCGCAGCAAAATTAACTTCTAGCTTAATCCCAATTTTCCAGGAACTTTATGAAATTCTCTCTGTAGAGTCTAAAGATCAAGTAGCTTCTGTTCCCTCGCTCATGAATGATCACTTAATATCTGAGCGGAAATAAAACACTGTAACATGCTGTGAATCAAAAACACTGTGACATGGTAGAGAAAACCATGGGATCTCTCACTTAGGAACTATATGACCTTGGTGGGACAAAAGGCGTAACCTCTTTTAAATAAACCCTGTTACCCCACCTAAAAATTGGGCCTATTATCACTCATCTCATCCGGATAATACCTGGCACAATATAACTGCTCAAATAGACACTATTAGTAATATATGTGGTGATATTATTGTCACCCTCAAGAGTTTCTTTATATCTACAATCATTTGTAAAATCTTTTTAAGACTGGTTTTTAATTGTTCCTAGTGGGGTCAAATATAATCTGGGGGAACATAATTGAAACCAAGGTCTGCTGGAGATCCGTTAAGAAGAAAGGCCTTATAAAACTGGGAGCTGTTTATCCAAAGGGAAATGTTTAATAGCTCTACCTTTTAAGGTTGGGAAATGTCCCAGACATCTATGAAGGTGGGAGTGACTACTGTGTGAAAAAGAGGGAAATGGAGAAACCTCAACCCTGGGAAGACAGTTTACATTATATTAAAAAGAGAATACCATACAAATCGCACACTTAGAAAAATGAACAATTACTAAGCAAGTCAAACTTCCTCCTAACACACACATACATCATTTGCATACTACCTTTTTTGGGCCAGAAGTCAGCTCAGTACTAGAATTCAGCTATGGAACTGTAAGTGCCCTCTGGATCTAAAATGTAATTATTCTTAATGTAAGCAGTACTGATTTGACATGGGAAAACCTCAAATGAATCAAATGAAAAGACAAAACTTTTCCATATAAAATTTTTATATAAATATCCTCTTAGAAGAAGGAGGAGGAGGAGGAGGAGGAGAAGAAGAAGACAAAGAACATCATGTACTTCTGGAACTTCTATCCCCAGCCACTTGTCTTGCATCAAATAAACATTTGAAATTCTTGAAACAGGTCAAAGGGCCTCCAGTTCTGCTATTAAATACCACCAGTTACTCCTTTATAAACAATAGACTGGCTATTCATTAACGAGCTAGAATGCATTCCAGAATTAACCCATGACCTTAAGAGATTGGAAACTCTTTCTATTCGATCCATTTGCTCGGTACTATAAATTACTACCTTGTATTGACATTATTAGGAAGCTGCCTTTTCAATATAAGGATTAATTTCCTTATTATTATAAATGCTGTATTTCACAACCTTGGTGTATTGTGCAAATATTAAGTTACCACATTGACAAAATTCCTGCGGAAAGAAGTGCCACAAATCATACATTTCAAGCTGTTAAGAAAGCTTGAGTTCTACCCATCCCTCCTTTCACCTATGATCAAGTAATCAATGAAGAATAGCTAATGTAAACATCTACAAATGGAAAGGGACAGGGAGAGAGAAGAAGTGAACACTTCATTGACAACCTAAAATTTTGGTTTATGACTATTATCTCTTCTTCTGTCTTGCTTTTCTTGATAAAGCCTGTGTGAGTTTGATAAGGAACTATCATGGCAGTCTCGCTCCTTCAATGCCTTCTAGGGCATGGTATACTGAAAGGTCATATCATCAACTGATGTTTAGCCACTGAGAGCCAATCAATAGGCTGTTCCTCATGGAGCCCTATCACCCCCTGCAGCCTTTATTAGGGGCTGTAAGTGTATCAAAGCATTCTGTGGGAACCTGCCAAATTGTCAGTCCTTTCTTCCTTCTCTAGGTTAATTTCATTAGTGAGCCGCATTTTGAATGTTAGGCTCCTAGGGATGTTCATCTCTCACGATCCCAGTCTTTTGCTCACATGGCCAGGAATGCAGGCTCAGTACTACAAGGCCCCTTTTGCAGGGCATCATTCCATTTCTACTAAGGGAACTCCCAGTAGCCACAAGCCAACTGACTAACACTTCCGTATTTCTTTGCATTCAGAAGTGTCCACAGGAGGCTGAGAGCACATGTAAGTATGCTGGGAAGCTGGAGCAGCCATTGCCAGGTGTTCCATGTACAGATCTCTATGCTCATCAGTGAGGAGTGGTAACAGAGGGCTTCATATACAAAGTAGGGGGGAAATCAGGGGAAAAAAAACCATGTAATCAGTACGATTATGATTTGCATGTATGTGTATGTATTATCTAAGCTCACAAAAAGATGAGGCAAAAAAGAGAGGACGTCACAAAGTTTGTGAAGAGGTGAAGTGAGACTATGAATTTAGGCCAAGCGTAGTGGTAGAGCACTTGGTGTACTGGACTTCAGTGCTGAAAGCCACATGGCCAACCACAGGTTCAGACTCCCAGGTCGGCTTGAAAACACACAGGGTACTGACATAGGAGCCTGAAATCCTGAGGAGCTAAAGGGCTGGGGAAAAGGAATGGTGGCAGAACAAGACTCTGTCAAGGGTGATCATTTTCTCTCTCTCTTTTTCACACCGCACACACGTGCGCACGGACACACATACACACACACACAATAATTTTTAAAAAGAAATGGGCCAGATAGTGGTGTGGT
Organism: Tupaia tana; assembly: GCA_026018925.1. Lineage (NCBI taxonomy): Eukaryota > Metazoa > Chordata > Mammalia > Scandentia > Tupaiidae > Tupaia > Tupaia tana. The sequence goes on from JAKSZU010000010.1 coordinate 30,456,254, forward strand.
GGTTAAGTCAGTGGGATCCCATGTGGCCAACTGTATGGCTGAAGTCCTAGACCCCGTAGCTTGAAAAACACACCAGGCACACACGCATGCATGGGTGCTCAAAATTGCGAGAAGACAATGAAGGAGAAGGGGTTTTGGTGTGGCCATCCCTCTTGGGAGATGATTTCTCACTTTTCCTCTCTCTATATCTCTCTGATGAATGCACACATCCTATAGCAAGTTTTTTAAAAGAAGAAGAAAGGGGCCAGTAGGTGGCATGCTAATTAAAGTGCTGAGCTCCCACATGGCCAACTGTAGTTCAAGTTCTGGACCCAACAGTTTGAAAATCATGCCAGGCACGTGTGCATGCAAGCTCAAAATCCCAAAAGGAAAATGGAGGAGAAGGGATTAGAATGGCCATCTTCATTGGAGGGTGATTTCTCACTTTCTTCCTTTCTGTCTGTCTTTCTCCAGGGAGTACACATACCCCGTGGCAAAAACCTAAAAAAAAAGTGTGTTTTGATGGAAAAATATTGAAATCCATTCACGATGTTCTCATAATACACATTTTCCATGAACTTTCTGAGACCTCCCCACCTCCATACAATAATCATGGTTAGGTGCTGGGGATCAAGAGCAAAGCTTTTTCAATATACATTTCTTAATTCTTACTACATCATTTTTAAATGACATTTTATAATCTGAATAATAATATTCCTTCATGCTTTCAAAAGTAACTTTATTTCCCCATCATTCCTTTCATTCAGTTTAATTACTGCAGGCTTCAATGTATTTTTCTACTATTCTAAGTTGTCTAGTGAGAACTGGAATACCTACTAAAGAAAACAACTAAATTATTTTCAGACACTACCAAGACAATTCCTACATTTTTTATCTGGAAAAATATAGTATTTTGTTTTCTGAAAAGTACTCTTCAGGGTACTAGCAGGTAGCATGGTGGTTAAGGTGCTGGACACTCCCACATGGCTGACCATGTTTCAAGTCCCAGACCTGGTGACTTGCTTTCTCACGTTCCTCTCTCTCTCTCTCTCTCTCTCTCTCTCTCTCTCTCTCTGGTCAAATTAGAAAATAAATGAATGAACAAATAAAATTGAAATAATTTTTTTAAAAAGTATTCTCCAGGACTGCGTCTTGGTAAGTGGTAACATAACTGAACCTACAAGAAGGTCTGAGTTTACACCTGAGACCTCCCAGAGCATTCCAGGCACATGTTTGGCTGTCTGTGACCCGGGTTGGCTAGGACTGGAGGCAGATCACAGCATGGGAACCTTATTGGGGTTGCCCCCTTCTCTCTCTCTTTCTCTCAAAATAAATGAATATACTTGTTTCCATGCTAGAGGTTGTGTGCACATGCAGCAGAGACACCCAGAGAAAGCAGTCCCCAGCAAGGCCTGGCGACACTGCAATCCTTTTTCCTTCAATCCTGTATCCAGTCGGCATTCTAGGTATGCATGGGCATGCCTGGCATGGAACCACCATGGCCACAGGTTAACCATGTGGGATCCAGCTTCCTATGTACAGCACCTATCTGCTATGCTACAGGACTGACCCTAAATAATGCATTTTTTTAATTGGCAGAGACCATGTGATCTTGCCAGAGACAGAGAGGGGATAAAGCATCTCCCAGTGGGGCGCTGTTGCACTGCAATCATTTCGCAATTTTTCCACCCAGTCTGGATTTTTGGCATGCACACATGTGCCTGGCATGTTTTTTCTTCTTTTCTTTTCTTTTTCCTTTTTTTTAAGAGGTTTTAGCTATAGGGGGTGTGTGCGCTTGCCAGAAAGACAGAGAGAGACAGAGAGACAGAAAGCAAGAAATCACCTCCCAGGGAGGATGGCCACGCCACAACCCTTCTCCTCCATTCTCCTCTTGGGATCTTGGGCACGCACGCACACACGCCCGACGTAAGTTTAAGCCACCGGGTCCAGGACTCTAACCACAGTCAACTACATGGGAGTCCAGCCACATAGCCATTATGCTAACTGCTGGTCCCAGTGTTTTTCAAACTGCTGAGGTCAGGATTCAAACTAAGGCTGGCCCTAAGTGATTTGGCTCCCTACCACTAGGCTACGGGGCCAGCCCAATACTATTTTTTTTGGAGTATTTTTCATAATACCAATTTGAAAAATATAGAAATGTGTGTGGAAAAAAATAGAAATTACTCATGATCCCACTAGTAAAAGGGAGTGACAACAGCTTTACTAATTTCCTTCCTGTCTTCTTCTTATGAAAAAAATATATAAAAGGTCTTCAAAAAGTTTGTGAAAAAAAGATATTATGGGGGAAAAAAACTATGCATGGATTTTACCATTTTTGTCACCAAAGTGAACTTGCACTTTAATTCTACATTTCCACAGACCTTCTGAAGTTCCCTCATACTGTCACATGTTTCACATCACATTGTACAATATTTGCATCCTCTTTTTTAATGTAACATTATATGGTTATCATTTCCTACATGACTCAGAATTCTTATTTTTTTTTTCAGAGGTTTTTGCTATAGGGTGCGTGCGCTCGCCAGAAAGACAGAGATAGAAAGTGAGAAATCACCCTCCAGGGGGAATGGCCACGCCACAATTCCTTCTCCTCCATTCTCCTCTTGGGATCTTGGGCACGCACGCACACGTGCCCGGCGTGAGTTTAAGCCACCAGGTCTGGGACTCGAACCGCGGTTGACTACATGGGAGTCCAGTAACATAACCATTACGCTAATTGTTGGTCCCGTGACTCAGAATTCTTCAGAAACATCATTTTAAGGTGACTACATGTTATGATACCACATGGACAGATCACAGTGTAATCACTGTGGGACATCATTTAGGCTTCTTTCAAATTTTCCACTACTATAAACATGATAAACATCCTATTAACATACTGCATCAATCTGTATGTAGATCTTTCTTTCCTTGAGATTCATACCTAGAAGTGGGATTACTGAATCAAAGGGTATGAATGTACTGGAAACTTCGGACACATTGCCAAATCAACGTCCAGAAAAGGAGTACCCATGTACCACCCTGGATGTTTGAGTCAAAGAGTTTCCATTGCTCGGCTAATTCTTCAAAGAGAGAGGGAGATGGAGACGGGTGGGGATAAAGAACAAAAAAGACCTTAAGCCTAACTGACTCTTGAATTCTCTCAAATAGTTAAGAGTCGGTGCTATATTAAATAAGCCTTTTTCTTTGCCTGAACAGAAAGACACCTAGAAAGGGGGTGGCAGTGATGAAGAACCACATTCCGAACTGCAGGCCCAAAGTATAAGAACCAACAGAGTCAATAAAAGCAGTTCATTTGTTGCTCTTCTGCGCATTTACTGGCCTACAGACAGCTGCTTCCTACTGCTGTTATGCCTTCTGAAGAAGTCAAAGCTAATGGCAGAGTCCCAAAGTACAAGTGCACAAGCATTTTCAATCCAATGAGATAGCCAATCCTAGAGCCGCAACTGGTCACACTTCAGATCACAACTCAAAAGGCAGAAAACCTTTGTCAATAGAGAAATGTGTGCTTTGTCTGAGCTCTTTCTCGATTTGATTACAGCAAACTGCAGTAGCTCATTCTTGTCAAGTTTCACAAAGAGATTATAAAAGAATTAGCAAAAATACATGGCTTTTTAGTTTCTTTCACATGGAAGAGAAAGAAAATAGACTTGTAAAGGAAAGAGGAGTAGTACTTTCCAGCTACATCAAAGCCCACGAGCATGATCTAGAAGGGACACTGTATTTGTAGGAAGGCCAGAGGTCTTGTGTCTTCTCTGTAATTTTCTGGCTACTCAGCCTATGAAATGTTGTCCACTACAACTGGAACAGAGACTTTCAAAAGTAATGAACTTTAAAAAAAAGTCTTAATGAAGGAAGTTTCAGTTTAGAATTACAAACTAATCAGTGTTGCATGTTTTGCTATTACATTCTTTTCTTTTTCTTCAATTGACATAGGGCATGTACCATAGGGAGGGAGGGAGAGAGAGAACCCTCAATGAGGTATGGTCATGCCACAATTGCTTTTCCTCCATTTTCCATCCTGTTGAGATCTGGGGAATGCTTGCACGTGCACCTGCTGTGTTTTCCAAGCTGCCAGGGGTAGGATTAGAACAACAGGTCGTGGAATGGAATCTGGCTCCCACGACCACTAGGCCACAGGCCAGCCCTTTACTATATATATACATTTCTATGATAAACTTACTTTTAGGATGTTTCAAGACTTTTTTTTTTTTTCCAACCTAAAAACCTTGAGGTCTTCAGTAAGTGTGACTAGGCAACAGATAATAATAAATCTGTGCAGTTTCAGAATAGTTAAGGTCAGGGGTTAGGAAAATTCCCCAAATTTTGGCTTAGCTGATGACCATGAAACGTAAGTTGAACAAATTTGCCTTTTAAGGTGAGTAGACAGCTAGCTCACTTCCCCTGGGATCATTACTTTCACAGGCCCATGAATTCTAATACTTTCAACCCACTGAGCCTCCCTGCTGGTTTTCATATTGCCTTAATGAAGTAATGGCCAATATAAACTACAGAAAATTTTCTCTCACTGATTTAAACACAGATTTAGCTAAGTCTGAAGAGTGCTTCCGGCTCTGTCTCTGTGAAATGATAGGAGACAAGGACGATTGAGAGCTTAAAGGAAGGGTAGCCACTCCAGTTTACACTTGGCCCATGCAGATAGATGGGACAGGCAATTATTTCTTTCATGTGCATTTTAAGCTAATTCAGAAAATTTCTATTATTACTCAAGTTAACAAGATTCAGCCTCATGGGAGGGTTTTCAAAGACCTAGTGAAAGTAACCGAGAGTTAAGAAATGGTAGGGGGAAAATAGAGGGGACCATACAGATGGCTAATTTACCTCTTGTAAGTCCTTTCACTGAAGCAGCTGGTCTGGTCACATGTTTAAAAGATTCACAGAATTTTTAGAACTGAAAGGGTTTGTAGCACCTAACTCAATCCCTTCATTTTATGGATGGGAAAACTGAGACCAAGTTAATTACTCCAGGTCACACAGGAGGTTCAGTGCAGAACAAGACCAACAATTCAGTGTGCTCTGCCTCCTGTCCCACACTGCTAAATTTGCTCCCCAAATGACAAATTGAATTCGTTTTCTCAATACACCAGCATTGGACAACATCTCTCTTTCCTCAGATTTCAAACACGCTACGTGTAGCCAACCATTTGATTCGGGGAGTTGTTTAGCAATAATATTTCTTCAATAATATATTTAGAATAACACGGCAGCTCTAATCATTTTAACCTATTTGGGTTTTCTATTCAAACTATGCTTCTTTGAAAATTAACCAGTCTCTCACAGAATGTCAGGCATTTGGGGGTGGATCTTTATGCTGTGACCCCACAACATGATTATGCCCCACTTTTACTATTTATATTCCCTTTGCCAAGCAAATCTTCCCAAACCCCCATGAACCGAGTATCTGATTAGCATATTCATGAAAAACTGATTCAGCTATGTTAATTAGCAGTTCTACTACCAAAAAAGTTCCCAGAACAGGCCAAGAGGGGGAGCAGCTAGCTCTGTCACTGCCATGCTCGGGCTGGCTGTTTCCAGCCCAGGATGGCAGATTTCTGGTACTGAAGATCTTGCGTTAAACAGTAGATTAAAAAGATGATAGTGTAGAAAAATACAGAGGCAAGTCCTTCAACATAGAAGTACACACTTAAAATATGGGAAACATGAGAATTCTCTTCGGGAAGAGGGATATGCTGCTAAAAAAGTATGCTCTCTTGTACTTCGCCCATGTCTGAGAACACACACACACACACATACAGTCTATGACTTAAAAACTGATTTATAGGCAATACAGTCTCTTGAGATTTACAAACAATAGAAAATTAAAAGTATAGCAGAATAAAGGATCTTAGAGTTAAGGAAGCTGGAAAAGGGATTCATCCCTTAACTCCAATGACTCCAAGATTGCCAGGCCTGGCAACTAGAACCCCAAGTAGGGGTCAATTGATGCGGAATGATGGAAACTAGAACGGAACTATTTCTGCTCACAGTGGCTAGCTCCCTATCAGCTCCCAAACCTTATTTTATCGAAGGATGTATTAGTAAGTTGTTGTTCCTAGGTTGGTTCTACGGCGTGGTGGTAATGCATGGCATGTTTCAGAAGTCAGGTCCCACATGGTGACCATGTTTCAAATTTCTGGCCCAGTCCACCTGAAACACTCTGGGCACGCACATAAGGGCTCAAAACCCAGCAGGCTGGAGGACAGCTGAAGTTAGATTACAGTGTGACCAGACTTGTGGAGAGTGTGTTTATCTCCCTCTTCTCTCTCTTTCTCACTCTCATGTGTGTACACATATACTCTATCACAAATAAAGAGAAAGCTTAAAAAGTAATTGTTCCTGCCTTAAAAATAAACAGTATCTCGTAGGCAAGTTAAGAAATGGTGGGACCAGGGACCAGGCTTAGAGTAATGGCTATGTTACTGGACTCCAATGTAGTCGACCGTGGTTTGAGTCCGGGACCCAGTGGCTTAAACTCATGCCGGGCGCGTGAGTGTGCATGCCCAAGATCCCAAAAGGAGAAAGGAGGAGAAGGGATTGTGGCGTGGTCATCCCCCCCCCCCCCCGGGGGTAATTTCTTTCTGTCTGTCTCTCTGTCTCTCTCTGTCTTTCTGGTGAGCGCATGCGCCTTATAGCAAAACCTCTCAAAAAAAAAAAAAAAAAGGAAAGAAAAGAAATAGTGGGACCAAGCAAATGGTCTAATGGTTACATCGCTGGACTCACTGGTAGTTGACTACAGTTCAAGTTCCTGACCCAGTGCCTTAAAACTCATGCTGGGTGTGTGTGTGTGTGTGTGTGTGCCCAAAATCCCAAAAGAAGAAGGGACTGTGGCACGGCCATCCTCCTGGGGGTGATTTCTCACTTTCTGTCTCTCTGAAAAGCACATGCTCCCTATAACAAAATCTTTCTTAAAAAGAAAAAGAAATGCCCTGTGTGCAGGGTCACTATTTTTTTTTTTTTTTTTTTTTTGGAGAGGTTTTTGCTATAGGGTGCCTGTTCTCACCAGAAAGACAGAGAGAGACAGAAAACATGAAATCACCCCCCAGGGGGGATGGCCACGCCGCAACCCCTTCTCCTCCATTCTCCTCTTGGGATCTTGGGCACGCACGCACACATGCCCAGTGTGAGTTTAAGCCACTGGGTCCGGGACTCGAACTGCAGTCAGCTACATGGGAGTTCAGCAACATAGATAGCCATTACGCCAACTGCTGGTCCTCAGGGTCACTATTTTGAATTTACGCTTTTTAAGTTTGGAGATGGCAAAAGATGCTTCCTTTAAGTTGCATGACCCAGCATGTGTCTCCTTGCTATTTCCTCACTCCCTGTCTCCAGCTTTCCTGATGTAACTCCACTCCCCCATCCCAGTTCCCCAGCTAGCATCTTATTGCTCTGCCCAACTTCTTCTCTTGCACTTGCATCAAGACCAAGGGTTTGGCTTTTATAGTGTTTTGGACAATTTTTTAATCAAAGCACCCACCCAAGCATTTCAGAGAGTCAATATACTCCCTATAGCACTTTACTGGATATTCATGCATTGAGAAGTACTGGCACATCCTAGCTGCCAGCATTCAAAATCAATTAGTCAATTCAGCACCCATCGGAGGATTCAGTCAACTGAAGTTTTACCATATAATATCATTTTATCATTTTCAGAAAATCTAACTTGGAGAAAATGTGCGAAATATTCCAGCTCTCTTCTACTCTCCAGACCACACTTCAGCTACCTCACTTTCCAAAACAATTCAGTCTATCCTCACTAACTTTATTGAATGCCAGATTTTAATTAGAAGTCAGAAGAAACAAACTGGAGTTTCCTAATCACTTTTTCCTGATAAGTTCTGAAACTGATAAAGGCATGGTGTTAGCATACTTACTGAATATGAAGCCTGGTAGGAAAGGGTAAGAAAAACGGTTTTTCTCTCCTTTTAAAAAAACATATGTTGGGACCAGCAGTTAGCATAATGGCTATGTCACTGAGCTCCCATGTAATTGACTGTGGTTCGAGTCCTGGACCCGGTGGCTTAAACTCACGCTGGGCACGTGTGCATGTGTGCCCAAGATCCCAAGAGGAGAATGGAGGAGAAGGGATTGCGGCGTGGCCATCCCCCCTGGGGGATGATTTCTGGCTTTCTATCTCTCTCTTTCTGGCGAGCACACGCGCCTTATAGCAAAAACCTCTCCAAAAAAAGAACAAAAAAAACAAAAAAAAAATCATGTGTTAACCCTTACTGATAAAGTTTCTCTGTACAGCTTTTCTTTTTTTTTTTCTTTTTGGAGAGGTTTTTGCTATAGGGCGCGTGCACTCTCCAGACAGACAGAAAGAGACAGAGAGACAGAAAGTGAGAAATCACCCCCCAGAGGGGATGGCCACGCCGCAATCCCTTCTCCTCCATTCTCCTCTCGGGATCTTGGGCACGCATGCACACGCGCCTGGCGTGAGTTTAAGCCACCGGGTCCGGGACTCGAACCGCGGTTGACTACGTGGGAGTCCAGCGACATAGCCATTACGCTCACTGCTGGTCCCTCTCTGTACAGCTTTTTAAAAAAACTACACATTGGAATCATAGGAGTAGTGCCATAAAACCATGGGAGTGAGAAGGGGAAAGAATAACTAAACCAGCAGCTCATAGGCAATGACTGTGGGCTCCAATCCAGCCAGAGACATGTCTAACAACATCCAGGGTGACTTGGAGGAGGTGGCCCTGGAACTTGCAAACAGCTTTTATCGCCACTGCACTGTTAACAGGGGAGCCATTTCTAAAGAGCAAGAATTTTTTTCCCCTTATAAATTCCATTATGAAACCCCGTAAGTGGTCATTTTTAAATATCAGCATCTCGAGTTTTCAAAAATTACCACTTTATTGTCTTTCTAAGTTTTCTTCCCCAAGTAAAAGAAAATGCTTAGGTTGTTACCTTGATGAGAAATCCCACAGTCCAGGGAATATGCCATTTTTGTTTTCAATAAAATAATAATTTAGTGAACAAGAGAGACAGGTGGTCTAATGGTGTATTTTACAATACCACCCATCTTCCTGTGATGTTAACATAGTGCTAAATACTTGTAAAAGGTACAGCATACGTACAGAGAGATATGGGGTAACAAGGACGCTATATGGATAGTATAAATTATTCTCATCCATCCATGGAAAAACACAGAATTAAGGCTAAACATGGTTTTGCACACAGTATGTTTGGGAAAAAATGGGCAGTCAGTGGCACTCTTACATAGTATTGTAGTTCAACCGCAATGTGGATTGAATATGTTTTCGTGATCTAGACTGGGAATGGAACTAACACTCGTTCAATCGATTATAAGTTTTAGATAGTGAATCTCAAAGTCAGCATTTGAAATACAACCTGTTCTTTAGCTGGGGACTGCCTTATCAGCTATATCAAATCTAATTTAATCCCACGTCTCACTATGGTCACGAGCCCTTGCAAAAATACTCAAAGACATTTCACATCTAGAAAATTTGCCTTGAAGTTCTTCACTACACATAATGTCAAGAAAAGCATGCTTCAAAGGTACTATGTAATTAGAATGGCCTTTAAAACAGGAACAAAGGAAATCATTCCTATTAAAATTAAATCTGCTTCATAATAATCTTCAAACTTAGTGAATGGCACCAGAGAAAAGAATCCAGAGGTGTTTTGGATCCCGCATTCTATTTTTGAAAGTCTGTTACCTGTAACATTGCTTTAAATAGGACTAAAATATCTCTCATTTGGCATGTATCGACTATTTCTTCACTATTACAAGAAAGTATAGGTGTGAGAAGCTATGTCTGGCACAAGGGGTTAAAATATGCCAGAACCCCACCTAAAATGAGCCTGGAGATGGAGCCCAGCTTATAAAGACTTCTAGCCTGCTGCTGTACGGGCACTCAAGAACCAAGTTTTAATCCTGTCTGTTCTGCAGAGGTTCTAGGAATTCTAGTTGTCTTTGGAGATCCATTTTGAAATTTCATTTGAAGGCCAGCATCTGTAGCATCTCTATGGTTATTTTGACTAAGACAGTTTACAGATGCTTTTTATTAGGAAGTATTTGTGTGTGTGTGACTTGCTTGCGTCAACAACATGATTCTGTGTTCACCCAAGAAAATAAATGAAAGCCCTTAAATTAATCTATTTTTTGGCTCCTTTGTAGCCCTATTTCCATAATGTCTATCATACAGATTCTACTGCATCCAGAAGGATTCTAACAAGAAGGCTGCACAGCTTTCTTGCTCCTGGAATCCAATAAGAGGACATTTAGAGAGAAAACTTGAGCACTGAGGGAACAGAGGAGTTTCAAAAAAAAGGAAGCATTTGTACAAATTTAACTGTCAGCTCTTAGATGTGAATGCAATAACATACCATCAAACTTCTTGTAACGGCTTGCAAATGATTGCACTGTTCGCTGATCATACTTTTGAAATCGTCTTTACTTTGCAGGCTGTACTTCTCTTCCATCTCTTGAGAGCAGCATGTATAAAACCCTGGGGACAGATCTTCAAATGATCACCTGGAAGATAAAAAGTAATACAGTCAATCTCTTTTATCCTTCATCAAGTCCAAGAAACAGGGTCTGATGTAGGTGCATGCATTCTGCTTCATTTCAGTCTGTGAGGTTTCTGCAAAGGCCCAGGCAACATGTGTCTCCAACAAGCTTTATGTAGTCTAAAAACTTTTAATCCCTTCTTAAAAAAATAAAATGATAAAAAGCCCCATCTAAAAAGGAAAAGAACATTTCCATCAGGGAGATGGCTAGACCATAGGAAAATTATGTGACCAAAAAAGAGAGTAACAAACTGTATCAACCCAAGTCATTTTTTTTTAAAGAGAGATTTTGCTATCAGGCACATGCACTTGCTGGAGAGACAGAGAGAGACAGAAGGTGAGAAATCACTCCCCAGGGGGATGGCCATGCCGCAATCCCTTTTCCTCCATTTTCCTCTCAGGATTTTGAGCACGCACCCTGCCTGAGTTTTAAGCCACTGGATCTGGGGCTCAAATCATGGTCAACTACGTGGAAGTCCAGTGGCATAACCATTAAGCTATCTGCTGGCTCCCCAAGTCACTTTTATAAATTCCCTAAGACACCATGCTAAATACTGTACAAGTCACAGAACTAAGACATAGTTTTTCCAAATATGGGAGTTTACCCTTTCAGAATGACTATCTCTAATTAAAGAATGAGTTTACAAAAACATGTGACAACAACCAAAAACTGAGCAAATATATGTGCAAAATGTACTCTCTGGGAGAGAAAAGGGACAGGTGCATTTCAAGGGGGTGTCGGCAAAGAGGAAACTATGGGAGTTCATGCTGGATAAGCTGAGTCTATGATGAATCACAAAGAGGTGATGATAAACTGTCAATAGTAAGATTCTGTCCATTATCTTCAGTATGATGTCAGAGACTGTATCTATCTCTGAGTCTATGCTGTGTAGCCACGTGTCCTATTACAGACCAATAGCTTCCAATAAATGTAATCTTTTTATTTAATTTATTTATTATTTTAATTTGCTATAACGCATGTGTGCTCACCTGTAAGAGAGAGAAAGTGAGAAAGCAAGCCACCAGATCTGGGACTCAAACCACAGTCAGCCACGTAGGAGTCCAACACCCCAAACACTATACCACTGGACTGATAAGTGTAATCTTTATGTAGCAGTGTAGTCCTCAGAGTCAAGGGCAACGTCAAAGACACCTTACTTCACAGCAAGCCATGAAGTGTCTCCCTCCTTTACATAAACTGCTTTCTGCTTCCAGTTTGGAGGTGAGGGTTGGGATGGGTTCTATTAGCTGTGGAGTTCCCCTTTTGTTCCTCTGTCACATAACAGAAATCATGCTTTCAGGACACAGTGTTTCCCCTACTAAGGCAAAGAGATGGAGTGTCACTCAAAACTAAACTCTGGGGATCGGCAGGTGGTGTGGTTAAGGGCGCTGGACTCCCATATAGTCATCCATGTTCCATGTAAGACAAATAGATCTCAGGAACCCAGGGATCAATATCTGAGGACATGTGAACTTGTCAATGGTAAGCCTGTCTAATCAAGAGCTGGAGAAGGAAAAGCAAAGCTTTGTAGCCCCAATCACGGAAAGGGAAACAGGCATGAGTTGATCACTGCTACGTCTTAGCTATGTGCACTTACGGAAAACAGGCCTTCACCTCACATGGATATCAAAGTAGCTTTGGACTGGGGATGGGGGTGTATTTCAGAGAAAATCGAGCTGGTAACTTCTTTGACTAACATTAGTTATCGACCGCACATATGCAAACTACATAATCACCTATGTTCCTGATCATTCCTCCTTCCTAGCAATTACAAAGTAGGGCAAGTGCTATTGACAGAAAGAAAAGGGGGAGTATTATGTAGCATTAAAGGGCTAGATACAAAATGGGGAAAGGGAAAGAATTTTAAATAACTTTATTATCTAGTAACAGCTCAAAATTTCTTTTGCCATTTTTGAAAACCTCGGTCAACAGATAATTCTATTAACAGGAAAAAAGAAAGAAAACTTTTTTTAAAAAAGATCATGTAATAGGATTCAGAACTGTGAAGTTGCAGAATATCTCAGATCTCATTACTGAAAAGGGGGTTGCTAAGGCTCAGTTTTGTGGAAACACCTTTGTTACAACCAAAAACAAAACCTCCTGCTCAGTGGCTTAACAAATTCACTGCCAGCCTTTGGCACCAGGACGCATAATTCTGGAAAGATATGAAGCTGTCTTCTATTTCAGGGTTGAGGGTATCTCCCTTTATGGTTTTAACATAAAGTACTATGAAGGACCCCAGTGTTGTAGCTGTATTGAATAATATATATCCCACACTTCACACAGGAAATTAATTGGAATTCTCACAATAAGAACCAAACACACACAGCACTATTTAAGTGAATTACTTTACAATAAGAGAGCAGATACCTTTTAAGATTGTCACAGACTAAAAATTCATCAGAGGGTAGGCTGTTTTTCAAGCCCCTGCAGAGATCTGGCTGTGGTATGCACTGAATTTCCAAGGCAAAACAATTCATGAGTTTGAAAAATAATTTATGTCACCTAATCTTAATAGGATTCATACATCTAAGTCACCTGAGTGCTATAAAAATACTAGGGAGCATTCATGAAAAATGTGTATTAAGAAAAAAACTGCATGGCTTTCCTTTTTTTTTTTTTTTTTTTTTTTTGCACCAAGAAAACCCTCATATTTTAATTCCATTTCCATGAATTTTTTAAAGTCCTCCCCATAGGCTTCTAAGTTCTAGAAAGAGCATCCTTTTTCCCCCACGACCAATGCATACACACATGCACGTGTGCACACACCTAGCCACATCCTAAAAACTAGTATACTAAAAGATAGCAAGAAAGAAAAACTTTTTCCACTGAAGAAGGTGCTAGAGGTTGAGAGGTTTAAACTTACAGGAATTTTACACTGAGAATATACACCTTTCAAAAATGGGTAGCGGCGGGACCAGCAGTTAGCGTAATGGCTATGTCGCTAGACTCCCACGTAGTCGACCGCGGTTCAAGTCCCGGACCCCGTGGCTTAAGCTCACGCCGGGAGCGTGTGCGTGCGTGCCCAAGGTCCCAAGAGGAGAATGGAGGAGAAGGGATTGCAGTGAGGCCATCCCCTCTGGGGGGTGATTTCTTGCTTTCTATCTCTCTGTCTCTCTCTGTCTGTCTGGCGAGCGCACGCGCCCTATAGCAAAAACCTCTCAAAAAAAAAAAAAAAAAAAAATGGGTAGCAGCCATGAAAGTTTTGCTAGTAACCTGCTGAAAGTAGGCAGCACCTCTTTACATTGGCACACATAAAAGACCCAGCACAGGCCATGTTCTCCTCCCACCTCCTATCCACTAGGGACCCTCGGCAGGACCTTACGGAGACCTGCTTCTACTTGAACACTCAAGTATGTCTCTGTTTTGGCAATACCTAGTAAACAAGAAGAAACTGTGCACTTTCATCTTAGAAGGCTTTTCCAGAGAGACTTTGTCTAATGATGAAAGGCTTACCCTTGTGTGAAGGATGACAACAAGGTAGATACCTGCTAATGTTTCTGCTGGCAAAGTCGTCTTCCCCTCAGTGCAAACTTCCCACTCCAGCTACTTGGCCAGGTAGCACTGAGCACACCACTTACTCTGTCTGTGCTTCTAGAAAGCATTACTTGAAAATGTAATTTGACATTCTTGCCAAAAGCCCCGAGACACATGCAGTCCAACACACACTTGCAAATTAAACCCCAAGACATACTTAGGCAACTGGGGATTCAGTGCCATAACCGGTTAGTGCTGATGAGAAGGACAAGGAGGAAAGGGTGGAAGGACAGTCTTGGTGAATTTAAAAAAGGATTATAACTCCACATTCTGGTAAGAATCTCTGAGAACTCAAGCAACTCCTTTGATTTTTTTTTAACAAGTATTTCTACTTTATGCACCAAAAATGATTTATTTTGAAAGCCAGGGCATATATGTTACTTGAAAGGCATTCTGTTTTATGTGTTTGAGATTGCTTCTAAAATGCTGTCTGAAAGAGAAATGCCTTTTCTTTCTGGAGATGTCCTTTCTAAACCTGGTGATCCTAAATAATTCTCATTTAAGAAAGATGCCATGTTTTTTTTTTTTCCCCTTTAGGTTGAGCGACCTGGGCACAGGGACAATTGAATCACTATGGGACAGGGAGGCAGCTATTGTGGGGACAGCACTGGACACATACATTTTTTTCCAAAAGAGTTCCAGGTATACACGTTGTATATACGATGTATATATGCTGATATACATCCTTCAATTATGAGTTATTGCTGGAAAGGACTCAGGATTCCAGCTATGGAACAGCTGAAAATAGCAATTAACCAGTGAACCCAGCATTGCTCAGTGAGCAGTAGGTTATGATCTACAACTATCATTTATCTCCTACTTCCCAATTCAATCTTCTGCTTCCATGACCCTGGCTATACACAGTTTCTTCTCCGTGTATCTCTTCTAGCCCCTTAAAACTGTCTGCTTTCCACTCTCTTTTTACTCTACCCATATTGTTCTTTCTTGCCGCGCCCCACCTCTTTAACAGCGAAACTGAAGGGTGTTTTCCTATTTGCTGTACTTGCTGAGAGTTCCTTGTTCTTCATTTTAAAAGCAGGTGAATTGAATGCTTTCTGGTTTTCTAAGGAAGCACCTAAATTAAGTTGCTTTTTGTACATGGCCCTTGATTTGTTTTTTTTTTTCTTTGTGGGCCAGTGGTCCGCAATAGAAAAAGGTCCCCCAGCCCTGTCCTACGAGGCTCGAGGCTCGGATGGGATTCAGTGAAGCGTGCATTAAAAGCTTAACTCTATAGCATTAAAAACAAAAAAATCACTCCAAAGAGTCAAACTTTTTTTCAATCACACCAGCTCGATGCAATTTCTCTTTAGTCTCAATATCAATGCCTTGGTTTTCAAAGTTGAATTAAGACAATCACAAAAAATTACCACTCAAATATCCGATCTTTTTTTTTTGTAACACTTCAAATCAATGGTTAAAAAAGTTGGCACTGAATATGAGGAATCTATTCCATCATTTAACAACGCTCTGGGGCAAACAATCTGTGGAACTCGCTTTCCCACTTTATCTCATTCATTCCTCTCACCAAAGGCTCGCCTGATGCACAAATGCCGTGCAGCTCATGTTCACGTACTTTCCGTTGCTCCTAACTCAGCTTCCTATAGAAAAGGTTCTCAGTAGTGATTAGGTCCCCAGGCCAACCTCCAGCTTATCTACTACTAATCTGACTATTTTCAACTCTACCTAACAACTGTTTTCTACCTTTCTCTCAGAAGAATTCATTTTGAAATCCAATTAGACACCAAGAACTTCTCCGATCCTCACTTTTTTTTTTTTTTTTTTTTTTTTTTTTTGTGGCGAGGAGGGGATGGCAAGAGAGGAACACTTGCAGTTAGTTACCGCTGAGGTTTTAGCTTTCTGAACCTGCAGGAGACAAAGTCAGTCTCTAGTGACCCCTCCCCTGGTGTCCTCAACAAAGGCCACGAAGCCAGAAACCACGGCGAGACATTGGCAGAGAACCCAGGCTTGCCTGTGCCAGCGTGAGCATTTAGGCATTCTCTGTCCTCACACTGATTTTACCAATGAAGCAACCCAATGTTTTTGGTAAATAAAAATGGCACAGACTGCACCCTAAGGGCAAGGGCTGCAGTGAGGAAGCTTTGAGAAGAACAGACTGGAAAGCACTTTGTAAACTGCAAATGTTAGAAACGATTTTACGGCTACATTGGCCTTTCTTGAAGAAACGCTGAGTGCCTCACTTGGGTTCTGAAGAAAACTGTATTCTTTACAAGGAGTTCTAAAGAAGTGAATTTAACCGATTCCAAGTACTTTAATTACTTGGACCTTTTATTTTGTTGAACTAATGGTAGTCTAGGGGTAAGAAGATCTGGGAGTCATGAGTTTGAGTCTCAATAGCTCTACAGGATTCACAGGAGGCTCTAGGGGAAAGTCACTGTCAGGAGTCTTAAAAAGCCCTTTTTGGGGCCACCAGGTAGCATAGTGGTTAAGGTGCTGGACTCTCACATGGCTGACTGTGGTTCTAATCCTGGACCTGGTGGCTTGTTTTCTCACTTTCCCTCCCTCTCTGATCAAATTAAAATATAGTAATAAATTAATAAAAATTAAATAAATCTTTTTAAAAATAATAATGTGGCATCCTGAGTGAGATCCTGACATGGGATAAAGACTTTAGGGAAAGCTAAGGAAAGAAACCTCTGTGTAAATGTGCCTAGCAGCACTATTCATAATAGCGAAATATCCATCAACTGATAAATAAACAAAATGTGGTATATCTGTATAACGGAATATTATTTAGCCACAAGAAAGAACATAGGTTGTTTTTAAAAGAATTATTTTATTATATTTTATTTATATGTTGTTTTTTAATTTGTCCAGAGAGAGACAGAGAGAAAGGGGAAGTGAGAAAGCAAACTACCAGGTTCAGGACATGAACTGTGGTTGACCACGTGGGAATCAAATGCCTTAACCACCATGCCACCTGCTGGTCCCCAAGTTTTTTTTTTTTTTAATTGGCCATAGGGCATGCGTATACTTGCCAGAGAGAGAGAGAAAGAGCTGAGAATGCACTCCCCTGGGGGATAGTCATGCCATAATCCCTTCTCCATTTCTCCCTCCTTTTGGCATTTTGGGCATACCTGGGATGTTTTTCAAGCCACCAGATCCAGGACTTGAACCATGCAGTCAGCCATGTGGAATCCAGCCACCTTAACTGCCACACCATTGTCTGCCTCAGCACGAAGTTTAGGTACATGTTACAACATAGCTGAATCTTGAAAACACTGCCAAGTGAATACCACCAGTCACCAAAGTCCACCCTGTCTGATTTCATTTATATAAAATGTCCAGCATAAGCAAATCTAGAAACAGAAAATAAAATAGTGGTCCCCTAGGGCTGGGACAAGAGAAGAGGGATGAAAGGAAAATGGTGATAGTTAAAAGGTATGAAGTTTCTTTTTGGGGTGATGAAAATATCTAAAATTGAGGCAACTGGCGGTGTGGCTACGTATGAGGTGCGGGAGCTGAAAACTCGGCTATCACTCCAGACAACGAGATGGACGTTCTAAAATCGGAAATCCTTTGGAAGTGGCAGCTGGTGGAGGACAGGAATCTGCTGGTGGAAAACAAAAAATATTTCAAGCATAGTGAACTGGCCAAAAAAGAAGAGGAAGCATATTTTGAACGATGTGGCTATGAGATACAGCCAGAAGAAGAGGACCAGAAACCATTAACATCAACAAATCCAGTATTAGAACTTGAACTGGCAGAGGAAAAATTACCCATGACTCTTTCTAGGCAAGAGGTTATCAGAAGATTGAGAAAAAGAGGAGAACCAATCAGACTATTTGGAGAAACTGATTATGGTGCTTTTCAACGTTTAAGAAAAATGGAGATCCTCATGCCAGAAGTTAACAAGGGATTGAGGAATGATCTGAAGGCAGCTTTGGATAAGATTGATCAGCAGTACCTCAATGAAATTGTGGGTGGTCAGGAACCTGGAGAGGAAGACACACAGAATGACTTTAAAGTTCACGAGGAGAACACCACCATTGAAGAGTTGGAGACACTGGGAGAGTCTTTAGGAAAAGGCAATGATCATAAAGACATGGACATCATTACCAAATTCCTTACGTTTCTTCTTGGCGTTTGAGCCAAAGAATTGAATGTCAGAGAAGATTATGTGAAACGCAGGGTGCAGGGTAAATTGAACAGTGCTGCTCAGAAACAGACTGAGTCCTATCTCAGACCACTTTTTAGAAAACTATGGAAAAGGAATCTTCCTGCGGATATTAAAGAATCAATAACAGTTATTATCAAATTCATGTTGCAGAGAGAATATGTGAAGGCGAATGATGCTTATCTTCAGATGGCCATTGGAAATGCACCTTGGTCCATTGGTGTCACTATGGTTGGTATCCATGCCAGAACTGGCAGAGAAAAGATTTTTTTCAAAGCATGTTGCACATGTTTTAAGTGATGAAACTCAGCGGAAATGTATTCAGGGATTGAAGAGATTAATGACCATTTGCCAGAAACACTTTCCGACTGATCCATCAAAATGTGTGGAGTACAATGCACTGTGAGATCTGCATGGGGATAACATGAGAAACTCAAGGAAGCATGGTACCGACTTCTGGAATTACCAATAGGCATGAAGGAAGCGAAAACTGAAATCTCTAGTTTCTTGCGTTCTACCTGATGCAACTTTTGACTGGTTTAAGAACTGCGTTGGCTATCATATCACATCTGACTGCAACATGATTATGGTGTCTTAATTTCATTTTAAATAGCTGAAAAATCAAATTCTACAGACTTTCTCCACAATTTAGATTAGGCAACAGCAGTAGAAGGAGTTTAAGACGACCTTTCCCCAGAAAACCAGAAGGGTGTGCATGGAAGATTAAAAAACATTTGAGACTGTACTTGATTATTTCTGTAAAATATGATAATCTCACATTGTCTTATGTAGTATTTATTGAAAATATTTTAATATATTTCAACAAAAATATGGAACCTTTGAACAAAACTTTGTTAATACTTAAATGTTTATAATCCTTTTGCCATCTTACAGTAGAATTTGAATGTAAAGGTAACTTAACTCAAAAAAAGAAAATATCTAAAATTGATTTTAGTGGAGACACTAAAATCCATTATACACTTTAATTCTTTGTTATATAAATTATATCTCAATGAAACTATTACTAAGGAAAAAAAAGAAAAACCTAAGAAGATGAAATAAAGTATGGACTTTAGCTAATAACAACACATCAATATTGGTTCATCAGTTGTACCAAATGTATCACACTAATGTACACATCAGTAATAGGGGATATAGGACCAGCAGATAGTGCGGTGGTTAAGGCACTGGACTTCCACATGGCCAACCACAGTTCAAGTCCCCGACCAAGTGACTTGCTTTCTCACTTTCCCTTTCTCTCTCATGATATTAATAATGATAATATTAACAAATAAACAATCCTTTAAAAATAATAATAATAGGGGATTACAGGAGTGGGATATAGGAAACTGCACTATCTTCCCAATTTCTGTAAATCTAAAATTCTTCTAGTAAAATAAAACAGTTAATTTATTTTCTTTTTAAAAGGACACCTTGGCTGTCAAAGTAAAAATGATAAAATATGTGTTCCCTCCATATGTGACTGGAGGTGTGATCATCCAGCATGCTTTCAAAAAATATAAATACTTGATATAATTCTTTTTTTTAATAATTTTTAAATTTTATTTTATTTATTCATTCATTTATTTTTTAATTTGACCAGAGAGAGACAGACGTTGAGAGTGAGAGAGAGAGGAAGCGAGAAAGCAAGCCACCAGCTTCAGGACTCGAACCCTGGTCGACCATGTGGGAGTATCCAGCACCTTAACCACCACGCCACCTGCTGGTCCCAATATTTGATGTAATTCTAATATTGAGGAGCTACATTAAAAGCTATTGTTGGGACCAGCAGTTAGCGTAATGGCTATGTCACTGAACTACCATGTAGCTGACTGTGGTTCGAGTCCCGGACCCGGTGGCTTAAACTCACACAGGGCGCATGTGCATGCGTGCCCAAGATCCCGAGAGGAGAATGGAGAGGAAGGGATTGCGGCGTGGCCATCCACCCTTGAGGGGTGCTTTCTCGCTTTCTATCTCTCTGTCTTTCTCTGTCTTTCTGGTTAGCGCACACGCCCCATAGCCAAAACCTCTCAAAAAAAAAAAAAAAAAGCTATTGTTTGGCGGGGCAATTTTCCTAATCCCTCAATTGCTACATTGCCCTTTTGCTTATTTATTTATTTATTTTTTTGAGAGGTTTTTTGCTATAGGGCGTGTGCCCTCACCAGAAAGACAAACAAAGAGACAGAAAGCAAGAAGTGGCCCGGGTGGCCACGCTGCAATCCCTTCTCCATTCTCTTTTCGGGATCTTGGGCACACACGCACGTGGGCCTGGTGTGAGTTTTAAGTCACCGGGTCCAGGACATGAACCGCGGTCGACTACGTGGGAGTCCAGTGACATAGCCATTACGCTAACTGCTGGTCCCCCTTTTGCTAATTTTCATGTGTTCTGAAAGTAAAACAGTTCCTTGCTATTGGTCTAAAACATTACTGAAATAGTTTCTGTTCACTTCTTAGATCTAAATTCATGTAGCCACAGAGGGAGCTAAAATACAGGTTTGCTATGTAATTCCAGCCCCTCTGAGCTACCTAAGAACCTTATGATAATGCTCTGCTTCATGGAAATAAAGAAAGAAAATCTCTAAAGGTTTTTAATCATCCCAGGGGGGTAAGGAAATGTACACATTTTAATCCATCCTCCCCCCTTGCAAAAAGGAGTAAAGTTACTGCATGTGCTATGCACATCGAAAGCCTGAAGTCATTTGACCTAAACCTTAATAATAAAGCACACAAATTACAGTCA
The DNA here is from genome assembly GCA_026018925.1 of Tupaia tana. Lineage (NCBI taxonomy): Eukaryota > Metazoa > Chordata > Mammalia > Scandentia > Tupaiidae > Tupaia > Tupaia tana. Next base: position 30,477,221 of record JAKSZU010000010.1, read on the forward strand.
TTATGCAGATGTATGATTTTACATCACCTACCAATCAGGAGAAATGCAGCTAGTTAGCATTTTGCAAAACCTTGCCAAAATATAGCTCTGGAAGGCTTAAGACTGCCAATTATTTTTAGGTCCACTAATCCTGCAAGGTAGGATGGAGAAGTCCAATCAGAAACACATACATTTCAAAAATCAGTTTCATTATATTTTTCTAAGAATAGTGTTGTATAAGTGTGGTTAGAAGCGTTGAGATTGTTACTTTAAAACTCCACACTTCACTACAGTGAGCTTGCAATGGCTTTCAACTGTACACCAGAGAGTAATCAAGCAGGAAATCATCTGACTTTTTAAAGGATAAGGAAATTATGGACCTAACTCATTATCCAACAATCTTAAGATTCCCATTTTAACTGCATCAAAGGTTTACTAAGTAAGGCCCACCAAACCAAACTAAATGAGTGGCCTGAAATGCACACCTGACCCTGTATTATTATTTCCCGATGGCTAGAACAACTGCATCTCGTTTGCACATTTATAGTCACTACTCCCCCGTCCCCCCCCAACAGAACAGGAATAATAATACACTAACGCAAAATTCCTCAACAACTCTGAGACTCTAGTAAACACATCCTAAGCAGTCAGGTACTGATAAAAGGCTCATGGGACTGTGTCGGGGGGGGGGGGGGGGGGGGGGGGGCTCTTGGGAGATACTACTGGCAGACAGGAAAAGATGAAGCCCTTATTTGTTCTGCAATTAACACAGGAGAAGATCTCTTCTTTTCTTTCTTTCTTTATTTACATTCATTCACTATACATCATTACAGCAAACAAAATGAGATTTCCCATCCAGAACACACTGTAAATTGGCTCAATCAAGCACATCAACATACGTGTTATCGTCAACAAATAATTTTCCATTTGTTTCCTGTATATTTTGTTATTTTTACCATCCTTGATTCCCTATCTCTCACCTTCTGCCATGTCTCACCTTACTCCCACACTGTCTCTGGTATCCATGGTTTCTTTCTATGCCATTCCCCCCATTTTACTTATTTGCTAATGAACTTAATTAATCTAAATACTTCCAATAGCAAGTGCAGCTGATATATACATATCCATGAACACAAGTCTGACCCTAGGCATAAACCTCAGTGAGTAGAATGAACATACTATAAAGTAGCACCTAGCTGGGACTATTTAGCTTACTGCAGTCATAAAATATGTGTTTTTTCTTAATTTCAAGAAAAATAGTTTTCATGTGTTTTTTTCTCCTGAAACTTTATTTTAAATTAATTAATTTACATTCACCCCCTAATCATTGTCACAGCACACAAACAGTGGTTTCCCATCCAGAATACACTGCGTAGTGGCTTAATCATGAATGTTATCATCAATAATTTTCCATTTTTAGTTATATATATATATTTATATATATATATATAAAACTATTTACACACCCCTCTGTCTGACCCTCTGTTCTTTTCCACTTTCTTCTCACACTATCTCTGGTGTCTACAGTTGTCTTCCATTCCTTTTCCCCCCACATTTTATTGATCCCACAATTTCTTACCTAATCTAACTACTTTCAATAGCAAGTTCAGCTGGTAATTTCAAGAAAAGCAGTTTTGAATTGGTAAGGAAATGTCCTTAAAACTTAAAACCTGGAAACAGGTTAGTATTCTGTTCAAATAGTAGATTTGTGAACCTATTGACAGCTCAAGACAGGACAAAAACTCTTAAAACCGGACAACAAAGCCTAGAAGAAAAGCAGCAATATTTTAGTCAAAAGTCACAGAATGCTATTTCACCAGTTCAGTCTCACGTACTTAATCTATCTTCTGTTGTGGTTCGATCTTCCCGATTGAATTCTGGGATATAATATTCAACTCCAGTCTTATCCCTATGATTAAGTTGGCCATTTTCTTAGTTTTTGAACTCCTATTTCTGTGTGACTACATTTAATTTTCCTGGTATAGCATTCCTTTGAGAACTTCTTGGAGACCTGGTCTGGTGTTGGTAAATTCTTTCAGGTTTTGTTTATCTGAGAATGTTCTCGTCTTTTCTTCCCATATGAAGGATAATCTTGCTGGGTACAGTATTCTTGGTTGCAATTGCTTTTCCCTTAACCCTTTGAATATATTTTCCCATTCTTGCCTTGCTCGCATTATTTCCGATGAGAGGTCCACTGTTAGCCTGATGGGATATCCTTTGCAGGTAACTTGCTATTTCCCTCTGGCCAATTTTAGTATCTTGTCTTTGTCTGTGGTTTTGGTCAGTCTGGCTATAATGTGTTTGGAGAAGATCTTGGGTTGATTCTATTTGGGGTCCTTTGTATTTCTTGGGACTGGATCTTTGAGTGCCTCTCTAGGTTTGGAAAGTTTTCTTGCAGGAGTTCATAGAATAGACTAATAATGCCCTTATTAGTCTCTTCACCTTTCAGGATGCCAATTATCCGGATGTTTGGATGTTTGATGGTATCTAGTATTTCTCGTATATTATTCTCAAATTGTGGGGTAATCTTCTCAGTCTTCGTGGTGGATTTTTCTAGGCCAGCAATTTTCTCTTCTACATCTGAGATTCTATTTTCTGTATGATTTAGTCTGCTTTTAATACTTTCAAGAGAGATATTGACTTCCTATATTATAGCCTTCATCTCTAACAGTTGCATCTGATTCTTTTGTAAAGTGTGTAATTCCCCTTTTAGATCTTGCAAGACTTTCCTCATGTCCGGGAACTCATCAGCTCCTTTCTCCTTTTTCTTCTGCAGTTCATTGTCTCTCTTCTCTTCCATCTCTTTTAGCTTTGCCATTATGAACGTTCTTTATCAGACATTTCCATGGCTTCCATTGAACTGTCTGCAGATGAAGAGGAGTTATTCTTTTCCCTTGGAGGAGAGGTATTTTCTTGCCTTCCCATATTTCTTGTGGTCCTACGGTGATTTCTAGTCATCAGATGGAAAGTGTGCTTCTTCCCAAACTTGAAGTTCAATCTGAGCATCCAGGAGCATGCAGAAAAGGAAACAGAGAGAGAGAGACAACAGCAACAAAAACCAAGAAACAAAGAAAAAGAGAAGACAAAAACTAAAAAAAAAAAAACCAACCTAAAACAAATTATTATTATTATTATTATTATTATTATTTTTAAAAGCAAAAATTAGAACTCACTAGTTCTCAGGAGCCATGAAGGGGTCTTCTGAGGCCTGCTCCCTTGCCTCTCCTGGGTTGGGAGGAGAGGGGATTATTAACAAGATAAAGGGAGAGGAGGGGCTGAAAGCCCAGAAAATGCTTTACCTTAAAAAATTTTTTAAAGGAAAAATGACAAAAAATGAGAAGACAGAGACAGAGGTAGATAGAGACAGAGGCAGAGGCAGAGATAAGGCTTGAGGGAGCTCTTACCACTGGATTTGTGGGCTAGAGGCTGAATTATCAGTAGAAAATCTTCATTTCTTTATTCCCTAAACTCACTAGTTCTCAGGAGCCATAAAGGTATCTTCTCGGAGAAGATCTTTTCTGTAATGGCTCAGGTGCACATACCTTGGTAGAATCTTTTGAGAATTCCTCTCAAACCCTAGTTTACCTTTTTCTTGGGCTCATACTTTAGCAGAATGCCTGGGGATAAATAAATGATTTCAAATGCCTCTATGGACTTCAGAATAATACAGGTCATTTAAAGGAGCCACATGTGAATTTCAAGCGGTTTAGGAGTAAAAGAAAAATAAAAAAACTGAGAATGTTCATCACATAGTGCCTATGAAATTAAGATTTCTACAACTCTCTTGAGGCTGGCAGGTGGCATGGTGGTTAAGGGTACTGGACTTCCACATGGCCGACTGTGGCTTGAGTCCCAGACTTGGCACCTTTCTCTTTCTCTCTCTCTCTCTCTCTCTCTCTCTCTCTCTCTCTCTCTCTCTCGCTGGCTCACTCTGTCCCTCTCTGGTCAAATTAAAACAAATAAAGTTAAATAAAATAATTCTTTTTAAAGAAGATTTCTACAATTCTCCTCAAAGTTTTAATTTTTCTTATGAACTTTTCATACTCTCCCTGCCCCCTTCTCAGAGGTTTCCTTTCTATAGAAAGGGAGGAATGGATAACTGTATAGAGACCGAGAGTCTCAGGGTAGATCCTGTCTGTTTATTGCCTCGGTTATATTCGATTCATTTAGCTACGGGGAAAAAGGAGCCCAGAGAGGAAAAACACCACCGGCTAGGACAGTTTTCTCTTTGGCGCCCAATGGTACTGCTGGATCTTGGCCCCGAACAATGCATCATAATCCCTGTGGACCAAGCCTTGGCAGAGCCATCTCTAAGACAGCGGATCAGAACAGACTCTGAGGGTCACAGGGACTCCGAGGCTGCCAGAGCCTGGCCGCCAGCAACTTGCTCTCTCTGCATCCATGACTGCCCCTGTGGCCGGTCTCCTGTGTGCAGTCTCTTACGACCTCAGAGAGAGGCGGCTTGAGACCTGGGAGTAAGGGGAAATGTCCAGGCGCTAGCTCCCTTCCTCCCTTGTCCGCACTCAGTGCCCTCCGAGCCCCACCAGGGGTCCGGCTTCCAACAAGGAGTGATTTTCCTGATTATTTCCAATTTACCTCTGAGGAAGCCCGCCAGAACCCTACTCTCAGAGAACCTGCCACAGCCATTTAAGAGTCAATGGCCTGGGACCAGCAGCTGGTGTAATGGTTATGTTGCTGAACGCCCACGTAGTCAACCGTGGCTCAAGTCCCAGACCTGGCGGCTTAAAACTCACGCTGGGCACATGAAGGAGAATCGAGGAGAAGGGATTGCAATGTGGCCATCTACCACCCCATCCCACCCCCTCCCTCTGTCACCCCATGATTTCTCTTTCTCTCTCTTTCTCTCTGGCAAGCACATGCATCCTACAGCAAAAATCTTTCTCTGAAGTGAACGACCTGAGTCACTGCAAGTGTAGAAGATGATGCAGGCAGTCAGTGAGTGGGGAGACTCATCCATGGCAGATGCTTGCTCTAACATAACACCCACACCTTTTATTTCACGGACATTTCATGGGTTGTACGGGCTATGAAGACTTTTACATTATAATTTGCCTCTTTCTCTTGGAATGGTTTTCAGCTTGGGTAACAGGTAAAACCTTTAACTGGGGCCAACAGATGGCATAGCGGTTATATCTCTGGACTCCCACGTGGGCGACTGCAGAGTCCCACATCCTATGGTTTGAAACTCATGTGGGGTGTGTGTGTATTTGCTAAAGATCCTGGGAGGAGAATGGAAGAGAAGGGACTGTGGCATCACCATACTCCCAGGAGATGATTTCTCACTTTCCTACTGTCTCTGTCTCTTCCTCTGGTGAGTGCACACACCCTAATGCTAAAACCAAACCAAAAAAAAAAAAAAAAAAAAAAAAACCCTCTTTAACTTTTCCTAGCCTTCCCTGTCACAATATTCCTGAAATTCCTCACCACCTAAATAGAGTGTGAAAAAAAGTCTTCAGTAGATCTGCTATCTAGGAAAAATATAGCAGAATAACATATTCATTCATTAAGTTTCCAAAAGGTATTTCTCAAAATGGCTATCTATAAAGCTTCTGTACCAAATGATAGCAAAGTCTGCTTCCTTACCCAAAAAAGAAAAAGAAAAAAAAGATTCTGTAACATCAGATTTCAAGTTATACACACTATTTTTAAAAATTCTATCCAGACTGGGACCAGCAGTTAGCGTAATGGCTATGTCGCTGGACTCCCACGTAGTCAACCGTGGTTTGAGTCCTAGACCCGGTGGCTTAAACTCAAGCCAGGCGCATGTGCGTTCGTGCCCAAGATCCCGAAAGGAGAATGGAGGAGAAGGGATTGCAGCGTGGCCATCCCCTCTGGGGGGTGATTTCTCGCTTCCTATCTCTCTGTCTCTCTCTCTGTCTATCTGGTGAGCACACTCACCCTATAGCAAAAAAAAAAAAAAAAAATTCTATCCACACTGGGCTGGCAAGTGGTTATGGCACTGGACTCCCACATAGCTGACTGCAATTCAAGTCCTGGACCTGGTGGACTGCTTTCTCACTTTCCCCCCCCCCCTCTCTCTCTCTTTGTCTCTCTCTGGTCAAATTAAATGATAACAGTATATAAAATTAAATAACTCTATAAAAAATTCCATCCAGACATCAATGAAAAAGTGGAAAAGAAAGAAACACTTCTATTTTCAGTGTTTGCCTAATTATATCCCTTAAAACCCATTTCCACTGAATTCTTGTCAAAGGTCACAATAAATTACAGCTTACTCTAATACAAATCTGCACTGAAGGACTCTTAATTATAACCTGAGAGAAAAATTCTTCTGAACCTTAGCAAGGGCAGAGAGGGGAGAGACAGAGTCCTCCTCACACTCGCCTTGTTTTGCAAGACTGAGTTTCTCCAACCCTCCCAATTGGCCCTGAAAAGCCTTTAAGGAGCATCTTACACAATATCATGGTACTTTCAGTTAAGTGCTCTGCCTGGGCCAGCAGGTGGCGTGGTGGTTAAGGTGTGCTGGACTCCCATATGGCTGACCGTGGTTTGAGTCCCATACCTGGCAACTTGCTTTCTCATTTTTCCTCATTTTCCCTCTCTCTTCTTTCTCTGGTCAAATTAAAAAAAATAATAATGATGAGTAAAATTAAATAAAATAATTATTTTTTTTGTAGAGGTTTTTTTCTATAGGGCGTGTATGCTCACCAGAAAGACAGAGAGAGACAGAAAGAGAGAAATCACCCCCTAGGGGGGATGGCCACACCACAATCCCTTCTCCTCCATTTGCCTCTCGGGATCTTGGGCACACATGCACACATGCCCAGCGTGAGTTTAAGCTACCAGGTCTGGGACTTGAACCACAGTCGACTACATTGGAGTTCAGAGACATAGCCATTACGCCAACTGCTGGTCTCAATAAAATAATTGTTTTTAAAAAATATTTAAAAAAAAGAAGTGCTCCTCCTCATCACTGTCCAACTGTCCAGCACCCTAGCACCTGGACCTGCACCCTAGAATTTAATCCCATTTAATGGGCTCTTTGCTACTTAGAAAAGTTTTGTTGACAAATGTAAGGATTTCCATGTATGCTTCCTCTTTTAGGCCATTTCCTGGAGGTTGAAGTAAAATTTCTCTCAGTCTTAATATAAGAGAGAATGCCACCACTGATGTCCCTATCCAGAGAATCCCCTAGTTAGCCTTTACCCTTTGCTTCCAACTTTGCAGTCGATCATAATATTTGACAGAACAGCCTCACAAATCTCTAGTGATGCCAGTTAGTTTGAATATCCTTGGCTTGGTGTAAACACCCATGAAAAGCTTTTTAAAAGCCTAAATATGCACTGATGCCCTTGGTCGACATAGCAATAGCCCTTGGAAAACCCAAGATCATTACCAAAGCACAGATTCTCCTAACAAAAATAAGATCGCCTTTTCTGAAAGACTGAATTTACTTTGTTTTCTGTGTTCTCACCCTTTACCACAGATTCTACCAACTTGCCCTAATTAGTGAAGTACCCCAAGTCTGATCGGGACTTATCCAAATGGCTTCTTGTCACCATTCGATTCCCTAATGTCACTTTTCAGAATCTTTCAATCAGGATCAGATTTGTTGATTAATTACATTTGATCTGTTCATTAGAATTAGAAAATCTAGTAGAGTTACCACTTATTGACCTTGTTACTTCAACTAATTCACCTCAAGAGATTATCTGGGAATGGAACTCGACTTTAACATTTCCCCAAGTCTAAGCCTAAGAATTGACTCATTTCTCTCAAACGAACCTTTGACCTAGTTTGGCAAGCCAAAGACATTGTTGGTGCTTAATGTAGTACCTCTTATTTCCCAGATACTATCCATCAGTGCAAAAAATACAAAAGGCTTGGTGTCTGCCCTCTTGAAAATTACAAGATGAATAGACATAGATTTTTATTGTTTTTCTACAGGCTTTTTCACTGTCTTTACTCTCTAATCTAAATTTCTCCACCTTGCCCCCAAAGTTCTCTGAGGTCCTCTTATCTTGGAATGACTGGAGTCTAAAAGACAGGAGGAGGGGTGATACTATTTCAGGCAAATCCACCCAATTCATGTTTCTCACTTTGGGACTTCAAAAGATATGCCACTAGAGGTGCCCTTGGACAAAATGGGAGAGATTCACATATAATCTAAGCATTGTGAGATATGCAGATAAGAGGGGACTTCAAAATGTTTATGTAAATGGAATTAAAGTACGAGTTTATCTTGGTGCAAAAAATTTGAAATCTATGCATAGTTTCCCATGATATATATTTCCATAAACTTTTGGAAGAACCACTCCCCCATGTATCTTAGCATTTTTGGATCATCTCAAAACTACAGAAGACAGTAGCTTGGACTGAGAGCAGGATCTCAAACTGTTGGGGCAGGGAAGAAGACTAAGTACAGTCCTGGGGATCTAGTTCTGCTTCCTTTCAATTTGTAAGACAAAGACTTCTCAGGCAAATTTTGCTTCATTTATTTGGCTTGGCAAATAAAGTCACTAAATATTCCAACTAGTTTTAAAAAAAAATCTCAGACTATATTATCATGTTTTGATATATATATATATATATTTCATGTTGTTCTTTGAGGGTACATACACTCACCAGAGAGAGGAGAGGAGAGAGGAAGGCATCTCATGGAGCATGGTCATGCTGCAATTCCTTCTCCACCATTTTTCCAAACAGTTGGGATTTAGGGTGGGCATACACATGTGCCTGGCATGTTTTCCAAGTCGCCATGCCCAGGACTTGAACCACAAGGTTGGCAAAGTGGGATGCAGCTCCCGTAGATCAGAGGGCCAGCCCACTAAACTTATATTTGAATAGTCAATAGATCATTGGCAGGGCTCTATTCAATTTTTGTAGCTGAAATCTCACCAGAGGAACTTCCGTACCTGCAGGTGACTGACACACGAAAAAGTGAAGAAATTGAGATACCACACAGTCCATCTCCACCACATTAGGAATAATCCTTGTTTGCTTTGGGCTTTGTAAAACTGATAAAAAAAATGCCTTAAGTCAAATGCAAGGTAACAGTTATGAATTCTTCAGCTGGACTGCCATACCAACAAACTACCATCTTCCCCTGCTTTTTTAAGTATGACTGTGGAGAAGTGGGGGAGCAGGCACCTTTCAGCCACTAAACTCAAGTATTGCTGTGCTTGCTTATTCACGACACCAAAAAAAACTTATTTCCTTAGAGAAGAAAACAGAAAAGTGATTGCCTCATTGCCAGTAAGTGACAAAAAAGAGAGAGAGAGAGAGAGAGAGAGAAACCAGTCAATTGTTATGCATTCAGATCTCTACAAAACAGATCTCAATTCCTGGCCATTTCCAGATACAAGCCTACCAGACCAGTGTCATTTTGGTTACCACAGGGCCAAAGAAAGAGATATGAATTTTCTGAATAGGGCATTGGAGATAGCCTGGCCCTTTTCTTTTCACTCTTTTTTTGTTTTGTTTTTACCATAGGGCATGTACATTTGCCAGAGTGAGACTGAGAGAGGAAAAGTGAGAAATCATCCTCCAGGAAGGGTGGCCGCACTACAGTCCTTTCTCCCCCATTCTCCTCTTGGGATTGTGAGCATGCATACATACATGCCTAGTATGGTTTTTAAGTCTCCAGGTCTGGGATTTGAACCTCACAGTTGGCAATGTGGGAGTCCAGCGCCTTAACTACCATGCCACCTGCTGGCCCCAACCTGTCTATTTTTTACTGCAGAACTCTCACCTAACCAAGAAAGATGGGGCTACTTGTTGCCATTTTTGCTTTAGTCAGGGATAAAAAGATAGGGCCCACTCTAAATTGAGCCTCTGAGAAGAAATTAAAGTTGCTTCCATGGAGTTGACTTTGGAGTCACCACAAAATGGGTGTCATCTGTCATAGAACCCAAAAAGAGCAGTGGTCCTTCAGAAATCTGACCAATAGACTAGCCTGAGATTTGCTGTTTACCTACCAAAAATATCAGGTAGCAGGCCAGCAGGTGACATAGTGGTTAAGCCACTGGACTTCCCACATGGCTGACCACAGTTCATGTCCCAGACCTAGCAGATTGCTTTCTCACTTTCTCTCTCTCTGGTGAACTCATATGAAAATAATAAAGTAAATAAGTAATTCTTTAAAAAAAAAAAAAAAGGAAGCCAATATCTGACAGCTTTCTGTTACCTGGAACAGTAGGGTGAATGGGTGCTCGATCCATTATTTCAATACCCACCTTGCCCTCCATAAGCCTACTCGGTCACTCACTCATAAAGCAATTGGTTTGGTCAAACATCTCATCCACCACCCAGAGTTTCACTTATTCATCTACGCCTGTGATGCAGCCTATGATGGAGTCTATCATTAAGGCCCATCAGCGGCTTCAGATGAGCACTAAACCACAGGGATGCGGTGGGGAGAACTCAGGCCTGCAGCCACTAAAGGGCAGAAGAGATGGAGAAAAGAACGAAAATAAACGGGCTAAGGGAGGGAGAAAAAAAAGGAAGATAGTGCATGACCCGAGACCTAGTCTACAACTGACGGGAGCAATGATCTGATGCCAGGGCTTCAGGTTCCGTGGTGACCCCCATCACACAGAGGACATGTTTTTCTCCCTAGTTTCCATCCATAGAGCCTGCAGATGGCACCCAGCATTACTACTGCAATTACTGACTAAAATTATCATGTAAGTCTTTTATATGATAGCAAAAATTATTAAAATGGCCCTTCTTAGAGGAGAAGGGCAATAAATACAGCCTCTTTTGGAAAATTCAATGACCCAATTTCATACTAGGGCCTTCTGCCAGAAAAAAATAAGTCACTTTAATATACTTGCCCTCAGCTCTTCTCCTTGAAGATGTTTTACCCTATGTAGAAAACGAATATGGTCTGCAGTTCAGGATATGCTTTAAGAGTATGCTTAAAGACACTTCAAAGGAAAATTTAAAAAATAAATAAAGTAAACTTCTCCTTGCAGACACACGCATACTTACACAACTCCCAGTTTTTCCTGATCCCATAGTAACCAACAAGAGGCAATTTTTTTAAACTACCTTCAAGGTTGAGAACAAATGACAACTGAATTAAATGCCGGTCTTGTTTTAAAGATAACACTTGGCAGTGCTGTGCTTATCTGTTTGAATTAGCAAACATTATAGTGTGCTTTAAAAACTACCAGTAACTCCAAGTATGAAAGAACAGAGAATAGCTCACTTTGTTCTCTTTATTTTTCATAGGATCATAAACTGTGCAAGGTCATTTTTTTTAAACCTACCTGATCTTCCGTTTTAACTCTAAGACAGTATAATTCCAAACTGTATGCAATATTACAACAGCATATACATGATATCATATTCTGCGATCGGTTTCAGTGTAGGGGGAAAAAGAGCATTTCAAAAGCTCAGTATATTCAAACATTCCGTATTACAAGCCCTGATTTTTGCAAATGAACACTCGAAATGAGAATTATTTCAACCGAACTACTGGAAAACATGATTATGTTTTTGTCCATGGGTGTTTCCATTTTTAATATATGACAATGAACACAGGCCAATGCAAAGACCAACTAGCCTAACCCAAATTTACTCTACTACATTAAGTTCAATCATGTGGAATGCCTACATTAGAATTAAATGAGTGTGGGGGACCGGCAGGTGGCATGGTAGTTAAGGGCACTAGGCTCCCATATGGCCAACTGTGGTTCGAGTCCCAGACCTAGTGGCTTGCTCTCTCAGTCCCCTACCCTGTCTTGCTCTGTCCCTCTCTGGTCAAATTAAAATTACTTACTTAATTAATTAAGTTAAATAATTCTTTTTTAAAAAGAAGGAGTTAAATGAGCTTAGAAAACAACCATAGTTTAGTTTCAAGTTTCATAAACACACATTGGAAGAGATGTTCAGTGGTACCAAGTATGAGCTTCCATTTGGCCCAATGGCTTGGCAAGTATGGGTAAGTGGGTGGACCTGGGGCTTGCTTTCTCACTTTCCCTTTCTCTCTCTCTCTCTCTCTGGTCAAATTAAAAAATAAGGATAATAGATAAAATTAAATAAATAAATATATATTTTTTTTAAAAAAAAAGAAAGAAAAGGGAGAGGCAGGTTCTTCAAGAACCAAGAGCATTAGCTTACATGCTTTTACTCATCATCTTGAATCAGAGCTTGTTTAGTACAAAACAAATTAGTAAAGGTATAAGCAACAGGAAATTCAAGAAAGAATAGAAAAACCTGTCTATGATAAATTTGCTATTTAATTATATTAGTTCACTATGAAAGTCATATTTTTCTATGCAAAAATGCATCATAACTTTCCCCAACAATCTCATAGATGGCTGACTTACAATGGCTACATTTACAATTTTTTTTCACTTTATAATGGTGTGACAGCAATAGGCATTTAGTAGAAACCATACTTAAAATTTCAAGTTTTGACCTTTTCCTGGGCTAGAGATATTTGGTTTGTTATGATCTTTTTTTGCTATGCAACAAGCCACAGCTCCCACTCACCCACATGCTCGAAACCACTGTGTTGCCAGTGGTTTTTCAATATGATTTTGTCCATGTGTATGCTAATGAATGTGTTTTGAGTATGTTTAAGGTAGGCTAGGCTAAGCTATGATGTTCAGTAAGTTAGATGTACTAAATATGTTTTCAGCTTACAATATTTTCAATTTAGGATGGGTTTATCAGGAGATAACCTCTTAAGTAGAGGAACATCTGTAAGTATAGTTATACCTGACACTGACACCAGCAGATGGCTTATCTCGTTGGACTCCCACATAGTTGATTGTGGTTTGAGTCCTGGACCCTGTGGCTTGAAAAGCATGCCAGCACATGTGCATGCTGTCCAAAATCCTGAGCGGAGAATGGAGGAGAAGGGATTGTAGAGTGGCTAACCCCTTGGGGAGTGAATTCTCGCTTTCTGTCTCTTGGCCTCTCTTTGTCTCTCTGGCAAGTGCACATACCCTATAGCAAAAATCTCTCTTTGGAAAAAGACGCCGGGCACTTGTGCGTGCGTGCCCAGGATCCCGAGAGGAGAATGGAGGAGAGGGGATTGAGGCATGGCCATCCCCTCTGGGGGTGATTTCTCGCTTTCTATCTCTCTGTCTCTCTCTGTCTGTCTGGCGAGCGCACACGCCCTATAGCAAAAAAAAAAAAAAAAAGAGAGAAAGAAATACCTGACACTAGGTGATCTGTAAAGAAATGGGGGTTTATTGACTCATAATTCTCACATCTGCAAAGTCTGAAGGCATAGGCCTGGCATCAAGTCGGGCTACCACACAGCTGATGGAACAAAGGCAGGCGAGTACAGTCAAACACAGCCAAGCACTTATGAAAACTCAACCCTTCTCATGAGACCCAGAACTCGATTGCTGCCCATTAGGCCTCACCACCTCCCAACATCAAATTCTGAATCATGAAATTTTGGAAGACAAACCAGTACTCAAAGCACAACAGTGTCCATGTTAGAACACTGTAGAAAATGAGCTAGTAATATAATTGTTCTGGGGGCCAGCAGGTGGTATGACGGTTAAGGGTGCTAGACTCCCACATGGATGACCATGGTTCGAGTCCTGGATCTGGCGGCTTGCTTTCTCACTTTCTCTGTCTCTCTCTTTCTCTATTTCTTCCTCTCTGGTCAAATTAAAATATAAATAATAAAGTTAAATAAAATAATTCTTTAAAAAATATAATTGTTCAGGGACCAGCAATTAGCATAATGACTATGTCGTTGGACTCCCACATAGTCGACCGCGGTTCACATCCCGGACCTGGTGACTTAAACTCATGCCGGGCGCATGTGTGTGCATGCCCAAGATCCCAAGAGGAGAATGGAGGAGAAGGGATTGTGGCGTGGCCATCCCCCCTGGGGGGGTGATTTCTCGTTTTCTATCTCTCTGTCTCTCTCTGTCTGTCTGGCGAGCGTATGCGCCCTATAGCAAACCTCTCCTATATATATGTATATATATAATTGTTCTGATGAGACTCTTTCTGTTCTAAAGTAGGGAAGCACTATGTTATATGTGAACCATAAGGCTTCGGAGCTAAACAGGTTTGAGTTTGGACTCAGGATTGTTGCTCACCAGCTCTGAGACTTTGGGCCAGTCACTGAACTTCTCGGAGACTACTTCATCTTCTGTAGAATGGGGATGAGAACAGGCCTACCTCAGAGAGTCGCTGGAAACATGAAATGTGCATAGTGTCTCAATGAATAGTAGCTATTCTCATGACTGCTGACATCAGAAGATGCAAGGGGATTCTTTCTAGGCTTCAGGATTCAGCTCTGATGGATGAGTTGTTTTGTTTACTTGTTGTTGCTATTATTAGTAGTAGTAACAGTCTTAGGAAGCATGTATTTCTAAAAATTACAGACCAAATGGCAATTTAGCTTTATTTAACCAAAGCACAGAACTGTCTCTTGTTACAAATTCAGACCACAGCATGTAATCATGCTCTGAAATGACAAGCTAGAGAATCTTGTCTTTAGTTTGGAGGTGGCTCCGGTACATGGTTTCAGATTAATAAGCAACAAAATATTGGGTCATCAGAAAAGTCATGACCCATTTTTACATAGAAAAATACGCCATGGCTTTTCTGACCAGTTAGCTTAGGGATAAACAGTTCTTCGTACTTCATAGAGCCCTAAGGACTTTGCTGAAGTAGAGTACTATTTATTAAATGATTTTCATGATGATGACCCTGGGTCTTCATTAACTGATTATGGTTGTTATCCTTCTGTTTAGTAAGGCAGGGGTATAAACATTTTAGAAATATTTTCACTGAAATGTTTAAAACATTTTTAAAAGAAAGTTTGACATGTAAAAGGGTGATTATCTAAGAAAATCTCGTTACTCAAAATACTTCCTTTTCAGATGGAGCAAGATACCTAAGACATTATTCTAAAGCCACAAGCATAAGGTCAATAGTTGGTACAGATTACAACTCAGAAGCTTTCTTTGCAAAAGTTCTAGATGTACTCAGAGAGAACCAGACCTATGGGGTGATTTATTAAGGAAAACTGGTCTGTTTGGTATACATGTAAACCTTTGAAGGGTTCCAAAAGAGAACATTCATTTTCTTTCCACCTGAGTGTGGCATCCTTGCTGTAATTCCTTACAAAAGGCATTGAATGACTGATTAATATCACCAAAAACAATTCATGCCAGAAGATTTAGAAGAGTTAAGTAACCATGAAAATAGGTTTTATTTCATAGCATGGGTTTATTTCTTCAAATACATATTAGGTTGTCGAGAAAGTCATGACATATTTTTCTACGCAAAAATGTGTCATGACTTTCCTGATGACCTAATAGCTTCCCACTTGGGAAAAGAGATTCGTCTAAATACATTCTCACTGTTCTTTGTTTCTTTCAAGATAACTTGGACTCAGTGAAGGAAACATCCAAAATATCCAAAAAGAAAACAAAAGTAAGCTGCAAAAGTAAGCTGCGTAAGTATACATGCCTTGGAATAAGCCACTGCACACACCAAAGAAGCACCATTGCTGATTTTTGTCATGTATATTAAGTACTCCAGGGAAATAAAATGGAATAAACTCTGGGTAACACTGAAGGCCAAACCAACAAAGTTCTTTGAAAAATGAAACTGCTTAAACTGTATCACTCATTTTCCACCCCCAAATTAGGACTGTTCTAAAGCAAATGTCACTCTTCTCTCACAAAAGAGAATATGTGATAAGGCAAGATTCTGTTATAAAAGGCCCCCAAACAAATGTATTACAATAATGAAAAGATATCTTCAAGAATACAGAAAAGAGACAAGGCAGGGAATAAAAAACAGTGGGTCACTCTTTTTCATTCCAAAAATGTCAAGGTATGAAATGTCACATGCCAGATACCCTACATGTGACACAAACTCAATGCAGATGCTCTATATTCGAAAGAACGCGTTAAGAAGTTTTACAACTTTAAATGGCCTTGATGGGGAGATTGAACTCTGATATCAACGCATCACTGCTCCCTCCCAGTCTCGTTAGGCATTTTTTAAATGGACATGTGTATGGTCACAGATGGCACTTAGCACTGATATTTGAAGATCATTCCTTTAGAACAATACCTTCTTAACATTTCCTACTTCTTAGCAGGATCAGACACTAAAAGCACCAGAGTAATGCCTTTGCTAACGAAGGAATGAAAAGCTTACAATATTGCCAGGATTTCTGGAAAGAATAAACATCCTCTGTAAGGGCTGTCCTGAAAACAGCCCTCTGATGGCTCATACGATCTTTATTTCATAAAAATCTACACAATGATGACTTTTCACTGAAAGCTTGTAAACCCCTTGCTTCCTCTCTGAGTGATGAGTGAGTGTTCCTAGAAAGGGTTTTGGGGCCCCCTCAAGTTCTTGTCGTTGCACAGCTATCTCCGACTAAAAAGAACAGATAAGGTAGGTTGGAGAGACAGGCTCCCCACTGAACAAGAGTCAATGGTGTTCCTTCTGGAAAAATAAATGTCGATGATGGCTTCCAGTAAGGCAGAGAGTTGGAAATGCCGCGTCAGAGGAGTCAAGGAGCACCCGGCTCATTCACTGTCACTGCCTGGTTCAGTAACAGGAATTAGCCACACATGTACATCCACACCCAATGACATGAGGAATGTTTACACATAGCTCTTTTTTCTGTCACCCTTCCCTGGTCATGCTCAAACCTTCTAATATAAAATGGATACAGAGGTTTCCTCACTTCTTAATTCCAAGCACTACCCTTCATCCTCTGCAGGTAGAAAATAAAACTGCATGTAAGTCAATGATCACTTTGCTATCTAGATTTTTAATATATAAGCACTGGAAGAAAATTAAGATCTTGAGGGGCCAGCAGGTGGCGTGGTGGTTAAAGGGGTTGGATTCCCACATGGCCGACCGCGGTTCGAGTCCTGGACCTGGGGGCCTGGTGACTTGCTTTCTCATTTTCCTTCTCTCTCTCTGTCTCTCTGGTGAGCACACATGCCCTATAGGAAATTAGCAAATGATAAATAAAGTAAAATTAAGAAAAAGAAAACGAGTGACTGGTCCAAAGTGCAGGGCTCCTACATGATTTGCAAATATGTTTAAAACTTTAGTTTGTTAAAAAACAAAACCAAACAAACAAACAAAAAAATCCTGTATATTGCCAGTGCAAACAGCCTAGGCAGCAGGTAAACACTTGGTTCCTGTGCAGTGAAAACTCAAACTCCCTCAGCAGGGGCTACCTAAGCAGCAGGGCAGTGGGGTCTTTTGTCCATAGTAGTCATTTCTTCCATGTAGTGCTCAGTCCCAAACAGCAGAGACAATAGATTTGTGGACTACATACATGACCAGTCACCTGCTTGCCCTGTCTGAGCTCTCTGAAAGTCTGACCTTGGTTCTAAGCAGTGAGTGACCAGGGAGAGGAGTAGAGTCTTTCAATGCATGAGTCCCTGGCATGGAAATAGCCTTGGGCTTCCCATAGCACCTTCCCACAGATGCTAGGGACACAGAAAAGGCAGGAAGAGTCCCTCTCTGTCACTCGAATGTGCCACCCTATGATGCCAGCACCAGGAGAGAGAACTGAACACCTGTCTTGCCCCTGAGCCCAGCCCTGTGAATCATCCCTACAGCCCCTGCCTTCCCGCAGACTCTACTTGTGGTGCTCCGTAATTAGTTAATGAACTATCTGAATGATATTTCTATAGTTATTCAACCAGCCCCATCCTCAGGGTGGTAATTGTATTCGGTTATTTAAAAACATTATTGTATCCAAATAGATTTTACATCAGCAGACTGTGTGATTAGTAATCCTGCTATCTCTGGTGTTTCTAAACTGTGCTGCAAACTGCCGGGTGAGTCATGCAAAAATGGCTGCGCCAACAGTGAGTCCATCCCCTGACCCTTGCAGGGTTTCTCTGCCAGAAACAACCTACTGTCTAAGAGGGGGAGTGGTAAAAGCAACTTGTGGCTAGAATCCAGTTGGCTTTGGATTCTCAATCAGACTGTTTTCAAAGGGTCTTTCACTAATTTGGTCATCATCTTTGGATACAAACGAGCTTTCCTTCATCTTTACGAGAAAATATTCTGGCTCTCATCTTGGTCTGCCTTCCTTTACCACCTTTTTTGGAGATATTAGAATGGTACAGTTAAGAGCTTAACAAACACCTCTAACTTTTGTTCATTCATTTATTTAAAGCAGAGGATGTATGCCAGAAAGAGAGAGAGAGAGAAAGTGTTCTCTTATGCAGCCTGATCACACTATAATCTCTGTTCTTCCTTGCCGTCAGGATCCTAAGAATGTGAACACAGGCACCTGGCAAGTTTTTCGAGTCACAGAAGCCAGGATTTGAACCACAGTCAGCAATGTGAGATCTGGTTCCCTAACCACTGAGCTTTAGGACTGGCCCTCCAACCTTCCATTTCTTTGTAAAATGGGAATTGTCATAGTGATAGTAATAAGTTGACATTTTGCTGTTTATCATGTGTCAGTCACATGAATGATTTCCTGCCAGCCTCATGACAACTCTGTGGGATACTATTATTAGGTACTATAATTAGGTACTATTATTGTTTGCATTTTTCGTGTCAGGAAACCGAGTCACAGAGATAGTCACTAGCTTCTCAAAGATCAGTTCTCAGAAAGTAATGGAACCGGAATTCAAATCCAGGATACTGATTCTAGGATCTTCATACCACCCTGCTTTTCTCACGTCGTTGTGAGGATTCGGTGTGAGATTCATTAAGTAAATAGTTGCTGTGTACCAAGCACAATAAAATAAGCCACGTGCAGTTCTAAGTGTTGGAGTTAAGGACAAATCCTTGCCCTCACACATAACACATTCTAACAGGGAAATTATCCATTGAAAGCTTTTTTTTTTTTTTTTTTTTTTTAAGATTTTTGCTATAGGGCGCATGCGCTTGCTGAAGAGACAGAGAGACGGAAAGCGAGATATCACTCCCCAGGGGAGATGGTCACACTACAAAACCTTCTCCTACATTATCCGCTTGGGATTTGGTGCATGCATGCACACGTGCCCCGTGTGAGTTTCAAGCCTCCAGGTCTGGGGCTCAAACCACGGTTGTCCACGTGGAAGTCTAGCAATGTAACCATTATGCCAACTGCTGGCCCCATCCGTTGAGAGCTTATTCCATTAAAATGTAATACTGGGTATTACACTAAAATACTGTTCAGTCCCAGGTGTTTGGGCTTTAGACGTTTCTACACAGTATTTTAGTTATTGATATACATGTTTTAACACTCTTACTGTGTACTAGCTTTCCTGAAAGCAAGATTAATTTCTTCTTCCATTTCATGTCTTCTAATTTTTTATATACAGTAGGAACTGTGTAAATTTGTTTAAATAATTGAGTCTATCAGTTGTATATGTAAGTGAAAGAAATGTAAAATGTGCTTTATGCAGTAATGCAAAAGTTCTCCATATGATGTCATCCTGTAGCTATAAGCATATCTGAGATCTAGAACTACGTCTCCATGTCAATTGCTAAGAGGGTCATGCAAGATTGTATGAAAAGCTCCTTGAAAACAGTAACACAGTGAATATATGTAATGTGTTATTGGTGTACATTACACAGAGAGAGAATTTTTCCCTCTTCTATCTTTCACTGGAGCAGTTGCTAATCTCAGGGCATAAATTGCCCCTAATATGTACTTTTAAATTTAATTTATTATTCTTATTTTTATTCAATTTGATCAGAGAGAGAGAGAGAGAGAGCAAGCAAGCTGCCAGGTCTGGGACTCCAACCAGTCAGCCATGTGGGAGTCTAGCACCTTAACTACTATGCCACCTGCTGGCCTCACCTCCTAACATATATTAATAAATGGAAATCCACAACCACATGAAATAGCAGCTAGCAAACAGTATTTACACACAAGCTAGCACCAGAAATTTTTCTTGTAAAGAAACAAAAGGACACAGGAAGTTACTTCAAGAAGTTCATGGGAAAGTGAAATTAAAATACAAGTTTATTTTGGCGGGAAAAAAATGAAATACAAACATAGCTTTATCATGACACACACTTTCTATGAGCCTTTAAAGACCCATATTAGTTATCTATTGTCATATAACATTTCTCAAAATATCTCAAAATCCAGGAATTTGGAAACAGCTTAACTGAGTAGTTTTGTCTCAGTATGCCATGCAGTCAGGATGTCACCAGGTCTGTGGTTACTGAAGACTTGACTGGAGCAAGAGGGTCTGGTTCCAAAGGGGCTCATGCGCATGTTTGATTGGTGCTGGCTGGTGGCAGGAGGCCTCAGATCTTCCCCATGTGGGCCTCTCCACAAGACTACTTGAGTGCCTTCACAATGTGGTGACTCAAAAGCCCAAGGTAGAGTCTGCAATGTCTTTTCCAATCCATTTGGGAAGTCACAACCATTGCCACGATATCCTATCCGTCACACAAGTCACCTTTATTCAAGGTGGAAGGAGACTGACTATACAAGAGATGGCGATCATGGGGCCATCTTGGAGGCTGGCTGCTCCAAAGAGGAGCTGGGTGTCAGAAATCAAGTACAGTGGCCACAGCCCAGCCAGGTCTCCCCGAAGCCAGAGCTGGAGCGCACCCTGGGAACCAGAGCTGCTCTGGGCACTTCAGTGGCAGGCATTCCTGTCTTCACTTCTTTCCTGTGACTCAGCCACACCTTTCCTGTCTTCTCCTCTAGTTCTTCCCATGTTTCTTAGTTCACCTTCCTAAAAGCAGAGCCTGGTGGCACGATTCATCTTTTTTTCTCAGGTTATCACAAGTTACATGTCAGCCTATGGGCTGGCTTCTAAGAATCCACCCCATGCCAAACACAAGGGAGGTATGATTTACATGGCCCAGAACATAGGCCCCTTAGCCCGGGGCTGTGGTCAGGACAGTCTTACTAAAAGAGCAGGGGGTAGGCACAGAGATTAAGGTGGCTGGATCCCACACGGCCGACTGAGTAGTTCGTGTCCTGGACCCAGTGGCTTGAAAAACACACAAGATACATATGTGTGAGTAATAAAATCCTGAGGGAGATGCCATGTCCAAGGCTTCCTTGGAGACTAAAGATGCACACAAGTATCTTCCCACCCTCCAATTCAAGTTCACAGGAGGCCATATGTGTTTTTTTCAGAAAGCTGTATAGTTCATCACGAAAAGACATTTGAGCTTAAGAGGAACTAATGACTGCTTAGCCACTGGTTTCCTTTAATAGAAACCCATCTAAATATAATTCCATGGGCATCCAAATTAAGCAAAGCTTTATTAAGCGTCAAGAAGGCCACAGCTCCACAATGAAAAGACTTCATCAGAAGCCTGAGGAAAGTCTCCCGCTGGACGTCTCATCAAATAACTCCTCATCCTCCTACAAATAACCTCCCAACTAATTCTGAAAATAAAGTTTGGAAAAGAAACCCCTTTTCACAGTTCAGATCCTACCAATCAGGCACTTACAGCAGACTGAGGATTCCTACACAAGGAAGTGAAGTCTGAGTCTGCCAGCCTACCAGATTTATTTCATTGTTCTATGGCCAATTTTAGGTCTTATTAACCAAGTTTATGGTATGATTTAAGAGACAAAAGCAAGGGACCAGCAGATGGCGTAATGGTTCCGTCACTGAACTCACATGTAATTGATCATGGTTTGAGTCTCAGACTCAGTAGTTTAAAACTCACACTGGGCACGTGTGCGTACATGCCTAAAATCCTAAGAGGATCACGGAGGAGAAGGGATTGTGGTGTGGCCATCCCTCCTGGGGGGTGATTTCTCGCTTTCTGGCTTTCTGTCTCTCTGGTGAGCATACATGCCATAGAGCAAAAATCTCTCTCTCTCAAAAAAAAAAAAAAAAAAAGAAAAGAAAGAAAAAAAAAAGAGAGAGAGAGAGAGAGAGGAGAGAGAGGCAAAGGAACATAACCTCCAGGCTTTCACTTAGGAAACAGGTTTCTTTGGTAAGGCCTGGCCTTGGGTAGGGAGACATTGCAGAAGGCCCTGGAAGCTGCAAGGTCTACTTAGAAGCCCGCCTGTTCGGGCCCTGTCTGGGCATGTATCCTTCCCTTGTCCTTCCTCGTTTGTGACCTTGTTGTAAGAATTGCGTAAAGAGAGAAAAGTTCTAGGCCAGCAGCTGGCATGGAGGTTAGGGCAGCTGGATGACACATGGCCAGCTACGTTATTCAAATCCTGGACCCACATGCCAGGTGCATGAGTGAGTGTGTGTGTGTGTGTGTGTGTGTGTGTGTATATGTGTGTATTTGCCCCAAATCCCAAGAGGAGAATAAAGGAGATGGGATTGTGCCAGGTTTATCCCCCTGGGTTTGTGTGTGTGTGTGGGAGGGTGAGGTTCACTTTTTTCTCTCTCTGTCTCTCTCTCCTTCTTTAAACAAGCACATGCACCCTATAAAAATTGAAAAAGAGAGAAGCAAATTCCTGAGTTCTTTGTACCTCAGTTTCCTGGTCTGCGAAGTGGGGATGACAGCAATAGTAGTTCTGTCTTAGGGTTCTTGTGAGGAATAAGAGAATCCTCCGAGAGGACGCCTGCGCGGTGGTTAAGGTGGTTCAAGTCTTGGACACAGTGGCTTGAAAACACACTGGGTATGCTTGCATGCTGCCCAAAGGCCTGAGAGGCCTCTCTCTTTCTTTCTCTGTCTCTTGGTGAGCACATGTGCCCTATAACAAACAAAAAAAAAAAAAAGAAAAAAAAAAAAGAAAAAAAAAAAAAAAAAAGAAAGAAAGAAGGATCCACTAAGGAGTAAGCTCTTAGAATAGCTTTATGGGGGGACCAGCAGATGGCATAATGGTTAGTCAGTTACAGTTTGGCAGCTTAAAATTCAACGCAGGGTGCATATGCGCATGTGCCCAAAATCCCAAGAGGAGAATGGAGTAGAAGGAATTGTGGCATGGCTGTACCCTCTGGGGGGGGGCAGTGACTTTTCACTTTCTGTATCTCTGTCTCTCCAGTGAGTGCAAGAGCCCTACAGCAAAAATCTCTCTAAAAATAAAATAGCTTTATGTGCACATTAAGTGTTTGCTAGTGCTATTACCTTAGTATAAATTAATTGATCTACAACTTTTCTGTGTGTCTCTCTCCAGCAAGCACTCATGCCCTATAGCAAAGAATTAAAAAAAAAAAAAAAAAAAAAGTACCTGTAACAAATTCTCATTTTGAGTTACCTCTCCCAAACAGAAATAATCATTTAGTTGGGCCCTTGGAAGAAGCTATCCAATTTATCTCCAAGTTCTGCTGCTTCTCAGAAATATATTTTGAGTCTAGCTAGTACTCACCAGTAATTAAGTCCCAGAATAAAATCCTAACTCTCCACTTATCAACCTTGTGACATTGGGTTTCATTTTTTTTTTTCCCTTTCTGTTTCTTTTTTTCTTCTTTTAAAATTTTTTTAGAGATATAGGGTGTGTGCACTTGCTGGAGAGACAGAAAGAAAGCAAGAAATTACCCCTCAGGGGGATGGCAAAGCTGAAATCCCTTTTCCTCAGTTCTCCTCTTGGGATTTTGGGCATGCACACACACATGCCTGTTGTCAGTTTCAAGTCTCTGGGTCTGGGACTTGCACTGTGGTTGGCCATGTGAGAGTCTGTGATGTAATCATTATGCCAGCACTGGTCCTTCTAAGCTCCTGCCTTCCTTCCTTCCTTCCTTCTTTCCTTCCTTCCTTCCTTCCTTTCTTTTTCTCTCTCTCTCTTTCTTTCTTTCTTTCTTTCTTTTTTGGAGAGGTTTTTGCTATAGGGCACATGTGCTTTCCAGAAAGAGAGAGAGAGAGACAGAGAGACAGAAAGCGAGAAATCACCCCCCATGGGGGATGGCCACACTGCAATCCTTTCTCCTCCGTACTCTCAGGATTTTGGGCATGCATGCACACGTGCCTGGCGTGAGTTTAAGCCACCGGGTCCGGGACTTGAACCGCGGTCGACTACGTGGGAGTCCAGCGACATAGCCATTACACTGACTGCTGGTTCCTCCAAGCTTATTTCTTGAGAGAGAGAGAGAACCAAGCACTCTACCAGGTTCTCATGCCACGATTACCCTAGGCCCTCCCAGCCAGGCAGGATCGCAGGCCTATGCAAGTGTGCCAGGTGTGTACAGGCCAACCCAGGAACCAAACCCTGATCTTCCATACAGCCGCTACCATGGCAGAGTGTTGTGCTACTGATATGACACTGTGGCTGGGCCCAGGTTTCTCAACTTCTTTGAGTCTCCATGTTCTCTATAAAACAACAATATTGATACCTACCTCATAGGTATTTGTGAGGATTGGATGGAATCGTGCAGGTAAGATGCTGAGACTAGTGCCTGGCACTAGCTAGACATTCAATCAAACCTAGTTTCATTAATATTATTCCCAGTCTGTGGGGCTGGCAGGTGGCGTGGTAGTTAAGGGCACTGGACTCCACATGGCTGACTGCAGTTCGAGTCTCAGACCTGGTGGTTTGCCTTCTCGCTCTCTTTCTCTCTCTCTCTCTGCCCCTCTCTGGGGCAAATTAAATTAATAAATAAAATTAAAACAAATAAATAAAATTAATAAAATATTTTTTTAAATTATTATCTCCAGTCTAGTCCCAGCCATACCATCTCTCACCTAAGTTTTCATGTTAGCCTCTTAACTTACATAGGAACCCCAAATCTGTTTTCAATCTTACTCCCCTGCAAGGCATTCTCCACATGGCAGCCAAATGATTTCCTGAAAACACAAACCTGATTACGTCACTCTTGTGCTGGAAATTCTGCAATAAAGCTCCCCACTCTTGGGTTGAATTCTCACATATCTGTGGAGTCTTCTCTGCTCTTAGTGGATCTGGGCCAGGCTACCTCATCAACCAGAGCCCTGTTTCACCATGCTCCCACCTCGCTGGCCTTGTCTCACTTCCTGAAGATTCCTTGAAATAGACCTTCAGACATACCATGGAGTAGTTTCTCCCCACACTCTTCCTGCCAGCTAACTCCTACTCAACCAACAAGGCTCAGCGTAGGCGTGACTTCCTCAAAGACGCCGTGGCCAAATTTCCACCTAGGATGATTCCCTCCATGATTCGTTTCTCAAGACATTTTATTCTGCTCCTTCTTGGTGTTAAAACTGTGAAGGAAATCTTGTTTATATAGCTTTAATATCCGTGTAGAACGTAGTCTAGAGTTTGGGTGTTCACAGCACACAGCCAGAGCTTGGTGTGGTGTCCAGTTCACAGCCGGCACTCAATATTTAAAGAATGGATGAGTGAATGAATGAATAAATGAAGTCCCTGGGACCTATAACCCTCTTCTGAAAATGCCATGCCTCTTTTCTGGCTGGAGCCATGGAGGGCGTTCAAGAGAAGAAAAAGAAGTTTCCTGCTGCGGCAGAAACCAAGAAAAAGGCTCCTGCTGCAGCGGAAGCCACCAAGAAAATGTTCCTGCTGTGTCAGAAATCCTTAAGAAAAAGCGAAGGAATTTTGCGGAGCTGAAGATCAAGCGCCTGAGAAAGAAGTCTGCTCAAAAGATGCTTCCAAAGGCAAGGAGGAAGCTTATCTATGAAAAAGCAAAGCACTATCATAAGGAATACAGACAGATGTACAGAACTGAGATTCGCATGGCCAGGATGGCAAGTAAAGCTGACAACTTCTATGTACCTGCAGAACCCAAATTGGCGTTTGTCATCAGGATCAGAGGTATCAATAGAGTGAGGCCAAAGGTTCGAAAGGTGTTGCAGCTTCTTCGTCTTCGCCAGATCTTCAATGGCACCTTTGTTAAGCTAAACAAGGCCTCAATTAACATGCCGAGAATTGTGGAACCATATAGTGCATGGGGGTACACGAGCCTGAAGTCAGTAAATGAACTGATCTACAAACGTGGTTATAGCAAAATCAATAGGAAGTGAATAGCTTTGACAGATAACTCTTTGATTGCTTGATTTCTTGGTAAATTTGGCATCATCTGCATAGAGGACCTGATTCATGAAATCTATACTGTTGGAAAATGCTTCAAAGAAGCAAGTAACTTCCTGTGGCCCTTCAAATCATCTTCCCCATGAGATGGAATGAAGAAAAGGACCACTCATTTTGTAGAAGGTGGAGATGCTGGCAACAGGGAAGATCAGATCAACAGACTTACTAGAAGGATGATAATAAATAATCCACCATGATTATTTTTGCAATCTGGTCAGTAAATAAACAGTGGCTGTTCTCGAAGATTGACCACATCATTGGGCACAAAGCAAGCCTCTACAGATTCAAAAGCATAGAAACTATACCCAGCATCTTCACCGACTATGATGGAATTAAACTTGAGTTTAATTTCAAGAGAAATCCTCAAAAATACTCAAATACATGGAAACTTAATAACCTACTCCTGAATGACTCCACAACTACTGAAGAAATAAAGACTGAAATCAAAAGGTTCATGGAAGCCAATGACAATGAGGACACGAGTTTCCATAATCTTTGGGACACTGCTAAAGCAGTCATAAGAGGGAAGTTCACAGCAATTAGTGCACATAAGAGGAACATGGAAAGAAGGCAAATGGATCACCTAACATCATGCCTCACAGAATTGGAAAAGCAACAGCAAAAAGATCCAAAAAACTCCAGGAGAAAGGAAATAATAAAGATACGAGCAGAAATAAATGAAATAGAAAATAAACGAACTATACAGAAAATAAATGAAAGTAAAAGCTGGTTCTTTGAAAAGGTAAACAACATTGATACACCACTAGCGAGACTTATTAAGAAGAAGAGAGAAAAGAACCAGGTGAATCAGATCTGCAATGAAGCAGGCAAAATAACAACAGACATAGTAGAAATAAAAAACATTATTAGGGGATACTATGAACATCTGTATGCCAAGAAACAAGATAATTTGGATGAGATGGACAAATTTCTGGACAGGTATAATCTACCTAGATTGAGCCAGGAGGATATAGAAAGTCTGAATAGGTCCATAACAAGCCAGGAGATCAAATCAGTTATAAATAACCTCCCAACAAAGAAAAGCCCTGGCCCTGATGGATTCACCTCTGAATTCTACAAAACTTTCAAAGAAGAGTTAACCCCCATTCTGCTCAAGTTATTTCTAAATATCCAAAAGGGTGAATCTCTCCCTAATTCATTCTACGAAGCCTCTATCACCCTTATCCTTAAAACTGATAAGGACAGGACAAGGAAGGAAAACTATAGACCAATATCCCCGATGAATATAGATGCGAAGATTCTCAACAAGGTACTAGCAAATCGTATACAACAACTTATCAAAAAGATTATACATCATGATCAGGTAGGCTTTATCCCAGGAATGCAAGGTTGGTTCAACATACGCAAAACCATAAATGTAATACACCATATTAATAGGAAGAAAGATAAAAACCATATGGTCATATCAATTGATGCAGAAAAAGCATTTGATAAGATACAACATCCCTTCATGATCAAGACTCTCAGCAAAATGGGCATAGAAGGGCCATTTCTCAACACAATAAAAGCTATCTATGAAAAACCCATAGCGAACATCATCCTCAATGGAGAAAAGCTGAAAGCTTTTCCACTAAAAACGGGTACAAGACATGGATGTCCACTTTCTCCACTCCTCTTCAATATAGTACTAGAAGTCTTGGCCATTGCAATCAGAAAAGAGGAAAAAATAAAAGGCATTCAAATAGGAAAAGAAGAGGTGAAACTCTCTCTATTTGCAGATGACATGATTGTATACATAGAAGACCCAATGGTTTCCATAAAAAAATTTCTGGAAGTAATACATGAATACAGTAACGTTGCAGGATACAAAATTAATATCCAGAAATCTATAGCATTTCTGTATACGAACAACAGGCAGACTGAGATGGAACTGAAAAAAGTTGTTCCATTTACCATAGCCACAAAAAGTATAAGATACTTAGGGATAAATCTAACTAAAGAAGTTAAAGACCTCCACAAGGAAAACTATGAGCAGATAAAAAAAGAAATTGAAAATGACACAAAAAAGTGGAAGGACATCCCATGTTCCTGGATTGGAAGAATTAATATAATCAAAATGGCAATTTTACCCAAATTAATCTACCTATTTAATGCAATGCCAATCAAAGTACCAGACACATTCTTCACAGATCTAGGAAAGACAATCATAACGTTTGTCTGGAATCATAAAAGACCTCATATTGCCAAAGCAGTTTTGCACAAGAAGAATGGAGTGGGCGGCATCTCACTCCCTGACCCAAAAATATACTACAAAGCTGTGGTAATCAAAACAGCATGGTACTGGCACAGGAACAGACAGGTGGACCAATGGAACAGAATAGAGTCCCCAGAAATGAATGCTCAAACATACAGCCAACTGATTTTTGACAAGGGGCACCAGTCAATCCTGTGGGAAAAGGATAACCTCTTCAGCAAATGGTGCTGGCAAAACTGGATCTCCACTTGCAGAAAGATGAATCTGAACCCCTACCTCTCACCTCTGACAAAAATAAAGTCAAGGTGGATCAAAGATCTAAACCTAAGACCTCAAACTATAAAACTGCTCCTGGAAAACACCGGGGAAACTCTGGGAGACATTGGGGTAGGGAAAAACTTCTTAAATAAGACTCCCAATGCACAGTCTATGATTCCTAAAATAGACAAGTGGGATTACATCAGACTAAGAAGTTTCTGCATGGCAAAAGACACAGTGATTAGTGTGAACAGACAGCCCTCAGAATGGGAAAATATTTTTGTAAACTATGCATCAGACAAGGGACTGATAACCAGAATCCACAAGGAACTCAAGCGGCTGTTCCGGAAAAAGACAATCAATCCTATTAAAAGATGGGAGAATGAGTTGAAAAAACCACTTTCTAAAGATGACATACGAATAGCTAAAAGGCATATGAAAAAATGCTCAACATCCCTCATTGTAAGAGAAATGCAGATCAAAACAACAATGAGATATCACCTAACCCCAGTCAGAATGTCTAAGATTAAAAAAACAAAAAATGATAAGTGCTGGAGGGGGTGTGGTGAAAAGGGAACTCTCTTACACTGCTAGTGGGACTGTAAATTGGTACAACCACTGTGGAGAACAATTTGGAGATTCCTCCAAAATCTACAAATAGAACTACCATATGATCCAGCAATCCCACTCCTTGGTATCTACCCGAAGGACAGAAGAATACTTAATCGAAAAAGTGCTTGCACATCGATGTTTATTGCGGCACTTTTCACGATTGCTAAGTCATGGAAACAACCTAAATGCCCACGAACTGATGAATGGTTAGAAAAACTGTGGCACATATACTCAATGGAATACTATTCATCCATAAAAAACAACAAATCCCTGACTTTTGAAAGGAAGTGGATGAATATGGAAGACTTACTGTAGAGTGAAGCAAGCCATGCTATGAAGGAGAGACATTGTATGTCCCCACTTAATATATACTGAGTGTCTGCACTCTAAATGTGTGTGTATATATATATATATATATATATATACACACATATATATATTTGTATATATATATGTATATATATATATATTTTTGAAACCATTCTGCTTCTGTTGTTATAGAGTTTTAAAATTATACAAAATTATAAGACATATTTTGAACATTATCTTTAAAATTCAGTATTTTGAGATCTTGAAAGTTGTTTGTAAACTGTCAAGAATTATGGAGTATGAGCTAAAATTTTTTGCTATGTAAAGTAAATGTTTGTGGAAAAATGTAAAAATAAATAAAATAAAAAAAAAATACATGTAAAAAAAAAACAGTGGCTGTTTTCAGACTGGGGGGAAAAAAAAAAAAAGTCATGCTTCTCTCTGTCCTCCCTTGTTCTGTGGGGAGAGCAGTAGGGACAGAAGGGCTGTTTAGGACCTACCAGGCTGCCCTCATCATAAGAAGCAGAGCCAGAAGTCCTGTTTGAGGCGGATCATCCAGTCCTCTGCTCTGTTAACACATCTCATGAACAGAAGCTCTGTTTTAGCAGGTTCTTCCTGATATCAATCGTAATTCTGTCTTCTTAAAGTTCCCACTCACTTATGAGGTTTTTATTTTCTTCTGTGACTTAAGTATGTTCCACCTTTTATAGAGTGTATATTAGGGGTATATTTTGTAAGTAGACTGAAGATAATATATATTATTTTTGTCTTGTTTTGACTCTAAGGTGCATGCACTTACTGGTAGGAGGGTAAAGAGTGGGAAAGTAGTAAGAAATCATACCTTAGGGGAGGTGGCCATGCTACAATCCCTTCTCCTCTATTCTCCTCTTGGGACTTGGGGCATGCATGACATATGCCTGGTATGTAATTTAAGCCACTTGGTCCAGGACTCAACCTGCATAGTCAGCCATGTGGGATCCAGCTGCCTTAACTACCACACCATAGGCTGGCTCCAGTATATTAAAAAAAAAAAAAAAAAAAAAATCCAGAGGGTTGTGCACTTACTGGAGACAGAGAGAGAGGGAGAGAGGAAAAGTAAGAAACCATTCCCTATGGAACGGTCATGCCTCAATCCCTTGCCCTTCAGTTCTCCCTCCTTTGAGGATTTTGGGTACACAAACACAAGTGCCCAGCTTGTTTCTTAAGCTGCCTGGCCTGAGACCTGAACTATGCCACAGGCTGGTCAGAAAACAATACATTTTTAGAAGTTCTAACCACAAATTCTAGTTCTGCCCTTTATATTAACAAGAAGGCAAAGGAAAAAAAAAAAAAAAGAACTTAATCATAGTCTTCTCGCTCACATTAAGTTGGTAACTTTGTCAAGGATAAACACAACTTGGCCTTGTCATTAGGACCTGCCAACTATTTGCTCAGACAATGAACTGTCACTAAGTAGCAAATACTCTTCTTGGCTGTCAAAATGCACCTTCACCCACCTTGCAGTCTGGGTCTGGACTAGTGTACGGACTCACAGGGGCCAACCAGGCCTGTCCTAGAGGATACCAACTGCTTCACCAGCTTATACAGACAGGTTATAGAGGGCAAAGACTACCTGCCCCTGCCTCCCTACGGTTCTTGGCATTCTATGGCTAATCAACAATGCAGTATAGCTGATGGGTAATCCATAGGTTTCAAATAAAATTAATGTGGGAAAGAAGAACTTTAGAAAATTATAAAGGGTTTTCCTTAGGCACAAGTAAGTTTAGCTCCAGGCCTAGGCCCTGTAAGGACAAATCTATAAAATGCAAAGAAAGTCCAGATTAAGACTTGTGGGGTGAAATCCTTCCTTTATAGAATTGTTAACATTTTAAATACATTTTCATGGGCCTGTAGGTGGTATGGTGGTTAAGGCCCTGGTTTCCCACATGGCCAACCATGTTTCAAGTCTCAGACCTGGCAGATTGAAAATCACACTGAGCATGTGTGTGTGTGTGCATGCCCCAAATCCTGAGAGTAGAAGAGATTTCTGTGTGACCATAACCTCTGGGGGGTGATTTCTCACTTTCTCTCTCACTGTCTCTGTCTCTCTGGTGAGTGCATGTGCCCTGTGGTAAAAACCTTGAAATAAATAAATATACACATTTTCAAACAATGATATATTTTATATATTATTTATGTATTTAAACGTTATTACATTTTTAAAATCCAAACATATATAAGGAAAATAGTGCTAAGTAGTCTTTTCTACTTACTAAAGATAGTATTTCTTTTTATTAGTGAAAAGTGATCAAACTAAACCAGTTTGGCCTGTCAGAGTAAATAGCTGCTCCCCCTTAGAAGAATATGATCTTTAGACAGAAACAATCACCCGAAAAATCATTAAACTAGGGAGGTCAAGTTTCCAGAGGGATCCAGGAGAAATAATAAGAAGAGCCCTTCAAAGTTTAACAACCCATTTTGTATTAAAAAAAAGAAAGAGAAAGAAAGAACGAAAGAAAGAAAGAAAGAGAGAGAAAGGAAGGAAGGAAGGAAGGAAGGAAGGAAGGAAGGAAGGAAGGAAGGAAGGAAGGAAGGAAGGAAAGGGAAGGAAGGGAAGGAAGGGAAGGGAAGGAAGGGAAGGAAGGGAAGGAAGGGAAGGAAGGGAAGGAAGGGAAGGAAGGGAAGGAAGGGAAGGAAGGAAGGAAGGAAGGAAGGAAGGAAGGAAGGAAGGAGAAAGGGAGAAAGAGCTTCGGAGAAATATTCTGAGAGGTTTATTCACCCCAGCTTGGGGAAAAGAAAAAGTGTTTTCAAGCACTTCAACGATAAGAGCGTGTGTCTGGCAGCCAGGAGGTAGCATAGAAATACCCTGTAGTTTTGATCTGTAAAGCATTGATTCTAGAAAACTTTCTACAATCAGCTAGATGTTCCTGGAAGGCAGGGACCCCTGTGCCTGTCTTGTCTACCTTTGTATTTCAGATCCTAACACCCTGGCCTATGTATAATTAAGTGTTCAGTAAACAAAAGGGTCCTGATTCCAATGCAAGGAAAGATCTGATAACATAATAACTCATCACCTTTTACAATCTATGGCGATTTAACATTATCTTATTTATAACTCATCTTTGGGCGAGGGGACTACAGATGTTCTAGTTTATAGTTTGACGTATTGTTTGAATTTTTTATGAATACGTATTTTGAAATAGAAAGTAATAACACTATCTCCTTATTGGGAAAAAGTGATTGTCAAATAATCACTACTAACATTTTCCTGACACCTTGGAACAGGGTAAGGAATGAATTCTGCTGTAGATCATAGTTCAGTAGGAGGGCAAAGTGAATTCATTCAGTACACTGTATTTATTTAAACCCAATTGATGCTAAGAATAGAGTTAGGTAGGCATAGGAAATGGATATATACAAAAAAGACAGTTTACAGCCTAAAGAGAGAGATAGACATTAAACACATACTGCCACTAACAAGAATCTGTTTGTAATTGTCACAGTTGACACAGGAGGGTAGCAGTGCTAAGCGCACCTATGATCTTAAGATTGGTCTCTGCTTGGACCTTGTAATCCACACATTTGCGCTTCTCCACCCAGAAGTTTCTTCCTCCTTTCTGTCCCTGTTCAAACTTGGCTTTGCTTCAGACTTTCACTCAAGTCTCCAGTTTCTGTTCAGGGTCTCCCTGACTGAAGATTTCCCTCCAGTCAGAATCTGTTTCAGGTATTACCTTGAGGATCATGCAACTCCTTAGTAGTTGTATTAGCAAGGTTCTACAGAGAAACAGAAGCAACAAGATGTGTGTGCATGCATGCGTGCGTGCATGTGTGTGTGAAGAGAGAGAGGTTGTTTTAAGGAATTGACTCATAAAATTATGGATGTGCAAGTTCACAATTCGCAGGGTAGACCAGTAAGCAGAGACTCAGGGAGAGAGTCCAAAGGCTGTCTGCTAGTAGAATTCCTTATTGCTCAGGGGAGGTCAGTCTTTATTCTGGTAAAGGCCTTCAACTGATTGAATGAAGTCCACCTATATTATGGAGAGCTAGATGGATTACTAAAAGTCCACAGATTTAAATGTTAATCTTATCAAAACAAAAACAACAAAGAAACAAAAACAAAACAAAACAAAAACACACCTTTATAGAAACATCTAGAATGATGTTTGACCAAATATCTGGGCACCATGGCACAGTCAAGATGAAATACAGAAGTAACCATCACAACAGTCTTTCCTCCCTCCCCGGCTAGAGTCATTCATCTTGGAAGGCAAGGATCAGCTCTTACACGTCTTTGAATCTTTTCAAGGAGATTAGCTTGACAATTACCAGGAAGTGTTCAATAACCCTCTAAGAGTGGAAGAAAAGAACAGTGAGATTTGACACTCCCTCTAGAGGACACTTTAGGAATCTCTGAGAAAATAGAGGATGTGTCACCAATACCTGCTTGAAGGAGAATGCAAACCATATGGAGGCAGAGACCTCAAAAACATAACCCTGATCCTTTCACCATCCTGAAAACAACTCTTCAGCCATATTCAGTCATACTTTCTAGGATAATAAAAGATTTAGATAGAAATGTCTGTGCATTTGGGTTTGAACTCAGCATAGCCCTAGCCAGTGAAGGAAAAAAACAAATAGTGCAAAAGAATGTTGTGATTGGGACCAGCAGGTGTTGTGCTGGTTAAGATGCTAGTTCCCATATGACTGATCTGATGTTCAAGTCCTACACCAGGCAGCTTGAGAAACATACAGGACATGATGCGTGTGCTTGCCCAGAATCCCAAGAGGAGAATGGAGGAGAAGGGATTGCAGCCATCCCCTTTCAGGGGTAATTTCTCACTTTCTCTCTCACTCTAGCGAATACATGTGCCCTACGGCAAAAAATCTTGAAAGAAATAAAGCAAGCAAGCAAGCAAAAAAGAAAACAAGAAAAAATGTTGTGGCCTACAGAGAAATCCCTGATTCTGGTCTCTGATTATCACCATATGACATAGGTACCTATTCCAATCCTCATCTTTCTTTCTTCAATCTCAAATTTGTAATTCTAACCCAGAATTTAGTTTCCAGGCTTCCCCTTGGTTCCAGAGCTGGCTGCTGATTAGGCAGAAGGAGGAGGAGGTAAGGCCTGGGCTAGAAATTTCAAGCAGTTGGAAAGGAGAAAGGTCCTTATGCCATTTTTTTCCATGCCAGTCCCATCTTTGGGTGCCCCACAATTATCCAGTGCCCTTGTTTTATTCCCTCTTCTGCGTTTGTAAGAATAATTTTCATTCCTCTTCAGTCCCAGCAGAAAAATGGGCAAAACATAGGTACAGACTTCACAGAAAAGGAATTCTGAATGTCTTTTAAACATAAGAAAAGATGCTCAATTATACTTATAAATAGTAGAAATGCACATCAAAAACACAAGGGGAATATATCAGATTTGCAAAGATCAGAGCATTAGCTAACACAGTCGAGACAAGATCATGGGGAACATGCACTCTGAACACTTCTGATGCAAGGCTGACCTTTGCTGATCTCTATGGAGAGAAATTTGGCAAAATATCTCACATTTTAAAATGCCCTGACCTGATGAGTGAGTACTTTCACTTTCAGATATTAATAGATCTAGTCATACATTTGTTTAAAATGACGTGTGTGCAATAATATATATTGCAGCATTGTTTATAATAGCAGAAGACCAGAAACTAAATATCTATCAATAAGGGATCAGCTAAATAAATTATAAAGTGGGTCAGCTGGTAGCATGGTGGTTAAAGCAGCTGGATCCCACATGGCCTATTGCATGGTTCAAGTCTCGGGCCTGGCAGATTAAAAACCATGCTGGGTGCTTGTGTGTGTGTGTGTGTGTGTGTGTGTGTGTGTGTGTGTGTGTACCCAAAATCCTGAGAGGACTGTAGAGGAGAGGAAATTGCAGCAGAACCATGCTCTGTTGGGAGGTGCTTTCTCTATCTCTCTTTCTGAGTCTCTCTCTGTAGCAAGCACACACACCATCAGGCAACATTTTTAAAAATGAGAGGGAACCAGCAGTTAGTGTAATGGCTATGTCGCTGGACTCCCACGTAGTCGACCGCGGTTCGAGTCTCGGACCCGGTGGCCTACAACTCACGCCGGGCGCATGTGCGTGCGTGCCTAAGATCCCGAAAGGAGAATGGAGGAGAAGGGATTGCGGCGTGACCATCCCCCCTGGGGGGTGATTTCTCGCTTTCTGTCTCTATGTCTCTCTCTGTCTGTCTGGCGAGCGCACGTGCCCTATAACGAAAAAAACCTCTCCAAAAAAAAAAAAGAAAAAAAAAAATGAGGAAGAAAATATTTCAAGACAAATGTGTGCTTTTCAGATTTACCAGGCTGAGTCACTTGGTCTGTTGGGCTCTCATTTGCACCTCACAACAACACTTAGCGGGTTGTAATGTAATTAAACTGTTCATGGAGTCCTTGCCTCCACAAATCATTAACTTGTGGGGGACAGGGACAGAGCCTATGCTTTATTCATCATACTAGCCCCAGAGCCTGGCCTCAAATATTTGCAGGAGTGAATAAATAAATGGGTAAGTAGGCATTTTTCACTTCCACCCCACATTTCTATCACTAATATTTTTTTTTGGCTTGATAAACTATCAATTCATTTATGTTTTGTCAGGGTAATGTAACCAAATCCTGACCCTAAGATTTGGAGGATCTCAATAAGTAGAAGGGAGAAGGAATTATTTAAAAACAAATGTTTTAAAATAATAATTTATTTAATTCCACTTGTTATTATTATTTTTTAAAATTTGACCATAGAGAGATAAAGGGAAAGCAAGAAAGCAAGCCACCAGGTCCAAAACTCAAACCAAGGTCAGCCATGCAGAAATCCAGCAACTTTAACCACCACACTACCTGCTGGCTCCTTAAAAGTAAATTGAAAAGTGTCACTACAAATGAGTTGAGAATTTAATTTAGTACTATTCAGGGGAGTCAGTTCCTCAAACAGAAAGAAGATGAACTTTTGCCCCGCAGGGAGATGAAGAATCAAGAAAGTCTTTCTCCTTGCACTGCTGCACTTCATGAGGGACAAATTAAACAATTGGTCAATCACACTCCAAAGGGTGGTTCTATCTATGATTACAGAAGTGATGTTTGAGTTGAGCAGTAAAGACTGGGCTGCTGAAACCAAGTACCACAACCTGGGTGGCTTAAAACTACAGAATTTGGTGCATGGCAGTTAAGGCGCTGGACACGCTCACATGATCAAACATGGTTCAAGTCCTGGAACTAGTGGCTTGCTTTCTCACTTACTCTCTCTCTTTCTGTGTCTCTCTCCGGTCAAATTAAAATAAATAAATGAATAAATAAAATTAAATACATAATTCTTTTTTTTTTTTTTTTTTTGGAGAGATTTTCGCTATAGGGCGCATGCGCTCGCCAGACAGACAGAGAGAGACATAGAGACAGAAAGCAAGAAATCACCCCCCGGGGGGATGGCCACGCCACAATCCCTTCTCCTCCATTCTCCTCTCAGGATCTTGGGCACGCACGCACACGCGCCTGGCGTGAGTTTTAAGCCACCGGGTCCGGGACGCGAACCGCAGTCGACTATGTGGGAGTCCAGCGACATAGCCATTACGCTAACTGCTGGTTCCCCAATACATAATTCTTAAAAAAAAAAAAAAAAAAAAAAAAAAAAAAAAAAAAAAAAAAAAAAACTTGGGACCAGCAGTTGGCATAATGGCTATGTTGCTGAACTCCCATATAGTCGACCACAGTTTGAGTCCCAGACCCGGTGGCTTAAGCTCATGCTGGGCATGTGTATGTGCATGCCCAAGATCCCAAGAAGAGAATGGAAGAGAAGAGATTGCAGTGTGACCATCCCCCCTGGGGGGTGATTTCTTGCTTTCTGTCTCTCTATCTCTCTCTGTCTTTCTGGCGAGTGCACACGCCCTATAGCAAAAACCTCTCAAAAAACAAATTAAAAAAAATAAACACTACAGAATTTGAGCCAGCCGCCAGCCAGTGGGGTGATGATTAAGGTGACTGTATCCTGTATGATGAACTGTGCAGTTTAGAGTCCTGGACCCAACGACTGGAAAAATATGCCAGGTGTATGTACATTTGTGTCCAAAACCCTGAGAAAGAGAGTGCAATGAAGGAAAAAGGATTATGGCATGACCATCCCCCATGGGGGTGCTTTTTCACTTTCTCTCTCTCTCTCCAGTGAGTGTCATGCCTTCTAGAACTCCATTTATAAACAAGGACAAACACTGATTGCAGGTAGCCCTGGAGCTGAGGAACAGCTCTGATTTTTGGTAAAATTTGTGAGTCCACAGTGAAAAAGCTGTGAAGCAGGATACTAAGGAGATGAAACCTAAAGCCAAGAAGGCTGTTACCAGTGGCAAGGTTAAAAAGGGTGACCCCAAGGCTAAAAAAAAAAAAACAAAAAAGGGAAGTCCCATTGCAGCTGAAACCCGGTCCTAGTCCGGGGCATCAGCAGATACTCCCGGTCTGCCATGTATTCCAGGAAGGCCATGTACAAGAGGAAATACTCAGCCACTAAATCCAGGATCGAAAAGAAATGCCTAGGTATTATCCTATTGAAGATGTGCCTCGAAAGCTGTTGAGCCAAGGCAAAAAAACTTTCAGTCAGTGTGTGAGAAAGCTGCGAGCTAGTATCAGTCCTGGGACCAGTCTGATCATCTTCACTGGGTGCCACAGAGGCAAGAGAGTGGCTTTCCTGAGGCAGCTGAGCAGTGGCTTCCTCCTTGTAACTGGACCGCTGTTCCTCAATCGAGGTCCACTGCGTAGAACACACCAAAAATTTGTCATTGCCACCTCCATGAAAATTGATATTAGCAAAGTAAAAATCCCAAAGCACCTTACTGATGCTTACTTCAAGAAAAAGAAACTGCAGAAGCCCAGACACCAGGAAAGTGAGATCTTTGTCACAGAGAAGGAAAAATATGAGATTTCAGAGCAGCGCAAGGTTGATCAGAAACCTGTGGCCTCGCAAATTTTACCAAAAATCAAAGCTGTTCCTCAGCCCCAGGGCTACCTGCAATCAGTGTTTGTCCTTACACATGGAGTTTATCCTCATAAATTGGTGTTCTAAATTTTTTGCCAAGAACCTAATTAAATAACTGATCATATTTAAAAAATCCTAATGGGATGGGGAAATGGAGGAGAAAGGATTACAATGTGACCACATCCCATTAAGGAATGCTCTCTCTCTCTCTCTCTCTCTCTCTCTCTTTCTGTCTGTTTCTCTGTGGCAGGTACATGTGCCCTCTGACATTTAAAAAAATTATCTTTTAACTCAGTCCCCATTTCCAGGACTCCTGATATCCTTTCAGGGAAAAATGTAGACAGTTAAATAGTGAAACAGGAGAGTTTATAATTAAAGACCCAGATGTTGTTACAGGATGTACCTGCCACATGAGGTCATAGAGCACAGGGCAGCTGGCCTCGAGCATGCACAGACTAACTTTTAAATTACAAACAGATGCAGTTAGTGCTACAGTCTGAAACTCTGGCACTAAGCCATATTGATTTTCTTCCTCACCTCCACTAGGGTGCAGCTTATCATCAAAGTCTCCATAGCATAGCCAGACCAGACATCTCCTACCCCCTCTACACTAACACCTATTGCTTGTGGCCCGTCTTTATTTTTATTTATTTTTAAATTTGCTACAGGGTGTATGTGTTCCCCAAAAAGAGACGGTGGCGGGCTGATGAGAAAGCACCTCCCTCACTCCCTCAAGGAGGGATGGCCACACCACAATCCCTTCTCCTCCATTCTCCTCCCAGGATTTTGGGCAGGCACACACATGCACCTGGAGTGTTTTTCCATCCACCAGGTCTGGGACTCCAACCGTGCAGTTGGCCATATGGGATCCAGCCGCCTTACCCATCATGCCACCTGACAAGCTCTGGCCCTTCTTTCTTGATGCACTTGATCATATCAACATTAGAGAGGCCATGGCTTTCATCCATATAGCCCTGGCCTCCTCTTTTCTAGGTTGCCAATAGTGGAAAGATGTCCTGGGAGAGTATGGTTGGTAAAGGTGTGTGTGGCTACATGCACTGGTCTCTTTTTCTCTCTCTCTCTCTCTTTTTATTTTTATTTTTTTTTAATAAAAGTGAGAGGCAGAGAGAGAGGGACAGGTGCCCTCAACAGGATCCCTCATGCCATGATCCCATTCTCCCAGTACTCTAGATAGTCAGGATCCTGGGTACACACCCAGCACATTTCAGGTCAACTCCGGATCCAAATCCACGGTCAGCCACGTGACTTGTAGTACACCGTGCATGAACCACAACACCTGGGGTATGCATATGCCGATCTCTGAAACCATCCTGAAGGCAAAAATGACTTGCAATGATCAGTGTTTTGCACAGATCAGGAAGAACTGGCTGTTCTCCTATGCCAGTCCGTGGTTTCCATTAGAAATGGATTAAATCATCCAGACACTGAAATCTTTTGGGTGACATTTTCATTTAAAACTCACCATCATAGTTGGGCTTGAGGCCTTCATCTGTGACCTGTGCTATGAGTCAGCCAGATTCGGACACATCTTTAACAGGGCTGATTTGTAATCTTCCACAGCAGCTGACCACTGACCTTATTTCCTCAGCAGTAAAGAAAAGCATATCCCAAAGCTTTGTTTCTCAATTAGAGCTTTTGACACTTTTTTCCTTGGTGACTAGAGGGGCTGACCCTTTGATTCACTTGTCACATGTATTAAGTGCCTGGTTAATACTGTGGGCTCTAGAGTCAATTGTCTAAATTTAAGTCCCACATCCGCAAATCAAAAACTTTGTGTTAGTGTTTCTAAACCTTGGTTACTTCATCTGTAAAAGGAGAAAAATAATAATGTCTATCCCCAGAAGGTAGCTGAGAGGATCATTCCAGGTTTGGTTCCTTAGGAAGCAGACGTTGAGACAGAAGTTAGTAAAAAAGACTTTACCAGGGAATTCTTCAGTGCAACACCAGAAGTAAGAGTGGGCAAAGGGAGAAATCGTGCAACGATGCAGTCCCAAAAAAGCGGCAGCTACTCCAGAGGGCGTTCTGGAGTTGAGATAGCCTATTAGCCCTATCCTGTCCGAACCAAAGGGTCAGGCCCTTCCTTATGCCTTCAGTAGAACAGTTATCAGACATAGGTTGTCCTTGAAAGGAGATGTGGCCTTGGGCAAGGCAGTTTTTTTCACCCAAGCCAGTTCTCAAAGAACAGCCAAGGCTTGTTTTCTTACAGCATTCTCAGCAGCAGATAGAATAAGTCGCCCATTACTGAAGGGTATCTGAGCAGCACATTAGAGCTTCCTCCACAAAGATTAAATGCAGTAATCTTCAAGAAGTTCTCAACACAGTACTTAGCATAAAGTAAATGCTCAGTAAGTGGTAGCCATTACAATTGTTGCTTCGGT
Source organism: Tupaia tana (assembly GCA_026018925.1). NCBI lineage: Eukaryota > Metazoa > Chordata > Mammalia > Scandentia > Tupaiidae > Tupaia > Tupaia tana. Next base: position 30,517,825 of record JAKSZU010000010.1, read on the forward strand.
AACTGTTTTTCATCAGGCACTGTCCTAGAGGCTGGGGGCACAGTGCTGATTCTGCTCCGGCCCTCAAGAAACTCAATCTGTGAGAAAATCAGTCAAACAAGCAGTTACTACGCAGTGATACTGATACACAGGGTGTGTATGGGAACACCCAGAAGGGACACATGACCCAGACTAGGAGGATGAAAGAGAGTGATGCCAAAGGTAATAATACCTGATGATGAAGAAGAGCAAGCCAGGCAAAGGGAGCGGGAGGCGGATGGATAGGAGAGAAGGGCTATCCAGGTATAAAGCAGTGTGTGCAGTGGCACGGGAAGGCACAGCCTGTGTAGATGTGGGTCAGCAGGGCCTGCTGAATGTGCACCAGGGTGAGGAGGAGAAGAGACTTGTGCACACCAGACTTGGTCACAGAGCGGGTCATGGGGAGAACGCATAACCAGAAAAGGGAAGCGTTCATTCTGTGCTTGAAAAAGTCACTGTGGCTGCTAATGTGGGTAACAGATTGGAGATGGGACATGATTAGAGGCCAGGAGAACCATTTAGGAGGCTGTATCAGAATTCATATGAGAGCCAAACACAGGTTGGTGACACAGAGAGAAGTGGACAGGGTCCAAGAGATGAAATTTACAGACTTGGTGACGAGTAGATGGTTAGAGAGAAGGGGAAATTCAGCATTGTGCTTAAAGCTTTGACCTCGGCAAATGAACCCTAAGAGGCCTATAGAGCTAGTGTCCTAAGATCTGGAGGAATGTGGCCAGCAGGTGATGTGGTGGTTAAATGCTGGACTCCCACATGGTCAACCACAGTTCAAATCTTGGACCTGGTGGCTTGCTTTCTCACTTTCCCTCTCTCTTTCTCTCTCTGTCTCTGTTGAGCTCACATGCCCAATAGCAAATTAAAAATAATAATAATATAAAAAAAAAAGACCTGGAGGGGGAAAAAGCCTTCAAGGACAGATATACATGCTACTTATTATTCAGCATGGCTCAGAGGAGCTTTTTCCAGCTAGCTCTCCAAGACTAATGGCTCTATTTTAGACAAATCCATTTGAAGTCAGTCTCTGGCTGAGTACAACCATCAGGAGTAGCTATGCTAATCCCAGAGGAAACTGCTTCCTCCCTGCTTTGTATAGTTGAGGGAAAAAAGGCCAGAGAAGAATGCTCTCAGTGTTTACACTATAGTCATAGCAATAAACAAGTTGAGCAAAGGAAGAAGACAGAAGAATTCACTTCTGGTTCAATCTACAATGAACATCAGCATTTATTCAATATGGACCATGTTCAGGGCCTCAGTCATAAGGAAGCAAAAGACAAACACCAACTAGCGAACTGGGGGTCCAATTCCTTTAACAGTAATATTTCTTCTGGTAAAGAGTGCATTAACATTCAACCTTATACATCAATCTCTCTTCCTGTCCTGTTTTTTTTAATGCCAGACAGCATGTGTGTACATCTGAAAAAGAGAGAAAGCACCCTTCAATAGGGGCCTGGGCATACCACAATCCTGTTTCCTCCAATCTTAGGCACGTGGGTGTGTACCCAGTGTGAAGTCAATGGGGCCAGGATTCTGACCTCTGTAGGCTACATGAGAATGATCTGCTCAGCAGCAGGGACCCTGCCCTGTACATCATCTCTAGTGTTTTTCGTGATCTAAGTCTCTAGAGCCTAATCACTTCTGTACTTTTACAGAACTTGTTTTTGGACTTGAAAGCTGATAAGGAGACTTCCATAAGTGGGAATCATTCCTTTGGAAATGATTGGCAGCATTTGCTCCAGAAGTAATCTGAAAGCAGAAAGAGGCCAAAGTCTTGTTAATAAAGGTTCCAGGATATTGTGAACCCAGTATCAGTCCACAGTGCATCTGGTGAAGGTAATGAGTTGGCATACCTAAAGATCTAATGTGGAACTTCCAATTATTCTCTTTCTGGAACACATTCTCTCTCTGGGGTGAATTGGGGTGCTCATTAGGTTACAAGTGCAATTGCCATTGAATCAACCAAACAAAAACTTTCCATAATTCGGTTTGTTCCTACTTTCTGGATTAAGGTCAAGATTTAGGATAGGAAGAATAACCTCTATCATAAAAATGATTTCGACCCCCAAGAATGTTTTAAAACCATGCACTGCAGTGAAAGTTTCTGTTTAAGATATGAGATTGAAGGAGAATAAAACCAATCTTTCTTCTTTAGGGTTCCAAAGGAAAGCTGGTGAGTTTCCACTGCACTTCCATTTTCTCCCTAGCTTAGTTAAAATGTCAGATTAGCGTTAGGAAGCTCCTCCCCGACAGTCCTCAAATCCATGAAATAAAGTGATGTATACGTAACCCCCGGACACACCAGTGCATCCATATACGGAGGAGAAAGGGTGGGGATGGAAGGGTGGAAGAGACGTCTCTAGTTTAAAGGGAATTTTGTTTTTATGTGAAGGAGGGGCACCAGGCACCCGGCGCGTTGACTCCCAGCCCGGGGAACACCCAGGCGGCACCAAGGAGAGGGAGTTTGAAAACCGAAACTCGCCCAGGGCGCACAGAGAACGCCCTGGGAGCCCGCTCGCGCCGAGGATCGCTCCCCTGGGGCCAAATGTGCCCCGGGACCCGGGTCCGGCAGCTCCGGGGACCGGCACCCGAGGGACTCGCGAGGGGGAGGGGCAGCGGCCGAGGCCCCGCCCCCCGCGCCGCGCCACGGTTATAGCCGATGACTCAGGGCGGAGCTCCGCATCCAACCCGCGGTCGCCGCCAACTTCTCTGGATGGGACCAGAAGTTTCTAGCCGGCCAGTTGCTACCTCCCTTTATCTCCTCCTTCCCGCTTGGCAGTGAGGGGGCTATTTCCAGACACTTCCACCCCTCTCCGGCCACGTCACCCCCTCCTTTAATTCATAAGGGTGCCCGGCGCCGGCTTCCCGGACACGTCGGCGGCACGCAAGGCTCTTGCTCCAGCGGCGGAGAGGTGCTCGCGGCTGCGGCCCAGCAAGCGACTCGGCGCCTCCAGGCCCGCGCCCCGCGCCCGCCGTTCCGGGCCGACAGCGACCCCGACCCGGACCCAGTATGAGCGCTGCCACCCACTCGCCCGTGGTACAGATGGCGTCCGGCACTAGCGCCGGCGACCGCGATCCCCTGCCCCCCGGCTGGGAGATCAAGATCGACCCGCAGACGGGCTGGCCCTTCTTCGTGGACCACAACAGCCGCACCACGACGTGGAACGACCCTCGCGTGCCCCCCGAGGGCCCCAAGGTGAGCCAGACGCGCTCCGCGGGCGGCCCCACCTGGACGGCGAGCGGCCGGGAGCAGGCCCAGGCCTGGGGGCGGCTGGACTGGGCCGGGCAAGGGGACTCGAGACGCCCAGGCCCCGGAGGTCGGTGAAGGCCACCCGGGACGCACGGACGTCCGGGCGGACTCGGGCTCCTGCACCTTCTCCCCCTTCACACGGGGTTGGCCCGCCGCTCCCCAAACGCGTCCTGCGTCCGGACCAGTCCCTTCCCCGGACTCGCCCCTGAGCGGCCTGGGGCGAAGGCGGCCCCCGGACACGGTGGCCTGGGAAGTGCTTACGCAGTGACCCGTCCACGGACTTGGCTCGAAGGACCGAGGGCCGAGTGTCAGGAGTTGGCCCTGCGCTCCCGGCCTCCCGATGGGTGGCCGGCCTGGGCAGCCAGGGAGGCCAGAGCCAGGCCCTGCCGCGGCCTCCGCCGCCCACCTGGCCTGCGTCCTGAGACCCTCGGTTCACCCAGCTGCTCGCACTTAAACGGATGGGAGGGGGCCGTTCGCACACATGGGTGGTGGTCTCTTGGGAACTTTCCGTCTTCACGTTCTGCGACTTGGTTGAGGGGTATCTTGACTTCACTCTCGGGTCAGGCATGGAGTGACTCAGGAGGCCGAGTCTGTCTGTCATTCTGTGTTGGAAATTGAAGTTGCATTTTTGTTTGAGATACTTTAGGTAGGTATGTATTCTATTTAGTATGACTCGTTGAAAAACAAAGTAATCTTTTCCCAGACAGTTTCTAAATTGGAGATCAGAGTATGTCTTTCATAATAGGCCATTGCCTTCTAACATTGCCTTACACCGGAGGGAAGAATGATGTGTGTGTGTGTGTGTGTGTGTGTGTGTGTTTAATGATATATTTCCCCCTCTCTGTTGTGGTTTTAAAATACTTAGGATCTTTATCAAATACGCAAGAGTAGTGATACTCTTGTAAATTCAACAGCAGTATGCAGTATGTACATATGTACAACATTTGAAATTTAAAATATAAAATTTGAAAACATAAATTTGGGATGAGCCTGTTAACTTGAAAAATGATAATTAGTTGTCCTACTCTTGCAATTTTCTCTAAATCTGAGCTTTGCAAAATGAAAATAATTTTGACAAAACTGGTGCACAACAGTGAGACATTGTACATTCAGAAGTTTACATTTACAAGAAGTTAATTGTATATTTTTTTCTGAAAATTAGTATATGAAGCCATAATTAACCAGGATGGGCATAATTATATCTATCTTTTTGTGTGCCTACTCAACTCATTATTGGTGAATCTTGGGCTCGTTTCAAACCATCCCTCTTACTGCATGCAAACTGCATGCATGTAGACGTTCTTAAGTGTGGTGCAAAACTATTACTTCGAGGCTTTCTTGTAGACACAGAAACTGTCAGAATCTGCTGGCTTTCTTTGTTGTGAGTGAAGATCAAGTTTGAACATATACATTGCCAGCAGTTTGTTTTTAACTTGAAACTCACCTAGCAAGTTGGATCTTTGCTACCCACCCTGGTGGATGGGTTAGGCTGTGGTTTCATAAACCCTCTTGAGGAGAAAAACAAAACAAAACCCCAAACAGGTTAAGTTACTATATTGTTTTCAACAAGTAGAAAATACGAACAACTAAATCAGAAGTGTGAGGATGGAAAAGCTGATCTGAAAATTTAACAGAATTTCATAGTTGAATGGTCCTTAAAGATTTTTTCAGTTCAGTCTCTAAATTTTACTGATAAACTCAGAGTTCAACAGTGTTTCTTGTCATCCAGACAGTACCTATAGTAAAGAGAGCTCTATGGAAAACCTTAATAAGCACGATATTTGCTCAGAAGTTAGGAGTGACTTGAATTTTTATGACTTTGAAGTGTGCAGACTAGAAAACTTGATTATTTTATGTCTTGCCTCTCACAACAGTTTATTGGGTCACTGACCTCTATGCTGTAGTTCCTTGGATTTTGGTGATTGGATGTAAGCAACTCAAGAAGAGAGTTCTCTTTACTGAGCAACTTGAAATTTATCCACCTGGCACCAAAACATTAAGGAAAAACCTAACGTTCAGTCTGTGAGCTGTTTGCTCTCTGTTGCTTTCAAACCTGTGTGTTTTGACATGAGCAGACTATCTAGTTGACTAATTCAATTTATCTTACATGAATTACACCTTAACCCAGACTAACTACAATGGAAAATCCTTCAATGTTATTTTATATTAGCAATTGGTGGTTTCTTAACACAATGAGAAAAGAGCCTGGTGTAAAACAAAGGGTAACATTGGAGGAACTGAGTTATAACAGGCCTCTCTGAGCATCCTCAGCTTCAAGAGGAAATGCTGTCAGTCAGTAAAGAACTCTCCACTGAGCATGGAAACAAGAGGGAGCTCTATTTTTGGAGAGCACAGAACTTCAGAATGTTTGCAGTCTAACCATATTGTAGAGAAACAGTTTTCATGGGAGACGCTAGACATTAGAAGTTTTACGTTTTCTTTTATCTTATACTCTGTCACCTCAAAGTTGATCTTCTGAATTGCTCTGAAGTAGGTAAGAAGAAGTCTTATTCATACCATTTTTATAGGGGGACAAGTGAAAGCAAGTGTCTTGCCATCATTACAGGGGCAGAATGGCTAGAGGCAAAGACACTGGGCTTCAACCACCATCACCTAAGCAGCTGGGCCTCCCTACCTGCAGTCTTGCTGGATTTCAATTTTTTGCACACTCGAGCTTTCCACTAATCTCCTGGCAAGTTATTACCAGTCCAGGCCCCTTCCCTGGCAGAGAGGTTGGCACGCACTCTGGAGTCGGGAGATGCGCAGTTCCGGTGCAGCCGCTCCTCCAGGCTCTCCTCCCTGAATAAACAGAGGCCAGGCACTGGAGTACGGCTCCCTCACAGAGCTTCCTGGAGGACAGGGAAACTGCTTCCCCGTGAAGCAAGGCTGTTCTAGCTCTGAGTGTCTTGGGGGTCACCAGCCTGGCAGTCGCATTTTAAGAACAGAGGTTGTAGTTGCATCATACCCCCCCGCCCCCCCCCCCCCCCCGTTCCCATGGTGAAACTGAATTGCTCAGGGTGGGGCCCAGAAATCTTTTAAGTCCAAAAGACCCTTCTACTGATTTCTATTCTGCCAGACTAGCCTTGGGGGACACAGATGACCTGTGAGCCTGTTTTATAGGGGGATTTGTGACTTGGTGTATTCCTGCATAGGCCCTGGAATCTCTCAAGTGGTGCCTGCTTAACATCTGACCTGCAGAGCCCTTGCCTCAGCCTCTGTTTCCTCCTTGGGAAAACATTCTTGTGCCTGGAGGTGTGACTTCTGGGTGGCCTGAGGAAAGTGGAGACAGCACCACACAGTCTGGTGGGGGGGGATCGTGAGAGTGGGGAGAAGGTCAGACAGTCCTGAGACTACCTCAGCAAGAAGCAAGCCAGCCCCTTTCCTTCCTGCCTTGTCTCCATAATAATTTGACGGATTATTAAGGCACTGTGAGAGAGAAGTCGAAACCTCTTTACAGAGAAAATTGGAAATGTTCTGAGTTATCCTTGAAGTAGACCCATTTATTCTGCTTCAAGTTCTGCAGAGCCTCCTGAATTCTTTTTAAGATGAGATCATGTTGCTCTTTCAAGATCGATAGCAAGCTGTCCATGCCTCTTAGCAGAATCAGAGCACAATCGGGAAATGAGAAGCCATTCTTTCCTTCATATTTCCAGCAAATTACCGTTATGGCTTAGCAGGTTCCTTTGCAATTGGATGAAGGGTGATTTGTTTGGGGGCGGGGGAGGGGGATATGAAGACTATGGCCAGATGCCACAGGTCTCCAGCTCATCCCAAACCTCTATCTCCCCTCTATAAAGAACTGCCTGTGTCGGGAACCAGCAGTTAGCGTAATGGCTATGTCACTGGACTCCCACATAGTCGACCGCGGTTCGTGTCCCGGACCCGGTGGCTTAAAACTCACACCGGGAGCGTGTGCGTGCGTGCCCAAGATCCCGAGAGGAGAATGGAGGAGAAGGGATTGCGGCGTGACCATACCCTCTGGGGGTTGATTTCTCACTTTCTGTATGTCTCTCTCTGTCTGTCTGGCGAGCGCACGCGCCCTATAGCGACAACCTCTCAAAAAAAAAAAAAAAAAAAAAAAAAAGAACTGCCTGTGTTTGACTCACACGGGAAACTGACAGCACCTCTGAGGACATAATTGATCCCCTGTTTTGTAGAGCAGATTTGTCCTTTCTGAGAGTAGAGTCTGGACACAGGAATGATGGTGGAGTTTGACGTCAGCCAGGGGAGAAGGCTTAGCTGTTTGATGCTATCAGGGCTGGTTGTGAGTCAGAAAGTTCCATACCACCCATGAGGCCTGATTAGCGTTGTCCTCATTCCTGGACCAGTACATGGTTGCCTTATATGAACTACTTGACATGTTTATTACCCTTTATTGACATTTTAAAATGATGTTCTGGTGTTTATCATCCGAAATATGAAACCACACATAATCCAAACATATTCTCTGTTTTAACGTTACTCTTAAATATATTTAAGAGCTCTTACATAGACAAACAGGATGCTAAAGACAAAGACCTTGCTTATTAGGAACCTGTGAGGCCCTCTCATACTGATGAGCTCCCATGAATCCTCTGTGACACTTGACTGTGATTATTCAGCCCCTCCTGGCTCCCCATTGTTGTGAGGACACCCCAATCCGTCTTTGCCTCAAACCTTGACTCACAGTGAACTTTTGAGTCTAGGCTGCAAATCCCCTTGTTTTGCAGATGCAGGAGCTGATGGCTCCCTCATTTAGCACTTGTGATGCTATGCGAGATATCCAGTGTTATTAAGTCCTCACATACTTCTATGCAGATATATTTGGGGCCTTGGCAGCTTTTCAGGAAGCCATGCAGTTTGTAAAAGCTTAATTAGAAAACATTTCTTCAGGAATGAGTGAATGTAGTAGATTTTTGTCTGTCAACGTATTTATATGTATGTTGCAGATAGGGGTGAGTGCTTCTGCAAACTATAGCTTTAAATCCTCAAAACAGCTCTCTTGAGATAGAAGCTATTAAGTACTTCTTATGCACAAGAAAACAAGACTTTGGAGAGGGGATGTGCCTGGTTTGTGAAAAAACAGAAAGCCTTGTGCTTAACCCCGTCCTGGGTTCCTGAAGGGATGTTAGACAGACTTGACGTTGTAGGCTCAGCTGTATCTCCTCTAGGCACAGTCCCAGTAGTAAACAGACTTATTTGTACAGTCGGTCAGAAACGTTGGCCCATTTCCTGAACCTGGGCCTGAACTTGGGAGATGGGTGCAAGTCTTTACTCACTTACCTCACCTAAAAATGAGTTGAGTGCCACTCTGCAGTCAGTGTTAAAGTCCTCTGCAGGCAGTGAAGGGGGAAACCCTTCACATGTCCCAGACTACCCCTGCTCTGGACTTTATATTGCTTTAATTTGAGTGCAGATGGTGGCACTTTTTTGCTTTCCTTAGGATCACACCCCTGTTGAGAGTCCCAGGGCTAGAGTCTGCCTGTTTCATCTTTCTGCCTCTCGAAATCTGGCAGGGTCTTCAGGCTCAGTAAAATCAAACATATGAGTGTGTGGAAGAGAACCCAGAGTGTACAGGCTGGTTAAAGAAGAGCTGTCCTGGGGCTGGCAGGTGGCGTGGTGACTAAGGGTGCTGGACTCCCACATGGCCGACCGCAGTTTGAATTCCAAACCTGGCAGCTCGATTCCTCACTTTCCCTTTCTCTCGCTCTGTCCCTCTCTTGTCAAATTAAAATAAATAAATAAATAAATAAAGTTAAATAAAATAATTCTTAAAAAAAAAAAAAAAAAAAGAAAGAAAGAAAGAAAAGCTGCCCTCCATGAAATACCGGCAGACCTGTACATCCAGGGAACCTTCTGTTCTAAGGACTGTATTGTTGTCTTAGACTCTCAAATGTCTCCCAGGGGCCTGTTCCTTGTTACTACTTTCTGAAAGGCATTTTCTGCACAAAAGACTTCAGTATTGATTCCCTGAGCTTCCGTATGAGTCTGGAGAAGTTCTTTTTTGTCCTCACTGGTGACACAGCAACTTTGAGCAGGCCTGCTGGAGAGGCTGAGAGCTGACAGTAGCCAGATGCCCCTGATCCTTCACTGAACAGAGAGCAGCCCTGGCACTGTGAAAGGAGATTCTCGTAAATTTGTTTCGTGTGGCTGGCAGCAAGATGAGACTCTGTACACACGAAACGTCTTATTCACTGTCACTTAGAAAAGCTCAGGACCACAGATTGCACACTGCCGGCCTCAGGAGCCTGTAAACAGCTCAGCTGCCCATGAGCTCGTAGGGTAGAGCTTTGCCCTAGTGCATTGAGATGAGGTTTCCACTGAAAATTCCTCAGGATCCTGTTTGGAGAATGAACATTTCCTATTCCCAAATAACTTCCTCAGTGTTTATTAAGATGGAATTACGCTTCCCCCCCCCCAGTTTTCTTAGAAATTGTTCTTGGATACTGAATGGATAAGTAAATGAGCGGCTTAAATATCCAAATAGTGGGAGAATAGGAAAACACCTGTGTGTGCAGAGGAAAAGGCAGCCACTTCGCTGGTTGACCCTTCCGGATCAGCGCAGGAGGCCCTCAGCATCAGACTGGGCCCAGCTCTCCTGCCAGGTCTCCTGGATCTTCTTCTTCTAGAGGTGCTGGTTGTGACAGTGCCTTGTGCTGGACACCAGTGCAGTCTTGGGGCTGCAGTGACTCAGAATTGAGCTGCGTGCCCCCTCTCTAACTTGCCTTGCCTTGGCTGGGCCGATGACTCAGCAAGGAGCACTGGCTCCCTGACCCAGAGTGCACTTGAACTGAATGTTCCAGGTCTGAACCTCAGCCCAGCTCAGCCAGGCAAAATGAAATGTTTTCCTTCCTGCTGTGTTTTACCCAGGGAAGGTGAAGAGTATGGAGAAGTAGTACACACATTATGTTATCATATGGTAGATAGGTGTGAGAGGAGTAGCAAAAGGGTTAGCGTATGCCTGGCCTTCCATCATACCTGGATTCTAGAGGTCCAGGAGCCCAAGCCTCACTAGCTGCTGTACCTGTTGAGTAGGGTACTCAAGAAAGATGGCACACAGAAGGCAATCTGTTCAAAGTTTGGACTGATACATTCGTGCAGTGCTTTGAGATGCACCATTGTGCACACAAGGGTATTCTCAGGTGTTTGGCTTCCCCACACAGTAGAGCTTTCTAGTTGTACATGGGTCTTTCAGGTCAGCCTGACATCTCATGATTCAGAAGCTCTTGTTCCATGTTGACAGCTCTTATTACTCTTGCACCAAGTTCAGCTGACTTCCCTCAGCCAGTGTCCAGGTGGCCCTCGGAACCCTTCTCTAAGGCTTCCTGTGCCCCTGTGAGGGCAGTATGGAGAAGGATGTAGCACAGGAGTCAGATGAAGAATGTTGGGCCTTCTGGAGCCTCACTCAAACTCTTAGCCCTCAGCCCCATGAGTCTGTTGACTCATCCCTGATCTGCTCACCTGAGACAGGCCAAGGGGCTTGTATCTCACTCTGCTGTGCTGACAGCTGTGTTTAGCCTCAACCTTAACTCCTGAGGGAAGTGTCTCCCTTAGCCATCTCTCTGCAGCCTGAGGTCAGTCCCAGGCAGGAACTAGGTGCCCAGCCCGTGTTGGGAGGAGACAGGCCGCCTTACTGAAGGGCCGGGTTTAGATTCCGCTCTAAGGGGAGTAAATGTTACCACAGATGGAAGAAGAGGGAAGGTTTTCCAATTGCCATGCCTTCTTGGGGGGGAATATGTTTGTTGTTCATTGTGGGAGGAATGCTGTGAGAAGCTGCTGAGGGTGTGAGGAGTCTTCCCATACATTTTCCCCATAGGTCTCACCATCAGTCAGAGAGGGGCTCCCCTTGTTCAAATTGCAGTTTATGAACTGGATTTTTTTTTTTTTTTTGGGGGGGGGAGGTTTTTTTATAAGCACATGTGCTTGCCAGAAAGACAGAGACAGACAGAGAGACAGAAAGCGAGAAATCACCCCCGGGGGGGGATGGCCACGCCACAATCCTTTCACCTCTCAGGATCTTGGGCACGCACGTACATGCACCTGGCGTGAGTTTAAGCCACTGGGTCCGAGACTCAAACTGCAGTCGACTATGTGGGAGTCCAGTGACATAGCCATTATGCCAACTGCTGGTCCCAAGATATTTTTTTTTAATTGCCAAAGGGTGGGTGCATTCACCAGAGAGAGAGCGAGAGAGAACCCCCCAATGGGGTCATGGTCACAACCACAATCTCTTCTCCATTTCTCCATCCTGTTGGGATTTGGGGCACGCACAAATGCCCAGTCTGCCTTTCAAACCACTGGGACCAGGATTTAAACCATGGTTGGCTGTGTGTGATCTGGCTCCCTAAACCACTGGGCCCATTTTCTTTTGGAAAATTGTATTTTGTACAAAATGTGTGTTTACCAATGCCCCGAACACTGCTACTAACAAGCACTTACCTGGTTGGTGTCTAGCAGATGGAATAGCCAAGTGGTTGACCAGTGTTTCTTCCTTTTGTAAGGATGTGTCCTTGAGAAATAGTGGAAATATACCAGATGAGGAGAGTGCCTTTTCCTGGTCTTTATCTAAATTCAGTTTGTTTCCTGATATGGAAATTCCAGGTACTTTTCCATACGTGATTTGTAGCTTTGGATTGATTAAACCAGGTGGCCCTGCATTTTTTTTTTCTTCTGGAGATGAGGTAGGTAATTTCTTTTCGCTCTCTTTTTCTTTCTTTTTTTTTTTTTTTCTTCCCAAGCTATGAGTCCAGGAACTGGTGAGTCAGTCCCTCAGTCCATCTTCTCAGTCTGTCTGTGCACTGACAACCTGTGTCACCTTGGGCCACATCCCCGTTTCCCCATCTGCTACATAGAATCTTTGAAAAGTGCTCCAAAGTGACGGGCTGGAAGGAGGCTAGATGCTGATTGTGCGTCCCCGCACTCCCTCCTGCCAGCGAGATACTCAGCAACTCAGATGGTTGTGCCTGGTCTGGGGATCGCTTACATGTCCTGGTGGGGGGGTTGCATTGAAGATGTCAAGGAGACACCAGCAGATGTTCTACCCCCAGGCAGGCCTCCCTGTACCCCAGCCTGGCCTAGCTCTTCTCCCTTAGGCCTCGGGGATGTGTGCAGGGAGCCGCAGTCAGTGCCGTAGGGTGGTGCTTCTCCGTGGCGAGTTTGTCTGCAGATCTGCCCCTCACACAGAGCAGCTGACCAGGGCCTGTTGGAGAGATGCAAGTTTAGGGTTTGGGTCCTTAGACTTGTTTTTGGTTGTGTTTATTTCCAGGTTGTATAACTTTAGATGCAGTTGTTGGCAGGGAAAATGGCTTCCTTGCTAATCAGTGCTCTTTAGACTCTCACGTATATGGGCTCCTGCCCTCATGGGCAGGTTACCAACTTGGTGGGAGCCATTGAAGAATTAGGCTTTGTAAAGAATAGTCTCTACCAGCTGTTACTTGAGAAAAGTTGGGTCCAGCCTTGAGTATTTGTGGAACAACACAGACCAATTGGGTAGAGCAGTAAGTGGCCTGGAGTTAAAGACTTCCCCAGGCCTTATTTCACTTAACTTTTCTAAAAACCCCTAGGAGGTGTGGGAATTTTTATAGCAGAGGAAACTGAGTTGTAGTGCAAAGTTCTGTCCAGTACCCATAAGTGGTGAGGAGCAAGGGGGGATTAAAACTCAGGATGATAATTTGAAAACCAGGGCTCATGCTGGTTGGTTCTTATTTATTTGGAAACAGTTGCAAAGAGAAGCAGTGTTGGTTTCATCTTCTAAAAAACAGCTTCTCCAGTAGAAGCGCATAGGGACATCCATCTCATTAGTATCAGGATATACTGTATCTATTTTATTTGTTTATGTATTTATTTGGGAGAGGTTTTCACTGTAGGGCGTGTGCTCACCAGAGAGAGAAAGACAGACTGAAAGCGAGAAATCACCCCCCATGGGGGATGGCCACGCCGCAATCCCTTCTCCTCCATTCTCCTCTTGGGATCTTGGGCACGCACGCACACGCGCCCGGCGTGAGTTTAAGCCACTGGGTCTGGGACTTGAACCATAGCCGACTACACGGGAGTCCAGCGACATAGCCGTTACACCATCTGCTGGTCCCTAGTTTATTTTAATAACAGGCATATCAGGGCCAGCAGGTGGTGTGGAGGTTAAGGCACAGGATCTCACATGGCTGACTTTGCCGTTGGAGTTCTGTACCCTGGCAGCTTGAAAATCATGTGTGGCGCCTGTGCTTGTGTGCCCAAAATCCTGAGAGGAGACTGGAAGAGAAGCGATTGTGGCATGGCTGTTCCCCCTTGGGGGTGATTTCTCTCTTTCTCCCCCCGCCCCATGTCTCTTTCTGGCAAGCACATGTGCCCTATAGCAAAATGTTAAATAAATAAATAAATAAATAAAAATCAGGCAAATCAGATAAAGCCTCCCATAACTTTGAGCTTATGCCTGCTTACAGAGTGTGGTCAGCACAGACCTCTTGTCTTGCCAGGAGGCTCAAGCCAAAACTTAACTTCTCAGTGGGCTTTGGTGGAATGTGGACTTAGCTTCTTAGGTAGAATTTGTTCAAAATCTAGTTTGTGCCCAAAGTGGTGCTAAGGGTGGTAAGAGGGACCCTGCTTGTATCCAATCCAGAGAGAACTGAAGGAATTCTGAACTGGGCTGTAGGGATGCAAGGGGCTGTTTGTTTATATATATCAAATTGGCAGGGGCCAGGCAGTGGCACAGGAGTAACACAGCTGGACCTGCATGGGAAAGGTCCTGGGTTTGCCTCCTGTGGCCTCCCTGAGCATGCTGGGCACACTTGCCCTTGATCTGGGCCAGTTGAGGAAGGCGCAGGTTTAAGCCTAAGATCCTGTTGGAGGATGCTTCTCTCTGTCTCTGTTTCTCCCTCTTTCTCATAGAAGACGTAAATAAACTTTTTAAAAGTTAAACACAGAGGGGCCGGCAGGTAGCATGGTGGTGGTGGTTAAAGGCCCTGGATTCCTGCGTGGCTGACTGCGGTTCAAGTCCTGGACCTGGAGGCTTGCTTTCTTGCTTTTCCTTTCTCCCTCTCTCTCTCTGTCTCTTTCTGGTCAAATTAAAAAATAATAACAACAAATGGAATTAAATAAATATATAATTCCTAAAAAAAAGTTACCATATGTCCCACCAATTCACTTTTTAAAATTGGTACTAATGGGAATGGCGTGGTGGTTAAGACAGCTGCATCTCACATGACTAACTTGCGGTTCAAGTCCCACACCTGGCTGTTTGAAAAATACTCTGGGCACATATGTATGCATGCCAAAAATCTCTGGAGGAGAAGGGATTGCAGTGTGGTCATCCTCCCAGGGGAGTGAGTTCTCACTTTCTTTCTCTCTGTCTTGTCTGTCTCTGGTGAGTAGATGTGCCTGATAGCAGAAAACTGGAAAAAAAAAAAATTGGTGGTAATATGTGATTAGTTTATGTGACCTGTCATACCAAAGAACATTTTGGTAAGATATTGAAGCCCAGTGCTTTATTTGTGCTTTAGCAGAAAGTTTTTTCTGTTTGTTTCGTGCTTGACAGAGTCAGCCCAGCCAGTTCCTTCTGACCCTTGCCCGAGCTGTACAAGGAGTTCTAGGATTCTGTTTTCCTCCATCTTTTTCTTTGCTTTAGAAGTTTTGAATTACTAGTAAAACTCAACATTTGACTTGTGTGAAGACTCTTCTGGCCTAAAAACCCAGTTAGTAGGATCTGTGTCCTACTTAAGACTCCAGGGCTGTCAAGTTGGGAGTGTTACATACGGGACAGCCTTAAGTTCCCTTGTAACAAGGGAACCTTTCATTCAGACCAGTGTGATGGGAGCTGCAGTTGGTAGGTGTTGAGTCCTTTTTTAAAAAAGAGTGGTATACCAGGGGCCAGCTAATGGTTAAAGTGCTGGACTCCCACATGACTGACCATGGTTTGAGTCCCAGACCCGGCAGCTTGCTTTCTCACTTTCCCTATCTCTCTCTGGTGAGTTCACATGCCTATACCAAATTTTAAAATCATAATAATAAATAAAATTAAAGGAATAATTCTTTTAAAAAAGAGTGCTATACCATGAAGGCAAGGTTGGAGGCTGACAGAGGGGGCTTGTTTTCAGAGTTCAGAGGCCACTCAGTGTAAGGCAGACCTTTCTCTATGACTGTCCCACAGATGTGCATGCATTCAGCCTGCATGTAGCTTAGGCACACATAGCAGGTGACTGAGAGCTGCCGTTCCTACCCTGCTTTTAAAAACTCCTTGTAGGGACCAGCAGTTAGTGTAATGGCTATGTCGTTGAACTCCCACGTAGTCGACTGTGGTTCGAGTCCCAGACCCGGTGGCTTAAACTCACGCTGGGCGCATGTGAGTGCGTGCCCAAGATCCTGAGAGGAGAATGGAGGAGAAGGGATTGCGGCGTGGCCATCCCTGCTGGGGGGTGATTTCTCACTTTCTGTATCTCTGTCTCTCTCTGTCTTTCTGGCGAGCACACGTGCCCTATAACAAAAACCTCTTAAAAAAAATAAATAAATAAATAAATAAACTCCTTGTAGGAGTGGGTGTCAGCATCTTTCTCCTCTTCGTTTGGTGTGTGACATTTTGGGGAACCTTCCATTCCATCAGTTTCTGAAGATCTGAATACTGTTAAGAGTGGTCATTTTTAGATTTCTGTGGCAATAACTTTTCCTTATTTAAGGGCTTCATGTAAATGTTTAGAGCTAGAAGGGACCTTGAAAATCAGGCCACAAAGAATGTCAGCTGGAAGGAACTTTTATCATGATATTTCAGTGCAGGCTTCATCACACACCTACTGAATCAGACTTTGTTGGGGTTGGGTTTATCCAGTTTTTTTGTATTTCCTGGGTGTCCCAGTACCTCGTAAAGTTTGAGAACTACTACTTTGTAACATCTCTGGGACTCCCCTTCATTTTACAGCTGAGAAAACTAAGGTCCAGAGAGGGAAAATGAGCTGCTTATATAACACACACATTTAGGGGCAGAGCCAGGATTAGGATCATGTGCGTTCTCTTTCCAGGTCTCCTGGCTGTCCCCTTAGCCCTCAATTGTTATTAAAAGCCAGTAGTGGGCCAGCATGGGCGGCACAGGGGTATTGCAAAACTCTCTGATGGTGAGGTCATATGGGAAGGTCCCAGTTCACATTGCAGGATTTCTCCGTACACAGTGGGGCACTTCGTGCCTGTGATCATAGTAACTGAGGCTGGGGGGCATCCAGAGTCAGACCCTGGATGGGGGATCTTACTCTCTGTTTCTATGGGGAAAGAGGTGAATGAATATGATTTAAAGAAGGAAGTGTAGACGTGCCCTTAAGCAGACAAGCCCAACTCAGAATCTGACCTTCAGGGTTTCTCTAATAATAATACCTTGTACTTGTTAGGGTGACTTTTGGCTCATCTAGGGTAATTGTTTTTGTTACCTTTTTTTTTTTTTTTTTAAACCTGGCCATCTCATGGAGCTGTTTGGCACCCTGAGAGATGCCTCAGAGGACTTTAATGCAATGTACAAACAAAGGAGAGGAATTAACCAACTCATTTTATAAATTAATGAAGTGAGATAAGCAGTGAAAGTTGGGGCTCAGTCCCTGGGCTCTCATTTCCTAATTGGATTTTGTATACATATCTGTTCCTGACGTCTTTACCCAAAGATAAGGATAATGAGCTGAGTGGGCTGGAGCAAGCCTTGACAAGGTGGGGAGGATCAGCAGTCATCAGCTCGGTGGCTGTGATTACACCTCAGTCCCCGTCACGGCACATGGGGTCCCACACGCCTACTCCCACAGGTAACCCCGAAGAGACAGATTTCCAGGTCTTCATTGAAGTCAGGATGGGGCAGATAGTGATCTTAATTGAAAGATGCTGGTGTAAGCAAGAGGCCTTTTCTGGACTTGTGCTTGAACTTGAGAACTTTTCTTCTTCTTTTTTTAAATTTGCTACAGGACTTGTACACTTGCTGGAGGTGGGGTGAGGAGGGGAAGAAAGAAAAAGCATGCCCAGGAGGGATAGCCACACCACAATCCCTTCTCCTCCATTTTCTCAGGATTTTGGGATATACATGCTCATGCCCTTGGCATGTTTTTCAGGCTGACAGGTTTGGGACTTGAACCTAGCAGTTGCCCACATGGGCTCCAGCTATCTTATCCACGATGCCACCAGCTGGCCTGAGAACAATTTAAAAATTTTTTTTTCTCTAGGTTGCATGTATGTACTCACTAAAGAGAGAGAGAGGGAAAGTGAGAAAACAGCCTTCAGGGGATTTGGCCATGCCGCAATCCCTTCTCCAACATTCTCTCAGAATTTGGGACATGCACACACAGACACCTTTGCCATGTTTTTCAAGCTGCTGGGTCCAGGACGCAAACCACACACTCAGCCACGTGGAATCTAGCTGCTTTAACCACCATGCCACTGACTGGCTCCTGAGAACACTTCTTAACAGGCTGAAAAGACCTATGTTCATTTTCTAGGGGAATTATATGTGTTACACATTTTTCCTTTTACTTTTTTCATTTAAGATATATCTCTTTTTGCTACTGGATTGTTGGAAAAGTCATGACGTCTTTTTGCATAGAGAAACATAGGAAAAAATATGTTGTGACTTTTCCAACAACCCTGTAAATTGGGATGAAAAATGACATAGAAGGATAAAAAAATAACATAGGAAGAGTAATTTAACCCTCCCAGGAGGTACTTTTACTTCTTAAAAACAGAACTGTGTGCTGCTAGGACTCTACCGATCGTGTGGAGTAGAACAGTAGGAGTTGGCGTCAGCATTCTCAGTGCAGACCTTGGTATGGATGAGAGTTTCATCTTTATTTATTCATTCATTTAGAAGCATTTAATTGCCTATTTTGAACATTGATTTTTTTTTTTTAACTTACCTAAAGAAGGTTTTTGTTTCTTTGTTTTTTAATAAAACCCCTCCCAGTGGAAGGGAAGCCTAGAACTTTTATTTTGATGCAGTGCTCATGAAGAGACATGTATTTGTTTTTAAGTGGCATAAGTAGGTTATTAATTCATGTGGACCAGGAGTACAGACCTCAGGAGGGTAGGAAAAGCAGCCTCCAGGTCGCCCTCACCCCTCTTACCCACCCTGCCTTCTGACTTGTGCCAGGTGGCAGCAGCATTTTCTAGTCGAACCTAAGCTCAAAACATGAGTCTTAGAGGAGGCCTCTCCTCCATCATCCGTCCTGTCCTATCAGCCATGTGGCCTTTCTCCTCCCTCTCCTCCTCCCATGTTTTCCTGAGTCACCCCTTCCCTTCCATCCTCTCTGCCCTGCTTTGCCTTCACTTCCTTGCCCTCATCCAGGATTTCCCTCGCATCCTGTCATGCCCTAGTTTCTCCTTTTTAGTTCCTCTAGAGTTGCTGAGGCATCTCTAGTAGTGACTCTGGGGGTGGTACACATGGTCCTCAGGTCCACCTTGGACCCTGGGCCTCCAGCCTACTCTTCTCTTTCAGCTCAGCACATATCTGCGAGCTCCCTCCAGCTACTGCTGATGCCACCAGCCCCTGTCTTCCCCTATCCACACATGGGACTTGAAAGACCCAGGTGAGATATTGGTTCCAGAAAGCAGTCTGCTGTCAAAGTCCCTTGTGCAGGCAGGGTTGTTCTTCCTCTCTCCTTCCTTCCGTGCCTCTTCCCTTTGCCCTTCGGTCGAGGTGCGACATATATTCAGGGAGATGCATAAAATGCACAGTTCTTGGCAGGCAGTCTCCAGTGCTTCTGGGTCCACGGGCTTTACTCAGGAGGGACTGTGACTTGGCCAGGCCTAGCTAGAGTCCACGCCCTACTAGGGTCTGGCTATAAAGGGAGTGGTGGGGTCGGCAGCTCTTGTTGAAACTGGATAGAGTGGGTGGGATGTGGCAGGGGATGAGAAGCGTCGGGGTTCCAGGGAAGTGTATAGCTTGATAGATTTTTACATAAATAAACCGCCATTTGCCACCACCCAGAAAAAGACAAGAGAATATTTCCATCATCTGAGATCCTTCCCAGTCACTACCATCTCCTCCAAAGGTGACCGCTATTCTGACTTCTGTCACCACCAGTTAATTTTGTCCTTCATTTTTTATTCCTTTGACACTGTAGAGTCTAAAGGATATAATTTGTGCCTTCATAGGAAATAAGCTCACCTTTTTTAGTGGGCTTTCCAGGCCTCCCTATTAATATGCTCTCACAAGAACAATAATTCTACAGGGTGGGTATTGCTAATTCCATTTTCTAGAAAAGGAGTTGAAGGTTTACTGCGGTAACAAAATTATCCAAGAATGATCTCAATGGAACTGTTAGGAATAGAGGTAACAGCTCAGACTGCATTTAGATCAGCCTCCAGCCTCCAGCCTCGAGAAGCCTGTGTTTCTCCCCAGTACCTTGGAGCCTTCCTTGCTCTCCAAGTAATTTCACCTCCAGTTTGTTTGATACATCCTTAAATCATCTTATGAGCCCGTTGTTGGCCTGGGTCACACCTGCTGTTTCGGTAACCCTGTAGGAACCATTAGCACAGTGGCATGGTGTTTACTCTGGACTCGTCAGTGGGTGAGGGCTTGCTAACTGCTCAGCTCAGCTCCGTGGAGCATGCAGATGGACGAGAGGAAACAGGAGCCCCTGGGCAGCCAGTAAAGGTGCCCCGATTTCAGCTGGAAGGAGGGGTGCTGCAGTGAGTGGATCAGATGCCCAGAAGGCATGATATGACTCAACATGGAGTACAGGGTTTCTTCAGCGCCTCTTGCTGGCTCCCTTTAGTGCCTGTCTCACGGCAGGAATTCGGTTCTGAGTGCCTGGACCCACTCCCTGCTCTTGGGTGACCTGAGAGTTAGGCAGGCTAAAATAATGCTGCCACCCTGAGCACGTGGGTATTCTAATCTGAGAGTGCCTGTCTGCCCTGTCCCCAAGGACACTGCAACACCCTTGCCTTTTCCGTGTGCTGGAGGCCTGCCCAGGGCAGGTTCTCAGCAAAAGGAAGGCATTTGATGGACTTGAAGGGGCTAAATTCCGAGGTAATTACCTGATACCTACTGCACACAAATAGGAACATCGAAAAAGTAACATCTGTCCACTCGGAATGTAGATCAACCCTCAGTGTCTTTTTCACTTTGACAGGTTTTGCAGCTGTAGCAGTTGTGCCATGCAAGCTTTTAGATTCCCAGCCTTTGGTGTTCGTTTGCCATTTTGAAAGATGTCTCCTTAAGGAAGGATCACTCTGCTTAACAATTGGGTCACTCAGATACATACAAGTGGCACAGATCAGTAGCTCCCCACCTCCGTAAAAGGACCCTGTCGTGCTCAGGAGGTAGTGAGGACTCTGTCACACAGCCTCTGCTTGGTGAGAGATGGCACAGCCCAGGGAGTGACTGGCTGGCCTTGCTGTGTGAAATAAGATCTTACCCTGTGGTACATCTGGAACTTGGCTTTCTAAAGGGTCCTAAAATAGCGCCACCGCAGGGAGAACTTCATGAGACATAAGAGAGGGACCCTAGCTTCTGCTCCCCCAGCAGGCTTTATTGCGTTAAAGAAAAAAACTCAGCGATACTTGCTAAAGCACAGTAAGCAAGTCTTTATGCAAGACCATTGCAGTAGATCTAGGGACCACTGCACTGGGGTCTTAAAGTGGGGGAAGAGATGAGGCTCAACCCTGAGTATGGCACGGGCAAGTGGGAATTTATAGAAAATGAGCAGAGGGGGCGGTCAGTGGATGGAAAATTACTGAGAGGAAATATCATGGGTAAGGAGGATTCTGACTAAACCAACCTAAAGAGATTCTTGCTAAAGACAGGCCAGGGTGATCAGATATCACCCTGGGTATGGTAAAAGATGAAGAACCTGATCAGAAATCAAGGATAATCAGATATTGAGGATGAAGAAGGAAGGGTTCCAGCTAAACTGACTTAAAGGGTTCTTTTGCTAAAACTGAATTTTACAAGCAGATACACAGATGACCTAGGGGAAGGTTCAGAAGCCTGACTGGAGTTCAGCCAGGCAAAGAATCTTTGTTAGTTGGCATCAGAAGACTGGCACAATTAATCCCTGGGCTTCGTTCTCATCCTGTGTGTTTCTGCATTGCTGGTGTAATGTCCCCATCTTATAGCTTGTCCTGACAGTATTGCCTAACTCTACCTCTCTGCAAAGATTTCCAAACTGTTCTCTGTTTGGGTCCATTCAACCTCTATATTGGGAAATGAGAGGGCCCTTTTCGTGGAGAGAAGCTTGCTGAAATTGAGTAATTGGAGTTGGAGCCTGCTCCTGGGATCACCAGTCTCTGAAGATTTGGGAGATGCTTGTACTTAATGCTGCTGCCCCATTGGCATCCAGAAAAGAAACCTGTCTTACCAGTTTGGGAAATTGGGACTCCCCTGTGCTCAGCAGATACCTGGGCTCACCTGCTTCCTCTTGATGCTCCTGACTTCTTAACCTCCTGGCCAGACGGCAGCCTCTGCAGGGGAGGAGGTGTTTGGAAAGGGTATCCGTGTGCTTAGCATCCTGGCTGGCTCTGTGGCAGCCCAAATTATTCTAGATCAGAACACTCAGCACCACACTATTTCCTCTGCAGGATGTTTTCTTCCCAGTCTCTAACCAGTCTGTGATTCTTCTTATTTTAGGAAACTTCCTCCTCTGCCAATGGCCCTTCCCGGGAGGGCTGCAGGCTGCTGCCCACTAGGGAAGGCCACCCTGTGTACCCGCAACTGCGACCAGGCTACATTCCCATTCCTGTCCTCCATGAGGGTGTGGAGAACCGGCAGCCACACCTTTTCCATGTCCATCCTCAGCTTGGGACGCAGCGATTTCGGACCGAGGCGGCAGCGGCTCCTCAGAGGTCCCAGTCACCTTTGCGAGGTATGCCAGAAGCCACTCAGCCAGATAAACAGTGTGGACAGGTGGCAGCAGCTGCGGCAGCCCAGCCCCCAGCCTCCCACGGACCTGAGGTAAGGAAAGGCCTGGCTCACAGGCCTGCTGTGGGGAGTGAGCTGGGTGTGTGAGCCACTATGCTTCTTAGGCTGGGCCCCAGGCTCTGGTGCCAGCACCCTGGGCCTGCCACCTGTTAACATGCAGGGCATGTGGCCTGGCCTATAGCATCAGAGGTCACCCAGTTAGACAGGTTGACAGCCCCACGTTGACCCCCATTGTTTCATAGTTACGTTTCTCAGGTTGGTTGGGCAGGAATCACATGGCTCATCTTTGTAGTTAAGGAACGGGGTTCAGAGGGTAAATGGAAACTGCCTGGTCCATGTGCACAAAGAGGTAGAAATAGAAGATCTGGGACTGGAAGCCTGGCCTCTGGCTCCTAATGTCAGTGCTCCTCATTCACACTGGGCTTTTCGTTTCAGAAACACAGAAGTAGCTATCAATGTGTGTTGCCTTGTGGACATGTAGTAACTGCTTGGAGACTGTATGTCTGTTCTCACAATGTCCCATAATGTAAAAGGAAATTCAGGGGCCAGCAGGTGGTGTGGTTGTTCAGTCAGCTGGATCCCACATAGCCAACTGCATGGTTCAAGTCCCAGACCCAGTGGCGTGAAAAATTGGCCATACACTTGTGCATGCGTGCCCACAATCCTGAGAAGAGAATGGAGAAGGGATTGTGGTGTGGCGCACGTGCATTCTCTCTTGGTTGGGCATGTGTCCTCCTCGCTCTCTTCAGTGAGCGCATGTGTCCCATAGCAAGCTAGCAAAAAAAAAAGGAAATTCAAAAGGCCCAGCCACAGTGGTGTTCAGTGGGAAGGTGCCATTGAACAGTTCAGGCAGTGCTAAAGCTGCATTGGGATGTCTGGGTTCGGCCCCAGGTTCCTGGCCCAATCTGAACAGGCTGGGTACAGTGGCACATACCTGTGGGCCTAGCTAACTGGGAGCCTGAGGAGTAGCAAGACCCTCGCAGAAGTACCCCTCCCCACATAAGTGCACACTCTCTCATGGTCTCGTTCTCTCTTCTCCTCCACCCCCTGTCCTTCCTGTGTTCTCTCTCCCTTCCTCCCCTATTTTAAAAAAATTCAAAAATATGATGGAGTCAGGAAGGCAGCTGTTTTTAGATAGGGTTTTAATTCTGAAGCCAAATACTTCAGGATATGTGGATGGATTCAGTATGTTAATAGCTAAAAAATAGTTCTTAATCTGGTTCTTAGCTGTGTTTGAGGTCCAGTGGCCCCTAATATGATTTCTGAGCAGCAAGGCCTCTTCTTTCCCAGTCCGCAAATCATCTCGGTGTGTCCATTGGCATTGTTCTTAAGCACAAATCCTCATTTCCTCTCTGCACACAGAGTTGTGGTTGCCTCTCAGCTCTGTTTTGAGTCTGTTTAGCTTCACTGCCTGCTTAAGGGGGGAAATGGGATACCAGAGGCATTTCCCCTTGCTTGGAGAAGCAGTGCCTATATCTGTAACGTTTTTGCTGTATAAATCAAAGTGACACATTGATCAGAGAAATCATAGCAGATTTATGTTAACAAGATCCGTAAAAACCAGCTGGGGTGAAATAGAAGATAGCCCAGAAGAAAAGGGAGCCTGGCCTGCCTTGGATTGCACGGGGAACACGTACAGCTCCCAGGTGCTCAGCTGAGCTATCTGTGGATTAGTAGAGAGAGGGCTAAGGAGAGAATATGCAATGACATGTGATGAACAGATACAGTACACTAAGGGCTTCCTGTCGGGATTGGTGCTGGGCACATACACAGATGATTTGTTTCATCTTCCAAGCAGCCCAGTGCAAGTACTCCTGTCAGTATTTCAGATCAGGTTCTGAAAACTATCGAGCCACTAAGAATTTGAACACAGATCTCTTGACCCCAGGGCTCTTGGTCTTAACACTATATTTTGAAAATTGAACTGTTTATGGATGGGCGTTAGCAAACACGTTACCCTGGGCAGGTGCACAGTGGAAGGCATGGTTGGAGTGCCAGGGTAGAGGGCTTGTTCATGGGGTCACACCCTTTACCTCTTCTCTTACAGCGGTCCCAGTCTCCAGCCGCCTCTGACTGCTCATCCTCGTCTTCCTCGGCCAGCCTGCCCTCCTCCACCAGGAGCAGCCTGGGCAGTCACCAGCTGCCCCGGGGCTACATCCCCATCCCTGTGATACACGAGCAGAATGTCACCCGGCCAGCAGCCCAGCCCTCCTTCCACCAAGCCCAGAAGACCCACTACCCAGCTCAGCAGGGTGAATACCAGACCCACCAGCCTGTGTACCACAAGATTCAGGGGGATGACTGGGAGCCCCGGACCCTGCGGGCTGCATCCCCATTCAGGTCACCCGTCCTGGGTGCATCAAGCAGGGAGGGCTCTCCAGCCAGAAGCAGCGCACCGGCGCCCTCTCCGTCACCTATCCGAGTGCACACCATGGTCGACAGGCCTCAGGTATGGGAAGTTAGCTGACGGTAGACGCTACAGCAGCACCACTGCAGGCCAAGGAACTCTGCAGGTGCCCTGGGTTGCTCCACCAGTTGTGCCTAGTTAACCTATGCGTAACGGGGGGGAAGTGAGATTCTGCAAATTGTTGGTCATCATCAGGAATGCAGGACAAGGCTGTGAAATCTTGGCACTTGCTGCAACTTTTGCTCAGTTGGTCATTTTTCACTGCTGCCTTAGTGGCACTCAACTCTTGCAGTCATTCATGTACCTGGGACCAGGTTCCTTAGTGCCCACCTTACCCTCTCAGGGCCCTTCACTTCCATCCACTGCCACGCCCAGCCTCATCTCTGGGCTCCTTCTCACGGTTCCCCTTTCCGCTCTGCAAGCCCATCCTGCTCATTCCCACCCCTGTGCCTTTACTCACGTTGAATTCACTCTCTGGAATTCCCACACAGACCCATGTGCTCCCCATCCTCCAAGAGATGAACCAGTCTTGTCTCTTCCATGCAGCCTACTTACGCTTCTCTCTCGTTACTGTACGAGTCCCTATGGTTCAGCACGTGCTTATTCTGTGTATGTATTTCAGAAGTGTCTGCTGTATGTCTTAGGCTTGGTGCTGAGGCAGACAGCAAGAACCATGTCTTTCACCTTTCTCCTCCCTCTGTACCTGGCTAATGTGTCAGTCAGCAGCAGTGGATGGGAAACCATCCTGGCCTGGCTAAGGCTGTGGGCACAGGTTTGCTCTCTCTCCAGGGGAGACATGTAGGGCACTTGGTTCCTGGAGGAGGGAGGTCACTTAGTTTGAGCAGCTTGCAGCTCAGCAGCAGAACAGGGCAGCCCAGGCCCCCTCTGGCTGCTATGTGAACAGCCAAATTAATTCTGTGCCCCAGTTTTAAAAAGGAAAGCCCCCTGTGAACACATGTGGGTTAGCCTTTTGCTACACATGGTGACACCATCCAGAGCCTAGAATAAAGCTTATCATCCTTTTCCTTTTCTAAAGAACTATTTACTTAATTTCACTTTTACTATTACTATTATTTTAAGTTGCTATAGGTCTTGTGCGTTTACCAGAGAGAAAGAGAGAGAGGGAAAGAAAGTGAGAAAGCAAGCCACCAGGTCTGGGACTGAATATGCTATAGGTCTTGTGTGCTTACCAGAGAGAAAGAGAGAGAGGGAGAGAAAGTGAGAAAGCAAGCCACCAGGTCTGGGACTGAATATGCTATAGGGCATGTGCACTCACCAGAGAGAGAGAGAAAGTGAGAAAGCAAGCTACCAAGTCCAGGACTCGAACTGCAGTTGGCCATGTGGGAGTCCAGTGCCTTAACCACCATACCACCTGCTGGCCCCTTATCATCTTTTTTCAATCTTCTTAGCTTTTTTTATTTGGAATTAATTTCAACCTTAGAGGAAAGTTGTAAGAATGATATAAAGGAGACCCATATACCCTTCACCACAATACACTATTTGTTAATGTTTTGCTGCATTTGCTGTCATTTTTTTTCTCTGTGTACATGAGAGATCTTAAAAAAGTTCAGCAAATGAGTGTTGTGAGAAAACTGCATGGATTTCAAACTTTTTTTGCGCCAAAATAGCTCATCCTTTAATTCCATTTTTCTGCAAATTTTTTGAAGTCTCTTTATATTATCTCTATATATTTAACTGTTTGAGAGGTAGCTATAGACGTCATATGTTCCTTACACCCCTAAATACTTCAGCAGATATTTTTGTTAGAAAAAGATATTCTCATTCATAACTACTAAGAAAATTATCAGAGGGGGCTGGCGGGTGGCGTGGTGGCTAGGGTTGGTGAACTCCCACATGGCAACTACAGTTCGAGTCCCGAACCTGACGGCTTGCATGCTCACTTTTCCCTTTCTCTCTCTCTCCCTTTGTCCCTCTCTGGTCAAATTAAATAAGTAAATAAAGTTAAATAAAATAATTATTTTAGAAAAAGAAAATGATCAGATTCAAGATTTCATTCTTACCATATTATTCAACATACAGTCCATTTTCAAAATCTCCTTTACACATTTTCCCTGTTTTGGGATCTAATCAGGATGATGAGCAGTGTGTGTAGCTGTTCCTTCTCTTTGGTCTCTCTTAATTGGCATGGTTCCTTGGCCTTTATTCACTTTCATGGCCTTGACATTTTTGAAGAGCACAGTCCATAGAGCACCCTCTCCAAAGTGTTTCCAAAGCCACAGCTTCTTACACAGCCAGTATTTCTAAAACTCAAGGAGAGGCATGTGGTTGGTTCTCAAGTGGCAAGGGCCAAAGTAGAGGATATCTGAATTGGCAAAAGAGACTTGAAGGAAAAAGAGACTGCTAGTGTTTAAAACAGCTGTGTGTCACACCAGACCCTACTCAGTTCAGCAGTCCTAGGAAATAAGTGCCCATTGTTAGAGAAATAGTTCCCCACATATTTGTCCCATACGTTTCCCATAATCAGTGAGACAATATTTAATCCTACTTTCATTCCATTAAACTTTTCATGGTGGCCTCCCTTTTATGGTTCATTCAAAGCTCTCTTTTTCTGGAGGCTTTCAAGGATTTGACCTAACTGAACATCAAGTCTCTAGAACTTTAGAAATAATATTGTCCAATGTGTACTTCCCGGTTGATCAAGTAGGGTGTATGACATCTTCAAAGAGATTTTAGGTATTCACTTTAGGGAGAGCCAAGATATATCTGTTTTGAACATAACTCATTTTAAAAACTAGGGCTGGTGGGGGCCAGCAGGTGGCATGGTAGTTAAAGCACTGGATTCTCACATGGCCAACCATGGTTCAAATCCCAGACCTACTGGCTTGAAACTCATGCTGGGCACATGTGTATGTATGCCCAAAATCTCAAAAGGCGAATGGAGGAGAAGGTA
Organism: Tupaia tana; assembly: GCA_026018925.1. Taxonomy (NCBI): domain Eukaryota; kingdom Metazoa; phylum Chordata; class Mammalia; order Scandentia; family Tupaiidae; genus Tupaia; species Tupaia tana. The sequence goes on from JAKSZU010000010.1 coordinate 30,545,270, forward strand.
TTGCAGTGTGGCCATCCCTTTGGGGAGTGATTTTTACTTTCCCTCTCTGTCGAGTACTTGTGCTCTATGGCAAAATCTTTTTAAAAAAATAATTCCCCAAACAAAAAACTATGGCTAGAATTTACCATCACATGCAAGATGGTGCAGCCAGAGGTCAGTGTGGAGATGCTGCATCATAACTGAGTGTTAGGCTCTGACACTAATGCACTCAAGTGAAAATTCTCAAAATACCTGGAGCATCTTATTCTCATAAAATACATCAGTCTAGTCAGAAACCATTAGACTGTCATAGGTTTGTTGGCTAGTTGTTGTTTAAAGGTGATCCTGTCTTTTCTGAAATAAGATGAAAAGGTCACACTATGATTAGAGGCTGGCTCTCTACACAGCATAGGCAGGGAAGACCAGTGGCAGTGACTCCAAGGCTGCATCCCCAGAGTCAGAACCACACCCTGCTCAGCAGTCAGCATGAGCTATTGCTCTTTTCATTTTTGAAATTATGTTGGTTTTCCTTTCATTGCTGTAAGAACACCATCTACAGAGAATTTCAGTGCAAGATAACATAAACAGCCCAAGATGATGAATGAATAGAGGCCCAACAAATGGTTTAGTCATATGTCCAAGGTTAATTTGATGTTTTTATTTATAATGGCTGATGATTGGCTTTGAAAATCTTTTATACTGGTAAACTTAAAAAAAAATATTCCCAGTTTTCTTTCTGATTGGTACTACCTATAAACTACTGCCTGTGATTTTTCAGTTAGTTATTAAAAATGTCTCGGTGTCTGTTTTTTTCCACAGCAGCCCATGACCCATCGAGAATCTCCACCTGCCTCCCAACCTGAAAACAAACCAGAAAGTAAGCCAGGCCCAGCTGGACCAGACGTTACTCCTGGACACATCCCAATTCAAGTGATCCGCAAGGAGGCAGATTCTAAACCTGTTGCCCAAAAGCCACCCCCTCCTTCTGAGAAGGTGGAAGTAAAGGTGCCCTCTCCTCCAGTTCCTTGTCCTCCTCCCAGTCCTGCCCCTTCTGCTGTCCCCTCTTCTCCCAAGAATATAGCTGCAGAAGAGAGGGTAGCCCCCAGCCCTGCCCCTGTGGAAGCTACTGCCCCCAAACCAGGAGAAGCAGAAGCTCCCCCAAAGCACCCAGGTGTGCTGAAAGTGGAAGCCATCCTGGAGAAGGTGCAAGGGCTGGAGCAGGCTGTGGACAACTTCGAAGGCAAGAAGACTGACAAAAAGTACCTGATGATCGAAGAATATTTGACCAAAGAGCTGCTGGCCCTAGATTCAGTGGACCCTGAAGGACGAGCCGATGTCCGCCAGGCCAGGAGAGATGGGGTCAGGAAGGTTCAGACCATCTTGGAGAAACTTGAGCAGAAAGCAATCGATGTCCCAGGTCAAGTCCAGGTTTATGAACTCCAGCCCAGCAGCCTGGAGACGGATCCACCACTTCAGGCCATCATGGAGCTGAGTGCCATGGCAGCAGACAAGAAAAGTGCTGGAAATGCAGATCCCCAGACGGAGACGCAGCAGCCGGCAGCCAAAGAGGCAGCAGCTCCAAACCCTAGCAGCACAACAGATGCAGCTGGTAACCCAGCAGCACCGTAGTCTCCACTCAGTAAAAATCAGGAGACTTGGAACTGATTGTGTGCATTAGGGATTTTAAGTTGCATGCATTTCAGGGACTTTCAGTCAGTTGATTTTTCTTATTCATAGCTGCTTGGTACGCAGTAACTTGGGTGGAGGCAAAGCACACTAATTAGAGGGCTAAACAGAAAATGATGCTTTCTTCTGTATTCTTATTCTGTATAAATAAAGAAGTTGTTGTTCAGAAGTTTAACCCCATTGCTTGTTGATTGGGGGCCCTCTCTGGACGGGCACCACATGTTAGCTGTGATTGTGAGCCGTCTTCCTACAGCTCTGGGCTGAAGGAGTCGTGGGGGATCGATGAGTCAATTTCCCATCACATAAATATAGGAAACCCGTTTCTCAGAAATGTTGCCATTTAATGGGATGATTTTCTTCATCTCGTAGTTAAAATATGTAACTTTAGATAGAATAAAATGTGTAAGGAGCCATGTGTAAGGAATATCTGTATGTTGGATGGCTTTAATGCTACATTTAAAAAGAAAAGAAAAATAAAGTTAAATATAACTAAAATGTTTTTTGTGGTTTCTAAAACTTTGAAGAATGGCAGCATCAAAATTGTCTATCCTCAGTTTCAGTCAGAATAAATGGCAGATGTGTTTACAAGCCTGGCCTGGGATTTGTGATGTTTCTACCTGCCTAGTTCATGAGCAAATGTGCCGGTCACGTTACAGTCTCAGAGTATAGCTGGGACCTGGGAAGGCCTAAGGCCGTGAACTCAGCTAGTGGAAATGTGCCCGCCATACCCCTCCAGATTTCCCCCACCAGTAGTCAAGGTGCTACTTCGGCAGTATTTTTGCCCACTTGGCCTCCGGCCACCCTTGGGCCTCATCGAGGGCTGAGATGGTTCAGAAGTACACAGGGAACCCAGTTCCAACTGTTGCCTGAGCTGGCCAAAGTGTTCCATGGAGTCCAGGTCACTGGGGGTTGGAAGTGCATTCTGAGAGTCTTGGGGTCATCTTTATCTGATACCTCTGTGAGTCACCAAACCTGACTGGGACCAGGTTTATCTTTCCAGATTGGGTTCCTAGAAGCCTCCAGGGTTAAGGATCAGATGAACCAGAATCCACCAGGTAGAAAAAGATCCTACTTTTTTTTTAAAAAAAAAAAAAGCTTGAAAAAGGACCACAGCCTTAGAATGTGGAGATGTGCTTGTTTTGTTTCTTACCTGCTCACCAAATGCAGTGAACAGAGAAAAGCCCGAGACCTTGGAACTCCCAGTGAGCCTGCTTGCCTTCCAAGCCCCTGAGCTGAATTTCTCATGACTGTATTGAGTTTAATATTGGTGCCTGACGACGCTGCACAAAAATCCACGCGGGTGCACTTGCCACTCTCAGCTTGCTGAGGAAGGTTGAAGTCATTCCGATGGAAGCTTGCCAACGTCATTCCTGGGTGAACTCATTTGGGGAACACAAGCCGACATGCCACTGATTCTAGAAACTCCAACATGTAAATCGGAAAAATGCCTACTGGACTATTTTTAAAATGAACTGAAGATAAAGAATGTGACCCCTTCTTTTTGGGACTTGGGCATCTATTCTCAATGGACCTCAAACAACATTAAGTCTCCTTGAGAGTTTACTGAATTAGGTTGATGCTATTTTTATCGCTAAACATCATCAATAAGCTCCTTAATGGCGTTTTTTTTTCTTGTTCTTTCTTTAAAGTTTTGCTAGAGGCCATGTGTGTGTGCTAGAGAGAGGCAGAGAGGGAAAGTTAGAAAGCCCCCCCATGGGAGGTGGTCATGTTACAATCCTTTCTCCATTTCTCCTTTCAGGATTTTGGGGGTGTGTGCACAAACACACACACATGCACACACACCCATGCCTGCTTTTCAAGACCCCGGGCCAGACTCAAATGGTACAGTTGGCCATGCAAGATCCAGCTGCTGCCCTAAGCATGACATCACTGGCCCATGTAGTTCTATTTCCAGTTATCCAAATTCCATGTAGCATGGGTATCAGAATAGGAATTACCTGGTCTGGCTTCAGTCCCTGGGCCCTGCATGGAGGTGATGCGCAGAGCCGACTCTTACTAGCATAACTGTCTTGGCCTCTACAGGTTTTGGGGGACAAATACCTACTGAGTATCTAGCAAGTGTGAGGAGGTTTGACTTACTAAATTATCCCAATGCCCTTGAGATATCACAGTTAAGAGCACAGGCTTAAGTGCCAGGCCCTATGGCTGGTGCCTGTAGTCCCAGTTAGTTGGGAGGCTGAGGCAGGAGGATCATGGGTTCAAGGCCAGCCTGACCTTGTCTCAAAAATGGGGGGGGAGGGGAAGCCCAGCATAGGCTTGAATCAATCAGAACTTCTGGATTAAAATCACAGCTTTAGTGTATAATATCTTCCGGACAATTGAAAAGTTACATCGACTTTCTCAGTCTGAGTTCTTCTAAAATGGCACAAAATGATTAAACGAATTCAGACACGGGAAGGGCTGGAAGTAGTGCCTGGCACCCAACAAAAGTTAGCCATTATTATTATTTTTTTTAGAGAGAGATTTTTGCTGTAGGATGCATGCGCTTGCCAGAGAGACAGAGACAGAAAGCAAGAAATCACCCCCCAGGGGTTTTGGCCACCACAATTCCTCCCTCTTCACTCTCCTCTCAGGACCTTGTGCGCACACACTCCTGGCTGGCATGAGTTTTAAGTCACCAGATCCAGGACTCAAACCACAGTCAACTCTGTGGGAGTCTAGCGATTTAACCGTTACACCATCTGCTGGTCCCAAAAGTTAGCCATTTTTAACATCACCGCTTGAGGAAACAAAGTGACTTGCTTACCCTCATCACCATGAGCAGATTGCAGGCTTTGAATCCAGGTCCATAAAACATTAAAGACCACCTTAGTCTCACCACATTAGTGCACCATATTCCTTGAGCTCCAAGGAGTGGAGCTCATAGTGCCCAAGAGGGAAAGGACTTTCTTAAGTACCACAGAATGACCTCTCACCTGCTCCTAGACAGCATTTATTACTGTATATCGACAGTAGCGATATATATTTTCAAACTCTTAAGAGATGATTCCTGTCTCCCAGATAAAGCGAGTGGTTCGGGACTAGTAAATAAGGGTGTCTATACTAAAAGCCGTGTCTACACTAGAGGCCACAAGCAACATCAACATTTGCAGCCCTGATCCCTGGATTTAGTTGCCAAAGCTCCCTCTTCTTTCTCTCACCTCTGGGCCCCCATTCTCACCTGTGACACTTGCCTTCCCTGCACCCTTTCCCAGGTCTTTGGCCACCCTAAGACTACCATGTTCTGAAATCTTCCCCACTTGGACTACATTTTCTCTCAGATTTTCCCGACTCCTAGCACCCTTGCGGCTATTTGCCGGCACCTAGTTGTTTTCTTGTTGCTTCAATGTGTTGTCATTTTCTCAGCAAAACTCAATTTCCCTAGGGCATGTCCGTCCTGACCCCCCTTTATTCTCACAATTCAGACCTGGGTACGTAGACACCCTGAATGGAGGAAACTCTTTAAAGCCTTTTAAAGTTTAAGATCTTAATGATTTCAAGTCTAAATTGATATTTCTTCAGAAATAAATATCATCTGGAGATAAATATTATCCGGAGGGCCAGCTTTTCCACCAAGGATTACAAGGATTCCTCTTATAATCCCTAGAATCTGATGAAGTCGTTTCCTCCCTCTGGGCCTGTCCTGTGCCATCTATGCAAGGTGGGCACTGACCGAGACCCGTGTTGGTCTGGATGACTCTGCGAAGTCCTCACATGTTACTGTTGTGGTCTCTTCCTGATATTTCTCCCTAAACAGCCCAGCCAGGCAGCATGGCAGCAGACTCCACTGTAGGCCGCACATTCCTGCCAGCCCCTGTGTGAGTGCGGCTGGGCCCGCTGTTCTGTAACATTATACAGATGTAATCCTCTGCCCATGGGCAGGACCCAGGGTTGCAGTTATTTTGGGATGTGCGGGAGCCTGCTGGAAAATGCTGGAACATGTCTTAGTCACTCGGGCAAATACCTTCCCTTCCATGTTCCTGCATGTTTTCAGGCAGCACAAGAAAAGCTCAAGCAGGCGCACACACCCTTTGTGCTTTGGTGTGCCCTTCCTGAGCGGCTCCCGTCTCTCGGCCTGTGCCACCACATCCTCTGGGCTCTGAAAAACTTGAGTGCAGAGGCGTGAGAGCAGGCCCGGATTCAGTCCCTGGAGGCCCTACGTGTAAAAAAAAAAAAAAAAAAATTGTGGTGCCTCCCTCAGTATGAGTCAGAATAAAAATAGTAGTAATCTATCAAGGCAGAAAGATATGAATTCCCCATGTTATAATTTGTCTCTTTAAAAAAAAGTTTATTCATTTATTTCTTCTATGAGTGTGTGAGAGAGAAGCAGCACCCAACAGGGTCTTGACACTATAATCCATCCTCCAGCTTCAGCTAGGCCTGGATCATGGGCACGCATGTGCCATGTGTATTCAGGGAGCTCTCTGTACGTGAACCTGGAACCTTCCCACGCGGGTCAGCCTCACCTTACCACCATACCCGTTGCTTTTTTTTTTGAAAGAGAGATTTTTTTTTTTTTTTGAGAGTTGTTTTTTTTTTTTTTTGCTATAGGGCGCGTGCGCTCGCCACACAGACAGAGACATAGAGACAGAAAGCGAGAAATCACCCCCCAGGGAGGATGGTCATGCACAATCCCTTCTCCTCCATTCTCCTCTCAGGATCTTGGGCACGCACGCACACGCGCCCTGCGTGAGTTTTAAGCCACCAGGTCTGGGATGCAAACCGTGGTCGACTACGTGGGAGTCCAGCGACATAGCCATTATGCTAACTGCTGGTTCCCGAGAGAGGGATTTTTGTTATAGGGTGTGTGCGATTGCCAGAGAGACAGAGAAAGACAGAAAGCAAGAAATCATCCCCTGGGAGGAATGGCCACACTGCAATCCTTTCTCCTCCGTTCTCCTCTCAGGGTCTTGGGCATGTACACACATGTACCTGGCATGAATTTTAAGCTATCGGATCCAGGACTCAAACCACAGTCGACTATGTGGCAGTTCAGCAATGTAACTATTATGCCACGTGCTAGTCTCACTCGTTTCTTTTAGAAAAATTTAAATTCCTGGGCCAGCAGGTGGTGTGGTGGTTAAGGCACTGGACTCTCACATTGCTGACCATTATTCAAGTCCCAGACCTGGCAGCTTTAAGATCATGCCAGGCACATGTATGTGCATGCCCAAAATCCTGAGAGAATGGAGGAGAAGGGATTACAGAGTGGTCATACCTCCTGGGGGATGATTTTTCACTTTTCTCTCTCTCTCTTTCTCTCTGTCTCTGATTTTCTCTGGCAAGTACACATGCCCTATTGTGAAACCCAAACAAAATTTTTTAAATTAAATTCTTCCATTTATGCCAAATGTGTGCTGGTGTCTCTGTTTTCTCAGCCTTTAAGTTGTTCTCCAGTCCTGCCTAGTAAGAACCAGTGGAGTGGGGCCAGCAGGTGGTGTGGTGGTTAAGGCATTGGACAATGCCACATGGCTGACCATAGTTCAAATCTTGGAACTGGTGGCTTGCTTTCTCACTTTCCCTCTCTCTGGTCAAATTAAAATAAAAATGAATGAATAAATAAAATTAAATCTTTTTTTTTTTTTTTTTTTTTGAAGAACCAGTGGAGACCAGTAAGAGCTATTTCAGTCCCAGGGGAGGATGCTAAGTAGGCCCAGCAGGGACAGGCCACATAAGAGGGCAGCCGAGGAGGCCAGCAGTGGTACCCACCCTACACTGTGGGAGGCAGCGACAGGTCGTCCCCAGACAAGTAAGCCAGGGTTCCGGTGCAACTGGATGTGTAAGGGGGCAGGGAAGGCATTCCAGGAAGAAGGGGTATTTCCCCCAGAACACTCCATTGCCCAGCTTTGCCTGCTTTAGCCAGAAACAGGCCCCATGACCTGGCTGGCCACACCGGGCTGTGCTGAGAGCCTATGGCTGAGCAAGGAGGTCTCCTTCTCTAATCTGAGGAGAAACCCTGCACCAGCCCTGCTGTTGTTCTCTTCCGCTTCATCTCTTTCTCTCAGCTGACTCCTTCCTTCTCCTTAACCTATAAAAACACAAACCAGAGAAGCACTTCCTCCTTTCCTCTGGGTTTATCAGCCGCCCTCCTACATCCTGCCCGGCCCACTGCAATCCACCGCCCCCTCTCCACCCCACCGAAACCTTGCCTGTGGGCACAGAGGCCGTGCTCTGACTGCCTCCAGTCTCCGCCCCTCTAGACTCCCGTGACTCACTCTTCTCCCTGCCCTCTCTTAACCACTGAGGTCCTCCCAGCTTCCTTCCTCAACCCCCTGCTCTGATCACCATGGGATGGTTAGTTGTATGTGTCACCTTGGCTAGGAGATAGTGCCCCCACTATTTAAGCAGCCGTCAGAGGTAGCTGTGCAGGTGTTTTGTAAACGTGGTTGTCATTTACAATCAGTTGGCTTTGGATGAGGAAGATAATTCTCTGTGATGTGCGTGGGCTGTACCCAATCAGTTGAAGACCTTAAGATCAGAGAAGAAACTCTTCCTCAAGACTGCAGCATCAGCTCCTGCCTGTTGGCCTGCCGGCCTGCTCTATGGATTTCCAATTTGCTGTTTGCAAAATCATGTGAGCCGATCTCCTACCCTTTTAAAATAAGAATTATTCATTTAATTGAATGTATTATTTTAATTTGTTATAGGGCACTTGCACTCACCAGAGAGAGGAAAGTGAGAAAGCAAGCTGCCAGGTCCAGGACTCAAACCATGGCTGAAGTCCAGTACCCTAACCACCACACCACTCACTAGCCCTAAGTTAGTTGGTTGTGCCCGTTCATGTATATTTACCAGCAGCTGGGGCATCTCCACCCTTGGTATATCTGGTGTAAATTACTTGCCCTCTGTGCTTTGAAACTAGTTCGATAAGTCCTTTACTAAGAAGCTTCTGAAGTGCTACCCTGGCCAGGGAACCACAAATCTCCAGCCTCTCAGAAACCACAGCTGGGGTTACGAGCTTATAGTTAGGAACTTCCTTGCAGCATCTGTCCTATGTAGTTTGTCAAACAAGACCAGGTTATTGCCCCAAGCTAATTCCTTTTTTTTGTTTTTTTTTTTTGTTTGTTTTCTCTCTTTTTTTTTTTTTTTTTTTTTGGAGAGGTTTTTGCTATAGAGCGTGTGCGCTCGCCAGACAGAGACAGAGAGATAGAAAGCGAGAAATCACCCCTCATGGGGGATGGCCACGCCACAATCCCTTCTCCTCCATTCTCCTCTCAGGATCTTGGGCACACGCGCACACATGCCCGGCGTGAGTTTTAAGCCACCGGGTCCGGGACGGAAACCGCGGTCGACTACATGGGAGTCCAGCAACATAGCCATTACGCTAACTGCTGGTCCAGACCCAAGCTAATTCCTTTTAAAGAAAACCTGTTGACATGTTGTTTCTCTGGAGAACTCTGACACTTAACTGTTTACATGTATACTGGTTCCCCAGATTTCTTCTCTCAGGTCGTTTCTGGTCTCTTTCTCATACCATCTTCTTCCTGAACAGCAAACTTAGATGCAGGGCCTATGGGAAGGTAAACATTCCCCTGATAACCTCCAGGATTCTAGAATTCAAATTCTAGTGTACCTCAGGGACACCCAGAACCAGATCAGCTCTACCCCAGCACAGCCTTCCACAGAGTGCATTCTCAAAGCCAGGGACCGGCCAGATGGAGCTGGAGTGACAAAGCCCGCTGTCTCAGTGAGGGGTGCTACCCAGGGAAATGGGGCGGGGGGCATGTACCTGATGTGGTTGCCACGTGGGGACATGGGTCCAACGTTAAAAGCTTTTCACTTGTCAAGAAAGACCAGAAGTCTGTTCCCATAAAATCTCTCAAATTTTAAATATTTTTAAGTGTTTTTAGAAAACAGGCCCAACAAAACCCATCTGCAGGCCAGATTTGGCCTAAGCGCTGCCAGTTAGCAAGTTTCAAGGCCTGCTGAGCAGTAGATATTTAATTCTGTCCTCAGTCCCTGCTGTCCTCTCCCCACTCCTGTGAGTGTTGTGAGGGCCGGGACTGTGGCTGCATTTCTTGGACTCTACTACACTCCGCTTGGGGTGGAATGAATGAGAGCAAGAAATGGCAGCAGGAAGAGGGCTCTTGGCTCCTGCTCTGTTCTCTCTATCTTGCAGAACCCCTTTGTGATCCCCCACCCACACCTGAGGCTTTCCTCTTGTTCAGAGTTCCTGTCCTACACCGGTTCTGAAGAAGCCAGCAGGCTGCCTCCGAAACCCATAGCATAAACAAACTTCACATTCAAATCACTCTTTCCTTTTCTTAAGGATCTCCATTGTTAGTTGCAGGTCTTTCTTTCTTCTTCTCTCTCTCTCTCTCTCTCTCTCTCTCTCTCTCTCTCTTTCTTTCAGATCAGTCTTTGATATAGGGTATGTGCTCTTGCCAGAGAGACAGAAAGTAAAAAATCATCTCCAAGGGGGAAATGGCCATACCACAATCTTTTATCCTCCATTCTCCTCCCAGGATTTTTGGCACACACACACACACACACACAGGCATGATGAGTTTAATGTGTGAGTTTTAAATCGCTTGGTCCAGGATGTGAACCACGGTCAACTATGTGGGAGTCCAGCAATGTAACCATCTGCTGGTCCCAGTCACGGGTGTTTTAAGGGTATAGTGATTGAGATGCTCTGGAGTCAGATAGGCTGAGTTGCAATCCCAACTTCTTTACTCAATAACTGCCATCTTAGACAGCTTGCTAACCTTTTGTTGTTTTGTCTTTGTGTTTTTGTTGTTGTTTTTTGCTGTAGGGCTTATGGGCTCAACAAGAGAGATAGAGAGAGGGAAAGTAAGAAATCACCCCCAGGGGTAGTGGTTACACTACAATCCCTTCTCCTCTTAGATTTCAGGCATGCATGCACAGGTGCCATACAAGTTTCTCAAGCCACTAACTTTTTTTTTTTCTTTTTTTGGAGAGGTTTTTGCTATAGGGCGCGTGCGCTCACCAGACAGACAGAGAGAGACAGAGAGATAGAAAGCGAGAAATCACCCCCCAGGGGCATGGCCACATCTGCAATCCCTTCTCCTCCGTTCTCCTCTCGGGATCTTGGGCACGCACGCACACGCGCCTGGCATGAGTTTTAAGCCACTGGGTCCGGGACACGAACCGCGGTCGACTATGTGGGAGTCCAACGACATAGCCATTACGCTAACTATTGGTCCCTCAAACCACTAACTTTTTGAGTGCCAGTTCCTCCCTTAGTTAAATGGAAACTACTCAGTAAGAGTACCTAACTCTGCCTGAAGTAACACATATAAACCTGAGGAAAACAACTTGCCCCAGACAAGCAATAACTGAGAATGTTGTTTCTACCAATCTTCCCTTTGTACTACCTAAGGACGAGGAAAAAGGGACAAGAAACAAGTCCAGATTGTGAGTCCTTTCCCCTCCAACTCGAGATAGTATCTGGAGAGGGTCTATGGGAGGAGTGATCACACATCACTCCATTTCTTCTTCTTCTTCTTCTTCTTCTCCATTTTTTCTTCTTCTTCTTCTTCTCTCTTCTCCTTCTCTTCTCCTTCTCCTTCTCCTTCTCCTTCTCCTTCTCCTTCTCCTTCTCCTTCTCCTTCTCCTTCTCCTTCTCCTTCTCCTTCTCCTTCTCCTTCTCCTTCTCCTTCTCCTTCTTCTTTTTTTTTCAGTTTTCTTCAGGGTGCGTGCATTTGCCAGAGAGGCAGAGAGAGAATGAGAAAGTAAGAAATCACTTCCCAAGGGAGATGGCTGTGCCACATTCCCTTTTCCTCCACTCTCCTCTTGGGATTTTAGGCATGCACACACATGTGCCCAGCATGATTCTCAAGCTGCTGGGTCCCAAGACTCAAACCATAAAGCTGGCCATGTGGGATCCAGCCCCTTAACTTCCACACCACCTAATGACCCTACCACTTCATTTCTTCTCTCCTTCCATCTCTAGCCACTTCTGCAACCTCCCTGCTCAAATCCCAGTGACATCATTTTACAATATGAGGAAGTAGTAGAGATACCCTTAAAGGACCTCAGTCAGTGGGGTTTGCTGCAAAGATCTCTGAACCTTGGAATCTAAGAGACACTCAGGCCAGGCCTCAAGGAGCAGGAGCTGAGGAGTGGCACAGATCCTGGGGCTTGGGAGCTGCCCTTGCATGGATTCTCCAGTTCTTCCTGAGGTTGCTCTTCCCTTTTCTCTCCACCAATGACCAGGACGTAAGAATCAAGACCCATGATGCCGTCAGGGAAGCACTTAAGCTGGCTGCTGTCCATTCCAACTGCCCTGAGAGGGGGTCTTTTGGGAGAATGCCTTCAGCCAAGGGAGACCAGTGTGGCACCCAGGAGCTGGAGCCTGCTGCTGTTAAAGTCTCTTCACAATCTAAATGATGTATAGTGATTTAATGTATGAATAATAATTAAAAAATTAAAAAAGAGGTATCACTGTCTATCAAGTTCCTAGGTGTACTTCCAGTGACATTTTACTAATATACAAGGTGTGTTTTATGTATAATAATTACTATGGCATCACTATTTTATAATAAAGGAAGCATGTCCTACAAAAAAAAAAAAAAAAGAAAAGAAAAAAGAAAGAAATATAGGAATATGGAAATGAGGCTGTCAGGGCATGGACTGCTAACGCCCCCAGATACCTCTCTGGCAGTCACCCTTAAGGACTCCTCAACATTGTGCATATGGAAAGGTCATGATTAAGAGGCCAGTACCTTGGTTTTGAACCCAAGGTACAAAAAAGATGCCTCTTTATACATTTTAAAATCGAATGTGAGCAAATTCACTCCTAGGAGGTGGAGTATGGGGCTGGACAGAGCATATGCAAGGGCCAGCTTCTGCCCTGGAGCCTTAAGTGTGTATGTGCTCAGCCTCAAAAATCCCGGATACATGTGTGCCTTCTTACCATTTCCCCTGATACAGGAAGGGTGGAATAACAACATCAAGGTCCGGAGAAACTTCCAGCAAAAAGAACTAGGTCAGTCCCATGAAAAACATAGAAGACAAACTCTAGGAATAGCCATGATGAGGCTCTTTATGTGTTATATATTCTTTCCTTTTATTTGGGGGTGCATGCACTTGATGAAGAGAAGAAAGAGAAAGGGAAAGTGAGAAGTTACTCCCCAGGGGCATGGCCATACCACGATCCCTTTTCCTCCATTCTCCTCCTGGGATTTTGAGCATGCATGCACATGCACCTGGTGTTATTTTCAAGCCACTGGATCCAAGACTTGAATGGCAGTTGGCTATGTGGAAATCCAGCCACCGTAACCACCATGGCACTTCCTGGCTCTGAGTTATGTATTCTTGAAACTTCTTAGCTTCACATGATCACTGAAGCATGGAACTAAAGTGAATAGTGGACTTAAAGTTGGCTTTTAATGCTGATTTCTTCTATTCTGGAAGATGAGGGGGTGCAGCTGTGTGAGGCAGAGAGTTCTAGAAGGATACAGATGAGTCTAGAGGTGAGGGCATCTGCATTGGTAGCCATGAAACCATACAGCTTTAGAAAACTTTCTTACTGCTTACCTCCTTCCATCTCTCCCTACAGATGGAATTTTGGCTCACACCATACAGGCCCTTCATGGCCACAGTGGTCTCTCTCTTCTCTCCCAGTATTCATGGTTTCATCCTCTACATTTTCTCTCTTTTCTTTTTCCTTTTTCTTCTTCCTCTTCTTCTTTTTTTTTTTTTTTTTTTTTTACATCAGCCTTCCTGAGATATAATTCTCATATAGACCAATACAATTAACTCATTTAAAGTGTATGATTCAATGTTTTCTAGTATGTCACAGATTTGCATAACTATCACCACAATTTATTTTAGAACATTTTCATCATCCCAAAAGAAACCTACTAGTAAGGGAGCAGAATGTCTGGCTTCTGAGCCGGAACCTTAGTAGCGCCAGCAACAAAATAGAGAACTAAAAATGGGTGATGTTGAGAAAGTCAAGAAGATTTTTGTTCAGAAGTGTGCCCAGTGCCACATCGTGTAAAAGGGAGGCGAGCACAAGACTGACCCAAATCTCCATGGGTGGAAGACAGGTCAGGCCCTAGATGTTCTTACAGGATGCCAACAAGAACAAAGGCATCCCCTGGGGAGAGGATACACTGAGGGAGGATTTGGAGAATCCCAAGAAGTACATCCCTGGAACAAAAATGATCTTCGCTGGCATAAAAAGAAGTCAGAAAGAGAAGAGTTGATAACTTATGTAAAAAAAGCCACTAATGGGAACCAGCAGTTAGCGTAATGGCTATGTCGCTGGACTCCCACGTAGTCGACCGCAGTTCGCATCCCGGACCCGGTGGCTTAAAACTCATGCTGGGCGCGTGTGCGTGCGTGCCCAAGATCCCGAGAGGAGAATGGAGGAGAAGGGATTGCGGTGTGGCCATCCCCCCTGGGGGGTGATTTCTCGCTTTCTGTCTCTATGTCTCTCTCTGTCTGTCTGGCGAGCGCACGCGCCCTATAGCAAAAAAAAACCTCTCCGCCCCCCAGAAAAAAAAAAGCCACTAATGAGTAACAGGTGGCCACCCTTATTTATGATGAAACAGAAATGTCTGACCTTTTTTGTGTGTAACATATTTGATTTCCTACTCCAAGACTCGGACCATGAATGTCTGAAAGGATTTGTTGGACAGTCCTGATTTAAGTAAGACTGGCTTATGGTTAAATGAATATGTGGGGTTTTTAAATTTGTTTTTTTGAGAGGTTTTTGCTATAGGGCGCGTGTGCTCACCAGACAGACAGAGACAGAGAGATAGAAAGCGAGAAATCACCCCCCAGGGGGGATGGCCACATCGCAATCCCTTCTCCTTCATTCTCCTCTCGGGATCCTGGGCACACACGCACATGCGCCCAGCATGAGTTTAAGCCACCAGGTCCAGGACTCGAACCACGGTCGACTACGTGGGAGTCCAGCGACATAGCCATTACACGAACTGCTGATCCCTTAAATTTTTGATAGTAATTTCAGTTCAGTAAATGTTATCACTATTTGCCCTTTCTAAAGATATAATTGGTAATTAATTAGTAATGCTTATCTTTCTACAAAGATGATGAATGCCATCTCAAACCCTACTAGTGGGACCAGCAGGTGGCATGGTGTTTAAGGTGCTGGACATCAGCATAGATTTGTAAATTATGCCAGCATAAGCCTTAAGATATTTAAAAACCAAATGATAGATTTAAAAAAAAAAAAAAGGAGAGAGAAAGAAAGAAACCCACTAGCAGGCCAGCCAGTAGCCTGGTGGTAGGGAAGGCTGTATCTCACTTAACCAACTGTGCAGTTCAAGTCCCAGACTTGGTGGCTTGAAGAACATGCTGGGTGCCCGTATGTGCATACCCAAATCCTGAAAGGATGAAGAAATGAAGAAGGATTGCAGAGTGGTCATACCCCATGTGGAGTGTTTTCTCTGTCTTTGGCAAATGCACATGCCCTCTGGCATATTTTAAAAAAAGGAAGAAGATGGACCAGCAGGTGTCATTGTGGTTAAGGCACTGGATCCTACATGGCCAACTCCATGGCTCGAGTCCCTGACTCGGCATCCTGAGGACCACACCAGACGTGTGTGTGTGCGTGTGTGCGCGTGCACGCGTGTGTGTGTGTGTGTGTGTGCCCAAAATCCCAAGAGGAAAAGAGTGATGGAGAGGGGATTGAGGTGCAGCTATCTCCCCTGGGGAGTGATTTCTCACTTTCTCTCTCTCTGTCTTTCTCTGTTAGGCACATGCACACTATGGCAGAAAATCTAAAAAATAAAAAATAAAAAAAAGAGGAAGAAGAAACCATTAGCATTTACTCTCTACGACTCTCCAATCTTCTCTGCACACCCAGCCCTTAGGTAAATACTAATGTACTTCCTGTTTATATAAATTTGCCTAGTCTAGATATTTCATATTTCATGTCAATGAAATCACACAGTATCTGGCCTTTTGTGACTGGCTTTTTTAAAAAAACTTAATTGCTGTCTTGAAGGTTCATGAAATTCTGTGATTCTTAACAAAATAATGCAATTATTAAAATCTGAGTGAGGAATTTCACCTAGTTGACCAGTAGGGGGCGAATCATGACTGTGCCTTTTACGTTTACCCTAGTCCAAAGAAATCCTTGGCTGTTTTCTCAGGAAGCTGGTCCTGTGATTGTGGGCTCCATTTTAGAATGAATCACCTGAAGAACTACTTCATTTATTATTTACTATTTCTTACCCTACAAATGACTAAGACTTTATCTGAAAACCAGGTAAAGAAAGCCAGTATGCACAGGATGTGGGGCTGGTCTAGTCAGGTGTTTATCTAGCTGGTTAGAACATATACAGTCACTCTTTCATTCCATGAATAAGTGAGACAGAGCCTTTTCCTAAAATTGGGAAACTTCGTAAATCAGGAGAAATCTAACCCAGAACCTAATTAATAGAATTTTATTTTAATAATGGGAGATGATCAGACCCATCTAAGATCTGGCCCAGTCACATCTTACTAATGATTTCTAGAGTATGTCCTCAGTGGCTATAGGGCGCATGCGCTCGCCAGACAGACAGACAGAGACAGAGAGATAGAAAGCAGGAAATAATGGCCACGCCGCAATCCCTTCTCCTCCATTCTCCTCTCGGGATCTTGGGCACGCCGCAACGTGCCCGGCTTTCCGGGACTCGAACCGCGGTCGACTACGTGGGAGTCCAGCGACATATCCATTAGCTACTGCTGGTCCCATGTCCTCAGCATTTTAATGCCAGGTTTATTCTTTCCTAAGGAGTAGAACCAAAATAATGCTAATTGCTTGGGCGAGACTGCACTATGTTACACTGTATGAGAAAGGAAAAATTAAGGATGAGGCATGTTTATTTCTTTTTTTTTTCTTCTTTTAGAGGGTTTTGCTATAGGGCAGGTGTGCTTGCCAGATAGAGACAGAGAGACAGAAAGCGAGAACTCACCCCCCAGGGAGGATGCCCACGCCACAATCCTTTCTCTTCCATTCTCCTCTCAGGATCTTGGGCACACATGCACACATGCCCAGCGTGAGTTTAAGCCACCGGGTCCGGGACTCGAATCTAGGTCGACTACATGGGAGTCCAGCAATGTAGCCATTGGTTCCAAGGCAGGTTTATCTCTTAGATAGCGAGTGGGAAACTCCCTTCCCCTTGTCCCACAGCTGTTGCTGGTGGTAATAATTATGAGAAATGAGAGTGCCATGCTCATGCCTACTGGAACTAGAGCTACCTTTCTCCATCCAAGTACATGAAGTATGGACACAGGGAAACAGTTAATATCCATTGAGGTCTAAAGCTTGTATTTGAGACTCAAGAAAAAACTGTGAGGCAACTTCTTCCTGAAAAGAGGGGTGGTCCCCCAATAGGCAGATGGGCAGATCAGTCTTCCTATCAAGAACAACTAGAAAAGCAGGTAGGCCCAGCAGGTCTTGTGGCTCTCCCATGGCTGACCATGGTTCAAGTTCTAGACCAACGGCTTGAAAATCATGCCAGGTGTGTGTGTGTGTGTGTGTGTGTGTGTGCGCGCGTTTGCCTAAGATCCCGAGAGGGAAGTGGAGAAGGGATTGTGGCATAGCCATCCCCCCTACACACACACACTGGGGGATGATTTCTCACTTTCCCTCTCTATGGCTCTCTGGTAAGCACACGTGCCCTATGTCAAAAACTTATTTTTTTAAGAGGTTTTTGCCTTAGGACATGTGTGCTCACCAGAGAGAGAGACAGCAACCTTGACAAAGAAAGTGAAAAATCATCCTCCAGGGCAATGGCCTCATCACAAGCTCTTCTCCTCCATTCTCCCGGGATTTGGGGCATGCACGAACATGCACCTAGGTCAGTTTCAAACCACCAAATCTGGGACTCGAACCAGAACCATGGTTGGCCATGTGGGAGTCCTGTGATGTAACCGCTATGCCATCTGCTGGCCCCTGTCAAAAATTTTTTTAAAAGAGGGAACCAGCAGTTAGCATAATGGCTATGTCACTGGACTCCCACGTAGTCGACCATGGTTCACGTCCCGGACCCGGTGGCTTAAAACTCACGCTGGGCGCATGTGCATGTGTGCCCAAGATCCTGAGAGGAGAATGGAGGAGAAAGGGATTACGGTGTGGCCATCCCCCCTGGGGGGGTGATTTCTCGCTTTCTGTCTCTCTGTCTCTCTCTGTCTGTCTGGCGAGCGCATGCACCCTATAGCGAAAAATCTCTCAAAAAAAAAAAAATTTTTTTTTTAAAAGAAAAACTGAAGGTGAGCTACTGAGGCAGTGAGGATGTGAGGGCCAACGTCCTGGAGAGAAGGGTTAGCTGAGCGTTGCACTTTGAGGTGTTTGTCCATCTCAAGGGTCAAAGAAGCTTCCAGCCATCTCATACTTAAGGGATAAAAATTGGAATTCAGGAGTCCAAGTAATCACCTCAAGCTTTCAACTGGGACGTCCAAAGGGCTATACCCGAGGAGTAGGGGTAAAAATAGAAAAACCCTGACAAAATTGAAGCCTAGCTTCCCAATCAGTTTACTTTCCAATTGGAGTAAGGCAAGGTTTCTCAACCTTATTGCTACTGACACTGATGTCGACATAATCAGAGAACATATCTTTCTCTGTTGTGGATTGTCTTGTTCATTGAATTTAGCAGCATCTCTGGCCTCTAACCACTAGATGCCAGTAGCAACCCCCATTCCCCAAATCCTGACAATGAAAATTGTCTCAGATGTTGCCAAATGTCTCCAGGTGGGCAAAATCACCTCTGATTAAAAACTCCTGGCTTAAGGCTGTCTGCCCAGACCCTAACTGCCTGCCAGGAGCCAAAACAAATCTTGTCATCATGTAGGGCCTCAAATTATATCTTTAATTGTCCACACATGATGTCCAGCACCTCGTAAATAACATAAAATAGCTCTCCAATATGTGACAACATGAATATAAAGAAAAACAGACAAATCCACAATCGGAGTGGGAGATTTTGGGAAACATTTCTCAGGAGTCGATTGAATATGCAGATACAACAACAAAAATAATCAACAAGATTTGAGTAACAGGGTAAACTGTGAAGAGGATGGAGGAGAGTATCAGGTCTGGTTGCATGAAAGAAGCGACTAGGTGGCAGGCAGACATTTGATAAGATAGACAGATGTGGGGGGAAAGGGAGTATCTTTGTGGGTCCCCTCTTCTTAGAGGCCTAATATTTTTAAGAGTTTTTTTTTTTTTTCTATAGGGCACATGTGCTCACGAGAGAGAGAGAAAGAGAGAGACAGTGAGAGGGAAAGTGAAAAATCACCCCCAAAGGGGATGGCCATGCCTCAATTCCTTCTCCGTTCTCCTCTTGGGATCTCGGGCACACGTGCCCAGCGTGAATTTTAAGCAAGCAGATCCAGGACTCAAACCACAGTCAGCCATGTGGGAATCCAGCAACATTACCACTATGCATCTGCTGGCCCCCTGCGGGCCTAATTTTTTTTTTTTTTTTTTTTTTTTAGAGCCTAATTCTATATGGCTGCTTCACCTGGGTGGTGCAAGAGACTTGTGTAAGTACCGACATTGCTTTTATTCCTTCCTCCAAAGACTGCGTTGGCTGGTCTGTGGAACCTACTTGTACCTTCTGTCCACATTGTGGCCTCCTTGGTGAAGTCTGAGTTGGTAAAGACTAATTAGGTGGCAAAGGGATGGTGAGCACTCTTTGATCATGTTGAAAGAGTGTCTCCAACAGAATTGCCTCATCCTCCACCCCTGCCATCCTCCACTCCTACCTCCACCAGGTATCACTGGACGTAGAGAGTCCTGTGGTCTAAGGGCAATTTCCAAATTGACAGACAATAAGTCCAAATGTTCAACTCCTTTTTCTCTTTCCCCTCAATATTTTAGCAAGAAGTACCTCAGGACACAGAAGAGTGGCCTGTCGCCTGGATTATTAGGATATTGTTAATACCTGCTATATGGCAGACATTATTCTAATTGCTGCTAACAGAGGGTTAAGACTGGGAAATAGAGATGAATAAGGGCGATCTTTTATCTTCAGGAAGCTTCTCATAATCTAGTAGGGGTGGGGGAGAAAGCAATAAAACAAGTAAACCAATATTTCAAATGTGGTCTGCAATGCATGACAGAATATGATTGGCTAATAAGATGCAGATGTAGGGACCAGCAGATGGTGTAATGGTTACATCACTGGACTTCCACACAGTCGACTGCAGTTCGAGTCCCAGACCCAGCGGCTTAAAACTCACGCTGAGCACGTGTGCATGTGTGCCCAAAATCCCAAAAGGAGCATGGAGGAGAAGTGATTGCGGCAAGGCCATCCCCTCTGGGAGTGATTTCTCGCTTTCTGTCTCTCTGGTGAACACACACGCCCTATAGCAGAAATCTTTCTCTCTTAAAAAAAGGATGTAGATGGGACCAGCAGTTAGCGTAATGGCTATGTCGCTGGATTCCCACATAGTCGACTGCAGTTCAAGTCCTGAACTCGGTGGCTTAAACTCATGCTGGCGCGTGTGTGTGCGTGCCCAAGATCCTGAGAGGAGAATGCAGAAGGGATTGCAGTGTGGCCATCCCCTCTGGGGGTGATTTCTTGCTTTCTGTCTCTCTGTCTCTCTGTGTCTTTCTGGTGAGTGCACATACCCTATAGCAAAAACCCTCTCAAAAAAAAAAAAAAAAAAAAAAAGGATGTAGATATAGTCAGGACTCTTTATTGATTTGTTTTTTAGTTTTGCTACAGGACACAAACACCAGCAGAGTGAGAGAGAGAGAAAAGAGGGAAAGTGAGAAATCACTCCTTCCTCCCACAGAGGGGATGGCATGCCACAATCCCTTCTCCTTCAGTCTCTTCAAGAATTTGGGCACACACCAGTGTGTCTTTAAAGCTGTTGGTTTTGGGATTTGAACCACGCAGTGGGCCCTGTGGGATCTAGCCCTTAAACTTCCATGTCACCTGTTGGTCCTATGTAGTCAGGACTCATGGTTTAGGGGAAAGGACTTGGAAATAGAAAGAGGATCTCTGGGGAGTAGGAGAGAATTAACCCAACTAAAGCTCATAGGTGGAAAATTATGATATGCATTCAGGAAAAAATTTACGCAACAATTATTGAGTGCGTACTCGAAAGCAGGCACTGTGCGAGGAGGTAGGTGTATCTCAACAATCAAGGCTCAGTCCTTCCTCACGAAGTTGCTTAGGGTGTGTCTCGTGGGCAGAGTGAAAAAAAAAATGTAAATGCACAGCCTTGGTGGGCTATGCCCTACGATGAGCTGGAACATACAGTGTATGCAAAGAAGTAGTGAAAAATATACCCGTCCCATTATCCAAGGGCCATATTATACCTTAAAACTCAAGGTGAGGCCTTTTGCCAAATTTAATTGGGAGTAGGGAGCTCCAAAATCTGCTGGGCAGGGAAATGGCATGTGGCACAGATGAACACACTAGGTCAGACTCGGCCTTGTCCTTGATTCTGACTTCACAAGGACCAAATGAGAGGTCAGTGCGGAATGGACGGCAGCATGTGATCACTAGGACGTCTGCTGAGACCCGAGTTCAAGCTTGTGGGACATGGAGGTCCCTGTTACGTCTATCTTTGTTTACCCACACTGTCCGAGAGGATCAGACACCTGGCTTGACAGATGTCCAAGGCTCAGCAGCCGACACCCTGCATGGGTAGACGGTTTCCTAGCTGTTATGTTTCAGGCCGTTTCTTTCCAAATTCTCTCCCTTGGTCACCAGGGCTCTGTTTTCAGTATTTTTTTTTTTTTTTTTAGATGTTTTTGCTATAGAGCACATGTGCTTGGCAGAGAGACAAAGAGAGATAGGCAGAAAGCAAGAAATCACCTCCCAGGGGGGATAGCTACACCACAATTTCTTCTCCATTATCCTCTTGGGATTTTGGGCACACATGCATACGCACCTGGTGTGAGTTTTAAGTATCTGGGTCTGGGACTCAAACCACAGTCAACTATGTGGGAGTCCAGCAACTTAGCCATTACGCCATCTGCTGGTCCCATATTTTCAGTCTTCTTCTGTTAAAAAAAAGTTTTAGTTTTTAAACATAATCACCATAGAGTTTTTTGTTTTGTTTTGTTTGTTTTTTTGTTTTTGTTTTTGTTTTCATTAACTCCTTATAGCTAGAGAGGACTTTAGAGGTATTTGGTGCAGTCTGCTCATCTTCAGATGTGGACATCAGAGTTAGATGACTTCTCCACAGGTAACAGCGGATCTCAGAATAAGTCTGATCAAAATCGAATCACCTATATGAGCATGTGACACCATTGCCTAGTCCCCACTTCCCCTGCTGCTCACAGAAGTACCTCAGCTTTGCTTTGGAAAAACTGGTTCTCCACTCTGGCTCATGTATCTCAAATGAGGGTCAGATGAAGGACATGAGCTCTACAGGGAGCCAGAGAGACAAGGGAGAGAGAAAGCACTTTCCAGTGGGACGTGGTGACACCACAACCCCTTCTCCTCCTTTTCTCCATCCCGTTGGGATTTGGGGCATGCACACACATGCACCTGACATGTTTCTTAAGCCTCCAGGACCAGAATTCAAGCCACATGATTGGCCTTGTGAGAGCTTGTCAAAGAGACAGAGACAGAAAGCGAGAAATCACCTCCCGGAGGGGATGGCCATGCTGCAATCCCTTTTCCTCCACTCTCTTTTCAGGATTTTGGGCACATACACATGCACACATGCCCAGCATGAGTTTTCAAGCCACCAGGTCCAGGACTTGAACTATGGTCAACTACATGGTAGTCCAGTGACATAACCATTACACCATCTGCTGGTCCTAAGATCTAGCTCTCTTAACCACTAGGCTACTGGGCCAGTCTTAGATGTACATATTTTAATAAAGAATTATTTATTTAATTTTATTTATTGTTATTATCCTAATTTGCTATAGGACATGTGTGCTCACCAGAGAGAGAGAGAAGGAAAGTGAGAAAGCAAGCCTCCAGGACCATGACTCAAACAGCAGTCAGCCATGTGGGAGTTCAACACCTTAACCATCATACCAACTGTTGACCCTGAGTTAACCATCACATCACCTGCTGGCCCCATATTTTGATTTTAAAAGCAACATACTTAAAAGCAGCAGGTGGCATGGTGGCTAAAGGTGCTGGATTCCCACATGATCTACCTCAGCTTGAGCCCTGGATCTGGAGGCTTGAAAATCACACCTGGTATGTGTGCATGCATACTCAAAATTCCAGGAGGAGAATGGAGGAGAAGGGATTATGGCATGACTGTCTCTCTGGAGGTGGGGATGATTTCTCACATTCTCTCTCTCTCTCTGTCTCTCTCCATCAAGTGTATGCGCCCTATAGCAAAAAACAAATGGGCAACATACTCCCAATATAGAAAACTGAGAAGGCAAGAAAAAAAAATACATAAAAACTGTTTTGTAAGGTTAACACTCAGGATGATCATTACTGACATTATATGCTCCTTTATTATTTTTCCTACATACATGGAAATACTTCATTAAACTACCATCTCATATATTCAATTTTGAGTATCATTAAGTATTCACCCATAATATGAATGAGAACGTATATGTTGTATATACGTATATAGGATACTTATACATAGAGATTCATAAATAGAATTAAATTATGAATAGAGGTTTTCTGTGGAAATAAAACACAGAAAACTTATATTTTGTAAATACTACATTTTCAAAATTTTAAAACTTTTTGGGAAAACCATGGTTTTACTTCATAATCTGAATAAGTAAAATAAATAGCAATTTCTTTAGCATCAGTTCCTCATTCCTGGCATCTGTATTGTCATATGTACAGATGAAAATTGCTATTTATTCTCCTAACTCATCTGTGAAAACCAGGTTAAGTGGTCTGTGTCATGGAGCGCAGATACTGAATGAGACAGCTAGAAACAGCCAGATGATAATCAACTTCATCTCTGAAGCTGTTT
The DNA here is from genome assembly GCA_026018925.1 of Tupaia tana. Taxonomy (NCBI): domain Eukaryota; kingdom Metazoa; phylum Chordata; class Mammalia; order Scandentia; family Tupaiidae; genus Tupaia; species Tupaia tana. The sequence goes on from JAKSZU010000010.1 coordinate 30,568,793, forward strand.
AGAGCTGGGTGCTGCCAAAGAGTCTGACAGTAAGTGGTCGTACACAGTGGTCACATCTCCCCAAAGTGAGTTTGCAAGTCTATGAGGTGATAGGTCATACACTGCATGTATGCTGCTAACGGACTGGTTAGACAGGCATGGTCGATTAAGGCAGTGGAGTCGTCGTAACTCCCCTCTTACCAGGGAAGTAAACAGAAGAGAGAGCTGAGAGGAGACCCACGGTGGCCTGGGGAGGCAGACAGCTCAGTGCACAGTGTAGTGACACTGGGCTTGTGGGTGCTGTTGGAGGATGATCCCACCATCCACCTCTTCCGAGACCTTGATTTATCCATTGTCCCAGCTCTCTTGTGCATCCGACATCTCTCTCTCCTTGACTCCCAGCAGCAGTAAGATAGCCTTCAGTCGCTCTCATCACTATCCAGTTACTGTGCTCTCTCCTCTCTCACAAAAGCAAGCTTCTTTTTATTTTATTGGGTTGTCGGAAAAGTCATGGTGTATTTTTCTAGGCAAAAATGTGTCATGACTTTTCCAACAACCTAATAGTTTATTTTTATTTTTTTAATTTGTAAGAGTTCATGTGTACTCTCCAGAAAGAAACAGAGAGAGCGGGAGAAGGAGAAAGCGCCCTTTGATGGAATGTGGTCACACCACAATCCCTTCTCCATTTCTACCTCCTGTCAGGATTTTGGGCATGCAAGCAATGTGCCTGGTGTGTTTTTCAATCTGCTGGGTCTGGGATCAAACCACATGGTTGGCCATGTAGGATCCCACTCCCTTAACTACCTGGCCATGAGGCTAGCCCAAACCAAACTTCTTCAAGAAGTTATCCACATTCATGGTCTCTACTTCTTCACTTCCTGTTATGCTCAAATTCTTTTGGCATAGAGACCAATCTGGCTTAGGAAGCTGCTTCTTGTAGGACATATTGTCAATCATGTGAAAATCTAGAGATAAGATATTGAGCAGAGTTGGCCTCTTAGAAACTTGGAATGGGGACTGTAAGCCCAACAGGGTCAGATTCTTCACAAATGTTCACTCCTCTCTTCTTTCTCTCTCTTTTAAAAAATTTTCTGTACAGGTGTGTGCTCGCTAGAGAGAGAGAGAGAGAGAGAGAGAGAGAGAGAGAGAGAAGGAAAGTGAGAAATCGCCCCCCACACCCCAGGGGAACGGCCATGCTACAATCCCTTCTCCTCCATTCTCCCAGGAATCTGGGCATGCACGCCCATACTCCTAGGGTATTTTTCAAATCACGAGTCCAGGACTCGAACTGCATAGTCAGCTGTGTGGGATCCAGCCACCTCAACATCCATGCCAGCTGATGCTCTCCCTCTTCGCTTTTCCTCTCTCTCTGCTTCTCTCTGAAGGGATGCCTACCATTCTCTCCTCTCTCTACATACTTGTTTAGCACCTTCCATACATAATGGTCACTCCAGCTCCAGTCAGCCTCAGGATCTTCAGCCCAGCTCCCACTCAGTAGAAGAGTCCCAAAAGAGATGGACTCTAATTAACCCAGGAATTTCTTCAAGATAGGAGGCAAGTCATAGGTGACTGACCTCATATTACAGGATGTGGCTGTTTAGGGCCACAGGGTCAGAGTCAGGACGTTTCCCTAGAAGGGGCTGGGAAGGGAGAGCAGGCTGAGAAACATCTTTCTATGCCCCGCTTTCACTGCTCAGTCTGGCAATTGGCTCATTTGCTCAGCAGCTGGAAGCTGTCTCACTGTCATGAAATGAGATTCTGTTGTTGAGTCCACTGGGTAGCATTCATGCTTTCTGTGTCTGAATGTTCAGTGACTGTAGAGACTATTGACCCTTTTTCTGCCCCCTTTCCTAGGACTTCCATGAAGTTTACACTCAGTTTCCTCCTACTTTTCGGCTTTCTTTTTAGTCCGTCTCATGGGCCCCTCTCACTCTGCCTTTCCTTTCAAAGTCAGCTTTCCTCTGGGTTTGGATTTTCCTCTCTTCTCCATCCTTTCTTCCTCTCTAGTTCCTTTCCAGGTAATGCCATTGCTATGGCCTCAGTCACCTGGTACTTTCTCTCTACATACCTTTTTTCTTTTTTTTTTTTTAAGTGAGATTTTTGCTATAGGGTGGTGCACTCACTGGAGATACAGACAGAGACAGAAAGAGAGAAATCACTCCCTGGGGTGGGGATGGCCACACTCAATCCTTCTCCTTCATTCTCCTCCTGGAATTTTGGGCATGCACACACAAGCACCCGGTGTGAGTTTCAAGCCATAGGGTCTGGGACTTAAACTGCTGTCAGCCATGTGGGAGTCCATTGCCTTAACCACTATGCCACTTACTGACCCCAGCACCTGATGCTATATCAATAGGCTCTGACTTGTTTTTTTTAAGACAGAGTCTTAATACCTGTCCTGTTGTTTCCTCCACTCCCTGGCTACGCTGCAGATAAAGTGGACTACAGGCTATTTTCTGGATTTCCCATGCCCTTTTGTGTCTTTGTACACTCCCTTCTTCATTCCAGGAACACCCTCCTCATATTTCAAATTTCTGTCAGCTTAAAGAGAACCATAATAAATTACCACAAACTGGGTGAATTAAAACAATAAAAAGTATTCTATCACAGTTCTGGAGGCCAGGAGTCTGAAATCAGGGTGTCACCCTGAAGGCTCTAGGAAAGGACCAGAATCCAATCCTTCTTTGCCTCTTCCAGGTGAGGGTGGCCTGGGAGTTCTTTGGCGCTTGTGGCACATCACGCCAATCTTGGCCTTTGTCTTCACGTATCCTTCATCTTTGTTGGTCCATCTATGTTTTCTTTTCTTTTTTTTTTTTTTTTTTTTTTGAGAGATTTTTGCTATAAGGTACGTGTGCTTGCTGGAGAGACAGAGAGACAGCAAGAAATCACCCCGACGGGGATGGCCACACCGCAATCCCTTCTCCTCCATCCTCCTCTTGGGATTTTGGACACACACACACATGCATCTGGCCTGTTTCAAGCTGTCAAATCTGGAACTTGAACCTCAGTCAGCCACATAGGAGTCCAGTGCCTTAACCACTAATGAAACCTGCTGGGCCCTGTGTCTTTTTTTTTTTTTTTTTTTTTTTTTTAAGATTTTTGCTTTAGGGCATGTGTGCTCATCAGAGAGACAGATAGACAGATAGCAGTAAATCATTCCCCAGGGGGATGGCCATGCCATAGTCCCTTCTCCATTCTCCTTTCAGAATCTTGGGCACACACAAGCCTGGTATGAGTTTCAAGCCACAGGGTCCAGGATTCAAATCACCATCAGCTACATGGGAATCCAGTGACTTAACCACTGTGCTACCTGCTAACCTATTTTCTTATAAAGACAGCAATTATTAGATTTAGGGACCACTCTAAGATGAGGATGATATCATCTTGAGAATTTAACCAATTACATTTGCAAGGACCCTATTTCAAAATAAGATCACATTCTCAAGCCCTGGGTAGACGTGAATTTTGGAGAGATACTATATTCAACCCAGTGTAACCACTCTATAAGCTCTAAGCTCCTGGTATTCAACTGTTCAAGAGAGGGAAAAAAAGAGACCACTCTCTCGGTTTATGTCACTATTATTTTGCTGCCCTGAACCCATGTCCTAACCAGTTCTGCTGATGACCAGTCTTGGGTGACTACCCGCCCTCCACCTCCCCTACCCGCCCTCCACCTCCCCTACCCGCCCTTCACAGGAAGATCTGGAGAGTGTGGGACCCGCTCCACTGGCCATGTTATCGAACCACAAATAGACACCTGACCTTAGCTAAGGCAATAATATTCTTTCTTCCAGAGACTGGACTTTAGGGAATTGGACAGCTAATTTCTAAATTTGCTTCTTAAATGGAGGGAAAAAAAATTATGGGTTGTACAATCATGTAGAGAGAAAAGCACAGAAAACTGGTTTCTACATGGGGAAAAATAACACAGATATACAAGAAGAGAAGAGGTATGAGTCTGACAGAAAGCCTGGATGGTTCTCATTCTTGGTTCCAGGGCTAGTAGAAGGCTTGGCTGCAACTGTGCCCTCAGGCCAGAGATGTTTCTAGCAAAGGGACTGAGTGTTTACCATGGGCCAAAGTCAAGTGCTTTCCCTGCATTGTCCAGTGTATTGGTCAGAGTAATCCAGCTTCGTTTCTGCAGTGTCTCAGTGGCTTAGCCCAACACAAGTTTACTTCTTGCCTCACATAAGTTCTAGCAGTCAGACATCCCCCTCCTCGCTTGTACCTGTGTCATCTGAACTAGGTGGCCCAGAAGGTAGCTGGGGTAGAGGAAGAGAGAGATAGAAGAGATATGGTCACTGTTCTTGTCCTTTTTTATTTTCGGGGTTGCTTATTTATTTTACTTTATAATTATGTAAAATACCTACACAGTTTCGAAATCTAATCTACAGAGCAAGATATATTCAAATAAATCTGGTAATTCCTTTCTTTTGTGTCTTATTTCCTCTTTCCCACTAAATGTTAACAATTTTAAATTTGTATTAATTCAGAGTTGGCCTTGCAGCACAGTGGTTAAGTGCTGTGCAGAGAGAGTCAGATCCCACATGGTTGACCAGGGCTTGAATCCTAGCCTAGTGGCTTACATGTCAGGTGCATGCATGTATGCCTAGTATCCCGACGGGATAGAGAATCAGAGGAGATAGAACTGCAGCATGACCAGACACAGTTGAGGGGTGTTTTCTCTCTCCTCTCTCAGATATGCTCACGGGCTCTCTGGCATAATAAAGAATAAAAAGTAAATTTACCTTTATTTTTCTTTTTAAAATGTAAGTCATTTCATATAGATAGATTCCTTTTTCTTTTTTCATCCTTTAGTTTGCTATAGGGTGCATGTTCTCTCCAGAGAGAGACAGAGACAAAGAGAGAGAGAAAGAGAGAATCACTCCTCCGCCCCCAGGAGTATGGCTACACAGAAATCCCTCTCTTCCATTCTTTCATTTTCCTCTTGAGATTTTGGGCATGCACCCATATGTGCCCATCACATTTTACTTCTTTCTTTTTTGCTTGTTTGTTTTAGGTTTTTTCTATAGGGCATGTGTGCTTACCAGAGAGAGACAGAACAAGGGAAAATGAGAAATCAACCACAAAACTGGCCACACTGCAATCCCTTCTCCTCCATTCTCCTCTCAGGATTATGGGCATGCACTTACACATGTCTGGAGTGATTTTCAAGCTGCTGGGTCTGGGACTCAAACCATGGTTGGCCATGGGAAGTCCAGCACCTTAATTACCATACCACCTGCTGGCCTTGCCCAGTATGTTTTTCAAGCCACCAGGTCCAAGACTCAAATCACATAGGTGGCCATTTGGGATTCAGCGCCTTAACGTCCATGCCACCTGCTAGCCCTTCTTTTCCTTTTCACTTAATGGTATAACTTTTTCCTCTCTGCCCGGCTTTTTAAAAAATAATTGTTTATTTAATCTTACTTATTATTATCATTTTTCAATTTGCTACAAGGCATGTGCATTCACCACAGAGAAACAGATGAGAGAGAGAGAGAGAGAGAGAAAGTGAGAAAGCAAGCTGCCAGGTCCAGGAGTTGAACTGTGGTTGGCCATGTGGGAGTCCAGTGCCTCGATCACCACACCACCTGCTGGCCCCTCTCTGTCCTGCTTTTATCTTCGTGTGTAGGGGTGGGAAGTGGGTGTAAAATATATATCACATAAAATTGACCAAGTTAACCATTTTTTAGGGTATTCAGTTCAGTGGTATTAAGTACATTTACATTACTGTGTAACCATCACTACCACCTATCACCAAAAACTCCATACTTTTTTAAGAACTTGCTCCCTGTTCTCCCTGTTTCTAGTCCCTGCAGCCACCATTCTGCTTTCTGTCTCTTGCATTCAACTACTTTAGATATAAGTGAAATCATACAGTATTTGTCCTTTTGTGACAGGTTATTTTACTCAGCATAATGTCTTTGTTGAAGTACATTTAATCTTTTGTTTTGGTTTTTTGTGTGTGTGTTTGCTATAGGGCATGCGCTTTCACCAGAGAGAGAGGGGGAATGTGAGAAATCACCCTTCAGAGGTGACGGCCATGCTGCAATCCCATCTCCTCCATTGTCCTTTTGGGATTTGGGACATGCACACACACTGGCCCAGTGCTATTTTCAATCCACCGGATCTGGACTCAAATCATGCTATTGGCTGTGTGGGATCAGCACCTTAACATCCATGCTACCTGTTGGCCCAGGACAGTTATTTCTAATTGCCTCCACCCGCAAGTGACGTTTGTTGCAGTCCATTGGCTAGATCTAGTCACATGGCACCAAACAAACTGCAAAGGAGACTGGGAAATATAGGGGAGCACATGGAATATTTTGTGAGCACCAGGTTTCATGGACATATTTGTGTCATGTAATAAATTTTCTTTTTGATTAAGCTATGTGAAGTAGTTACTATTACTTGCAACCAAGAAATTAAAATTATTGCATTCTACTCATATATCTCAATGTGTAGGAAACAGAGGCAGCTTAAAACTTGGGATTTTTTGGGACCAGCAGTTAACGTAATGGCTTTATCGCTGGACTCCAATGTAGTCAACTGCGGTTCGAGTCCCAGACCTGGCAGCTTAAACCTACGCCAGGCACGTGTGCATGCGTGCCCAAGATCCTGAGAGGAGAATGGAGTAGAAGGGATTGCGGCGTGGCCAACCCCCCTGGGGGGGTGATTTCTCACTTTCTGTCTCTCTGTCTCTCTCTGTCTGGCTGGCAAGCATACATGCTCTATAGCAAAAACCTCTCAAAAAAAAAAAACCTTGGGATTTTTTTTATTACTAATTGGTAATATTATTGTTCTGCTTTTCTTTTTCTTTCTTTCTTTCTTTCTTTTTTTTTTTTTTTTTTTTTTTTTGGAGAGGTTTTTGCTATAGGGCGCGTGCGCTCGCCAGACAGACAGAGAGAGACAGAGCGACAGAAATCGAGAAATCACCCCCCAGGGGGGATGGTCATGCCGCAATCCCTTCTCCTCCATTCTCCTCTCGGGATCTTGGGCACGCACGCACATGCGCCCGGCGTGAGTTTTAAGCCACCAGGTCCGGGACGTGAACCGCGGTCGACTACGTGGGAGTCCAGCGACATAGCCGTTACACTAACTGCTGGTTCCCTTGTTCTGCTTTTCAATATTAGAATTATAGAATGTTAGCATTAAAAGAACCTTGATGCACAGCTATGATAATACACAGGTAGCATCAACCCTTGGGAGACTAGAAGCTACATTGGAAGCCAGGATTTGGGTTCCTGGCCAACCGGAACATGCTAGGCATGGTTTTGCTCACCTGTAATCTTAACTAATTTATAGACTGAAGCAGAATTTTAACAGTATGAGACCCTGTCAAAAATATACCTATCTTGGGCCAGCCAGTGGTATAGTGGTTAAGGTGCTGGACTCTCACATGTTGGACTACAGTTCAAGTCTGGGATCCGGTAGCTTGAAATTCAACACCAGGGACCAGCAGTTGGTGTATTGGCTATATCACTGGATTCCCATGTAGCTGACTGTGGTTCGAGTCCTATACTTGGTGGCTTGAACTCACGCCAGCTGTGTGTACATGTGTGCACAAGATCCCAAGAGAAGAATGGAGGAGAAGGGATTGAGGCGTGGACATCCCCCCGAGAGGTAATTTCTCGCTTTTTGTCTCTCTGTCTCTGTCTGTCTTTCTGGCAAATGCACATGCCCTATAGCAAAAACCTCTCCAAAAAAAGAGAGAGAGAGAAACTCAACACCAGGCACGTGTGCATGCATACCCCAAATCCCAAGAGGAGAATGGAGAAGGAGGGATTGTGGGATGGCCATTCCCCCTGTGGTTGATTTCTTCCTTTTTGTCTCTCCGTCTCTCCAGCAAACACATGCACTCTATAGTAAAATTTTCTCTCTAAAACAATATATATATATATATATATATATATATATATATATACACACACACACACACACACACACACACACACATATACCTATCTTTGTCTCTTTCCCTTTTCCTCTCTTTCTCCCTTCCACCTTTCCACAAAAGAAAAAGAAAAAAGAAAAAAAAATGAAGTCAAGTCAATCTTTAATTTTCTGTAGACAATATACCTATTTTAGTTGGCATTTATTAGACAAAGTGAATCAAGCACTTAGGCCATATCAGGAACTGTGAGGACTATGGGGGCACAATACTGAATACATCTGGTCTCATTGTAGTTAGCAGAAAACATTATCTTTCCTCTGCGGACTGGAAGTACTCATTTGACCTGTGACCTAAATGTTTTATTATTAGACTGTGCTCACGAGGGAAATCTATGAGTGGACTGTGAATATATTTTTGAGTTGTAAAGTTTCACTTCCTTTTTCTTTCTCAACACTTTTACTCTTGGTAATACTGTATTGAAAATTCCCCTTTTTTCTTTTCATTGAATTTCCCTTTTTTAGAAAGTTAAACATAAGAATGCCACATTTCTCAAACTTTTAGGAAATCTCCTGCCAGCTACTCAGAAAAATGTCTCCTCAGGGCCAACAGGTGACTTGGTGGTTAAGAGTGCTGGATTCCCACATGGCTGACCATGGTTCAAGTTCTGGACCTGGCAGCTTTCTTTCTCTCTCTCTCTCTCTTTCTCTCTGTCCCTCTCTGGTCAAATTTAAAGAGAGAGAGAAAGAAAGAGAGAAAGAAAGAGAGAAAGAAAGAAAGAAAGAAAGAAAGAAAGAAAGAAAGAAAGAAAGAAAGAAAGAAAGAAAGAAAGAGGCAAAAAGAGAGAAAGAAAGAGAAAGTTAAGTAAAATAATTCTTTAAAAAATATTTAAAAAAAAAGAAAAATGTCTCCCTCAAATTTTAAGGATGACTTTCTTTTCTTTTTTTATGTTTGTTTGTTTGTTTTGCTTTGCTTTTGTTTTTGTGTGCTAGAGGGCACATGCACTTGCCAGAGAGAGAAGGAGAGAGAAGGAAAGAGACAGAGGAGAAAGCACTGCTCCCCTCCTCTCCATGGGAAATGGCCACCAGCAATCTCTTCCCTTCCATCTCTGCCTCTTATCAGGATTTCAGGCATGAGCATAGATGCACCCAGTGTGTTTCTCAAGCTGCCAGGTCTGGGACTTGAACTGCATAGTCGGGTATGTGGGATCCAGCTACCTTAACCACCAAGCTATGGAGCTGGCCCCAGGATAATTTTTCTCAATCTCTGCTTGATGACGCAGTGCCTATGGTTTGACATTATTATGCAACATAAGGATTAGTGAGCATGGCAGGGATATGAAAATTTCTTATATGAATGTGGCATACAGATTTAGAATTGGAACTATGTTGAGGTGATCAAGACTCCTGAGTTCTAGTCCTGGATCCTCCCACAAATTCTATCACTTTGTAAAAATTCCTTAAGTTTCCTGAAACCTAATCACTTATAAAATGATGTTGCTAAACTAACTGAAAGTCCCTTTTTACCTTAAATTTCTATGCTTTTATGATTCTAGAGAGAACAGAAGCTGGAACAACAATAACAATAATAATAATAATAACAATAATAATAATAAAAACTGGAGAGGACTGGCCCCAGTGGTTAAGGAAAACCAGATTCCACATGGAGGACCAAGGTTCAGGTCCTGGCCCTGGGTGCTTGAAAAACACTCCTGGTGCATGTGTTTGTAAGCCCTAAATCCTGACAGGATGGAGAAATGGAGGAGAAGGGATTGTGGTGTGACCACGTCCCATTGGGAGGTACTTTCTCACTTTCTGTGTCTCTCTAACCAGCACACATGCCCTCTGGCAATTTAAAAACAGAAAAGAAAATAGGGGAAATGAAAACACGAAGGACAAAGATGGCAATAAAACAATTCAGAATGGGAAACGAGAAGATGGCTTAATGTTTGCATCACTGGATTCCCATGTAGTTGACCGCTGTTTGAGTCCTAGATCCCACAGCTTAAAACTCATGCCAGGCACGTATGTGTGCATGCACAAAATCCCAAGAGGCGACGAGGAGAAGGAACTGTGGCATAGCCATGCTCCCCTAGGGGGTGATTTTTGGCTTTCTGTCTCTTTGTCTCTGTCTCTCTGGTGAGCACACGGACCCTATAGCAAAAACCTCCCTAAAAAAAAAATAATAATAATTCAGAATGGCAAAAAAGTGAAGGTTTAAAGTAAAACAAGGCAAAAAGAAGGACATAAAAGATTTAATGTTTCCTTGAAATTGCAAAGATAAACCACATGACATTTCATTTTTAAACCTGAAGAGAAAAAAATAAATCTGGTTATTTGTAGTTTTCCTGTTTTAAGATGAAATCATCAGGAATTACCATGACTAGCCTTTCTAGGCTTTAGTGATTCTAAAGTGAAAAAGAAAAAGAGCATGAGAGAGCCGATATCGACTACTATGTTGAGCTACTGGCTTGTTAAACTTAGCACATAGTGGTTATTGAGTAAACAATGCGTTTTAAGGGCAAGGTGGGAAAAGAATGTTGTGGGGTAAAAGAGGGCAATTGGGGTCACTCAGGAATGAATCAGTCAATTTTGTTGGTTTTCATCCAGACTCAGAAAGAATGCTTACGTTTCATGGTTTCGTCCAACTTTGAAACAATGCGCAGTACAGATCAGGAGAACAATGCCTAGCTCGTGTCCACCTGACCTACATGACAATGGGTCTGTTGTAGGGGGTTGTATGAGTGGCTTATTTCGATGCTGTTGTTTGGCCAGAAATTTGCTGAGGGGGTAGAAGCAACGCTGCACAAACAGAAACTGTAGCTTCTAAACAAACCACTGCTTGGTACAGAGTAAAGTGTTTCTATTCCTTTCCATCCCATTGTCTCTATCCCTCTCCATAGTCCTAGTTGTCTTGCTCTTGGAGTTAGAAGTAGGGTGCATTTATCTGGAGCTTTCCCTTGACCTTCTTAGGCCTATACAATCTTGGCAAATCCCTTTTGTGATCTGCCTCTCATTTTCCACATCCCTAAATGGGGACAATTGTATATATCACATTAAGCAGATTGATGGTTCCTGCCACAAAGTCTTTTATAGGATGGAGATCCAAAGATGTTAATCATTTGTAGTATATGTTTTTTTTTCCCTAAACCTCTCCTTTCCTTCTAAACAAAAGATGACTTGTTTAGAGCAGAACCTCTCATTTTAGAAGAAGTTTCCTCTGAAAAGCTCTGTTACCAGCTTTGAGGATGGGAATGTGAAAATTTAAAGCAAAGACATGTCGACTTTATAAAAGGAGCCCATGGAAAAAGTTTCAAGTCATAGAATCATGAATGTTAGAGATGGCATCAACCCCAGAAAATTTATTCAGAAGGCAATCCTGGGCTACTTCACCAGTAAACATAAGTCTGTCTTCCTTTTTGTCTGGAGAGTCAAGGCCAGTGGTAGTTCTAACTGTATTGACCCTTAAGTGGCAATGCTCTGTTCTTAAACTGATTATTGTGGGCTGAACCGTGTTCCCACAAAAATTATGCTCAAGTCCTAACCCTCACTACCTGTCAATATGACCTTATTTTTAAATAGGTCCTTTGTATATCTAAATAAGTTAAAATAGGGCCAGTTGGTGGCCTGGTAGTTAAGGTGGCTGGATCCCACATGGCTGACCACACGGGTCAAGTCCTGGATGCAGCAGGCTGATAAAATACACCTGGTGTATGTGCCTGCATGCCTGAGGGTAAGCTCTATATGTCTAGTTCTCCTCCTCCCCTTCTCCCTGTCTCCCTGGTCCCAGCTGCAGCTTTCCATGTGTCTTGTGAACATCTTGTGACCATTCCCTTACCTCATGGAATCAGCTTGTGGCCAGGGCCATTCTGGAGGCATGCACCCCTCTCCCAAGTAAGCATCCCCAAATCAGGGGCACTAAATTAAAGTACAAACTCTGGCAGCTGTGCTAACAATACCTTCACCATTATCATCCTCAAACAATGTATGTAGGAACCGGATCACTACCTTTGGAGACAGGATTCTGTGTGGATTTTACAGGAGATGTACGTACTCTTTGATCTGTAACATTCATAATGTGAGCCTATGTTCATAGACACACAGACTATACTGTGCTAGGCTATCAGTGGAATTTCTCTAGTAAACAAACTCATATCTTTCCCTGCTGGACCTCAGAGTGTGTCCTTTGGAATTGCTAAATATTATGAGCAAGCCTTCTCACATTTGGTGCTCCCCCCATACAGTGGCCAAAAATCCCAAGAGAATGAAGGAGAAGGGATTGCAGCATGGCCATCTCCCCTAGGGCATGCTGCTCGCCCCCATCCACCATAAGCACACATAACATGCAGTGTGCATCTACAGGCCAGGAATGTCAATGATTGTCAGCAACCACAGAAACTGTAAGAGATGAGGAAGAATCCTGCCCCCCACCCCCACCCCCCGAACCTTCGGAGGGAGCATGGCCTACCCACACCTTGGTTTGGGATTTCAAGCCTCCAGAACTGTGAGAGAAGAGATATTAATTCTTTTCAGCTATCAGTCTGTGGTCATCTGTTAGAGCAGCTCTAGAAAATGAACATACTAACCAAATGACCTTACCTCATCAGGCTTGTCCTTTTTCAATCAGTACACTAGAACAAATCCTTGCTCTCGATAGCTTTGAGATTTCCCGTGAAAATTTTAATTGTTCATGTATTCCATTTATATATATATATTTTTTTTGGACTGAGGAAACTTTGAGATGACTGAGTTGGTAAACTTGAAAAGAGAATAAAACACTATACAGATCCCTTCCTGCTCAGCTATGAAATGCTATAGGGAAACCCAAGAACCTGCTAATGAGCAGAGCTTTACTTTCACCATCTGCAAATGCTGATATTTACTTTATGTTACGTCAGAATAAAAATATGTCTTTTAAGTGTTTTGAGCTCTATGGAGGTTGCTATGGAAAATTAGAGGTAGCATTATTTATTATCTTCTTTTGCCTTATTTTTTTATTTTATTTTATTTTATTTTATTTATTTTTTAGGTTTTTGCCATAGGGTGTTTGTGCTCACCAGAGAGAAACAGAGAGAGAGGAAGTGAGAAATCGCCCCTCTAGAGGGGATGGCCATGTCATAATCCCTTCCCCTCCATTTTTCTCCTGAGATTTTGGGCACACATGCACATGCGCCTAAGCTGCCAGGTCTACGACTTGGACCACAGTTGGCCATGTGGAAATCCGCATTTGAAATACCACACCACTGGCTGACCCATCTTTTTAATTTTGTTATTTATTTGTATTTTTGGTGACTGATTTTCTCTTCCTTAGAACTTGTGATTCACATCTTTTCCTCCAGTCATCCTTCCCTGGGTACCCGACACTAATTATTATATATATATTTTTTGATGTCACTGGTGATTCCACACCTAAGTAAAGGTGTTAAGAACTTGGGTATTTATTTCAATCCATTCACAGGGTTGTTGTAGAGAAAGATATTTCAAATATTCTATTTGAACATATTCCTTTATTTGTTAGGTTATAAAGTGTAAATGGAATGAATCCCTAGCACTGAGGGATTTTTTGGTTTGTTTTTGTTTTCATTTTTTACTTTTTGTAATATGTGAACTTGATATAAAATCTGTTGGCCTAATTTTTTTCTTCCACCTCTCATTACTACAATGAATCAGATGAAACCTGTAACTGACATGAAGCTATTGACCTGAAGAAGAATCCACTGCTTAATTACATCATCATTAGTGAGATGTTTCCAATTTTCTTATACCAAAACAGTTATGTTTTGCCTGTTGAAAGAAGATTCTTTTGTCTCACTTTATTTTTGGCCTCTTAACACAGAGGCCAAAAAGTAATTTTCTTATTCCAAAACAGTTCTGTTTTGCCTGTTGAAAGAAGATTCTTTTGTCTCGCTTTACTTTTTGGCCTCTGTGTTAACACTTTTCTAGAGCATTGCAAATGTTTCTTTTTCCTCATGCATGAAAGAAAAATATGAATAGCTATTTGGTTTTATTTATTTATTGCTTTTTGTGCCTACAAACTTTTGGTTCTTACCCTGTATTTAACATTTACACTTTTTTTTTTTAGCGTCTGACATAGGGAAAATGCAGTTACCAGGGAGAGACAGAGGGACAGTGAGAGGGAAAATGAGAAATCATCTCCGAGGGCTAATGGTCACACTGTAATCCCTTCTCCTCCATTCTCCTCCTGAGATTTTGGGCATGCACACACACATGCCCTGCATAATTTTCAAGCTTCCAGGTGTGGCACTTGAACCATGCTTAGTCATGTGGGAGTCCAGCACCTTTAACCACCATGCTACCTGCTGGCATCAACATTTACACTTTTTTTGTTGTTGCCCATCATTTATTGGCTTGTTTGAAATGTCATGATGCATTTTTGCATAGAAACAAAAAATACATCATGACTTTTCCAACAACCCAATAATTGTTTAAAATATGTTTTGAGAGGATGATACTTTCCCACATGGGGTATGGGTCAATGGGTCACGATTGAGGTTTTAATAGTTTTTTAAAAACTCTGTGGTTGAGGCCTGAAGGTGGCATAGTGGATAAAGGTACTGAATTCCCACATAGCCAACCATGGTTTGAGTCCTAGACTGGCAGCTTTCTTTCTTGATTTCCCTTCTCTCTCTTTCTCTGTCTGGTCAAATTAAACAAATAATAATAACAAATGGAATTAAATAAATAAATAAATCTTTAAAAAAAAAAAACCTCTGTGATTATTCTTAGTGAGCTTACTCATTTAGCGAACTTTTAGTACACAGCAAACCTGTTGTTTTAGACTAGATTAATAATGAACCTAAGTCAGTTTCTCAACTATGTATTTTTCCATTTTCTTAATTAATAAGATATTTATAAGATGTCTCTGAAACGATTATTTTATTTTATCTTTTTGAAAAATTTTTTCTATAGGTGTGTGTGTCCTTGCTGGAGAGACAGAAACAGAAAGTGACAAATCACCCCCCAGGGTGATGATGGCTTCCCTGAAATCCCTTCTCCATTTTTCTCTCAAGATTTTGAGCACACAAACACACACATTCGGCATGAGTTTTAAGCCACCAGGTCCAGGACTCAAACCATGGTTGACTACTTGGGAGTCCAGTAACCATTACACCATCTGCTGGTCCCTAGATGATCATTTTAAATAGGTGATCTCATCTGACTAAGAACTTGATAGAGTATATCAATCATGAACAGACTGTGGTAAGTATCTGGTTTACATATGTCTATATCATGTCCTGGATTTCATGTTGTGGATAGAGAAAGGTAATTTGGATGACCCAAAGATGGATAGGGGATGACAGGGAGAGGAGTCTAGGGCGACTAATGAAGGTAAAATGAATCAGTAGGGTGGGCCCTAATACAGTATGGCCTGCATCCTGATAAGAAGAGGAGATCAGGAGACATGCAGCACATAGACCAAGAGACAACCTATGACCACACAGCAAGAAGGAACCAACTGTCAGTCAAGGAGGTGCCGATGTCTTGGTCTTGGATTCCAGCATCCAGAATGCAGAGGAGTTTAGTTTCTGTCATTTCAGCCTCCTGGTCTATGTCCTTCTTTATGGCAGCCCTAGCAGGCCAACACAGCTGGGTGCCCAGAGCATGCTCATTCCCACTCCAGAGCTCAGCTTGAAGGGCAGGGTGAGGGGCATGGAGGAGGACGAATGGCAGAGCCTTCGACTTCGACATTTGCTCATTACAACTTTGAAAGCTCTGGGTAAACCACCAGATATACATTGGTTGGCAGAGATGGAACCCTTCTCAAGGGTAGAGAAGTAAAGAAAAAGTATGACTCATAACAAAACAAGTAGGCTGGGGTGGGAGGAGATGGCTGCAAGCATTTGGTTGCTGTCATGCTTCATTTCTTCATGGCCGACATTTCATTTTTCCTCACCAGAGGTTGGCCCTGTGCCCTGGTGGCTAAAGAAATCTGTAAGGTCCCATTCAATAAAGTTCTGAGCACCACCTGGTATTGCTCCAGGCCTGCCAGACGTCTGCAGAACTGGTCTTGGCAGGAGCCTCCACCCCAGGTACTGCTACTGCTAGGTCACATTGCCCAGGGAGTAGCAGACAATGACACAAAGTGAGAACTCCTCTGCATATCAGTGTGGCATACAGTCTCCCAGAACAGCTTGATTGCCCTTTTTTTAAAAATTTATTTATTTTTATTTATTTATTTACATTCATTCACTGTACATCATTATAGCATACAAAATGAGATTTTTCCATTCACAGTGCACTGTATATTGGCTCAATTAAGCACATCAAGATGTGTGTTATTGTCAACACATAATTTTCCATTTCTTGTTTTCTGTATATTTTGCCTTTTTTCCCATCCTTGATTCCCTATCTCACCCTCCGCCATCTCCTTTAAAATAAAGCCCCTCCCTTCTGGTGTGTGTGGGGGGGAATGGCTGAGGCACCTCTGGCTTTAGACTGTTGGGTACTTTTTCTCTCAATAAACTTTCTTTCTCTCTCTCTCTCTCTCTCTCTCTCTCTCTCATTAATTATTTATTTAATGCCATTTGTTATTCTTCCTCTTTTTTTTTTTTTCTTTTTAATTTGACCAGAAAGAGACAGAGAGAGAAAGAATGGGAGAAATCAAGCTACCAGGTCTGGGACTCGAACCACAGTCAACCCTGTGGAAATCCAGTGCCTTTAACCACCATGCCATCTGCCAGTCCCATACTTTCCTTTTCTCTTAAGATGATGCCTCCCTAGTTTTACTCTGAACTGTGACAGAAGCCAAATCCTACATGACTGTGGTTCAAATCTCTGCCATGGTGAATTGAAAACATGCTGTATGTGTGCATGAGTGTCCAAGATTCCAACAAGGTAGAGAACTGGAGGTAAAGGAATTGTAAGGTTACCAGGCCCCAATGGGGGTGTTTCACTCTCTTTCTCTCTCCCATTCTCTCTCCGTCTCTCCTTTTTGGTGAGTGCATGTGTCCTCTGGCAACCAAAAAGAGAGAGAGAGAGAGAGAGAGAGAGAGAGAGAGAGAGAGAGAGATCTGTACTCTAAAAAGAGAAGAAGGGAGAGGTCAGCAGAAAACATGACGATTAAGGCACTGGACTCTCACATAGCCAATCATGGTTCAAGTCCCAGCCCGGTGGCTTGAGAATCATGCTGGGCACATGTGCATGTGTGCCCAAAGCCCTGAGAGGAGAATGGAGAAGAGATTGCGGCATTACCATCCTCCAGGGGGGTAATTTCTCACTTTTCCTCTCCCTCTCCAGCAAGCTCACACACCATATAGCAAAAACCTAAAATAAATAAATAAATAACAAGGAGGAAAGAGTACAATTAATTTGTACAGATTTCTCTTACTTTTTATGTGGATTTTTCTTTCTGAGTGACATAAGGAACTGGTGTATTAAAAGTAGTAGTGGGCCAGCAGATGGCATGGTGGTTAAGGCTCTGGACTTCTACATGGTCAACAGTAGTTTGAGTTTTGGACCTGGTAGCTTGCTTTCTCACCATCTTTCTCTGTCTCTGTCTCTGTCTCTCTCTCTTGTGAATGCACATGCCCTGTAGCAAATTAAAAAATGATAATAATGATAAATAAGATTAAATAAATAATTATTTTTAAAAGGTAGGACCAGCAGATGGTGTAATGGTTACATCTCTGGACTCTCATGTAGTTGACTCTGGTTTGAGTCCTGGACCTGGTGGCCTAAAATTGCGCTGGGTGCACGTGTGTGCATGCCCCAAATCCCGTGAGGAGAATGGAAGAGAAGGGATTGCAGCAAGGCTACCCCCACTACAGGGTGATTTTCTCACTTTCTGTCTCTCTCTGTCTCTCCAGTGAGTGCATGCTCCCTATAGCAAAAATCTCTCTTAAAAAAATTTTAAAAAAGTGGGCGGGGGAGGGGTAAAAGAAAATCAAGCTATTCAAAGAAAGATACAAATCTTGGGACCAGTGGTTGGTATAATAGCTATGTCGCTGGAATCCTATGTAGTTGACTGTGGTTTGAGTCCTGGACCCAGTGGCTTAAACTCACGCCAGGCGCATGTGCGTGTGTGCCCAAGATCCCGAGAGGAGAATGGTGGAGAAGGGACTGTGGCATGGCCATCCCCCCTGGGGGGTTGATTTCTCACTTTCTGTCTCTCTGTCTCTCTCTTACTGGCAAGTGCACGTCCCCTATAGCAAAAACCTCTAAAAAAAAAAAAAAAAAAAAAAAGAAATGAAAAGAAAAGAAAAATAAAGAAAGATACGAACCTCCCTTGGGCAAGTGTACTGAGCCGAATAGTGTCTCCAGGAATCTATGAATGTGACCTCGTTTGGAAATCAGGCTTTTTGTAGATATAATCAGTCACTAAGATGAGATCTTACTGAATTAGTGAGGCCCCTAAATTCAATATGACTGGTGTCCTTTTAAGAGGAGAACTGAGAGACACATGCAGATAAAGAAGAGGAAAAGTCCATGTGAAAATGGAGGCTGAGATTGGGCAATCCAACTAAAAGCCAAAGACTATCAAAGATTCCACCAGAAACTAGGAAGAGGCAAGGAAGAATCCTTTCCCACATCCTTCATGGATTTGCCAACACTTTTAGCTTCCAGAATTGTGAAAGAATAGATGTCGTTTTAAACCACTAGGTGTGTGGTAATTTGTATTGTAGCCCTAGCAAACTAATACAGGTCAGGAGGGCCATAGCACAACAGGTCTTCTCCACTAGTTGGGCACAACTAAAAGTCAGTGCTGTCCATCTTTGCCAGATCAAACATATATGGATTTCTGAGATGGGTTGTATTAGTTTCTGTGGCTACTGTAACAAATTATCACAATTTAATGGCTTAAAATAATATACTTTTGGGGCCAGCAGCCTAACGTGGAGGTTAAGGCACTGGATTCCAGCATGGCCAACCATGGTTGAGTCCTGGACCCAGCAGCTTGAAAATCATGCCAGGCATGTGTGCATGTGTGCCCAAAATTCTAAAAGGAGAACATAGGAGAAGAGGCTGTGATGTGACCATCCCCACTGGAGGATGTTTGTCACTTCCCTTCTCTCTCTCTCTCCAGTGGGTGCACATGCCTTATGGCAAAACCCAAAACAATACATTTTTATTCTTTCATAGTTCTTAAGCTCAGAAGTTGTTTTGTTTTGTTTTAGAGGTTTTTTTTTTTTCTTTAGGGCATGTGTCCTCACCAGAGAGAGAGAGAGACAGAGACAGAGACAGTGAGAGGGAAAGTGAGAAATCACCCCCCTGGGTGGGAATGGCTACACCACAATCTCTTCTCCTCCACCCTCCTCCCAAGATCTTGGGCATGCATACACATGTACCCAGCATGAGTTTCAAGCCACCAGGTTGGGATTTGAACTGCAGTCACCCATGTGGGAGTCCAGTGACGTAACTGCTATGCTATCTACTGATCTCTGTCAAAAAATCTTTAAAAAAAAAATGAAAGCTAAAGGTGAACTACTGAGGTGGTATGACTTTTTCTAACCTCCATGTTGGATATCCTAAACCTTCCTATGGGTCAGGACCTGCCCTCTATTTCCCCAATATTGTGAAATCTCTACCACTTTGGGCTTCTTTACTACTTCAGCTCTGATGGCTGTGGAGTGGGGCGGGGGATATAGTGAACTTGGATTCCTATAAACTGGGGTGAGGACCGTGGTCCCTTGCTACTCCCAGATGGTGCCTTAACCAGAATGGCTGTGGCCAGGATCCTCCCAAATCCCCCAAGAGCGAGCACTCCTCCCTGCTGGGTATCATGTGTCTTCCTCAGACAACCCAGCCTGAGGTCACATGATAAAAACACTTTCTTCCTATTCATAGTACTTTTGATTCCACTCCTGGAAAATCTATAACCCTAGCATTATTGAATCAAAGGATTTTTTTCTAGCTCTATTTTCACGGTAAGGGCTCCACATGAACTGGGAATAGCTCTGTCTGAGTCATCGGGATGAATGGTGTCATCCTTGAATATGCAGTTTCTGTTCTCTAAATTTATCTCTTAATAGAAGCGTGTGTCTGTGTGTGTGTGTGTGTTCATCCAGCTGCATGATTATTAGTGGATTGGAGAATTAAAGGGAACAGAAAGTCTATCTGCACTCAGGAAGGGGTCGGGGCCAACACGATAGAAGAGAAGGATTAAAGAGGGAAAGACATCAAGAAAAACCAGTGAGCAGGATCCCATTCTATACCCTAGGAAGTAGAGGCAGATAGGTCTTTTATGCTAGTGTTAGAGGCAAGGTTTATGGTCCCTGAAGTTTTCTCAAATATGAAGTCTCTTTTAGAAAGAAGAATACATAATAATAAATACAGAATTAGGGTGTTTTTGTTTTGCTTTGTTTTGTTTTAGGTTTTTAGGTTTTTGCCATAGGCCTCTCACTAGAGAGAGACGGAGAGAGAGGGAACGTGAGAAATCACCCCCCCCCCCCCACATACCCCATATCAGGGATGGCCACATCACAATCCTTTCTCCTCCATTCTCTTGGAATTTTGGGCATGCATGCACACATGCTCAGTGTGTTTTTCAAGCCACCAGGTCCAGGACTTCAATTGTTGTTGGCCATATGAGATCCAGTCACCTTAACCACCACGCAACTGGTTGCCCCCCCCAAAAATTTTATGTTTTATTTCTATTTTATGTAAGAGGAAACTGACATTTTAGAGTTGAGAGATTTGCCTAAATACATGCAGCTGGTTACTAGGGGAGGCAAGCTGAGACCCAGGCGGCACTTGCCAGTGCTCCAGAGTTAACAGGAACAAATACAACTGGCAATCACACCTGCTTACCAAGGCTCCGGTGGGTAGAGGAGAACATGACAATGGAGCTCAGTGTAGCTGGCTGCCTCTCAGCATTGATTTTGCTTACCTGTCTCTCTCCATCCCCCTTGAGGGAATACTGGGCCAGCAGTACACAAGGGACTGGCAAGGCCCTGAGGAATTACTTCAGATCCAGGGCTTGCCCATTTCCACAGGCGGTGAGGACCAGCCCCTGAAACTTGCTATCCTCTTTGGAACCAGACAGTCCAGTTCCAATTAGGAAGTCACGAAGGAATAAAAGTTCAGACACTAGCCTTCAGCCTTTGAATGTAAGGGCCCAAAATAAAATTGTTTACAGGCCACATTTTGTTCCCATTAGAAATGAAAATAGTTTTGCTGACTCTCAAGGGGGGAAATATGTCCACACTGAAGTGATGGAATAGATTTTGTTAGTGTCTGAGCATTCTGGCCTTTCCCTTTTCCCCCTGCTCTAGAGAGTTTCCTAGCTTAGTTTTGTGCTGGTTCTTTCCTCTCCCACCCTCCAAAGACAGCCAGGCCTTGCCAGGGGAAGTAGCCTTACATGGTTTGGTCAGATGTCACGGCAAAGAGCTGAAAAAGAGGATGGCAAGAGTGGCATTTTGGGAAGAGAGGTATGGGAGTAGTCGTACTATATGACAACAATGATGAAAAGGAAAGAAATAAAATAGGGTCAGTACTTGGCATAGTGGTTGGGGTGACTGGATTCCACATGACCGACTGCACAGTTCAAGTCCCAGATCTAGTGACTTGAGAAACACACCAGGCATGTACACGTGTGGGCATGTGTGTGTGTGCCCAAAATCCAGAAAGGAGGGAGAAATGGAAGGATTGGAGTGTAGCCATCCCTCCAGGAGATGTTTTCTGACTTTCTCTCTCTTTCTGTCTCTCTCCAGTGAGTGCAATCGCCCTATAGCAAATGTTAAAAAAGAAGGAAAAAAAAAAAAAAGAAAAGAAAGAAGATTTTTAAAAATTTACAGAAGGTTTTATGATATTTGAGAAAGTACATACAAAGGACTCCAGTTTTCTCAAATTATTCTGCTCTGTTTAATTTTGCTATAGGGCATGTGTGCTCAATGGTGAGAGAGAGAGAGAGAAAGTGAGAAGGCACCTCCCAGAGGGGATGGTCACGCCACAGTCCCTTTTCCTCCTTTCTCCTCTTGGGATTTTGGGCATGTGTGCACGTGCACTTAGTGTGTTTTACAAGCTGCTGGATCTGGGACTCAAACTGCAGGTCAGCTGTATGGGACCCAGCCATCTTAACCACCATGCTACTGACTGGCTTTTTCTTTTTTAATTTTTAATTTTCCAGGGGGCACATGTGCTCTCCAGAAAGTGACAGAGAAAGATGAAGAGGGAAAAAGCACTCACCATGGGCAATGTTCACAGCACAATCTGTTCTCCATCTCTCCTTCCTTTCAGGACTTCGAACACACGTGCACACATCCCTGGTGTATTTTTCAAGCTGCTGGGACCAGGAGTGGAACATACAATCAGTCAAGTGGGATTCAGCTCTAAACCTCCAGACCATGGGCTGGCCCTCTTAAATTATTTTTAATTGTATAAAATAGATTTTTTTTCTCCTCACGTTGGCCTAAACTAAATCCTTAGGTTGTAGTTTTATAAACATTGTACCTACCTAGTGAGAATCTCTATCTGATTAAGTAAAAAATAGCAATGAGAATAGCCACGAAAAATGATGAACTGCTCAAGAGAAACTTAAATGTTACTATTTTGCCTTATTTAAGAAGCAACAACAGTGGGGGACTAGCATGTGGTGTGGTGGGTTAGGTGCTGTACATTCCCACGTGGCCGGCATGGTTCCAGTCCTGGACTCGGTGGCTTGCTTTCTCACTCCCCCTCCCTCTCTGTTTCTCTTTGGTCAAATTAAAATAAATGAATGAATAGATAAAATTAAATAAATATATATATATTTAAATAAACAACAACAACGCCCTCATCATGAAATTAGAGAGAAAATATATTTGCCACATTTTTCTAGCTGGTTTCATATTACCCGTCGTAGTTAAAAATACCATTTTGGAAACTTTGCAAATCATCTGCCACTCTTTGTTCCCCACTGACTTTGCTTATCTAGTAAGGAGCTGTCTAAACAACCCCCTCCCTCCAGCCCAACACACACCCCTTTACTGCACTTCTTCAGGTTCATTGAAAGATTGCTGTAAAGTTGAGAGATAAAAGCAAGCAGTATTAGGAATATCTCATATTCTTTTTTTTTTTTTTTTTTTTTTTTAGGTTTTTACTATAAGGTGTGTACACTGACCAGAGATAGAGCGAAAATGAAAAATCATTCCCCAAGGAGGATGGACATGCTACAATCCCTTCTCCGAAATTTCTCCATTTTCCTCCTGGGATTTTGGGTCTGCATGCATATGCTCCCAGCATGATTTTCAAGTTGCCAGTCTGAGACTCAAATCGCAGCCTGCCATGTGGGAGTCCAGCCTTAATCATCATACCATCTGCTGGTCCCAGGAAAATCTCACATTCTTTGTCATTATGCGCTACTCCGACAAAATGGTGAAACACTGTAAGATGTTATTAGTTTATTTAACCAGTGTAAAAGACAGGGTGTTCAAAACCATTGGGCAGCTTTTCTCACAACGTACCAACTTTCTACAGCAGTAAATTCCCCACTGTTGTTTTCTAGTGTGCAAAGCATTGTTCGAAAACTCACCAACAAGACTATCTAACAGAGGGCATTTTGACAATGGTTGTTGACTTGTGATGATACAGGCCCCACAGACATCAGCCTGAGAATCATAATTGGCAGAGAGACAGAACAAGCCATAGCGATTGCTGTAGGTTTTAAAAGGTGAAAATAAAAGGATCCTGGGGGACCAGCAGTTAGCATAATGGCTATGTCGCTGGACTCCCACTTAGTCGACTGAGGTTCGCATCCCGGACCCGGTGGCTTAAAACTCACACGGGCGCGTGTGCATGTGTGCCCAAGATCCTGAGAGGAGAATGGAGAAGGGATTGCGGAGTGGCCATCCCCCCCGGGGGGTGATTTCTCACTTTCTGTCTCTCTGTCTCTCTCAGTCTGTCTGGCGAGGGCACGTGCCCTATAGCAAAAACCTCTCCAAAAAAAAAAGAAAAGAAAAGGATCCTGTTACTTATACTTCATTTAAAAGAGTATACAGTGTGCAAAGGTGGTTTCTATACTTAACCTGTTCCTCTCTTTTACAACATTTAAGGTGTTAGGAAAGCTTAAAAATATGAAGCAGTGGTGAAGAGTGAATAAAAAGTCGTGGACTCCTGACTTGCCAAGACAAAAGGTTCTAGATCCTTAGGCAATAAATTATTTAAAAAGATGTTTTTGTGTGTGATGGAAGAATGAGTTTTATACATAAATAAACACTAGTTTGTTTTTGCCATGGGCACATGCATTCACCGAAGAGAGATAAGAGAGGGGGAAAGTGAGAAATCACCCCCCAGAGGGAATGGCCAAACTGCATCCCTTCTCCTCCATTCCCTCTGATTTTGGGCATGCATGCACATGTGCCCGACATGATCAACAAGCCACCAGGTCCAGGACTTGAACCGTGGTCAGTCGCATGAGAATCCAGAACCCTAACCTCCATACCACTTACTAGCCCCAACTTCAAAACAAAACAAAACAAAACAAAACATTAAAAGCACATAATTTAAAAACAAACAAATAAACAAACAAACAAAACTCAAAACAGCATACGGAAAGCCTGGTCCTCCAGCACAGTGGTTAAGTGCTGTGCAGAGGGAGTGGATCTCTCATGGCCCACCATGATCCAAGTCCCAGCCCCAGCAGCAACACAGCAGCTGTGCAAGTGTACATGTCCAGGATCCTAACAAGATGGACAAATCGGGGAGCAGGATTTCAGTGTGACCAGGAAGTGCTTTCTCTCTCTCTCTCTCTCTAGCATATGCATACCTGGCATTAAAAAATAAATACCAACAAGAAACTGTACAGAAATATAAAGTGAAAAGGAAATGTCTCTAACCTCCTTCCTACATTTCTGATTCCCTCTGGCTGCAACTTCCAGTCCAACTTCCCAGTTTCCATTCCTCAGAGGTAACCACATTTTGTTTTCTGTTTCAGAATTGTTCTGGGCTTATAAAAACAAAATTTATCTCCCACCCCCCTTTTTCTTCTTATTTCTTCTTCTTATTTATTTTTTATTTGCTGTAGAGCACATGTGCTCAGTAGAGAGAGACGGAGATAGAGAGAAAGAAAATGAGAAAGCAAGTCACCAGGTCCGGAACTTGAATCATGGTCACCCACATGGCAGTCCACATCACCCGCTGGTCCCCATATCCCCCCCTTTTTAAGAATTATTTTATTTAAAGTTATTTATTTATTTATTTGACTAGAGAGGGGAAGAGAGAGAGAGAAAGTGAGAAAGCAAGCTGCCGGGTCCTGGATTCGAACCACGGTTGGCCATGTGGGATTCTAGTACCCTCAACCACCACGTCACCTGCCAACCCTCCAATATCCCCCTTTTATAAACCTAAATGGGATGCTATAAAATATTATCCTGAAATTTGGACTTCTATTTAACAGTGTATCTTGGACTCCTCCCCCCCCACACACACAAATTAACTTATTTAGAACTACCTAATTTTTAAAGCTATCTTTAAAATTTTTTATTTTTTAGACAAGTTCTCAGTATATTGTGATACTCTTGCTTTCACCTTCCAGGTAGCTGGGACTGCAGGTGTACACCACTTGGGCTGGGCCTTTTTGTTTTTTTAATTGAGAAGTAAATGCATAACAGAAAGGAAGTGAGAGATAGCACACTTGAGCTAAATATGAAATTGTCATTGAAAGAGACTATACTACTTCTGCAAGGAGAGGTGAAATACTAGGTGCCGAAACATGTTTTCTCTCTCTCGTCTCTCTCTCTCTCTCTCAAACACACACACACACACACACACACACACGGATTAGTACGGCTGGCTTAAACAGTAACTTAGGCCGTTGATAATTTTATCAGGCAATACAATAAAAAGCCAGTACTTACTAACCCCTGATACGTAGAAGTGAAGAGATGGTCTTCCACATTAAACAAACCATGTCTGTTTTTTAGACCCAAATGATAGTTTCCTTATGAGGGACTTTCCCCTCTTCAGTTTGATGTTCCTTATCAACTGAACAATTTCATAGTGCTGACACTTTCATGTCGAAGTGCTTCAAAACTGGCGTTACAATTTCTAGTTGCCCTTGATGAAGTTATGTGAGGAGGTAGCACAAGTTTACTGCCTAACAAATCTATGAGAAATTAACTGAAAATTGGCCAAATGTAAAAAATGTGGCTTGTGTCTTACTGTGTTTGGATCAACAAAATTCCATAAATTGGGTAGCTTATAGGCAATCGAGATTTCTCATAGTTCTAGAGTTTGGGAAGTTTGATATCAAGGCACTGGCAAATTTAGTTTCTGGCTCATAGATAGACATCATTTTCTCCCTGTGTCCTCACATGGAAAAGGGGGCAAGAGACTTCATCAGGGTCTCTTTTACAAAGGTATTAATCCCTGGGAACCAGCAGTTAGTGTAATGGCTATGTTGCTGGACTCCCACGTAGTCGACCATGGTTCGCGTCTCGGACCCCGTGGCTTAAAACTCACACCGGGCGCGTGTGTGTGCATGCCCAAGATCTCAAGAGGAGAATGGAGGAGAAGGGATTGCAGCGTGACCATCCCCCCTGGGGGGTGATTTCTCGCTTTCTGTCTCTATGTCTCTCTTTGTCTATCTGTCTGGCGAGCGCACGCACCCTATAGCGAAAACCTCTCCAAAAAAAAAAAAAAAAAAAAAGACAAAGGTATTAATCCCTTTCACGAGTTAATTATCTCCCAAAGTCCCTACCTCCTAATACCATCAGCTCCTGGGTTAGGATTTCAATACATGAATTTTCAACATCTGAATTTATCTGGGGGAAATAAATATTTATCTAGTGTCCTTCTCCCTCCACCCTGGGGGTTCTCCAGAGAAACAAAACCAATAGGATATCTACAGATATGAGAAGTATTCAAAAAGTTCACAGAAAGACTGATTCGATGGCACAGTGATAATGCCCTGCTCAAGAGAAGCCAGATCCCACCATGGACTGACTATGGTTCAAGTCCCTCCTGTGATCAGTTTGAAACCTGCTAGGCAGGCACGTGAGTACCCAGGATCCTATGGGCTGGAGGAATGGAGGAAGGAGATTTTGGTGTGACCAGGATCCTCATCTCTCTTGCTCTCTCTTACTCTCACATGTGTGTGCACAGCTCTATCATAAAGAAAGAAAGAATGGGGGCAAAAGGGGCTTTAGAAAAAAGTTTGTGGAAAATGTATACTATAAAAAAGACTATGCGTGGATTTAAAAATGTTGTTTTTACCAAAATAAACTTAAACTATTTTCCTTTAAAAAAATTTGCTATAGGGTGTGTCATTCGCTGTAGACAGAGAGAGAGAGAAAGAACTTCTAGGAAGATGGCCATATTGCAGTCCCTTCCCCTCCATTCTCCTCTCAGAATTTTGGACATGCACACATAAGCACCTGGTGTGATTTTCAAGCTGCCCAGTCCTGAACTCAAACTGCAGTTGGCCATGTGGGATCTAGTCACCTTAGCCACTATGCAACTTGGCTGGCCCTAAACTTGTACTTTAATACCATTTCCCACTAACTTTTTTTTTTATTATCATCATAATCTTCTTTATATTACATTGGGTTACATATAATTTTACAGTGTATTACATTGCTTTTTCAAAAGGGAATGCCATGGGGACCAGCAGTTAGCGTAACGGCTATGTCGCTGGACTCCCATGTAGTCGACCGCGGTTCGCGTCCCGGACCCGGTGGCTTAAACTCACACCGGGTGCGTGTGCGTGCATGCCCAAGATCCCGAGAGGAGGATGGAGGAGAAGGGATTGTGGCATGGCCATCCCCCCGGGGGGTGATTTCTCGCTTTCTGTCTCTCTGTCCCTCTCCATCTGTCTGGCGAGCACACGCGCCCTATAGCAAAAAAAAAAAAAAAAAAAAAAAAGGGAATGCCATGCATGTCAGTCAATACAGAGACATTAATCTCCCCACTTCATCATTCAATATCTTTTCTATGTTTTTTTTCCAATCATTATTATTATTATTCTAATTATTTTTTAAAACAGTCAATCACTATTTCTCATTTTGCTTGTCAAAAGACTTTACCCATCATGAAATACTTCTCAGACCAATCCAGTTGAGAATACTATATTCTCATGTATGTCATCACCAACAGGTAATAAGCCATATCTGTTTCTCACTAATGTCTTACCTCTCTATTGTTCTCTTGCTATCTTTCTCTATCCTCTTCTCCTCACCCCCCCCCCATTCCACACTGTCGTATTCTCGTTAAGTACCCCCACTAACTTTTTTTTTTTTTTTTTGGAGAGGTTTTTTTTTTTTTTTTCGCTATAGGGCGCGTGCGCTCGCCAGACAGACAGAGAGAGACATAGAGACAGAAAGCGAGAAATCACCCCCGAGGGGGGATGGTCACGCCGCAATCCCTTCTCCTCCATTCTCCTCTCGGGATCTTGGGCACGCACGCACACGCGCCCGGCGTGAGTTGTAAGCCACCGGGTCCGAGACGCGAACCGCGGTCGACTACGTGGGAGTCCAGCGACATAGCCATTACGCTAACTGCTGGTTCCCCCCCCACTAACTTTTTGAAGTCCCCTCCTATCTAGGAGATTTGTTATGAGGGACTGGCTCACAGACTATGAAGGCTGAGAAGTGCTATGATCTGCTTTGTGCAAGCTGGAGAATCAGGAAAGCCTATGGTGTAGTTCTACTCCAAACCCAAAGGACCTAGAACCAAGGAAACCAATAAGGTAAGTCTTCATACAAGTCCCCAGGCTTGAGAACCAGGAGGTCTGATGTCTCAGGGCAGGAGAAGATAGCTTTCCAGCTCCAATAAAGAGCACATCTGCCTTCCTTTCTCTTTTTGTCCAATTCTGGCCCTCAGTGGATTGGATGATGACCACCAAATTGATGAAGACAGTCTTTTTTTACTCAGTCTATTTAAATGCTAATCACTTCTAGAAACACTCACACGTACACAGATACCAGAAATACTGTCTTACTAGCTCTCTGGGCATCCCTCTAACCTTCTCAAGTTGATACATGAAATTAACCATCATGACTCGTGAGTGTCCTGGGTCCTTAATCCTTGAGTTAAGTTACTCTGACTGCTGACCTGAGAAGTTTACAGCCTCTCGGCAGGCAAAAAATGCATATAACAAAACATCTCCTTGGGGCCAGGCAGTGGCACCGTGGTGATGCAACTGGATCCACATGGGGAAGGTCCTGGGTTTGCAGCATGGACCTTCCCTGAGCACATCAGGCATGCACATGTGTCCTTGATTTGGCTAGCTGAGACTGGGAGTGGATTATGGTGTGAAAACCTTCCGGGATTCCTCCTGCTCTCTCAAAAATAAATAAATAAACTTAAAAATAAAATTTCTCCTTTGGAGAATTCTCATACAAAGACAAAACCGAGGATAGTTCTCAAAGACAACGTAGAAAACTGTGGACAAGTAGACAGGAGACAGAAGTTTAAACTCAAATTTCATCAGAAGACACTAAAACCTAATTAAACTCCCCAACTCTCAGTGACAAATATTAAACCAAATATTGAAGGGCTAAATTAATAATCAGAGTTGGGCCACTTATCACCATTGTTTGTGTAGGTTTAATTATGTGGACATATGTCCTGACATTGATTTCAATGCTGGAAGAACCCTTAGTGATCAACTTTTTTAATAAATAAGGAAATTGAAACTAAATAGATTACTATACCATACATGTAAAAGAAGCTATAATATATATTTTGGGTCATCATTTTCTGTGCAAAAATGCATCATGATGGAACGAGCAGGTGGCATGGTGGTTAAGGCGCTGGACACTCCCACATGGCTTACCACCATTCAAGTCCCGAACCTAGTGGCTTGCTTTCTCACTTTCCCTCTCTCTCTTTCTCTGTATCTCTCTCTGGCCAAATTAAGATAGAATGAATGAATAAATCAAATTAAATAAATAATTCTATTAAAAAATGCATCATGACTTTTCTGATGACCCAATATATGTCATGGTGACCTATGTTTAAAAAATAGAACAGCCTGGTTCAGCAGGTGAAGATTAAGGCCCTGGATCCCACATGGCTGGATGCCTGGTTCAAGTCCTGGACCTGGCAGCTTGAAAATAATACTGGGAATGTGTGTGTGTGTGTGTGTGTGTGTGTCCCAAAATCCAAAGAGTAGACTGGAGGAGAATGGATTGTGGCATGGCCATCCCCTTGGGGGAGAGATTTCTCACTCCCCCTCTCTCCGGGGAGCACATGAACCCTATAGCAAACATTTAAAAAAGAAAGAAAGAAAGAACAGCAACAAGAACTTTCCACTATGACTTGGGTGAAACCAGGACAGGAGGGCCTCAAATTAGGCTGCTGGAAGAGAGAGAGAAAGGCTGTCAAGTAGCTCCAGTCCCAGGATGGAGACACCAGCCAGGGAGCAGAGAAGCAGCACAGTCTAAAGTTCAGGAAGTCTACAACAGACGCAATGCAAAAAGTGGGGGGAATGCGAACTCTGCCAGGGACGGAGAACACTTACTCTTTTCACTCACTTTGCTCAGAAGGTCAGAGCTCTGCCTATACCAAGGCCAAGTATATATTAGGAGCCTGAGGGAGAGAGCAGATTGCATTTGGGTCAGAGAGGTTTCCAGAGGATCTTCCCTCCAGGTTTTCTTCTCTCCTAAGAACTCTGCTTATTAACTCTAGATTTACAGGAAACCAAACCTATACAATGCCATTAGTTCATTAATGACAGCTGTTTTTTTCCTAAACTGCTGTCAGGCAGATTTTTCTTTTATTCCAGTGTTACTGTGTTTTGGAATTTCGTAATAAAATGTTGGGAAGGGAAGAACCTCCACAACTGGATCCTAGCCCCTCTCCCTGGGGCCAATAGATGGCGCAGCGGATACTTTGTGGGTCTCCCACATGGCTGACAGGGATTTGGGACCCAGTGGCTTGAAACTTATGCCAAGTGCACATATGTGTGTGCCAAAAATTCTGGGGGAATAGAGGAGAGGGGGATGTGGCATGGCCTCCCCCTGGGGAGTGATTTGTCACTTTCCCTTTCACTGTTTTTGTCTCTCTCTCTGGTGAGTGCACATGTTCTAAGGCAAAAACCTCTACAAAAAGAATAAGAAGGAGAAGGAGAAGGAGAAGGAGAAGGAGAAGGAGAAGGAGAAGGAGGAGAAGGAGAAGGAGAAGGAAAGGGAAAGGGAAAGAGGAAACCCTTTCAGGGGCCAGCAGGTAGTGTGGTGCTTAAGGCATTAGACTCCCACATGGCCAACCATGGTTTGAGTCCTAGAACTGGTGGCTTGCTTTCTAATTTTTTTTCTCTCTCTCTGTTGAGTGCATGTCCTATAGGAAATTGAAAAAATAAATTAATAAAATTAAATAATTATTAAAAAAAAAAAAAAGCAGCAGCAGCCCTTCCTCTGGGCCTCAATGAGCCCAGCAATTCTCTGGGCTTCCATTATGGACAATGATGATCTGTAGGGCAGTCTCTTGAAATCGATCCTTTGGAAGAATGGCATATATAGATATATATTTTAATTTGTCATTTCTGGGGCTAGCAGGTGGTATGGAGGTTAAGGCAACTGGATCCTTCATGGCTGACAGCACAGTTTTGTTTGTTTGTTTGTTTTTGGTTTTGCTTTAGGATTACCTTATTTAACTTTATTCATTTAATTTATTTATTTAAATTTGACCAGAGAGGGACAGAGTGAGAGACAGATGAAAAGTGAGAAAGCAAGCCTCCAGGTCTGGAACTCAAACTAGGGTTGGCCATGTGGGAGTCCAGCGCCCTAAACCACCACACCACCTGCTGGCCCCAACAGCACAGTTCTAGTGTTGAACCCAGAGGCTTGAAACTGTGCCAGTTGTACTTGCATGCCCAAAATTCCAAGAGGAGAATGAAGGAAAAGGGATTAGGGCACGGCCATCTCCCCGGGGGTGATTTCTCACTTTTTCTCTGTCTCTCTGCCTCCAGCAAGTGCATATGCTCTATTAAAAAAAAAAGAATTTAAAAAACTAAAAAAAACTTACAATTTTTAAATTAAAAAATAATAAATTGTACTTTCTAATTTACCTATATAGTTGTACATCTTTGTAGTGTACAGTATAGTTTTTCATAGCATGTATACAATGTGTAATAATTCAAATCAAGGAACTAAACATATGCACCATCTCCAATTTTATTTCTTTGTGTTGTACACATTCAAAATTCACTCTACCAATTATTCACAGATAAATATTAAATTGTCATTAACGTTCCTTACTCTGCTGAGCTATAATCTATAACACACTCCACATGTTTACATGTGTCCGTGTATCTTTTAACTAAGTTCTCCCTTTCAGCCCATCAGGAAGATTTTTTTTTCTAACTAATTTCATTTCAAACAGTGGTGATCAATACTGGCTGCACATTAGAATCATCTGGGGGACTTAAAAAAAAAAAAAAAGAAGAATACTGATGCCAGAACCCTACCACAATTAAATTCTGGTTTGATTGGCCTGAGGTCTAAGCTTTGGCATGTTGGAGAAGCTTCCCAAGTGATTCTAGTAGGTAGCCAGAATTGAAACTGCTGATTTAAAACATCAGGGAAAGTTTCAATCTTACTTATCAATTATTTTAAAATAGTTACATAGCAGCATTGTTTTATTCATATCTGGCAATGTGATTTTAAAAAGAGAAAATAATTTTCTCTTTTTTTTTTTTTTTTTTGAGAGGTTTTTGCTATAGGGCGCATGCGCTCACCAGCCAGCCAGAGAGAGACAGAGAGACAGAAAGCGAAAAATCCCCCCCAGGGGGGATGGCCATGCCGCAATCCCTTCTCCTCCATTCTCCTCTTGGGATTTTAGGCACGCACACACACGCAACCGGCATGAGTTTTTTTAAGCCACCGGGTCTGGGACAGGAACCGTAGTCGACTAAATGGGAGTCCAGCGACATAGCCATTACGCCAACTGCTGGTCCCAATAATTTTCAAGACATACAGTCTTCGTAGGACTTTATCATTTTTGCTAAGGAAAGTCAACATATGACAAAATTCAGCAAATCAGAAGTTGGTGTGTCCACTGAACTCATCTTTATTATCTTCTTTTTAAAATCACATCACAAAGATGATAGAGTAGCAGCCCCGACCTCCAGCCCTTATGCTAAGGTATGGGGAAAAGATTGCAAGATATTTTGTTGTCATGGGTCTGTCTGTGCTATGGGAATTAAACAGTGATATCAGTGTGGGCTGACATCATTAGCAATCTGGAACTCTTTCCTGCTTTGGGAACTCTCACTTTTATTTGAGCAGAAGTTTAAAAGTACTCTTTTTTCTTGTCTCTTCTCTTGTCTTTTTCTCTTATTTCCTTCTAACACATCAGAGAAGGCAGGAGACAGGAGCACAAACTGGTTTATAGAATTAGGAGTGTGAGTAAAGATCATTAGTTTAACCACAATCTCAAGATCACACAGCTAGGTAGAACTGTAACTGGACCTGACCTAGGAGTCTTTCTCCCAGAACCCATTCTGTTCAAGACACCACTTGGCCGCTCAAGATAGACTGAGCTCAAAGATGCTTGGGAGGGATGCCTTCCACAAGCTTTCCATCTCTTACCCTCAACCAAACTAAACGCCTTCCACTTCATTAACTGACTCTTTTAACTAAGTCTTCTCAGACTTACTCTGCCTAGGTGGAGAGATGAAAACACCTGCATTGTACTCCCTTCCTCCTCACTATTTAGCCCTATGCTTCTAACATTTGTGTATTTTCTATATTTTTCTACTTTCTTGTTAGTGCGTGTCTATTGAATGCCTACTGTTGTCAAATATCGGTCTTAATATAAAATACCAAAACAGAGGACATCCCTAACTGGCTCAGCATGGACCCCCCACAACCAGCTCCTTGGGATTGTATTTCCGGACTTACTTCCTCTCTGTCTCTGCTGGCAGCTCAGGCTGGCGGGGAACATAGCCCGCACCGCCTAGGGAAGAGAGGTGACTTGGGGACTCGGCCTGGCTTTCCCAGGAGCTGGTGAAAGGCATAAATAGCTAGCCGGCATGGGAAGAGGCCCCTGAATGGGCTTCTGCCCCAAAGGCGGCGGGGAAGGAAAGCGACGAGCCTGACTCAGCCAAGCCCAGAATCTACCCGCTACAGCCACCCGCAAGGAGGCCAGCCGGGCCAGGGGAGGGGCCTGAAGGGCGGGAGCCTGTTGGAGGGGAGAAGAAGAGGGAGGAGCTGGGAGGAGCAATCCGGGAAAAGCCGGAGAAGGTAACGCAAAAGGGCAAGGAGTGAGTTGAAAGGAGAGAGGCAGGGTCAAGAGACGGGAAGGAGGAGCCAGAGCGTCGGGGGCGGAGCCAGAGGCGGAGCCCGGGAGTAGCCGGGGAGGAGCCACGGAGGTGGGGCCAGTGGCTCGGGGCGGGCTTAGGGGCGGAGCCGGGGAAGGGGCGGAGCCGGGGGAGAGGCCTCCAGGGCCGCCGCCGCCGCGGGCCGGGCGCGCTCTCCTCTGGCGGGTCGGACTCCCCCTGGGCGCTCCTTCAACCGCTGATCCTCGCTATCCGTCCTCCGCGGTTCCCCAAGGCGCTGGTTCTGGTGGCCGCGGCCGGCGAGGACGCCCCGGGCCCCCGCGCGGGCCGCCGCCTCCGTCGGCGCGCGGGGCCGGCATGGAGCTCTTCCAAGCCAAGGACCACTACATCCTGCAGCAGGGCGAGCGCGCGCTGTGGTGCAGCCGCAGCGACGGCGGCCTCCAGCTCCGACCGGGTGAGGCTGGCGGCGCCGGCTGGGGGTTCCCTGGGCCTGGGCGGGAGTGCAGGGGGCGCGGCCGGCTCCCTCAGCCGGAGAAGCCGCCCGCCGGCCTGGCGAGGCGGGGCTGGGCGGGTTGCGAGCAGGCGAGCTGTCATTATTTCCTGACCCGGGGAGCCTCGGCCTTTCCCCGAGGGTAGCGCCGAGTCCCTCGGCGGAGAAGAAAGGGTCGGCGACCCTCGTCCCCCCGAGAGCGCTTCCGAGCCGCACCGCGCGTTCGTGGTGGTCCGGGACCACGGGACCCAGGCCGGGCGTTCCACCTCCACCAGAAAGTTCCAGCGGGATGCGCTGGGCGTGAAAGGCCTGTTCCACCTTGGACTGGCTTCCTGATCTGTCTTTCGCGACGAGTTCTGGATTCGAATTCCTGTCTCAAGTGATTGAGCCGCTTCGGACGGTGGTTCCGTGGGACACTCCCTCCCGGTTGACGTCCGTGTATTATCCCGGGTCCCTTAACGGTGTCCCTTTATTATGGCTAGCTCATAGGCTGTTGTCTTTAATATCACAGTTAAACTGTATCACGACGTTAAAATGTTAGTTTCCGTGTGACTCATGCTGTGCGATACAAAATGTAATCTGGGCCCGTGTTTGGGTATCATGTAAGCTACTGGGTGTGTGTGTGTGGGGGGGGGGCTGAGTCTAAGTCTTCACCAGTTAGTCTGCTTCAGGAAAACGTGTTTGCAGTCGCGGGTTAAACGGAGCAGTCCCTGCCCTCAGACAGCTGACGGTCTAGTTTCCTCTTTGAAGGGGTTGGGTGGCACCTTCCCCTTTTAAAGATTGCCAGGCCTTTTACCTAATCACTCAGAGGTACTTTCGCTTTGGAAAAAGGGAGAGAATATAGAGTTCTTTAAAGAAATAGCCAGAGCATTTCAAATTTACTTCTAATTCTTGTATGCGGTCTAGACAAAAGAATGACATGATATGAATTATAAAAGGTTCAAATGAGCTTGCAGATCACAGCTTGTTACTATTATATTTATAGGATGCTTTCCAAGGACAGGCTCTTGAATATATTACCATTCCTCATGTAACCTTACAGAGCAGGTGGCGGTATCCTCTAAAGGTGAGGGGAAAGGTGTGCGAAGTTGTGAGTAATCTGCTTCAGGTCACAGAGAATAGAATTGGGACGCTGATAGGGGCAGTTCCATAACCTGCAGAGTATTTTCTGTCAGGCCTGTTTCTTTCTTATGAAGGTCTATTATTACAGTTCCCCAGCTCCAGCACCGAAGAAGGTATTTTTGTCCTAGGCTCTGGTTGTATTTTCTTGCTATTACATTTTAATTCCTCTTTTCC
This sequence comes from Tupaia tana, assembly GCA_026018925.1. Classification (NCBI taxonomy): domain Eukaryota; kingdom Metazoa; phylum Chordata; class Mammalia; order Scandentia; family Tupaiidae; genus Tupaia; species Tupaia tana. Next base: position 30,604,603 of record JAKSZU010000010.1, read on the forward strand.
TAATGGAGGAGAAGCTATAGCACCCAGATTAAGTTTTTGGTTTTAGGACAGTTGTTGTAGATAGGTTAATTTTGGCCAGTCTCCTGTCATTCTCTTATCTTTTATTTCCTTATTTGACCATTTGCCTGGCTACAGTTCCCCACACCTGCTCCCCCAAGATTGGGTAAGGCTTCAGTGCAGCTTAAAGTAGGTTGCAAAATTCCCAGGCTGTCAAAAGAGCCAACACCTTGGATTCTATGAGTTTAAATTATGAGAACTGGATGGAATTTAAGATTATACCCAATTCATCTGAAGGACTAGACTTTTCTGCACCTGTTTCCTCAATTTAAATGGGTCTAGATTTTGGATCAAGGCATGTAGTTTGGGTTTCTATTTATTTATCTAAAGTTCCTATCAGAAGGCAAATACCACCACCACCCCCAGTAAAATGGCTATAGTTTTTACAGTTAAGTTTATCTCATTTTTTAGGATATAGCCAACCACACATTAATGCAGACCAAATCTAGAGAAAGGAAGAGGCCATTAAGTTTCAGAAGTAAAAGTTAGTTTTGAACTTTAGGTGTTCAAATATAACTAGTGAATAAAAAAATTTCATGCTCTTGACTTTACCAGGTAGTTTATACTGTCCAGTACTCAAGATCCATTCTAAATAATGACTAATAATGGTGTTTTTAATTGACTATGTGCTTTTCAGATCTTTTTAATATATGGAATCATTTCAAAAGTGCATTTTTAAATTGGACCTTTCCTCTACTTTTCTGGCCAGTTTTGCTGTTGTGTATATGACAGCATTTAAAATTTTTTGTTTCCTATTAGTTATTCAACTGAGTAGGTTACTTAACCAAGTACAGTTACAATTCACATTTTCTTTTCAAAGGGCAGTATTATTGGGCCAGGAAAGTCATGACATGTTTTTGCACAGAAAAACATAGAAAACTATGTTACAACTTTCCCAACAAGTTAACGGTAAGACTTAAAACATTTGTGGGCATTATGGCTGTTGAATGACCTGAAGCAAGAGTTGATTTTTTTTTTTTTTTTGTCTCTTTTCTCTCGAGACATCAGTAGAATCAGTATTGATGACATTTAAAGTTAAAATTATCATTTCCTGGGACTAGCAGATGGTGTAGTAGCTACGTCACTGGACTCCCATGGAGTTGACCTTGGTTTGAGTCCCAGACATGGTGGCTTAAACTCAGGCCAGCTGTGTGTGCATGTGTGCCCAAGATCCCGTGAAGAGAATGGAGGAGAAGGGATTGCAGCGTGGCCATCCCCTGGGGGGGGGGTGATTTCTTGCTTTCTGTCTCTCTTTCTGGTGAGCGCACTGCCCTATAGCAAATCCCCCACAACTCACCCCGCCAAAAAAAGAAAATGATCATTTTCTTAGCCTGGAGTGTTTGTTATTGTCAGCTCCTTTGCCTGCCTTCTTTCTTTTATAAGATCCAGCTCAGATGCCACCCATCCTGTACCCACCCTAGCACCTCAACCCTAGGGCAGAATTTTCGGTCACTTGTATTGTGTCTCGAATACCTTCTACATTTAATATATTTAAGTTATAGCTCTTACTGCATCATGTTGCTTGCTTGCTTCTTGAATGGATGGTGGATTCCCCCAAAGCGAAGACTGTACTTTACTCTTCTTCGCATCCTTAGGCTTTAGAATACTTGGGCTACAGAAGGCATTTTTGGTTGAATTGAGCTGAATTAAAGTTCAGGTTTTCTCTGAATAATACTTTTGTCTTAAAGAGGTTACATTATACTGATTACTCATTTTAGGTCCTGTTGTGGTTATATTTTAATTGGAGTGGAAAATCTCTGTCCATTTGGGTTGGGTGAGGAAATATGAGGGAAAATGTGCTTGTGTTATTTTTCTTATATAGCATCATCTTTTTTTTTTTTTTTTTTTAGTCTTCGTGGTAGTATTCATTACATGTTTAACATTGTTTACATTATTTCAGTTTTTTTTTTCTTTTAAACAACGAAGTGTTGTTAGTTTTCTAGAATTTAGATTTTTTAAGGGTAGTGGGTGCTATTCATACATAGCACTGCTTTTTGATAAAAGTTTATATCTATTGTAAGGTAATGCCCACCGGAAAAAAATATATAAGTGGTTTTATTAAGTGGTTCTACTAGGGAAAATGATAAAGTACTGTCATAACATTCAGTAATCTCTTGAAAATAGAGTTTAATATCTGAGAATAAGAATTGCAATTTAAAGACTTAAGAAGGAATATACTGCAATCCACATTTGTGGAATGTTGATATGATCTTATCTCCTCAGGCTTAAAATTGCTTCCACTAGTCCTTGTGGTTTTGTCTGATATGACAGTGTTATATAATTTACAGCTATGTGTTGCCTCATTCTATTCTGAGACTGACTGACCACGTAAAGATCTCAAAGCATTTGTCATACACGTAACATTCATAGGCATAAACTATATATAGAAAGGCGATACTCTAAGTGATGAATACCAGTGAATATTTTTTGAGGGAGGGGATACTAGCTATCAGTTACAGTTCACAGAAGCATAAAAAGTTATCCCATTCTCAATTTTTGATAATAAAATTATTTTTAGTATATCATATGAAACAAATTTATTTGAATAAGAAATTATAGTTATAAAATTGAAATCCATATAGGATATTATTTATCTCTTTTGCAAAATCATGTTTTATGGAGCTATAGTCTGTCTTGTTTCATTTGGTATTTACTTTTTAAAAAAAGATCTTTGAATTTTACCTTTTAAGAAAATCATGTTTGCAAAAGATTCACAATTACTATGACAGAATGTAATAGGGCACTTTCATTAAAAAAATAATTATTAAATATATTAAATTTTTCTTCTAATTTTTAAAAGCTTATTTATTTTTTTCATTAGCAAGGTTGAGAGAGAGAAAGAGAGTGGAAGGGGGAGAGAGAGATTGCATTTCCCACCAGAGTTCCCATGTCATGATCCACCCTCCGCTTCAGTCAGCCCTGCATCATGGGTATACATGTGTCTGGTGTACTTAGGGAGTTCTCTAGGCATGAGCCCAGAACCTTCCCATATAGGATTGTCTTGCAGAGCATCACACTTTACCACCATCTAGCTCCTCTCTAACCATTTTCTAATTATTGTTGAATAACCAGGTTTTTTTGTCTAGTGTTTTTTTTAAGTCTTTAGTTTCTCTTAAATGACTCACCACTTTTATAGCCTCTGCTACTTTTTGCCTCATATTTTATTTTATTTATTTATTTATTTATTTTTTTTGGAGAGGTTTTTTCGCTATAGGGCGCGTGCGCTCGCCAGACAGGCAGAGAGAGACATAGAGACAGAAAGCGAGAAATCACCCCCCAGGGGGGATGGTCACGCCGCAATCCCTTCTCCTCCATTCTCCTCTCGGGATCTTGGGCACGCACGCACACGCGCCCGGCGTGAGTTGTAAGCCACCGGGTCCGAGACGTGAACCGCGGTCGACTATGTGGGAGTCCAGCGACATAGCCATTACGCTAACTGCTGGTTCCCATTGCCTCATATTTTATATTACTCACAGACTAGGAGTTGGGTCACACAGGTTCATACATTTACTTTTATGTGCATTTATTTTTATGCATGTACATATTGCATGCATGTACATTTATTTTCTATTTTAAGATAGAAAAGACTTATCTTTCCAAAGTTTCCTCCCTCCACCACCCCCTTTCACTTTAAAAAAGAAAAAAAAAAAAAAAAGAAAAAAATAGGGTCTCTAAGGTGACCGATGACAGTTTTTTGTGTCAAGTTTTACAAAGTGAGGGAAGTTTTGTGCATATACAATGTAAACTGAAATTAAAAGTAACATAATAGCTTTTATTTGTTGAGCATTTTTCTGAACCAGATATTGTTCGAAGCCTTTTCTTCTCTCTCTCTCTCTCTTTTTTTTTTTTTTTAGAGAGAGATTTTTGTTAGAGGGGTCTTGCCAGAGAGACTGGAAGTGAGAAATCACTCCCCGGGGGGGTGGGATGGGGTGGTGGTGGTGGCCATGCTGCAATCCTTTTTCTTCCATTCTCTTCTCAGGATTTTGGATGCACATGCATATGCACCTGGCGTGACTTTCAAGCTGCCTGGTCTGGGACCCAAACCGTGGTCAGCCATGTGGGAATCCAGTGACACAACCACTATGTCACCTGCTGGTCCCTATTCTAAGCCTTTTGTATAGTTCATTTTATCCCCATAGTAAACCTCAGGAGGAAGGATTTCATTATCACCCTCATTTTTTAGATAAAGAAACTGAGGCACAGAGAAGTAATTTGATCAAGTTAATAGAATAAGAGGAAGAGCCAGGCTCTTATTTATCTAAGCCAGTATGTGACTCTGAAGCTAAATTTTCCTCAATACTGACAAAAATGCTTTATAAACCTTTTTATCTCTTGACTATACCTGACTTTTTTTTTTTTAAAGAAATTTTATTTAACTTTTATTTATTAACATCATTATTATTTTTCAGTTTTTGAGAAAGCAAGCCACCAGGTCCGAGACTTGAACCGTGGTCACGTGGGAGTTAACCACCACGCCACTTGCCAGCCCCTCCTTGACTATACCTTATAGTGTAATATATATAAAGAATGAAATAACCTCCTGAGTGTCAAAGGAAGCACATTGAGGGAGAATCTGTAGGGAATGAAAAAGCCGATAAGTCTACTGGTTTGTTCTTTGACCCTCTATCTGCCCTGCCTCCTTTCGTAATTAGTTTGTGTAGTTGCAAGGAATGTCATTATGTAATACATCACTAGTAGTTTCCCCAGCTATGGTTGTTTATCAGGTAACTCTTACGTTTTTAGAACATCTGCAGTTTGGGAAGGGAATTGATACAGGGTAGATCTTGGAACAGAAACATTGATATGTACTTGATGGGAACTATTTTCTCCAGTAATGAGCAACCTGAAGCCTTTCTCAGTATACCTTTGCAAGAGTCCTAGATCCTATTTCATGGGCTTCCTGTCAGAGCACACACAGCAGAGGTGGAATGAAGGAGAAAAGCCTTCCGGGCCATCATCTTCCGAGATGGGAGGACTCTGTAGCATCACTGGTTCCTACATACTTGTGTTCTGGCCTGGCCATGGCCAGCAGTTCTATCTTTTGGGAAACTGACTGCATTGGTGTTTCTCCAGGCTCAGCCTAACAGCTCCAGGAAGGAGAAACAGAAGAGACTCAGCACCAAATCTCTAGCACCTGGCCCTCAGCAGTTCTTCTGTAAACATTGTATTGAATGAATCAAGCTAATTCTACTCTCTGTTTTACTCCTTATATTAGGTTGTTGGTAAAGTCATGATGTATTTTTCTGTTTTTCTATGCAAAAAATGCATCATGACTTTCCCAAAGACCTAGTAGTTTGAGCAGCAAAGGGGATTATTGGGAAAATTAAATGGACAATGAAGGAACAAAAGATGGAACATTGTCTTTTTTGCCATCTAAAAAAGCTGAGCTCATGTCTCATGTCATTTTATTTAGTAAAGGTGGAATCTGACTCTTAAGCCTAGGGATTGGATATATCTGTTCTCCTTTTTAATGAAAATAAATGGGGGGACCAGCAGTTAGCATAATGGTTATGTCGCTGGACTCCCACGTAGTCGACCGCAGTTCAAGTCTCGGACCCGGCGGCTTAAACTCACGCCGGGCACATGTGCAGGTGTGCCCAAGATCCCGAGAGGAGAATGGAGGAGAAGGGATTAAGGCGTGGCCATCCCCCCTGGGGGGTGATTTCTTGCTTTCTGTCTCTGTGTCTGTCTCTGTCTTTCTGGCAAGTGCACGTGCCCTATAGCAAAAAACCTCTCCAAAAATAAATAAATAAATGAATAAATAAATAAACAAGGGACCAGCAGTTAGCGTAATGGCTATGTCATTGAACTCCCATGTAGTAGACTGCGGTTCGATTCCCAGACCCGGTGGCTTATACTCAGGCTGGGTGCGTGTGTGCGCGCACGCCCAAGATCCCGAGAGGAGAATGGAGAAGGGATTGTGGCATGACCATTCCCCCTGGAGGGTGATTTCTCGCTTTCTGTCTCTCTGTCTCTCTGGTGAGCACACATGCCCTGTAGCATAAACCTCTCCAAAAAAGAAAAGAAATGGAACCCATGGAGGTTTTTGTTTTTCCCAGAACTGGTCCTTATGTAAAAAAAGGTTCTTGTTGCTAATTTTGGTCTTTGTGATTTATAATAGAATTGGCTGATGTATTTGCAGATAGATACTAGGCTATTGGAAAATCAAACTATTAGATCATCAGGTTGTCTATGCATTTTTGCATAGAAGAACAGAAAAAAATACATCATGACCTTCCTGACAACCTAATGGTTCTGCTGTGCTGTTGATTCATGATATTTTCAGAATCATTGTCTAGCCTTGCTTTGGCATGGTTTGGCAGAGATTTAAATAGGTTCTTGTTTTGTTTTGTTTTGTTTTGTTTTTCTTTTTAAAGACAAGGTTTTGCTCTGTCTGGATCCTGCTTCTCACTCTTCCTAGCAGCTGGTACCCACAGGCTATTTTGCATGACTTTTTTAGGATGGGCTGGGAGGCCTCCCAGTGTCCTCAGCCTCTTGAGTAGCAGTGTCCAATGCAGCTGCCAAGATTGGGCCAAACAAAATGTATTAGATATTTACAAACTATGTTGCTATCTCCCTTTGTCCTATAAACTGTTCTATTCCTGTTAAGATGTTTTAAAGCATAACCTTTTAAAATCTAGGCTTGTGGGCCAGTCAGTGGTGGCATGGTGGTTAAGGTGGCTAGATCCCACATGGCCAACTACAGGATTCAAGTCCTGGACTGAGCAGCCTGAGAAACACACTGGGATTATGTATGTGCATGCCCAGGATCCCAAGGCGAAATGAAAGCGAGGAAACTGCAGCATGACCGTCCCCATGGCTGGTGCATTCTTTCTTTTCCTCTCTCACCATCTCACATGCCCTGTAGCAAATTTAAAAAATAAATTAATTAAATCTAGTCTTACAAACACAAGTTTGAGAAACAACAGCAATGTCACAGAGCCTCTAACAAATAATGACCTGTTAGCTGATCTAAGTCATCATATGTCAACTGGCCATAATTAAATAAAATAACATTTCAGTCACAATATGTTTAGTAGGGAAATAATATATATTTTTAGATCATCCATAATTGTTGAGAATACATTAAATGATAACATATAAATAGTATTTTTAAAGGGAAGATAAACACTGAACACTCAGCATTGCAGTACTATCACAACACACACGGGTAGTATCTTAATTAAGATGCATGTTCTGTTAGGATGACTCATTTTTGTGGTTGCTATGAGACCCTTAAGAGAACTGCTTCCATTCATAAAAAAGCATCCACTCAAGCTGTCTCTGATAAGGCTGGCTGAGTGAAATACAGGTTGATTTTAGGTCAGTGTTCCTTGGGCTTTTTTTTTTTTTTTTTTTGAGTTACTTTGTTTTAATTTCAGGTTCTTTTAGTTCTACCCTTGCATTTCTTTAACTGGATAGTGGGGTATTTTAAAGTACATTAATTTTATGAAACTCATTCTTTGAAACAGATTTTTACTACTTTTTAAGTTACATTGAACTTAACATTTCAGTTTCTGCAATATATATTTCAAGTCAATATATATGACTTGAAACAGTTGTAACATCTAACATTGAACTGGGAAACTTTAAACATACCATAATTTTTGTTTATTTTTCCCATAAAGGTTTTTGCCTTAGGTCGCAATGTGCTCTAAAGAGAGAAAGATAGACAATGAGATAGAAAGTGAGAAACCATCTCCCAGGGATAATGGCCTTGCCACAGTCCCTTCTCCCCCATTCTCCTCCAGGAATCTTGGGCACATATGCACATACACATGGTGGGAATTGCAAGCCATGAGGTCCAGGACTCCAATCGCAGCCATGTGGGAATCCAGTGATGTAATGGCTACATAGTCTTTCTGCTGGCCCCCATACCATAATCTTTCAGTTTTAGTAGTTTATATCACTGATGTCTCTCAGTATCTTTATACATTGTTTTTATGCCAGATAGAAACATTCTTCACCCTATTTCCAGCATAAGGTACTCCCCCACTCCTTTTAGGGACAGCAGTGGTAGGCAGATCAGAGTTTAGCAGAGTCTCCCGTTTAGGCCATTGTACTTCTGGACTTCCAGGATTCATCCCTAGTAGTGGTGGCATTTATTCCCCTTTGCACTCTTTAATTACTCCTTTCTTCTTGATGAAGTGTATTCCCCCACTCTGTATCTAACTAATGTATTACATTTTCTTCTCTTTCTAAATTACATTGTCTGAAATCCTGTGAAGTCATTTATTCCTTAAACAAACATTTTATGATGACCTGCCTGCTAGGCATGCACCAAAGTGAGAAGCTGGATAAAACATTGCCCTGCCCTATTGCTGATGCATTGGAGGAGACACACACACACACACACACACACACACACGGTTTCAGAGTGACAGATACTGTGGTAGAGTGCCACACAGAGCTCTGTGGGAGATTTTAGCTAGGTCTTGTTTGTTTTTCTCAAGAGGACAAAAATATATTTAAATTAAACCCTTGTGCATAGGGAGCCAGATCCTACATGCTGACCAGTTAGAATCCTGGCCCTGGTGTTTTGAAAAAATATACCAGGCACATACGTGTACTCCCAGGATTCTGAAGAGATGGAGGAAAAAGGATTGTGGTGTGACTACACTCCACTGGGAGGTGCTTTTTCTCTCTCTGTGAGTGCATGTGTTCTCTGGCAATTAAAAAAAAGATGAAAAGGGACCAGAAGTTGGTGTTATGGTTACGTTGCTGGACTCTGATACAGTTGACTGCAGCTCGAGTCCTGGACTCAGTGGCTTAAAACTCACATTGAGCATGTATGTGTGCCCAAAATCCTGAGAGAATGGAGGAGAAGGGATTGTGGTGTGGCCATCCCCCTTGGGGGATGATTTCACACTTTCTATCTCTCCAGTGAGCTCATGTGCCCTATAGCAAAAATTTCTTTTTTTTAAAAAGAATTATTTTATTCAGTTTTATTCATTTATTCATTTATTTTAATTTGACTAGAGAGAGACACACAGAGAGAAAGAGGAAAGTGAGAAAGCAAACTATCAAGTCCAGGACTTGAACCATGGTCGGCCATGTGGGAGTGTCCAGCGCCTTAATCACCACGCCACCTGCTGGTCCCCACAAAAATCTCTCTTTAAAAAAAAGGGGGAAGGGAACCAGCAGTTAGCGTAATGGCTATGTCACTGGACTCCCACATAGTCGACCGCGGTTCGCGTCCCGGACCCGGTGGCTTAAAACACGCCGGGCGCGTGTGCGTGCGTGCCCAAGATCCCGAGAGGAGAATGGAGGAGAAGGGATTGCTGCGTGACCATCCCCTCTGGGGGGTGATTTCTCGCTTTCTGTCTCTATGTCTCTCTCTGTCTGGCGAGCGTAGGCGCCCTATAGCGAAAAGCCTCTCTAAAAAAAAGGGGGGGGGGGAAGAAAGACCTTCTTTCTTTTATTCTTTTTTTAAAAAGAATTATTTAATTCCATTTTTTTGTTTAAAGAATTATTTTTATTTAATTTTATTTATTCATTTATTTTAATTTGACCAGAGACAGAAAGACAGACACACACACACACACACACACACTCACACACACACACACACACACACAGAGAGAGAGAGAGAGAGAGAGAGAGAAAGAGAGAGAGAGAGAGAGAGAAAGTGAGAAAGTGAGAAAGTAAGCCACCAGGTCCAGGACTTGAACCATGGTCGGCCATGTGGGAGTGTCCAGTGATTTATCCACCACGCCACCTGCTGGTCCCCTATTTGTTATTTTTTAACTACATTAGAGAGGGAGAAGGGAAAGTGAAAAAGCAAGACTCTAGGTCCGGGATGTGAACCGTAGTCGACCATGTGGAGATACAGTGCTTTAACCACCATGCCACCTGCCAGCCCCAAAAGGCCTTCATTTTTCTTTCTTTCATTTTTTTTTTTTTTTTAAGACAGGTCTCTCCATGTCGTGATCATCCTGCCTCACCCTCCCAGCTGGGACCACAGGTCACACTACAGTGCCTGTGTCCCCTCTAGACAAGATCTTGCTATGTTGCCCAGGCCAGGCTTGATCTTGGGATCATCCTGCCTCAGCATCTCTGAGTTTTCTGGAATCACAGGCAGATGCCGCCACGCCCAGTATTCAGGTCACACCAGAAGTCAAATCTGAGCCTCCCATTTTGTCCCAGTCTTCACAGAGCACAGTGTCCCCGTAGTGTGCTATTGTAATTAGCCGGAAAGGTCTTCTTTGATTTGACTATACTGTCCTTCCAGTTGTAAACTGATTATATCACACTATAACAGTGAAGAGCTCTGGAAGACACTGGCCCTGTGCACCACAGGACATATGTGGACCTTTCGTTTTTCTTACCAGAAATAACATTTTCTATGTACTGCACCTTTGCTCTAATTTGGGTAACCCCCACCTCACAAAAAATGTTTGAGAATGAATAGTCCCAACTGGGCAAACTGTAAGAAATAGTACAGGTTTTCCTTCCTTTCTGCCCTCCCAGGACACTACACAGTGGTCTTGTTTGATCTAGAGTCATTTCTTCATTTGAGGCCAAACGAAATGGCAAATCTAAGACCTGATGCTAGTATGAAGGCAGAGCTTTTCTTGATGAAGACCTAGAATGACTATATAAGCCATCCTATATGGGATAGAGTAAATTAATTATGAATAAAATTTTAGGAAAAGCTAGGAAATTAGTTAAGCACCAGCTGGGAGAAAGGTTACATCTATTTAATGGTGGAAGTGCTAATTTTATGTATCTCTGTTAATAGCTCTAAATGAGAAAAGGAAAATACCATTTCTTACCTCACCTGTGCTTTGTTTTAGTTCTCAGAATCCTGTTTCTGGAAGTGAGGGACAGATTTGGGGAGTGCAGAAGGTGAACACATTGCTATGGTTGATGCATTATGAGCTATTATCTAAGGAATTTTCTAATCCTTGTTTGAAGTGGCTATACTTTTAGGTTCTTTTATTTTTTTATTTTCCTTTTTCTTTTTTTCTAACAGAGATTTTTGCTGTGGGGCACATGCGCTCACCAGAGAGACAAAGAGATAGAAAGTGAGAAATCACCCCTCAGGGGGGATGGCCACACTGCAGTCCCTTCTCCTCCATTGTCCTCTTGGGATTTTGGGCACCTACACACATGTGCCCATTGTGAGTATTAAGACACCAGGTCCAGGACTCGAACCACGGTCAACTACATGGGAGTCCAGCAATGCAGCCATTACGCCATCTGCTGTTTCCAACTTTCAGGTTCTTAAGGGAATTGGAAATGTGTAATTTAAGCTCTACTTCTTTTAATTTATTTCCAAATCATGGCTTTTTTTTTGAGAAATTTTTGTTATGGGGCACATGCACTCACTGAAGAGACAGAGACAGAGAGACAAAAAGCAAGAAATCACCATATTCCTCTGTATTCGTGTTCTGAATATACTGTGAAGTCCACATCTTTCATAAAGTATTTTTGTCAGGTCCTCCCAGGTTGAAAAGTCCTCATTACATCATCTGACCACTCATGAAAGTCCTTTTCTTTAGTCATTCTCTGTTCTTTTTTGAGTTGCATTGGGTCTCTTCTTGAGATGTCACAATTAGAGCTTCATGCTATATACCGAGAATCGTAGCAGTTTTGGGTCTGGATATGTAAAACTTGAACAAAATCGTTCCTTATTTTTTTTTTTTTTACTATAGAGCACATGCACTCACTAGAGAGATAGAGAAAAAAAGATGGAGAGGGAGGGAAAGCACTCCCCAGGGGTGGCCATGCCATAATCCCTTCTCTCAGGATGTTGGGCATGCATACGTATATGCCTGGCATGATTTTCGAGCTACTGGGTCAGGCACTTGAACTATGTAGTTGGCCTTGTGAGATCTAGTTGCCTTAACTTCCACATCATCAGCTGGCCCAGAAACAATTCTAATTCTCATGGTGCTTATCAAACTCTGTGACCCTCTTTCCTATTTTTTATTTATTTACTTTGGCTATAGGGGATGAGCGCTGACTGGAAAGGGACACAATGCAGGGGAGTGGCTGAGAAAGCACTTCCCAGAGGCATGCCCATGCTGCACTCCCTTCTCCTCCACTCTCTGCTTGGGGTTTGAGCATGTACTCATGTGCTTGGTGTGTCTTTTAAGCTGCCAGGTCTGGGACTTGAACCACTCTCAGGACCATGTAGGAACAGATGCCTTAACCTCTGTGCCATCGAGTGGCCCTTAGATCCCTATTTTAATAGGAAAGTCTAGAAATTCTTCGATCACTTTCCTAGATGTTATCTCTCAGCTTTTACTTTTTTGTTTTTATTTTTCAAGTGTGTTTCCTTCTGTTAGCTTAGACCAGTTTTTATGCACATGTGGCAAGTCCCAGACCTGGGGCTTGCGTTCTTGCTTTCCCTCTCTCTCTCTGGTCAAATTAAAATAATAATAATAACAAATGGAATTAAATTAATAAATAATTCTTTTTAAAAAATGCCACCTCACTGTTTATGAGATCTTTATGCAGTTTATGATATAAACTGACATAAACATGAGAGAGTCTAAAGTTGTACATTCCACTAGCATCATCTTTGAATCAGACTGAGAGGGTAAAACTAAGCTAATAGTAATTTCCTCCCAGTGACTTGTAATTACTTAATAATTCTCAGACTGACTGCACCTTAAAATCACCTGAGGGAGATTTAAAAAAATGTGTACTGTCCCACCCTAACCAACTGAGTCAGTCTCTGTGAGGTGGAACCTAAGCATCAGTATTTTATCAAGCTCCTACATGATGATAATGAGCAACCATTGAATTAGATTTCACGCTGGAAATCACCAGCTGCTAGGATTTATAAATGGGATGACCTCTTTGACTTGCTGAATGCTGGAGAATAATTATCATTAGAGAGTTCAAGGAAATATGTATCAAACTTTGCCTTTTTAAGATGACACCGGAATCGGGACCAGCAGTTAGCGTAATGGCTATGTCGCTAAACTCCCATGCAGTCGACCGCGGTTCGCGTCCCAGACCCCGTGGCTTAAGACTCACACTGGGCGTGTGTGCGTGCGTGCCCAAGATCCCGAGAGGAGAACGGATTGCGGCATGGCCATCCCCCTGGGAGGTGATTTCTCGCTTTCTGTCTCTCTGTCTGTCTCTGTGTGTCTGGCGAGCGCACGCGTCCTATAGTAAAAACCTCTCCAAAAAAAAAAATAAATAAATAAAAAAGATGACACCGGAATCAAATTATTTCTTAATCTGTTTCCTTGGCCTGATTCGATTCTGAGACTTAAAACAGGAATGAGTTAACAATTGGAACTTTCAGTTCCTCATTCTAAAACCCTTTTACTCATCTGCTTGACTTTGGTGTTGGTGACTGTCTTTTCCGCTTTGTCTTTAGCAGGAAATGAAAATAGGTCTGATTATTTATGCATAGGCTGGTGCCATTCTTTTTTTAAAGACACAGGTGAAACTGCCCATAAACTTGTGTAGCTGCGCAAAACCCAGGCTTGTGCTTGGGCTGAGGGAGTGCCTTCACTCTGTGATCTTGGAGTGAATGACTCATGCTCTCAGGAGACCCACAGTACTTAATCAGTTGTTTTCTGTGTACCAGGAAGAGGAGGGCATATGAAAATAGAAGCTGGCTACTGCCAAATGGATTTGAAATAAGAGTGGAAATGTTGACCCGATGGGTCAAACAGCTGAGCTTATTATTATAATTATTTATGACTTTGGTTGTATGTTATTTCACTAATTAAAATTTGGCATTACTCCTTAAATGCTATACTTTTGTAATTTATAAGTAACTGCACTCCTTACTAGATAATTTTGATCATCTTAAATTCTCTCTAATTAATTAATTAATTTATAGACAGGGTTTTGATATGTCGAGATATTCCTACTTCAATCTCTCGAGTTGCTGGGATTAAAGGCATCTGCCAGTGTGCCCAGCTTTTAGAGTGGGCTGGGAATTGAACCTGATCCTTCCTGATCATGTTTTTTTTTTTTTAATTGCCAGAGGGCATGTGTACTCACCAAAGAGGGACAGAGAGGGAGACAGCAACCCCTGATGCATATGTGATCATGCCACACTCCCTTCTCCATTTCTCCATCCTGTAGGGATTTTGGGCTCTCAACACACACACTGCCAGTGTGTGTTTCTTTCTTTTTTTTTTTTTTTTTTTTTTGAGAGGTTTTTTGCTATAGGTCGCATGCGCTCACCAGATAGAGAGAGACAGAGAGACAGAAAGCAAGAAATCACCTCCCAGGGGGGATGGCCACGCTGCAATCCCTTCTCCTCCATTCTCCTCTCGGGATCTTGGGCACGCACGCACACGTGCCCGGTGTGAGTTTAAGCCACCGGGTCCAGAACTCCAACCGCGGTCGACTACGTGGGAGTCCAGCGACATAGCCATTACGCTAACTGCTGGTCCTGCCAGTGTGTTTCTCAAGCTGCTGGGGCTGAGACTTGAGCTGCTGTTGGCCATGTGGAGTCCAGCTACCTTAACCACCAGGCTATAAACTGGCCCCTAATCTTAAATGTTCAAATTTATTGTGATTTTAAAATATTTCTCTTTTGAATTTTCTTTTTTTTTTTTTTAATTTGCTAAAGGTATGTGTGCTCTCTGGAGAGAGACAGAAAGTGAGAAAGCACACCTAGTGGGGCGTGATCATACCTCAATCCTTTCTTCATCTCTCCCTTCTTTGGAGATTTGGGGTATGCATGCACATGTATCCAGCATGATTTTCAAGCTGCCAGGTCTGGACTTGAACCATGGCATCAGTCATGTGGAATAATGCCATCTTAATCACCAGGCACAGGCTGGCCCTCTCTGTTGAATTTGTATACCACATTAGAGTATATATTCTGTCCTCTATACAGACTTTGCTAATGCCTATTTATTTCCTTAGTGAAGAGTAACAGATTTAAGTATATATGTATACACACACACACACACACACACACACATGCATAAATCTTTTGAAGTGTCTATTGTATGTCCGGCTACAAAATCACAGCAGTTCAACAGGACACACTGATCCTCAGTTACAGTGTCCACTTCAGACCTTCTGTTTTCTAGTTTTTTTGTTTCTATATTGGTATAGGTAGCTATATGTATCTGCTAGAGATTTTAAGATAATTTAAAGATTTTAAAGACAATTTAAAATTGGCTGGAATAATTGAATATATACAAAAATTTTTTAAAAATTAAAAAATATTAAATAAATAAATAAATTTTAAAGATTGCCTAGAATATTTAGATAAGTCTTGCACTGTGAGAAATCACATTCATTATCTATCACAGCTATTGAAAGATAAATTATTTAGTTATTAAGTGTGCCTATATAGCTAAGACTGACATTTTGGAACTCTTTTTTTAAAGAGAGATTTTTTTGCTATAGGGCAGACAGGCAGAAAATGAGAACTTACTCCCCGGGGGGAATGGCCACACTGCAATCCCTTCTCCTTTATTCCCCTCTCAGGATTTTGGGCACTCATACACCCATGCCTGGTGTATTTTTAAGCTGCTGGGTCTGGGACTCAAACTGTGGTCAACTATGTGGGAGTCCATGACGTAATCATTACACCATCTGCTTGTCCCATGGAACTTGTTTTAAAAACAATAAAAATTGGGGCTAACAGGTAATGTAGTGGTTAGGGTGCTAGACTCTCACATGCCAAACTGCAGTTTGAGTCCTAGATCCAGTGGCTTGAAACTCACACCTGGTGCACGTGTATGCGTGCCCAAAATCCCAGGAGGAGAGGAGATTGCAGTGTGGCCATCCCCTCGGGGCGGGTGGGGAATGCTTTCTCACTTTCCCTTTCACTGTTTCTCTCCCTCTCCATTTCTCTCTGGGCAAGCACATGTGCCCTATTGCAAAAACCTTAAAAACACAAAAACAATAAAAACTGGACCAGCAGGAAGCATGGAGGTTAAGGTGGCTGGATCCGGCATAGCCATCTCCATAGTTTGAGTCCTGGACCCAGCAGCTTGAAAATCATGCCTGACACTTGTGTGTGCCCAAAATCCCAAGAGGAGAGTGGAGGAGAAAGGATTGCAGAGTGTCCATCTCCCCAGATGTGATTTCTTACTTTCCCTCTTTCTGCCTCTGGTGAGTGCATGTGCCCTATAGCAAAAACTAAGTTAAACTAAAAAAATAAAATAAAATAAAAACTGAAGATGTTGATGAAAGTAAGCAGTTATTAGGAGAAATCCATTATTACTCTTTGATTTTTTTTTTTAAGTTTATTTATTTATTTCATGAGCAAGAGGGACAAAGAAATAGCACCCCCAGCAGGGTCTTGATGCCACAATCCACCCCTTGCCTCAGCCAACCTAGATCATGGGCTGAGTGTGGAATCCAGAATCTCTCCTTGTGGGTCAGCCTCACAGGCTACTGCACTACCATGTAGCTCCTGATGCTGATTTTTTGTTTGTTCATTCATTTATTTGATTGAATAACTGTTGCCTGAGTTCCTGTATGCATCGAACACTGTGCTGGACCACAGGTATAAAATGGCAAATGAAGAATTACAGAATTAAATAAACAGAGAGGTTGATAAATAATAGTCTTTTGATTGGTTACTTGAAACTGTTTATGTTTATTATAACTGTTAATATATTAGGAGTTATTTTGACCTTTTGTTTATATTTTCCCATTTATCGTGCTTTTTTTGGTCACCTTTCTGTCTTCCATTGGATAGCTTGAATTTTTTTAAAAATTATTTTATTTAACTTTATTTTAATTCAACTAGGGAGGGACAGAGTAAGAGAGAGAGAAAGAGAGAATGAGAGTGAGAAAGCAAGCTGCCAGGTCTGGTACTTAAACTGCAGTCGGCCATGTGGCAGTCCAGTGCTTCCAACCACCATGCCACCTGCCGGCCCCATGATAGCTTGAATTTTGTCAGGTTCTTTTTTCTTTCTTTTCTTTTCTTTTCTTTTCTTTTCTTTTCTTTTCTTTTCTTTTCTTTTCTCTTCTTTCTTTCTTTGTTTCTTTCTTTCTTTCTTTGTTTCTTTCTTTCTTTGTTTTTTGTTTGTTTTGTTTGTTTGTTTTGTTTTGTTTTGGGGTTTTTTTTGGAGAGGTTTTTGCTATAGGGTGTGTGCGCTCGCCAGACAGAGAGAGACAGACAGAAAACGAGAAATCACCCCCCAGGGGGGATGGCCATGCCACAATCCCTTCTCCTCCATTCTCCTCTTGGGATCTTGGGCATGCACGCACACGTGCCTGGCATGAATTTTAAGCCACTGGGTCCAGACGCGAACCACAGTCGACTACATGGGAGTCCAGTGGCATAGCCATTACGCTAACTGCTGGTCCCATTTCTTTCTTTCTTTTTGAGAGAGATTTTTGCTATAGGGCATGTTCACTTATCAGAGAGATAGATAGAGACAGACAGAAAGTGAGAAATCATGCCATAATCTCTTCCTGGGATTTTTGGCATGCATGTACATGCACCTGGCGTGAGGTTCAAGCCTCCAGGTCTGGATCTCAAACTGTAATCTGCCACGTGGGAATCTAGTGCCTTAACTAGTTCACCACCTGCTGGCCCCTGTCAGATTCTTTCTGTTGTTAAAAGTTACACATTCTTTTATATTTTTCTATAATGTTCTCAAACTTAGGATCCAATATTTATTTTCAAATATATGACTGGAGTTTGCCAGTGTCTGTCTTTTCCAAGAATGTTTTTTTAATTAATTTTACAATTAAAGTATGAATTTATTTTGGTATAAAAACTTTTTGAAATTCATACATAGTTTTTCCATTACACATATTTCCATGAGCTTTTTTTTTCTGAAGCACTTTTAAAAATTAATTTATTTACATTCATTTCCTAACCATCACCACAGCATACAAAATGTGATTTCCCATCCAGAATATACTGCATAGTAACTTAATCATGCATGTTATCATCAATAATTTTCCATTTCTAGTTTCATATATATATATATATATATATATTTTTTTTTTTTTCCCCTATTTCTGACCCTCTGCCCTTTCCCACCCACCTCCTACGCTATCTCTGGTGTCTACGGTTGTTTTCCATTCCTTTTTCCCTCACATTTTATTGACCACACAATTTCTTATATAATCTAATTACTTTCGATAGCAAGTTCAGCGGGTAGTTTCAAGAAAAGCAGTTTTAACTTTAATAAATCAAAGAAATGCTAAGGAGCTTTGCTTAAAACTTAAAGCCAGGAAACAGGTTAGGATTCTATTCAAATAGTAGGTACATGAACCTATCAACAGCTCAAGACAGGACAAAAATCCTTAAAACTGGAAAGCTAAGCCTATAAGAAAATCAGCAATGTTTTAGTGAAACATCATAAAATGCTATTTCACCAGTTCAGTCTCATGTACTTAATCTGTCTTCTGTTGTAGTTCGATCTTCCCGATTAAATTCTGAGATATAACATTCAAACTCCAGACTTGTCCCTATGATTAAATTGGCCCTTTTCTTAGTTTTTGAACTCTTATTTCTGTGTGTCTGTATTTAATTTTCCTGGTATAGCATTCCTTTGAGAACTTCTTGGAGACCTGGTCTGGTGTTGGTAAATTCTTCCAGGTTTTGTTTATCTGAGAATGTTCTTATCTTTTTTTCCCATATGAAGGATAATCTTGCCAGGTACTGTACTCTTGGTTGAAATTGCTTTTCCCTTAACACTTTGAATATATTTTCCCATTCTTTCTTCGCTCGCATTGTTTCCGATGAGAGGTCTGCTGTTATCCTGATGGGATATCCTTGAAAACTTGACGTTTTTCTCTTGCCAGTTTTAGTATCTTGTTTTTGTCTGTGGTTTTGGACAATCTGGTTATAATGTGTCTTGGAGAAGATCTTGGGTTGATTCTATTTGGAGTCCTTTGTATTTCTTGGGACTGGATTTTTGAGTGCCTCTCTAGGTTTGGAAAGTTTTCTTGTAGGATTTCATGGAATAGATTATCAGTGCCTTTGTGAGTCTCTTCGCCTTCTGGAATATCAATTATCCAGATGTTTGGACATTTGATGGTATCTAGTATTTCTTGTATATTATAATCATTTTTTGGGGGCAATTTTCTCAGTCTTTGTGGTGGATTTTTCTAGGCCAGCAATTTTCTACGTCTGAGATTTGATTTTCTGTATGATCTAGTCTGCTTTTAATACTTTCAAGGGAGATTTTGATTTCCTGTATTATAGCCTTCATCTCTAAAAGACCCATTTGATTCTTTTTTAAAGTGTGTAATTCCTCTTTTAGATCTTGCAAGAATTTCCTCACCTCCTGGAACTCATCAGCTCCTTTCTCCTGCCTCTTTTGCAGTTCATTGTCTGTCTTCTCTTCCATCTCTGTTAGCTTCGTCATCATGAATATTCTAAATTCTTTATCAGACATTTCCATGATTTCCATTGAAGTG
This sequence comes from Tupaia tana, assembly GCA_026018925.1. Classification (NCBI taxonomy): domain Eukaryota; kingdom Metazoa; phylum Chordata; class Mammalia; order Scandentia; family Tupaiidae; genus Tupaia; species Tupaia tana. The sequence continues at coordinate 30,623,989 of JAKSZU010000010.1, forward strand.
TCTGTGGATGAAGAGGAGTTATTCTTTTCCCTTAGAGGAGAGGTATTTTCTTGCTTTCCCATATTTCTTGTGGCCCTGCAGTGATTTCAAGTCATCTGATGGATGGTGTGTTTCTTCCTAATTCTTGAAGTTCAATCTGAGCATTCAGGGGCGTGCAGAAGGAGGTGATCTGGAATCTCTTTGCCGTTCCATTTTTACCCCTTTGTGCAGCAGATTCAGTGGATATTGAGGAATATGTTAACCCTAATGGTATTTGGATGTTTGGCTATGGTTCTTTTAGATACAACTGTCTGCCACGCACTTGCCACTTCCAAGCATATTTTACCTTCCTGTAGACTCCACTCTTCTAGTTCATCTCTGTTTCTCATGTAGAGGGTTTCAGGGAAGGGAGGAAACTGACAGTCATGTCATTTAGACCCAAATTGGGTTTCTGGGACTGAGACTGGATGCCCAGTTTAAGTGGTATCAGAGGTACAGATTAACATTTAATATTCTGAGGAAATAGAATCCTCTGGCAAATATCAAGATATTTCCATAAAGCATTACGGCTGGGAAGGCTTTTAGGAATTATGGCCCAAACCTAACATTTAATAAGTAAAAAGCATTAAATTTGGGTTCTATCTTTTATCCTTTTTAAGTTTAAATCTTTTGTGCATTTTTAACGTAAAAACGTGATGGAGAGATTATTGAGCTGTAGTTTTAAATACATACAGGTTTCACAACTTGAGGTGAAAGGTATTGACATTTATTATGTGACATGTTGTACTAGGCACTTTGACATAATTCACTCAATCCTCATGCAAACTCTGTAAGTTAGGTGGCACTCATATTTACAAAAAAATGCAACCGAAGTTGAGATGAAAGGGGTTTGGAGATCTCAGTAGAGCTGGGGCATGGAACTCCAGCTATGTACACATCACATCCGAATGTCTTGACTTTGTCCAGCCTTGCCAATGTAGAGTCAGCCCAGGCCACCCTTGCGCATGCTCACATCACCTGGATCTCTGGCTTCAGGCTTGCCCTAATGTCCATCCTCTACATACCTGTAACGTTCTGTCTCAGGTAAAATCTGCGCTGCCTGGTGGAAAGGACTCTTGAATTTACTAGCTATTATTTTTCTGAATCGGTCTCTGTGTAGTTCTTCAGTTTCCTTTCTTTTCTGTTCTTCAGGTGGTAGAAAGACAGAGAGATAGGTCTTTATGCTGTAGTTCACCCTCAGCCTCAATGAGCCAGGATCGCAGGGATGTGTGCACACGCACAGCATGTACACAGACGTTGGGGCCTGACCCTGGGACCTTCCCAGGTGGCCTCAGCAGTACTGCACCACTGTAGCTGGCCAACATAGCTTATTTAATGATCCAGATGGCGAAATTCCTGGCCCTGGACAAAGATAGTGGCAGCAGGAGAGAAGTGGAGGTTCATCAGGTGTTGAGGAGATAGAATCAGTAGGATTTGATGAGAAAGGAAGGCATTTTGGAGTCTCCCAGGTTCTATCTTGGGCAGTTGGAATGATGGTGATGAAACTTAGGTGTTAGAGGTATGTTAGAAAGAGCCTTGGGATAGTAACAGCAGCACTTCTAGTAGTAGTGAGAGCAGAAGTCGGAGTAGGGGCTGGGGGGGGACACGATAGAGATAGAAAGCACAGAAGGAGCATGGATCAGAAGGGGTACTTCAGGACCAGAAAGAAGTCACAGATTTTCAAAAGGTTGTAGTTCTGGAGATACAAAAGTATCAAAGGATTAAGAATTTCCAGTCTGGGGGCCAGCACGTGGGATAGTAGTTAAGGTGCTGGACTCCTGTATGGCTGACCATGGTTCTAGTTCTGGACCTTGCGACTTGAAAATCATGCTAGGCACATATGCGTGACCAAGAACCCAGGAGGAGAAGGGATTGTGGCATGGGCATCCTACCTCGGGAGTGATTTCTCACTCTCCTGTTCACTGTCTCTGTCTCTCTCTCCTGTGAGCACACATGCCCTATGGCAAAAACCCCTTAAAAAAAAGAAATTCCCAGTCTGACAGAAAGAGAGCTGTATTATATCAGAGAATAATTGATCAGGCAAAAGATCTTCAAGGAGTGAGAGAGATCAAAAATTAGTTAGGAAAGACAAAATGCATTAATGGGAGAAGCCAGGACTTTCTTAGTCTCTTCTTTCCAGCAGCAGATTTCTTGATGAGTAAAAGGATTACTTTTTCTTGTAAGGAGAATGCTGCCTTAAGAATTACAGGGACCAGCAGTTAGCGTAATGGCTGTGTTGCTGGACTCCCTTGTAGTCGACCACGGTTTGAGTCCTGGACCCAGTAACTTAACTCACGCTGGGCGCGTGTGCGTGCGTGCCCAAGATCCCAAGAGGAGAATAGAGGAGAAGGGATTGCGGTGTGGCCATCCCCCCTGGGGGGGGGGGGGTGATTTCTCGCTTTCTGTCTCTCTTTCTCTCTGTCTTTCTGGCGAGTGCACGTGCCCTATGACAAAAATCTCTTAAAAAAAAAAAAAGAATTGCATGTTGTAAAAAATCTTTTGGAAAAATATGGACTGTTTACCAGACATTCTTCAAGTTTTTGCATAATTTTGTGAGTTATTTATCAAAATTATATATGGTTTAACATATATATGTTAACATATTATATTTTATATATATAAATATAATTATTAATATATTATATATATATAATAATATCATTTTTAAAAGATTACATCAAAACAGAGCCTTGGACCAAGAGTGGGAAACTGTTCTAATGTAAACAAGTCGTATAGTGTTGGCTAGTCACTATCTTTGCCAGTTTTGATGTCTTTGTCCGAAATAGATAAGATGATTTTAACATTTGCCACTTTAAAGTGAACCCTTATGACATGATTGCATGCAAATTATCTGATTTCAGCTTGCCTTTTCTTTACATGTCATACTTTTACTGTCCTTTTTGGAGCCTTCTGTATACCATGCACAAGGAACATAAAGCTCAAACAAACAAGGTCTTAGCTTCCCATTCTTCATGAGTTTAGTCAAGGAGACAGGGAAGTCAATAGGTGCACTAAACCAAAATAAGGTACTGTGATGGAACATGTGCAGGGTTGAGGGAAGCCACACAGAGAGCCCATCCAGTGCTGGGGGGCGGAGTAGAGAATGTGTCTGGGAAGAACAGTGACCCTTGTTCAGAGTCTGGAATGAAGAGCAGGCAGAAGTGGGTGCGGAGCAGCATTCCAGGCCCAGCCTGTGCATAGTACAGGATTACAGAGGACCAGGATGCTGGGGGCAGGAGGTAAAGAGGACCACAGACAGGAATTTCATGGAATTTGGACTTTGTTCCCAAGGCTGTGAGGAATAAAAGTAAATACATTTAGATTAATAATGTTTATAGCTATTTGTTTTTAATGCCTAATATATTTGTCTTTCACATTATAATCTTAGACATTCTAGACATTAGGGCAAAGAGTATTATCTGAAAGAAAGGCAATTGTTATGTCCTGATAAACAAAACACCTCACTAGAAAGATCTACTAAGCTTAAATCTGTACATACTCAGCAACTGGTCTGAAAAGATGTAAAACAAAAATTAAGAAAAAAAATATATTGGGTCATTTGGAAATTCATGATACGTTTTTGCATAGAAAAATATGTTGTGACTTTCCTGACAACTTAATAGTATACAAAGTATGAGATTGGAAATTAAAAAAAAAAGACCTATCTCAAAGACTGAGATTGAGCTGTCAAAAAAAATTAGCAAGTGCATAGAGTTGAACAAAATAATTTACGAAGTGGGTATACCGAGCCTTCACTCAAAAGTTAAATAGTGTTGGAAACAGCAGAGGGCATAGTAGTTATATCGTTGGATTCCCACATGGCAGATCATGTTTTACGGTTCGAGACTCAGACTCGGTGGCTTGAAAAGCACACCGTGTGTGTATGTGTGTGTGTGTGTGTGTGTGTGTGTGTGTGTCCGTGTGCCCACCCAGGATCCCAGGAGGAGAATGAAGGAGAAGGGATTGCAACATGGCCATCCCTCATGGGAGAGGGGTGATTTCTTACTTTACCTTTCACTATCTCTGTTTCAGTCTGTCTCTGGGGCGTTCATGTACCCTAAGGCAAAAACCTCTTTTTTTAAAAAAAAAATTGGTTAAATAGTGTTTTCAGTTGTTTGAGTTCCACAGTAAGAAATACTGTTTACATCGTGCCCCCCCCCCCCCCCCCGCCCCGAACACGTACATGTATGTAGTAAAAGTAAAATTTTCTGGGAACCAGCAGTTGGCGTAATGGCTATGTCACTGGACTCCCACGTAGTCGACCGTGGTTCCCGGACCCGGTGGCTTAAAACTCACGCTGGTCGCATGTGTGTGCGTGCCCAAGATCCCGAGAGGAGAACGGAGGAGAAGGGATTGCAGTGTGACCATCCCCTCTGGGGGGTGATTTCTCACTTTCTGTTTCTCTGTCTCTCTCTGTCTATCTGGCGAGCGCACACGCCCTATAGTGAAAACCTCTCCTAAGGAAAAAAAAAAAAGTAAAATTTTCATGAAATACTTGTTACATTGTGCAACTTTTCTATTTTCTGTTCTATTTCATTGGTTTTAGTGTCAATCTCATTATAAAAATTTATTTCATAGCCCACTAATGGATTGATGAAACCCTTTTCCTCAAAAACATTGAGTTTAAAAAAAGTGTGTGTGTGTGTGTGTGTACACATATATGCTTTTTAAGCAAGCATATAACATTTACAGATTGACTCAAAATTCCCTTCCTATACTGAGCCTCCAGTGCCCCTGGTACCTCTCTGTCCTTCCTCTTGCTAAAACAAAGATGACTTAGACTCCTATTTTTACTGAGTCAAAGCCATCTGATACACTCATCTGCTCTCTTCTCCATATCTATATTTAGCCTTTCATCTTTTCTTCTAGGCTTAGAAGAAAAAAATAGTGACTTCCTTCCTTTCCAAGGTTAAATTTTATACATGTACATGTAATTTTATCATCTCCTACCTTTTTTCCCCTTTTAGTAATCTCCTCTCATATCTAAACTTTTCTTCTTAACCATCCCATCATGAACTCCATCTTAATGATTTTTAAATTTTATTTTAGATTTTTGCCATAGGACATTTATACTTGCACAGAGAGACAGAAAGAGGGAAGGTGAAAAATCACCCCCTAGGGATGGCCATGCCACAATCCCTTCTTCTCCGTTCTCCTCCTGGGACTTTGGGCACACACACTCATGCACCCAGTGTGATTTTCTAGCTGCCAGGTCTGAGACTCAAACCATGTTTGGTCAAGTGGGAATCCAGCACCTTAATTGCCATGCTACCTGCTGGTCCCAATAATTTCATTTTAATTGTCAGAGAATCTATGCACTGGCCAGAGACTGAGAGACAGAGAGAGAGAGAAAGTACCCTCTAATGGGGCATGGTCATGCCACAGTCCCTTTTGTTCTATTTCTTCATCCTGTTGGGATATTGGGCACACATGCACACATGTGTGGTGTGTTTTTCAAGCTGTCAGGGTTGGATTCAAACCACAGTTCTTATAGTACATAGTACGATCTGGCTTCTTTCATCACTAGACCACTAAGGGCCAGCCCTTAGTCTTAATGATTTTCACTGGTTCTCATTCTGAATTTCAAAGATTATCAGTGACTACTAGTTTTAGTCATTAGATTAAGCCATCTTTATAGTTTTTCTTAGTTTTTTTTTTTTAATAGAAATTTTTGCTATAGGGCATGTGTGCTTTCTGGAGAGAGAGAGAGACAGAAAGTGAGAACTAACTACCTGGGGGGGGGCACACTTCCATCGTTTTTCCTCTAGCCTTCTCTTGGAATTTTGGGCACACATGTGCGCGCACCCAGTGTGAATCTTTGGGACTCAAACCATGGTCGACTACGTGGGAGTCCAGTGATGTAAGCATTAGCCGAGTGCTGGCCCCTTACTTTATTTTTTAAGTTACAATCTGATTTTTTCAAATGGGTTGTAATATTCACATAGTTCAAAATGCCAAAGGATGCAGAAGGGTATCATTAAGAAGTCCTCACCTGTTTTTTCTTTCAGCTGCTGTATATCCTATCCATTCTGCCTTAATCTCTCACTGTTTTCACTCATGTCCTCATCCTTTCCCACTCAGGAAAGAATAGATGTTTCAATGTAATCTTTGGTTTACTCTTTGCATATAGCTTCTTTTGAGATATTTCCTGTTAATCTACTCCTGTGCATTCTTTACCCACTGCCAATCCATTCTCCAAACTTCTATGCTTCCAATGTCACTTCAAACCAGTCACTTTAAAAAAATAATTATTTTATTTATCACTATCATTATTATTCTTAACTTGCTATTGGGCACATATGCTCACCAGAGAGAGAGAGGAAGTGAGAAAGCAAGCCACCACGTGCGGAACTCAAACTGTAGTCAGCCATGTGGAAGTCCAGCGTGTCAGCCACCATGCCACCTGCTGATCCCCAAACTGACTTTTGCAATAACCTTCTAGCTGGTTTCTCTACTCCCAGGCTCTACCTCTTTTCAAATACCATTTCATGAAACTTTGGTTTCTGGTATATACATACATATATGTGTTTATTATGTCAAGACATAAAAATAATTTTTTATGGATCAAACAATTTAAAACACCATTTAACTTTTGGGTGAGGCTTCATTATATCAACCTTATGATGCAATCTCTGGTTGTAGTCTGTTTTACTTATGCCATTATCTGCCTGCCATAGTCTCCAGGAAGTGTAGGTTTATTACCTTTTCTTGAAGTCTCTTTATACTTGGCCTTGGTATATATACTTTTTAACTTTTACCAATTAAAATCCCCTTGTACTCACTGGTCTTCTATCATGTAGATGGTTCACTCCTTTATTTTTATGTCCTCTTAGCCTGATGTAGTTCCTGGCAAGTACTTAATATGTATTTCTCCCAAGATGGGACAGATTCCAAAACAAATACTGTACTTTCTTTTCTCTGTGCTATTTTTCTTGCTGTTTTCTTCCCTTTTTTTAAACATTTTTAACTTTTTTCCTTCTTTTCTTAAAACTTTTTAAAGTTTATTATAGGGTGGTTTATTATATATTATAGGGTGGTTGTGTTTGCCAGAGAAAGACAGAAAGCGAGGGAAAGTGAGAAATCACTCTCCACAGGGGATGGCTACACCGCAATCCTTTCTCCTCCATTTTCCTCTTGGGATTTTGAACATACATGCACACACATCCAGTATGTTTTTCAAGTCACTGGGTCTTGGACTCGAACCTTATAGTCAGCCATATGGGATCCAACTGCCTTAACATCACACCACTAGCTGGCCCATCTTGCTGCTTTCTTTGTTCCTGAAGTTCCACTTTGTCTATGTAACTCTTCTTGACTACTTTAACTCTAGCCTTTTCTTCTTCTTTAGAACTCATGTGGTACCCAGGTGACAGGATTATGGTAGCTGGAGCTCTTTTCTTAGCAGGGGCATCTGTATTGGCAGATGTTGAGAGTCAGCTCACCTATTACAGGGATTCTGACTCACTATTTGGAAAGAAATAAGGATATTTTTATTCCAGTGGAGTTAGAATAAAAGATTTTAAAGTTAACTAAGAGATAAAAACCAGTAAATACTTGATTGATATTGGTTAAGAAACAATTTTTAAGTCTGTTAAGTCTATAATGAAAATTATAGACTTATATAAAAATTATAATGTGTAAAAAAATTTGCAAACATATTAGAGTTAAAGTCCTTGATACAAAAAGAACTCATAAGGTGGTAGAGAATATAAAGAAAAATTGTTAGAAGAAATAAGAAAATCATAGTAGAAGAAGAAACACCAGCAGCCAATATTATAAAGAAATGTTTACTCTTACCAGCAATGGGGAAAATAAATAAACATCATGTAAGGCAGTGGATTTTATTAAATTAGCAAAATTTAAAAATTCTAAATGCCAAAAAGAGTACTTAAAAACAAGCATTTCGTATATTTTTGGCAGAAGTCTAACTTGGTGTAATAATCTTTGTAGAAAGCAATTTGATAATATTTGAGAGCTTTGAATTTTTAATTTTTTAAGCATTATTTTATTTAACTTTATTTATTATTATTTTCTGGTTTGATCAGACAGAGAAGGAGAGGGAGAGAGAGAGCAAAAGTGAGAAAGCAAGCTACCAGGTTCAGGACTTGAACCGTGGTCGGCCATGTGAGAGTGTAGCGCCTTTAACCACCATGTCACCTGCTGGCCCCTGAATTTTTGAATGTTTTGACCTATGAATTTCATTCCTAGGAATCTGTCCTAAGGCTATTAATTAGGGAAGAAAAGAAAACATTTATATAATATTTATTATTTATCAGTTTTATTTTAAAATTTATTTATTTCCATTGAATTTGAGAAAGAAAGAGGGATAAGCATCCTGACAGGGGAATCGTCACACAGTTACACAGTGACTCCCTCACTAGTCTTCTTAGTCAGCTAGGATCGCAGGAGCACGTGCCTGGCATGTACAGAGCTACCAGAAACCCAAACCTGCAATCTTCCATGTGGACCCGATATCACTTGAGCAGCATATCACTGTGCCACTGAGTCTACCTAATCATAGTAGTTTTTTATAATAGGGAAAAAACTGGAAACCATTTATATACCTTTCAAAAGATATTTAACTTCACTCTATTTATTTAGCTAGCTAGCTAGCTAGCTAGCTAGCTAGCTAAATAAATAAATAAATAAATAAATAAATAAATAAATAAATAAATAAGGTGCATATGTTCTCCAGAGAGAGAGAGAGAAAGGGTGAGAAAGCACCTCCTGGGGGTGGGGAGTGATCATGCCACAGTCCCTTCTCCTCTCCTCTCCTCTTGGGATTTTTAGGCACACATGCACACCTGCCTAGTTTGCAATAAAAATTATTGCCTTACTGGTTAGTGTTTTCCAAGCCACTGTGTCTGGGACTCAAACCACACAGTTGGCCATGTGGGATCCAGTCACCACTCCACCTGGTTGGCCCTAAACATTTTTTTATTTGTGATAGAGCACGCATATGAGAGAGAGGCCAGCCCTATAGTGCCATGACTAAGTGCAATGCGTCTGAAGCTGGATTCTACATGGACATGAATCCTGACCCTAGCTGCTTGAAAAAACACACTAGGTGCATGTGTGTATGTGTCCCCAAACCTGACTAGATGGAGAAATGGAGGAAGGATTATGGTGTGACTACACTCCCACAGGGGTGATTTCTCTCTTTTTTTCTCTCTTTCTCTGGCTAGTACACGTGCCTTCTGGCAAATGAATGAATGAATGAGGGCCAGCCCATGGCATGATGGTTGGTAAAGACATCCAAATCTCACATAGCTGACTCTGCAGTTCTATTCCCAGACCTGGCAGCTTGAAAAACACACTGGGTGTGTCTGCATACATCCCCCAAATCTCGAAAGAGTAGAGAAATGAAGGGGATTGCTATGTGACCATTCTCCATGGGGGTTGCTTTCTCATTTTCCTTCTTATCTTGTTTTCTGGTGAATACACATGCCCTCTAGAAAAACTCGAAGAAAAAAAAGGTCGCCCTTCAGCGGGACTGTTCACACCATTTTGTTCTTCCAGTCAGTTGGATCTTGGGCACTGTGTGCATGACTGGTATGATTCAGGCCAGCTGAGGACTGGACCCTGATTGTCATGTAGGATCCAGCTTCTCCTGAGTGGTACATCACTGCTGTGCCAAACAGCCAGCCTAGAAATCATTTAAATGCTCAAGAGTAAGGAAGTACTTCTGTAAGTGGAAAATTAGGCCACCACGAAATTATAATTTTGAAGAATATTTAAAGACATGAGAAAATACTCATGAAATGTAATGAAATAGTATGTAATGCTGTATTTACAGTACTGCAATTTGGTATGCATGCAAATACATGACCAGAAATGTAGTAAAATATTAAGTATCTTTGGGTGGTAGGATGGGGTGATAATTTTTCCCCAACTTTACATTGGGTCATTAGAAAAGTCATGACATATTTTTTCTGTGTTTTTCTATGCAAAAAGCATCACAACTTTTCTGACGATTCAATAGTATTACTTTTATTATAATCATGTTATTTAAAAATTATTGCCTTACTGATTAGTTCCATATAGGAGGCATAGAAGTGGGATGGATTAGAGCATAGGCCATGAATCAGGCTAGGCCTGGCTTTTGATCGCAGCCTTGATCTATTGTGTGACTCGGCCATGTTACTTTTATCCCTTAATTTTATTTTTCTTAATTTTTGCTATAGAGCACATGCGCTCCTCAGAGAGACCAAAAGAGAAAGAAAGGCAGAAAGCAAAAAATCACCCCCTCAGGGGGGGATGTTCTTGCCATAATCTCTTCTCCTCCATTCTCCTCTTGGGCGCCCATGCACACATACACACACACACACACACACACACGCACACACAGTGTGAGTTTTAAGTCTCTGGGTCCAGGACTCAAACTGCAGTTGACTACGTGGGAGTCCAGTGACATAATCATTATACCATCTGCTGGTACCACTTTTTTTTTTCCTTAGTTTTTGCCCAAGGGCATGTGTGTTCACAGGGATAAGGAGGTAGGAAGCAAAGTGAGAAAGCAGCCCCTCCATGGGTGATGGTTTTGCTACAACCTCTTCTCTTCCACTTCTCCCTCCTCTCAGGATTTTGCGCATGCACACACATGCCTGGTGTGTTTTTCAAGTCACCAGGTCAACTCGGGGGCTCGAACTGAGCAGTTGGCCACCAGAATCTGGCTCGGTCATGTTACTTTCTAAGCATCCATTAGCTTATCTGTAAAATAGATTCCTGATACCTAATTCATAGAATTGTCAAGTTTATAAATAATAATATATATAGAATCATTTTTTAAAACTAGATTTCTTTCTCTTTTTTTTTTTAGAAATTTTTGCTCTAGGGTATGCTGGAGAGACAGAGAGAAATAGAGAAAGTGAGAAATTGCCCCCGGGGAATGGCCATGCCATAATCCTTCCTCCTTTATTCTCATCTTGGGATTTTGGGTACACATGCACATGTGCCTAGCCTGAGTTTTAAGCCACCAGGTCTGGGACTCAGATTGCAGTCAGTCATGTGGGAGTCTAGCACCTTAACCACTACACTACCTGCTGGGCCCCCAAAATAAATTTCTTATTTTACTTTAATTCTTAAAAAAAAAAAAAAAAAGAAAGAATAGTCAACTTTTTTACCTCCCATCAAATATACCATAACAGATGTTCAAGATACCACAGTCAAAATTCGAGTGAGGGGCCGGCAGTTGGCGTGGTGGTTACGGGCGCTGGACTCCCACATGGCCAACTGCGGTTCGAGTCCTGGACTTGGCGGCTTGCCTTCTCACTTTCTCTTTCTCTACTCTGTTCCTCTCTGGTAAAATTAAAATAAGTAAATAAAGTTAAATTTTAAAAAAAGTGGATCTCAGAAGAGTTGTTTTAAAAAAAAGAAAAAATTCGAGTGAATTTTAGCACCAGCAGTTGGCATAATGGCTACGTTGCTGGACTCCCATGTAGTTGACCACGGTTCGACTCCCGAACCCGGTGGCTTAAACTCACGCCAGGAACATGTGCATGTGTGCCCAAGATCCCAAGAGGAGAAGGGATTACGGCATGGCCATCCTCTCTGGGAGGTGATTTCTCACTTTCTGTCTCTCTGGCGAGCGCACTCTCAAAAAAAAAAAAAAAAAAAAAAAAATTCAAGTGAATTTTGAGACAAAACTATTAAGTGTGTAATTATTCTATGAGTTACATATTGAGTATGTTTCACTAAAATAGAATGGAAACAATTAAAATGTAAATTTAATATTCTGCCAAGAGAAATATTGTTTTCATTCTCGTTAATCCTTTTCAGCTGTTGAGCTAGCACTAATGTTACATTTATCATCATGTATATAACAGTCTTGCAACCTGGGTTCTGCAAGAGAACTAAGACCTGTTGTCCTTAGGTATTTACTGTTTGTAATGAATTTGCTTTTCTTCTGCACTTCTAGAATGATACCAGTTTTGTGCTATCTCATTTCACATGTGGGGAGTGAGAAAATAATCACTCCATCATTTTTCTGTGGCTCAGAGTAGGCACTCAGTAAACGGAAGCAATTTATGATGGTTTTGGACTAAAAGTTATATAAAAGAGTGCTTTCTGGATTTCTTTGCTTGGTGGAAGCATCTCTGGGAAGATATTTCCCCGGGTATTATAGAGAAAGTGACAGCTCTGATGTGATTTCTCAGGCCTTGTCTTTGGAGCAGGGGCTGACTGTGCTATAGGACTGCAGCAGTTCCTCCTATTGGCCTTCTCGGAGTGTACCAGCCTTGTTTCTCCACTGCAGGGCGCTAGGGTACTGCTTCCTACCTGAACAGGGACTCTGAACATCAGTTCTCTCCCTGCATCTGAATAAGTCTTACTAAGGCCTGTAATTTAATGTTTTATCACAAATTGTTTTATGATAATGTGCTCAGTTCCAGATGTTCATAACTGCTTTTGGCAGGGAGGGGAGGGAAGAGCAGGGAGGGTGTTGACCATTTTAACATACACTTTTACATATATTATTTAAGTACTTTTCTGGTATATATTTTCTCATGTCTACTTCTTACTTTATTTTAGCTACTGATCTTCTTCTTGCCTGGAATCCCATTTGTTTGGGCTTGGTAGAAGGTGTTATTGGGAAAATTCAACTTCATTCAGGTAGGTTTCTATAAATTCTTTAAACTTGTCAAATTTAATGTGCCATTCTGTGATGTTTTCTTCTTTCAGGATACATGTAGATTCTTTTATGGCTTTGATTCCTTTTTTCTTAATTTTGAGTCTGCTCAAAATTATTTTTTTATTATATTTTAAAAAATATATATTTATTTATTTTAATTTGACCAGAGAGAACAGAGCAAGAGGTGGGGAGAGGGAGTGATAAAACAAGCTGCCGGGTCTGGGACTCGAACCGTGGCTGACCATGTGGGAGTTCAGCGTCCTTAACCACCATGTGACCTACTGGCCTTATCATATTTTTATATGTGTTTTATAAACTAAAAATGAAGCTTTAGGGATCAGCTGTTGGCGTAATGGCTATGTTGCTGGACTCCCATGTAGTCGACTGTGGTTTGAGTCCTGGACCCAGTGGCTTAAACACACGCTAGGCGTGTGTGTGTGCCCAAGATCCCGAGAGGAGAATGAAGGAGAAGGGATTGTGGTGTGGCCATCCCCCTGCAGGGTGATTTCTCGCTTTCTGTTTCTCTATCTCTCTCTGTCTTTCTGGCGAGCGCACACACCCTGTAGCAAAAACCTCTCCAAAAAAAAGCTTTAAAGAAAAGGCATAATATTGCATTTTTTTTTCTTTTTACTAAAAAATACTTATTGAATGCCTCCTGTGTGTCAGAAATCATGCTAGTTAGTAGAATACAATAGTGAGCAAAAACAAATGCATTTATAGTTCAAGAGGAAGGACAGACATCTGTGAGTAATCACTGAAGTAAATGTATAATTATTTGGTACTAGTACTAGGTGCTGTGCAGGAAAGATGTAGTAAGTGCGTTAATTTCAAAGGAGAGAATAGAAGGGATAAAACTGAAGAGGTAGGCAGGTGGCAGACCATGACTGGTTGGCTCTTGGTCAGTTGTCCATTTGTGACTGACTAATTCTGTCCAGGGAAGAGTACAGGTCTTTTATATGGTGGTGTAGTACTTTCAGGCACCTCTCTTCAGAGCAGGCAAACTGATGGAAAGTCTAGGTTAATTACCAGGCCCTTGCATAGAAGGACAGGCATCTATGTTCTGGGTTCAGAGATAATTTTGTTGGTGGGAAAATATAACAAGTATTTTACAGGTGGGGCCCAAAAAACTAACTAAAAAGAATTAAGTGAAGTATTTTAAGTACTGTATTTGAATACCTATTTTTCCTTTAGTATCATTTTTATTATGATTTATGAACTATAGGAGGCTTTGCCATTATTGCCATGTTTTGGGGAGTATTCTTATCTCTGTAGTGTGCCCTTTTTTATTCCTTCAAAGTAACGTTATTGAGTTTCTGGGAGCTAGGTTGATTTTTGTGTATTAGAAAGCACAGTTGTCAGAGACAATCTAATTTTCATTTGTTGATTTTTTTTTTTTTTAAGTTTACTATCTGGCATGTGTGCTTGCTGGAGAGAGATGAGAGAGAGAGAGAGAGAGAGAGAGAGAGAGAGAGAGGAAGTGAGAAGTTGTCCCTTAGGGGGCATAGGTATGCTGTAGTATCTTCTGCATTCTCCTCTGGGGACTTTGGGAATGCATGCACTCATGCCCAGTGTGATTTTCAAGTCACTGGGTCTGGAACTTGAGCCGTGCTGTGAGCCATGTGGGATCAAGGTGCCTTAACCTCCATGCCATTTACTGGCTCTCTTTGGTTATTTTTTAAAATTTTTATTTATTTTTCTTTTGAGAGGTTTTTGCTATAGGGCACGTGCGCTCGCCAGACAGACCAAAAGAGACAGAGAGACAGAAAGCGAGAAATCACCCCCCAGGGGGGATGGCCACGCTGCAGTCCCTTCTCTTCCGTTCTCCTCTCGGGATCTTGGGCACGCACACACACACGTGCCCAGCATGAGTTTTAAGCCACCGGGTCCAGGATGCAAACCGCGGTCAACTACATGGGAGTCCAGCGACATAGCCATTATGCTAACTGCTGGTCCCCTCTTTGGTTATTTTTTAAAATGTGGTTTTATGATGAAATATTTTATAAATACAAAAGCTTTTTTATTACAGACATGTGGTATAGGTAAAAAACAAAACATGACTAACATCATTGGAGCCTTCTCTAACGCCATTTTTTTGTGTAACCCGTTTCCTTCCCTTTAAGGGAACTTACTATTTTGAACTTTATACTTAGCATTCCCTTGATTTTTAAAAAATTATTATTTATTTAATTTTATTTATTATTATTGTCTTAGAATTTTGCCATAGGGCATGTGTGTTCACTAGAAAGAGAGAGAGAGAGAAAGTGAGAAAGCAAGCCACCAGGTCTGGGACTTGAACCACAGGTAGGCATCTGGGAGTCTAGCACCTTAACTATCATTCTACTTGCTGGCCCCTCCCTTGATTTTTATTATTGCTTGTATTACATATGTATTCCTAAACAATATATTACTAAGATTTGTATTTTTAGGATTTTATATGAGTGGTATTAAGCTGTTTGTGTTTTTTCATTTCTCTTTATTAGTTATATTTTTGAGATTTACCCATGTGTGAGGCTATAGTTACTTGTTTTTACTATTGTATGAATATACATGGGTTGTTCTTTTTCCTGTCATTGAGTAATTGAGTTTCCTTTTTTCTGTTATAAATAATATTGTTATGAACATCATTGTATATTCTGTCTTTGGTAGATTTTTAAAAAATTCTTTCACTCCAGGGAACCAGCAGTTAGCGTAATGGCTATGTCGCTGGACTCCCAAGTAGTCGACCGCGGTTCAAGTCCCGGACCTGGTGGCTTAAAACTCACGCCGGGCACATGTGCGTGTGTGCCCAAGATCCCGAGAGGAGAATGGAGGAGAAGGGATTGCGGCGTGATCATCCCCCCTGGGGGGTGATTTCTCGCTTTCTGTCTCTATGTGTCTCTCTGTCTGTCTGGTGAGCGCACGCGCCCTATAGCGAAAACCTCTCCAAAAAAAAAAATTCTTTCACTCCAAAGGAGAAAAGCATTTAGTCATTGTGTAATCATGCTAAGTATTTTAATAATACTCTCCTACCTGTCCACATTTACATACATATATTTTTCATTCATTTACATGCTGACAGGATAATTTCACAGCTGGATGTTCTAAGCTAAAATTCATTTTCTGGTATTTAAATGACATGTATGAAACTTTTGAGTTATTTTTCTTCAATTTCAGTCATATCTTGGAGCAGTGAATAAATCACTGAAATCAGTCAGGACCCCAGATTCAAGCTTTATTTATTAGCTTTGAGATAGAGAAGTTACCCAACATCTGGTTCACTTATCTGTTGTGTCACAAGCCATTCCAAAAGTCAGTGTCCTAACACGGCAGTAGTGTGTTATATTTCACAGTTTTAGGGACTGTTCTGTTCTTCTCTTCCTTGGGCTGTGCCATCATGCAGCAGCACCTACCTGAGAGTTTGCTTTGTTCACCCGAGTTTCCTCCCTGTGGCCTCTCTCCATGTGTCTTACTTTGTAAGGCCTCTTCTTGGGTTCTCTCTCTGCTAGATAGCCTGAAGTCCTTTCAAGGTAGTGACTGACTGCCAATGTGCAAGGGCCTTTACGTCTTCATTTTTTTTAGTTTATTTCCTCTTTGTGAGAAAGAGGCAGCATCCCCATCAGAGTCTTGATGCCATCATCACCCCAGCCTCAGCTATCCGCAAATCATGGGAATAAGCATGCCTGGCATACTCAGTGTGGCTTTTGGACATGAACCCAGAACCTTCCCATGTGGGTCATCCTCACAGAGTATCATGTTTTACCACTGTATCACCATTTAGTCCCTACTAATTCTTAAGCTGTAAAACAATGGAAGTAACTGGTCTCTTTATTACCATAGGGTATTCTAAGTCCCAAATGAGATAATATACCTGAGGGTGCTTAGTAAATTATAAGTCACTGTATTATCAAGGCTCTTTTGATTGTAAATGTAAAAGCTTATGCAAAAATAAATAAATACTTATAAGGAACCGAAGGGACTAAAACCAAGAAGTAGATGTTGCATGGAATCTGATATTATCCTCTTGGGTCAGTGATCTCTGACTATAGTCTTTCCCTCTAAGTCTCCTTAATTTCTCTTTCTCATATCTGCTATAGAGAGAATGAAAATGAGAAAGTACCTCCAGGGGGAATGACCATGCCACAGTCTCTTCTCCTTCATTTTCCTCCTGGGGTTTTGGGCACCGTGTACATGTGCCTGGTGTATTTTTAGACTCAAACCGTACAGTTGGCCATATGGGATACAGCCACCGTATTAACCATGCTACCTCCTGGCCCCATGTTTATTTTTTGCCTTTCTCTATATGTATGTAGGACAAAATTTCTGCTCTTAAAGCAGTCTTAGCCCTCAAACCAACCAACAGATGATGGCCTCAGTAATCATTGGAGAGTAAACACCAATCAAAAAGAATCGAATAGTGAATCTAGTTCAGAATCCTAGAAAAGAAACATAGTTCACACATCTATCCAAGGTCCACTCCCCTAGGTGAGAGAGGCAGAGGCAGAGTCAGGATGGCTTAGACTTGGCAGACAATCCAAAAGTTGTCTCCTTTAAGTTAAAGGTTGGAAATTTGTGATACAGTGATGGTAGATGGACAGTTGAAGATGTGGTCATCTGGCATGCTTCCCTCTTCTCTCCTCATTTGCCTCTCTTTGGTCCCAGAACAGGCAGCTCATAGGCATTGGGGTACCTGTGATATCAGATCCTTAGAAGAGGAACAGGGTAGGAATAGAATGAATTGGAGAAAGCAAGTATAAACAAGAAAAGAAGGTCAGGGAAGGTCTCTTAATTTTTCACTATCGTAATCTTTGAGCCTTTTGGGGTTTTTTTTGGAATTTCTTGTCACATCACTTAAAAGGTGTGACTCTTGGGCCAACAGGTGTTGTGGAGATTAAGCCCACTGGATCCCTGACTGTGTAGTTTGACTCCTGAACCTGGAAGCTTGAAAATCATTCAGGAGGCATGGTGGCTAAGGTGCTGGACACTCCCACATGGCAGATCATGGTTTGAGTCCCGGACCTGGTGGCTTGCTTTCTCAGTTTCCCTCTCTCTCTCCATTGCTCTCTGTGTCTTTCTCTGCTCAAATTAAGAATGAATGAATAAATAAATAAAATTAGATAAAGAAGTAATTAATTAAACAAAAAAGAAAGAAAATCATTCTGGATGTTTGTGTGTGTGTGTACCCAAAATTCCAAGAGGAGAAGAGACTGCTACATGGCCATCTCCCCTGGCGGGGGGTGGGGGGTGATTTCTCTCTCTTTCTCCAGTGAGCACACATGCTCTATAGCAAACTTGGAGGGGGGAAAAAAACATGTGGCTCTTAAGAAAGGGAGTGGGGGAGGAGGCAAAGGGGATTTTTTTTTTAAAGGTTTTTGCCATAGGGTATGTGCACTCGCTGGAGAGAGACAGAGAGACAGAGAAAAGGAAAAGGAGACATCACCCTCTCCCCCCAGGAGAGTTGGCCATGCCACAATCCCTTTTCCTCCATTCTGCTCCTACAGTTTTGGGCATGCATGCACACGTATCTGGCATGATTTTCTATTTTTTTTTTTGAGAGATTTTTGCTACAGAGAGAGACAGAGAGACAGAAAGCAAGAAATATCTCGCTCCCAGGGGAATGGCCATGCTACAATCCCTTCTCCTCCATTCTCTATTGGGATTTTGAGCCCTCACACACACGTGCCCAGAGTGTTTCAACCCACTGGGTCCAGGACTCGAACTGTGGTCAACCACATGAGAGTCCAGCGCCTTAACCACTATGCCACCTGCTGGTCCCAAGCAAAATATTTTATGGATTCCCAGCTGCTCTTCCTTCCCTCTCAACCCTTTCACCCCTAGTTCCTTGCCCATTGAGCATCTGTCTTCCTCTTCTTGTCTTCCCTTTTATCCTCTAATTTTGGAGATGCTTCATCCCTGTGCCCCATTAAAGCTTGTGCTCCAGGTCAGATTGGCCAGCAAATGTGCTCCTGGTGTGTATGAAAACTAAGCTAATCACTCTGGGGGCATTTTTTCATAAGAACATTTTACCTATGCGGGTAGAGGATGGAAAGAATAAAATGTCTGTACTTAAACTGCTCCTCACTCCTGTTTCCCTCCTACTTATTCTCTACATATTAATGCACAAATTTTTGTTCTTGCCTAGTGAGATGGGAGCATAAATGTATTTGAACAGATGTCATTGACAGTCTTAAAATGGTGTGGGTGAGTCATGCCGCTCTTCCTGACTGTCACTGAACTCTGAGCTCCGTGGAATGTAGCAGGCTCTTGTGATTTAGGAGCTGTGTGAGTTTTCTGGGGCTCTCATAGCAAACACCACAGGCTGGAGGGCTTAAACAACAGAGTTTTATTTTGTCACAATTCTGGAGGCCAGAAGACCAAGATCAAGGTGCTGGAAGTGTTGGGTTCTTCTGAGGCCTCTCCTTGCCTTGTAGATGTCCATGTTCCCACTGTGTTTTCACTTGGTCTCCCGTGTGTCTGAATTTCCTTGTCTTCCAATGACACCAGTCATACTGGATGATAGCCCACCCTAATTAACCTAATTTTATTACCTCTTTAATGACCCTGTCTCAAAATACAGTCAAATTCTGAGGTATAGGGGGTTAGGAGTTTAAAATGTGAATAAATAAATAAAATAATTTTAGTGTCCACTGAAATGTTTATTACCAGGCATGTCAAAGAGAGTTTCCTCTCATTTAATATTGCTGTTTCCTGTTTCTTACCTTTTAATTCACAGTGAGACAGGCCCTTCTACCAATACTATTAACTAAGCACCCTCCCTAGAGGTAGACTAAATCTGAAAGCTCACAGAATTGCCATGGGTTGGGATATTTCATCTAAGCTTCAGTTGCTAAATTTAAGACAAAGACAGTATTATGTCTTAGATATAGTTGTGAAGATTTACTAAAACTCGCATAAACCCAGCTATGGTGTCATGTGCTAGTAACAGAACCCCAGCCTCTCATGTGGCCTCAACTTGCCAAGCAGCAGTGTCTAGCGTGTGCTACTATGACTGGGCCATTTTCTTCTTTTTTACTTTTGGCTCTCCCCTTTCTGAAGGATAAGCTCTAAGGAAATGAGATGGGACCATGTGCCTGTGTGCTGGTCCATAGCAGGGGCTATTAAAAATATCCAGCGAGTACTTATTGATATAACAAATATTTATGGAGTGCCAACTGTGTGTGAGGACCTGTTGGGACTGTAGGGTGAACAAAAATGGAAACTCCCAGGAGTGTAGGTTTGAATCTCAGTTATAGATGTTAATTACCCAGTCACATGGTTTTATCATTACAGACTTGGGGTGCTGTGGACATGTGACAGAAGGGCCCAATCGGGTGGTGCTGGGGTTCCTAGATGGAAGGCATCTCTGACGCCATGAGTTGATGGACGGATGGGTGTATGAGTTGAAGCCTAAAATTGAGTCTGTGGGATATACTCATATGCATAGGGCCAGGAGTGTGTGGAGGGGTGATGGCTGACAAGGTAAGAAGAGAGAGGGTTCTTGGCTTAGTAAGCAACTATGCAAAAGGCCCATATGATTTAGATGTCATGTCCAGGGTATAACCACGTCTTCACTCAGACATCCATGAAAAGATTGCTTTAGGCTGGAGATTTTAAGTGGATCACAAAAGCTCATTAAGTTATAGTGTACTTTGAAGAGTAAGAAGAAGATAAACTCAATTAGGGTACAAAGCATTTAAATATAAATAGCAAAATGATTCATTAGTGAAGGTATGTATCCCACAAAATATTCAGAAATAGTTTGAAGACAAAATTGTCAGGAATCTTGATTTAATTGACAATAGAGGCTCTTTGTTTAGTGAGTAAGTGGATTACTACTCGTAGTACTGAACAATCAGACAAAATTCACTCAAGTAGATCTCATTCTTTAAAATAATACTTGCTATCTGCTGTTCCTTCATTTTCGAAGTGGTAAAGATGTCTCAGTTATATTAAGATAAAATGCAGCGTGCATATCATGTTAAAACGATTTTAGTTTTCTGTTCTCTAAGGAGACATTTTTGCTGTGGCACTAAAGACATGAAATATTTTATATATTTCAGTGAGTAACTTGAATGTCACTACTATTGTTTCAGTACTTTCCTAAAAAGCCATTGGAAAACCCTGATCCTGATGGGCATTTGCTAGAAACAAGAAGGTTGACAGGGCTCTATGAAATTCTCAGCCTATTTATTATATACTTATTATATAAATACAAGTATTTATATATGTATTATATAAATATACATATAAATATATATATAAATACACACACACAACTATTTTATTTATTTATTTATTTATTTATTTACAGTCATTCACTATACATCAATACAGTACACAAAACGAGATTTTCCATACAGTATACATTGTATATTGGCTCAATCAAGGATATTACCATACATGTTATCAACAAATAATTTTCTGTTTCTTCCTTCTTTTATATTTTGCCTTTTTTTCCCCCCCGCCTTGATTTCCTACCTCTCACCCTCTGCCAACTCTCCCCATTCTCCACTGTCTCTGGTATATACAATTGTTTTCCATGCCATTTTTTTTCACATTTTATTGATTCACTAATGATCTTAATTTAAAGACTTTCAATATCAAGCACAGCTGGTACATACATATTTAAGAACACATGTCTGACTTTAGGCGTAAACCTCAGTAAAGTAAAGTGAACATACTATGAAGTAGCACCTTGCTGGGGCTATATAGCTTACTGAAGTCATTAAATAGGTATTAATAGGTGTTTTAATGTATTTTTTAATTTAAAATAAGTTTTAGTTTTAATAGATCAGAATAAAAAAGTGTTAAGAGGAATTTGCTTAAAACTTAAAGCCAGGAAAAAGGTTAGGATTCAGTTCAAATAATAGGTAGATGAACCTATCAACAATTCAAGAGATGACAAAAATCCTTAAATATGGAAATCAAAGAATCAAAGAAAATCAGTGATGTTTTATTCTAAAGTAAAACAATTCTATTTCATTAGTTCAAATCCACATAATTAATCTCTCTCTCTTTTTTTGGAGAGGTTTTTGCTATAGGGTGCATGCACTCGCCAGAAGGACAGAGACAGAGAGACAGAAAGCAAGAAATCACTGCCCAGGATCCCGAGAGGAGACTGGAAGAGAAGGGATCGCAGCATGGCCATCCTCCCTGGGGGGGCGGGTGATTGCTTTCTGTCTCTCTGTCTCTCCAGTGAGTGCATACACCCTATAGCAAAAATCTTTCTTAAAAAAAATTATCAGGTATAATTGTGTTTAAGGAAGGAATGTTTTTTTAAAAAATATATTTTTGTTATAGTGAACATATGTTCACCAGGGAGAGAGAGAGAAAGAGAAAGTGAGAAAATATCCCCAGAGGAAATGGCCATGATATAGTCCCTTCTCCATTCTTCTCTCACGATTTTGGGCATACACACACACATACCCAGCTTGTTTTTCAAGCCACAGGGTCTAGGACTTGAACTATGTAATCAGCCATGTGGGATCCAGCTGCCTTATCCACCATACCACATGGCTGGCCCCAAGGAAGGAAATTCTTGATAAATGTAAGTTCTCACTTACACTTGGTAAACAGCCATCAAGAGTAGAAAATAAAATTATTTTGTTGACTTGGCTATCAGGTTTGTTCTAGTCTGTGGTCTTGGGTATCACTGGGTAGGAGCCAGTGGCCCCAATCTTGAAGAATCCTTAAGCTATTTTTCAGATTAGTAATTTGTCTTTGTGATGATAAACCCATGTCATGAATCAAAATCCTGATTATCTTTAGTATCCTGGAGTTTAATAGGTAGGAAAACATGCAATACCTTATATTTCAGTAAATATAGAAGAAAATAATCTTAGCACTTAAGGGGGATAAACTATAGTTATCTGGACAATGTATTTTTATATAGGAAATCATTTTCCCCAAAAGCTTTATAAGTTAGTCTTTTCTATTTTTTTTATAGTTACAAAAGTTATATTTTTATAGAGTATAATACATTATCTCATTTTATGGCAGATCTTTACTAGGGATTTCACTTTAGTCCTAAGCTTCACAGGCAAAGCTGAATGTACTTCTAATTGCCCTATTTGGTACTTTTGAAATAGAGTCTATTAAAAATGTCTCTTGCCCTAGATGCTCTCCCTATGAGTCATTATCAGTTTTCTATAAACTCAGACTTAGGAAACTTTAGTAAGCAACAGAGCAGCTAGTCAGGAAACATTGAGCAGCTTCTGTATTTGGAAAGTGAACAAATCACTAATTAGCTCTTTTTAAAAAAAATTATTTATTTAACTTTATTCATTCATTCATCTTTAATTTGACCAGAGAGATACACACAGACAGAGAGAGAGAGAAGGTGAGAAAGCAAGCCACCAGGTCCAGGACTTAACTGTGGTCAGCCATGTGGGAGTGTCCAGTGCCTTAACCACCATGCCACTCTCTGGTCCCAAGCTCTTTAGTCAAGGAGTGCAGTAGAAGCCCAAAGTGATGTCCTTTTAGCTACTAGTACCTGATGTTGAAATAAAACAAAAACTAAAACAAAAAACCAGTGCTGGTGTGTTCGTGGAATTACTTGATACTTCATTTAATTGATAGATCCTGCTTCCTGAAATATATTCAGGGATATATAGTGCTCTATTTCCATAAGGAGAGAAAACAACATTTATTTTAATGCAGTTTGAAAAACTAGGAGTGACTTCAAATATTAGGTCATCAAGAAAGTCATGACATGTTTTTCTATGCAAAAATGTGTCATGACTTTCCTGATATCCCAATATAAAGCAAAAAATTATATTAAACACACTATAAATTCTTTTTATTTTTAATATATTTTTGCCAAAGGGTGCATGTACCCACTAGAGAGAACAGGAAAGTGAAAAGTCAGCCCTCTCTTTGCCGCCCCCCTGGGGGATGGCCATGCTGAAATCCCTTCTCCATTCTCCTCTCGTGATTTTGGGCAGTCACACACAGGCAACCAGCATGTTTTTCAAGCCAGAAAATATAAAAATACACATTAAATTTAAAGGCATGAAACCAGCCCCATGCATAGTGACTAAGGGAGCTGGATCCCACATAGCCAACCATGGCTCAATTTCCAGCCACCGTGGCTTGAAAAACATTCCCGGGGACCAGCAGTTAGCATAATGGCTATGTCGCTGGACTCCCACGTAGTCGACCGCGGTTCGCATCCCAGACCCGGTGGCTTAAACTCATGCCGGGCGCGTGTGCGTGCGTGCCCAAGATCCCGAGAGGAGAATGGAGGAGAAGGGATTGCGGCGTGGCCATCCCCCCTGGGGGGGTGATTTCCTGCTTTCTGTCTCTCTGTCTCTCTGTCTGTCTGGCGAGCGCAGGCGCCCTATAGCAAAAACCTCTCCAAAAACAAACAAACAAACAAACAAACAAACAAACATTCCGGGTGCATATGCATGCCGGAAATCCTGATGGCAGGAGGAATGGAAGAAAAAGGATTGCACCATGACCCTGCCTCATCTGGGGGTGCTTTATCTCCCTCCCTCCCTCTCTCTCTCTCTCTCTCTCTGGTAAGTGTACCTTCCCTGTGGCAATAAAAATTTAAAAACTTTTTAAAAAGATGAGAAAAATATTCAAAGGATGTAGTAAGCCTTGATAGAAACAATAGAAGCAAGAAAACAAAGGAGTGACATCTTTAAAGTACCTGTCAAGAATTTTGTACCTTCAGAAATGAAGGATAATAAAGACAAATGAGACAAACAAAAACTGAATTAGTAACCAGCAGAGTCTGAACTAAAAGAAATACTAAAGAGAGTTTCAGGCAAAATAAAAATTATTCCAGATGGCAAAATGGAAAAATGATGACAGGAGCATGGAGATGTAAAAAGGAATAAAGATCAATGGAATGGGGAAATAAGCTTGTTAATTTAAATGAATTTGGCTTCATATGGAATTTAAGTTTAATACAGAATTAAGGTTTACAACAACAGTAATAACAGTTGATGTTAAAACAAGTTGGGGCCAGCAGATGATGTAGTGGTTACATTGCTCGACTCCACATGGCTGACTGTGGTTCTAGTCTCAGACCTGGTGACTTGAAACTCAGGCTGTGTGTGTGTATGTGTGTGTGTGCATGCTCAAGATCCTGGGAGGAGAATGGAGGAGAAGGGATTGTGGCATAGCCATACTCCCTGGGGGTTGATTTCCTACTTTCCCTCTCACTGTCTGTCTTTCTCTCCAGGGAGCACATGTGCCCTAAGGCAAACACCTCCTTAAAAAAAAAAAAAAAAGTTGATATTCTAAGGGCATTTCATTGTCCAGGAACTGGTAAAAGAACTAATTTACATTAGACTTTTATATATTAGGGTTCATGTTGTTATCTCCTGCAGTATAACCACTAGCACAATAATAAAAGCTGCTGAAGAAGAGAAAAGGAATAGTAATGATTAAAAAACTTAATCTAAAAGAAGACAAGAAAAGCTGCTTATGAAACAGGTGGGACAAAGAGTAATATGGTAGTTGATTCCTAAATACATCAGTAATTACATTACACAGGAATAGTTTACCTTGTTTTTATTAAACAATTTCTTTCTAGTTCTTCAGCATCTTTTTATTTATTTTCTAAAAGATTGACAACTCCAATTAAAAACTGAAGATTTTCATTGTGAAAAAAATATCCATCTATATGCTGCTTTTATGGTGTTATAAATACCTTAGGGATGTGTGTGTGTTCATATATATTAATATATAAATATTGAAATAAAAGGATAGACAGAAGATACACTGTACAAATGTTAGCCTAATGAAAATTGATGTAGCCATGCTCATATCAAAATAGACTTTAGGGGACCAGCAGGTGGCGTGGTGGTTAAGGCGCTGGACACTCCCACATGGCTGACCGGGGTTCAAGTCCTGAATCTGGTGGCTTGCTTTCTCATTTCCTCTCTCTCACTCTCACCCTCTGTCTCTCTCTGATCAAATTAAAAAAAAAATAAATGAATGAATAAATAAAAAATAAAATAATTATTTTAAAAAAAATAGACTTTAAAGCAAGAAACATAGAGAAACATTTCAAAAATAACAAAAGATTCAAGTCATTGGAAAGATGCAGCAATTTACAATTCTTACATACCTAAGCATGATTTCAAAATATATGAAGAGCAATTAGTTTGTCATTTATGTTTTAACTATAAAACTGTCATTTTGAAAAGACAGAAAAACATATACCTATTCAGATTGACAGCTTGACAGAGAAGAAAGGAAAAGTGAGCAAACTTTAATTCCCTTTCCTAATTCTCTTTTCCCTTCTTTACTGACACATTCCTATTCTCTATGTATGCAAATGGAGAGACTCCTTGGTGGCTTTTACAAAAAAATAATTTATGGGCCAGCAGTTAGCGTAATGGCTATGTCGCTGGACTCCCATGTCGTCGACCCATTTGCGTCCCGGACCCGGTGGCTTAAAACTCACGCTGGGCGCGTGTGCGTGCGTGCCCAAGATCCCGAGAGGAGAGTGGAGGAGAAGGGATTGTGGTGTGGCCATCCCTCCTGGGGGGTGATTTCTCGCTTTCTGTCTCTCTGTTTCTCTCTGGCGAGCGCACGCGCCCTATAGCAAAAACCTCTCCAAAAGATTATAATGATAATTTATGATAGCATACATGCATGTGCGAGAGAAAGCAAGCTCCAACAGGGCCTGGTCATAACTCAATCCTTTTTCCTCTAAGTCTCCATCCCTTCAGGATCTAAGTCGTATTTGTGCACCCAGCATATTGCCTCCGGGGACTGAGTTTGAACTCCAGTCAGCCATGTGAGATCTGGCTTCCTCTGTACAGTGCTTAACTATTATGCTACAGGGCCAGTCCTCCGATGGCTCTTTAAGGCATAATCTTCAGAAGTCTTTCTAGAATTTAATTATTTGGGGCCTGCCCTGTGGTGATTAAGGGAACTGGATACCCACATTGCCAACTGCACAATTTGAGTCATGGAACCTGCTGCTTGGGTGAGTGTGTGTTTGTGTGTGCATGCCCCAAATCCCAACAATGTAGAGAAGTGGAGAAGGGATTGGCATGACTACATCCCACTGGGTGCTTTCTCCATCTCCATTTCTCTGTTTCTCTCTAACCAACACATGTGCCCTCTGGCAAACTAAAAAAAAAAAGTAATGTAGACCCCTACAGACAATTACACCCCCCCACACACAATAATTTAAGGACTTATATTTGAATATGATGTTACTAAAGACTTTGGAGTGCATAGTATCCATTTCTGCCTTTGGGTATTTACTGGGATGTGGACATCATTATAAATTCTCATGTTCTGCCTCCTTAGTTCATAATTCGCATGACTGTGAGTGTTAAGGCAACCAAGTGCTCTCAGTTCACCATTTCTCATCTTTTCTGTGGATGTTTCAAGAGAAGTAGACCCCAGAGAAGGCTAACTGTCCTCAGGAATATAGTCTACAGTAGAGTATGCCGAAGGAGGCTGACAGGTGAGAAATCACTAATACCTTTTCTTTCATCTCTATATAAATATAGAGATAAATTGGAAAGTATTAAAAAGAGCAGTGAAAATTAAACCTATAAAATAAGTTATGGTCATATGCTACAAACAAGTCATTTTTAAGCTGAAGGACTGAAGTGGGACCAGCAGTTAGCGTAACGGCTATGTTGCTGGACTCCCATGTAGTCAACCACGGTTTGTGTCCCAGACCCGGTGGCTTAAAACACACCGGGCACGTGTGCGTACATGCCCAAGATCCCGAGAGGATAATGGAGGAGAAGGGATTTTGGCATGGCCATCCCCCCTGGGGGTTGATTTCTCACTTTCTATCTGTCTGGTGAGTGCACGTGCCCAATACCAAAAAGAAAAAAAAAAAAAGGACTGAAGCTAAGAATGGCCTCCAGCTACTCTCCATTTCTGCTATTCTCCTTATAGGAGAGAACTAACCAAGTAGGGTTTGGGTTAGATGGAAAGAGTTTCCATAGAGTTTGGGTTAGATGGAAAGAGTTTCCATAGAGTAGGAAAGAATGGTCAATGGGAAATTTAGTTTCATCTGTAATGCTTAAACTTTTTAAAATGTAATGTATTAATATATTTTTTTGTATAATTAACATTAATAAAAATTATTGCCAGACATGCATTGTTGGGTCAAATGCATGTATTTTCTAAATACGCGTATTTTCAGTAGGATGGATAGCCACGCGTGGAATATGTAGTGTGTGGTACTCCCTAGAAGTGAAGTCATAAGTAGGAAGATGTAATGGTTAATTTTGTCTACTTGACTGGGAAGGGATGCCCAGATAGTTGGTGAAACATGAGTTCTGGGTATGAGTGTGAGGGTGCTTTCAGAGGAGATTGAATTGGTAAACTGAGTTACAATCCCCCTACTGTTGTAGGTAGGTATCCAATCTACTGAGGGCCAGAACAGAACAAAAAGGTGGAGGCTGGTCATCTGTGTTCTCTCGGATGTGAGGGCTCCTGGTTTCCAGGCCTTTGGACCTGGTCTGGGACGTAAACCACTGAATTCTCTGAGCTCGGGTTGAATTACAGCACTGGCTTTCATCATTCTCTACTGAATAGCTTGCAGGTTGCAGATCGTGGGACTTCTTGGCTTCTGTTATCGTGTGAGCAATCCCTGTAATAAATCTCCTTGTATATATTCTGTTCTGTTTCTCTGGAGAATTTGAACTAATACAAAAGAAAACATTTTCTTTTTTTCAAAGTTAAATTAAATCTTTATCCTACAGTTGGTCATCCCCTTTTAAGTGAGTCATTTCTTTGTATAGGGAATGCAATTGGATCTTTTCCAGGACTATTGTTTTAGCTTGCTCTACTGATCATATTTTCCAATATAATCACTTCCTAATCAGTTTTTATCTTGCTAGGGAAGTCACATTTCCTTGTCTTTCTTTTCCTGAAGGAACCAGAGTTATAAAATTGCCCTTTTGTCCCCCTATTGTAATATGTTTAAAGTTGAAAAAAGTATCTTATGCCATCAGACCTTGCCAGATTAAATTACCTATCGATTCTTTGTTATATTGTATAGCCCAGTCTCAGTGTGGCAGCTTTAATTGATTGTGTTTCCTTTCCTGGTGGGTAATGTAAGTTAGTGCAATAGCCTGCTTTGAGGCTTCCTAAAATTGTATTATAAAATAATGCCTGATAGATACTGGAATTGCTAAATAGTGATGCTATACTTTCATCTTTGTCTTGTTTTAAAACTCAAAATATAAAACATACTTTCATGTCATTTAACACTGTAACTCAGCATGCACATTCCTGCTGGATTCCTCAGGCTTTTGTGTGATGGAGGTGTTATGTCTTATTTAACCCAAAGTGAAATAGTTACAAGCCTGAGATTGCTATTATTTTCCAAGAAATTTTGTTTTATTTTGTTCTCTAAAGTGAATGATTTTGCCTAGAAATAACTAAGTGTCCAATCAGAATTTCCCCTTTTCTTCCATTCTAATTTTGATTATTCCTTTGAACACTATTCCAAGTAGCTGCATCTTTTCACTAATGTTGATACTTTCCAAAAATTAATAGGCTGTCCTATCTTAATCTCTATTTTGGGTGGAAATATACTTTTTAGTTTTTTTGTTCTCTTTAGTTTTTCATTTTCTCTCTCTGTCTCTCTGACATGCACACAAGCCTTATAGCAAAAAAACCTCTCTCTCAAAGAAAGTTTGAGATATAGGGGCCAGCAAGTGGTGTGGTGGTTAAGACTCCCACATTGCTGTTCAAGTCCTGGACTTGGCAGCTTGCTTTCTCATTCCCCCCATCCCCCATCTCTCTCTGGTCAAATTAAATAATAATAATAATAATGATAAATAATATTAAATAAAATAATTCTTTAAAAATTGAGATATAATTCACACACTATAAAATTAACCCTTTTATAGCATAAAAATCCATTGATGTTTAGGATATTCATGAGATTGTGCAGCATCACTATCTAGTTCCAAACCATCATCAACATCCCAAAATGAAATTCCTTATTAGTTGGCAGTTATTCCACATTATCCTCTCCCCCAGCTCCTGACAGCCACTAATCTATCTTCTGTCTCTCTGTATTTCTCTGTTCTAGATATTTCATATATATGAAATCATGCATTCTTTTTGATTGACTTCCACACTTAGCATAATTATTTATATGTTGTCCATGTAGTAGTATGTGTCAATACTTTATTCATTTTTATAGCTAAATAATATCCCAATTGCATAGATGTGCCACTTTCTTTTTTTTTTTTTTTTTTTTTGTAGAGATTTTTGCCTTAAGGCACATATACTCATTGGGGGGAGGGAGAGAGAGTGAGAGAGACAGAGACAGTGAGAGGGAAAGTGAGAAATCACCTCCCGTGTGGAGGTGGGGGGTGGCCACGCTGCAATCCCTTCTCCTCCATTCTCCCTCCACAATCTTGATCATACACATGCACATGTGTCTGGCATAAGTGTTAAGCCATGGAGCTCAGGACTCAAACTGCAGTCGGCCATGTGGGAGAGTCCAGTAATGTAACTGCTACGCCATCCACTGGCCCCTGATGTGCCACATTTTGTTTGTTTATTTGTTGGTGGGCATTTGAGTTGCTTCCACAGAAGGAACTTTTTCAAATTCAGGTTTTTCAATAGATAGCCTTTACATTTTTTAAAGAATTATTTATTTTATTATGATTGTTTTTTAAACATTTACTTATTTGTTGTGATTTTCTTTTTTTTTGTTTTAAGAATTATTTAACTTTATTTATTTGTTTACTTATTTTAATTTGACCAGAGAGGGACAGAGTGAGAGCAAGAGCGAGAGAGCGAGAGAGAGAGAGAGAGAGAAAGCACGAAAGCAAGCCACCAGGATTAGGACTTGAACCGTGGTCGGCCACGTGCGAGTCCAGCGCCCTTAACCACCATGTCACCTGCTGGCCTCATACTTATTGTGGTTTTCAAGCTTCTGAGTCTAGAACTTGAACTGTGGTTGACCATGTGGGAATCTAGCACCTTAACCACCACACCACCTGCCAGCCCCCCAGCCTTTAAATTTTTTATTTGCCAGAGGGTGCCCACATTAACTAAAGACAGAAACAGAAAAAGAAAGTACTCCCACATGGGTGCTTCTCCTTCCCTTCTCCATTTCTCCCCTCTGTTAGCATTTGGAGCATGCATGCACATGTACCAGGGGTATTTTCAAGCTGTAGAGGCTGAGATTCAAACTGCACGATTGGCCATGTGGGATCCACTTCCCTTAACCACTGAACTACGTGACTGGTCCAATAGGTAGCCATTTTTAATTAGTAAAAGTTTAGGTTAGGTGGGCCAGACAGTGGCATGGTGGTTAAGGGTGCAGGACTCTCACATGGCCAACTGCGGTTTGAGTCGCAGACCTAGAGGCTTGCTTTCTCACTTTCTCTCTCACTCTGTCCCTCTCTGATCAAATTAAAATAAGTAGGTAAGTAAGTAAGTAAGTGAATAAATAAATAAATAAATAAAGTTTAAAAAAAAGTTTAGGTTGTTTTCACTTTTATTCTGTTATAAGCAATTTGCTACTGGAAATAACCTTGTACATATATAACTTCTCTAAATTGTCTGTATACCTTCAGGATAAATGACCATAATTGAACTGTTTTTGTTAAATAATAGAAACATGGTGATTACGATTCGTCGTTTCCTTCACTTGTACAAATTGTCATTCCCAACAATAATGTGTGTTTACTCATAGCCACATAAAGTGGATAATAACATTTTTGTATATTTTAATGTGATAGCATAATACTTTAGAGGTGTTGCAGCATAATGTTACTATGCCTTTCACTTGTAAATAAGTTTGGGCATCTTTTCCTATCTTTTTAAATTTTTTTTGATAGGTTTTTGCTATAGGGCACGTATGCTCGCCAGAAAGACAGAGAGACAGACAAAAAGTGAGAAATCACGCCCCCCGGGGGTGATGGCCACGCAATCCCTTCTCCTCCATTCTCCTCTCAGGATTTTGGGCATGCATGCACATGCACCCGGAGTGAGTTTAAGCCACCAGGTCTGGGACTCGAACTGCGGTTGACTACATGGGAGTCCAGTGACGTAGCCATTACGCCATCTGCTGGTCCCTATTTTTTCCTATCATTTCACCCATTTGTATTTCCTTTCTCTGAGCCTTTGTTTCTGTCCTTTGTTCAGTAGTCTGCTGTGTCATTGATCTTTTTTTTCTTTTCAAGTTTTAGAGATTTTTTTTTTTTTATAAAATAGGGAAATTATTCTCTTGGCTACAAATATTTTTTTTCTAGTTTGCTTTTGACTTTGTGGTGTATTATGCCATGTTGAATTTTTTGATTCTAGCATAATCATATTTATCAATGTTTTATGCTTTCTTTTCTAAGGAACTTTAAAGGAAAGTTGAAAGAAAAAAATTCCAGCCCACATATCATATCTATTTCCATAGAGAGAGAAGTTAAGATTAGATTAGATTACTTAGATTATAACTAGTAGGTATCTATTTCCTTATTGGGTTTACTCCTAGTTAAGGTTTTTTCTTTTTGATCAGTGTGTGAGACTAAAAACCCTTAGGGAAGAAATTATAGAATAAAAGAGTTGAAAAGCATATCAACCCAATGCAGTTTGTAGATCTGATTGGAGGTCAACTATAAAAAGTCATTTTTCATCCATGGTCACTGATGGCCCCCATACTCCCTGATGCTAAATTATTTCAAAGCAGATCCCCGGTAGCATATTTATTCACAAACATTTCAATATGTATCTCTGAAAATAAAGGTGTTTTTTTTCTTAACATAACTATAGTCTCATTATATCTTTAAAATTAATTACTTGATATAAAAAATTCATGTATCTCAAAAGTGATCTTAAAAATTAATATTTTCAAATTGTCAATGCTATAGAATGCATTTCTAGGAGAACAGTTTGGATAAAACATACACACAGTTTTTGGGGACCAGCAGGTGACATGGTGGTTAAGATACTGGACACTCCTATATGGCTGACCGTGGTTCAAGACCTGGACCTGGTGGCTTGCTTTCTCGCTTTCTCTCTCTCTTTCTGTCTTTCTCTGTTCAAATTAAAATGAATGAGTAAATAAAATTAAAATAAATAGTTCTTAAAAAAATGCACACAGTTTTTACAAAAAGTTTTGCCAAAGGGTGTGTGCACTTGCCAGAGAGAGAGAGAACGCATCCCTCCCCACCCCCATTGGGCGTGGTGGCTACAATCCCTTCTCCTCTATTTCTCCCTCCTGTTAGGATTTTGGACATGCACACACAGGCACCTGGCACGTTTCTCAAGTTGCTGGGCCCCAAACTTGAATGTAATCAGTGTAATCAGCTGTGTGGGACCAGCTGTCTGAACCACCACGCCATGGACTGGTCCGCTCCATTAAAATTTGATGCATATTGGCAAGCTGATCTTCAATAACCCAGAAATTCTTACTTTCTCAGCAGTAGATGAGTAAATGACTTTTGCTGACTGTGCCTCACACTCTCCCTAACACTAAGTATTATGGTTCTTTTTACTTTTTGGCAGTCTGATAGAAAAATATATATATATATGTATATTCTTATTTTAATTTATATTCATTTGATTATTACCAAACTTCTTCTTTTTAAAAAAAAAAAAAATGCTATAGGGTCCATGCCTTTGCCGGAGAGAGAGAGACAGACAGACAGACAGTGTGAAAGAGAATAACCCCAGGAGGGATGGCCACACTGCATTCTCTTTTCTCCTCCATTCTCTTCTCAGGATATTGGGCATGCATGCCCACGTGCTTGGTGTGTTTTCCAAGCTGCTAGGTGTCTGGGATTGAAACTATAGTTGGCCATGTGGGATCCAGCCATCTTAATCCTCATACCTCTGACTGTCCTCTATTACCAAGCTTCTTTATTATTATTATTTTTATGTTTATTGTCTGTATTCCTATAAAATGCAGATTCATATCTTGTTTACTATTAGGATATTGCCTTTTTTAAATTGATTAGTACAATTCTTTACATTTTATAAATACTAACTTTTGGTATGTGTTGCAATAATTTCCTGTTTGTCATTTGCTTTTCATTTTGTTTACAGTGGCATTTACGATCCAGATATGTTTTAATTTCAAGTAATCATATCTGTCCATTTTATGACTTCTGTGTTATACAGCATAGTTTCAAAGGTCCTTCCTCCAAGAATATGAAAAATTTCCTATACTGTCTAGTAACATTTTGTTCTATTTATGTTTTTAGCAATTAGCTCATCTGTAATTAATTTTGGGGTATGGTTTATGATAAGAATTTAAATAATTTCTCTATATAGGGCTGGCAGGTGGCATGGTATTTAAGGGCGCTGGACTTCCACGTGGCTGACTGCCATTCGAGTTACAGACCTAGAGACTTGCTTTCTCCCTTTCTTTCTCTGGTCAAATTAAATAAACAAATACAGTTAAACAAAATAATTCTTTTTTTAAAAACGTTTTTTCCATATTTGTTGATATATCATTCTTTCTCCTTTATCAGCAATTATTAGATGTCTGCACTAATCAGGGTCTGTATGGGCTTCTCTATTCTATTGATTCATTTATTTATTCCTTTGTCAGAGCACATTGTTTAATTTACTATAGTTTTGTAATACATTTTGCTATCTGGGATGGCAATTTCTCAACTTCTTTTTGAAAGTTTTACTGGATATTTTCACACCTTTAGTATTGTAAATAAAATTTAAAATAGATTCAGATTTCCTTACAAGTCCCACCAGAATTTTTATTGAAGTTGAATTAAGTTTCAAGGTTAATTTGGGAGATACTAACAACTTTGAAATATGAAGCCTACCCATGCAGGCATGTGATGTCTTCATTTTTTTAATGTCTATATGCCCTAAACGAAGGTTTAATGGTATTTTTCATATTGTATTAGACATTACTAATTGGAGTTATTCTGAGAAACTTTATCCTCTTTCTTGGTAATGTTATGAGACCTTTGGTCTATTATATATGGAAGTGGTTTATGCTAATGCTTTCTGTATAAATTATATCTAGCCACATCAGTGGACTATCTTCTTT
Source organism: Tupaia tana (assembly GCA_026018925.1). Lineage (NCBI taxonomy): Eukaryota > Metazoa > Chordata > Mammalia > Scandentia > Tupaiidae > Tupaia > Tupaia tana. The sequence continues at coordinate 30,658,584 of JAKSZU010000010.1, forward strand.
ATTACTATTGATTTCTCAAGATTATTATTATTTTTTTTTTTTAGATTTTCTAGGTAAGTGGTATAGTTTCCTTTTTTTTTTTTTTTTAACAATATGTATTTTTATTCTTTTACCTTTTTAAAAGATTTTTGCCATAGGGCACATGTGCTCACCAGAGAGGGACAGAGGGAAAGTAAGAAATTACCCCCCAGGAGGAATGGCCACACCACAGCTCCTTTTCCTACATTCTGCTTTCGGGATTTTGGGCATGCACACATGTTCAGTGATTTTCAAGCTCCCAATCTGGGGCTTGAACCACAGTCAGTCATGAGGAAGTTGAACACCTTAACCACCCAAGCTGTTGATCTGGGTCTTGAACCACAGTCAACCGTATGAAAGTCCAGCATCTTAACCACCACACCATTTGCTGACCCCTATTTTTTTCACCTTTTGTACTGCATATAGGGTCCATCCATGCTTCCATGAGGGGGGATGACCATGCTGCAATCCCTTCTCCTCCATTCTCCTCTCAGGATCTCAGGATTTGGGGCACACACACACACACACACACAGTGTGAGTTTTAAGCCACTGGGTCTGGGACTTGAACCATGGTTGACTACGTGGGAGTCCAGTAACCATTATGCCATCTGCTGGTCCCTCAAAATATTATTTCTAAAATGAAGGTTGGTTGATACTGGGGGAGAACACAGTGAAAACTGAAATACTATATATTTTATAAAGAGATTGCAGTGGGACCATACCCTATTGGAGGGTGTTTCCTGCCTCCTTTCTCCCTCTCTTTCTGTTTCTGTCTCTCTCTGGTAAGTGCACACACCCTATAGCAATTAAAAAAAAAGAAAAAAAATTCATATAGGAAATGTATATATATCTGTCATGTTTTTCTCTAATAAATTCTTGAAACACTATTTCAGTAATTTTTATTTTGAGATGTAATTGAGAAGTAAAAATTAAGGGTATAGCCATATAAACTGAAATATTGCCTTTGCATTCTGTCTTTCATAGACTGTATCTCATTTAATTAAAAACCTTTCTGGGACCAGTAGTTGGCATAATGGCTATGTCGCTGGACTCCCATGTAGTTGACTGCAGTTTGAGTCCCAGACCCGGTGGCTTAAACTCACACCAGGCATGTGTGCATGCGTGCCCAGGATCCCGAGAAGAGAAAGGAGGAGAAGGGATGGCAGTGTGGCCATCCCCCCTGGGGGGTCATGTCTCGCTTTCTGTCTCTCTGTCTCTCTCTGTCTTTCTGGCAAGAGCACGCGCCCTATAGCAAAAACCTCTCAAAAAAAAAAAAAAAAAATAGAAAACTTTTGTGAGTAAAAATTTAGATTGGAAAGATAAGTATTGGGCCTCTGGGTGTTTTCTTTGCTTCCTCTCTTGAAGTTATTAAAAGTTTCTTTTGTTTGCTTTATTGCCCCCCCTCCCATTCTCCTCAGTATGTTTATTTATGTGCTCACTATTATGCACATAAAGTAGTTTCGGAATTGCTAACTCATACCCATCTCAAAAGTAAACGTATTAACCAGAGAACAATACTGAGTATAGTTCTTTTTTATTTTCTTTTCCTTACAAAATATTGTTTTCCTAAGTTGATTTGGTTAGTTTTTATCCCTCTATCTCCATTGTTCAGTATAAAATTGAAATTATCCCTGTGGGGTTAGGAGACCTACTGTAAGGATCTCTTTCTAGTCAGCCATATAAGATAGTATGATTATATAATATTCGTAATAGAGTTGTTTGTATCTCATTTTGGTTCCCCCCACTTTCTGGTTGATTTGAACTACTTATTTATTAGGGGGGACATGCAAAACAGTCCCCTTGTTCTGAGAGTCAGAACATACTCACAGACCTACCTAATCATTTCCAAGGTATACTTCGAAAACTACCATCCCCCCATCTCTTCTATTCCATTCTCATTTCTCCCTTCTTTTTTTCTTTTTAAAGGTTTTTGCCTTAGGGTACGTGGGCTCACTGGCAGGATGGTGGGGGGGGGGGGAGTGGCTGAAACAGTGAGAGGGCTTTCCCATATACAAGATGGCAGGTGAAAAAGCTGCAAAGCAGGATACTAAGAAGAAGAAACCTGAAGCCAATAAGGCTGATGCCAATGGCAGAGTTAAAAAGGATAACCCCAAGGCTAAAAAGCCCAAGAAGGGGAATGGGAAGCCCCATCGCAGCTGAAACTCAGTCCTAGTCTGAGGCACCGGCAGATACTCCCAGTCTGCCAAGTTTTCCAGGAAGGCCATAAACAAGAGGAAATACTTGGCCACTAAATCCAGGGTCGAAAAGAAAAAGGAGAATGTTCTTGAGACTGTCACAAAACCAGTTGGTGGAGACAAGAATGGTGGTACCTAGGTGGTTAAACTTTGCAAAATGCCTAGGTATTATCCTACTGAAGATGTGCCTCAAAAGCTGTCAAGCCGCTGCAAAAAACCCTTCAGTCAGCAGGTGAGAGAGGTGCGAGCCAGCATCACTCCTGGGACCATTCTGATCATCCTCACTGGACGCCACAGAGGCAAGGGGGTGGTTTTCCTGAAGCAGTTGAGCAGTGGCTTGCTCCTTGTAACTGGCTGCTGGTTCCCAATTGAATTCCACTGCATAGAACACACTAAAAATTTGTCATTGCCACCTCCACAAAAATTGATATTAGCAAAGTAAAAATCCCAAAGCATCTTACCCATGCTTACTTCAAGAAAAAGAAACTGCGGAAGCCCAGATACCAAGAAGGTGAGATCTTCGATACAGAGAAGGAGAAATACGAGATTTCAGAGCAGCACAAGGTTGATCAGAAAGCTGTGGACTCGCAAATTGTACCAAAAATCAAAGCTGTTCCTCAGCTCCAGGGCTACCTGCGATCAGTGTTTGCTCTTTCAAATAAAATTTATCCTCACAAATTGGTGTTCTAAATTTTTTGCCAAGAACCTAATTAAATAACTGATCATAAAAAAAAAGTGAGAGGGAAAGTGAGAAATCATGGTGGGGAGGATGGTTATGTCACCATCCTTTCTCCATTCTCCTCCTGGGATTTTGGACATGCACTCACACATTCCTGCCATGAGTTTCAAGCCACTGTGTCGGGACTTGAATCGTGGTCTGCCATGTGAGAGTCCAGCGATGTAACTGCTGCACCATCTGCTAGTCCCTATTTTCCCTTTCTGTTAACCTCATTTCCGCCTACATCTTGTAGATAACCAATCTCATAACTTTTTGCTTTATCTTTCTTTTTCGTTTTTGTTTTAAACAAATTAGTGGAGATAGATACATTTTGTCCTATCTTCTTTCTTACATGAAGGGTAGCATATTCTAGATTGGGGTCCCCAACCATTGGGCTTCAGACCCATGCCTATCTGTGGACTTTTAGGGGCCAGGCCAGGCTTCTGAGCAGTACTAATCCGTGGAGCAGGAGATGGACTGTGGGCAAGTGAGCACGGTTTTGTCTGCATTTGTAGACACTCCCTATGGCTTACATTGCCATCGGGTTCCTCTCCCTTTCAGATCATTGGTGGTACTGGCTTCTCATGGGAGTGTGAAACCTATTATTGTGTGATTGCTTCATTGTATATTGCAATATATAGTGTGGTAGTGGTGGAAATGGGGTGCACAGTGTACATGATAGCTTGGGTCATCCCAGGACCAACCACCTCCCCCACCTCACCCTCTGCCCCCATCTAGGGAGGGATTGTCTTCCATGAGGCTGGTTCCTGGTGCCAGGAAGGTTGGGGATTGCTGCTCTGGATATTCTTTTGTGCTTTGCTTTAATAATATATCTTATTATAAGATAACATTATTATTATATATTAGTAAGTATATCTAGTTTATCCACTTAATACACCAAAGAATCAATACTTATCAGTGAGTGGAACATTTCTAATTATTATTTATAGCCGTGTAATGATCTGTCATGTGGATGTGTCATAGTTTATTCAACCACTGTCCTATGTCTGAACATTTACATTGTTTTCAGCATTTTGCAAATATAAACTGTTGCAGTGAATAGGCTTCAGTGTATATACTTTGTTGTGAGGTGTATCATCAGGATGAATTTCTAAGAGTACCATTGTGGGGTTAAAAGGTAAGTGCATCTGTTGTATTGTTAGGTACTAAATTTCCCTCCAGAAAAGTTGTATCTGTTGGTAGTCTCACCAGCACTGTTGTCTGTTGTGTGAGAATACAGGTTTTTCCACAGCATTGCCAGCAAATGTGTTATATGTTTTAATTTCTCCCAATCTAATGGGTAAGAATGATAGTACAACAGTGTTGTAACTTACATTGTTCTTTTTCTTTGTTTTTTAGTGGTTTTTGTTTTGTTTTGTTTTTGCTATAGGGCATGTGTGCTCACCAGAGAGACAGAGACAGAAAGCAAAAATCACCCCCCAGGGAGGATTGCCATGCCATGGTCTTTTCTCTTCTCAGGATTTTGGGCACGTGTGCATATGCACCTGGGCTTAAAGTCTCTGGATCTGGGACTCAAACCATGGTCAACCATGTGGGAGTCTAGCAATGTAACCATTGCACCATCTACTGTTCCTATAATTTACATTTTTCTATTGCTAGTGAGAGTGAACATCTTTTCACATATTTAAAGGCCATTTGTGTATCTTTGTTGTGTTTTATTTTTAAAGGTTTTATCTGATATGTACTTTTTTCTTAGAACTATTTTATTTATTATTATTATTTTTATTTTGTATAGGACACATGTGCTCACCAGAGAGAGAGTTAGTTGAGAAAGCTAGCCACTAGATCTGGGCCTCAAACTGTGGTCGGCCACGTGGGAGTCCTGCATCCTACCCATCATGCAACCTGCTAGCCCCTGATACATACATACCTTTTTATCATTACAAAGTTATTTACCTTCAGTTTGCCAGGACACTAGTACATTATGAATATCAGACATTAATATGACTTTTCTCTTTCAGATCTTCCATGGTGGCTTATTCTAATTCGGCAGAAAGCACTGGTTGGCAAACTCCCAGGAGACCATGAGGTCTGCAAGGTTACCAAAATTGCTGTGTTATCACTTTCTGACATGGAACCCCAGGATCTTGAGCTAGAGGTAAGATTAAATCAAAGGCAATTTTATGAAAACCTGATGTAAATAACATAGCAAATATGATGGCTTGGTTTAGTAGAGCAGAAATATATTTTTAAAAGCTGGATAATAGCTTTTAAAAATTGAATTCTATGGGATCAGCGGATGGATTAATGGTTACATTGCTGAACTCCCATGTAGTCAATTGTGGTTCTAGTACTGGACCTGAAGGCTTAAAACTCACATCGGGCATGTGTGTGTGCATACATGTGTGCCCAAAATTCCAAGAGGAGAATGAGGAGAATGGATTGCAGCGTGGACATCTCCCCTGGGGGCTGATTTCTCGCTTTCTGTCTCTCCTATGAGCGTACATGCCCTATAAAAAATCTTTCTTTAAAAAAGAAAAAAAAAGAATTTAATTCTGTAGTTTTCAAATTTCGTTTTAGTAGTGGAACCTTTGTTTCAAAATCTCTGAAATCCAATATAGAAGACACATAGAAGCAAAGCTGCAGGCCAGCAGGTGGCATGGTGGTTAAGAATCTGAACTCACACATGGCCGAGTCCTGGATCTAGTGTCTTGCTTTCTCATGTTCCCTCTCTCTCTCTCTGTTTCTCTCTGGTGAGCACACGTACCCTATAGCAAATTAAGTAATTAAGTAATAAATTAAGTAATAATAATAAATCTTTTTTAAAGAATTATTTTATTTAACTTGATTTATTTTAATTTGAATAGAGAAGGACAGAGGGAGGGAGGGAGGGAGGGAGGGAGGGAGGGAGGGAGGGAGGGAGAGAGAGAGAGAGAGAGAGAGAGAGAGAGAAAGAAAGCTACCAGGTTGGAGACTTGAGACTTGAACCACAGTCAACCATGTGGGAGTCCAGTGCCCTTAACCACCATGCCACCTGCCAGCTCCAAATAAATAATTATTTAAAGAAAAAAAAAAAGCAAAGCTGCTTTGGTTTATGTGGTGTTGTGCATGGGGGTTGGACTGATCCTTGGGACCCTGCCCACTTTGACTCTACTGGGAAGCTACCTTTTGCTTCCAGGTAGGCCTAGGGTTCTCCACAGGTAGCTGAAAACTCCTGATTTTGGGGGGAAAGGGAAGTCAAGAGGGAAAGATTTAACTTTCACGATATTTTCTTTTATCTATAGTTCTTGACATTTTTCTAACTATATATTACTTTTGTAACTATGCAAAAATTTTGTAAAAGGAAGAAAATCACTGATTTAGTGTAATCTTTTCATTTTCCAGGGAGAAACCAAGCCCATAAGTAGAGTGATTTAAGGCCAAAGTAATGAGATTTCCCAGGGTCAGTGACTTTTACCATAAAGGACTGCCTCTTGGTGGAAGCTGTTTATGAAAGGATCTATATCATGTCTGCTATTGGTGTGAGGATTTGACATTAGTGGTTGATACCACTCTGCCATAGCCCATTTTGCCACTATGTGCCAGGCAAGCTCGTATATTATGTGCACTATTATGTTTAGTCCCTAGGCTACCCTATAATGTAGGTACTATAAAGGAAAGGAAGAATTGAAAGAGTTGGAAGGGTTAAGAAGGGTTAAGTCACACAGCTAGAACAGGGTAGGGTTCACACCTGGACTCAGGCAGTCCGGTCCTATATCCCTCCTTGTAATCCAGATAAGTAACAGATAATGAAACATATACTGCCCTACTTAATACATGTTTTCCCAAGCTGAATTCTTGGGGAGAAAGTTTGGTGCAGGGTTAAATTGCTTTAAAAAATAATTTTAAAATAGCTATTTTTATGCTTCAAGACTTCATTGGAAGTTTGACAATCTAATTTTTGAGACACTAATATTAAAATTAATTTAAGATGACCTTGACATTGTTACAAGAATCAAAAAAGATTAAAGTGGTTCTCTTTTTATTGGTACTAATGCTAAAACACTTGACTATTACCAATTCAGAGACAGAAAATATAGGTGGAATTTAGGCCTATTAAAAGCAGATATTTAGGGGCCGTCAGGTGGCATGGTGGTTAAGGATCCTGAAATCCCACATGGCTGACTGCGGTTCAAATCCTGGGCCTGGAAGCTTGCTTTCTCACTTTCCCTCTCTCTCTCATTTTATTCCCTGTGGTCAAATTTAAATAAATGAATAAATAAAGTAAAAAAAAAAAAGCACAGGTATTTTCAGTTTTTATTTGCATTTCATTTTGTTGTAGCACAACCAGACTAACAAAAATTTTATTCATTTTCTAAGTCAGTATGTCTTTATCAGTGCCTGTTGGTTGGCTGTGTTGGCATATTGAAAAGTTTGGCATGGCTTGCTGTCATCAACCCTTTCCTCTCCCTTAGGCTGGCACTCAGATTTGAGCGTTAAGTCCAGCATCTTTGGCAGTTAGGTTTAGAACAGGGGACCAGCTCACCTAGAACCTCATCCATCTGACAGTCATTAATTTGCTTATTTGGTACTCTGAGATCTAGAGAAATTAAATGTCATGCTTCATCCATACATGGTTGGAGCCTTTTTTTTTTTTTTTTTTTTTTTTTTTTTTGGCTTTTCAATGAGGTTTTCTGATGTCCTTCATGACTGTCAATTTGTAACTTTTTTTTTTTAATTGCTAGAAGGTACATGCTTTTGCCAGAGACACAGAGAATAGGAGAGAGAGACAGAAAACACCTTTCAATGGAGCATTCTTTTCTTTGCCACAGTCCCTTTCTTCCATTTCTCACTGTGGTCTGGATTTGGGGTACACATGTACATGTGCCTGCCATGTTTCTCAAACTGCTGCGGCCAGGATTTGAACTATATAGTCAGCCATGTGGGATCTGGCTAACTAGAAGCTATCTCAGTTTGTAACATTTTTAAGCCTAGTATCTGACTATAGTAAAAGTGGAGGGAAAAACAACTCTAGGAAATAATGTTTACATGGAATTCTTAACTTCACAAAAATGTGAATATTATGAAAGCTTTAAGGACTTTTTAAGTCTTTGAACTTTTCCTTTTTTCTCTCTGGATAGTCTAAAGGAAAGAGATTATGTTCATATAAAAAGGAAAATGAGATCTCCCCGATGTGACATAGTTGAATGTTTTTATAGCTGTTGGGATACATAAACTACAGCCTTAATAGAGGCATCAAAGATTATGGTCCCTGTTAAGAGCTGAAAACACAATGACTCTTGCCATTTACGGGTAAAAGTAGCTCATATAGAGAAAATATTTCTGGTACTGTCATACCTTTCTCTCAAGCACACCTTCATACTTGCACCTTTTCCTCTTCTTTTAATCCTGTTTTATGGTGACAAGAATTTTGCAACAGTTAGTGACAGAAAGGGCAAAGTACAGCTATGTTGAAAATCAGTAATTTCTTGCTTATATTGTAACATGTTAATTTAAATCTTTGGCACACTTATTTCAGTTTCCATATAACCACATTCAAAAGTTTTAAAGGACCAGAAGTGGCATAGTGGTTACATTGCTGGACTCCCACATAATCGACTGTGCTTTGAGTCTTGACTGGGTGGCTGAAAACTCACTCTGGGAGCGTGCGTGTGCATGCTCAAAATCCCGAGAAGAGGGAACCAGCAGTTAGTGTAATGGCTATGTCGCTGGACTCCCACGTAGTCGACCGCGGTTCGCGTCTCGGACCCGGTGGCTTACAACTCACGCCGGGCGCGTGTGCGTGCGTGCCCAAGATCCCGAGAGGAGAATAGAGGAGAAGGGATTGCGGCATGACCATCCCCCCTGGGGGGTGATTTCTCGCTTTCTGTCTCTATGTCTCTCTCTGTCTGTCTGGCGAGCGCACGCGCCCTATAGCGAAAAACCTCTCAAAAAAAAAAAGAAAAAATCCGAGAAGAGAATGGAGAAGGGGTTGCAACGCGTTCATCCTCCCCAAGCGATGATTTCTTGCTTCCTGTCTCTCTGGCAAGCACATGTGCCCGATAGCAAGACTCTCTCTTAAGGGAAAAAAAAAAAAAAAAGTTTTAAGAGACTTAGTCATTCTATTTATTTATTTATTTATTTATTTATTTAGGGTTTTTGCTGTACGGTGTATGTGCTTGCTGGGGGAGGGGAGGAGTGAGAAATCTTTCCAGGGAGGATGGCCATGCTGCAGTCCCTTCTCCCCTAGTCTCTTCTCGAGACTTTGGATGCATATGCATACGCACCTGGCATGATTGTTTTAGCCACCAGGTCTGGGACTTGAACCGTGGTTCACTTCAGCCATGTGGTACCCAGCACCTTAACCTCCATGCCCTCTGCTGGCCTGGAAGCTTCATCATTTTTAAATTGTACTTTTCCAATTATGTAGTAAGTTATAAAGAAGGAAAAAAATTCCACTACTTAGTAATTGTCCGTATTCTTGTGAGTTTTAATAGTTTCTTCCATGTGTCCCAAGCTCTTTGGAGGACCAATATTATTTTCTAATTTTTCAGATTTAAAAAAAAAAAAATCTGCCATAGAGCACTTGTGCTGGCCAGAGAGAGATGGGGTAGAGGAAGGGTGTGAGAAAGCACACCCCCCAGGGGGAAGGCAACTCCACAGTTCTTTCTCTATTCTCCTCTCATAATTTTGAGCATACATGTACACATGCCCAAGAAGATTTTCAAGCCGATGGGTCCAGGACTTGAACTGAACTGCAGTTGGCCATGTGAGATCCAGCTACCTAACTACCAAGCCACCTGGCTAACCCTAGAATAATTTTTTACATTTTATGTATTTTTCTCTACTTCTCTTATTTCTTATGAATATATACATATACATATATATATATATATATATATATATATATATCTTATACACATAATAAAAATTAAAATGAAACTAATTCTGGTGTCTTCTCAGTATATATCGTTTTTTTCTTTGAGATAGATTGTTGCTATAGGTGCATGTCTCGCCAGAGAGACACATAGCAAGAAATCACCCCCTGAGGGTTATAGACATGCCACAATCCTTTTTCCATTTTCCTCTCAGGATCTTGGGCATGCATGCACATGCACCCAGCATGAATTTCAAGCTACCAAGTCCGGGTCTAAAACCAGAGTCGGCCATATAGGAGTCCAGCAATGTAACCATTACGTTATCTGTTGGTCCCTCAGTGTATCTTTCTAATTTGGATGCCTGTGTATCACTTTGAATAATCCATTGCCTTTATTCTCTCTAGCAACCCTCCAGCTCTTTAGTTATTTTCTCAGATTTCTTAAAGCTTAGTCTGTCTTCTGCAATTAGAGCAGAAACAATTTTATTGCAGAGTCTGGCATTCATAGAATTTCTAGTTTTGTACCTCAGTTGCCTTTTTATTTCAAGTATATACTTTATTTGGTATTATAAATTATTAAAAATTGTAAATGTTTTCTTAATTCTCCTACTATAATATTCATACCATATAGCTCATCTATATGAAGTATATTATTCATTGGTGTTGGTATAGTCACAGTCATGTGACTGTCAGCACAGTCAGTTTCAGAACATTTTAGTCACCCCTCCCATAAAAATGTTGTACTCATTAGCAGTTAGTCCTTATTTCTCTCCATGTCCCAGCGGCCCCTGCCCTTGACAACCTCTATTTTCCTTTCTGTCTCTAAATTTATGTATTCTGGACATCTTGTATAAATGAATCATTAAATATATGGCCTTTTGTTTTTTTCTCTTTTTCTTCCCTTTTGCTATAGGATGCAAGTGCTTGCCTGAGGCATAGGGAGAAGGAGAGGGAAAGAGAAAGTGAGAAAGTACCCCCTAGAGGGGTTGGCCATGCCACAATCCCTTCTCCTCCATTCTTTTGAGATTCTAGGCACACATGCACATGCATTCAGTGTGTTTTTCAAGTTGCCAGGTCTGGGACTCAAACTGCATGGTCAACCATGTGGGATCCAGCCACCTTAACCACCATGCCACCTTGCTGGCCCCTTTTTGTGACTGACTTCTTTTACTTAGTATGATGTTTTCTAGATTCATTCCTATTATAGCATGCATGTATCAGTACTTTATTTCTGGGTGTTTTTTTTTTTTTTTTTTTGCCAAATAACATTCCATTGTATGGGTATACCACATTTTATTTATTCATCCATCAATTAATAGACATTTGAGTTGTTTCCAGGTTTTAGTTATTTTGGATAATGCTGCTGTAACTAATTTTGAATACAAGTTTTTGGTGGACATTTGTTTTTATTTTTCTTGGGTGTACACCTAGGAATGGAATTGCTAGGTCATAAGTTAACACTCTTTAACCTTTTAAGGAATTGCTACACTGTTTTTCAAAACAGTGTACCATTTTTAAAAAGTGACCTATGCAAAGGTATGAAGAATATGTAGAGATCAAACAAAAAGAACATAGATGTTCTTTCTTTTGGAAAAAAAAAAAAAAGAAGTCTTTTAAAGTTTTATAGGTTTATGTTCCATGTCTGCATATCTTACTTGCTGTATCTCATTGCCTTAATAGATAACCGCATCATTTTCCATATTTGGTTTCCCATCAGATATCTGTTTAAAATTTTAGTTCCAGATAGATATAGATACTGTACCAACTTTTAGGATGGAATAATTTATTTTCCTTTTCTTAAACAGCAGCAGCAGTTTCAGCCCTTTTCTTGATTGTGAAATATAAGTTGCAAGAGTAATAGAAAAAACTAGTAGGGTACTGTGGAACTTGCAGTAGTGGTTCTCTTTCTGAGATCATGTGTACCAACATTCTGATAAAGACCTACCCACGTATCACATAGGACTGGCTGGGCCTCTGGAAAAGGGAAGGTGATCCTACTGTCAGTGCCGTATGTTGGAATCCCAAGGACTCTGTCTAAACAAAGCATCTCAGGACTGGAAGAGATCCCAAGAAGTTATTTTGTTCTATCTTTGTTTTTTGACACTATCGAATTTAACATTTTAAATTGTTTATATTTTTAGTTTTTTAAAATTTCTATTTAGAAAAATCAGTTGTTGGGATCAGCAGATGATGTAATGGTTACATTGTTGGACTCCCATGTAGTCATCCGCAGTTCAAGTCATGGACCCGGTGGTTTAAAACACACTGGCATGTGTACATGCGTACCCAGAATCCCAAGAGAAGAATGGAGAAGAAGGAATTGCAGTGTGGCCACCCTCCCTGAGGGATGATTTCTTGCCTTCTGTCTCTGTCACTCTCTCTGTGTCTCTGGCGAGTACACACACCCTGTAGCAAATCTGTCTCTCTTAAAAAAAAAAAAAAAAAAAAAAAGGAAAGAAAAAGGAAAATCAGTTGTTTTTGTTTTTTTAGGGTTTTTCCCATATGGTACGTGTACTCACCGGAGAGGAGAACGACTCAGAGAGACAGTGAGAGGAAAAGTGAGAAATCACCCCCTGGGGGGGTACAGCCACACCACAATCATCTCTTCTTCTCCATTCTCCTCCTGGGATTTTGGGCATGCATGCATAGGTGCCTGGTGTGAATTTCAAGTCTCCGGGTCTGGTACTCAAATCATGGTTGGCCATGTGGCAGTCCAGTGCCTTCACCACTATGTCATCTGCTGGCCCCTAAAAAAAATCAGTTTTAAGAAGTAGAGAAAAATAGTTATGGCAAAGGTGATTCAGTGGGTTTATACAATGTTCTACAAATCCATAATCTTTATCTGAACACTTTGAGTCCACATTTGTTTTAGAATTCAGATTTTTGGGGTTTTCAAAAGGTTATCTCATGTACTCTTAAACTCCCAGAGTCTGGAGCATTTCCCTACAGTTCAACACATTCATATTTTTAAATATATGAATATTCATGCTAAAGGATGATGACCATTAATATACTACCAGTTCAGGGCTTATTTTGCCATTAAGTGAGTTTTAATAAACTTGTAAGAATACATTTTGAAGTTTCAGTGCTTTCTAAAAGTCAGAGTTGTGGATATGAAATTAAAAAATGATGGGCCCAGGACCAGCAGATTGGGATAATGGGAGTCACTGGACTCCCACATGGCTGACCACAGTTTGAGTTCAGACCTGGTGACTTGAAACTCATGCCAGGTACATGTGTGTGTGTGCCCCCAAATTTCTTCTTTTTTTTTTTTTAAGAGAGATTTTTGCTATAGGGCGTGTGTGCTTGCCAGAGAGACAGAGAAACAGTAAGTGAGAACTCACCTCCCAGGGGGAATGGCCATGTCACAATCCTGTCTCCTCTATTCTCCTCTTGTGATTTTGGGCACACACACATGCACCTAGCGTGAGTTTCAAGCTGCCAGGTCAGGGACTCAAACCCCAGTTGACCATGTGGGAGTCCAGCGACATAACCATTATGCCACCTCTGGTCCCATGTGCCCAAATTTTTGAGAAGAGAATGGAGGAGAAGGGATTGCAGCATGGCCATCCTCCCTAGGGGGCAAGGGAAGGGGTGATTTCTTGCTTTCTATCTATCTCTCTGGCAAGCACACATGCCCTATAGGAAAAATCTTTTAGATGGCATAGCAGTTACATTGTTGGACTCCCACATGGCCAGCTGTGATTTAAGTCCCTAATCTGGTGACTTGAAACTCACCCCAGGCACATATGCATGTGTGCCCAAGATCCTAAGTGGAGAATGGAGGAGAAGGAATTGCAGTGAGGCCTTACCCCCATGGGGGTGATTTCTCACTTTCTATCTATCTGTCTTACTATGTCTCTGGCAAGCGCACATGCCCTATAGCAAAAAATCTCTAAAAAAAAAAAAAAAAAAAAAAGGAAAAATCTTTCTAAAAAGAAAGAAATGATGGGCCAGGACCAGCAGGTGACAAGTTGGTTAAGATGATGGACTCCCATGTGGTTGACCATGATTTTGAGTCCTGGCAGCTTGCTTTCTCATTTTCTCTTTTTCTCTCTCTCATGAGTTCATGTGCCCTGTAGCAAATTTAAAAAATAACAGGGGCCGGCAGGTGGCATAGTGGTTAAGGGTGCTGAACTCCCACATGGCGGACCACAGTTCAAGTCCTGGACCTGGCTGTTTGCTTTCTCACTTTCTCTCTCTCTCTCTCTCTCTCTCTCTGTCTCTCTCTCTCTGTCTCTTTCTTGTCAAATTAAAATAAATAAATAAAGTCAAATAAAATAAGTATTTAAAAAATTCTGATAAATAAAATTAAATAATTATTTTTAGGAGAAAAAAAAAAAAAAGAAGTGATGAACCTGTACCAATTTTCCAAGCCCAAAATGAGGATAGATTAAAAAAAATAAAAATAGAAAAAGAGATACTGGCAGGTGGCATGAAAGTTAAGGCGCTGGACGTGGGTAACTCCATAGTTCACGTCCCAGACCCAGCAGCTTGAATAACACATTGGGTACATGTGTGTGCATGCCCAAAATCACAAGAGGAAACTGAAGGAAAAGGGATTGCAGTATGGCCATCCTCCCTGGGGCATGATTTCTTTCTCTATCTCTCTCTCTGTCTCTGTCTCTGTCTCTTTCTCTCTAGCTAGTGCACATGCCCTATGGCAAAAATCTAATTTGAAAAATAAAAAAAAAAAGAGAGACATTGCCAAGCATATGTAGAAGGAGCATCTTCATGGATCATAAATGAAACAGTGCCTCGGACTGAAGCCGTATGCCTTCTGGGTCTGGATCCACAAGCACAGTAGCAGGTTGAAATTTAGCCCCTACATGGGGCCAAATGGTAAAAAAGATAAAAGAGCCTCATAGGAAATGGGGAGCCTGGAGCCATGCTCAGTACTTGAAGCCTGGTGCTGTGTTTGGGCAGGCTCTTCAGCTCATGGAAGGAGGCAGCTAGATTGCCTGGGATAATCCGACATGAAGAGCCTCCTGTCTGCTATGCCTATTACATTTCTGAGAAACACTGTCTGGGCAAACAGTAAGTGTTTGAACCCACGTAACAGCAATAGGCATGGAGTGGTTGAGGTTGCTAGGGGAGATGTTAGCAAGGAGCATAATGGAAGATAATTCTAAGGTTTCTTGCTTCAGCAATCCAGTGCTCAAGGTAGTCATTACCTGAAAGAGTTCATACCAGAGAAGGAACAAGATTCGGGACACAGATGTCAATCAGTTTTGGAGATGCTGAGGTTGAGTGAGTAGTCAGTCTCAGCAATGGATCGTATTTAAGCTTAGGGTAAAAGAATTAACAAATACAGTGCTAGTTAAAACGAGGAAAGTGACATTTTCTAGACAGAGCATGAAGAATGAAAAGAGAGCTAAGGCTAGAACCTTAGGAGCACCATAATTTTTAGAGACAGAAAGACACCAACAAAGGAGACCGAGAAGGAACAGCCAGAGCTTGGGGAAGAACCTGGAGAGACTGGTTTTGTGGGGATCAGAGGAAGAGACCACAGGGAGTGGTCATTAGTGTCATGTTCTTAGAGATGATGTTTGGCTCTTATTTAGAACTGAGGAGGCCTTTATTTCACTTAGCCCGAGCAGTTGCATTGGCGCCTTCACTCTCATGGAGCCTGCCGCATTCAGACTCAGTGCCAGTGCCTGTGACAGTGCATGTTCTCTCTGACTCTCGGGTAGCTCCCACCACTGAGGACTGGATGTAAGAGAAGATTCCGGTGTATACGGGCATGTTCATAGGTATTAGGAAAGGGGCTGTTAGGAAGAGAGAGGCTGGGAAAGAGGGGAATGTATGAATGCTGAGTCAAGGTGCTGGTCCAAGAGTAGACACAGCTGGAAACTTGTTTTGAAGAGAAAAACGGACTCTTGTCCTTTTGAGAGTGGATGTGGACTGGGTATGCTGCTATAAGCTGATTTGGAATGCCTAGATCTTTTGGAATACTCTTTGATGGATTCCTGGGGAGACATTTTGCTGATTTGAATGCTTTGAAGGTATAACTCTGCCTGACAAACACATAATGTCCTGTTTGAATATTATAATTGTAGTAATCTATTACGAGGTTTGGGGCATGTCTTCAGATTTTAAGAAGAAAAATGTTAATATGACTGGATAATTACTAACAGTCTTTATAAAACTTGCTAACCAACAATTGCTTAGTGTCATAAGCAAAGCAGCACGGGGCTTTTTTTCCCATTTCTTTCTTCCCATGAGTAAGGAGACATAGAAACAGAGAGTCAGCATTTCCTAAGAGGGTTTCAGTTCAAAGATCTACATTCAGCTTCAGGCAGCTTCAAATTATAGGCACATACATGCCTGGTATACTTGAGATCTCTGGATACAAACCAGGCGCCTCCCATGTGGGTCAGCCTTACAGAGGATTTTACTGCTGCACCATCATTTGGCCCCAAAGAGAACATCTTTTAAAAACTGCTCCTCTGGGCCAGCAGATGGCATAATGGTTATGTTGCTGGACTCCCACATGGGCAACCACAGTTCAAGTCTTGGACCCAGCAGCTTGAGACTCACGCTGGGTACATGTGTGTGTGTGCGCGCACGCCCAGAGTCCCAGCAGAGTAATGGAGGAGAAGGGATTGCAGCATGGCCATCCCTCCTGGGGACTAATTTCTCGCTTTCCATCTCTCTGTCTCTCTGGCGAGTGCACACACCTTATAGGGGGAAAAAATCTCTTTTTAAAAAAAATTCTGCTTTGGGACCAACAGGTGGCTTAATGGTTATGTCACTGGACTCCCATGTAGTCGATAGCAGTTCAAACCCTGGACCTGGTGGCTTAAAACTTAAACCGAGTGCATGTGCATGTGTGCCCCAAATCCCAAGAGAATGGAGGAGAAGGGATTGTGGCATGGCCATTTCCCCAGAGGGTGATTTCTCACTTCCTGTCTGTCTGTCTGTCTGTCTCTCTCTCTCTCTCTCTCTCTCTCTGTCTTTCTGTCTTTCTGTCTCATGCATGCACTTGATAGCAAAATTGTCTCTCTCAAAATAAATAAATAAATTAACTTCTTGGGCCCAGCAGATGGTGTGGATATTAGGGTGGCTGAATCCCACATGGGACTCTTGTCCTTTTGAGAGTGGATGTGGACTGGGTATGCTGCTACAAGCTTATTTGGAATGCCTAGATCTTTTGGAATAGCCTTTGATGGATTCCAGGGGAGACATTTTGCTGACTTGAATGCTTTGAAGGTATAACTGTGCCTGGCTGAGCAACTCGAGTCCCAGACCCAGTGGGTCACACCAGGCACATTGCATGTTTGCCCAGAATCCTGATAGGAGAATGGAGGAAAAGTGATTGCAGGATGGTTATCCTCCCTGGGGGGTGATTTTTCACCACCATCCCCACTCCCTATCTTCAGCCTCCAGCGAGTGTATGTACCCATAGCTTTAAAAAAAAAAAAAAAAAAAAACAGGACCAGCAGTTGGCATAATGGCTATGTCGCTGGACTCCCATGTAGTCAATCACGGTTCGAGTCCTGGACCCAGTGGCTTAAACTCACACCGGGCACATGTGTACGTGTGTCCAAGATCCCGAGAGGAGATTGAAGAAGGGATTGTGGTGTGGCCATCTCGCCGGGGGGGGGGTGGGGGGGGGGGCGGCGGGGTGATTTCTCGCTTACTGTCTCTGTCTTTCTGACAAGCACATGTGCCCTATAGCAAAAACCTCTCAAAAAAACAAAAACAAAAACAAACAACAACTCTTTTCCACTGTCCCACAGATACTATAACAACACAGATGGGGTATGTGGGATATGTTCACAGAAGAAGAGGAGTGGTGATTTTCTCAGGACCACTTACATATATATCCCATATGTGAATCTGGGGGTTTCACTTGTCTTCATTGCACCAGAGCTCATTCATTCATTTAACAAATATTTATTGAAAACTCCAATGTCCGATCCTTTTTTTTTCTTTTTTAAAGAATTACTTACCTAATTTTATTTATTACTACTTTTGATTCTAATTTGACCAGAGAGAGAAAGGGAAAGTGAGAAAGCAAGCACCAGGTCCAGAACTTGAACTGTGGTTGGCCTTGTGGGAGTCCAGTGCCCCAACCACCATGCCACCTGCTGGGCCCTGTCCAGCACTTCTGAGGCACAGGAGATACATGTAAGTCAGCAAAACAGAGACCCCTGCCATCATGAGGCTTACATTATAGAAGGGAAGACAGACAATAAATGCCAATGTAATAATTATGTATTATTTTGGAAATTGATAAAGGTTAACAGAAATAAAATTTGAGCACAGTAAGAGTGATAGAGATGGTACACAGGTGTGAGATTGTGGTGAGATATCCAGGGAGAGGGTCTCTGGGCAGAGAGAACAGCAACCAACCAGAGGCCCCGACATTCCTGACATGCTGAGGAATAGCAAGGAAGAAGGTTCATGTGGATAGAGGAAGTAAGGGAAGGAGAGCAGTATGAGATGATGGCAGTGTAGAGAAGGTGAGGGTCTGATGTTGGACATGTATGATTGGAGATGCCTGTAGAAACCCACATGGAAATGCCAGGATATGTGAGTCTATAGTTTTGGGAGAAAGTTAGGCTGGAAATAAACATTTGAGAGAGAGGGCTTGGCATAGGGATGTCATCCAAAGTCATGATACTCTATGGAATTGCTGAGAGATCAATACAGATAAAAGTACAGAACCTCAGGACACCTAAATATTAAGAACAAATGGTTGGAAAAGAACCAAAGGATTGGGGCCAGCAGGTGGTATAGTGGTACCATCACTGGATTCCCACATGGCCGAATGCAGTTCCAGTCCCAGACCTGGTAGCTTGAAACTTATTCCAGGCACATGTGCATGCATACATGCCAAAGATCCTGGGAGGAGAAAGGATTGTGCGTGGCCATCCCCCATGAGGGACGATTTCTCACTTTCTCTCTGTCTCTGGTGAGTACATGTACCCTAAGGCAAAAAAACTATAGAAAAAAATAAAGAACCAAAGGGATAGGGAAGAAGTGACTAATGGAAGCCATGTTAAGCTGTGTATCAAGGAGGATGAGGAGGTGATGACCTGTCAGATTCCGAAAAGGTTGGTAAGAACCAAGAGCCAACCATCGGATTTAGCAGAGGGGATCATGGTTGAGAGAGCTGCTTAGGAGAGTGGTAGGAGGCCAGGCCAAAGCCAAGTTGGAGTGGACTAGGAGAGAGAATAGAATGGGGTTGGAGGCAGTGAGGAGCACAGAGTAATAGGATACTAGCTGGCTGAGAAAGAGGTGTCAGAGGGAGGTATTAAGAAGAGAAAATATTGGGACATAGTGGTTAAGGTGCTGGAACCTGGCCGAGCAGGGTTTGAATCCCAGACCCAGCAGCTTGAAAAATCACATCAGGTAGATGTGTGTGTGTGTGCCCCAAATCCTGAGAGAATGGAGGAGAAGGGATTGTGGCATGGTCATCTTCACTTTATCTTTCACTGCCTCTCTCTGTCCAGCACAGATGTCCTAGGACAAAATCCTAGAAAAAGTAAAATAGACAAATATCAGCATGTTTGTGTGGTGATAGAAATGATAAGTAGAAGGAGAGGTGAGGAGAGAATTATTGGCGTAGTATCCAAACACTTAGTTCTTCTCACCTTCATCAGCTCAAGGTCTTACTTTTACTTATTTGAAGGGAAATTAAGTTATTTCTATTTTGGCAGTAGGATTATAAATCCCTTCTTCCTCATCTTTAATCCCTTCTCTTTATTAGTAGGGCCAGCATAGTTTAAAACTGTAAGCATGTTAGGAAGATTGTATGAATAGTTTTTGATAGCCATAATTTTGAAGAATCATAAAATCAACTGGAGAGTGGGGCCAGCAGGTAGTGTGGTTAAGATGCTGGAGTCCCACATGGGCGACCATGGTTCAAGTCCCAGACCTGGTGGCTTCGAAAATCATACTGGGTATATGTGTGTGTGCCCCAAATTCTAGGAGAATAGAGGAGAAGGGATTGAGGCATGGCTTTCCTTCCTGGGGGGTGATTTCTAACTTTCTCTCTGTCTCTCTCTCTCTCTCTCTTTTTTTTTTTTTTTTTTTTGGAGAGTTTTTTGTTTGTTTGTTTGTTTGTTTGTTTGTTTTCTTGCTGTAGGACGTGTGCTCTCACCAGAAAGACAGAGACAGAGAGACAGAAATTGAGAAATCACCCCCCGGAGGGATGGCCATGCCACAGTCTCTTCTCCTCCATTCTCCGCTTGGGATCTTGGGCACGCACACACACACACACACACCTGGTATGAGTTTAAGCCATTTAGTCCAGTTCTTGAACCGAGGTAGACTATATGAGAGTCCAGTGATGGAGCCATTACACCATCTGCTGGTCCCAAACTTTTCCTCTGTCTCTTTCCAGTGATGTTATTATGCTAATTTATCCAGGGAGTGCACATCCTCTAAGGCAAAAAAAAAAAAAAAAATCAGTTGGAGATGCCATTGTTTCTGAAAACTCAGTCCAGTTATTCGTATTTCCTTTCAAATTTGATAAGACAGGTGGTCCCTTTTTTATTTTTAATGTAATTTTATTATTTTTAAACAAATATGTTTTTACTTGTTTTATTCTTACTTTTTATTATGTTAGAGACAGAGTCTCACCACGTTGCCCAAGCTGGTCTTGAATTTGGTATCCTGTTGCCTCAGTCTCCCAAGTAGCTGGGATTATAGGTGCATTCCCTGTCGCCCTGATGTTTTTTAAATTTTTAACTGACACAAAATCATTGTACAAATTTATGGAGTGTGATTTTTCAGTACATCAGTATAATGTGTGGGACCAGCAGGTGGCATAATGGTGACATTGCTAGACTCCCAGGTAGTCGACCACAGTTTGAGTCCCAGATCCAGTGGCTTAAAACTCATGCCAGGCATGTGTGTGTGTGTGTGTGCCCAAAATCTCGAGAGGAGAATGGAGGAGAAGGGATTGCGGTGTGGCCACCCCCCAAGGGATGATTTCTTGCTTTCTGTCTGCCTCTCTGGCAAGTGCAAGTGCCCTATAGCAAAAACCTCTCTTTAAAAAAAATACTATGTTCAATGATCAAATGAGGGTAATTAGTATATTCATTGTCTCAAACATTTACTATTAATTTGGGTTGGGAACTTTCCAAATCTTCTCTTTCAGCTTTTCTAAAATATATGTTAAATTATTGTCAACTGTAGTTACTCTATTGTGCTATTCTTTTTTAAAAAATAAAGCTTAAACTAGCTTTTGTTTTCCTTATTTATCATGTAAACAGTTATTTTATAAGTACGACACTAATAAGCATTTAGTAACTATTAGCTCTTAATAAGGGTTTTACTTAATGTAGCATTAAAATTAATTTGTTAGAAAATGGAACTGGTCTGCATGTTGTTAAAAGAATTCTTATGTACCTTTTAGGATATTAGTTTTGCATGCTAA
Organism: Tupaia tana; assembly: GCA_026018925.1. Classification (NCBI taxonomy): domain Eukaryota; kingdom Metazoa; phylum Chordata; class Mammalia; order Scandentia; family Tupaiidae; genus Tupaia; species Tupaia tana. The sequence continues at coordinate 30,679,725 of JAKSZU010000010.1, forward strand.
GCCATGTGAAATTACATATAACACCCTTGACTTTAACCAGGTAGCCTTCTTTTATTTATTTATCTATTTTTTTTGGACCAGGTAGCCTTCTTTAGACCCTCTTTGTCCTTTTGTCTTCACATAGCCATGTTCATGTCCCCATCCTCTTCCTCGTCTTTGCCAGACTGAGCATTTCTTGCATTCCTAACTACTACTACTTCTTCTTCTTTTTTTTTTTTAAAGAATTACTTATTTACTTAATTCCATTTGTTATTATTTTTTTAATTTGACCAGACAGTGACAGAAAGAGAGAGAAAGGGAAAGCGAGAGAGCAAGCTGCTAGGTCTGGGACTTGAACTGTGGTCGACTATGTGTGAATCTACACCTTTAATTACCACGCCACCTGCTGGCCCCCCTAACTACTACTTCTTCAAGTTTAACTAATTTCTGGATCCAAAGCCTATGATGCTGTGCTAATTTCTTTTAGAGAGAGAGGTTTTTATTTGTTTTTTTGGTTTTTAGGTTTTTTGGTTTTTGGTTATGGTGCATGTGCTTGCCAGAGAGACAGAAAGCAAGAAATCACCCTCAGGGGGAATGGCCACACTGCAACCCCTCTACTCCATTCTCCTCTCAGGATTTTGGGCATTCACACACACACACACACACCTGGCATGAGTTTAAGTCACCTGGTATGGGACTCAAACTGTGGTCAACTATGTGGAAGTCCAGCAACATAACCATTATGCTATCCGTTGGTCCCACTAATTTCATAATTGTATATGTGGATAGTAGGAGAGAGAGGCTGAAATGTTTAGCTTTTCAGATTCCTAATAGAAGACAAGCCCCCTAGTGTAGTAGTTAAGGGAGCCAGATCCCATGTGGCAGGATTTTGTATCCTGCCCTTGGAGGCTTGAAATAATGCCAGGTGCATGTGTACCCCAAATCCTGACAGGATGGAAAAATGGAGGAAAAAGGATTGTGACGTGACCATGCCCCAGAGAGGTGGTTCCCCCCTTTCTGGTAAATGCATGTGCCCTCTGGCAATTTAAACTAAAATAATAAAGATTCACAATAGAGTAGACTCTTTAGACATCTTTTCAATCAAAATACTTAAGTAATTAGCATGAATGAATATTTCACATAGATACCTATAATGCCCTTGAAGCATAACAAAGATGTATTTTGCAATATTTTTAGTCTGAGATGCCAGTGTTCAAGCCATTAATAACTTCAACCAGAACATTATATTTTACAGTTATATTAGCTAAGAACTTATTATAATTATGATCCTAACCTGAATTTTCCTTCTCTCAATCCTTGGTGTATCCTGCCCTACATTCTTTGTGTCTTATCCTCTATTGTCACTTTCTTGTCATTGAAACCACAGCTGTGTTTTCTGTCAGTTGTCCACTTGGTCATTTTACTAACTCTTTAGGTTTCCTTATAATCAAAGTGCATGAGCAGAGGCATCTGCTTCTGTACTCATGTTTAGATAGTTAACAAGCAGATATTAATAATGAATCATCTTTCTCTCCCTAATTGTTTAGCTCTGTAAGAAGCATCATTTTGGAATTAACAAACCAGAGAAGATTATACCGTCTCCTGATGACTCAAAGTTTCTGCTGAAGACCTTTACGCATATTAAATCCAATGTGTCTGCTCCTAATAAAAAGAAAGTAAGAGTTTAATTGATATGGCCTATGAATTCATCTTTGATTAGCTGTAAATTAAGGCATAATTTTTCTGCCAGTAAATTTATTTTCAAGTCATTTATTATATTAAAGCACTGTCTCCTCATGTCTTTGGGATTAGATTATTTTCACTTCTCTCCTTATTGTATGAAGTTCCTTCTGTTTGATATTTTGGAAATTGTGTACTATCCACACCATACCTTATGTTTAAATCTTGCAGTAACAGTAGATTGATTTTTTAATAGGTTAAGGAAAGTAAAGAAAAGGAGAAGTTGGAGAGAAGATTACTTGAAGAGTTGCTCAAGATGTTCATGGACTCAGAATCCTTTTACTATAGCTTGACCTATGACCTGACCAATTCCGTGCAAAGACAGAGCACTGGGGAGGGGGATAGCCGGCCCCTCTGGCAGAAGGTACCACTCATGTCTCAGAGCAGAGTTTATTTTCTGGAACAATTAAGAGCCTGTTTTGACTTCTGTAGGAAAACTGAAATAATGTGTTTCTGAACTGCTTTTTCTCTCTTTTCTAGGTTGATGACCGATTTTTTTGGAATAAATATATGATACAAGATCTCACTGAGATTGGTGTGAGTAGTTGTTTCTAAAATATCTCAAGTTAGTTTTAGTTGTTAAGCAAAGTTTTTTTAAGTATATTAAAATACACTTTAAAATCTCATTGTAATGTTTTCCCTTATAGAATGGGAATAATTTTGTTAAGGAAAACCAAAGCATTATTTTAAGGCTGTTCACAGTTTCACTGCCTAGCCACAGGCCTGTTTAGCAAGTTTTTATAGGATACTAGTAAGTGTGGAACTAAAGTCCAGAGAGTTCCTATAAAAAAGGTTTTTTTCTTTGTACCCATCGATAATGTCAAAGCCCAGTTTTCCTGTAATACCAACCTTTTACCTTCCCCGGATCCTTGTTTTCTCATTTGCAAGTAGGAGTAGATAGGCCTCTAAGGCCATAGTGATCCTGCCTTATACAGTCAAAGAAAACACAGAACACGATAAGATTATTACAGGGGGTTCCTTCCGTTTGATACTTTCTTTCTTCGCATATATGTTGGAGAATTGTAAATGTCCAAAGCGAGTTTATTCATTTGATCAACAGATATTTATGGAAGGCCTTCTGTGTGCCACTCACTGTTTAATACACTAAATATAGCAAGCAAATAGCTGAATAGGGTCATGTATTATCTTTTTATTAATCTTTCAAAAATTCCACACCTTTGTCCTTCTTGTTTCTTTTAGTGGTAGTGAGTATACGTGATCATACTTTACCTAGTAGTGCCTTCTCTCTACCATGTCTCTATTGAGAATGAGGTGTGAGATTTTTCTTACCACTCTTTCTGATGCCAATCAAAGACTGACCGCCATGACCTGGTGATGGACGAGAAAAATAAGCATCTATAATGAGTATTTGTCTTGTATGCTGATAATATCAGGTTCTGTTTATGTTTTGCAGAATGTTTGTCAGAACACTATTACAGTACCATTTAAAACTGATGACTTCCAGTAAAAGTGACATTTGGCAACATACATTTTTTTGTTCTGTCAAGAGTTATACATTTATTGGAAGAACAAAACTACAGATTATGGTAACAGTGATAAGAATAATGAATGAAAATAGACCCTTCCTCTCACTAGTTTCAGCTCTAACCACCTTCCTAAGAGCCTATCTGCAGGCTCCATAAAATAAACCTGTGAGATAGGACCCTGGAATAGATGTTGTTGGAAGAAGAGGTAGATTTGAAGTAGATGCTGAGTGAGGTTCAGGCTAGATACAGTTCTGGAGATAAGAGAAAAAGAAGAACTAAGAACAACTTTCTAGAGCATTTTTTATTATTTCTTTACTCTGCATACAGTCAATTGAGAAATCTGAGTCTTGTCAGTCTGAAAGACACAGAAGAGGAAATTTTTAACTTTAATCAATACTCTCCTAATTATGTTGGGTGACATTTTAAAATAAGACATTTATGAAAAGGCTTTCTTTCTTTTTTTTTTTTTTTTTTTTGAAAAGGCTTTCTTTTTGTTCTTACTAGAGAGCAAGTGTGCTTGCCATAGAGAGACAGAAAAAGAGAGAGAGGGAGAGGAGAAAGCACCTCCTACCGGAAGTGGTCATATCACAATTGCTTCTCCTTCATCTTTCTCTTCTTTCAGGATTTTGAGCATGCATGCACATGTGCCTAGTGTTTCTCAAGCCCCGGGGTGTAGGATTAAAATGACAAGGTTGTTCATGTGGTATCTGGCTGCCTCAACCACAAGGCCATGGAGCAGATCCAGAACGGCATTTAGCAAGTTTTTTCCTAAACTAGAAAATAAAGTAGACTCAATATGTTCATAATAAAATGATCAGAGTTAGTCACACTTTGTAAAGGCCTAGTATAATTTAGTGTTGAAAAATCAGCCTGTAAGCTTTATTTTTCTATACTAACAGGAATAATCATAGTAACTACATTTGTTTAGCACAGTGTCTGTTTGGCAGGCACTGTGCTAAACACCTTACACATATTCATTTGATCTTTGCAACCAGCTTAGGAGGTGGTAGTCATTCCTATTTCACAAAGCATGGTGAGTTTAAGTGATTTCCCTCGGTGAGTTAATACATGGTGGAGCTTAAATTTGTACACAAGCAGTCTGGCTCCTACACTATGCTCTTGCTGAGTCTGCTCTTTTTGAATGATTACTGTAAGAAAAGGAAAGGAAGGCCTCTGCTGCACTCCTTCCTCAGTGTTCTCCAGTAAGAAGAAAATACGGTTGAAGAATGGGAAGTTTCTGCTTCTGATAAACTGATGAATGTATGCTGACTACTCTTGGGTTTAAGAAAGTACAAGGGCTATCCAGAACAGAAACAACGTGATGTCCATATTGTTTTCAGACACCAGATGTGGACTTTTGGATTATTCCCATCATCCAAGGTTTTGTGCAAATTGAAGAACTTGTGGTTAATTATAATGAGTCATCTGATGATGAGAAAAGCAGCCCAGAGACCCCTCCTCAGGAGTCTACCTGTGTGGATGACATTCACCCACGATTTCTAGTGGCTCTCATTTCACGCCGAAGTAGACACAGAGCAGGTGAGTAGAGCACTTAGTAGCATTCAGATCAAATCCAAATGAGAATGGAAAAGCTGCAGATGCGTTGAAATGCTAATGACAATAATGGATTTGGAAGCATACTTGGCTTCAGAGTGCTTGTTGACTCTAAACACTGTGATGTAATTGGGGACTAATTTTTAAAGAGTGTTGAGTAGGGGAAGAGTTAGCAGAATAGACAGAAAAGAAGACATATGTGAAGAGAAGAAAGCCACTTGAGATGCGCTTCTGAATGCTAGCATTCCAATTGACAGCCTGTGTCTTAGTGATAAGACCTTCCTGAGTGCTCGCGCCTCTGGGAAGATCCCTCTCTTTCAGATTAGAAGAACCATTATAGCTTAAACATTTAAAAAACAATGGAACATATAATTATGATTTTGGATATTGATACTATACTGGTTGCTGTGTTTGTTTGGACCCCCAAAGCTATCCCAGAAGACATACATTTAATTAGGATGCACCATCTAATCAGACTAAGCGAATTTTAAAAAATGTTGTTCTCTATTTAAATTTTCTTCAGGCATGCGGTATAAACGAAGAGGAGTTGATAAAAATGGAAATGTTGCAAACTATGTGGAGACGGAGCAGTTAATTCATGTTCATAACCATACCTTGTCATTTATTCAAACACGAGGCTCTGTGCCTGTTTTTTGGAGCCAGGTTGGATATCGATATAATCCAAGACCTCGGCTGGACAAAAGTAAGCAAGCATGTTGACTATTTGGTTTGAAAATGATACTTTTAGATAGATTTGATTTTGGTTTTTTGTTTGTTTATATTTAGATCCTGGTTAGGTTTGGATTTATTTTGCCAAATACTCCATTCAAAACATTAACTTAGGCCAGCTCGGCCAGCTCATGGCCTGGGGTTAAGGTGCTGAATTCCACATGGCTGAGCATATGGTTCAAGTCCCAGACCTTGTGGCTTGAAAAACACCACACTGAGTTTATATACATGTCTGCCTAAAATTCCGAAAGGAGGGAGAAACAGAGGCAAAAGGATTGTGGGGTGACCTTTTTCCATGGAAGGATGCTTTCTCACTTCCCCTTCTACCCCTGTCTTGCTTTGGCGAGCACACATGTCCTCTGCTAAGTTAAAAATCAAAAAGCAAACAAACAAAAAATCTTTATACCGTGTAATGTAATAGAAAGTGATTTAATAATTTTAGCACTAATAATAACTAAGTCATTTATTTAACAATAAAAATTTTTCCAACAGAACACAACGTAGCTTTTTCGCAGATTTTACTTTGCTGTTGCTTGGAAGAATACTTTATTGATTGTTTAACTTTGGAAAGGGTAAATGTGTCCAATATTTGTAGAAGCAGGAAATAACAAGATGGAATCTATCAAAAATCAGTTAAGATGTCTTTATTTAATTGTCTCTCTATGAAGAAAGTTTTATGGTTGTTACTTTCTTTTTTAAATATTGAGAGTTTATTTCTTTCAGTATTTTAACTTTAGCAGTAGAATAGCTAAGTTATTTAAATCTAACTAGGAATGAGACTGATTTTTTAAAAATAGTGTTTTTTCCTCAAAACTTACTTTGTATTCTTTGTGAGAATTCAGTTTAATTTCTGTTTTTAAAATACTGTTTTAGAGGGATTTTTATTCTTTTGTTATAAATCATGTGAGACCTTTCTTGAGAAGTAGACTTACTATTATTACATAATAAATGTCATACTTTCAAAGTTTGTGTTTGCAGGTACGTTTTAGTCTCATTGGGAAGAAAGTTAGAACTCTTTGGCTTAGCATTTCATTTTAAAATGATGGTTTTAGATAATCTTAGTTACATTTAGGCTATCAGTTATTTAAAAATAAGAATAAAGATGAAATAGACACTAATTTCTGTCTTAAGTGTGGGAATTAAAAATAGATGTCGTATCACTTCTTTGTAGGTGAAAAAGAAACCGTTGCCTATTTCCGTGCCCATTTTGAAGAACAATTGAAAATTTACAAAAAACAGGTGGGCTTTAATCTGTAGTTATAGAATGTTCCTTCATGTTTAGAAATGTCTGTGTATTTCTTTAAATTTCATGAAATTAACAGTTTACTAGTCATAATTACACAAAGCATTTTTTTTTTGGAGAGGTTTTGCTATAGGGCACGTACACTCACCAGAAAGACAGAGAGAGACAGAAAGTGAGAAATTACCCCCCGGGGGGGATGGCCACGCCACAATCCCTTCTCTTCCATTCTCCTCTTGGGATCTTGGGCACGCACACATATGCGCCCGGCTTGAGTTTTAAGCCGCCGGGTCCAGGACTTGAACCGCAGTCGACTATACATGGGAGTCCGGTGACATAGCCATTACGCTAACTGCTGGTCCCACACAAAGCATTTTTCATGAAGTTAAAAAAAAATACATATGCTGGGGGGCTGGCAGGTGGCGTGGTGGATAAAGGTACTGGACTCCCACATGGCTGACCACAGTTCAAGTCCTGGACTTGGTGACTTGCTTTCTCGCTTCCCCTTTATCTCTCTCTCTTTATCTCTGTCTGATCAAATTTAAAACAATAATAATGACACATGGAATTAAATAAATAAATAATTCTTAAAAAAAATACATATGCTAACAGTATTCTTAATACTTTTTAAGAATAATCATTGAGTCAACTACTTTAGACTGTGTTTGGGTAACATAAAGAGAGTAGACCAATATCAATTATTACAGTTCATTAAGTAGCTAGACTAGGAAATAAAAGTCATCTTTCAGTACCACCTACACTTCCACCTCTTGGAGATAACAATATGATGTATATTTCACTCTTATGTTTTCTCTGCCTACCTTTCATACATCTTCATGAATTCACATAGGAATGAGTTCATAGAAACCATCATCAGCTGAAAATTGTTAGGTGAAATACAAATTCAGTAATTCTTTTAAAAATTTGTTTATTTCTTCCATAAATGAGAGAGGGAGAGAGAAAAGGGAGGGAGAGAAAGGCAGCATCTCCAACAGGGTCCTGATGCCAAAATCTACCCCTACCCCTCAGCCAATCCCTTATTGTGGGCAGGCATTGCGCTCAAGGAGAGCTGTAGACTTGAACCAAGAACCTTTCCATGTGGGATTGCCTCATAGCATTGAGTTTGCCACTGTACTACCATCTGGCCCAAGTTCAGTCATTCTGATACAAGATTATTGCCCTTAGCCATTAGTACTAACCAATCTCAATGGGTAATTGCATGGGATGCATTTTTTGTACAGTAACAAAAATAAAATAGAAATAACCTAAAATATAATAAGCATACAAAAAAATACCATGTACAAAGGGACTTCAAGAAGTTAATGGAAATGAAATGAATTTATAGGTTTATTTTAGTATAAAACATTTTCAAAATCTGTGCATAGTTTTTTCATAATATGCATTTCCTGTAAACTTTTTGAAGACTCTTTTATATGGAGAAGAAAAAAAAAAAAAAGAATTACTGAAGAACATAAGGAAACCTGACTTAAATGAAAGGAAATACTATATTTCTTGGGTAGGTTTCCGTTTTTCCAAAATTTACATATAAGTTGTGTGCAATTTCAAACAAAGGCGCAGCAGGGAAATAGAAAGCAAACCCTCAGATTGAAAGAAATTATGAATTTTGATAATAGATAAAGACAGATATTTGTGTTTCAAAACAGAAACTTTCACAAATGTTAGAAGGAGCATATATTGGTACACCCATTTTTAATGGTATTGTCAATTAAAATAAAACATGCTTATACTGTTTAGCCTACTAACTTTATTGTTTGATATCTGCCTTACATACCCTACTAAAACATCAATTAGAGATAAATTATGAATCTAAATGTGAAAGGTTAAACAATAAGGTTTTTTTTGTTTAAGTTTGCTGTAAGGTGTGTGTGCTTATCAGAGAGAGAGAGAGAAAGTGAGGGGCCATCCCTTGAGGTGAATACCGTGTATTTTCCTCTCAGGATTTTAGGCATGCATGCACAAGCACCCAGTATGTTTTTCAAGCTGCTGGGTCTAGGACTCGAACTGCTGAGTCAGCCATGGGGTCTAGCTGCCTTAACCACCACACCACTGACTTACCCAAACAATAAAGCTATTATAGGAAAATATAGAATATCTTTTAAACCTTGGTTCTTAAATAGGATTTTTAAAAGCCCTAACCATTGTTTACTCAGGTTTTTGCTCTAGGGCATGTACGCTCACCAGACAGACAGAGAGAGACAGAGAGACAGAAAGCAAGAAATCACCCCCCAGGGGGAATGGCCACACCACATTCCCTCCTCCTCCATGCTTCTCTCGGGATCTTGGGCACACACGCACATGCGCCCGGCTTGAGTTTAAGCCACCAGGTCCAGGTCTCAAACAGCTGTTGACTACATGGGAGTCCAGCGACGTAGCCATTACGCCATCTGCTGGCCCCATATATTCATCTTCAACATTCAGTGTTGCATTATGTCAAGCACATTTGCTAATAGTTCTATTTTTCTTTTTAAAATATGTATTAAATTGTCCATATTTTTTCTCTGGTATGGTACAGTATCTCATAGCCTCTTCCCCTAGGAAATAGTTTTATTTTTAAAAGAAAAAAACTGTAGTGGAAAAAATTGACTGATTCGACTTTGACTTTAGACTTATTTTGATTAAAGTTGTATAATTTTTTATTTATTAAAACTTTATAAATTACAAATATTAATATACTGTATAAATGTTAAATATTATTTGTTAAAACTTTATTAAATGGGATTTTAAAAGCACTATCCATAATGAAAATGTTGATAGATCTGACTGTACTAAAATAAAGAATTTCTGTTTATTAAAAGGCACCATTGAGAACAGAAAGACAATGGACAGAGTGGGAAAAGATAGTTAAGATTTTTTAATGCAGATATGTGACAAAGATCTCATATTAACAGTATATTTTAAAACTTATATAAATCCTTTAAAAATGAAAAGTGGACAAAATAATTGAGCAGGATAATTTAAAAAAGATGTCCAGAAAGCCAATAAACATTTTTTTTAGAGAGATTTTTGTTAAAGGGCATGTGAACTCATTAGAGAGACAGACAGAAAGGAAGAAATCACCCCACAGGGGTATGGCCACGCCACAGTCCCTTCTCCTTCATTCGCCTCTTGGGATTTTGACTGCACATGTACATGTGCTCGCCATGAGTTTCAGGGTGCTGGGTCTAGGACTTGAACTATGTATGGTTGGCCATGTAGGAGTCCAGTGCCTTAACCACCATACCACCTGCTGACCCCAGCCAATAAACATTTTAAAATATGTTCCCCTTCATTAATCATCAGAAAAATGCAAATTAAGGGACCAGCAGTTAGCGTAAAGGCTATGTTGCTGGAGTCCCACGTAGTCGACCGTGGTTCTAGTCCCGGACCCGGCGGCTTATACTCATGCCGAGTGCATGTGCATGCGTGCCCAAGATCCTGAGAGGAGAATGGAGAAGGGATTGCGGCATGGCCATCCCCCCTGGGGGGTGATTTCTTGCTTTCTGTTTCTCTGTCTCTCTCTGTCTTTCTGGCGAGCACACGCGCCTTAGAGCAAAAAAAATCTTAAAAAAAAAAAAAAAAAAAAAGAAGGGACCAGCAGTTAGCGTAATGGCTATGTCGCTGGACTCCCACGTAGTCGACCGCGGTTCGAGTCCTGGACCCGGTGGCTTAAACTCACGCCGGGTGCGTGTGCGTGCGTGCCCAAGATCCCGAGAGGAGAATGGAGGAAAAGGGATTGCGTTGTGGCCATCCCCCCGGGGGATGATTTCTCGCTTTCTATCTCTCTGTCTCTCTCTGTCTGACGAGCGCATGCACCCTATAGCAAAAACCTCTCAAAAAAAATAATAAAAAATTTAAAAAAAGAAGAAGAAAGAAAAATGCAAATTAAAACTACCTCTTACATGCCATAGTGTATAAAATAAGAAAGATGGGAATAACAGGTTCTGCAAGGATGTAGAGCAACAAGATCTTTAAGAGAAAAAAAACATTTAATCTCCGAGAGATGTTTTCAACCAAGGAGGCACGTACAAAAACATTCATGGGGGTTGACTCTGTAGTGCAGTGGTTGGGCACTGAGCACTGGGAATTGGATCCCATATGGCCAACTGTGATTCAAATTCCAGTCCCAGTGGCCTAGAATAGATGGAAGGTATCCCCAAGATTCTGACAGAATAGAGAATTAGAGGAGAAGGGATTGTGCTGTGACCATGCCCCATTGAGAGATGGTTTCTTACTCTCTCTCTCTCTGCAAGTACATGTGCCCTCTGGCAATAAAAATAAAATAAAATAACATTCATGGAAACATGAAAACCACTTAGTTGTCGATAAAGAAGACAATGAGTAAATAAAGTATCGTGCATCTAAAGTATCTAAAGAGTGGGGCCAGTGACATGGTGGTTGAGGCATTGGACTCCCACATGACCATGGTTTGAGTCCTGGATCTGGCAGCTTGCTTTCTCACTTTCCCTCTCTCTGTCTCTTGCTTATGAGTATATGTGCCCTGTAACAAATCTAAAGTAATAGTAATAATAATGATAAATAAACTTTAAAAAGAAAAAAATATTGAGTATAAATGCTTAAAAAGAATGAGGTAGATCTTAAAATCTCATTTTGACATGATAAATGAAAATTCTGTAATAGCATATGGTATGTTGCCATTTAAAAAAAATGCCACATAAAGCTTTGTCATTTACATATATGTAGTTCTTTTCTGTCTATTTTATCCTCCCTTTATGACATGCACATTTGTATAAAAATGTACTTATATGGATTGAAAGGGCACACACCCAACTGATAACAGGAGACCTCCAGAGAGGACTGTGGGACTGATTTGTGGTCAGGAAACATTTGATTTTACATCTGAATTTCTTACAATGTGAGTAAATTCATGTATTAGCAATATATGTAATTATAAGTAACATTATAAAGAATAAACCACACTTTCAATATAACACATAATTATAAAATATGAAACAGTTCTTAAGTGTGTAAGCAGAGGAAATAACCTCTTCCCACATCATCCTTGCTCCCTGTTGATTTTCACATCAATTTTATAGGTGTGTGTATTCAGCAGACACTTCTTGATTTCTAATAGTACTCCAACAGTGTTCATTTATCTACCTTCTTCTGGGTAATTGGTTTCCGGGGCGATGAGCCCACGGTCGATCTGACTCAGTCATGGTGGTACCATTGTTCTTGCCAGTGATTGGTTTAGGTGTAGGCCTGTGTGTGTTGATTGGTGATTTGGCAATTGAAGTATGATGTGGGGGCAGTCCCCTGGGAGGATTCTGGGGAGAGATTTCCCGCTCTAATAAAGAGAAATACTGGAACCAACAGCTCCCCTGTGGTTGTTGTATCTGGATTTGATGCGGAGCTGCTATAGCTATCTCAAGACTGTGAATGAACTAGTCTGAGGATTAACCAATATGCCAGCAGAATAAAAAAGGTGAAAAAAACCCGTGTCTTTGATAGTACGGAGAACCACTGAATTAAGCCATTGTAGAACCATACAACCTCCAGGCTTGTTCTGAGATTTAAATCAATGATTTGTCATTTCCAGCAAGAAACACCTTTATACTTGCATATATACAATTCAGAATTCAAGTCGAAAAAAAGCTATATAATGTATATAATGCTATTCTGCCCTTGTTTTCACTTAACATCTCATGACTGTTATTTCATCATTTTTCCATTGGTAGATCTTTAGATCATACTATTTATTTTTGCTATTACAAAAATTCTCCAGAAAACATATTCTATCTGTTTAAGAGTACTTGTGTGTTTTATAGAATACATTTCTGGACATAATGTATATCAAGCAGTATACATGTGTGTATGTGTGTACGTGTGTGCACATACTCATATATACATGCATGTACATACATGTATATATATGTGTGTGTGCACATACATACACACATATACATACATTTAAGATCTCTGTCTTCCACTCTGTTTTTCCCAAAAAGATCAGATTGGTCGGAGCCAGTGCCCATTTCATCAATGTTGTCTGTATTTAGTATTCAGATTTGCCTGTTTTGGGGTGAAAAACTAGCTTTCTGTTTTAGAATATACATTTCTTTATAGTCTTGTGTTTATTGACTATATTCATTTTTTCTCTTATTGGATTTAGACCATTCTATATATGTTATTGGTTTTAAGAAGTCCTTTTTATTTTTTTAACCCTGTTTACACTTTTTTTTTTTTTTGGAGAGGTTTTTGTTATAGGGTGTGTGCGCGCACCAGAAAGACAGAGAGAGACAAAGAGAAAGCGAGAAATCACCCCCCAAAGGGGATGGCCTTGCCGCAATCCCTTCTCCTCTATTCTCGTCTTGGGATCTTGGGCACACACGCGCACGCACCCAGCGTGAGTAAAGCCACCAGGTCTGGGACTTTAACTGCAATTGACTACATGGAAGTCCAGCAATGTAGCCATTATGCCATCTACTGGTCCCTACACTGTCCTTTGATACACAGGTTTAAAAAAACTATGGGGACCAGCAGTTAGCGAAATGGCTATGTCGCTGGACTCCCATGTAGTTAACCATGGTTCAAGCCTCAGACCCTGTGGCTTAAACTCATGCTAGGTGCATGTGTGTGCATGCCCAAAATCCCGAGAGGAGAATGGAGGAGAAGGGGTTGAGGCATGACCATCCCCCTGGGAGGTGATTTCTCACTTTCTGTCTCTCTTTCTGGCGAGCGTACACGCCATATAGCAAAAGCCTCTCAAAAAAAAAAAAAAAAAAACTTTAATGTTTTCACATCTGTCCACCTTTTTTTTATGCTTCTAGTGTGTATCTCCTTTATTCAGGTTTTATTTTATGTATTTCAGCAAAATTATATAGGGTCTATTATGTTAGTATTATATATTTAGTTTCTTTTTTGTTAAGAGAGGTTTTTGCTATAGGTAGTATGTGCTTGACAGAGAGACAGAAAACAAGAAATCACCCTTCAGGCGAGATGGCCATGCTGCAATCCTGTCTCCTCCATTCTCAGGATCATGAGCATGCACACACATGTGCCTGACATGAGTTTTAAGCCGCCAGATCCAGGATTCCAACTGTGGTGGACTATGTGGGCGTCTAGCAATGTAACCATTATGCCATCTGCTGATCCTAATATCTCTTTAAAAATTATTCTAGATATGGGACCAGATGATGGCAGAATGGACCCAATATTTCTTTAAAAATTATTCTAGGGACCAGCAAATGGCATAATGTTTACTTTCCTGGACTCCCACATAGTTCACCATGGTTCGAGTCCCAGAGGCTTAAAATTTACACCGGGCACATGTGTAGATGTGCCCAGAATCCTGAGAGGAAAATAGAGGAGAAGGGATTGCGACATGGCAATCCCTCTTGGGGGTGATTTCTCACTTTCTGTCTCTCTGGCGAGTGTGCACACGCCCTAAAGCAAAAACCTGTCTTAAAAAAAAATTATTCAGGACCAGCAGTCGGTGTAATGGCTATGTTGCTAGACTCTGATGTAGTTGACCGTCGTTCGAGTTCTTGACCCAGTGGCGTAAACTAATGCTGGGCATATATGTGTGCATGCCCAAGATCCCGAGAGGAGAATGGAGGAGAAGGGATTGCGGCGTGGCTAACCCCCCACCCTCCCAGGAGGTGATTTCTTACTTTCTGTCTCTTTCTGGTGAGTGCACACGCCATATAGCAAAAACCTCTCCCACTCAAAAAAAAAAAAAATATTATTCTAGGTAGTTAAAATATTTACCCTTATAAAGGACCTTATTTTCATTGTGTATTCTAATTAGTTATCACAGATGTCAGAAGCTATTCATGCTTCATACAAATGTAAATTCATGTAATAAGTGAAAATTTAATTTTTTTTTTTTTTTGGAGAGGTTTTTGCTATAGGGCGTGTGCGCTCGCCAGACAGACAGAGAGAGACATAGAGACAGAAAGCGAGAAATCACCCCCCAGGGGGGATGGCCATGCCGCAATCCCTTCTCCTCCATTCTCCTCTCGGGATCTTGGGCACGCACGCACACGTGCCCGGCGTGAGTTTTAAGCCACCGGGTCCGGGACGCGAACCACGGTCAACTACGTGGGAGTCCAGCGACATAGCCATTACGCTAACTGCTGGTTCCCAAGTGAAAATTTAATTTTACAGGAAAAATTGATGTTTGAGTGGATTAATTTCTAAGTAGAGCTGTAAAATATTTCTAAAACATAATTCCAAATAAATCATTAAAAATTACGTTATGATTCTAACATCTCATTAAACTGAATTTTTTTCCCTTTATCCTAACAGGTTATTATTAATTTGGTAGACCAGGCAGGAAGAGAGAAAATTATTGGAGATGCTTTCCTGAAACAAGTGTTGCTCTTTAACAACTCAAATCTTACTTATGTTTCATTTGACTTCCACGAGCACTGGTAAGGTGACTTCCTGAA
Source organism: Tupaia tana (assembly GCA_026018925.1). NCBI lineage: Eukaryota > Metazoa > Chordata > Mammalia > Scandentia > Tupaiidae > Tupaia > Tupaia tana. The sequence continues at coordinate 30,694,865 of JAKSZU010000010.1, forward strand.
ATCAGTTTTGATCAGTTGTAAGGTCTGTGGTAATGCTGCTATGGGGATCTTGGTTTCTCTTTGCTAGGAAGAAAATTTTCTTTTCCTCATTACTGGAGAAGAACTTTGCTCTCCGTCACTTGTTTGCTTAGTTTTAATTTTCATATGGACTTTATTTTGGCTAAAATTTTGAGTTAATTATTCCCCAAATACTTAAAGTCTTTTTGTTCAAAAATTACTTGGAAACCCAGAATTCCATTCTTGCTTTGATCACATTCATTGAACACCTTTAGTAGCATTTCCTTTCTGCTTGCATCTGAGCCCAGCAAAAGTTAGTTTCCTTATTTAGGAATCCTTCAGCTGGCTCATTATTCTATATTAGTAATACTTCTTTTCCAATGGATAAACTTTACTAGAGTTTACTCTACAAAAACAATAATTGGTGAATCATTTTGAGGATACCTTTGACTTGTATGTGTCCTGAAAGCAAGGTTTTTTTATCATAATCCTGTCTCTAATATGAGTTAATTTACCTAGGTATTGGATATTTGGCAGAGAAAGAAATTTCCGATATCTATAATCTGTTTCAATGCATTCTTGGTTTTTAGACCTTTTATTATTATTAGTTAATTGTCACATAATTGTACATATTTATGGGGTACAGTGTAGTTTTTTAATACATAAATATGATGTATAATGATCAGATCAAGTGATCAATATATCTGTCACCTCCTACATCTACATTACTTTTAAAAATTTATTTATTTTTATTACTTAAAAAAATTTTACATTTGGGCCAGCAGTTGACGTGGTGCTTAAGGTACTGGACTCCCACATGGCCAACCGTAGTTTGAGTCCTGAACCTGGTGGCTTCCTTTCTCATCTCTCTCTCTCTCTCTCTTTCTCTCTCTCTCTCTCTCATCAAATTAAAAAAATAATAATGATGAATAAAATTAAATGAAAAATAATTATTTTTAAAAATTTACATTTGATCACTCTACATCTTTACAGTGTACAAAATTGTTTTTCCCAGCATGAATACAGTGCACATCAGTCAAGTCATAGATATTACCATATGCATTATCATCAACAGATACCTTTTCATTTTTGTACCTGTGAAATGCTTTTTTTTTTCCTCCTGATTCCCTCCTTTGCACCTCCCTCAGTATATTCTTAAGAATGTATGTTTTCTTTCACAATGCAGATTAGTTATAAACATGTATATACTTGCCTATGTAATATATAAGAATATTAACCTCATATACATGTAGTATTATTTTAATTTTTCAGAACTACTTAAATATATCTTAAATAAGTTTAAAATTTTTATTACTGTATTGTATCATATTAATTTTTGGTTTTGGCATGTATTCTAGCCGAGGAATGAAGTTTGAGAATGTTCAAACACTAACAGATGCCATTCATGACATAATTCTTGACATGAAGTGGTGCTGGTAGGTATTTCATAAGAAATTATTATGACAGACTTGTGGTCTGTGAAATCATATATATTTGTCTAGTACCATTAGGTATAAGAATAATAGCAGCAGCAGAGACAGCATTTCTGTTTTACTTCCTAATGTCAGCTCTCTTTTCAAGAGTATTGTTGATCAGTAGGCAGTGTTAGCTTTGAACAGAAAGATGATGTCAAATGGTCTGGGAAAATAAAGTGAAATGCTCTGTGATTATTCTTTAAGGAGATAAGTTTATTCCTTCTCATGCTCCATGGTCTACATTTTCTCTTTTTCCTTTTTCTCACTGTCCCTAATATGGGAAGACAGGTTTAGAGGTAATGGGCCGCAGTTTTCAGGCATTTCAAAATTATCAGAGAGGAAAAATGATTCTCAGACTACAGGTGGTAGAAGGAAGAAAAAATTGGCTTAAAGGACAGGAGAGAACATTCGATTACATTTTAAGGCTGTGTGGTGGCCAGAGAAATTAGATGAACAAGGCATGCTGCATGACTCCTCCCTGGGCGGTAAAGTAAATTAGTCTGTTTCAGATAGTTTAGATGCATTTCTACTCTGAGCAAAAAAAAGGAACAAAGTATCATTTTAAAGTTTCTTCTTAAGTTTATAGAAAAGCATAACTTGGGGTTATATGAGCTCTGCCTCTTCGTTCTATGACTTAGGGCAAGTCACTCTTTTTGTACCTTAGTTTATGTGTATACATATATATTTTTTGTCTAAACCAGAGTTAGGGTTCAGCACTGTGGCCTAGGGGTTAGAAGAGCCAGATCTCACGTGGCCAACCTTGGTTTGAATCCTGACCCTAGTGGCAGGGCACATGTATACGCATGCCCAGAATCCTGACAAAATGGAGACATGGAGGAGAAAGGATTGCATCATGACCATACCCCACTGGGAGTGATTTCTCCCTCTCTCTCTGTCTCTTTCTGGTGAGCACATACTTTCTGGCAATTAAAAAAATAATAATAGGAAGTCGGCAGGTAGTGTGGTGGTTGGGGGCTCTGGGCTCCCACATGGCCAATTGTGGTTCAAGTCCTGGACCTGGCGGCTTGCTTTCTCATTTACCCTCTCTCTCTTTCTCACTCTCGCTCTCACTTTGTCCCTCTGTGGTCAAATTTAAATAAATAAATAAAGTTATATAAATAATTCTTTAAAAAATAATAATAGTAGAATGGAGATAATTTTTCTTGCCAAGTTATTATGTAAATTAACAATAATGTCCTTAAAGGATTCAATAATTCCTTGCACTTAATAGTATTCCATGCAAATTGATACCTAATGCTGCTGCTGTTATTGTTCAAATAATTGTGTTTTTTAAAAAATTACTAAAATATTCATATTATAAAACAATGTGTATTATTTTTGAAAAGGGTTGATCAAGCTGGGGTAATATGTAAACAAGAAGGAATTTTTCGCGTTAACTGCATGGACTGCCTGGATCGTACCAATGTGGTTCAAGCTGCTATCGCACGAGTGGTCATGGAACAGCAGGTAATTTGGAGTCTATTGAATTTTAAATATTAATTTTAAATACCTTTTCTTAAAATATGTAAGCAAATAGCTTAAATCTGTTTTCAAATGTCTAATGTTCTTTAGAACATAAAATAGCATAAAAACATCCTTGTTATGTTAAAACCTTGAAAGTATAACTTCACCAGAAGTGGGTTAAATAAAGTGGCATTTTCTTAAATACGCATTTCAAAAATGTGAGGGGCCAACCGTTAAACTGTTGGGTGGCATCATGTGTTTACTGTCAATTTTCTCTCACTTCCAAACCCACACTTCCACATACGAGGCTGGGAGTCTGCACACCATGTTTCCACTGTGTCACCTGGCTTTACCAATATGGTTGACAAAGGAATACCACAAGGCAGGCATAGGAAACGGACACAAGTGCCTTCTCCTGTGTTTCTCCTGTCAGCAGCTAACTCCCTGGAGCTTGCTGGTTCCTTTGTCACTATAAACGCAGCCCCCTCCCTTTGTGCCTCAGCCCTACCAGTAGTAGCTGCCTCCTTCGTTGTCTCCCACCATCTCTGTTATAGATGTTTCAACCCTCTAACACCTGGAAGACCAAGTCCCTTTATTAAATTCCCAAGGTGGATATACCTAGCATGGTTTCTGTTTTGTTTTGTTTTTCCAATAGAACTTTATGGCAGTTCTTTGAAGGTATGATTCTGTTCCTCTACTGCAGCAGCCAAGCTTTTGAGTGTCCACATTGTAGATAGATGTTGACCCCATGCAAAGAACTTATCCTTTCTAAATTTCCTCTTGAAAGTGGGGGTAATAAGAGTATTAGTTATATAATGTTGCTTTGATAAGTAAATGAGATAAAAAGCTCTCAGGACACTCTGGCAAAGAGTGAACATTTATTGGGTACTTAACTACCCTGCTACTATTGAGTTGTTGGAAAAGTCATGATGCATTTTTGTATAGAAAAAATACACCATGACTTTTCTGACAACCCAATATTAATATTATTGTTTTTATGTGCCTTTTTTTTTTTTTAAAGGTTTTTGTGACTTGGCGCATACACTTGTAGAGAGAGAGACAGAAAAAGACACACTGAGAGGAAAAGTGAGAAATCATCCCTGGGGGGATGGCCATGCTGCAGTCCCTTCTCTTCCATTCTCCTGCTGGGATTTTAGGGATACACACACGTGACTGGTGTGATTTTCAAGCTGCCAGGTCCAGGACTAAAACCACATTCAGCCATGTGGGAGTACAGTGCCTAAACCACTATGCCACCTGCTAGCCCCACTATGTGCTTTTAAAAACAATTTTCTATGTGCTTCCTTGATATTTAATTTTATTTCATAAGCAAATATAAAGCAAAGACAAAATATGTGTGTCTGATCCTACACGTTAAAAATTATGCCAAAATAATATAAATATTTCTTTTATTCAACTGTAGCAACTCATAAAGCTGCCCTTTAAGCCATTCTTTCTTTATTTTAATTATTTTATTTAACCCTATTTATTTATTTATTTATCATAATTTGACTAGAGAGGGATAGAGAAAGAGAGAAAGGGAAAGTGAGAAAGCAAGCCGCCAGGTTCAGGACGCAAACCACAGTCAATCATGTGGGAGTCCAGTGCCCTTAACCACCATTCCACCTGCCAGCCCCAAGCCATTCTTTATTTTGTAAAAAATCTGAAAACACCATTTCTTTCATTTAGGAATCATAAATTATATATGAATATGTTTCCTTTTTGTTTAATAAACATTTTATACTCTGATTTCCTGACTCATACAGATAATTCATCAATTTGTTCATTTTAGCTGAAAAAATTAGGTGTGATGCCACCGGAGCAGCCACTCCCTGTGAAATGTAATCGGATCTACCAGATAATGTGGGCCAACAATGGTGACTCCATTAGCAGACAGTATGCAGGGACAGCTGCTCTGAAGGTAAATACATGCAGCAAGCATACGTGGATTATTCTGTGGAATACAAAATAGGCTGTGGTTTAAAATCAACTTTAATTTTGAGGGAGAGGCAGGTGGGCTATTGGTAGGTCTATGTGACTGACTTTTTCTTCTGGAATTTGTGGCAAGACAGGGGTCAACTATCCTAATTACTGGAGAAGCCAGGAAATGTGACACAAGCAGGTCACTCATTACTCAGAGACAGAGGTAAGATAGTGTAGATCTGAGGAGGAACATGTCCTGTCTTGGGAAGAGCTAGTTTTTATAATTCTGTAGACAGGTCTGGCCCCATTGTGGTTAAGAGAGCTGGATCCCACATGGCCAACAATTTCAAAACAACATAAACTAGATAGTCAAAACCAAACGTGTATACTAGTGGGATTTGGCCCCAGTATGATACTTTGTCTTCTCTGAGTTTTAATCCTACCCTTGTTTTTTACTAGCTCTGTGCCCTTGGGTAAATCACTTAACCTTAATTCTCTATCATTTGTGAAATGGGACTAGTAATAGGCCTATCTCAGAGGATTATTGTGGGATTATATGATGTTAGGATTTAGAACATTCCCTGACATATAGCAAATACTAAAGAAATATTTTATTATTTTCTTGTTTATAAATAAAATCTTTTGAAGATCTTAAAGAGCTAAGAGCTTTTTTAAAAAAGAATTATTTATTTAATTTTATTTATTATTAATTTTTTTAGAGGTTTTTGCTATAGGGCACACGTGCTCACCAGAGAGAGAGACAGAAAGCGAGAAATCACTTGCCAGGGGGAATGGCCACACCGCAATCTCTCTCCTTCATTCTGCTCTTGGGGTCTTGGGCATGTATGTGCATCAGATTCGGTACTCAATCTATGGTTGACTTCATGGGAGTCCAGCGACATAACCGTTACACCATCTGCTGGTCCCTATTATTTTTTAATTTAATGAGAGAGAAACAGAAAGAAGAAAAGTGAGAAGAAAGTAAGCCACCAGATCTGGGACTCAAACCACAGTCAGCCATGTGGGATCCCAGGGCCTTAACCATTATGCCTTCTGCCAGCTCCCAGAGCTAGTCTATATAGAATTTTAAGTTAAGCTTAAACTATAGTCCTTAGTAATTAAATATTCTTTCTAGGGGGCATTGTACTCTGTGGACAGTAGGAAGTAGTTGAATTATTTTAAATTAGATTTATATTAATCTTCCTTCAAGGTGATAGTTCATCCCAGGATTTTGTTATAGCAAATGATAACATTAAGTGCTCAAAGAGAGATTTTTGCTATAGGGCACATGCACTCGACAGAGAGACAGAGAGGTACAGAAAAAAACAAATCACCACCTGGGGGGATGGCCATGCTACAGTCCCTTCTCCTCTCAGAATCTTGGGCATACACACACACGTACCGGGTGTGAGCTTAAGTCACTGCTCTAGGATTCGAACTATGATTGGCTATGTGGGAGTCCAGTGATGTAACCATTACACCATCTGCTGGTCCCACTAGCTTTTTTAAAAAGAAACTGTCAGAGGGTGTGTGTGCTCTCCAGAGGGGGGGAAGGAGGAGGGAGAAAGAAAGAGAGAGAAAAAGAGAAAGAGAAAGTAACTCCCAGTGAAATGTAGTCATGCAATAATATAATCTCTTCTCCATTTCTCAGTCTTGTCTGGATTTTGGGCACATACACACAAATGCTTGGCACGCTTTTTAAGCCACCAGGAGGATTCAAACCACACAATTTACCATATGGTATCTGGTTCCCTTAATTATTAGGCCACAGGGCTGCCCCCAGATGCTGTTAATTTTTGGTTGAACAATAAATATCAAAATCTTCTTATTAAGGAAAGTAAACTTCAGAAGTTCTTGTTTAAGTTACTGTTTGAAGAAAACTACTTTTCTTTCCCTTGATTTTAAACTACTTTGAGATCGGCATTCATGCCTTTCTTCATAGTAGATAGTTGTTGCTATACTAATATTCCTGCAAATGGCCTAATTAATTGTTCTTATATTGTCAGTTTTGGGACCAGGCCCGTTTCTGAGATTACTTTGGGTAGAAATAGTAGGATTGGGTTGGGAAGAAAAAGACTCTACATTTCTTGCTTGAAATTTAAGTTACTGCCTCTCTAAGGACTTGCTCTGACAACTTTGTTACAAAAATCCAGAGGAACAAAACAATTTAAATCTTCAAAGGATTGTTCTACAGGTGATTGTAAAATGCAATGAGATATGGAAACCTCTGGTCTTCTTCTCTTTATACACACACACACACACACACACACACACACATTAAATTTCATTATAGTAAACTCTAAGGAACTATCTACCCATGTTAGAGAATTGACTTTTGAATATTTTAACCACTTTTAGGCTTGAAAAATCTTGTTGTTTTGGTGTTTGTCATATAATTGATTTTTGTCCTATAAATTCTAGAAATTCTAAAGCATCATCTAATTGTGAAGACTTGATGACAAAAATAGCATGTTTCATTATTTGATATTCTGGGATCAGAGTCAAATTCTAGTAGATATTTTAATTTACATTATTTGGAAGTTATAGAACTTATAACTTGGGAATTATAAAAGTGAGTAGAATTCCGATCTTGAACTGAAAGCCCACAACCGATTTTGAGAACATTCTTGTTTTGAGTAAATTGTTAAAATGACTTTTTCTTTGACAGGGTGACTTTACAAGGACAGGAGAAAGGAAGTTAGCAGGAGTTATGAAAGATGGAGTTAACTCAGCAAATAGGTATTACCTCAATCGATTTAAGGATGCTTACAGGCAAGCCGTTATAGGTAAGGAGCAGAAATGCTTTTTTTTTTTTTAATTTACTAATTCCTTTTGTGACTAACATTTTACAGAAACCAACTTCATTAGCCTAAGTCATGATTTGTAATATACTTGTGTTTCTATATTGAGCATCTTACCCAGTAAATCAAATTCAATTTTTTATAAGATTAGAAATTGACAAATATTTTTGGCTAGAGCCACAAAAGAAATGATCTATTCCATATGTATTTATCAGTTTGATACCCATGTAATAGAAAGCAGGACAGAAGTTCCTAGAATGTTTTTCTGTTTGTTTTTCTATTATTCAAGGCTGAGTGATATAACCAGATGATTGTTCTTTTCCTGTATGCCATTTATCATATATTCAGTCTGTGGGTAAATACACCATCCCTTTCCATAAGCATAGACTAATTGAATATTAGGGTATCAGATTTAAACATTATCCTAAATAAATCATCATTGTTTAGAAGAGGAAATGAGAGGGTAGATTGTCTAAGGCAATTATGTATTGGCATATTTGTAATTTAATTTTCATGGAAATGCTTTAGGGTTAACGTAAATGTAGAATGTTCCAGATTAGAACCAAATGTAACATAACCAACCTATGGTCCCTGAGAATCTTTTTAAAGTCCTGTTTTCTTTCCACCTGGTTACTTAGTATATGATAGTAGGGTCTGGACACAAGTTTAGTAGGAATTTAGAAGTCTGGTATAAAGAAGTTTGATTCATTTGCCAGAGATGGGAGATGCATGCATGCTATGAGTAAAGAATTGAATTTGGGGGGGACCAGCAGTTAGCGTAATGGCTATGTCGCTGGACTCCCACGTAGTTGACTGCGGTTCGCGTCCCGGACCCGGTGGCTTAAAAGTCACACGGGGCACGTGTCCGTGAGTGCCCAAGATCCCGAGAGGAGAATGGAGGAGAAGGGATTGCGGCGTGGCCATCCCCCCTGGTGGGTGATTTCTCGCTTTCTATCTCTCTGTCTTTGTCTGTCTGTCTGGCGAGCGCACGTGCCCTATAGCAAAAAACCTCTGAAAAAAAAAAAAAAAGAATTGAATTTGGGGAGTTTATTCAAGGAAAAAATAAAATAACTTGCTTCCGTTGATTGACCTAGCATTTCAGTTATCACTGAGGACCTAGGATCTGTTCTTATCTCTCAGTAGCCATCCATTGGATTAGCTCATCCTGATGCTGAAGCTGGTGTTCTTCTCAGATGAGAGGTGTAGGCTAGTATTAGTCTGAGCTTATTGCTTCCCTGTGTAGGGCCAGTGGTTAGCGAATCTTTTCTAAACATTCCTTTAGGCTTCTTATTCCAATAACTTCACAGCAAATGGGATCATAATGATTTTCTAAGGTGTCAGTGTATGCCCTACCAGGAGGAAGTTAGCTCATCTATTCCTATCTTTACTTCTTTAAATATTGACTTATTTGTCTTTTTATTGAGTTGTAACTGTCTTTTCTGTATCCTTGATATATGTCCCTTACCAGATAGATGATTTGTAAATATATTTTTCTTTTACTATGGTTGTCTTTTCACTTTCACATTGGTGCTCTTTGGAACACAAATATTTTATACTTTGATGATGTCCAGTTTGCTGGCTCTCTTTTTCTTTTGGTGTTTACATTTTGGAGTCATAGCTAAAAAAACGTGTAATCCAAGGTCACAAGGATTTACGCTTATGTTTTCTCCTATGAGTTTTATAGTTTTAAGTCTTACTTTTTCTCTTTTGTTTTAAAAAAATGTTAGTAAACTAAGATGACGAGCAATATTGCCACTTCCATCCTAGATTTGATGCAAGGCATTCCAGTGACAGAAGATCTTTATTCCATATTTACCAAGGAGAAAGAGCATGAAGCTTTGCATAAAGAAAATCAGAGAAGTCACCAGGAGCTAATTAGCCAGCTCTTACAAAGTTACATGAAGTTACTACTGCCTGATGATGAAAAGTTCCATGGGGGCTGGGCCCTCATTGATTGTGACCCCAGGTGAGTTGGAATGGTGTCTTGTTGAATGACTTGCTTAACTTTCTGATGTTGGTAAGTTGTCATTAATGCTAGCAGTTGTCTTTAAGGCTATGGGCATGGACGCATGATGCATGGCAGTTTCTAGTACAGGGCTGGTATTAAGGCAAGCTGACTGAGGCATTCACCACCATGCAGAATTAGGAGGCCATTAAAAAAGCGCAATAATGGGGACCAGCAGTTGGCGTAATGGCTGTGTTGCTGAATTACCATGTAGTCGATCACGATTTGAGTCCCGGACCTGGTGGCTTAAACTCACACTGGACGCATGTGCGTGTGTGCCTAAGATCTGAGAAGAAAAGGGATTGCCACGTGGCCATCCCACCTGGGAGGTGATTTCTCGCTTTCTGTCTCTGTCTCTCTCTTTCTGGAGAGCACACGTGCTCTATAGCAAAAAAACTCTCAAAAAAAAAAAGCTCAATAATGAAGAGAAATATTTTAATGCAGCATTTGATATTTTAAGAATTCAAATGTGGCAAGGCCAATCTGTTGCCTTGTGGATAGGAGGCTGGACCTTACATGGCCAACTATGAAGTTTGAATTTTGGACCCAACAGCTTAAAATACAAGTGTGTGTGTGTGTGTGTGTGTGTGTGTGTGCGCTCATAATCCTGTTAGTTTGGAGAAATGAAAGGGCAAGGACTGCAGTGTGACCACACCCCATAACTGGTGCTTTTTCCCTCTCTCTCTGGTGAGTGCATGTACCCTCTGGCAATTTTTTAAATTGGCACACTACTGCCTTGCAGCCGGGTGTGTGACCCTCCACTTCCACACCTCCAGAATCTAGGTTTTTGTAGTAGAGCACATGAGTGAGTGCAACAAGAGGTACAGTGATGTTGGTTATTTTTATTGGTCATAACATAATCTTGGCCTTCCATGAAATAGGGGCAGTGATACTTAACATTTTTTAGACCAAAACCATCCAGATTGAAGTGGTTCTTCAAAATATCCATTAACAGCAGGATCTAACTAGACTGAATGCTTTTCTTTAGGCTGAAATCTAAGATGATAACCTTTAATATTATAAATCAGAAACATTTCAGTAAATTCTAGACCAAGCTTTTTAGCCTTCTATTTAGATTTTTATCTTATTTTACATTTTGTAAAATGTAAAATATTTTATTTTTAATAAAAGGGGCATAAAGTAAGCTTGAAGGTACAATTAAACGCAAGATAGTACCTACATATATAAACAAGAATTAAAAACAACATTGACTGGGACCAGCAGTTAGCGTAATGGCTATGTCGCTGGACTCCCATGTAGTCGACCGCGGTTTGCGTCCCGGACCCGGTGACTTAAAACTCACACCGGGCGCGCGTGTGCATGCGTGCCCAAGATCCCGAGAGGAGAAGGAGGAGAAGGGATTGCAGCGTGGCCATCTCCCCTGGGGGGTGATTTCTCGCTTTCTGTCTCTCTGACTCTCTCTGTCTGTCTGGCGAGCGCACGCGCCCTATAGCAAAAACCTCTCAAACAACAACAACAACATTGACTATAGCTTCTATAGGGAAACTTTCCATGACTTTAAGCTCATGGACTATTTTGCTTTGATAGTAAATAATTTATGTATGATTGTAATTTACAGACTTTGAAAATAAGAGAAAATTTTCTTTACACAGAATTTAGCAGAAAATTTCTGCATTCTTTAAACTTTGGTAAAAATATTTTTATTCATGAGATTTAGTTTATTTTTTAATAGCAACAATCCAACTTAATGCAATAACAACAGTATTTTTAATTCCCATTCGGAAATAACTGTAAGTAGCACATCTGCCTGATGCTTAGGTTTTAACTATGTGCTTCTGTGTTTTTAAAGGTGTCATAATTGTTAACATCATCTTCCTTAGATCAAATGTTTTTGTTTCTACTTTGGGATAATTGAAATCAAGAAAAACCCAATGGTTTATTTCTTCTTCTTTTTTTTTAAACTTTATTTATTTATTTATTTTTATTTGACCAGAGAAGCACAAAATGAGAGAGAGAGAGAGAGAGAGAGAGAGAGAGAATGAGAAAGCAATCTTCCAGGTCCAGGACTTGAACCGCAGTCGGCCATGTGGGAGTCCAGTGCCCTTAACCACCACGTCACCTGCTGGACCAACCCCCCCAATGGTTTATTTCTAATGCTAGTTATCATTTTATAGGATGACACTGCATATGATTTCGTTTCCTGTCCCATAATTTGTGGAAAGTTAGTACCCTGGGTAATAAGTATAAAAAAATACAGAGTGTATAGCTATGCTGTTTAAAGCTTATCAAAAAAAAAAAAAAATGGGCATGCATACTTTAAGAGTCATTAAAATCTTCTTGCAGAGCTTTATGAAAAGTCTCATATTTATTTCCAGCAATTGAATTTACCAAAACAATGGTGAAACAAAAATACTCTTCTTGGGTTAGGCATTTAAGAAATCATTGTTGAGTAGTTAGAGTCTTAAATCTCTCAAGTTCTCAGCTATCAAAGGTTGACCTTAGAAATATAATTGTGCCTCAGTGTTTTTATATTTTGTTCATTAACATGATGAATTATGAGGGTACTTGAAAAAGTTTGTGGGAAAATTAAAGTATGAGTTTAGGGGGACCAGCAGGTGGTGTGGTGGTTAAGGCGCTGGACATTCCCATATGGCCAACCATGGTTCAAGTCCTGGACCTGGTGGCTTGCTTTCTCACTCTCTTTCTCTCTCTCTGTGTGTGAGACTCTCTGGTCAAAATAAAATAAGTAAATGAGTAAATAAAATTAAAGATATTAAAAAAAAAAGTATGAGTTTAGGGCTAGCAGTGGCGGGAGGCTGGATCCCACATAGCTGACTGAACAGTTTGAGTCCCAGACCCAGTGGCTTGAAAAACAGGCCATATGTGTGTGTGTTTGACTAAAATCCTGAGAGGAAAATGGAGAAGAAATTAGAGCCTGGCCATCTCTCCTGAGAAGAGTGATTTTTCACTTTCTGTTTATTGTTTTTTCTCTTTCTTTTTCTTTCTTTCCTTTCTGTCTCTCTCTCTCTCTCTCTCTCTCTCTCTCTCTCTCTCACTCTGGTGAGTGCATGTGCCCTGTAGCAAACTTATTTTTTTTTTTTTAATTATGAGTTTGTTCAGGTGTGTAGACATTTTTTGGAAGACTTTTGGTTCTTCTCCTTTTTCTAATTTTTTACCATCCCTCTCTAATGCCCAGCAAAATGGCACTCCACATTTCTTTTTACCCCTGCATTATTAAATCTAGTTTTCTGATAAAAGGGAGCCAGTGGATGTCTTTGCTCGTCTTCTTCAATTAAAGCTCATAATAAAGAATAACTTAACATCAATAGTACGTGCTAGACAGCATGGGTAGTACCTCTTTCCCTTTGGTCATTGCTGCTTTAGGGCTATATTGGTGAGGAGTACTTCCCCAAAAAACAGAGCTCATTTTTCCTTCACTACAAGTTAAGCTTGTAGCGAAATTAAGCTTGTAGCTCTTTTAGTTCTATACCGTAACACCATAGGTGTTAACTAGGCCCAGGGCTTGTGTGCTGCAGGCTAAGTCTCCTGACTAGTGTTCAGTTTGGTGTTGTATTTCCTGCCTTTCTTCTAAGGTCAAGGCACAATGCTTTCATCCTCTAATTCTTTCTTTTTTTTTGGAGAGGTTTTTGCTATAGGGTGTGTGCACTCGCCAGACAGACAGAGACAAAGAGACAGAAAGCGAGAAATCACCCCCCAGAGGGGATGGTCATGCAGCAGTCCCTTCTCTTACATTCTCCTCTCGGGATCTGGGGCACACACGCACACGCACCCGCTGTGAGTTTTAAGCCACCAGGTCCGGGACGCAAACCGAGGTCGACTACGTGGGAGTCCAGCGACATAGCCATTACGCTAACTGCTGGTTCCCCCTCTAATTCTTTCCTAAATGGTCAGTTTCTAAGAGTGATTGTAAGACTATCTTTGCCTGATTTACTTGCCAAAGTCTCCATTGCCATTTCATCCTCATCCTTTTCCTTGTGATCATTGGCCTACAGAGTAGCCCATCAGAGTCACTGTCATTGCCTAGGAATTCCCTTTGACCTTTGTCCTCTGGGACACTGAAAGATTCTGAAGATTCTCCCATCAACCCAGGAATGATTAGCTGTGGTGCTGCCTTTCCTATCTTGTAGGTTGTGGACTTGTTTGAGTTTTCTCTACTAACATGGAAGCCAGTGCTTTATGGAGAGTGGTTCTGTTTTTGCCTTTTCAATCTGGAGAAACTGACTGTGGTCTAAGGCAGGAAATCTCTACTGCTTAACCAGGACAACAGGAGTATCTGAGGGAATGAGGTGCTTATTCTCAGAAGAGGAGGTGGATCAGCGTGTGCAGAGGGATCATAGACTTGAGGAATATATGTGTTGCCTGTCTGTTCCTTGGTAAGGTTTGAAACTCTCAACTCTGGTCTCAGAAAGATCTCTAAGATTGACTATGCCAAATAGGTTACATCTTACAGTGGTTGAGACGTTGGCTGTTTGCTAATTTTTTTTTCTTATTTATTTTTTTGGTTCTCACCGTTACTATTTTACTAGAAACCACTTCCTTTGAATTTTTGAGACAGAATAAGTTAGATGGAATAGATAGTGAAGCTGATGCTTTATTTATTTTTTTGAGAGGTTTTTGCTATAGGGCGCTTGCCAGACAGACAGAGACAGAGAGACAGAAAGCGAGAAATCATCCCCCAGGGGGGATGGTCACGCCACAATCCCTTCTCCTCCATTCTCCTCTCGGGATCTTGGGCACGCATGCACACGCGCCCGGCGTGAGTTTTAAGCCACCAGGTCCAGGACACGAGCCATGGTCGACTACGTGGGAGTCCAGTGACATAGCCATTACGCCAACTGCTGGTCCGAAGCTGATGCTTTAAAACCAGTGACTTCTCAGGTCATGTTTTGGCATGTTGGCTTGAGTAGGATAAGGACTGTCCACCAACAGTGTTGGTATTTTTTTTTTTTTAATTACCCTTTGACTAGCCACAACATGAGCCCATTTTGGAGGCCCAGGTGGTTTGGAGGTTTAGGTTTGGATCTGGACTTAGGGCAGTCTTGAGGAGGTGGAACAGGAGCCATTAGTGTCTCAGAGTGGTTTTCAGTGTTCTTCTATCTTCTGCCTTTTTCTCCCTAGGGATGGTGCTATTTCAGGTATAGAACCATTACTTGCTTCAGATTTTACATTTTCTCCTATACTCTAATGGTTATTACACGCTTATTTGAGTTTTCAAAGTTAACTATTACCTATCCATCTTGATTAGACAATTTTTTAAAAATTCCCCTTACTAGCACCAATTTGTTGTTTTTATTTACAGTGTTTCCCAGGGCCATCCATGTTGTAGCATATATCAGAATTTCATTCCTTTTTATAGCTGAACAGTACTTCATTGAATGGATATACCACATTTTGTTTTTACATTCTTTTATTGATAGACATTTGAGTTATTTCCACATTTTGGCCATTATAAATAGAGCTGCTGTAAAAATTTGTGTACAAGTTTTGTTTCAACATTTGTATTCAGTACTTTTGGGTATATATCGAGTGGAAATAGCTGGATTATATGGTAATACTGTTGAATTTTTTAAAAAGTACCAAATTATTTTCCACACTGGCAACAACCAGCAGAGTATAAGGATTCTAATTTCTCTGGGTCCTCACCAATACTTTCTTTTTTTTTTTTTAATTGTAGTCTGTCCTAGTGGATGTGACATGGTATCTCACTGCTGTTTTGATTTGCATTTCCCTAATGACAAATGATTTCTTATCCTTTTTTGCCACTTTTACAACTTTATTCAAAAAAATACTCCAATCCTTTGTCTACTTTTAATTGAGTCTTGTCTTATTGTGGTTGAGTTATAAAGATTTACTGGAACAGGGTCAGACAGGGAATGCAGGATTGTGCAAGTGCAGGGTTGGATCTTGTCTTTAAATTTGTTATTTTCATCACATTTTAAAATTAATTTTGATTTAAAAAAAGAACACTATACTAGTAAGTTATCTTGATGAGTTTGTTTTTTGGTGTCCTCTTAAATTTTGTGCCAGAGATAGCAGCTAACACAACTCACTGCAGTTCCAGCCCTATTTAAATATCTAGTAAAAAATGTATGGTAAGCCGTGTACAAATGCCCTGTCCTGTGCAAAGAAGCAAGAGGGGCTGCCATTCTGCCCCTTTCCTCACCTCCTACACTCCTACTAGAACTGTCCAGTACAAGTGGTTTGCTTACTTTCTTCCTTTCCTTGGTGCTCACTTGGCGCTCACTCCAGGCCCAGAGCCTTTTTTTTTTTTTTTTTTTAACCCATCTTCAAACACTGAGCACAGCTCTGTTCATTCCAGTTTAGACTCTGGCAGGCATGTACGGGTCAAACCTCTCTCTCTCTCTTTTCTTTCCTTTTTTTTTTGGTCCTTCCCGCCTCTTCCTCTCTTGCCCACACTTATTGTAGAAAATTGACTCTCTGGGCTGCGGGAAGGAGGAATTTTCAATTTGAAGGGAAATCAGGGCTATTGTAGAGGTGCCCTTCAACATCTCCACAAAGCCAACTATTTTTCCCAGCCCTATTCAACTCGCTTTTCATACACCGAAGTAAATTGCTTCTTTCTACCCTGTTAGTTGAGTGGCTAGGTCTGCGGCAGCCGTTCTTCCTAGGCATGTGGTGGTACAAGGGACAGATGCTTGTCCACTGTGTCCCATCCCATTTGCCCAGAGTGCCTTCGGACCGTGGGTACAGTCCCTTCCCAAGGCAGCAACGAACTCTCATGGGAGCCTGCCACCTCGGTACCGCTCCCCTGCGGGGCCGGGGTCGGTGCCCTCCATGGAGGGCGCAGGATGCGCAGGGCTGAGTGCGCATGCGCACTGGCCACCTGCCGCGGCCGGAAGTAAGCGTCCCGGAAACTAGACGTGTCCCATGGGCGTGACTTGGCGCGGCCGCATCGCAGTTGCCGCATTCGCCGCATTCGCTGCAGGCGCGAGGTTGGCTGCAGGCGGCTCTTTGAGCTTCGAGGCATCGACGGACGGACGGACTGACGGACGGACGGACTGACGATGCCGCGCTCCCACAGGCCTCCGCCTACCGCGCAGCGGGCAGCTACCGCTGCTGCCGCTGAACCCAAGTCTGACGGCGTTTTGGCCATGACTTTCAAGATTTTTCTCCTTTTTGCAGGACTTATGGTTAAAGTTCCTGTGGGGTTATATTTTTCCTGTAAATTACTTCTTTTCCAAAGTCTGATGTTAATGTCCCCTGAAGACAGCGCCTTTTATGCGACCATTGTCGCGGTGGTCGGGCTTCATGTGGTGCTGGCAATTTTTGTCTTCATAGTGTGGAAGGAGGGCTTGCCTCAGTGGCGGGAAAACAAAAACGAATAGAGCAGCTTTCTCTTTAGAGCTGCAAACAGTGGGGGGTGGGGAGTACCTACAGGGTTATTCATTTCGTTTATCGTTTGTATTAAACGTGTTTTTTGTTTTGTTATGTTTTGTTTTGTTTTTAAAGGGGAAGGGTGGATGGGGAGGGGAATTAAGTATTTACTGCAGCTAAGACTTCAGTAAAAATGGGGTTGGGGGGAGGGCTGACATTTTCGACCGCCTGTTACGTGCCAAGTGCTTTTCATTAAGGACATAATGTTTTTGACTGAGGATCATGTTTGACTGATGTAAATATTAATGCCAAAATAGGAAGCTAGGATGAAAGTAACACTGTAATTAGTAGGAGTAGAATTTATTTCGTATTAAAATTTGTGTCGTGACGTAATTTTTATGGCTTGGCTCAAGCAACAATTTTCAGAGTGCACGTAAGTATCGATGCACTAAACTACAATAAATAACATTTTACGCGTTAGTGGGTGATTTTCAGTGAAGCTGCCAGATCCTTGACTTTCCGGGATTTTTTTTCCCCTCATCAATTAATTGGCTAGTGCTCAAATTTTGGCTCCTAGAATCCATCTGTCTGTTAGGTTCTGGCATCTTGTTATTTCATTTGCTGTATTTTTTTGTGTATTATTTTAGGTGAAAATTAGGGTGCATTTGTTATTTTAAATTAAGACTCTTATGTTAGAGTTACACTGCAACAAGGTGCCACTGATGTAGAAAACTGCAGTTTAAGATTTTGGTTAATTCTTCCCCCGCAGTACCCCTTAAACAATGACCTCATTCTTACGCAGATTAAGTACGTGTTTTTTAAGTTCCCTCTAAAAAAAAATTTTTTTTTTTTACTATTGCTTTCCGGTGACATTTTGATAAGATATAGCGAGTAGCTATGAAATTCTAAGGCAGAAATGTCCACTTGGAATTTGGAGAGCACTACAAGAATACAGATTAATCTCTACTTTCTGGTGGAAAAACTGTCATTAATATTGATTAATATTTAAAGTATTTGAGTTCAGATTCTGTATGTATTGTTTGATCATTGTTAGTAATTTTACAAGGGTGTATATTTTACAGTAGTTTTGGTTTAATAGTTCATCTGGTTTCTAACCTTTATTGTGATGATATTTGAGAGTGGATATAAATATTGCTAAGTGGATTTAGAAATAGGAAATGTTTACTTGTTCCTTGAAAGCCAGGTAAATTAATCTATAGTGAGAAAAATGCAAAGGTTGCTTGGATTTGCTCTACTTTTGCACATAAATGTTACTTTATGAAAAATTCATTGAAAAGATGTATTCTACATGAGTATATATTCTAAATGTGTGCTGTGTTATTTTGAAGGTCAGGTAATGAGATAATCTAGATGATTTCTCTTTCTCAATCTCAACATTTTCCTTTCCAATAGCCATCTCTGCCATCTTTCAACAACTGCCTGCCACTCAATTATCCCATTTCCCTAGAGGACTCCATAGTGGCTGCCTCTCTCTGGGAGGGACCTCTCCTCAGCTCCAGCCCTTCCTTCCACCTCCACCCCAACTTCCCAGATCTGTTTATTTTGTTAAGAATTTTTAAATAAATGAATAGGTTGTATTACATTTAATTTGAGAAGTAGATAGAGCTCACTGATTATTTGATTTTCTTCTTTTTTTCCTTCATGGCCAATCTTTTGTCATAAGTGACTGCTGGTAAAAATAAGCTTAGTAAAAATGCAGATGAAAATATTTAATTCCTTGTGTCATGTTTGTTTAGCCTCATTGATGCTACTCACAGAGATGTGGATGTGCTGTTACTGCTTTCTAACTCTGCCTACTACGTGGCCTAGTAAGTTGCTTATTGATTTAAAGGTTTTGTTTTTCAAACTTGAATAATTTCCCTTTTAGAATTCATAACAGCTTTTGAATCTGGTTTTGCTATATATTTTATGAATCTTCATTGAATCCTTTTATCTAAGTCTTATATCAATCTGACACCCTTTTATCACATAGAAAATGGGATTTGGGAGTTAAAATCGATGTGTTTATGTTGTATTCTTTTAGCATTCCGTATTCTTTCCTGGACATCTCCCAACTTTTGATATAGTCTGTATTTTTATTATTAATGGCCATATATCAGTTTGTACTACCCTTCCATGGTTGTTTCCCCATTGTAAGGCATTGAATTGCTTCTGATTTTTTTCTGTTATAAATGGTGCAGCCATCTTTATGTAAATAATGTGTGTGTGTTTGTACACACACGAATGCATGCTTCTCATTGACCTCAAGGGTATGATGGACTATATGATTTGTGGTTTCTTGTTCTCTGGAAGGATTATCAATTAACAGTGTCACTAGTAAAGTACAAGGACTTATTTCCTCATACCTTACCAGAATTTAATTTTAATTTTATATGTTGTAAGTAAACATTCACTAATTTTTGGCTTTGTGTGAGCTGTCTTTTTTTTTCTTTAATCATTGGTTTAGATGCCCGTTGGCTTATACCATGTGGATTTTCATTCTTGATTTTGGATATTGACTTATCTGCTGTATTATTCACAGATACATAGCTTTAGTAAACGTATGTGTGTATGTGTGTTTTGCCTGCCTTTTTGAGGTTAGGTTTTAAGTTTATTTATTTCATTTTTTTGAAATTTCTATAAAACTGAAATTACTTTACCTTGTAATTGATTTTTTTTTAGTGTCAGATCTAAAACCAATTTTTATTTAGCTGTTGAACCATGTATGCTATTCCTGTTTAATCTAGTTTTTAAATATTTTAGTTTAACTTTTTAACTACCCCAGAAGGTATTGTGCTGTGGAAAAACTGTAGTTTGCTTATGTTGTACCTCAGCTGAAAAGCTAAATGTGCTTTTGATTTTAATTTTCTTTTTACTCCCTTTCCTTTTATCTAGTTATGATGATGAAGTTGATAAAGTAAACCAGTATCAACGACTAAGTCTAGAAGACCTGGAAAAAATAGAAATAGGTAACTTTAATATACTAACCAAGTCATAGAAAGCACATGTTGTTGCTTCCAAGAGTGAGTCAAATTATTTAAGCAACCAGTGTGTCTATTAGAAACTAGAAAGAGATGCTCCAAGGAATCTGTTTTTTAGGACTTCCTTTCTGTTCTTCAGAAATTAGTGATGTGCGTAGTCTAAAAATACTGGTATTGCTTTTGTTATTTAACTTATGAAGATTAACCCAGGGATTGAGAAAGTTTAAATGAGACTAAAGAAGAGCTTTTATTGCCTCATCAAAGCAATAGCTTTGAATCAAAGCAATAAGCTTAAATTTTGTGTGCTATCATTTAGATTATCATTATCATTTAGATTATCATTAGGAAAATGTGCTAACTACCTCATGAACATGTGTTAGTCTTTTAAAATACAGACGTGAATGTTATGTGAAAGATAATGACTTTATACATATTGATTTGGGTTTTTAGGTCCTGAACCTACTCTTTTTGGTAAGCCAAAGTTCTCCTGCATGCGATTGCACTACAGATACAAAGAAGCAAGTGGCTATTTCCACACACTGAGAGCTGTAATGCGCAATCCAGAAGAGGACGGAAAAGGTAAAAAGATGAAGTGATGAAACTGATGAGCAGTAACTTTATATCAGCTGCTACAAGCCCAAATGGAATTGGGGACAGTATATACCATAACCAAGTGAATGAGAACTGATCAGGGAAGAGCTTTGGGATTTGAGACTTGAAATAGTAAATCTGGTTCCCAGAAGTCTAGGGAATTATTTGAATGAAGTTTGAGGCAAGGGATTCTAGAGGGAATTCTGAATGTGTTTGGCCTTACTAGAAGCCTGGGGTAGCAGGAAGGGACCATGGGTATTGCCTGGGCATTTAGCACAGTACTTAGATAAACATGAGTTAGAATAGTTCTCTCTCTTTTTTTTTTTTTTTTTTTTTTTTTTATTGAGAGGTTTTTGGTATAGGGCGCGTGTGCTCACCAGAAAGACAGAGAGAGATAGGGAGACAGAAAGCAAGAAATCACCCTCCAGGATGGCCACGCCGCAACCCCTTCTCCTCCATTCTCCTCTCGGGATCTTGGGCACATATGCACATATGCCCAGCGTGAGTTTAAGCCACTGGGTCCAGGACTCGAACCGCGGTCAACTACATGGGAGTCCAGTGACCTAGCCATTACACCAACTGCTGGCCCAAGTTAGAATAGTTCTTAATTCCAGTTGCTTTAGGTTTTTTGCTTTTGGGCTTTACTCTTCTGCTATTTTTTTTTTTTTTTTGTGAATATTTTGAATTAGTTGGGGGAGGGTAGTGAACACGTAACAGTTTTCTGTAACTTGTAGCAAAAAAATTTAATTGTATGACCCCATATTTCATTCTGGGTTGTATGGGTTAGAACTGCTTTTTGGTATGTTTTTGGAAAAATCGTCAAGCAGCTGTATTTGGGTTTCAGATACCCTTCAGTGCATTGCAGAGATGCTGCAGATTACTAAGCAAGCCATGGGACTGAATGTACCTATAATTGAGAAGAAACTTGAGAGGTGAGCCTATTACTTCTCCCAAAACTTGTGATTTTCTCCCAAGGGTAAAGACATAAACAAGGTCTTATTTCTTTTAAGTATGAAGGAAAGGAAGGAGATCATATTGTGATAATGTCTTGGTACTTAGGTAATTATCAAATTTCTGTGGATTAAAAAGTAATACTTTATTTAAATTCTATATGTATGTATGATCTTCACATAATTTTTAGACTTAAAGGAGAGTTGCACAAATAGTTGAATGTTCCCATATATCCTTGTGCAGCTACCATCTTACACAATCATATAATTATCAAAACTAAGAAATCAATCTTGGCAACAATACTGTTAAGCAAAGTACAGAATTTACTCAGATGTCACCTGTTCTCTTCTCTGTTCCAGGATCCAAGCCACAATCCCACATTGCATTTAGTGGTATTGTTTTGGTAGTTTGATCTGTTCTTCAGCCTTCTCTTACCTTTCAGACCTACTGTGACTGTCAAGCTTTTTTTCCCTGAAAGTACCCCTTAATAGGTGTGCTCCCATTGCAGTCCTTTCTCTATTGATCCATCCTCCCAGGATTCTGGGCACACATGCTCACATATCCAATGTTTTGTTTATTTTCTCCAAGCTACCAAGGCTGGGGTTGAACTGCAGCTGGCCACATTAGACCTGTAACCACTAGACTAAAAACCCAGATTTTCTTTTTCTTGAATGGTGTGGCATTTGAAATATATTTAGGATATCCATCTAAGTTCATTTAAAAGCTTTAATAGAAGAACATTGACCATCTCTACCAGTACTGAATTAGGGGGTAGTTTGCAAAAAAAGTGATGGAATATGGTTCATAACCCTTCCAAGTGGGTCTATGGTATGATCCTCCTACCTCAGCCTACCGAGTAGCTGGAACCATATGTGCCTGCCTACACCCATCTTTTTTAACAGGTTCTCCATGTGTTGCCCAGGTTGACTTCCAGCACATGATCCTCGTGCCTCAGGCTCCCAGTAGCTGGGACTAAGCTACCCACTGAGCTTTTGAGTGGATAGCTTAGTAATCAAACACAAGCTTCCAGTGAGGCCTTAGCCTGAGGAGTGGCAGTATCTTAACAGCATGTGCTTCTAGACCTGGACCATGTTTTTAACCCAAACTGATGAAAGGGAGTTTTTCTTCTCTTAAGGTTTTTGCCATAGGGCATGTGTGCATACTGGAGAGAGACAGACAGGGAAAGTGAGAAATCAGCCCCCCCCAGAGGAATGGCCACAACCACATCCCCTCGCCTCCATTCTCCTCCTGGGTTTTTGGGCACACACACACACTCGTGTCCAGCATGAATTTCCAGGGCCCAAGGCCTAGGGCTTGAACCACAGTTGGGAGAGAGGGAGCTTTTAAGTACTTTGTAGAGAAAATAGTGTATTTTAAACACTGGGTTTTTCAACTTGAGACAAGAATGCCTTTTAGCAAATTGTCTGAAATTTACAATCTCTGTCTTTCCTCCTACTGAGCATCAGTCAGGTCTACATTCCACTAGAGAAATGACCATTTGGTTATGCAAAGGAAGATTTTTCAGTCTTTTGTTATACAAAAGAATTGTTTCAGTAGCTCTTTAATCTCATAAATTTTTTTGCAATAATCTCGTGATTAGTAATCCTGCAGGACCAAGAGTACAAATGTATATCCTGAGACATCTGCGGCAATTTGCACCAAGACTTTTTTCTTATAGTTGAGAAGTGCCAAAGGAGAGTAAACACTGAGATTACTTATGTTAACTGCCCCATTCTTGTAAAATAAATTCAAGCAAACTATAGAAAACATAAGGAAATGGAAGTTCCCCCACCCCCCCACCTGAATTCAGGCAAACTAGAATGAGTATAGACAAATTTACTTAAATGCTGCTGGTTACTCTGCTGCCTGAAATGATAGCCATGTGACTGCGAAGCCCCTAAAATGTGATTCCTTTGAGTTCAAGTGTGCTGCAGTTATAGAATACTACACATTGGCTCTTTTAAATACTTACTACAAAAAGATAATAAGATAATCATCATTTTTTCAAACCAGCAAATGGCGTAATGGTTAAGTCTCTCCCACATGGCCAACCGCAATTCGAGTCTTGAACCCAGTGGCTTCAAACTCACACTGTGCGTGTGTGCGTGCATGCATGCCCGTATACCCATGATCCCAAGAGGAAAATGGAGAAGGGATGGCGGTGTGGCCATCCTCCCCGGGTGGGGGGGGGGTGGGGGGGTTAATTTCTCTCTTTCTGTCTCTGTCTGTCTCTCTGGCAAGTGTACACATCCTATAGAAAAAAATCTCTTGAAAAAAAGAAAAGTAATCATGACCAGCAGGTGGCATGATGGTTAAGGCACTGGACCACATGGCCAACCATGGTTCGAGTCCTGGACCAGGTGGCTTGCTTTCTCTCTTTCTTTGTGTCTCTCTCTGGTCAAATTAAAATAAATAAATGAATAAATAAAAATTAAAAAAAAAAGAATTCTTTTAAAAAATCATTTAAAACTATATTGAAATTTTTTGTATGTATTAAGTTAAAATATTAATGTTAATTTTACTGGTTTCTTTTTAATGTGGCTGTTAGAAATTTTTTAATTATATAGCTCACATGGCTCATAAAGCATTGTTTTAGTGTCAACTTTCAGAGGTTTATCTCAGTTTACCAATGAGGAACCCACCATTTTCAGGAAATTGAGACCAACTTGAAAATGCTTTCATTTACAAAC
Organism: Tupaia tana; assembly: GCA_026018925.1. Lineage (NCBI taxonomy): Eukaryota > Metazoa > Chordata > Mammalia > Scandentia > Tupaiidae > Tupaia > Tupaia tana. The sequence continues at coordinate 30,719,060 of JAKSZU010000010.1, forward strand.
TGATAGTAATTAACTTTTTCTCTTCTAATTTGTAGGAAGAGCAGTAAGCCTCATGAAGACATCATTGGAATCAGATCTCAAAACCAAGGCTCTTTGGCACAGGGAAAGAATTTTTTAATGAGTAAATTTTCATCTCTAAATCAGAAAGTGAAGCAGACCAAATCCAATGTAAATATTGGCAACCTACGAAAGCTAGGAAACTTCGCAAAACCTGAAATGAAAGTTAACTTTCTTAAACCAAACTTAAAAGTAAATCTTTGGAAATCAGATAGTAGTCTTGAAACCATGGAAAACACAGGAGGGATGGACAGTAAGGTCCAGGCAGAGTCTGATGGGGACATTTCTTCAGATAATGACTCATACCACTCTGATGAATTCCTTACAAATTCCAAGTCTGATGAAGATAGGCAGCTAGCTGATTCTTTAGAGAGTGTAGGTCCTATAGATTATGTTCTTCCTAGTTGTGGTATTATCGCTTCAGCACCTCGGCTAGGCGGTCGGTCCCAGTCTATCAGCAGCACTGATATTAGCGTCCATGTTCCTTCAGAGATGACTGCTGCTCAAGGAAGTGGGCTCGGAAGAGGCCAGGAGTCTCCTTTGAAGAAAAGTCCTTCTGCTGACAACATACACATATTGACTGGCTTTGCTAAGCCTGTGGATATTTACTGCCATAAATTTGTGCAAGATGCACAAAACAAAATGACCCAACTATCAGAGACCAGGTCTGTGTCTCAGCAGGCTAGTGAGGAAGGAAATCAAATGACCAATCAGGTTGCCAATGAAGAAACCCAATCAGAATCAATGGAACAGACACCATCTCGACCATCTCAATTAGATGTGTCTTTTTCTGCAACAGGCCCACAGTTTTTATCAGTTGAACCAGTACATGCAGTTGTATCTCAGAAGACCCCTGGCTCTGGTTCCAGCATGCTTGAACTTGAGACAGGGCTTCATGTAACTCCTTCTCCTTCAGAGAGCAGTAGCAGCAGAGCAGTCTCTCCCTTTGCCAAGATTCGAAGTTCCATGGTCCAGGTTGCAAGTATCACTCAAGCTGGATTAACCCATGGGATAAACTTTGCAGTGGCAAAAGTTCAGAAGAGTCCTGCAGATCCTGAAGTGGTTAATGAAGCCCAGCAAAATGAACTTAAAAATATGTTTACACAATGCCAGACAAGAATAATTCAGATTTAGGTTTTTAGACACACAGAATTCTGTGGTTTTTATTTAAAAATTTGAAAAATTAGTTGTTTTCATTTATTAGGCTATCCTAACTGTATTGTCTGAATCCTAGGGATCACAAATTTAATTATGTTTGTTGGGAAGAGTTTTTAAAAGGAGTCTGAACCTGAGCAGATTTCCAAATTTAAAAGCCAGGACCACACAGGTGTATCCTAGTATAGACCTGTATCACTTATACACTACAGAAAGCAATTTGTTATTTTAAAGTAATTCAGGATTAGATCAGGTTGGACATAACCTGAAAAGTTTTTTTTCAAGTGGGGTGGGTGGGTAGAGTATATGAAGTAGACCACAAAGGGGTTGGACATAGACATATAGGAGATTAGCATTTTTCTAAATTGTCAGTTCATTTCTGTGTGTTATCTCTATAAATTATACATTTAGTTTTTAGTGACTTTAAAGTGTTTTCAGTGTGAAGCATTTGGATATAAAAAAAACTAGTTTCAATGGCTTAACTATTCCCTGTGAAGAGTTCATTGAAGATTGACAGTATAGTCGAGAAATACATTCCCATTTGATCCTCATTTTCCCTAAATTCTACTTAAATTAAAAATATTCTGCCACCTATATACCCCAGAATCTAGGAGCATTATGACTTGTCAATCAAAGCAAAACCTGATATATCAGACATGAATACCAGCACCTATTAAATTTTATTTTGTTGTTTGGAGGAATGTAATATATGTATATTGGCTATTGGAAATTCCAAGGGAAGTTTTCAAGGCTTAATTTTTTTTCCAGGACATTCCTCAACATTTTACGTAGACTGTCAAAACTATAGAAAATTTAAGTCTAAAGCACAATTGTGCTAACACTGGTTTTATGACTATAGCCCTGACCACACAGAACCAGGGCTGCCTTTTAACCACACAGTATCCGTTTTCTGGTATCCTTAGAGCCTTACTCTGTTGAAGTGATTCTCAGCTCAACATTATGTCTGTTGTAACTTTGATAAGCATTCCACTTTTGTTATTTATTGGTGGTATCTTTTTGTTTTTGAAGTGTCAAATCTTGTGACTATTAAAATAAAGTACTATTGTAATTTAAAGTGACCGTGTACCAGAATTCCTTGCATAACATTTCAAAGGTCAAAGATCCTGAGTTTACATCCCAGGACCTCCTTCAACACCCAGGGCACATGTGTATCCACAATCCAGGCCTGCTGGGACAGGGGGTCACGAAATGAAGACCTTGTTGGGGTGTCTTTCTCCTATAGAAGGAAAGAGGGAGGCTGATATTAAATCAGATTAAAGGATTTGTAAGCAGGGTAAATTTGTTATTAGATCTTATCTGAGCTTTTCCAAATATTTAACTCCTTTGAGAAATGCTTCCATGATTTTAGAACTGACAAAATAGATAGACTATGAATCTTATCTTAAAACCTGAACGTTCATAACTGAAGGCTTTATTGTGTTACTACCTGTTCTGATTTGATAATACTGGGTTCTACAACATGATAGGAAAGCACAAGCCAAGGTCTGGTAAAATTTGTTTTGAGCTGGCCCTGTCGCTTAGGTTTAAGGGATCTGAATTTCCATGTGGCCAATAGCGTTTTGAATTCTGAAACTGACAACTTGAAAAACATGAATATGTTATATACATGCTTAAAATCCCAACTGGATGGAAAAAGAAATAGGACTGCAGTGTGACTACACCCCACTATGGGGTGCTTTCTCCCTTTTCTGGTCTCTGGTAAGTGTATGCACCCCCCCCCCCCCCCAAAAAAAAAAAGTTTTTTAAATCCACAGAAATTAGTTCCAGAGAGACTTCAGACACTAAAATTAGCTTAAGGTGAGTTCCATATTAGCTTGGTTCCACAGGGTTATACAAATGTCAGTTCAGTTTCCTGGTCATTCAAACAATATCTTGCCTTGGAGCAACAAACTTCAATGTACACAAATACAGGCAAAGAGAAAGAGGCTTCTGAAGCTGAGAGCTGATCTGCCTGGAAAGGACACCGCCCTATACCATCTCCCGTCCTTTATTTTACCTCTTAACAGTTTTCCACCAAGAGCATGTAGAGTCTTTTTCCACATAGAAAATCACATAGGATGCTCAATCTTATCATTCAAAACAAACAGCCCAAAGTACTGGTTAATTTGGGAAGTTTCATTTATTGGAAGGAGGGTTCTTTAGAGGGAACTTTTCTGCAAGACTGAGGAAATGAAGTATTTCTCTTTGGTAAATTACAATTTACATTGGCACATAAACACATGGTAACTAGTTCTAGGATGGTTTAAGAAAATTATTTTTTTCTCACATAGCCAGTTGAGCCACTTTATTTCTAAAAGTTTAAAGAAGATCTAATCTACCAGTTATAAAAATGAAAACCAGTTAGAATTCTAATATAAACATTATTTACATTAGTTTATAAAAATAGATTTGAGTTTATGAAAAAATTTTGCTGAACTAGTAATTTATACTTCACTTTATTAGGCATAATGAATTCCTTGATTTTTCAAGGCTGACCCTGTTTCCTTAACAATGTCATTTAGGCCTTACAAGAAAAAATTTAAGGACTCATTGGATCTGTTTCCAACTAGGTAAGTTATTGACTAAAAGAAATTTTTGCATATGCCATAGATAGTTTAAGAAAGTAATGTTACAACCTTCCTGAAGGTTTTGGTTGCCATAATTATACTGTTACAGTGTATTATTTTGCTGTCTAGCTATGGGTAATTATGTTTTTTATTCCTTTAGAAATTTGTGTATTGAAACTGTAATTGGTCTGGGGAAAATCTACCTGCAATTCTATCAGAGCATTACTGTTAGCTGATTCCAACATATTTGGAACAAACTGATGATAAATGAGTATAAAAAGCTCAAAATATAATCATCAGAGCAACTAAATGACAACCCCCCCCTCTCTTTTTTTTTTGCTGAAGAGGGTATTTCTAAGTTTTCTGTTTTGCTTATTTCATATTTGGGCAAAACACCATACGGCAGCATTCCCTTATGTGAGTCCCATAAAACAGTGGTTCTCAAATGCACGGGGCAGTAGTGAGAAAAATAAAGACAATGTAATAGGTTCCCCCTACCCCATCAAAAACTTACATTTACTCCCATTAAAGGATTCTCTCTTATTCTGAATTTGTCCTTTTATGAAAAAAAAGAAAGGTGATCATTACTTGCAAAATAAACTGGCAACCCTGTCAATACCCAAGGTTTTTAAAAATGTTACTACTGGTCCATGAAATCCTGAAGTTTGGGAACCACGCAATGTAAAAATGACTAGTTTCAAAAACTGTTAACTGTTAAGTGGAAAAAGTTTCAGTGGCGAAGATGTCTACATAATGACACTATGGAATTTTACATGGCTAAGTGAATCAATGGAAGTAATCCCACTCTGTGACTTGGACCACTGAACACTTATTTATACCCATTGTTAACTGGAAAGACACAACTCAGAAGTATACAATCCTCTGATTTTCAAACTGCAACAGTTTACTTCAAATGAAGTTATTAATATTAACATTTCAACAGAGTCTGGCCTATGACTTCGCTGAAGCTAAGGAAATAGTATAATCAGCAACATTATCAATATTAAACTTTAATATCAAATACATTTTTGTAGTTACTAATTTATATAATTATAAAACAAACTTCAAAAGCTCCATAAAATCAGTAAGGTAAAAGTCCTTACTGAATATAATATAAACTTCAGGTGTTTCTAGTCTTGATTTCAAGAAAGTCATTGGGTTTTGATACAAATTATCTATAAAACAATGTGGTATAAATGATACTTGAATTTTACAATGATGTGGCTACAGTTTTCCCATTACTCTTCATTAACATCAGATTTTAAAGTTCATTTCCATTCACACATTTTTGTTGCTGAAGCCTAGTTCTTCTTAAAGACTCTAGCTGCTTTGCTCTTAGCCACCGTTCCCTTGACAGCGTTGTCTGACCCGCACTGAGAGACAGAAACCTGGTTTGAAATAACAGAAACAAATTTAAGCCTAGAGCTAAGATAGTAACTTAAATAAGACTTTAAAACTACAGTCAACCTTAGGAGACAAGACTATCTGGTAGCTAAACTTAAGTGAGAGTTCTACAGAGGAATTTTTGGAGAGTCTAAATTGGTGGGTGGCTCACTCTGGGAAGCTTAGAGGGCAAGTAGTATGCCAGTTCCACTGAAGAGACTGCTGGTCAAACGCAGTTCCACCTCAGTGAGCCCCTGTATGATGGGTTTTTAAAAGAAAAGTTCATTTCTGCTGTTAGCCGTTTTCCTCAGTTACTGCTGAATGAAGCAGGATGCTTATAAGCAGCTTACTAAAAAATTAGACTTATACAACTCACCGGGCTACCACGAGCAATTGGTGGAGATCATCAGCAGTGATACTCTGAGGGTCATTCTTACGCATTTCCACAAAGTCATCTTCAACTGCCTTTATCAAAAAAGTAAAAACATTTAAAATAAGCATATCAGCTATGCCTTAGACATATGAGATAATATAGGCAAAAAAATTGAGAACACATAAATAATGCTAAAGAATATATTCTAAACAAGATAACAAACCTCAGGTTCATTTGAGAACGTGAAACGGACATAAACATCAGCAACTCACCTTGCTAACATGATGCCTTTAAACAAAGGGAAAATTTTTGCAATGAAAATGGCAAAGTAAGGACCTTTGACAACTGTATCACCATTTGGGAACACACTGATTAAAACTGGCTTTCTAAGAACTCTGGAAAGACAGGTGCTTACAGAAATTTGGGAAGCATTTATTCAAGAAAAACAGGTGACTCTTGGTAAGAATGTTGGGTTTTATAGCATGTTAACTTGCCGTGTTCCTATATCCCATGTCCCCCACCCCTGTGTGACAGCCATGAAAACTAATAGCCTGGAAACCATGGGAGAGAGCAGACTAAGGCAGCAATTCCTTCAAAGGCCTATCCTAGAGAGCCCGGCTCTGTGGCCTGGTGGTTAAGAAAGCTGGAAGCCCACATGACTGACCACATGATTCAAGACTAGGCCCTCGCAGCTTGAAAAAACATGCTGGGCACATGTACATGCATGCCCCAAATCCCAACAAGATGGAGAAATGGAGAAGGGATTGTGAAGTGACCATTTCCCATAGGGGTTACTTTTTCCTTTCCCTCTCTGCTTCTTTGATAGCACACTTGCTTTCTGGCCAATAAAAAAAAAAAAAAAAAAAAAAAAAAAAAAAAAAAAAAGGCCTTTCCCAGAGAATTGTCATCTGACTGATGGATCCTCAAAGAACCCCTTTGTACAGTTGTCTTAGTTCTGATTCAGAACCTGACCAATGTGAACAACCTCTTTTCCCAGGACATTTAGCAAAACAGAAAAATTGTTTTTCCTTTTTGTTTCTAGGTTTATTTACTTCTTCCATGGGCGGGGGAAAAAGGGGGGCAACAGGGCCCCCGTGCTGTCATCTACCCAGTCTCAGCCAGCTGAATCATGGGCATGTGTGTACCCAGTGTGCTAGGGGGGTAACTGGGTATGAACCCACAACCCCTCCCATATGGGCTCAGTTGCATTTCTGAAATGCCACCACCTGGCTTCAAATACAATTACTAATCACCTCAGCTGCCTGAGACATTAGATAATAGTTATGGCAAACAGGGTAACCCAAACCTTTAAAAGAAATAGTTGTAGACTGGGCTATCCAAGGCTTTCAAAATCTCTTACATATTGATTTCCATAAATTCACAAGGCTATGCACATGCTCAGAGACCTTAAGTTCCCACCTCTGATAATAGTGAGGCTCTGCACAGACAAGAAGTAAAGACTAAGGCAGGGTTGTAAACTGCATGGCTGAGTGCTGAAGGCTTGCCCCTACATGTAATAGACAGCCCCTCAGCTTGCACTGGGAGACTTACTGTTTCCAGTGGCACAGTGGTTAAAGTAATGGACTCCCTCATGACCAACCACAACCACAGTTCAAGTCCTGGATATGGCAGCTTGAAACTCGTGCCAAGCATGTTTGCCCAAAATCCTGTGAGAAGACTGAAGGGATTGTAGTGTGGCTATCCCACCAGGGTGATGGTGGGGATATTTCTTGTTTTCTGTCTGTCTCTCTGGTAAGCACACACGCCCTATATGAAAAAAAAAACTCTCTCTCAAAAAAATAAAAAGGTAAATAGAACAGAGATGTCAAAGCTCACATACAATAAACAATACAGGGACCAGCAGTTAGCGTAATGGTTATGTCGCTGGACTTCCACATATCGACTGCGGTTCGAGTCCCAGACCCGGTGGCTTAAACTGAACGCCGGGTGCGTGTGCATGTGTGCCCAAGATCCCAAGAGGAGAATGGAGGAGAGGGGATTGCGGCGTGGCCATCCCCCCTTGGGGGCGATTTCTCGCTTTCTGTCTCTACGTGTGTCTCTCTGTCTGTCTCTGTCTGGCGAGCGCATGCGCCCTATAGCAAAAAAAAAACCTCTCCAAAATAAGAAAAATAAATAAATAAACAATACAGACTTTATAGAATTAATACTATAAAGTCATTAAACTCTAAGGTGGAAATCCAAACATTAGATTTAACTAGATGAAGAGAATTAAAGGAAATCATATACAAAGAATTAAGAGAAAATGATGTTTCAGTAAACAGAATACTAATAAAAAGATAGAAGTAGTTTTTTTTTTTTTGTTTTTTTTTAAGGTTTTTGCCATAGGTGCTTGTACTCCTTGCTGTAGACAGACAGATGGAGACAGGAGAAATGTGAGAAATGACCCCTCCCCACCCCCAGGCCACACTGCAATCCTACCTCCTCCACACTCTTCTTGAGATTTTGGGCAAACATGAATATACACTGGGCATGATTTTCAACCCACCAGGGCTGGAACTTGAACCAAGGTTGTCCATGTGGAAATCCAGCACCTTAACCACCACACCATGGCTAGCCCTAGAAAGTTTTAAGAAACAAATAGAAATTCTACAATTGAAAAATACAATAATTGCTAAAAATAATTCACTAGAGGGGCTCAGCCAGATTTGAGCAAGCAGAAGAAAGAACCAGCAAAGTTGAAGATGGGTTACCCAAGATAATCTAGTCTGTGGAACAGGAAGAAAAAAAGAACGAGGGAAAATGAACAGAGCCTCAAAAACCTGTGAGACACACCACATGCCCAACATACACAAAAAGGAATGCCAAAGGGAGAAGATAAAGAAATGGGAAAAAATTTTGAAGAAATGACCAAAAACTCCTCAAATTTGTTGAAAACTTCTAAAAATGTACATTAATCTGCACAAGTTCCAAGTAGGATAAACTTAGAAAGAGCCATACCTAGACATGTCACAAACTGTCAAAAGTGAAAGAATCTTGAAAGCAGTAACAGAAAAATGACTCGCTGAGTATAAAGGATCCTCTCTTCAGAAACTAGCTGATTTCTTATCAGAAGGCAGTGGGAGGAACATACTCAAAGTGCCGAGAAAAAGACTATAAACCAAGAATTCTATACCCAACAAAACTAGCCTTAAGGAGAGCAAACACTTATAATGAATCTGTCGAAGCAGATCTGCCCTACCAGAAACACTAAAGGGAGATTTTTCAGGCTGAAATGAAAGGCCATAAACCCACGAGATGAAATAAGTACTGGTAAAAGTAACTGTATGGGTAAATGCAAAAAAAAAAAAAAAAAAAAAAAAAAAAGAGTATAAATTTATTTTTTATTTACAATTTTTTCCCTCTGGTTTAAAAAGTAACTGCATAAGACATCTCGAGATTTTGGGCAAGCATGAATATACACTGAGCATGATTTTCAACCCACCACCAGGTCTAGGACTTGAACCAAGGTTGGCCATGTGGGAATCCAGCACCTTAACCGCATAAAACAGTCATGCATCACTAACCAAGGATACATTCTAAGAAATATCATTATGTGATTTCATCGTTGTATAAACATAGAGTGCATGTACTTACACTCTAGATGGTGTAGACTATATATTCCTTATGGGAATACTGTCATATATACAGAGCTCTGTTGACTGTAATGTCAACAATGAACTGTAATTATAAATGTGTTAATGGGTAAATAAACTATAAAGATATCAGGCCAGCCACTGGTGTGGTAGTTAAAGTAGTTGAATCCTTCATGGCTGACTCTGTGATTTGATTCCGGGACCCAGAGGCTTAAAAAACGTGTGCATGTACATGTTTGCCTAGACTCTTCAGGAGTATGGAAAAGAAGGGATTGTGGCCTAGAGGATGATTTCTCAGTTTCCCTCTCCCTCTCTAGAGAGTGTGCATGCCATATAGAACAAACTAAAAAAGTATAAAAATATTATTTGCATGACAATAACAGCACAAAGGGGGGAAGAAAGAACTATAAAGGAGCAAAGTTTTTATATATTATTGTAATTAAACTGACATTACTTCTAAATAGATTATTGTAACTGAGCTGTTAATTTTGCCTTCAGATAAAATTATATTGGAAGGCTAGCTGTATGGTACAGCGGTAAAGCACTACTCAAAGAAAGCTGAATCTCACATGGTAACCATGGTTTGAATTCCTTATCTGGTTGGCCTGGAAAACACATGAGGCACATGCACTGAATGACCAGGATCTGATTGGCTAGAGAAAGGAGATCAGGGCCTGACCAGACCTATGGAGAATGATATTTTCTCTCTCGCATGCAAATGAATCTATCATGAATCAAAGTGAAAACTATATCTATATACACATATACATAGAGGTAATGTATATAGACACACACACACATGTATAGAGAGAAAACTTCAAGGGAAAAAAAAACAGGACACTAGAAAATAGAATCTCCTCAACTTAAAGCAGTTTAACTTGATCTCTCAACTTTGCACAAGGGTGCAAAAGTGATAAAACATTCAATGGAAATCATACGTCATGTACCCACATACCCACTCTAGTTTTCACTTTCAGCACATTATTCAATAAATTTCATGAGATATTCAACACCTTATTACAAAATGGGCTTTCCTTTAGATCATTTTACCCAACTGTGGGCCAATCTAAGTGTTTTGAATGTGGTTGAGGTAGGCTAAGCTACACTTTTCAGGTTAGAAGTATTAAATGCATTTTCCATTTACAGTATTTTCAACTTACAGTGGGTTTACTGGGACATAACCCCATCATAAGTCATGGAGCACCTGTATCTATTTCAAACAAAAAAATAATGGAGGAATAGAGGAACAAAGAAGATACAAGAAATATAGAAAACAAATAGCAAAATTACCTTACCAGTATGTACAGAATTACAGTACACGCAAACTGATTTCACACTCCAATTCAACACAGGGAAATCTTTTTTATTTTTTGGTATAGTTCATGTGCACTTATTGGAGACAGAAAGAAAGGGAGGAGAGGGAAAGTGAGAAATAGCTGCCACAGAAGGAATGGTCATGCTGCAATCTTTTCTCCTACATTCTCCTCTCAGCATTGGGCACGAACACTTGCATTTTTTAAGCACTGGGTCCCAAACTCAAACCAAAAGCTGCCCATGTGGGATCCAGCATTTTAACCATTACAACACTGGTTGGCCTGAGAAATCCTTTCTATTAATCCAAACATACCTTGGTTATTTCATCAGATATGCTATAATCCAGGAATCTCAAAAGGGTCAGATAAATGCGAAATTTGTTCAGCACAGAAGGCAGCACCGCTGAGAGAAGGCTATTCATGTACTCCTCCATGTTTGGTGGAATTAGCTGGGGTTGCAAGTGAATCTGGCAGTCTGCCTAAATAAGAGAAAAAGTACACAGTATTTTCCAAGTTCATTCATTAATCTATATTCTCAGAAGGATATATCATCTCTACCAGCCTCTAAGAGAATCAAAAAGTACCATTCATTATTTGGGAAGTGGGAGGGGATCTGTTCCTATTATTAATTTACATGAATAATAATAACTACCTGAGTAATAATTATGAAAGTGAGCTTTTCTTTAATTACTTGTTCCCTCAACTATACCAATAAGCATATTAAAAAGGTAACCAACTTCTAAAAAGTAGCTAATTACAATGTTTAGCGTCCTTTCCCGCAGAAAACTTGCCAATGAGCATTTTATTCATAGTCAAGAAGGTTTCTCATCAATCACAGGTGAACATTATTACAGAGACAGCCTAGACATTTAAAACAATGGGAGTATTTCTCATCATCTTCAGAATTAAAAGCTTTCTTTATCAGCCACTCTGATGACATTCCAGAGTATTTCACCATAAAGCATAAAAATAATTACCAAGTCATTAGGGACATTTTAAAACAAACTCTGAAATATTTCTTACCTAAGATTGGCAAAAAAATAAATAAATAAAAATAACAGGACAAAGCAAGAACAGAAACCTGATGCTAACCAGGTAATTTACAACTTCTGCTTTCTATGCTTTGATGTGGGAGTGTCTGCAGCCAAAAGCTTTGTTTTTGGGATTTGCTGATATCTGGTTCTCGAAGTTCATCCCAAGGCAGGAACAGAATGATCAATTTCCTATGAGCAGCCCGAATTTTTTAAACAAATATAACCTATTAATACTAAGCACTGGACCCGCATGTGGCGTGGTGGCTGGTTAAGGCACTAAACTCCTACGTGGCCAACCGTGGTTTGGGTGGCTTGAAAATCATGCCAGGCATATGTTTGTGTGCACCCAAAATCCCAAAAGGAGAATGGAGGAGAAGGGATTGTGGTGTGGCCATTTACCCTGGGAGATGATTTCTCACTTTCCCTTTCTCTCTCTCTCTCTGATGAGTGCACATATGGCAAATACCTAAAAATAAAACTAAGCACCAAGAAACAACAAAAAAGTATCTTTCAGTATAATCTCCTTTCATTTGAAAATGATGTATCATGGGGTCAGCAGGTAGTAGGATGTTTAAGGTGGTGGACTCCCACATGGCCAACTGTGGCTCTAGTCCCAAATCTGGGGGCTTGCTTTCTTACTTTCTCTGTCTCTTCCTGGTCAAATTAAAAAATAATAATGATAAATAAATAATTCATTTGTTAAAAAAAAAAAAAAAAAGATTTATCATACCGGTAGGAGTGATCTCCCTTCCGAAGTAATGAAAACATTAATATTGCAGGGGAATTCCATCTGGTGATAACTGAAGTCATAATCCACTTTCTGCCAAGTTATTAGATTGCTCAGGGCAGTCACATTGTGAACACCTAGAAAAGCGAGAAAATTTTCAGTTGTTTTATTTTTTTTAGATTTTTGCCATAAGGTGCATGCACTTGCTGGAGAAAGAGAGAGACAAAGACAAAAAGAGGGAAATTGAGAGACCATCACTCAAAGGGGATGGCTAAACTGCAATCCCTTCTTCTCTACTCTTCTTTTGGAATTTTGGGCACAAATGCACATATGCCCAGCATGTTTTTCTTTCTTTCTTTTTTTTTTTTTTTTTTTTTTTTTTTTTAACATTTTTGTTAACGAAAGTCCATAGTTTATTCAGATCCTTTGTTTTTACTGACACATTTCCAGCACAAATGGCTTTATAGGCAGCCCTTGTGAATCATTTTCAGATCCTTCTAATGGCTCTTGTCCCCTTCAGACCTTAATTTGTTATTGTTTTTATTTATTTATGTTCATTCACTGTATATCAATACAGTATACAAAATAAGATTTTCCATCCAGAATACACTGTATATTAGCTCAATCAAGGATATTACCATACATGTTATTGTCAACCAATTATTTTCCATTGCCCCCCATTCCCACCTCTCACCCTCTGCCATTTCCCACCCTCCTTCCACACTGTCTCTGGTATCTACCATTGTTTTCCATGCCTTTTTTATTTCTCCACATTTTATTGATTCACTAAAGATCTTAATTTAAAAACCTTCAATAGCTGATATATATATATACATATATATACATATCTATGAACACATGTCAGACTTTAGGTGTAAAAACCTCATGGAGTAAAGTGAGCATACTATAAAAATAGCACCTAGCTGGGGCTATACAGTTTACTGCAGTCATTAAATAGGTATTTTTTAAAATTATTTTTATTTAACTTCATTTATTTGCTTATTTTAGAGTGACAAAGAGAGAGAGAAAGAGAGAAAGTGAGAAAGCAAGCCGCCAGGTCCAGAACTTGAACCACGGTCAGCCATGTGGAAGTCCAGCGCCCTTAACCACCACACCATCTGCTGGCCCCTAAGTAGGTATTTTTTTATGCATTTTTTAATTTCAAGAAGAACAGTTTTAGTTTTAACATATCAAGATGAAAAAAATATTAAGAGAAATTTGCTTAAGACTTAAAGCCAGGAAAAAGCTTAGGATTCAGTTTAAATAGTAGATAGACGAACCTATCAACAGTTCGAGAGAAGACAAAAATCCTTAAATATGGAAATCAAAGCATAGAAGAAAATCAGTAGTGTCTTAATCTAAAGTGAAACAATTCTATTTCACCAGTTCAGTCTCATGCAATTAATCTCTTCTATTGAATCTGCAGTATTACTGTGGTCTAATCTTTCCATTTAAACTCTGGAAGTTGACATTCAACTCTGGACTTGTCTCTTATCATTAGGATGGCCATTTTCTTGGTTGTTTCTTGTACTCTTATTTCTGTATGTCTGACTTTAGTTTTCCTGGTATAGCACTCCCTTCAGCATTTCTTGGAGAGTTGGTTTGGTGACGGTAAATTCTTTCAGGTTTTGTTCATCTGAAAATGTTTTTCTTTTTTTCCCATATAAAAGATAATCTTGCTAGGTATAGTATTCTTGGTTGAAATTGTTTTTCACTTCACACTTTGAATATATTTTCCCATTCTTTCCTTGCCTTGTTTCTTTTTCTTTTTCTTCTTTTTTTGGAGAGGTTTTTGCTATAGGGCACATGCGCTCACCAGAAAGACAGAGACAGAGAGACAGAAAGCAAGAAATCACCCCCCAGGGGGATAGCCACGCTGCAATCCCTTCTCCTCCATTCTCCTCTCAGGATCTTGGGCACGCACGCACACGCGCCCATCGTGAGTTTAAGCCACCGGGTCCAGGACTCGAACCGCAGTTGACTACATGGGAGTTCAGAGACATAGCCATTACTCTAACTGCTGGTCCCACCTGTATTGTTTCTGATGAGAGTTTGGACGTTAGTCTGATGGAATATCCTTTGAAAGTAACTTGCCGTCATTTCTCTCTTGCCAAAATTGGTATCTTGTCTCTGGTCCTTGGTTTTGGTCAATATGGCTAGGATGTGCCTTGGAGAAGATCTTCTTGGTTGATTCTATGTGGGGCTCTTTGTATTTCTTGGATCTAGATATCTGAGTCCCTGTCTAGTTAGGAAAGTTTACTTCCACTTCCAGCATTTTTTCAAGTGGCTGTGTCCAAGATTCAAACCACAGAGTTGATGTGGGATGCAGCGCCTTATCCACCATACCACTTGCTGGCCTTCAGTTTAATTTTAATCAACTAAAATAATTAGTTTTTTTCATAATACTGGTCATAAAACATGAGATTTTGGACCACCTGGTGAAGTGGTAGGTAAGGCAGCTGGATCCCATATGGTAAACTATGCAGTTTGAGTCCTGGACCCCAGTGGCTTAAAAATACACCAAGCACGTGTGCCCAAAATCCCATGAGGAGAGTGGAGGGGAAGGGACTGTGCTGTGGACATCCCCTCCAGAGGGTGATTTCTCATTTTCCCTCTCTCTTCCTCTCACCCCCAAGTGCATGCACCCCATAGCAAACTAACATTTTTTTTAAAGAGGCATCTACTCTTTTAATAAAGGATATGCAGTACTGTCCACTTTACTAAGCTAAATGTCATAAAGTTGAATGTTTATCAGGTAATAGACTGTATAAAGAAAATATTAGTCAAGCTAGAACTTTCTGGGGGCAAAACTCCCAAAATCTAAAACCTAGCCCTGATATGGAACCAGACATAAAATAAAATCCCATTAGGTATTGATTGACTTTCTAGGTGGTATGTTCAGAGGACAAAAATAATATAGTAGGAATAAAAACTATTTTTATACATAGTTTGGATTATTGAATTTTATAGATTTTAATACCTACCTTTGTCTTAAATGTACCCAGTCTACATTATTTTTTTCTTCTATCTATTTCTAATCACAAGCAAAGTGCCTTAATTCTCGGTTGAGCTTAAAGCAACCTGCTTTCTTCTAACTGTATAACATGATCTGTAACTGAGATTAGTTCAAACCATCTAATCTGTTCAGTAATTTTTTCAAATATTCCCTGAAAAAGTTTAAAAACGTCATAATGAGAGGTTAAAAGAATGTTTTATTAGATCTTTTCTATATTTCCTTTTTGAGGTAATAGATGACTAGAGACAAAATCCTCTCCTGTTTCAGCTTTTACAGAGCAGCTTGTGGTCTGGTCCAGTGGCCCATGTGCTGTTGAACCCTGGGCCTGATGTCAGTCTAGCCTCCAGGCCAGGTACAGGGTATGTGCCTATACTCCCCGCACTCAGGAGGCTAAGGCAGGAAGATCACAAGCTTGATGCTGGCCTGAGAAATTGTCTTTCCCCCCGTCCCCCCAAAAGAATAGGGCATGATGGCATGCATCTACAGCCCTGGCTGCAAGGCTGAGGCAAAAGGATCAAACCACAGTGCAACCATTATTTTTTTTTTTTTTTTTTTTGAGGTAATTATAGGGCCAGGAGGTGCTGTAGTGCTTGAGATGCTCGAATCCCACTTGGCTGACCACAGTTCGAGTCCCAGACCTGATGACTTGAAAAATCACACCAGACCCATGTGTTTGTGTTCAAAATCCTGAGAGAAGAATAGAGAAGGGATTGTGAAGTGGCCATCCTCCTGGGTGTGTGTGTGTGTGTGTGTGTGTGTGATTTCTCATTTTCCCTCTCTCTCTCCAGCAAGCATATGTGCCCTATGGCAAAACCTAAAAAAACAAACAAACAAACAAACAAACAAAAAACTAAAGAAAGGTACTTATTCTGCTGTACTATTTTCAGAATACTAAGACAAAACAGCTGGTGTACATAATTTATTTACAATACATGTCTTAAACAGTCATATGCTAAGCCTTTATCTTAAACATCTGTGAAAGCAAATTTGTCTTTGTATATAGATTTAAAAAATAAATAAAGTCACTACTATATCTGGATTTAACAGGAGGGAAGGTAGAAATGCAAAGCAAACATCTATGTATGTACCTGGGGTGTCAAGCTGCCCTTGTTCCAGAAGAGTTTCATCAATTACAAGAGAAGTATTGCTGGGCAGCTGGAGCAGTCCACTGACCAAGCGATTGGCTGTATAGTCTTTGTGGGGAATGAATTTCAAATGGTTCATGTTCTCTATAGTCATCTGCAGGCGAAAAGACTGTAAAGAGAAATTTTTTTTATAAGCAAAGGTCTGAGTTGCCCTGTTTTAAGAGAATATACATTTGAAGCAAAACACTGTATTTTATACAGAAAAAATGATTTTATAAGTTTCTAAGGGAGTAATGACATGGTTTCTTGAACTCTTAGATGTAAAAGTAGTAGCACTATATCTTACATTAGAATTTCACTCATTCTGAGCTGCTTTACTATCAAATGTCTTATTCAGTATTCCTGAATAATTTTTATCTTATCACGTTAACAAATGACTGATATAACATATCAAATATCTAGAAGCTTTAAATTATATAAAGCTAGCAAAACAAATTAAAATGCTTACTTATTCAGCAAGACAAAGAAAACAGGGGGAGGTTCATGGTTCAAGTCTGTGGAATCTCCCCCACCCCCAAGTAAGCCGGGCACACGCATGCCCATAATCTGGGGCTCACTGAAGGTTAGGGATGAATGTCAAGACCCTACTGGGCGTGATTGTTCTTGCTCATGGAAGAAATAAATAAAATGGGCACCAGCAGATGGCATAATAGTTACATCATTGGACTCACATAATTGACCACAGTTCGAGTCTGGGACCTGGCAGCTTGAAACTCATGCTGGGCGTGTGTGTGTGTGTGTGTGCACCCAAAATCCTGAGAGAAGAATGGACGAGAAGAGACTGTGGTGTGGTCTTTCCCCCCCTCCAGGCAGTGATTTCTCACTTTCTCTGTCTCTTTCTGGTGAGTGCATGCACCCTATGAAAAAAAAAAACCTTAAAAATAAATAAATAAATAAATAAATAAATAAAACTTTTAAAAGCTTCAATTACTTTTAAAAAAGAGGTTAAGTATATTGCTTAAATTTAGAAGTTTTTGTACTTTGGCTCAGTGATTCCAACAGGGAGGGACAGATTACATTAGAGAGAGAAATGAATAGACCATACAGTAGTTAAGGTCTGTCAAGACAATAAGTGGCAAAATAAGTGGCAAGGTCTAATCTTGTCTCTGCTTCATAAACACAGGCAGGTCAATCATACTTAACCTACTGTGAAGTCCAAGATATAACAGAGGCAAGTGTTTAGGAATAAAAAGGGGCCTAGCCACAGTAGCACACAAGTAGTGCCATGGTTTGGAGGCTGAAAGCTGTAAGGGAGGCCCAGGTTTGGTTTCTGGGCCACCCTGAACACTCCAGACGAACGAGGCTGGGAACACCAATAACCCTAGCTAACTGAAAAGCCGAGGCAGGTGGACCACAACCTGGAAAAATCCTCTCAAAAAAATACTCCTCGGGAACCAGCAGTTAGCGTAATGGCTATGTCACTGGACTCCCACGTAGTCGACCGCGGTTCGCATCCCAGACCCGGTGGCTTAAAACTCACGCCAGGCGTGTGTGCGTGCATGCCCAAGATCCCGAGAGGAGAATGGAGAAGGGATTGCAGCGTGACCATCCCCACTGGGGGGTGATTTCTCACTTTCTGTCTCTCTGTCTCTGTCTGTCTGGCGAGCACACACGCCCTATAGCAAAAACCTCTCCAAAAAAAAAAACAAACAAACAAAAAAAAAAAACACTCCTCCCCTCTAAAGGGGAAAAAATAAAAAAGGAAATACTTTATCATGCTATAACCTTTAGTCCCTTCCTCAGATAACCCTTCTACACTTACAAATATAATTCATGTCCTGATTACATGTTTCTGGGGCCGGGGGAAGAGGAAACAGGATCTTACAATGTTTTCCAGGCTGGCCTCTAACTTTCAAGCCTCCTGCCTCAGTCTCCCAAGTGGCTGGGGTTACAAGAATGTACTACCATAACAAGCAACAATAGCACTAATATTTTCTGGCTTCAGAAGGTTGCTTTAAGGGGACAGCAGGTGGTGTCATGGTTGAAGGCACTAGACTCTCACATGGCCGATCACAGTTCAAATCCTGGACCTGGTGGCTTGCTTTCTCACTTTCCCTCTCTCTGTCTCTCTTTGATCAAATTAGAAAATAATAATAGTAAATAAAGTTAAAGAATTCTTTAAAAGAAAGATGCTTTTATGAAAATGTTTATGGTCTTACATAGTTGACTTAATAAATATTTTCAGTTTTAGTTTCTTATTTTCAGTTTTTGCTGTAGGGTTTATGTACTTGCTGGAGAGACAGAGAGGAACAGTGAGAAATCACTCCTCAGGCGATGGCCATGCCTTGTTCACTTTTCTTCCATTCTCCTCTCAGGATTTTTGGCATGCACACATGTGCCCAGCATGATTTTTAAGCTGCCAGATCTGGGACTCGAACTGTGGTTGGTCATGTGGGAATCTAGAACCCTAATCACCACGCCACCTGCTGGCCTTCAGTTTTAGTTTCTAACATGGCAAATCGAGGATAAATATAAACCAAATAAGAAACAGCTCTTTGAGTCCTAAATACTTTTTTTCAGAGAGTAAATAAATAAATTTTCCTAGTGGAAGAACATCTCTTCTTGTATATCTAGAAAAAATGAAAAAGAGAATAAAATCAACGTAAGGAGGATGGGAACTGCTGGTCTATTCTCATCCACTGTTGCTGCTGCTGTTTCTTTTTCTTTTTTTTTTTTTTTTAAGAGAGAAAGAAAGAGAACCAAACACTCACTATAGTTCATTGAATGATCTAGCTGAGCCTCTTAAATTCCCAGAAAGACAGATCAGTATTTTCAGTCACACTACTAATCAGAAGCAATTCTCTTTCTTCCAAGATCTTTCCACACACAAATACTGCATTCTGATGCCCTGGCAAACAAAAGTAGCTCAACTTTCAAAACAAGAATCAATATTTATCTCTATTGGGGCAACAGAGATAAAGATCTTTATTATCTCAAATAAATGATTTAGAATTTACCTAGATTTAAGATTTTAATGCATACAAAGAATACCAACTTGCACAAACAAATTGGCATCAAGAGTATAATTTTAAAGGCGTTACTGCAATCATGTTAATTACTAGACTTAAAAATTTGTGCTAAGGCAATACAAAAGTGAAATGTTTAGGGGAAATGAAATGTTTAGGGGAGAGTACATTTTAAATTATATAACTTGGCAAGCTTTGTTTGAGAGCTACTAATATCTCAAAGTTAAACATTTGGGTTGTATAAAAGACATGAATTTGTTAAGTGTGCTTTGGTGTATAAAACATATTTATATTGATCTTACTGCTGGAACAAGATGTTGAATAATTTGATATAAGTGTTCGGTGAAGGTACTATTCCGTGGGCAACCACTCAAGTTAACTGTAAACTTTCCTAGTGGAAGAACATCTCTTCTCGTATATCTAGAAAAACAAACAAACAAAAAGAAATCAATCAGTAAGAGATTGAAGTAATTTCCCAACTTCCACCAAAAAGCAAACCAAGAAAAATCAGCATATTGTCATTAAAAATAAAATAACATTTGTCTGACCAGTTACTTTATTTATCAGGATAACAGCAATAAAAATAATAACCAATATTTATATCTATGTGCTGCTTGTGTGCCAGGGGTTCTGAGTGGTTAAATGCTTTCTCATTTAATCACCAAACATTCTGACATAGGTACAATTATTGGTGAAAAATTAGATAATTGCTATTTTCTTCTTTATGCTCTTGCACGTGCACTTGCCGGAAAGACAAGAGAGAGGACAGAAAGACAGAAAGTGAGAAATCATCGTCTAGGGGAGATGGCCATGCCACAATCGCTTCTACATTCTCCTCTTGTGATCTTGAGCACACATGCACACGTGCCCAATGTGAGGTTTAAGCCACTGGGTCCAGGACTCAAACCATGGTTAACTACATGGAAGTCCAGTAACATAACCATTATGCCATCTGCTGGTCCCTCTTCTTTATGTTCTTAGAACAAGTTGAACGAGGACATTTTGAAATTAGAAAATAAATACAATGGGGTCAAAGGGTGTAATGATAACGTCAAAGCCTAAGTTAAACACATACAGGATGCACCTCATTAATTGTCTTAAGAAGCAGAGCCTTGGGGTTGTAACAGAGAATTCAGAATTAAAAAAGAATAGTTCACTAAATTCATCAGCCAGGTTCTTTACTTGATTTTTGGCTCTAATATTTATAGGGTCATAATCAAAATGCTAAACATAAAACCGTGAGAAAAGATAAAAGAAATTTGTTTGTTATTTGGTATAACACTGTTACAATTAAAAAAAAAAAAAAAAAAAAAAAAAAAAAAAAACCTTGATGATAATACTAAAACTAAAACCAGAAATTCCATTAGCATTTCTTCTACTCCTTCCCACTTTCTACATAATCTTATGCCAACTCCAGCACTTACACTGTAGAGATGAGATGCAATATAAGGTACTCGGCAGCCAAGCTATCTCCCAAAAGCGCATGAGTGAGGAACCCAAGCAGTTCTGCTCTGACTGGAGACAGTTCGGACATGAAACCTGAAACAACTGCAAAAATAACAGAGACCAGACTCAGAAAGTATACACCAGATTCCTCTCAAGTGTCTTAGTATAAAAAACAAGTATGTAAACAGAGTATTACAATTCAGTAGCCAACTGGTATAAAGTTAAAATATTGGTAAGTGATACCAATCTTAAAAAATAAGACAGCTTGTATGCTCTGTCTTGTATATTGGACTTGTTTCAATGAAGAGAATTAAAATAAGAGGAAAATGGGATAAGAGAAACAGAGATTACCAGAAAAATGTATTCTGGCAAATAAGGACCTCCTTTTCTTTTTTATTTTTAATTATTTGTTTGGCTAGAGGGCACGGATGTCCACCAGAGAGAGATACACAAGAATGCAGCCTTCTCCTCCATCTTTCCCTCCCCTTGGGATTGTGGATGGACACACACACACCCAGTGTGTTTCTCAAGCTGCTAGGTCTGGGACTCAACCATGCTGTCAGCCATGTGGGATCTGAATGCCTTAACCACCAGGCCATGAAGCTGGCCCACAATCTGACTCTTAATTCTACTGTGAGCACACATCACATGCTGCTCCACGCACTCACTGAGGATAAGTCTATGGCTTTAACACTCACAGGTTTTGCTCTCCTCTTTGTTAAGGCAAGCAGGCAGTAAGGGATTGATGTGCTGCAACTTCTGGGCTAAAATTACATGGATTCTTGGCACTAATGAAGCAGGAGGACTATGTACTCTCTGTTCTTCTGCTGTATCTGTGCATTCCATGGGATCCAGCAGAGCAGAGGCATCCCTGTGGAGAGACAATAAAGCTTCGATTTAGAAATACATCGACTGTACAGATGTAAAAGCAATTTGCGTTTCTGGGAACCAGATGGTGGCCCAGTGACAAAACACAATGCCCTGTGAGGTCGACCGATGGGAAGGCTTCTGGGTCAAGTCTGGTGATCTCCCTGAGGATGGAGGGCACACAGGTATCCATGATCTGAATCTGACTGAGGCTGGGACATCAAGCCTCTGAAGGTGGTGCCTTCTTTCTCTCACACTCACTCACTCATGTAAGAAATGAATAAATTTAATAAAATTTATGCATCTCTAAAGACAAAATTAGAATTCAAATCAAGAATATTTCTATCTGAAAAAAGCTCCCCAATCTATTTTCTTAAATTATTTATTTACTTTTATTTGTTATTATTATTTATTTTTTAATTTGATCAAAGAGAATGAGAGAAGGGGAAAGGAAGAAAACAAGACACCAGATCCAGGACTCTGACCACAGTTGGCCATGTGGGCGTCCAGCGCCTTAACCACCAATGCCTGCCAGCCCACCCCCCTCCTTTTTTTTAAGAGATTTTTGCTATAGGATGTATGTGCTTGCCGGAGAGACAGAAAGTGAGAAATCATACACCAGCGGAATAGCCATGCTGCAATCCCCTCTCCTCTATTCTCCTTTTGGGATTTTGGGCACTCACACACACAGGCCCAGCATGTAGGCCCAGCCTGAGTCTCAAGCCATTGGGTCTGGAACTCAAAACCATGGTCGACTACATGTGAGTCCAGCAACGTAACCATTACATCATCTGCTGGTCCCGCTCCCTCATTCTAAAGTGTTACATTATACAGATTACCAGGATAGTTCTGTTATATTATAATACAGTGCATTTATTCTATGTTTCAAGAACAATTTTTTTAAAAACTATTTCTACTATTTTCCACTGGGATATAATAGTCACTCATAAGGTTAACAGTTTTTTTTCCTTGAACTATCAGCTGGGAGATCAAATACTTCATGGTATATCTCAAAAGCCTAGCTCTTTTACTTAAAAGCTATGCAAGCATCCATTATTCAGTGTGTGGAGACTCCATCTCTAGCTTATTAATTATTTTTCCTAATTTTTTTTTAAAAAGACACATACATGTGTGTGTGTGTGTGTGTGTGTGTGTGTGTGTGTGTGTAGGAAGAGAGAAAGAAGAGAAAGCAGCTTCCATAAGGGATGGACACATCGCAATCCTTTTCCCTTTACTTCTCCCTCCTTTTAGGATTTTGGGCACACACATACACATATACACTTTGGTATCTTTCTCAAGCCACTGGGTTCAGAACTTGAACTGGACAGTTGGCCAAGTGAGATGCAGCTGCCTTAACCACCACAGCATTGGCCAGTCCTTTGTCCATAAATTTTATTTTTTTGGGACCAGCAGTTAGCGTAATGGCTATGTCGCTGGACTCCCACGTAGTCATCCGCAGTTCAAGTCCCGGACCCGGTGGCTTAGAACTCACGCCGGGTGCATGTGTGTGCGTGCCCAAGATCCCGAGAGGAGAATGGAGGAGAAGGGATTGCAGCGTGGTCATCCCCCTGGGGAGTGATTTCTCGCTTTCTGTCTCTCTGTCTCTCTCTGTCTGTCTGGTGAGCGCACACGCCCTATAACAACAACAACAAAAAAAACCTCTCAAGGGAACCAGCAGTTAGCGTAATGGCTATGTCGCTGGACTCCCACGTAGTTGACCGTGGTTCGCGTCTCGGACCCGGTGGCTTACAACTCATGCCGGGTGCGTGTGCATGCATGCCCAAGATCCCAAGAGGAGAATGGAGGAGAAGGGACTGCGGCGTGACCATCCCCCCTGGGGGGTGATTTCTCGCTTTCTGTCTCTATGTCTCTCTCTGTCTGTCTGGCGAGCGCACGCGCCCTATAGCGAAAAAATCCTCTCCAAAAAGAAAAAAAAAACTCTCAAAAGAAAAAATTTTATTTTTTTATGAAACCTTCTTTGAATAGAATGAGTAGATAAGAAATGAACATATTTTAATTTTTCAGGTTTGTTATAAAATAGCAGATGATAGATTTATTGTGAGATGGATGATTAAAATGAAAGACTGAGAGGCCAGCAGGTGGCGTGGTGATTATGGTACTGGACACTTCCACATGGTCGACCATGGTTCTAATCTCGGACCTGGTGGCTTGCCTTCTCACTTTCCCTTCCTCTCTCTCTAGTCAAATTATAAATAAATATAAAATAAATTAAATAAATAATTCTTTAAAAATAAATAAATGTCTGAAATGTTTTTAGATCTTCAGACTTTAAAGATACTACAGATTCTGGAGTAACAGAATCATACTATTATCCTCTTTTAATATATATAGCATGTACCAAGCGATCAACACTTGTTTAACACCGTACACACACAAATTCATACGATCTGACAACTCTCCCTATTTATAATGAGAAAACCAAATCCATGATCACTCAAGCACTAAGTGGTCAGACCAGGAATACAAGCCAGGCCATCTGCCTCAGTATGTCCTCTTAATCTCTAAATTGAACTACCTCGACAATGAAGTAAGTAAAACAGGAAAGTCATTTTAAACAGAAATAGCCCAGATAAGCAATTTGGAAAATACTATTATTAAGGAACTGTTATTTAAATTTATTTAAAGGCATTTAAAACTTATTTTGCACCATTGTTTTAGTGTGGAAAGTATTAAGCTATTACAATAAAGAAACTAAGATGAATAAAATAAGCAGTGAGGATTTATGTGGACATGTGAACGTACACGTGCAACGTACACGTGCATGGTGTATCTCGGCTCTATCTAGAAGCAAAGCTAATCTAGTACCAGTGAATACGCATGACACTCCAGACCTTGATTTTTAAATACCCACTAAGAGATTGGTGTTCCTTGAAAAATATCAATGATACTCAGGCTGGATTATGGGAAGTACAAAATGAGGCTAAAACAGGCTTAACGTGCCAGAAAAAGAATGTTAAAAAACAGATAATGTCATCTCAAGAAGAACCTAGATCCTGTTTATAAAATACGTCTCACTAGCCAATTTAAGAAAATTCAAGCATCAAAATATATAAGGATACTAACACTGAATAAAGTAAAAATCCATCAGTCCATACTCACATAAATTACTCAAAATAAATGAGAAATGGCTCTTACAGTAGAATGCCAATAAATAAACGTAGACGGAATGAGTTAGAGTCATCATGATGGTGATAACTGATTCAATCAAGAATCAGTAGTAGATATGAAAAATAAGTTAATAAAAGTTTAATGAGAAAATAGGTATTTAAGTAGTTTCACAGATTCTTCCAAATTACTTGTTAATTGTAATGTGAAAACAGTAACTTTATAGGAGACACCTGGTATACACCATCTTAACCAAGTGATCAAAATTAATTATCACCAGTAATGAAAGAAACTAACATCATCTGCCTCTGCTGTAATGTGCTTAAGAAGATATTATCATGGGACCAGCTGATGGCGTAATGGTTACAACACTGGATTCCCATATAATTGACCATAGTTCGAGTCCTGGACCCAGTGGTTTAAAACTCATGCTGGGCATGTGTGTGCGTGTGCATGTGCATGTGTGTGTATGTGTGTGCCCAGAATTCCAAGAGGAAAATAGAGAAGTTATGGCGGTGTGGCCATAGCCCCTCATGGGGGGTGATTTCTCGCATTCTGTTGGTTTCTCTGTCTCTCTGGTGAGTACACACGCCCTAAAGCAAAAATTTACCTTAAAAAAAAAAGATACTTCATGGGGCAGCAGGTGGCATGGTGGTTAATGTGTTGGACTCCCATATGGCTGACCACGGTTTGAGTTCTAGACCTGGCAGCCTGCTTTTTCACTTTCCCTTTCTCTGGATGGTCAAATTAAAAAATAAATAATAACAAATTAATAAACAAATAAATATTTAAAGAAAAGGATACATTACACTTCTATGGCATTCCTACCAAAAATGTACAGCTAAAACTAATCATGAGGAGACATCAAACATACACAGAGACATTCTACAAAATAACTCACACATGGGACCAGCAGGTGGCATGATGGTTAAGGCGCTGGACACTCCTACATGGCCGACCGGGGTTCAAGTCCTGAATCTGGTGGCTTGCTTTCTCACTTCCTCTCTCTCTCTCTCACTCTCACCCTCTATCTCCTTCTGGTCAAATTAAAAAATGAATGATTAAGTAAAAAATAAAATAAATAATTATTTTAAAAAATTAAAACAAATAAAAACCTCACTCATGCCTATATTCTCCATAAGTGCCAAGGTGGATCAAACAGTGGAATGGCAGTGAAATATGATGCCTGGAGTAGCAGTGCCGTGTGGGAAGGTTCCAGGCTCATTTCTGAACACCTGAGCACACCAGGTACGTACACAGCCACCAATCCTGGGCTGGCTGGGAGTGGATGGTGGTGACAAAATCCTATTGGAGTACTGTACCTTTGTCTCCCTCACACAAGGGGAAAAAATAAGAATACTAAAAAGCATCAAGGTTCTCTGTCTGCCATGGGAACAGATAGCTAATATATGAACCAAGAAGTTGGACCTCACTATAAACCAAATCTGCTGGCACCTTGATCATGTACTCCCCAGCCCACAGAACTGTGAGACATGGATTTCTGATTTTTAAGGCACAGATAAAAAGTGTCAAGGTCAAGAAAGACAAAGAAAGGCAGAGGCCTACTCCAGATAAACGCAGTGGGTGATTCTACAGATCCTAGACCATAGAGGTAGGGGTAGGAAAAAGGCAATAAAGAACATGATTGAGACAATTAGTGAAATTAACTACAGGTAGAAGATTACTGTGTCATGTATTCATGTGAATTTCCTTACTATGTTATCTGCACACTGATTATATATGAGAAAGTCTTTGTTCTTAGGAAATATTGGCTCACGTATGCAAGAATAGAAGGGTCTGATGTTTGCAACTTACTCTCAAGTGTACTGGAAAATAGGTTCATAAATAGTGCAAATAAATGACAAAAAAAAAGAAAAAAGCACAGAGTATAAGTGTCAACAACTGGTAAATCTAGATAAAGTGAAAAGTTAGTCTTGACAACTATCCCACAAATTTTCTGTAAGTTTAAAATTATACTGACTTGAGAACCAGCAGTTAGCATAATGGCTATGTCACTGGACTCCCACGTAGTTGACCGCGGTTCACGTCCGGACCCGGTGGCTTAAAACACGCCAGGCGCGTGTGCGTGCGTGCCCAAGATCCCGAGAGGAGAATGGAGAAGAAGGGATTGCGGCATGGCCATCCCCCCTGGGGGGTGATTTCTCGCTTTCTGTCTCTATGTCTCTCTCTGTCTGTCTGGCAAGCGCATGCGCCCTACAGCGAAAACCTCTCCAAAAAAAAAAAAAAAAAAGAAAGAAAAAGAAAATTATACTGACTTAAAAAAAAAAAAAAGACTCACCTTTCATCATTATTTAGTATACTTAGCACTGGATCCACAGATAGTATGCCATATAACTCAAGAACATCATTTACTTTGAAACAATCCCAATCTTCATAGACCTGACAAGAGATGCACATAGAATCATACCTTTAGGATTTAATGACATTTTTTTAAAAAGCCTAAGATCTTAGTTTTGGAGTTAAAGTAACAATGATATCTTAGATTTTTTTTTTTTTTTTTTTTTGGAGAGGTTTTTGCTATAGTGCACATGTGCTCACCAGAAAGACAGAGACAGAGAGACAGAAAGCGAGAAAACACCCCACTGGGGGGGGATGGCCACGCTGCAATCCCTTCTCCTCCATTCTCCTCTTGGGATCTTGGGCACGCACACACACACACACACACGTCTGGTGTAAGTTTAAGCCACCGGGTCTAGGACTCGAACCACAGTCAACTACATGGCAGTCCCGCGACATAGCCATTAAGCGAACTGCTGGTCCCGGTATCTTAGAATTTTTGATAAGGGGTGAGCCCTGCAGCCTAGGGTTAAGGGTGCTGGATCCCACATGGCTGGCCACAGTTCAAATCCTAGCTTCAGAAGCTTAAAAAACACATCAGGCATATATGCTTATGTGCCCCAAATCCTAACTGGTTTCTGGTGTGACCGTATCCCAAGGGTGCTTTCTCCCTCTCCCACTGTCTGTCTAGTGAAGGCTCAAGAACATCATTTACTTTGCACCTTCTGGTAATTAAAAATAAAACAAAAAACTAATATAAAAAAAGTCTAATATTATCTGTCATAATGGATTTTAGTAACCGTCAAAACCCCTCACTATTGAGATCTCATAAAAACATGGCAGGCAAAATAGTGAGAAGCCTAGCCCCTGCGCTAAATAAGTAAAGGGCCATGTGGTTAAAAAAATCACAAAAAAATAAGAATGAATTTCTCAATAATCATTTCTAAACCTTTTATCACTCATTCACTTAACAGAATCAAAATACCAAAATAGGGGGCCAGCAGGTGGCGTGGTGGTTAAGGTGCTGGACACTCCCACATGGTCGACCATGGTTCGAGTCTCAGACCTGGTGGTGTGCTTTCTCTTTCCCTCCCTCTCTATCTGTGTCTCTCTCTGGTCAAATTAAAATAAATGAATTAATACATAAATAAAATAAATAATTATTTTAAAAATATCAAAATAAACAAGATTGAACTATTAACTTTTTTTCCATTTTAAAATTTAAGTGAGAAATTAGTTTTGGTAAGAAAGAAGGACGGCAAAAATAAAACAGATAATATAAAATTAGAAATGAAATAACATGAATTAAAACATTATTCCACTTCTGTGTTTGAAACAGTCTTCAATTCTTTAAGATGCCGTGTCTGTCAGAATAAGGGCCCTCCCAAAGACATCTACAACTGAATCTCTAAGTATGTGGCCTTACATGAACAGACGCTTATGGGTATGATTAAATTAAGAACTTGAACTGGGGAGATTATCCTGCACCATCAGGATGGGCCCAGTATATTACACAGGTCCTGAAAGTCAGGGAACCCTTCCTGGCTATTAGGAAAGGATGTGCTGTTGCCAACTTAGAAGACGGCAGAAGGGGCCATAAGCTTAGGAATGTAGATGGCATTTAAAAGCTTGAGCAGCAGGGGACCAGCAGTTAGCGTAATGGCTATGTCACTGAACTCCCATGTAGTCGACCGCGGTTCGAATCCCGGACCTGGTGGCTTAAACTCACGCCGGGCGCGTGTGCGTGCGTGCCCAAGAGGAGAATGGAGGAGAAGGGATTGTGGTGTGACCATCCCCCCGGGAGGTGATTTCTCGCTTTCTGTCTCTCTGTGTCTGTCTGGCGAGCACATACGCCCTATAGCAAAAACCTCTCCAAAAAAAAAAAGAGCTCAAGCAGCAAAAAAATTTAAAAAGGTTTTCCCCTATTGTTTCCAGAAAGGAGTGAAGCCATGTCGACACCTTGATTTTATCCCAGAGACCCCTGTCAGTCTTGTGACCTAAAACCTGTAAGATAAAGGTTTTTGCCTTAGGCTACTAAGTTTACAGTGACTTAATACGGCAGCAAAATAATACAAATGCTAAGAACTGTCTGTTTAAATTTGGGTGACACGCTGCAAATCTATGTCAATGCCAGGTCTATGAAAGGTCCTAGTACCTTCACAAGGCAAGCAGGGCCCTTCTCTCCTGGCAGGGGAAAATTCAGATCAAAAGGAGAAGAGAGGTTCAGGGAGTTCAGATGTTGCCCCGTAGAAGCTTCAGTTTCTAATCGTTTTGGCTCTCCACACCACTGGAGACCACCAACACTTCCTAAAGTCAAAAGACAGCATTGCACTTAGTCATTTTTAAAGCCTCCTGGAGGAAAAAAATGTATTCTAAAAGTATCTTTCAAGTTTGATGTAAATGTTACTAAGTTGGCAAAGTTCAAGTTTATAACAAGTTGTTACAGTTTTTAAGGAAATAATATATACTATTAAAGCTCTTTGACCTATAAGAGAACATAAATAGGAAGGTCTGAAAAATGTTCCTACTATCAAGTAACCACAAATTCCTTATATCAAATCTCATGTAAGTGTTCAATACGGTTACCTTGACATCTCTGACTTAAGGAATACATTGTTTACTGACAATAAAACACCTTGGCAGAACATACATTTAGAAATGGGGACCAGATTACTGGTTGCCAGGAGTTAAAGACTTGGACGGAGGAAAGAGACAGGAGAGAGGTGAGGTGAAAATGACCATAAAAGTGTGACAAGAGAGACGTGGGTAATCAAGGGTTGCATATCTTGACTCTAAGAGTGATAACATGAATCTACACATAGGATAAAATTGTACAAGACTAAATACACAAAGCAAGTGAATTTAAGAATGTGAATTGTGAATAAGGTCGATGGATTAAATAAATGTTCATTTATTGGTTATAACATTTTACTGTATTTATGCAAAATGTCACCATTAGGGGAGAGTGGATGAAGAACAAGTTCTCTCTCTATTATTTCTTACAACTGCATGCGAAAATAAAATTTGGGGGACCAGCAGTTGGCATAATGGCTATGTCACTGGACTCCCATGCAGTCAACCGCAGTTTGAGGAGAAAGGATTGCAGCATGGCCATGCCCCCGGAGGGGTGATTTCTTGCTTTCTGTCTCTCTGTCTTTCTGGTGAGCACACATGCCCTATAGCAAAAATCTCTACAAAACAAAAAGAGAGAAAGAAAAGAAAAAGAAAATAAAGTTTGGGACCAGTAGACGGCATAATGGTTACATCGCTGGACCAGACCCAGTGGTTTGAAACTCAGGCCAGGTGTGTTGTGCGTGCATGCCTGAAAAGAGAATGGAGAAGGGATTATGGTGTGGCCATCCCGCAGGGGGGTGATCTCTTGTTTTCTGTCTCTAACAAGTGCACACGCCTTATAGCAAAAAAATCTCTCTAAAAAAAATTAAATAAAAATTAAAAATAAAGTTAAAAAAATATATATAGCTTGGGGGCTGGCAGGTGGCATGGTGACTAGGGTGCCGGACTTCACATGGCCAACCACAGTTTGAGTCCTGGACCTGTGGCTTGCTTTCTCACTTTCCCTCTCTCTCTTTGTTGCTCTTAATTAAAAAATAATAAATAATTAAAATAAATAATTCTTAAAATATATAGAGAGAGAGCCTGAAAGTTTGCCTAAAAACCAACAAGTTAAACTTTACATACATAATGTACTCAAATACATAAAAAGCCCTGCAAAAGGGCAAGAAATAGAAAGAAGCATCAACTGTTTAAGTGATAAGAGAATACCATCATTTCCTGGATTCAGTTACATCAATCACCGTCATATTACTAATGTTAGTAAGTTTGGGAGTAGGATGAGTAAAAGGAGGAATACTACCATATTTGTATGCATTCACCA
The DNA here is from genome assembly GCA_026018925.1 of Tupaia tana. Taxonomy (NCBI): domain Eukaryota; kingdom Metazoa; phylum Chordata; class Mammalia; order Scandentia; family Tupaiidae; genus Tupaia; species Tupaia tana. The sequence goes on from JAKSZU010000010.1 coordinate 30,750,021, forward strand.
TAAAACTTTCTCATTTTATTTTGAATTGCCAAAGGGTGTGTGCGCATGCCAGACAGAGACAGACAGAATGAGGAAGAAAGCACCTCCCAATAGGGCATGGTCAGGCCACAAAATCTCTTCATTTCTTCACCCTGTTGGGATTTTTTGGGTGTGCACACACATGTACTCAGAGTGATTTTCCAAGCTGCCAGCGCTAAGATCAAACCACAGTCAGCCATGAGGGATACAGCTCCCTTAACCACTAGGCTTCGGGGTTCACACAAAACTTTTCCATTTTAAAAACATTAAAATACGCCTTTAGCATTAAGGAAATTTAGTAGTATGAATATATAAAATAATGTACGGTTAAATAAAACTCATTAAATTTGTTGACCACTAATTGTAAAATGTACCCTCTCAACTCAATCTTCCAGGTAGTAATTAGCCAGACCAATTTCTTTCACTTCACCGTCATTTAACTTTCCCAGTAATTAAGGTGTTAAAAGGCAGTGAGTGGTATGTAACAGGAGAGATAAGGACAAACTTAGGGGCCAAGTGGTGGCACAGCGGTCACAGGCCTGGACTCAAATGGGGAAGTTCCTGGGTTCATATCCCAGGACCTCCAAGAGCACACTAGATGCACAAGCAGGTGCTGGTAATCCGGGTCGGCTCAAGCTGATGGTGGACTGTACACCCTGCTGAGGGTGCCTATCTCTGTCATTCTCTCATGGAAGAAATAAATAAAACTTAAAAAAAAAAAAAAAGATAAACTTATCTACCTGTCATAATGAAACTATGATTGAAATTAAGAACAGTACATGGTAATTATGAAATTCTCTCAGACTGTTAAAAAATTTTCAACTTTGGGTCTCCCCATTTTAATCAAAATTCGTTTTATTTTAAGCATGTTTAAAGTTCATAGAGTATACCACAATTCCATGCTTATCCTTTTGATGTTTCTGGTCTTATAAAGTACCACTGTTCCAAAAACAAAATGAGAAAGGATATTTTCAGATATAAATAGATCGTTTTTAGGGTAGCTTACCATGTTTCCTATTATTTAGGAATTGGGATAAAAATAAAAATGAAAAGAGAGAAAAGACTTCTCTAACACATGAGATTAAAAACGTACTTTAGAGCTGGCACTTCTCACTAAGTGATCTTAATTGCTGTTACAAAGCAGTCTGACCAAAGAGTACTGTAAAAACCATTTATAATTCTGAGAAACTTGTCACATCACTGTCTGTTCCCAAGTCTAGAGCTAGGTTATACAATTAATTCTGAAAATAAACTCCAAGAGAGAAATGGTACACACTACCTGCTTGTCTGGCACCTGCATGCTGGTCCTTCTGTTTATTGGGCTGTTGGTCCATATCCTCATCATCTTCATAACTCCTCTTGTGACGACTAGGAGTGTAGGATGTCGAAGGACTGACTCGAGCTTGGTTTGCATTAATGTAGGCGTTAAATGAAAGGTTAAGGAAAGACTGCCATGAACTGAAGAATATCCCAAATTATGTTAATGATACAACTAGTAAAAGATCGCAAGTTTGGCAATTTAAAACGAAAACGTATTTTTGAAAAGAGGCTTCCAGTCTAGATCATGAGAGTAATGCTTCTCCGACCCTCCTCCCACTACTAAAACTAGACTAAATATGGGAAATTACTATTTTCAGTCACTGGACAACAAAGAGCATATGGTTATGTCCTTAAATAAGATGAACACACCAGGTAAAGTCCACATTCACCTAGCTCTCTGTTGGAGACATTTCCCAAACTGCAACAAAACAGGTAGACAACTCTGCTCTTGCTGGGAACAAAAAACAGACCATGCATCTGCTATTCAAGCAACTGTAATGTGCAGAAAAGTACTAGAGAAGCAGCAGCTGCAGACAAAAACTCAGAAATGTCTGCAAGTTCTGTTTGAATCTTTGGCCAAATACTAAGCTATGGATGTACAAGTCAGGATTTCATGAGGTCTAGCAGAGAAGAGATGCTAGTTGGCCAAGAGTTAAATGGAATTTCTGGAAGGAGTACAATACTAGAATTGGACTTTCCTAAACGCAGGCATTTAGGTAAGTCCTAAAAATAGCACACTTCAGGAGGAAGGACTATGTCCTGTATAGCAGGGACTACTCTATGCCCACCTGGAGCAGAACCCAAAACGAAGACTTAACAAAATCAAAGTGATGCAGTAAATTACTTGTCAGAACAAAATGCAATGTTCTTGAACAGACAAGGCTAAACTGTCTACATCGTTGTATACCAGCTTACCATAAAACATTATTAATTATGTGAAGAAATAGGAAAATATATCCTACCCTCACAATTAAAATCGGTCAACAGAGGAACCAGCAGATGGTGTGGTGGTTAAGTGCTGGCCTCCCACATGGCCAACTGTGGTTTGTGTCCCAGAAATGGCAGCTGGAAAATCACACCAGGTGTGTGCATGCAAGCCCAAAATCCCAAGGAGAATGAGAGAGAGAGAGCGAGAAGTGAGGAAGTAAGCAACCAGGTCTGGGACTGGAACCGTGGTTGACCACGTGGGAGTGTCCAGCACCTTAACCACCACACCACCTGCTGGTCCCTGGGATGAGAATCTCCTATAAGCAAATTATTTTTGTTTGTTTTAAAATTAAAATACTATGTACCTCCGATGAAATGCATGTTCACTAAATGTGAGCAGCTTTGCTTTTCACGTGATTAAGACCCTACTCCAAACTGTAGTTTTTCAGGAACCATATTACTCTCATGACACTTCATTAATCTTATCATGTATGACAAGCCCAACACATTTGACAGTGAGGACAACGTGGCTTGCTCCTTTTTGAATCTACAGATAATGCATGCTTTACAGTACTCCAGATGGTTATACTCAATAAAACATTTGACAAAACCAAGATAATGATAAAAAAATTTTAAATAATAGTAAAAAAATTATTGAATGATTGGGACCAGCAGTTAGTGTAATGGCTATGTTGCTGGACTCCCATGTAGTCGACCGCGGTTCGAGTCCCAGACCCGGTGGCTTAAACTCACGCCAGGCGTGTGTGCGTGCGTGACCAAGATCCCGAGAGGAGAATGGAGGAGAAGGGATTGCGGCATGGCCACCCCCCCGGGGGGGTGATTTCTCGCTGTCTCTCTGTCTCTCTCTCTCTGTCTGGCGAGCGCACGCACCCTATAGCAAAAATCCTCTCGAAAAAAAAAAAAAATTATTGAATGAGTAACTAAACAATTTCTCACAAAGCAAGTGTCAGGCCCAAACTGGAAACAACCTAAATGTTCATCAACTGGAGACTGTGTGTAACATGGAGCTATAAAAGGAATAAACCACTGACACATATAATATGGTGACTCAGAAATGTATGATGCTAAACAGAAATAGTCTAGATACAGAAGTCCATCCCATTTACAGGACACTCAGGAAAGGTGGAAAACTAAGCTACAGTGAAAGAAACCAGGACAGTACAAAGGAGGAAAGTGGTGACTTGAAAAAAACACCAGGAAGTTCTGGGACAAGTTCTTACTTTGACTGGGGTATTAATGAAATCAGCATATGCATCTATCCAAATCATTAAAGTGGACTCTTAAAATCTGCTTTTCAGTATACATGAACTATGTCTAAAAAAACTACTAACAGAAAAAATTAAACAGATAAACAAGGGACTGAGATGTCCATATCGTCTCTCAAAAAAACCCAAAATGCTACTTTCCCACAAGAAAAATCAGAATAAATTCTGCTTTGAAATTTTTTCTTTTTTACTTATTGTGGTCCTCTCTTCTAGTAATTTTAAATCTGTCTTAAACTTTTAACAGTATTTCACAATAGAAATGTACAGTAAATTTATAATTTCTCACTGATGAATACACAGGTTGTTTTGTAGGTTTTTCTATTGAAGATAAATGAAACACATTTTATTCAAATAAAGCCAAGTTGGGCTAGCAGGTGATGCAGAGGTTAAGGCAGTTGGATTCCACATGGCCAGTTCCTTGGTTCGAGACCCAGACCTGGCAGACTGAAAATCATGCTGGGTATATGTGCGCCCAAAGTCCCGAAAGGAAAATAGAGAAGGGATTATGGCATGGCAACCTCACTTCGTGACTTCTCACTTTCCTTGTCTCTATGTCTCTCTTTTCCATGACGGCATATGCCCTATAGCAAAAACTAAAAACAAACAAACAATAAAATAAAGCCAAGTTTGATCACTGAAGAATAAATGTTTCTCCAGCTAACTTCACAGGAGTAAAGAGACTGTTTTTAGAAACTCAAAATCTGAATTGTGGTCTTTTTAATTAAAAAGTAATTAGGAACCATTCAACACATAAGAAGGTTCAGATAAAGGATATTTCTTTTACCCACATAGACTCCCCAGGCACTGGAACACAATAGAAAGTCTGTCTTTCCAAAGTGGTAGTTCGTGGAGAGTTTAAATCGAGTTCTTGTTGAGGCTGTAACATACATGAAAAGTATTTTTTAAAATCTGTTCACATTCATGGGATAAAGGGAAAAATGTTAATAACTGTTTTAAAAATTAGCAACCATATTTTCACATTATTTATAAAACTACAGCAAATATTTTACATGAAGAGTTAATTAATAAGCAATTACTCTATCATTTTTTAAACAAAAAGTACTTCAAATGTGATCATCAAAATATTATCTTGGGGCGGGACCAGCAGTTAGCGTAATGGCTATGTCGCTGGAACGTAGTCGACCGCGGTTCGAGTCCCGGACCCGGCGGCTTAAACTCACGCCGGGCGCGTGTGCGTGCGTGCCCAAGATCCCGAGAGGAGAATGGAGGAGAAGGGATTGCGGCGTGGCCATCCCCCCTGGGGGGTGATTTCCTGCTTTCTATCTCTCTGTCTCTCTCTGTCTGTCTGCCCTATAGCAAAAACCTCTCCAAAAAAAGAAAAAAAAAAATATTATCTTGGGGCCAGCTGGTGGTACAGTGGCATGGTGGTTAAGGCAGCTGGATCTCACTCGGCTGACTACAAGGTTCAAGTCCTAAATCCAGTGCCTTAAAAAACACATGGGGCATGTGTGCATGCATGCCCAAAATCCCAAGAAGAGAATGGAAAAGAAGGTCCAGTGTGGCCATCTTCCTAGAGGGTGATTTCTTCCTGTCGCAACTCTACTGTCTCTGGTCAGAGTACACATGCCCTATAGCCAAAAAATACTTCAGAACAAAACACTATCTTCTCACAGGCAGTGGTTAAGGGAACAAATAGGACTAGCCCCAGCAGCTTGAAAAACACCTTGGGTGCATATGTGTGTGTGTGTGTGTGCCCCAAATCCTGATGACAGAAGAAAAGGGATTGCAGCGTAACCACGCATTATCAGGGGATGTTCTTCCTCTCTCTTTCTGGGGAGCGCATATGCCTTCTAGTAATTAAAGTTACTCCTGCATGCTTTAGTGCTTAAAACAGTGTCTCCTTCAAATCCAAAACACACAATACCCTAGGGTCACACAATTAAATCTTTTGAATCCTTTCGAAAACAAAGTACATAGTAATCCCACTATCTCCTTCATAGAAAACTATCAGAACCAGCCTATAGGAAAGATTTAATAAAATATTCATGACTAGCTAGGTCTGAATGAGATTTAAAAGTCACATTAATCCCTAGAAAAGCATATTCACTATTTCAAATATACTAAGAAAATCTCAAGAGGTAGAAAAGACCCAAGAGATAACAAGTATGAGCCTGCGATAATACATACAAGCTGAGTTGTTTCCTCTCTTCCTGGTGTGGTACTTTTATGTATGACTCGTTAGCAACACATATACAAAGTCTCTCTCAGCCCTGGTTGGTGTCAGAGACGAACAGTCTCACCTATTTTACTGGCCTATTGCCAGATGCTGAGATTACTACACTATATTACATTATTATGCACTGGAACAAAATTCTGTATTAATATATCAGCCTAATGTGTTAGGGCTCCTTAGGGATACAAAAGCATTCATAAAGTTGATCCACTAGACTTGGGCACAGTATTCACCTTAGGGAAACACTCCAAAAGAAAGGACATTGAGAGACATGAACTTCGACATCTGTAAGATGAAACAACTCCATCTTTTTTTTTTTTTTTTTTTTTTTTGGAGAGGTTTTTGCTATAGGGCGCGTGCCCTCGCAGACAGACAGAGACATAGAGACAGAAAGCGAGAAATCACCCCCCAGGGGGGATGGTCACGCCGCAATCCCTTCTCCTCCATTCTCCTCTCGGGATCTTAGGCACGCACGCACACACGCCCGGTGTGAGTTTTAAGCCACCGGGTCCAGGACATGAACTGCGGTCGACTACGTGGGAGTCCAGCGACATAGCCATTACACTAACTGCTGGTTCCCAACAACTCCATCTTTTGAAATAAGTTTATTATCCTACATAATTGTCAGAAGTTACATTGCCCTTTAATAAAATCTTTGCAGTGGATAACCTTCCAAATTAAAACTTTTCTTCTGTCTAAACCTACCCACTGAACTGGAATACTTTATTCAATTAGGAACAACTTTCACTGTGAATTAAGAGACTAGCATTTGGGTTTATAAATCAATCTCGTGAGGTCTGAGTTAGCAGGAGTCATACACCCACAATGTAGAAAGCCCTAGATAACCTGATAAAATGCAGATGCTGGATCTCTAAGGCAGTGAACAAAACCCAGAACACAGGTAACTCCACTGAGGTTCTGCCTTTTTCCTGAGGCCTAAACACCTGCTCATCAATCCTCACCTATGATGTGTTTTCTTTCTAGCAGTTGATAACTGGGGTTTACATCTGAATAGAGGCACATGAAAAACAAACAGGGAACAAACTATGGGAAGACATTTTTGGTTAACATATTTATTTTCACATGATAATCTTTTTTACTATTAAACTAGAAATGATTTTTTTAAAGTTTTTGTTATAGAGCAACATCTCGCTCACCAGAGAGAGTGGGGGAGGGGAAGAGAGGGAGTGAGAATCATTCCCACAAGGACGGATGGCCATGCTATAGTCTCCTCTCCTCCATTCTCTTCTCAGGATCTTGGGCATGTGCACACACAAGTGAAGGCATGATTTTCAAGTCACTGGGTCAGGACTGGAACCAAGTAGTTGGCCGTGTAGGATCCAGTGCCTCAGCCTCCACACTACCTGCTGAGCCTAGAAATGAACCAAACCTTCCCCAGCTGCAGTGCCAGGCATGTTGAAAAGGTATCACAATGAAATTGAATTTAGTTTTTTTTTTTTGGAGAGGTTTTTGCTATAGGGTGTGTGCGCTCACCAGAAAGACAGAGACAGACAGACAAAGTGAGAAATCACCCCCCAAGGGGGATGGCCACACCACAATCTCTTCATTCTCCTCTCCGGATCTTGGGCATACACACACATGTGCCTGGTGTGAGTTTAAGTCACTGGGTCTGGAACTCGAACTGCAGTCAGCTACATGGTAGTCCAGCAACATAGCCATTACACCAACTGCTGGTCACTCAGTTTAGTTTTATATGTTAGTCCCCTAATATCAGAAAAGCAAATAAAATGCAGCTATATTGCGGTTTCTCTATAATTCTTTTTCTGCTAAGTTTCTACCTTAAGACTATCTTTCACAATTCTAATTATACCCAATGTTCTGCCTTCTTTCTTCCCATTAAGGATATATAAAAATTTCCACTATTTCTTTGTATCAATTAAAGTTTATGATTATTGAAATACTTTTATCAGGCCAGCAGGTGATGTGGTGGTTAAGGCGCTATACTCCCACATAGTCAACCACGGTTCGAGTCTGGATCTGGCGCTTGAAACTCATGCCAGGTGCGCATGCATGCATGACCAAAATCTCAAGAGAAAACGGAGAAGGGACTGTAGTGTGGCCATCCCCCTATGAGGAGGGTGTTTTCTCACTTTCTGTCTCTCTGTGTCTATCTCTTCAGTGAACGCGCATGCCCTGTGGCAAAAAAACTCTCTCTCTCAAAATAAAAAGAAACAAACCTTTTCTCAGGCCACCTGGTAGCATGGTGGTTAAGGTGGCTGGATCCCACATGGCCAGCTTTGCAGTTTGAGTACTGGACCCACAATGGATACACGTGCATCCATGTCCTAAATCTCAAGAAGAGAATGAAGAAGGGATCTCTGCGTGGCCATCCCTCTGGATGGCTATTCCCACCCCCACAGTCTCTCTTCAGAGAGCACATGAGCCCTACAAAACAAACATTTTCCTCCTAGGAAAAGAGGACAGGATTTAATGATCAAGTAAGTGCTAAGCCCTAAGCTAATATTCCACTTTCATATAAAAAGTATTCATTTTATCATAACATGTAATATTTTAACCAAGTATACATATATTGGAAGAAATTAATTTTGTCATTTACAATATTCTACCTTTTTTTTTTTTGGAGAGGTTTTAGGTACAGGGCACATGCACTTGCCAGAAAGCAAGAAATCACCCCTGGGGGGATGGCCATACCACAATCCCTTCTCCTCTTCCATTTTCCTCTTGGGATCTTGGGCACGCATGCACATGCACCCGGCGTGAGTTTAAGTCACCGGGTCCACCTGGGTCAACTACGTGGGAGTATGGGACATACATTACGAACTGCCACAATGGTCTCTTTTTTTTTTTTTTTTTTGGAGAGGTTTTTGCTACAGGGCGCGTGCGCTGGAGAGATATCACCCCCCAGGGGGGATGGCCACGCCGACATAGCAGCGTGATTAGCCGCCGGGTCCGGGCTCAACCGCTGACTACGTGGGAGTCCGACATAGCCATTACGCTAACTGCTGGTCCCTGGTCTACCTTTTAAGAGATCTTTCGATGATCAAAAAAAGAAAAGAAATGACATATGACAAACTTTCTGGAACCTGGCTCCCTTAACCACCAGGGCATGGTACCTGCTCAGAAAATCTCTTAAAGACAAATAAAAAGCTCTTAAAGAAAGACAACTAAAGAAAATATCAATAGTTCACATGATTTATTAGAACTTAATTACACACAAAATAGATAAATGTAAGATCAACTATTCCCTGTTTAGGAAAATGATCTTACTAAAAATGTTCTATAGATTTTAAAAGATACATACCCCACACTCTGCTACATCTCTGTATTTTCCAAAATGAAGAACCTATGACCCAAAACAAAGGACAACAGCATTAATCAAAGCTATCATAAACAGGACAACATTAATACCGCCAATAATAAGCAGAAGGTTTCACAAGAAAAGCAATACATACACGTGCTTTTGTGTTTTGGTTAACTGTTTCATAAACTCCCATGTAAAACTCAGGATCAAACATATCCTGAATCATGCAACGGAATTTCACAAAACTGTTAGGTTTCAAATAATGCAGGGGAACTTCGTTCAAGGATGGTACCTGAAAGGAAAACAATCAAATCAACAAGACATTCTGTCTATAAAACATGAAAGGCATACATGGACTATGCTATATATCCACACTCACATTGTCACACAAAAACCAAGCTCTATCAGGGAACCAAATGATCTCATTAGTAACAGGGGACCATAATGTGAAAGGATACTTCTCTCTCAGAATACTTTCCAATTACTGGGTTGTCAGAAAAGTCAAGATGCGTTTTTTGCATAGAAAAACATTAAAAAAAAAAAAAAAAAAAAAAAGTCATGACTTTTCTGACAACCCAATAGCATAAAGGCATTTACTTTGGTTGGGCTGTTCTTTTAAAACTAGTACATGCCAACTCTTTTAAAATGAATGTAATAAAGATAATAGAATTCTTGGAACTAAAGTTTTGTTTGTCTCAGAAAGTAAGCACAGGCAGTTACTGCCACCTAGGGGCACAATGTATAATAGAAGGACGTAACTGCTTGAACAGAGCGGCAAAAGGGGCCACAATCTTTTAACAAATATGTACTTAAAACAGAAATACGTTTTTTTTTAAAAGTACACATTAATTGCACATAGGTTACTACTCTACAGGGAAAACTATAGTCTGCCCAACCCTCTCACTACAAAATAGCAATAAACTTACCCATTTAGGAGCATTGTTTTCCTTCAGCTTTTCCTTAAAATAGTCAATTACTTTCTTCTCCCAGTCAGGGTTAACTCCATTTTGGGCTGAAAGAGAAACATACTTTTCAAAGCTAACAATACAATACGTAATAATAGGCTATGTCAGGTGAGTCACCAGTTAGTCAGTTAAAATTGAACTGAATTTGCTATGATAGAGTAAGTTTTAGATGGAGAGAATGATGAATTTTATACTTTTATGCTTCAGTACACCTGAAGCATATATAAGACACTCAAGAAACTGCCATGGGGGGCCAGCAAGTGGCATGGAGGTTTAAGTGTCTGGATTTCTTATGGCCAACAGCATGGTTCAAGTCTTAGACCCAACAGCTTGAAAAACATACTTGGTGCATGTGTGCAAGTACTCAAAATCCCAAGAGGAGAATGGAGAAAGGAATGCAGCATGGCCATCCCCTCAGGGGTGTTTTCTCACTTTCTCCTTCTCTCTAGCAGGCATATGCACCCGAAAGGAAAAAAAAAAAAAAAAAAAAAAAAAAGGAAGGAAGAAAGAAAGCTAAAAGGCTGCCCTATTGGGTTAAGGTACTGGATGCCCACATGGCTGGTTGTGGTTTGAGTTCTGGACCTGGTGGCTTACTTTCTCACTTCCCCCCTTTCTTTCTTTCTCTCTCTCTCTCTCTCTCTCTCTCTCTCTGTCTCTGGTGAAAACATATGCCCTATAGAAAATTGAATAATAGTAATGATAATAAATAAAATTAATTCTTTTTTCAAAAAAAAAAAAAAAGAAAAATAATTGAGGCCAGCAGGTGGTGTGGTGTTAAGGTAATGGACTCCCACATGGTCAACCACAGTTTGAGTCCCAGACCCAGTGGCTTGAAATTCATAGCAGGCGCGTGTCCATGCATGCACAAAATCCTGAGAGGAGAATGGAGAAGAGAGTGCAGTGTGGCCATTCCCCCCAGGGAGGTGGTTTCTCATTTTCTCTGTGTCACTGGTTAGCGCATGTGTCCCACAGCAAAAAAAAAAATCTCTTAAAAAAAAGAAGAATTGCAACAAATAGATAAATAAGTAAGTTGCATACATCATGCCTTTTTATCTCAAAATATTTCGGTGTCTGTTTCCTAAGGAGACCATTTATACAACTATGGTAGTTATCAACCTCAAAAAATTCTAAATTGATATAATATTTTTTACCTAATCTACCATCTATATACTAATTTGTCATTTGACCCAATACTATTCTTTATAGCATCTTTTCCCTTCCAGTACAAGACTCAACTTAGGCTCATATATTACATTTAGCTACCATGTCACTTCAGTCTTCTTTAATCTGAAAGGGTTCCTCCATCTTTATCTTTTAGGACAGATATTTAACACAGGACCTTTAAAAAAACAGAATCCTCATTTTGGATTTGTTTGATGTTTCCTTATGATCAGATTTCAATGAGATATTTTTTAAGAATTACTTAATTTCATTCTTTTTTTTAAATTTTGCTATAGGGCACATACACTCACCAGAGAGAGAAAGAGAGTGAGAAAGTCAACTGCTAGGTCGAGACTCGAACTTCAGTTGGCCACATAGGCGTCTGGTGCCTTAACCACCACCCCACCTACTAGCCCCAATTACAGTTAAGTATTACCAACCAAACTACTACAGAAACGATGTTGTGCCCTTCTAAAGGTAGGATATCCAGAGAGACATGTCCAGCCTTCCTCCCTTAGTGGTGCTACCTTTGGTCACCCAAAGTCATTGTCAATTTCTCCACTGAACAATTACTATTTCGGCTTTCCAACTACTAAGGGAGGAGGCATTTATGAGAGTGGCAAGAACAAAGAGTGAGTTACTGACAAAATACCGACTTACAAGAATGAAAACCACCAAAATACAGACTTACAGGAACTAAAACCACCAAATCACATAGCTAGCCAATCCTTCCACCAATAAATTCATCGCACAGGTATGATGGCAATGTGGAGTAAAGAAACTTTGTCTATACTTCTTGTGGAGCTGATTTCTGTTAGAAATGCTCATAAGATCCTGCCGACACTGTACTTCAGCAGGGCTTCCAAACACTTTCCTGGATAAAGGCCAGTTCTGAAAAAGTGAGTTGACTCCTCAGGTGATTCTGATGCACAAGGAAGGTTAAATCCACTAGTACATTAATCCTCAAAGCCTGGTTCCCTGACTAGCATCATGAGCACCATCCGGTATTGTTATAAAGGCAAGTTATTTTTAAAATAATTATTTTATTATTATTTTATGGTAGTTTATTTTTTTACTTATTTATTTTAATTTGACCAGAGAGGGACAGAGAGAGAGAAGGGGCTGGGGGGTAGTGAGAAAGCAAACCACCAGGTCTGGAACTCGAACCACTGTCAGCCATGTGGGAGTCCAGTGCCCTTAACCACACCACCTGCTGGTCCCAGAAATGCAAATTATGCAGCCCACCTTAAACATACTAAATCAGAAACTCTTGGGCAGGGCTTAGCACTTACTGTTTTAAAACATCACATGATTCTAATGCATACTTTAGTTTATAAATCATGGCCCAGCCCAGGTGCCATGCTGCTAAAATGCTGTGCTCCACAGGATAGGACCACATGGGAAGCCTGAGTTCAATTCCCAGTCCAACCTAAAAGCCAAGTGTGGTGGTACACACCTGTGGAACAGCCACTCAGGAGGCTGAGGCAGGAGGAAAGCAAAACAGCAAGAGCTATCTTAAAGGAAGAAATAGAAGTAAGTTATGAATCACTGTGTATCAATAAATTATCCAATGGGGGGGATGGGTGTTTTTACTTACAGTTAAAACGGGTGTCTAAGGAAGGGATATACACAGCCATGACTGCCACACCAACAGTATTATTATTTTTTTTTTGAGAGGTTTTTGCTATAGGGTGCGTGCGCTCGCCAGACAGACAGAGACAGAGAGACAGAAAGCGAGAAATCACCCCCCAGGGGGGATGGCCATGCCGCAATCCCTTCTCCTCCATTCTCCTCTCGGGATCTTGGGCACGCACGCACACGCACCCGGCGTGAGTTTTAAGCCACCGGGTCCGGGGACGTGAACCGCGGTCGACTATGCGGGAGTCCAGCGACATAGCCATTACGCAAACTGCTGGTCCCACCAACAGTATTATTATGATGGCATGAGGGCAGGAAATGGGCATACCTCATGAGTAACTTGTAATGTGGAGGTAAGTAGCTTGCAGGTATGCCAATACAATTTTCTTAAGTAAAGGCTGGTATATAAATATCCAGTACTGCTGGAATGGAAATTAAAAAAAAAAAATTAAGAGTACAACAATAGTGTCCATTGACCCAATGTGTGCCCAGCGTTCTGTCAGGTGCTATGAAGATACTGAGTGTTGAAGAAGCTTGCAGCCAAGTTAAGATATTGATATAGAAGCTAAAAGCAAAGAAGAAAAAAATGTGAATCAAAGAATCTGAGGGGCCAGCAGGTGGCATGATGGTTGGGGGTGCTGGGTTCCCACGTGGTTGACCGCAGTTCGAATCCTGGACCAGGCTGCTTGCTTTCTCACTCCCCCCCCCCCCACACACACTCTGTTCCTCTTTGGTCAAATTAAAAATAAAGTTAAATAAAGTAATTTTTTTTTTTTAAAAATCTGAGAGCTTCTGAAAGACAGTATGTGAGCTAGGTCTCAAGAGAGGCACAGACCTGAAATGTGCTAATAAGGTGTAAAGGAATAGCATATTCTAGACGTTAAGTACTCTGAGGAACAGTAAATCTAAAGACCTGGGTGGGTACTACTAGAAAGTCAAGCAGTCGGAGCACTAAGTGCCTGGAAGGGAATAAAGTCAATGAACAAAGAGTAGGTGAGCCCACACCTATCACAGGGGTTTTTCCAGAGTCACCCCACAAATCTGCACTCTATTCACAAAGAACTTTTACACCCCTGGGTTCTAGTAAGGACCTTGGATATAAGAACTACTGGAGTTAGAGCCAGCCTCATAGCTTAGCAGTTAAAGCCCTGTGTACAGGGTCCAATCCCACATGGTTGACCAAGGTTCAAATCCCAACCTGGCAGCTTGAAAAACATGCTGGGCGCATGTGTGTGCATACTCCAAATCCTGATGGGAGGGAGAAATGGAGAAAAAAGAATTGTGGGATGATCACATCCCACTGGAAAGCTTTCTCTCTCTGGCAAACAAAATAAAACAAACAAAAAACTACCACCAAGTTAAAGAAATTTGCATTAAATAAATACAATTTAGAGAAACTGTTCTTTTGGAAGCATCCATCCTCTTTTTTTTATTTTTCTTCTTTTTTTGGTCACAGTACCCCCTATTTGAGGGAGAAACCACTGTACCCTTTTAGTCTAAAGGTATACCTGCTGATTTAGACCTCACACTGGAACCAATCAAAAATGATTCTGGGAGTAAAATTTAGTTGTAACACTGATAGGTTATAATCCTGAAGCTGCAAGTGGCCACTGTAATCAAGATCTATCTAAAGACTGGCCATCCCAGAAGAAAGCAGGAGAGAGAGGCAGATTCCACAAGATTAGTTTATGTGATTGGCTATAAGTACACTGCAATAATAAATCTTAGCCAGGAGTCCACTGAGTCACATTACTGCTCCTAGTTAATCTTCTTCAAGCACAGAGGTGATTTTAAGACCCACCCCAAAACGTGCCTATCAATAGTTCATTTCTCTGTAGGGCTTGAGTAGTATTCTACCAGCTGAATCACAATTTGTCCATGTGCCTGCTGAAGCACATTTACATCAACTCTTGGTTTTGATAACTACAAGCAAAATCACCATAATCATCGGTGCCAGGGTTTTATGTAAACACAAGCTTCCACTTCTCTAGGGTAAACATCTAGAAATGTCACAGTCAGTTATAAGGTTAACATATGACTAAGATTTTGCCTGTTTTCTAAAGTGGCTGTACCAATTTGCAATCTGAGCAATATATAAGAGATTCAAACGTCTGCATCCTTGTTAGTAATTAAATTAGTACTGCTGGGCCAGCAGCTGGCACAGAGGTTAAGTTGGCTGGATCCCACATGGCCAACAATGTGGCTCAAGTCCAGGACGCAGCAATTTGAAAAACAGCACAGGTGCCTGCGTGCTCAAAATCCCAAGATGTCAGAATGAAGGAAAAGGGAATGCAGCATGACCAGCCTCTCTCGGAGGTGATTTCTTACTTTCTCTCTGTCTAGTTTCTCTCTCTCTGGGGAGTGCACACACCCGAAAGCAAACTTTTAAAAATGAAAGAAAGAAAAAACAAAACAAACAAAAAAACGGCCAGCAGATGGTGTAGTAGTTATGTCGCTAGACTCCCACATAGCCAACCATGGTTCGAGTCCCAGACCCAGTGGCTCGAAAATCATGCCAGGCGCATGTGCATGGAGTGCCCAAGATCCCAGGAGGAGAATGGAGAAGGAATTGCAGCATGGCCATCATCTCTCGGGGGGTGATTTCTCACTTTCTCTCTCACTGTCTTTGTCTCTTTCTCTCCAGCAATTACACACGCACTAAAGCACAACTTCTTTAAAAAAAAATTAATGGGGCTGGCAGGTGGCGTGGTGGTTAAGGGCACTGGACTCCCACATCGGCGACCACAGTTCGAGTCCCGGACCTGGTGGCTTGCTTGCTCGCTCTCCTTCTCCAAATTAAAATAAATAAGCAAATAAAATAAATAAAGTTAAACAAAATAATGCTTTTTTAAAAATTAGTATTGGGACCAGCAGTTGGCGTAATGGCTATGTCGCTGGACTCCCATGTAGCTGACAGCAGCTCAAGTCCCGGACCCGGTGGCTTAAAACTCATGCCGGGCGTGTGTGCATGCGTGCCCAAGATCCCAAGAGGAGAATGGAGGAGAAGGGATTGCCGCATGGCCATCCCCCCTGGGGGGTGATTTCTCGCTTTCTGTCTCTCTCTGTCTGGCGAGTGCACATGCCCTATAACAAAAACCTCTCCATAAATAAATAAATTTTAGAAAAAAAATTAGGATTGTCATTATTTTCTTAAAGTTTTAGCTATTCTTTCCTTTTTTTTTTTTTTTTTTTTTTTTGGAGAGGTTTTTACTATAGGGCACACGCACTCACCAGAGAAAGAGAGACAGAGAGACAGAAAGCGAGAAATCACCCCCCAGGGGGGATGGCCACGCCGCAATCCCTTCTCCTCCATTCTCCTCTCAGGATCTTGGGCACGCACGCACACACACCCAGTGTGAATCTAAACCACTAGGTCCGGAACTCAAACCACAGTTGGCTACATGGGAGAGTCCAGCGACATAGCCATTACACCAACTGCTGGTCCCGAGTTTTAGCTATTCTAATAGGTGTGTAACAGGTCATCATGGTTCAAATATGGATATTCCTGATGATAAATGATGCTGAACTCTTTTTAGGTGGCCTTTATTTATTTATTTATTTATTTTTTAAGAGCCAGGATTTTCTCTTTCTCTTTTTTAATTCAATTTGCCAGAGGGTGGGACCAGTAGATGGCATAATGGTTATGTCACTGGACTCCCACATGGCAAACCGCAGTTCAAATCCTAGACCCGAGGTTTGACACTCACACAGGGTGCATGTGTACGTGTGTGCTCAAAATCCTGCAATTTGTCAAATTGTTGTTTTTTTTTTTTTTACTCTCATGAAAGCAGTAAATTTAAAAAAATAGAAACAACAATTTGATAAATTGGACTACAAGATTAAAAACTTGCTTTGCAGAAAATACAATTAGGAGTATAAAAAGACAAGCTACAAACTGGGAGAGATATTTGAAAATCCCATATCAGATAAAGTCTTATATCCAGAACATAAAAAGAAAACACAGAATTATTAACTCAATTTAAAAAGGGGAAAAGGACTTAAATAGACATTTTACCAGATAGTATAAGGATGGCCACTTAAAGCTGGCTCTTTGGTTGGGGCCAGTGAGTGGCACGGTGGTTAAGGCACTGGACTCCCACATGGCCAACCACAGTTTGAGTCCTGGACCTGGTGGCTTGCTTTCTCACTTTCCCTCTCTGGTGTGTGCAAGTGTCCTATAGCAAAATTAAACAACAATAATAAATTAAATTAAAAATATTTTTTTAAAAAAAGGTGGGCTCTGTGGTTTGGTTGTTAAAGAAGGCTGAACTCTCATGGCCGTTCACATGGATCAAATCCTTGCTCTAAAAAGAGTTGGCGTTTTGAAAAACATGTGGGGGTGGGGTGGGGCAGCAGGTGGCATGGTAGTTAGGAGCGCTGGACTCCCACAAGGCTGACCACAGTTTGAATTATCTCTCTCTATCCCTCTCTGGTCAGATTAAAATAAAATAATTGAATAAATAAAGTTAAATTAAAAAAATTATTTAAAAAAAAAATGCCATGGGACCAGCAGTTAGCGTAATGGCTATGTCGCTGGACTCCCACAGTCGACCGCGGTTTGCGTCCCGGACCCGGTGGCTTAAAACTCACGCTGGGCGCGTGAGCGTGCGTGCCCAAGATCCCGAGAGGAGAATGGAGGAGAAGGGATTGCGGCGTGACATCCCCCCTGGGGGGTGATTTCTCGCTTTCTGTCTCTCTCTGTCTGGCGAGCGCACGTGCCCTATAGCAAAAACCTCTCAAAAAAAAAAAAAAAAAAAAAAAAAAAAAAAAAAGCCAGACATATGTACATGTGAGCCCAAAATCCTGACACGGTGGAGAAATGGAAGAGAAGGGATTAGTGGCATAGCCATGCCTGGCTGGGGAGTACTTTCTCTCTTTCCTTCTCTCCCTCATAAGCACATACTCTCTGGCAAATTTTAAAATTTTTTTTGATTGGGAAAATCTTAACTTATCTGAATTAATAAGCATTAAATACACTTTCCATTGATAACTACAATTCTGAAACTTTATTTTTTCTCTAAAGGAAAACAAGGTTAGTGAGAGCTGGCTCCACGGTAAGCTTCTCAAGAGAAGCTGGATCCCACATGGCAACCACTGCTCAAATTCTCAGCTCTGCTGGCCTGAGGTAAGCCAGGCACATACGCAAGTACCCAAGACACGTATGGGCTGGAAGACAGGAGGAAGGGAATCGTGGCATGACCAGACCCTGCGGAGGGTGCTCCTTCTTCTCTCTTTCTCTCCTGCACGCACAAACACACACACTTTCTCACATGCTCTATCGTAAATAATTTTTTTTTAAGTTAGTGATTTTCTTCTAGGAAACATAGAGACCCATCTATGACTGTTAACATGGTTAGTCTAGGTCACTATGGTTTAGCTGATGCTGATATCCAAACAGGCATTCACATTTCGTGTCTACAAAAATAGAACCGTGAACTTCTTGGATCTCCGAATCTCAGCAAAAATTCCATCAGATAATGTATAAGAATGTCAAATTTTTGAAGTGTGAACTCTGAAAACTACATTAAATCACTTTTTGCTTCAAGTGCACCCAACCTGCAAATATGGGAAAATTTTCTTTCCTAATTCCTTAGAAGACTATTTCTAGGGGCCAGCAGGTGGTATGGTGATTAGAGCACTGGACACCCACATGGCCAACTAAGGTTCGAATTTTGGACCTGGCAGTTTGCTTTCTCAATTTTCTTCTCCTCTCTCTCTCTCTGCCTCTCTGGTGAGCACGTGTGCCTCACAGCAAATTAAAAACAATAATAATCATAATCATAAATAAAATTAAGTAATTCTTTTTTAAAAAAGAAAACTACTTCTGGAGTAAGTCCTTTGTTTACTCTGACTGGGTTGTTTTAAAGAAAGATCATCCATCTGGGACCAGCAGTTAGCGTACTGGCTGTGTCGCTGAACTCCCATGTAGTCGACCGTGGTTCGAGTCCTGGACCCAGTGGCTTAAACTCACGCTAGGCGTGCGCGCGCGTGTGTGTGCATGCGTGCGCGTGCCCAGGGTCCTGAGAGAATGGAGGAGGAGGGACTGTGGTGTGGCCATCCCCACCCCCCCGGGGGGTGATTTCTCGCTTTCTGTTTCTGTCTCTCTCACAAGCACACGCACGCTATAGCAAAAAAACCTCTCCAAAAAAAAAAGAAAGATCATCAGCTTTGTGGTAGGTTTCCCACAGAAGATAAAAATCTCATCAAAAACATAATTTGCAAAAAAAAAGAGAGATTTTTTTTTTCAAAGGCTAGAGGAACAGGAAAGAAATAGCACTGATTTCTATAAACACAAACAATAATGCTAGTTACACTTCAGGTAAATTGAATACATTATTCAAAAGTTACATTAAAATGAACAAAAGATGTAAGTTAACTTCCAATGCTCCAATAATTACATGAAACTTTGCATAGCTGTACTGCAGTAGTTTGTTGGTCAGACTTGTGTACTAGGTTTATTTTGTGTAGTCCATGTGCCCAACTTGGCTCCCCAAAGAAAATCAAGATTAAGCCAGGGAAGTGGGTAGAAAGGGTGATCCAGGCAAAAGAAACATCCAAGGTTCAACAGCAAGACTTTTTTTTTTTGGAGAGGTTTTTTGCTATAGGGCGAAAGCAAGAAATTGCCCCCCCGGGGGGGATGGCCACGCCATAATCCCTTCTCCTCCATTTTCCTCTCGGGTTCTTGGGAACACACGCATACCCGCCCAGCGTAAATTTAAGCCACCAGGTCCAGGATTCAAACCACGATCAACTACATGGGAGTCCAGCGACATAGCCATTATGCCAACTGGTGGTCCCAACAGCAAAATTCTTTAAAAGGGTTCAGTATGGATGGGATAGAGAGTATGAGGGGGAATGCAGAAATGAAGTCAGAGCAAGGCAGGGCGGAGAGACAAGCAGGATCTCACAAATCACTTTAAAAGGTCTGGATCAGGGGCCAGCAGTGGTGTGATGATTAAGGCACTGGACTCCCACATGGTTAACTGTAGTTCGAGTCCAGACCTGGCAGTTTACTCTCTCTCTCTCTCTCTCTCTCTCTGGCGAGCCCATGTACTTTATTTCGAAAATTTAAAATGATAGTAATCATAAGTAAAATGAAATAAATAACTCTTAAAAAAAAAAAAGGTCTGAGTCAGACATTACCAGCACAAGTTCACTGAAGGACTTGATTCCAGTGTAGACAGTAGGAGAGAGGAAAGACTGGAGGCAAGAGACAACTTAGCAGGCTGTCCAGTCTCCAGGAAAAAAGACTTCAA
Organism: Tupaia tana; assembly: GCA_026018925.1. NCBI lineage: Eukaryota > Metazoa > Chordata > Mammalia > Scandentia > Tupaiidae > Tupaia > Tupaia tana. Next base: position 30,770,069 of record JAKSZU010000010.1, read on the forward strand.
CTGCCTGAATTGTGACAGCAGCACTGAAGATGAAGCTCTCTGGACAAACGCAAGAGAGATTAAGAACTAGAACTGACAAGATATAGTGATAAAATCATATCCTGAAAGAGAAACAAGACTAAGTAGATGATTATCAAAAAGACTAACATGTCTCTTATAACATAGAATCATAGAACTTTCTGAGATGACAGGAACAGTCTATATCTGTGGCACACTGGGTAAGGCAGCTGGATCCCACATGGCCAACTGGAGGGTTCAAGTCCCGGACCTGACAGCTTAAACACATGCCAGGCACATGCATATACATGCCAACAAATAAAGTGCAGTAGGGTTAACCGTAGTTAACAACAACTTACAATTTGGGTGCGTAAGTTGTTGTTAACTATAATTAGAAGACCGGAAAAGAGATCTGTGGTGTGGCCATATCCCTTAGGAGATGATTTCTCACTTTCTCTCTCCTGCAAGCACACACTCAAGCAAAAAAGAAGGAAAAAAAAAACAAGGATTTTGAATTCTCTACATAAAGTGACACAAATAGTTGAGACGATAGATATGGTAATTAATTACTACACATTGTATCATGTAGTGAAAAATTACATGTACTTCCTAAATATGTACATGATTATACATCAGTTAAAAATATATATGCAGGGGCTGGCAGGTGGCGTGGTGGTTAAGGGCGCAGGACCTCCAACGTGGCTGACCCCGGCTCAAGTCCCTGACCTGGCGGCTTGATTTCTCACTTTCAGTCTCTCTCTCTCACTCTCGCTCTGCCCTCTCTGGTCAAATTAAAAAAAATAAATAAATAAAGTTAAATAATTTTTTTTAAAAAAAGATATATATATGTATGTGTATATATACATGTGTGTGAATATATATATGAATATATATAAATACATATATATATATATGTATTTATATATATTTGAAAAGTTGGGGAACCATCAGCCAAATAGTGGTTATCCTGAAGATGAATCACAGAGGCCTTTTTAGCCTCTGTTACTGAGGGCCACCCCCCCCTTTTTTTTGGTAAAGTAGAATGTATTACCTTTCTATGGGAGGGAGAATAGATTTAAAATTCTCCTAAGAAACTAACAAGTTTGACTTACTTCTCACACAAATGTACTGTAATATTGTTATTATACAACTATCTAATATAGTCACAGTGTAGAAATACACCGTACTTCAGAAACACTTCTATAAAAACATTTTGACTTCTCTGTAAGGCACAGGGTGTAAAACATTCCAGGAGAAAACACATCAATAAGGTTCTGATTCCCACAATGATTTACAAAATTTGTTACTGTATGACCAGTTTAATATATTTATACCCAAATTTTACTCCTTCTGTAATATGTCCCTTCAGCTCATACACTTGTACAAAATTTGACACAAACAATAGTAAAACCTGTATCAAATATAAAGTCCTCTCATTTACCCTGCAAGACAAGGTATGAGGTATTTCTCATAACTGAATTTCCTAACACAGGTAACTGAAACTTTACCCTTTATATACCAAACCTTCTTAGGAACAATTTTTCCTAAAAAGTTCCTATGTGGCTGCACTTTTTTTTTTAAATATTTATAATTATTTTATTTAACTTTATTTATTTACTTATTTCAATTTGACCAGAGAGGGACAGAGTGAGAGAGAAAGAGGGAAAGTGAGAAAGCAAGCAGCCAGGTCCGGGTCTTGAACTGTGGTGGACCATGTGGGAGTTCAGGGCCTCCAACCATCCCACCACCTGCTGGCCCCACCCCCAGGGGGAATGGCCACGCAGTAATCCCTTCTCCTCCATTCTCCTCTTGGGATCTTGGGCACGCATGTACACGTGCCGGCGTGATTTTCAAGCCACCGGCCCGGGACTCGAACCGTGGTCGACTACATGGGAATCCAGCTACATAGCCATTACTTAACTGCTGGTCCCCATGGCTGCACTCTTAAACCAAGGATGAAATTGAATCTTTTGGCCTTAAGCCCATTATTTTGAACATCAATTATCCATTCCAGAATTTACAATCACCAACATCAGTTTCTGGGCTATTATTTAGCACCTTTCTCAAAGTACCCATGACTGCTACATAGTGAGTCTCCCTATCTTCCTTTTGTTAAGCTACACAGTTTTTTATTGTCAGTATTCAGTGGCTCCAATCTTGACGCCTATTCAGGCGTTCCTCTAATTTGCTGTCTTTAATTTCAGCCTGGGAATCCAGATAACGAAGCTGGTTAGAATTATAGGGGAAATGAATAATGAGTTGCTGAGCGAGCACTAAAGGCCCTCCTACAAGAAATAACATACATTTTATGCCATCCGTTTTGGCTGCCAAAGACTTTTTTTTTTTTAGGTTTTTTTTTTTTTTTTTTTTTTTTTTTTTTCCTATAGGACTTGTGCACTCGCCAGAAAGAGAGACAAAAAGCGAGAAATCACCCTCCAGGGGAGATGGCCACACCGCAATCCTTCTCCTCTATTATCCTCTCCGGATCTTAGGCACACACGCAAACTCGCCTGGCGTGAGTTTAAGCCACCGGGTCCGGGACTCGAACCACGGACTACATGGGAGTCCAGTGACATAGCCATTATGCTAACTCCTGGTCCCGCAAAGACTATTTAGCTTCTCATTAGCCTTTCTCCTGAGTATCCTAGGATGTTTTAAATAAGCGAAGGCCGCTTTACAACTTTAAGACAGGTCAGGTGTTGCTATTTAATATAGTAATTTCTGGTTGGGTCTGACTCCACCATTCGTAAATGCAAAAAGACATTGTGGGGAACCAGCAGTTAGCGTAATGGCTATGTCGCTGGACTCCCACGTAGTCGACCGCGGTTCGCGTCCCGGACCGGTGGCTTAAAACTCACGCCGGGCACGCGTGCGTGCTGCCCAAGACCCCGAGAGGAGAATGGAGGAGAAGGGATTGCGGTGTGACCATCCCCCCTGGGGGGTGATTTCTCGCTTTCTGTCTCTATGTCTCTGTCTGTCGGGCGAGCGCACGCGCCCTATAGCGAAAATCTCTCAAAAAAAAAAAAAAAAAAGACATTGTGGAAGTATAGAGGAGAGAGTTAAAATACCCAGTCAACGACAAACAAATCAATTTTTTTTCGTACACTCTTCGCAGACAAGGACCAAGAGCAATCGCAACTAAAAGTTACTAAGTTTGCCTGCACCGTTCTCAGCTCGTTTTCTGTAGAAACTCACTTAAGTAGCTCCAACACTTCTCGCTAGCTCAGGCACAGGAGTAGATACCGACTAGACGGGTTCTAAAGTCACCCTAACAGAAAAATTAAACTAGTAACATTAAATCTTATCTCTAAAAGGGAGGATGTGTGTGACGCAGGAGTTAGAGCCAACTTCTGTGCGAGTGAGCGAGCACGCCCCTGGCACACCGGAAGTTTTGAAATATCCTGTAGGCTTCCCATAGGCAAAGTGGGTTTCCTTCACCACAGCTCTGCGGGCCCTCCCCAAGGTTCGGGGCTGTTCCCGAGTTTGGGGCACTCCGGGCTCGGGCCCCGGGTGTGCCACAAGCCCGGAGCGAAGCCGTCAATCACAGCCCGCTCCTCCAGACTTAACCTTGGCGGCTCGCGAGCCGCGAATCGGGCAGGTGGGAGGCACCTGCGGCCCCGGCCCCTGGCCGCCGCGGCTCTGGGAGCGCCTGTCCCAGCTCCCGCCCACGCAGGGCCCACGGTGGGTCTCCGGCCGCGCGAACCCCTGAAGCAGTCCCGCGTGGGGGCCGTGGCGGAGCTGGGCCCCGGGGCTCGGCAAACTCGGCGTCCGTCCGTCCCGCCCCCGGCGCCGCCACTCACCGAAGAAGCCCTGCACGATCCCGAGCGGGTGGCTGAGCCAGTCCTCCCCACAGGGCATCTCGCCGAGGGCCGGGGCCGGTGCGGCAGCGATCCGCGGGCTGAGCGCGGCCGGGCGGCCGGCGCCCAGCTCCTCCGCAGGGGTTCGGCTGCTCCTCGCCCGCGCCCTCCCACGCACAGCAGCTGCGGGGCTCGGGCTGCCCGGCCTCTCTGCGCCCGACCGATGGCTGCGGCGGTGGCCGCCGAGGAGCTGGTAGGGACCGGCAGACGCGGCGCGGGCGGCCCCCAGCCTCCACTTCGCACAATGGCGGGAAACAGCCGCCGCCGACCGCGCTGCCTGCGACCTGGGTGGAGCACGGGGAGGGGCGGCGGGGGCGCGCTGCGCGGTCCCGCGCGGCCGGGAGGCGGAGCGGGCCTGCTCGCCCGGGAGAGGGGCGGGACCGGGCGGTGACGCGGCGAGGGGGCGGCCGCCATCTTGGAGCCGGGCAAAAGGAGGGGCCGGCAGCTGCAGTGGGCTGTCCAGCTCCCTGAGCCGCGTCGCGGGCCGAGGGCTGAGTGCAGCTGTCGGTCGCTGCAGGCGTGGCAGCGGTTACCTCCCAGGTCCGGTTTATCGTGAGTCCTTGCACAACTACCAAAAAGCATGAGCTCAAAGAGACCTCAGAGTCATCTCTGCGCAAAATTAGTGGGTGAAGCAGCCTTTGGTATCCGCCGGCTTTTTTTGCACCTCCTCCTCAAGCTCTTTGACAACTCTCCTCCCGGACCCTGCCCTAAACTTTTCCTCAGCTGGATAGTTTCACCCCCGCTGCGGAAGGTACACATTTGAATAAGAGGGACTTTTAAAGATCCCAAGCTCCTTTTTTATTGTCGTCGCAGGCATTGTGGCAGAGGGAACTGGTTCCTAATTGAAAGGCAAGCGCTCGTAAACTCACTGCTGACCCAGCCCTTGGCTTCTGCCTGCGCAAACAGATCCTGCTGTGCTTCGGCCTGGGATTGGCCACTGCCAGGGAGCAGTAGCGAAGCACCTCTACAGCGTATCCTCAGGACACCCTTAGAGATTGAAGATGGGAAAGATCAATTTCACAGCGACCTTTTGCTGGGGAATCTCGAAAATATCCCAGTTCAATAATGAAATCATTTCCCCTGGGTATGGATGTACCTGAAAGAAAAACCCGGTTTCATCAGCTGTGTATACTCAGCTGAAAAAGAGGCGTGTTAACAGAAGCCGGATGATCTGAAGGGGATCTTGAGAGTGGGAAGCTGAAGAACAAGAACTGAACGTGGATCTCAAGCTCTCCTTAGGGTAGTAAGGGAGGGGAAAAAATATCTTTCCTCTCTACCCGTCTAGATTTTCTACTAGAGCCTTTGGGGGTTTTTTGTTTGCTTGTTTTGTTTTTAAAGGTTTTGGCCATAGGGGCATGTGCTCCCTGGAGAAACAGAGAGAGACAGAGGGAAAGTGAGACATCATCCCAGAGTGAGGGTAGGCCATTTCGTAATCCCTTCTCCTCCCTTCTGTTTCTGGGATTTGGGATATGCTCAGACAGGTATCCAGTGTGGGTTTCAAACCACCAGATCTAGGACTGGAACAGTGGTTGGCCATGTGGGAGTCCAGCGCCTTAACCACTAGCCACCTGCTGGCCCCTCTACGGAAGCCTTTGTACAAATCACACATTAGCAAGAAAAGAAGTTTATAACATGTACATCCATGTATATACATATGGGAGAATCTCAGGAAGAATAACTCAAAGCGGCCACTTAAAATTTCATTTATCTCGGGACCAGCACCTGCATAATGGCTATGTCGCTGAACTCCCATGTAGTTTACCCAGGTTGGAGGCCCGGACCCGGTGGCTTAAACTCATGCCGGGCCCATGTGCATGCATGCTCAAGAGGAGAATGGAGGAGAAGGGATCGCAGGGTGGCCATGGGGGGGGGGGGAAGGGGTTGATTTCTCGCTTTCTGTCTCTCTGTCTCTCTCTGTCTTCCTGGCGAGTACACATGCACTATAGCAAAAACCTCTCAAAAAAAATTTTTTTTTCATTTATACTCAGCGCTGGGTATGTGTGTTCATGCCCAAGATCCCTCGAGAATGAAAGAGAAGGGATTGCTGCGTGGCCATCCCCCCAGGGAATGATTTCCCACTTTCTGTCTTTCTCTCTTTCTAGTGAGCACATGCGCTCTGTGGCAAAACCCCCTCTAAAAATTTTTTTTCAGTATGTTGGGCCAGTAAATGGTGTGGTAGTTAAGGCCACTGGATTCCCACTTGGCCGACTGTGGTTTGAGTCTGGACCTGGCAGCTTGCCATCTCACTTTCTTTCTCTCACTCTCAATCTGTCTCTCTCTGGTCAAATTAAAATAAATAAATAAAGTTAAATAAAATAATTCTTTAAAAAAATTTTTTTTGAGTTTATAGACCACACCCCTGCTCACTCACCCAAGCAGATCAGCACCCAGTGTTTGGGTACTGACAGGATACCCTCCTTTCCTCATCCCTTGCCCTCCTAAAGGAAAAATAAATGTGAGTTTACAAAGTATCTTCAAAAAAGAACAATAAATATGTAGAAAAATGACAGGACAAAGGAGAACCATTCTGGCTTCCACAGGGCACAAACTGTGGGAAGGAAAAAGACATGGGAAACTAATGGTAGCTACAGACTAGTTAGCTCAGCTAGTTATATGGATACTTCTGGTGCCGTGGCTGGGCTGGTCTAACGTTGGTCTAACGTTGTTTCTGGTGTTAGCTTTTCTCCTTCCTGGAAGAAGGAAGAAGAGGGACCCCTTTGAAAGTTTATGTCCTGGGCGCACCCTGGCACAGTGGTAAAACACTGAGGGTTCAGGGTTGGTGTCAAGAACCTGCTAATATGCCGAGTAGCCTTAAATACTGATGGGTTGGGGGCGGTCACAGTGTCGAGACCTTTTCGAGGGTGTTGTCTCAGTCTGTCTCTCTCCCTCATGGAAGAGATTGATAAATAAACTTTTTAAGTTACAAACAATGGGGGGAGATATGCAGTGGCATGGTAGTTAAGGCAGCTGGATTCCACATGGCCAACTGTGGGGTTCGAGTCCCAGACCAGCAGCTTGAACACATGGGCATGTGGCCTGACGTGTGTGTGTGTGTGTGTGTGTGTGTGTGTGTGTGTGTGCCCAGTATCCTAAAAAGAGCGAAAATTGGGAAGGAAGGGATTCCGCTATAGGGGGTGCTTTCTCACTTTCTCTCTCCCAGGCTAGCGCACTTGCGCTCTGGCAAATTGAAAAAAATATATATTCAAGGTGCCATATTTCGGGGCAGTTTTTCTGAACCATATCACTAGAAACATTTCAGTTTTTGGTTTCTTCTTCTGTAGACTATTTAGTGATATAGAAACAAATGATTACTCAGATTTTACTTAAAAAGACACTATGGAAACCATCAGGTGGCCTGGTGGTTAAGGCACTGGATCCCACATGGCCAGCTGCACAGTTTGAGTCCCAGATCCAATGGTTTTAAAAACACACCAGGTGTGGTGTGTGTGCATGCCTGCCCGAACCAGAAAGAAAAATAGAGGAGAAGGGATTGCGGCATAGTTATCCCTCCAGGGGTTTATTTCTCACGTTCCCTCTCTCTCCTTCTGTCTCTCTCTGGCAAGTGCGTGTGCCCTAAAGGCAAGTATCTAAAAATAAATAAATGACACTGAAATGTAATTATTTTATAATGTGAATAACTTCACCATCTAATTTTTCTGGGGCAAGACATTTTAGTACTAGTAATAGTTAGGAAAATGTAAAAACACCAAAGAGGACCATAAAGATACATCTCAGGGGCGGGAACCAGCAGTTAGCATAATGGCTATGTCGCTGGACTCACACGTAGTCGACCACGGTTCGCGTCCCGGACCCGGTGGCTTAAAACTCACGCTGGGCGCATGTGCGTGCGTGCCCAAGATCCCGAGAGGAGAATGGAGGAGAAGGGATTGTGGCGTGACCATCCCCTCTGGGGGGTGATTTCTCACTTTCTGTCTCTATGTCTCTCTGTCTGTCTGGTGAGCGCACACGCCCTATAGTGGAAAAAAAAATAGGAAAGATACATCTCAGGGGCTAGCAGTTGGTATGGTGGTTAAAGATGCTGGACTCCCACATGGCTGACTGAGGTTCGAGTCCCAGACCTGGTGGCTTGCTTTCTCACTTTCCCTCTCTCTCTGTCTCTCTCTAATCAAAACTAGAAAATAATAATAATAATAAATAAAGTTAATTTAAAAATTCTTAAAAAAAAAAAAAGATACATCTCTATGGAGGGGCCGGCAGGTGGCGTGGTGGTTAAGGGCATTGGACTCCCACATGGCTGATTGTGGTTCCAGCCTCAGACCTGGTACCTTGCTTTCTTGTCCCCTCTCCCATTCCTCTCTGGTCAAATTAAAATAATAAATAAATAAAGTTAAATAAAATAAATCTTAAAAAAAAAAGATACATCTCTATGGCAAGATCTCTTTTCCCACTGCTAGTAACCTCTCTTCCACTCCTACCTCAAGCTTTTATATATATGTATATATATACTTTTTAATTTGCCTTTATTTACTTGTTTTAATTTGACCAGAGAGAGAGAGAGAGAGAGAGAGAGGTGTGTGTCGGGGGGGGGAGCAGAAAGTGAGAAAGCAAGCCACTATGTCTTGAACTGCAGTCAGCCATGTGGGAATCCAGCACCCCTAACCACTATGCCACCTGCTAACCCCTCAAGCTTATTTTTAAAAATTATTTTATTTTAACTTATTATTATTTTCCAATTTGACCAGAGAGAGATGGAGAGAGAGAGCAAAGTGAGAAAGGAAGCCACCAGGTCCAGGACTCGAACCACAGTTGGCCATGTGGGAGTCCAGTGCCTTTAACCAGTATGTCATCTGCTGCCCCCCCCCAAGCTTATTTTTTTAAGGAGGGTATTAAGTAACCCTGTCTTCAAGTAATTACTGAGAACATTGGAAATACGGGGGTGAAAAAAGAGATTCCCTCCTTGTTCTCATGGAATATATTGTCCATAGTTACTTATAACTAAATAATTATTCAGGTCCAGCCCTATAGCCTGGTTGTTAAGGGAGCTGGATCCCACATGGCTAACGATTTGAATTCCAGCTCCAGCAACTTGAAAAGCACACAGTGTATGTGTCCATGTTTATGCTCAAAGTCCTGAGAGGGCAGGAGATGGCACTATAGGGTGATCGCACCCCTCTAGGGGTGCTTTTTCCTCTCCCTCTCTTTGTTTCTTTGTCTCTCTTCAGTAAGTGTGTACACCCTATGGAAAAATTTAAAAATTATTAATTTAGGGCCAGCAAATAGGGTGAAGGTTAAAGCAGCTGGATCCCACTTGGCTGACCACATAATTCAGGTGCTGGACCTGGCAGTTTGAAAAATACACCAGGTGTGTGTGTGTGCCCCAAATCCTGAGAGCAGAATGGAGAAGGTATTGTGGTGTGGCCATACTCTCTGAAGGGTGTTTTCTCACTTTCTTTCTCTTTCTGTTTCTCTCTCTGGTGGACACACCTGCCCTATAACAAAAGTTAAAAAAAAAAAAAATTATGGCCCAGCCATCTTGGCTGCATGCTGCTAAAACTGTGTAATCAGAAGGCTAGGACCACACGGGAGGCCGAGGTAAGATTCCTGGTCCAACCTGAAGGCCAGGTGTAATGCCAGCCACCAGCAGTCTCAGTGACTCCAGGAAGCTGAGGTAGGAGGATGGGAAGCTCAAGGCTGGCTCTGGCAGTATAGCAATACACTATTTTAAATAGAGTGATCTGTGGTGGTATGTGCCCATAGTCCCAGCAGAGAGGAAGGAAAAAGGGGCATTGCAACATGGCCAGACCCTGTAAAAAAAAATTTATTAATTTACAATCATGATAGTGGTGGGCAAGAATAAATAAAGGTATTAAGTTAGGTAAAAAGTGTAAGGGTGGAATGAAAGCTTCACGAGATGGCGGTGCTGGGTCCGAGGCATGAGGAGGATATAGAATGTTACTTTATAAATGTGAAGGGTGGCCAGACTCTACAAATATTTAGGAACCTTTGTAAAATCTCAAGTGCCCTTTACTGCTTCAGCAATGAGACAAGAATCATTATTTATCTCAGGTAAAGAAAGGCAAAGCAATGACTTCAAAAGACAATAACAAAACTTTGAAACGTGCCATTGCTGCATCCATTGTAAAGAAAGCTAAACAGGGCCAGCAGGTGGCATGGTGGTTAAGGGTGCTAGACTCCCACATGATCGACCACGGTTCAAGTCCCAGAACTGGCAGCTTGTTTTCTTGCTTTCTCTCTTTCTCTGTCTCTCTCTTGTCAAGTTAAAAATAAGTAAATAAAATAAAGTTCAATAACATCTTTAAAGGAAAAAAAGAAAGAAAGCTAAACAAAGGATAGCTTGTAGAGATGACAAGACAGGCTCAACAGAAGAATCATAAAGGAATGATATTTGTTGAAAATACTGTTGACCTAGAGAGCCCACCTTCAGACTTCTCTATTAATGAATACAAACCAACTCCTGGAGTCAGTTTAGTAAATGAAGCTACTTTTGGTTGTCCATGCACAGATTGCTTCCTGCCAAAGTTGCAGTTCTTTTGGCTTATCATAAAAACCAACAAGTTAAAATTCCACCTGGATCCCCCATCTATGAATGCAACTCAAGGTGTCAATGTGGACCTGATAGTCCCAATAGGATTGTACAAAAATGGCACACAATATTCACTCTGCATCTTTCAAATGAGCAATGACTGTGGCTGGGGTGTAAAAACCCTTGTGAAGATTAAAGGAATGAGTTTGGTCATGGAATCTATTGCAGAGGTAATCACAAGTGAAGAAGCTGAAAGAAGGGGGCAGTTATATGACAACAAAGGAATCACATAACTCTTTGATCTGGACTATGAATCTAATTCACAGTGGATGCAGCTTGATATGGAAATGTGTCTCATTGTGTGAATCACAGTCGTCGTGACCCGAATCTTCAGGTGTTCAATATTTTCACTGATAACCTTGATACTTGTCCTCTTCGGGTAGCATTAGTTTTCACTAGCATCATAAATGCTGGAAAATAGCTTACTTTTGATTATCCAGTGAAGGTTTCTGGAGGTATATCTTCAGAGTCTGTTATCCACAGCCCAGCCAAAAAGAGGATCAGAACTGTATGCAAATGTGGAGCTGTGATTGGCAGAGGTTACCTCAACTGAATTTTCAGAAAACAGAGCTGATGATGGGAACCAGCAGTTAGCGTGATGGCTGTGTCGCTGGACTCCCACGTAGTCGACCACGGTTCGCGTCCTGGACCCGGTGGCTTAAAACTCACGCCGGGCGCGTGTGCGTGCGTGCCCAAGATCCCGGGAGGAGAATGGAGGAGAAGGGATTGCGGTGTGACCATCCCCCCTGGGGGGTGATTTCTCGCTTTCTGTCTCTCTGTCTCTCTCTGTCTGTCTGGCGAGCGCACGGGCCCTATAGTGAAAACCTCTCCAAAAAAAAAAAAAGAAAAGAAAAGAAAACAGAGCTGATGAGAAGTGAAGTTTTGTTTTTTCCTAATGTTAACATTTTTAGAGAATAAGTACTTGAGACTCTTTTTCTTTCTTTCTTTTTTTTTTTTTTTTTTTTGAGAGGTTTTCGCTATAGGGCGCATGCGCTCGCCAGACAGACAGAGAGAGACATAGAGACAGAAAGCGAGAAATCACCCCCCAGGGGGGATGGTCACGCTGCAATCCCTTCTTCTCCATTCTCCTCTTGGGACCTTGGGCACGCACGCACACGTGCCCGGCGTGAGTTTTAAGCCACCGGGTCCGGGACACAAACCGTAGTCGACTACATGGGAGTCCAGCGACATAGCCATTACACTAACTGCTGGTTCCCGGGACTCTTTTCATATTATCATGATTATACCTATGTAAATTGTTGTTTTAAGACACTTGCCAAATGCATTACAGATACATCTGAAGAGAGAGACACTGGGCCACATAGTCTAATTTGAGATATACTTGTTTAGTGGTTAGACACCAAACTATTTACCAGTCAGCACATGCATACCTACAAAATCTGTGACTAGAGAAGTGCCTACTTCGTGTTTGAAAAGTGTTAAACTGTTACTGTAACAGTTACTAAGCTCAAGCATTCAACTTGTCATACACCTGAAATTCAGATAGTTCATTTAATTTGAGTAAATATATAAGTTCTATTTTTGTTACTTTATTGTCATGCCTATTTAATACTCGTTGCATTTGTACTTGAAACAAATAGGTGATAATGACTTTTATAACCTATTTTCTCCTTTTTCATTGAAACATTGACATCTGATTGATAGAGAAATTTAAGGTATAATAATGAAAAAGTCAATGGAAAAAAGTGTGAGAGAAAGGCATTCCAGTCCTTAAGACTAAGAAAACAAAAACTTTACAGAAAAACTAAAATAATTGCAATTTTCTACATGACTTGGCTATTAATAGTGTTTATCAGTGATAATAATATAAAAGCTTAACTATATTGGGAAGTTGGGGGATGGGAAGAATTCACATATTTGATGATAACAAAGAAGATCAAAAGAACAAAATCTTCATCTTTCATCTGGGAAATCAAAACATAATGTGAAAGGGAAAAAAGGAAAAATCAGAAGTTACAATGCAATCATGTTAATTTATAAATTCAGAAATTCGGGAGTGGGGGTGGGCGAGCTACTTGGTGAACTAGGCACAGGCATAATGGTGGACTAGGAGCGGGTCCAAAAGGGGCCCCTGAGGCTAAAAAGCATCACAGAGCTCATGTGACCAAATGGAAGAAGAAGAAGGACAAAGACAAGGCGAAATTCCTGGAAGCAATGGGGATGAGCAAAAGGAACAAGGAGAAGTGGTATGGCCTGAACAAGTGGACCCTGGCCCAGGCAGCCTTTGAGAAGATGCAAGAGAAGTGGCAAATGGAAAGGATCCTGAAGAAAGCATCCAAAACCCACAAGTAGAGGGTAGAGGACTTCAACAGACACCTTGATACTCTGACGAACATTACGATATTCCCAAAGTCAGCTGGATGAAGCAGCCTCCCTACTCTGGGTATGGAATAGCACCGAGGGGAAGCAGAAGGCAACGCTGGGACTACATTTGATTCCTTTGATATTTTCTAGACACTCTTTTGTGCACAGACCCTTACATCTGCTGGGACAACACTTTTCAAAGCTGTATACCCCGGGAACCAGCGTAATGGCTATGTCGCTGAACTCCCATGTAGCCGACCGCGGTTCGAGTCCCGGACCTGGTGGTTTAAACTCACGCCGGGTGCGTGTGCATGCGTGCCCAAGATCCCGAGAGGAGAACGGAGGAGAAGGGATTGCAGTGTGGCCATCCCCCCTGGGGGGGGGGGTGATTTCTCGCTTTCTATCTCTCTGTCTCTCTCCCTTTCTGGCAAGCGCACGTGCACTATAGCAAAAACCTCTCAAAAAAAGAAAAAAAGAAAAAGAAAAAAAAAAGGCTGTATACCCTCATTTTGGAACTTGATTAAAAGTAAGAATGTTGTTTTATTCAATTTTGTTTTCTTGGCAGCACATAAGTCATTTTAGGCCAGCAGGTGTCATGGAGGTTGAGGAGGCTGGGTCCCACATGGCCAACTGCTTGGTTTAAATCCCAGACCGGACAACTTGAAAAACACGTCAGGTGCATGTATGTGTGTGTCTATAATCCCAAGAGGAAAATAGAGAAAGAATTGTGGCATGGCCATCCTCCCAAGGCTGATTTCTCACCATTCTCCACCCCTTACATCTCTCACTGGCAAGTGCATGCACTCTATAGCAAACTAAAAAGAGGAAAGAGAAGCTGTTTTAGTTTGGACTGGAAAGTTCTGCATTTATCCAGAGATTAAAATCATTTCTGTGTTAATGCCATGTAAGAACATTTTTACTCCAAGTTGCATCTAACACTCTTAAAACCAACCAGCTATTCTTTGCCTGGATGAGACAGACTCCAGAAGATAAAAAGCTAATGGTGGTGTGACCTAAAATGTACAGACCCTGGCTAGCTCCAGCACGGGCTGCCCTTCCAAGCTCTCTCTAGCTTGGGGCTTCTGCTATTCTGTGTAGGCCCTGGGGAAGTCACTCATAGCTTGTGGTCTTCAGACTGCCACCTCAGGCAAGGATGGAATGTCTCCCTTGTCTCCTTGAGCCATAACCAGTATGCAGTCCCTTCCTCCAATTCACTCCTTTCAGACATGTCTGTTACCATTGCTAATTGATCACAGCATTCTTTGTAACACAACCCAGACACAGCTTGCTTTACAACCCTCAACCTGGGGCTCCAGCAAATTTATTCGGAGGTGGTGCATCATCTGAAACCTGTTTGACATATCTGGCCTAAGGACACCTCATGGTGACACGCCAGAGTAGGGCCTCAGCACAAACAGACAAGGGTGCAGTCAAATGAGAAGGCCCATGTCGAAGAGCTGAAGAGCTGGAATTTGAGAGGCCACTTGTATCTGCTAAGGATCACTGCCTATGCTGCTGGGAGATGTGGTGTCTATTGACACAGAGCCTGAAAGAATAACCAAATCAGAAGAGAAAAAACAAGTATTGGGTTTGGAGCTGTCATATGTAAACTGTGGAATAAAGCAAAAACCAATTCTTAAATATATATATTTTTTTTAAAAGAAAAAGAAATGCAGGGGGTCAGCCTATGTCATGGTGGTTAAGGTGCTGGACTCCCAGATGGCTGACTGCAGTTTGAGCCTTGGACACGGTGGCTTGAAAATCACACCAGGCATGTGCACATGCCCAAAATCTTGAGCAGAGAATGAAGGAGAAAAAATTGTGGTGTGGCTATCCCCCTGGGGGGGGCGGATTTCTCACTTTCCTCCTCTCTCTCTCCCTGTCCATGTCTCTCTAGCAAGCATGTGTGCCCAATAGCAAAAATAAAAAAAATAAAAAAATAAAAAAAAAGGAAAAAAGAGAGCAAAATACTGAAAGTTGAATATAGTTTGGGCCAACCATGCCATTTGGAGTCTTGACCCAGTAACTTGAGAAACACACCAAGCACGTGTGTGGGTGTGTGTGTGCCCCAAATCCTGACTAGATGGAGACATGGAGGAGACGGGATTAGAGCAGTCTGACCATATCCCATGGGGGCAGGGTGGGATTTCTCCCTCTCCCTCTCTCTCTGTCTCTGGTGAGTGCATGCATTCTCTGGAAATTAAAAACAAAACAACAGGGGCTGGCAGGTGGCATGGTGGCTAAGGGTACTGGGCTCCCACATGGCCAATCATGGTTCAAGTCCTGGACCTGGTGGGTTGCTTTCTCACTCTCTCTCTCTCTCTCTCTCTCTCTCTCTGTCTCTCGCTCTATACTTCTCTGGTCAAATCTAAATAAATAAATAAGGTCAAATAAAATAATTATTAACAACAAAAACAAAAACCTTAAATCCAGTTTTAGGTTCCAAACTTGTACCAGCACAAAACGGGCTGCCCAAACTGTACACCCCTCAAAGAGGACATACTTCCCAATGTTTCTTCATCAACAGCCAAGGTGGGTCATGGATCAGAAGAAACCTCGCAGGGGACAAAGCCAGTGCTGTGGAACACAGTGGCCTGGGGAGTTTTTTCCAGAGGTAACCAGAACTAACCATGAAAATTCACAGTCTGAGCAGGGAGCTGTTTCAATTTATGCCTTGCAGGATGCAGTCATTTCTATGGAACAGTGATTGCTGCATTTTTCTTTTTTTAAGAATTATTTTATATTTATTTATTTATTTATTTTTATTTTCATTTTGACCAGAGAGGGACAGAGTGAGAGAGAGAGAAAGAGAGAGAGAGAGAGAGAGAGAGAGAGAGAGCGCCAGTGAGAAAGCAAGCCGCCAGGTCTGGAACTTGAATTGTGTGGTGCATGTGGGAATTCAGCACTCTTAACTATGCCACCTGTTGGTCCCATAGCATTCTTCATTCCTCCTTTTTCCCAACGAAGAGCTTTTGTTTTTTTTTAAATTGTTATTGAACTTTATTTTATTTATTTATTTTAATTTGACCAGAGAGGTTCAAAGTGAGAGAGAGAGAGAGAGAGAGAGAGAGAGAAAATGAGAAAGCAAGCCATCAGGTCTGGGACTCAAAGTGTGGTCAGCCATGTGGGAGTCCAGTGTCCTTAACCACCATGCCACCTACCAGCCTCCCCAATGAAGATTTTGATGATTGTTAACCTGTCATTCCTCCACTATTGTCTAGTGGGAGAACTATAGTCATAGTTCATGAACCATAAGCCACACATACACCTACTGGAAAAAGCTGAGCTGCATCCAAAATTCCCGGACTTTTTTTGAGAGAGATTTTTGCTATGGGGTACGTGCACTTGCTGGACAGATAGAGATAGAGAAACAGGAAGAGAGAAATCATCCCCTAGGAGGGTTGCCACGCCACAGTCTTTTCTCCATTCTCCTTTCAGGTCTTGGATATTCATGAACAAGTACCCAGAGTGAGTTTTAAGCTGCTGGGTCCGGAACTTGAACTGTGGTCAGCCATGTAGGTGTCCAGTGATGTAACCATTATGCCATCTGCTGGTACTGATCCTGGATTTTAAGCTAGATGCAGCTGGTTGCTTCCCTCAGGAAGGACGTATGTTGTATACCTGGGAGGAACGGTATTTGGTGGCTGAAGGGGCAGACCGTGATGGTGATTGTCATTTGCCCCCCAAACCTTCTTCCTCCACAGTTACATGCAGTTTGGATGTGGCTACCCAGGTCCAGGTGAGGACTATGTTTCCTAGCTCTTCTTGCACCTAGAAGTGTCTTTTATTTTTTCCCCAGAAGTTTTTATCTTAGGGCACATGTGCTCGCCAGAAAGAGAGAGAGAGAGAGAGAGACAGAAACTGAGAGGGAAAGTGAGAAATCACGCCCTGGGGGGATGGTCACACTGTAATCCCTTCTCCTTCATTCTCTTCCTAGCATGTTGGGCATGCATGCCCACGTGCCTAACGTGATTTTCAAGCTACCAGGTCCAAGACTCAAACCATGGTTGGACATGTGGGAGTATAGTGCTATAACTCCTATGCCATCTGCTGGCCTCTAAAAGTACCTTTTGTTGAAGTTCTCCCTCATGGACTGTGAACAGAGTGATATATGCAACTTCTGCCCCATTTGCTAAGATAAATATTTGTCTCTAAACTACTCTGGTACCTTCCTTCCTGCTGGCTTGGATGGCAGCAACTAGAGTAGCCTTGGAAGCCCCACATTCAAGATAAAAAGCTGATCACTAACATGCACCCTTAAATGAGTGGTAAATTAACTTCTGTTTCAGCCATTGTGTTTGGGGGTCTTTTTGTTAAAATAGCGTGCATTCTCCTGTATCTCTTTCTGGTACCCATATAGAGATTTTTTTCCCCCTGTGTGCAATCACCAGAGAGATGGAAAGTGAGAAATCATCCCCCAGGGGGATAGCCATGCTGTAGTCCTTTCTCCAGTCTCTTCTCAGGATTTTAGGCACACACACACATACACCCAGCATGATTTTCAAGCTGCTGGGTCTGGGACTTGAACAGCACTGTTAGTCATATGGGATCCAGCACCTTAACTCCATGCCGCCAACTGGTACAACTTGCTTAGTTTATTTCTGTGTATTTGTGTGTGTGTGTTTATCTTTTCTATTTCTTTGTTTTGGGAGAGCACATCTTCCAATTGCTTTCATAGAAAGTGTCCTTATAAGTAATTTTTAAAAAATTAGTGGAGTCTAACTAACCAAATCTTAACACCAATAGGTAATTTTTTAAAAAGTGTATAGGGACCAGCAGTTGGTGTAATGGCTATGTCACTGGACTCTCATGTAGTCGATCACAGTTTGGGTCCCAAACCTGGTGGCTTAAACTCACGCCAGGTGCATGTGCCTGCATGCCCAAGATCCTGAGAGGAGAATGGAGGATAAGGGATTGTGGTGTGGCTATCCCCCCTGGGGGGTGATTTCTCACTTTCTGTCTCTGTCTGTCTGGCGAGCGCATGTGCCCTATAGCAAAAACCTCTCTAAAAAAAAAAAAAAAAAAAAAAAAAAACTCTAAAAAAATTTATTTCTTCCTTCCGTGAATGTGTGCATATGTATGTGTGAGAGAGCTAGCACCCACAACAGGGTTTTGATGGCTGTGATTCAGCACTATCTTCAGCTTGGGTCAAGGGCATGTGGATGTCTAGTGTACTCAGGGAGGTATCTGGATTTGAACCGGCAGCCTTTCCACATGGGATTGCCTTATAGAGTGTAATAATTATCATGACACCACTATCTAGTCCCTTTAGATTATTATTTACATCATGAATCTGAGAACATTAAAATGAAGAAATACAGGTGTCACATTATAATCGATTTCTACCTCAATTTGTTTAAACTAAAACATGCCTCTAAAATAATCGCCCCTTCCTGCAATTAGTTAATGAAACCCCAAGAAGGTGCTGTAATCACTTGTTCTTTTCTTTGGTATTCTAGATCTAAAGGTTAATAATGGAATATTAGAACAAAGTTCTTTCCTATGCCTTGGGGAGAGTAATGGGGTCAAAGGTAGGTGCCTATTTCAACATCAGTCACCTTAAAGCATGCATAAGTCCAATCTTCTAAGCCACCTCCAAGTCCTATTTTATTTTTTTTAATTAAAAAATATTTTAAATGTCACACTCTCCAGAGGGGAAAGCTTAGCAGTCTTTTTCCTGGTAATAGGATAGTCCATAGTCCCGTTACTCAGAAAAGGGGAGGGCGACTAAATTTATCTTAATGTCAATGCTCCTATGAGCATTGTGTGATTCTTTGGGGGCCATCAAGTTGTCTCTGTGCTTTCCCCACTGCTGGTGTGCTAAATCATCGACTATTTGTCTATATTGTTTTTGCTGCTTTCAAAATCCTGTAGCTGTCAAATTCCCTCCCATTTCATCATCCTTTTGAGCTCATGCTTGAAACTGAAAACCATGTTTTCCACAGAGTTTCAGGAGGAAGCAAATGAAGATGCATCTGTTTAACGTGACTTGTTTCCCCAGAAGCTGCTCCTGTTTCTGCTTGTTCTTATTGCATTCATGTTCATTTGAGCCACCATCGTTGTTCATCTGCTCCATAGCAAAAGGGCTGCCAACTTTGTTCTTCCTACTTCTGGGTCTGCTCTTTCCTTATCTATTTTATTACACTGAAGTTGGAGTGAACTTTCTACACAGCAGATGTTATTATTTCTCCACCCTCTTTTACATTCTTCAACTCATTTTTGCTCTTAACCTATAAGATCCCACGCCTACTGTACTGTCTCCTTTCCTTCCCTTCCCTTATTTATTTATTTATTTATTTATTTATTTATTTATTTAGATTTTTGCTATAGGGTGCATGCACTCACCAGAGAGACAGAGAAGGAGAGACAGAAAGTGAGAAATAATTCCCCAGGGGGATGGCCACACCACAATCCCTTCTCTTCTATTCTCCTCTTGGGTCTTTAGGCACGCACACACATGCACATGGTGTGAGTTTTAAGCTGCTGGGTCCAGAACTTGAACCACAGTGGACTGTGTGGGAGTCCAGCATCATAACCATGACACCATCTGCTAGTCCAAGTATTGTCTACTTTTCATTCTCATCTTCCAACTTTCTCCCAGTTGCTCCCTGGGCTCCAGTTTTATTATAATCCCCATTTTTCTTTTTCTTTTTCTTTTTTTTTTTTGGAGAGGTTTTTGCTATAGGGCGCGTGCGCTCGCCAGACAGACAGAGAGAGACATAGAGACAGAAAGCGAGAAATCACCCCCCGGGGGGATGGTCACGCCACAATCCCTTATCCTCCATTCTCCTCTTGGGATCTTGGGCACGCACGCACACGCGCCCGGTATGAGTTTTAAGCCACCGGGTCCAGGACGTGAACCACAGTCGACTACGTGGGAGTCCAGTGACATAGCCATTACGTGAACTGCTGGTTCCCTCCCCATTTTTCTTAACACCCAAACATGAACTCTCAGGACTTCCCACATACTGCTCCTTTATGTGAAATAGTTTCTTCAGCTTCCTCCAATATCTCTCTCCCCAAATTGCTCCAGCTAACTTCTACTCACTGTCTTTCAGGTCTCATCTTTATTTTTTTTTTCTTCAGGAAGACTTTTATGTCACTCTGAGCAAGGTAGGTAATTTGCTGATGGTCTGATTGCTTAAAATATAATATTTAGTATCTCTCCCCATGGAAGGGTTATACCTCCTTTATAATGTCAATGTTCGATGTAACATACTTTGAGAAATTCTGCATTATAACATTCATCACATTTCAGCTTACTGTTATTAAGTGCTTACTTGTCTGTGTTCTTGACCAAACTGTAAGCTCTAATAAAGAAGGATCCTGTGTCTATTTTTCTTTCTTTCTTTCTTTTTGAAAGTTTGCTATAGGGGGACCAGCAGTTAGTGTAATGGCTATGTTGCTGGACTCCCATGTAGTTGACCGCAGCTTGAGTCCCGGACCCGGTGGCTTAAACTCACGCCGGGCGTGTGTGCATGCGTGCCCAAGATCCCAAGAGGAGAATGGAGGAGAAGGGATTGCGGCGTGGCCATCCCCCCTGGGGGGTGATTTCTCACTTTCTGTCTCTCTGTCTCTCTCTGTCTGTCTGGTGATCGCACATGCCCTATAGCAAAAACCTCTCAAAAAAAAAAATTTTGCTATAGGGTGCTTGCTAGGGAGAGAGAGAGAGAGAGAGAGAGAGAGAGAGAGAGAGAAGACAGAGATATCACTCCAGTGGAAATGCCATGCTGCAATCCCTTCTCCTTCATTCTCCTCCTGGGATTTTTGGCATGCACACATACACATGCCAGGATTGATTTTCTTTTCTTTCTTTCTTTCTGGGTTTTTTTTTTTTTTTTTTGCTATAGGACGCTTGCGCTCACTGGAAAGACAGAGAGAGACAGAGAGACAGAAAGCAAGAAATCAGCCCCCAGGGGGGATGGCCACACCACAATTCCTTCTCCTCCATTCTCCTCTTGGGATCTTGGGCACGCATGCACATGTGCCTGGCGTGAGTTTAAGTCACAGAGTCCGGGACTCGAACCACAATCGACCACATGGAAGTCCAGCGACATAGCCATTATGACAACTGCTGGCCCCTTCTTTCCTTTTATTTTAATAAGAGGATTTTGCCAGGACTAGCAGATGGCATAGCAGTTATATCGCTGGACTCCCACATGGTTGACCCCAGTTTGAGTTTCAGAACCGGTGGCTTCAAAATCCTGGGAGAAGACTGAAGAAGAGATTGTGGTGTGCCCAGCCCCCTCCCCTCCTTGGGGGTGATTTCTCACTTTGCCTCTAACTTTCTTTGTTTTTTTTTTTGTGTGTGTTAAGGTGTGCTTGTGCATGTGCTTGCCAGAGAGAGAGTGAGAAGGAATGTGAGAAATCCCCCCTCCCCTGGTGGGATGGCCATGCTGCAATCCCTTCTCCTCCATTCTCCTCCCAGGATCTTGGGCAAGCACACACACAAACACACACACACACACGTGCCCAGTATGAGTTTTTTTTTTTTTTTTTCTTTTTCTTTTTTAAATTTATTTTAATTTGAACAGAGAGAGACAGAGTGAGAAAGAGAGAGAGGGAAAGTAAGAAAGTATTCTGCCATGTCCAGGACATGAACCATGGTTGGCCACATGGGAGTCCAGCGTCCCAACCACCACGTCACCTGCCAGGCCCATGCGTGAGTTTTAAGCCACTGGTCCAGGACCCAAACAGCAGTTGGTCATGTGGAAGTCCAGTGCTGTAACCACTACACTATCTGCT
Source organism: Tupaia tana (assembly GCA_026018925.1). NCBI lineage: Eukaryota > Metazoa > Chordata > Mammalia > Scandentia > Tupaiidae > Tupaia > Tupaia tana. The sequence goes on from JAKSZU010000010.1 coordinate 30,791,558, forward strand.
GGCCCCGCCTAGCATGTTTTTCAAGCCACTGGGTCCAGGACTCGAACTGCTCTGTTGGCTGTGTGGGATCCAGTCGCCTCAACCTCCACACCATGTGCTGGCCCCCTGTGTCTATTTTATATACCGTGGTACCCCTGGTGTTAAGTACACTGCCTTACTTACCTATCATGACAGAGTTGCTCTCTTTGACCAAATTCTAGCATGGTTTCTAGCAACTTACAGTCAAGTACCTCGAATAACCCCGGGAGGCTTTAAAATACCTGCGGGAGAAAGTTCAACACTACCAGGAGAACCATTTGTTCTGGTGGAAATTTGGTGATACGCAGACAGTTCCCTGAACCCTCTCTTAGAGCTGGTACTTTTGAAAGCTTGCAATTATAAATCCTTTGTCTCTTTGAGATATAACTCTCCTACAACCCCAAACTGTTTTATCAAGGATCTCCAAGCTTTCTCTTCGAAATGCAAACATTTAAGGAGATAAAATAGCTCTCATTTTCACTTCCATTCCCTGTGGGTGCCTTGCTCAAATTTATACCACTGCCTGTCATAAAGATAAGAGAGTTATAGATATGTATATTCCTCAGAAAGCTACAAATAGAACTACCATATGACCCAGTAATTTCACTCTAAGGTATTTACCCAAAAGGTAGGAAATCCCTCAGTCAGAGAAACACTTGTACGTCCATGTTTATTGCAGCATTATTTACAATCACTAGGATATGGAATGAACCCAAATGTCCAAATATAGAAGATTAGATTAAAAACAAGTGGCATATGTTATATGTGGAATACTACTCAGTCATAAAAAAAAACAATGAGACCCTGACATTTGATACAAAGTGGACGAATATGAAAGACTTAATGCTAAGCAAAGCAAGCCAGACTATGGAAGACATGCTTTGTACGTCCCCACTCAATATATATACTCATTGCCTGCGCTATAGAGCAGAAACTGAAAGTTTGGAAGGTATAGAAGCAGGGAGGGCAACTGTAGATACTAGAGAAAATAAGGATAGCGATAATATGGAGGTGGGTAATACAGAGAAGGAGGGAGGGGAACAGGGGAAGAAAAAAATGTTTAATTGACCAAAAAATGAAGTTATTTGCTGATGATAATGTATTTAGTACTTTATCTTGACTGATATGCATGGTATTCGTGTTGGAAAAAACAATGTTGTACATTGTAAAGATAAATGTGATCGGAACCAGCAGTTAACATAATGGCTATGATGCTGGACTCAGTGGACCACGGTTCGTGTCCCGGACCTGGTGGTTTAAAATTCACGCCGAGCGCGTGTGCGTGCATGCCCAAGATCCCGAGAGGAGAATGGAGGAGAAGGGATTGCGGCGTGGCCATCCCCCCTGGGGGGTGATTTCTCGCTTTCTGTCTCTCTGTCTGGCGAGTGCATGCGCCCTATGGCAAAAACCTCTCCAAAAAAAAAGATAAATGTGATTAAATGTAAAATAAAATAGAACTTTTTTAAAAATAAAAAGGAGAATTATGTGTCTCCTCTGGATGAGCACCAATTAACAAACCCAACAGCCCAGTGACATGAACCAACCCTCTTCACAGCAGTTTCTTTATACATCCCATCCTTTCAAAAGTCTCCAATCTGGGAGCAAGCAGGTGGTGTGGTGTTGGGGTGCTGGACTCCCACATGGGCGCTGCGATTCAGGTCCCAGACCTGGTGGCTTGCTTTCTCACTTTCCTTCTCTCTCTCCCTCTGTCTCTCTCTGGTCAAGTTTTAAATTGATAATAATAATAAACAAATAAAATCAAGTAATTTTTTAAAAAGTATCCAATCTGGGCTGGCAGGTGGAATGGTGGTTAAGGCAACTTGATCCCACATAGCTGACAGCATGGTCTGAGTTTCAACCTGGAGGCTTGAAAAACATGCCAGGTGCATGTACATGTGCATGCTCAAAATCCCAGGAGGAGAATGGAGAAGGGATTATGGGATGGCTACTTCCCCTGCGGTGGGGTGCTTTCTCACTTTCTCTTTCTGTCCCTAACAAGCACATGCCCTCTAGCAAAAATTTTTAAAAACTATCCAACTTTTTGTTTCAGCAAAGTTGAATTCAGTTCACATTGGACTTTTCCCCTATTGCAATAGTTATTTTTAAATAATTATTTAAGTTTATTTATTATTGTTTGTGGGAGGCTGCGCACCAGCGAATATCACCGGTTTCTCAGAAAGTAAACAATTACACAATGCCAAAGGCCACAATTGGTTCCCTTCAAAAGAACCTGACCTTCGAAACCTTGCTCTGATTGGCCACTAGAATCCCTCAGATTTGCATATCCGGCACCTCATGATTGGTCCAAAAGCAACCAATCATAACCCACCTTTTACAACCAATCATGGCCCAGCAGCATGTATATAACCACGATGCCTGGCCCACAATCGCCAGACGACGACCCTGGAGAGTCTGAAGAGCTGAAATACTGCACAGTCTCCAGACGACCCTGAAGAGTTGTAACACTGCGTCGTCTCCGTGCTGTACCGTGCTGCCCACAATAAACAGACGACACTGAAGACACTGTGTCGTCTCTGTGTTGTGACACTGCGCCGCTTGTCCCCGGCTTTCACTCCTTCCCTCAGGAAACCTGTTCGACTGTCCCCCCGGGTCGGGATATGTGGCGCCCGAACAGGGGTGGGACACCTGAACATCATCACTGACAACCTGACGGCATGCTGGACCTTACAGGGTCGCCTTGAAGGGAACCAACTGTGGCCTTTGGCATTGTGTAATTGTTTGCTTTCTGAGAAACCAGTGATATTCGCTGGTGCGCAGCCTCCCATAATTGTTATTATTATTACTGGAGAGGTTTTTGCTATAGGGCATTTGCGCTCACCAGAAAGACAGAGAAAGAGAGACAGAAAGTGAGAGATCACCCCCCCCCCCCCCCAGGGGGGATGGCCACGCCACAATCTATTCTCCTCCATTCTCCTCTCGGGATATTGGGCATGCACACACATGCGTCCTGCATGGGTTTAAGCCACCGGGTCTGGGACTCAAACCATGGTTGACTACATGGGAATCCAGCAACATAGCCATTATGCCAACTGCTGGTCCCTTTATTATAATTCTTCAATTTGACAAGAGAAAGTCAGAGAGAGAGAGGGAGAGTGAGAAGGCTAGCCACCAGGTCCAGGACTCAAACCATAGTCAGCCATCTGGGAGTCCAACACCTTAATCACCACACCACCTACTGGCCCTGTCTATTAAAATAGTTGTTACTAACTAAAACTTATCTTTTTTTTTTTTTTTTTAAGAATTATTTTAAGTTTGTTTGTTTGTTTATTTTAATTTGACCAGAGAGGGTCAGATGGAGAGAGAGACAGAGAGAGGGAAAATGAGAAAGCAAGCTGCCAGGTCAAGGACTCTAACTGTAGTCAGCCATGTGTGAGTCCAGTGCCCCTAACTACCACGCCACCTGCCAGCCCCCTAAAACTTATCTTACTGCTTTAACTAGTTACAGATTTTTAAATCTTTCACATTAGTTATTAATTAATAAACTCAGGTTCCTATATAGGTGTAAACAGTCGAAGGAGTTTTATTTCTAGGCTTTTTGATGAATCTCATCTTCTTCCACACTCTAAGGACCTAAAAGACTACTATCCACACAGCATTTGGAACTGAGTTAATCAGATTAATGTGGTTATTTAGAAAACTGTTTAAAAAGTCACATCCCTGGGGCTAGCAGATGGCACAGTGGTTATGTCGCTGGACTCTCACATGCGCACCGCAGTTCAAGTCCTGGACCCCATGGCTTGAAACTCATGCCAGGTATGAGTGCATGTGTGCCCAAGATCCCCGAAAGGAGAATGGAGAAGGGATTATGGAGTGGTCATCCCTCCTGGGGGATGATTTCTCACTTTCCCTTTCATTGTCTTTCTACCCCCCAGCGCACACACCCTAAGGCAAAAACCTCTACCAAAAAAAAAAAAAAAAAAAAAAAAAAAAAAAAAAAAAAAAGTCACATCGCTAAAATTCAATTCCCTGTTTCCTCTTTTAAACATATTTTTCCCCCTATCGCTTAAAAATCTAAAAAATTTTACTATTCTCTTTCTGAGCCAGTTCAGCACAGTCCAGAAAGACAAGAGGGTGCTAGAACAGGTGAATTTGTTTTGGCCTTCGGTTCGGACTGCCCACACAGTCTCTTCCTCCCCCTCTTTCTCCTCTGATACCAATCTCTGCGGGTTTAAATCTTTGCTAGTTAACTAAACCTATCCGCTGGCCTCATAGGGAGCTCAGCGAGCACCCAGCAATCCGACTTTCAGCATCAGTTCGTGCCTTGATCCACCAGGGGCAGCAGTCACGCCCCCATGCTCCGGCCTCAAACTCCGCCCTCCGCGTCCTGCGCGGCTTGCGCAGCGTCCGAGGATGTCACGTGCGAGGCTCGGGCGTGAGGTTGGAGCCGCCATGTTGTTTTCTGGCGGCCCTTGTCAAGGAAGGAAGAACGGGCTAGCGCCGCGCATTCCAGACCGTATGCGCAAGTGCGGAAGTGCGCTGGCCAGCGGGTGATCGGTTTCCGGCCAGTGGTGCCGCACCGGCTGTCCGGAGACGTGTAACGGACGGTGGGCCTCAGCAATGGCCGAGAGGAAACCTAACGGTGGCAGCGGCGGTGCCTCCGCGTCGTCGTCGGGCACTAACTTACTCTTTTCTTCCTCGGCCACGGAATTCAGCTTCAACGTGCCGTTCATCCCAGTCACCCAAGCCGCCGCTGCCCCGGCCTCCCTGCTCTTGCCCGGAGGTAGAAAAGGGGGGCGGTCCCGAGGGCTGACTGTGGGGAGGCGGATGGGGGACGTGGAGTGGGGAGGGTCAGACGGGAGGTTTTCTTTCTACTTCTATCAGCCTTCTGAGTAACGTGACGTGTCCAGTAGTAGTCAGGTTTGAGAGGGCCAGGCTTTGGGGTTTTTGGAAAGCGATGAGGCTTCCTCTTCGTCGGAGGAACCTCCTCTGTTCTGAGTTGTTCAGAGTGCTGGGCCCTCTGCGCTGGCGTTCCGCGGGTCTTCCTTGAACACCTACCGGTGTGGCAGGTGCTGGTAGGGAATGCAGGGCCTTCTGGGTTACAGGGCGATCTTCTGCCAGAAGACTCCTTACATAGAGAGGCTATCTCCTAGGATGGTCAGATCTCCTCTCCTAGGATAGAAATGTAATGTACGCAGAGGAGAGCTGTAGAGGGGCTGGCAGGTGGCATGGTGGTTACGATGCTGGACTCGTACATGGCTGACCGTGGTTCAAGGCCCGACCTGGTGGCTTGCTTTCTCACTCTCTGTCTCTCTCATCAAAGTAAAGGAAATAATGATGAGTGAAATTAAATAATTTTTTAAAAAGTAGAGATGAAAGTGTATGCCTACGTCATCTTTCAAGATGGTCCGTTACTTCTCTAAGATGCTTTTTCTCTCTTAGGCCCCACTGTTTTGTGCTTCTGTAGCTCTCTGTCATATGTGTATTATTTTTCGGTATTTATATGAGACGGTGGTTAGGAACACGGACTTTCCACGTGAGGGGCTTTGAAGGGTTTTACACAAGGCAGTGGAATGAGAGGTTCAGAAAGACTGGAGTTTTCTCAGATTACACTGGACTAAGGCTGATAGGAGCAAGAGTGGTCAATCTGGAGGCCATTGCGAGCTGCAGGAAGAGTGGATGGCACTCTTGCTTGTCAGCCATCGTGGGTATGAAGAGCAGGGAACAGATGTGAGAGAATTTTAGACTATAAAATTGTAGATTTAGTGCCTCACTGGAGGCCAGGCTTTCTGTTCTGGCTATCAGCACAGAGGCCTTTTTCTTTCTTTCTTTTTTTTTTTTCTTTAAAGAATTATTTTGTTTAATTTTATTGATTCATTCTTTTTTTTTTTTTTTTTTTTTTTTGAGAGTTTTTTGCTATAGGACACATGCACTTGCCAGAAAGACAGAGACAGAGAGACAGAAAGTGAGAAATCACCTGCCGGGGGGATGGCCACGTCGCAATCCCTTCTCCTCCATTCTCCTCTCAGAATCTTGGGCACGCACGCACACGCGCCCGGTGTGAGTTTAAGCCACCAGGTCTGGGATGTGAACCACAGTCAACTACATGGGAGTCCAGTGATGTAGGCATTATGCTAACTGCCGGTCCCATTCATTTATTTTTTTTTAAAAGAATTATTTTTTATTTAGTTCTATTGATTGTCATTATTTATTTTTTATTTTTTTGAAGTTGACCAGAGAGAGATAGAGAAAGAAGGAAAGTGAGAAAGCAAGCTGCCAGGTCTGGGACTCTGTCCGTGGTCAGCCATGTGGGAGTCTAGCCACCTTAACCACCATGCCATTTGCTGGCGCCATCATTTATTTCTTTTTAATTTGTCCAGAGAGAGAGACAGAGAGAGAGAGAGAGAGAGAGAGAGCGAGCGAGCACGTGCGAGAAAGCAAGCTACCAGGTCTAGGATTCAAACTGTGGTTGGCTATGTGGGAGTTTCCAGCACCTTAACCACCACACCACCTTCTGGCCCCCAGAGGCTTCTTTTCATTCTGTATTTTTCTCTTTCTCTTTTAAATTTTTTTTTGTTTAGTTTTAATCTTAAGACTGAACTTTGTGTGTGGCACAAAATAGATTCTGTATATTTCTCAAACAAATATCTGAATGATTAAATGAAGTGTATTATAAGAAAGAATCTGAGAGACTTGAGGTTTCTTGTTTGCATGTCTGAATGGTTGTTGGCAAACATCTATTGAGAAAATGAGATGGTAGAAAGGACATAGGGCAGTTAAGATAGTTTGCTTGTAAACTTTGCTAAGTTTGGGGTGTGTGTGGCTGAGTCTGCCGTAAGTATTGAGAAAACAGTTTGAAAATAGGTTCTGGAACATGTGAGAACAGTCTGAATTTGAGATGAAGTTGGGAATGGCACAAGTCAACAAGTACTCATTAAAATTGTGGGTCTAGGGCCAGCTAGTGGTATGGTGATTGGGGTAGCTGGATCCCACATGGCTGACCTTGCAGTTTGAGTCCCACACCCAACTTCTTGAAAAACATGCTGGACACATGCATGTTTGTGCACCAAGTCCTGAAAGGAGAAATAGAGAAGGGATTGTATTATGATCATCCTCCATGGTGGGATAGAATGCTTTCTTTCTTTCTTTCTTTCTATCTTATCTTTCATTCTTTTCTCTCTCTGACAACTCAAGCGTCCTCTGGTAAATTGAAAACAAAACGAAAAGTTGTGGATCTACATGGCTATGCATGTCCTTATGAAATTAGATAGTGCTCCTGAAGTGAGGCTAGCAGTATGTTGAGATTAGTATTTCATCTGAAATTGACACTAATCAGAAAAAGACATCTCAGACTAGGTCAATCTCAAGTTCTCTTAAAATGTGAAAGATAGTACAGAGGTTTTTTTCCATGCTTTTTATCCTCCCCCCCTTTTTTTTTGATTTAGTTTATTCCTTTGATGAGGAAGGGATAACAGGAGAGAGGAAGAGATGAACATTGACGTAGACAGGCACCCTTAACAGAGTCCTCATGCTACTCTCCTCCCCACTGTGTTAGCCAGCCAGGATAACAGCAACCCAGCATACACAGGGAAACCTTAATATTGATCTGGGATCTTCCCATATAGCTTCAGCATTGGGGAGTGTTGTGTTACCTGTAAGCTACTACGTCTGTTCTTTGTGTTGTTTTTAAAAATTTTGCCAGAGTGCGTGTGTGTTTTTGGATGTGGTGGGGAGAGAAAGAAAGCACCCGCCATGGGGAATGATCACGTGACAATTCCTTCTCCATTCCTCCTTCCTTTTAGGATTTTGGGCACATACATATATGCACCCAGTATGTTTTTCAAGCTGCTGAGTCTGGGACAAACTGCACGGTCAGTAGGCTATGTGGAATCCAGTCACCTTAACTACTATGCCACAGTCTGGCCCCCATGTTTTTAATCGTTGGGAGATGAATGAAGGAATACAGTGGGGAAAAGAAAAAGAAGAAAAGCAATACACATGAGTCCAAATGAGGTTTGTGGACTGAAAAGAGGGATGAAAACTGCAAGTAGGAAAAGTAGACTAGTACAGATAAAAAGAGCCTCCTGCAGGAAGTAACATTTCATATTTAGTTACTAAGAAGCATGTGAGAGGAATATTTAAAAATTTTTAAAATTTTATTTATTATATTAATATTATTATTTAATTTGACCAGAGAGAGACAGAGACAGAGGAAAAGGGAAAATAAGAAAGCAAACTGCCCGGTCTGGTACTCAAATCATGGTCGGACATGTGGGAGTCCAGTGCCTTAACCACCACTCCACCTGCTGACCCCAGAGAGGAATATATGAATAGTGGAGTATTTTTGTTAAATTGATGTGTGCGAAGTATAGTTGAGAGCAGCCTAGGATCTCAAGCCAGAATCTCTTGAGAGTCCTGTGGTCTCCTTCAGCAGAGATCAAGACAGAAACCAGAGCTTGAAAGAAGGCCTCTTTTTGGCAGATCTCCAAAGGCAGGGACCATAGTGTACCTTTTTTGCTACAAGCAGGTCTACCCCTCTGATGGACTCCGTACCTTCAGCAGTGGGATATAAGAGGGAAATATTGGGGGCTGGCAGGTGGCATGGTGAGGGTGCTGGACACTTCCACATGGCTGACCATGGTTTGAGTCCTGAACCTGGTGGCTTGTTTTCTCATTTTCCTTCTCTCTGTGTGTCTGTCTTTGGTCAAATGAAAATAAATGAATGAATAAATAAAATTAAATAATTCTAAGAAAAAAGAAAGATTGGGAGGGGAGAGAGGAAAACTATAAACTAAGGGACCATGAACAGTTAGTAAGGAAGGGTAGGGTGGACTTTTGAGGTCATGTAGAGGGAAAATGTTTTTAATTTTATTTTATAACTTTAGGGGGCCAGTCAGGTAGCTTGGTGATTAAGGTGGCTGGATCTCACATGGCCGAGTATGCAGTTTGAGTTCTGAACCTGGCGACTTGATAAACAGGCCAGATGTGTGTGAGTATGTACCCAAAATCCTGAGAGGAGAATGGAGGAGAGGAGATTGTGGTGTGGTCATCCCCTCCTGGGGAGGGGGGTGCTTTCTCATTTTTCTCTCTTGTGCTCTCTGTCTCTCTTGGGTGAGCACATACACCCTATAGCAAGGTAAAAAACATTTTTTTTTTTTTTTTTAACAACTTTAGCAGAACAGAAGAGAAATTGTTTGGAATTGATAATACTCACAGTGAAGAACAAGTTAGGCAAAGGGAAGAGAGGAGAACGTAATGTCCCTTGGTTAAGAAATGATTTTTCTTGTTTGAGGTTCTGTAATGACTAATTATCTGATTGTCATAGTGCATGGTTTTAGAAATGGCAATAAAGAGTTGACCTACTTTGCCTTGGGAATACAAATACTACATGTTCGTTTGTACAGTAAGTGCTTTGTAGGTAAGAGCCCTGACACACCCCTTTTTGTCAACAGAGCTAATATCTGTGCTTTAGTTTGTCATAGCTGTATAAATAAAATTAGGTATATTTGGGCAATAGAATAATATGAATTATTTCTTAGCAGGAAAATAAAGATTTAAAATAACATGTAAAAATAGGTAGAGATTTTCACTCTTAATTTTAGAAGCTTTTCTATACAAATATATGTATGTATGTATTTAGTTTAACATTTATTTATTTACTTGTTGTGATATGTGAGCTGCCAGGTCCAGGACTTGAACAATGGTCAGCCATGTGGAAGTCCAGCGCCTCAACTACCATGCTGCCTGCCAGCTCCACAAATATATGTACTTATAAAATAAGCAGTAAATAATTATTTATTTAAAAAGAGTGAAAGGGTATGAACCACAATGTTAACAGTGTTAACAGTGATTGTTTCTGGGAGATGGGCTTATGAATGAATTATAATGTTTACCTCCATTTGTTTTTATTCTTATTTTCTAGTATTTTGTTTCAGAGAAAAAAGTTTTCAAATAAATCTTGTTTTTCTTTGTAATGATGAAATATTTATAAGTTTGAATAACAAACTAAGAGGTACAATTGCTACTTCTTCCTTATAGAATCATGTCTACAGAATGGTGCAGTAGTCTTTAAACCATTTACTCTCCTGTTTCAGAGGATTCTACAGATGTTGGTGAGGAGGACAGCTTCCTTGGCCAGACTTCTATTCACACATCTACTCCACAGACATTTAGTTACTTCTCTCAGGTATCAAGCAGTAGTGATCCTTTTGGGAATATTGGACAGTCACCGTTAACAACTGCAGCCACACCGGTCGGACAATCAGCATTCTCCAAGCCCCCGACTGCTCTCCCTTATACAACTGGATCCCAAGAGGTGGTGAATGCTTTTTCTCCATCCGTTTCGAAGGCTCAGTATGGTGCTCCACCTTCCTCACAGATGGGACTAAATTCTTACCTGCCTTCTCAGCCAAGTAGTAGTCTCCCTCCTTCGAATTTTGGGAGCCCACCTCAAGGAACTCCCCAACAAGGATACAATCCGTATCGCCATACCCCTGTCAGTAGCAGGGCTAATCCTTACATTGCACCGCCACAGCTGCAGCAGTGCCAAACACCAAGCCTTCCCACTCATCTTCCACCCTCTGGGCCCTCTGGACCCCCCGTACAGATGTACCAGACGCCTCCAGGATCCTTGCCACCGGTATAGAGACATGTTTTTATATCTAACTGTTCACTTTCATTTTTCTGTCTCATGTTAGTTTGTGTCTTAAAATATATTGTTCATTCTACAATTAATATGTTAATATGGTGATAAGTTATTTTGAGAGATATTCTTAATAAGATAATTGGGTCGTTCGATAAGTCACAATGCATTTTTTGCATAGAAAAATAACATTATGACTTTTCTGATGACCCAATACATATTTTGAAGTAAACATTCTTCTAAAGACAGCTCAGTGGATGGTTCATATTTTAGTTTATATTACCGGTTTGCTGAAGTAGTAATTGATTTTAATTTATTAGCTGCATGCCAAAATTTTTAGATTTTAGTGTAAGATACCAATGGTAACTGTCATCTGGTACTTATGAGAATTGAACCAATGATCATGTTAACAGATTGCCAGCTTCTCATCTTTTAATTATACTGTTCAATCAAAACACACAATTTACAGGAACTAAAATGGATTATCCTAATAATTTTATTTATAGAGTATAGATCTAGAGTAACATCTGCATTGGTTAAACTTTATGAAATTCCATGATGCTTTTTTTTCCAGCTGTTAAACTGACTTTCCAAAGAAAATAAACTGAATTAAAAAAAAAAAGGAAAAAGGATTACAGTCCCCACAGCATAGCATAACATAGCAGTTAAGCCCTCTTCATTAGGAACCAGATCCCACATGGCCAACTATGGTCCTGGTGGCTTAAAAAAATGACAGATTTATGTGCATGTGTGTTCCTAATCCTGAAATGATGGAGAAATGGAGGGAAAAGGACTGTAGCATGACCACACCCCATTGGAAGGCTTTCTCTCTCTCTGTCTCACTCTTTCCTCCTCTCTTTCATGAGCACACATGCCCTCTGGCAATGAAAAGAAAATCTGAACAGGGACTAACCCCATAGTTATTCCACATGACTGATTAAGGTTTGACTCCCCACCCAAAATCTCTATAGAATGGAGAAATGGAGGAGAAGGTATTACAGTGTGACCATGTCCTATTGGGGAGGGTTTTTGTTGTTGTTGTTGTTTTCTTCTCTTTTTTTCTCTGTCTCTGGTGAGCATGTGTGCCCTCTAGCAATTAAAAAAATTTTTTTTAAAGGGCCAGTGAATGGCATGGTGATTAAGGTAATTTGATCCCTCATGGCCAGTTGTGTTTTGAATCCTGGACATGGTAACCTGAAAAATTTGCTGGGCACGTGCATATGCATGCCCTTCCCAAGATCCTGAAAGGAGGGAAAGACAGAGAAGGAATTGTGGTATGACCACCTCCATGGAGGGTACTTTTTAACTCTCCTCTCCTCCCCTTCTCCCCCTCTGGTAAACACATGCACCCTCAGGCAAAAAAGAAAAAAAAAAATTCAAGAAAAATTGCAGAAATAAAAATAGCACCAAGGACACTCTAATATCCTTTATTCAGACTTACCTATCACTAACATTTTATCCTATTTGTTTTTTTACCCAGGTTTACCTGTCATTAACATTTTATCCTATTTTGCAATCTTCCTGCATCAGCCTGCTGAGTAGCTGAGACTATTAGCAGGTGCCCTAGCACTATTAGTCTTTTAGGAGCAGGAATTGAGCCCAGGCCTCCCATGTGGCCTCATCCTGCTGAGAAGCATTGTGTGCCAGGGTGTGCTGTGTGGTTGGGCCTCATCCACTTGTTTATTTGTGCATGTGCACACTCTTGAGTTTTTGAGCCACTTCCCTCTCTTTCTACTCCTCTGTTCCACTTTCTTTCTTTCTCTATATATAAGACGGAAACTCAAAAGGTTTGTGAATTCAAGATAAGTTATTTTGGTGCAAAGAATTTTGAAATTCATGCATAATTTTTTAGAGTTATATAACTTTATTTATCATTATTTAATTATCATCATCATTATTATTATTATATTTTAATTTGACCAGAGAAAGTGAGAAAGCAAGCTGCCAGGTCCAGGACTTGAACTGTGTGGTTGACCATGTGAGTCCAGCGCCTTAACCACCATGCCTGCCCCTATTGCTTTTTTTTTTTTTTTTTTTTTTTTTTGGATCAGAGAGAGGCAGAAAAGGAAAATGAGAAAGCAAGCCACTAGGTCCAGGACTCAAACTGCAGTCAGCCATGTCGGGGGGTCCAGTGCCTTAGCCACCACACCATCTGCCAACCCCCCAGTGTTTTTTTTTTTTTTTTTTAAAAAGAATTATCTATTTATTTAATTCCGTTAGTTATTATATTTTAATTGTTTAAAATAACTATTTTTTTAAATATAACTTTATTTTAATTTGAGAAGAGATGGACAGAGTGAGAGACAGAAAGAGAAAGAGAGTGAGACAGCAAGTCGCCAGATCTGGGACTTGAACTGTGGTCAGCCATGTGGGAGTCCAGTGCACTTAGCCACCATGCCACCTGCCGGTCCCAGTTATTATTATTATTTTTAATTTGATTAGTGAGACAGAGAAAGGAAAAAGTGAGAAAACAAGCTGCTAGGTCTGGGACTCATACTGAGATCTGCCATGTGAGATTCCAGTGCTTTTATCCATCACCTGCCGGCCCCCCAGTGTGTTTTTCAAGCTTCCGGCTCTATGACCCGAACTGTGCAGTTGACCATGTGTGATCCAACTGCCTTAACAACCTTGCCACCATTTTTAATGGTTCTAAAGAATTCCAGCATTCGGGGCTGGCAAGTGGCATGGTGGTTAAAGGCGCTGGACTCCCACATGGTCAACCATGGTTCAAGTCTCAGACCTGGTAGCTTGCTTTCTCACTTCCTCTTTCTCTCTCTCTCTCTGATTAAACTGGAAAATAATGATGATGATAATAAATAAAGTTAAAATAATTCTTAAAAAAAAGAGACCTTTAAAAAAAAAAGAATTCCAGCATTTGATTGAAATAGAATTTCAGGTTTCCTTTAGACATTTAGATTTCAGTGATTTTTTTATTATAAATAACTTGTGGATACTTTTCAGTCATGTTTGTAACTTATTTATTTTTAGGTTATACTTATTTTTTTCCTTCTTTTATATAGCTTATTGGCATAATATATATGTTAGTCCATTTTTCTGTCCCTATAACTGACTACTACAGACTAGTTTATAAAGAATAGCAATTTACATAGATCATTCTAGCCCAGGGTCAAATCTGATGAGGGCCTCCTCTGCTCCTTTCTGCAGAGTCCTCAGGTGATACAGAGCATCACATAGGGAGGGGCAAGGGTGTATGTGAACTCTGCTTTCTCTCCCTTTTCTTATAAAGCCACTTCTATTCAATCATGGTATTTATTTTTAAGAGATTTTTGCTATAGGGCGAATATGCTTGCTGGAGACACAGAGAAAGAAAAACCACCCTCCGGGGGGATGGCCATGCCACAATCCTTTCTTTGTTCTCCTCCTGGGATCTTCATGCATGCACACATGTCCAGCCTGATTTTCAAGTCACTGGGCCCAGGTCTTGAACCATGGTTGGTCAGGTGGAAGTCCAGGAACAGAATCCACACACCATCTGCTGGCTTTGTAATTGTATTTTTAGGATAAATTCTTAGAAGTAGAATGACTGGGTCAAGGAAGACATACCTTAAAGTTTTTTCCCCTTTATTCATGAAAGAGAGTGCATGTGCACGAGAGAGAGAGAGAAAGGGAGGTTGAGAGGAGCATCCTTCATAGGGTCTGTTCACATTGGGATCCTCTTTCTCTAGTCTTTTAGCCCTTTGGGTGTTGGGTGCTCACGTACATGCCTGGTGAGTTTCAGGCTGACAGGGCTAGGGATTTGAGCTGCAGTTGCCATGTGGGATCTGGCTTCTCTTGAGTAGTGCATTACTGCTGCATCCTGGAGCCAGCCTGGAATATGCACATTTTTTTTTTTTTTTTTTTTTTTTTTTTGCTATAGGGCGCGTGCGCTCGCCAGACAGACAGAGAGAGACATAGAGACAGAAAGCGAGAAATCACCCCCCAGGGGGGATGGTCACGCCACAATCCCTTCTCCTCCATTCTCCTCTTGGGATCTTGGGCACGCACGCACACGCACCCGGCGTGAGTTGTAAGCCACCGGGTCCGAGACGCGAACCGTGGTCGACTACGTGGGAGTCCAGCGACATAGCCATTACGCTAACTGCTGGTTCCCTGGAATATGCACATTTTAAAGGACAACTCATAGAAATGAATTCTTTGCCGACAGTATAAGCAAGTCTAGTTCACTTTGCAACTGATTTTGGGTTTTAGTAGATTAAAATAAAAATTTGTTTTAGCATCACTATTACCTAAGTAATTGCCCAGAAATACATGTAGGATAATTACTAATGTCAGTTTAGGTCATAAATATATGCAGAACTGTTCTTTCAAACAAATATAACTATTAAATTTGGTATCTCTTTCAGATTCCTCCTTCAGCACAGTCACCAACACAGCAGCAGGTACTTGCTAGATCTGCAGGTCCCTCTATGCAGGTACCACCTCCTTTTCTACTTCAGAATCAGTATGAACCTGTTCAGCCCCACTGGTTTTACTGCAAAGAGGTTGAATACAAACAGCTATGGATGCCTTTCAGTGTGTTTGACTCTTTGAATCTTGAAGAAATCTATAACTCAGGTAAGTACTAATCATGTATCATTAGTATCTAATCTTAAGAGAAGAAATGAAGAATATTCTTGGCCTACTTTTTATGATGTTAGGTTCTTTTTTGTTGTTGTTTGTCATGAACGTTAGGTTCTTTTTTTTGTTGTCATTTGTTTTGTTTTATTTTTGTTTTCTTAGGTTTTTGCCATAGTGCGCTTGCCAGAGAGGCAGTGAGGGAAAGTGAGAAATCACTCCCCGGGGGAGATGGCCACACCACAATCCCTTTTTCTCCATTCTCCTCCTAGGATTTTGGGCACACATGCTCAGCATGATATTGGAGCTGCCAGGTTCAGGACTCGTACCAGTCAGCCATGTGGGAGTTCAACACCTTAACAACTATGCCCCCTGCTGGTCCCAAATATTAGGTTCGTGGTTTTTTTTTTTTTTTGGAGAGATTTTTGCTATAGGGCGCGTGCGCTCGCCAGATAGACAGAGACATTAGAGACAGAAAGCGAGAAATCACCCCCCCAGGGGGGATGGTCACACTGCAATCCCTTCTCCTCCATTCTCCTCTCAGGATCTTGGGCACGCACACACATGTGCCCGGCGTGAGTTTTAAGCCACCGGGTCCAGGATGCGAACCGCGGTCGACTACGTGGGAGTCCAGCGACATAGCCATTACGCTAACTGCTGGTTCCCCCAAATATTAGATTCTTTAATACTTGTGTACCCTGCTAGACTCTGTGCCTTAAGATGGTGATGTTAAAGGCCAGCTGGTGGTGTAATGGTAAGGCCACTGATCTCACATGGCTGACTGTGTGGTTCAAGTTGTGTGTCCTGTAGCTTGAACAAAAAATACCTGGTGTATGTGTACCCATATCCCAAGGAGAGAAGGGATTATAGCACCACCATCTCCTCAGCTTACTTTCTCTCTCTCTGTGTCTCTATTGCACATGTGCCCTATTTAACAAAGTAAAAGAAAAAAGTAAAGATGGTGATGTTAATATATAAATCCTGAGTTATCCGAGCAAGGTATTTGAAGAAATGTGTTGGTAATTTCCTTCTTTGTTTAAAGGTATTTTTTATTTTTTATTTTTTGTTTAAGTTTATTTCTTCCATGAGAGAGAAAAATAGCATTCCCAACAGGAGTCTTCATGTTGTAATCCATCCCCATCCTCAGTCAGTCCAGAATCATGGGCATGTGTGTACCTGACATTTGGGGTGACACTAACTGAGTCAGCCTCACAGAATGTCATGTCATTATTATGCCACTGTCCAGCCCCCTAACGGTGTTTCAGTTAGAGAAGTAGAGTAGTTCATGTAATTCAGGTTTCAGTTTTCCTATTTGTAGCTCTGGAAGCATTTATAAAGCATTTCCTGTGGAACTTCCGTTCTTAAGGATGCTCTATAAAAGTAGTATTCTTATGAATTTGGAGATGCTGTTTATTACATTCACTTGAGAGAGATGGTACAGAGGAGTTTCTTAAGACTTTGGGGAGTTGTCTCCCCCCTCCCCTCAAATGATCAGGGGATGCATTAGTCAGAGGAAGATAGAGAGATAGAGAGGGAGAGGAAGAGGGAGCAAATACTCTCAGTGGAGAGTGGTCTCACCACAGTCCCTTTTTTTCTCCATTTCTCTATCTTGTCAGGATTTTCAGCATGAACATGTGCCCAGTGTGGTTTTTCAAGTTGCTGGGGCTAGGATTCAAACTGCTGTTGGCCATGGGGCATCCAGCTCCCTTAACCACTTGGATATGGAGCTGGCCGAAGATGTGGGGAAGTCGTATAGTGTAGAAATACATTTCTTTGTATGTCCTGATATTAATTTGATCATAGAACTTAAAAATAGCCTATTAATACCCTTTAGAAATATACTTTATGGAGAATTGATATATATAGACATTACTGCTTTGATATTAAAAAAAACCCCAGTAATTGGAATTAGTTTTTGATCATTAAAAAAATAATAATGGGCGAGAGATCATGCGTGCTGGCTAGAGAGAGAGGGAGAGACAGAGAGATGGGGAAGGGATAGGGAGAAAGCATCCTCCCCCCCCCCCCCCCCATGGGGTATGGTCATTTCACAATCTCTTTGCTTCCATTTTACCATCCTGTCTGGACTTCGGGCACACATGCATATCATGTTTTTTTTTTTTTTTTTTTTTTGAGAGGTTTTTGCTATAGGGCGCGTGCGCTCGCCAGACAGACAGAGAGAGACAGAGAGATAGAAAGCGAGAAATCACCCCCCAGGGGGGATGGCCACGCCACAATCCCTTCTCCTCCATTCTCCTCTCGGGATCTTGGGCACGCACGCACACGCGCCTGGCGTGAGTTTAAGCCACCAGGTCCAGGACGCGAACCACGGTCAACTACGTGGGAGTCCAGCGACATAGCCATTACGCTAATTGCTGGTCCCGCATATCATGTTTTTTAAAAAAACATTTGGACTGGGGCCAGCAGATTGCATACTGGTTATGTTGCTGGATTCCTTCATGGCCAATTGCGGTTCAAGTCCTGGACTCTGAGGCTTGAAATCACGTTGGGCACATGTGCATGTGTGCCCAAGATCCCCAGAGGAGAATGGAGAGGGAATTGGGGTGTGGCTATCCCTTTCCCCCTCCCGTGATTCCCTCTCATTGTCTCTATCTCTCTCTCTCTGCCCGGTAAGCACATGTACCCTAAGGCAAAAATCTCTAAAAAAAAAAAAAAAAAAAAAAAAAAAAGATAATCTTTTGGGGGCTAGCAGATATGGTGCTTAATGCACTGGACTTCCACATGGCTGACTGTGATTCGAGTCCTGGTCCTCATAGCCTGAAGTTCGTGCCTGGTGCATGTGTGTGCATGCCAAAAATCCCAAGAGGAGAATGAAGGAGAAGAAATTGCAGAGTGGTCATCCTCCTGGGGGATTTCTCACTTTCCTTCACAATCTCTCTCTCTGTCTCTTTCCAGTGATTGTATGTGCCCTATAACAAAAACATCAAATAAACAAACAAACAAAAACATTTGTTTTGGTGGGCCAACCTGGTAGCCTAGTGGTTAAGGAAGCTAGCTCCCACATGGTGATCTGTGATTCAAATCCCAGCCTGTAGCCTGAATAACGTGCCAGTGCATGTGGCTGTATGTCTGAAATCCTGACAGGATAGAGAAATAGAGAAGGGATTGTGATGTGACCATGCTCCATATTCTCTCTCTGTCTCTGACTAGTGTATTTGCCCTCTGGCAAGTAAAAAAAAGAAATTTGGGGACCGGCAGGTGGTGTGGTAGTTAAGGGTGCTGGACTCCCACATGGGCAGCTGAGGTTTAAATCACCAGACCTGGTGGCTTGCTTTCTCACTTTCCCTTTTTCTCTCTCTCTCTCGTTCTTTCCCTCTGGTCAAATTGAAATAAATAAATAAATAAAGTGAAATAAAATAATTTTGTTTTTTAAGTTTTTTGCCTTAGGGCATGCGTACTTGCTGGTGAGAGAGAGAGAGAGACAGACAGAGACAGGGACAGTGAGGAATCATCCTTGGGAGTGATCTCTTCTCCATTGTCCTTGCAGGATCTTAGGCATGCACACCTACATGCCTGGCGTGATTTTCAAGCCACTGGGTCCAGAACTCTAACCATGGTCGACCATATGGAAGTCCAATGATGTAACTGCTACGTCATCTACTGATACCCTATCCTGGCTATTTTTTCTTTGAGCAGCACAGATTACTCTTCAGGCTTCTGTTTTTAAATAAAAAATAAGCTTAGTTCTTTTTCTCTGAGAATTAAACAGTCATCATAGTTATCATTTATTTTTATTAAATATGCCTTGAGGGGACCAGCAGGTGACACGGTGGTTAGAGTCCTGGACACTCTCACATGGCTGACCATGGTTCGAGGCCCGGACCTGGTGGCTGCTTCCTTACTTTCCCACTCTCTCTGTGTCTCTCTCTGGTCAAATTAAATGAATGAATAAATAAAATTAAATAATTCTTTTAAAAAAATTAAATATGCCTTGAAATGGTCAGATAAAATGTGGACTTTGTTCTGTAGTCCAGCCGGACCCCGAGAGTGTGGTTCTAGCTACAGATGGAGGGCGCTATGATGTGTACCTCTACGACCGAATGAGGAAAGCTGTGTACTGGGAAGAGGAGCCCGCTGAAGTGAGACGCTGCACCTGGTTTTATAAGGGAGACACAGACAGCAGGTTTATTCCCTATACGGAGGAGTTCAGTGAGAAACTAGAGGTATGGGTGTCTTATTTTTTTATGCTTTCCTTTATTAAAGAAAAAGGCCATGTATGCATTGGAGCTTCAAAAAACACCACTCACAGTGGGACTTGATAAGACAGTGTGTCTTGATGCTGTTTGCAAGGAAGATTGCTTTTTAAATGATGCCATCACACATGCGGTACTAATTGTGGCCACATGCCTAAAGGTAGAATATATATTTTTAGGGGGACATCTCAGATCTCATAAGACACTGTATCATACCCTGGAAAGAACTTGGGCTCATGGGTTTGTTGTTGACAACAGATGCCACACGTGGATGTTTTGAGATAAATGTTTAGTAATGATTTGATTAAGCTCTGATTCGTGTGAACCTTTTGCCATGTGATGCTGCAGCAAGAAGGCCTTTGCCAAGTGCCAGAATCTTGTTTTCAGACTTCCTAGCCTTCCATAGCTGTGAGAAAGTAAATATGTTCATTAAAAAATTAAAAATGGGCCAGCCTGGGGCATGGTGGTTGAGGCAGCTGGATCCCAGGTTATCTTGGGATCTGAACCCATAGTTGGCCATATGGCTGGCTTCCAGTAGCACAGATCAATCCACTATTGTCCGCACCACTGAGGTTGGGCCCAACCACATTCTTTTCACTGTTTAAAAAATTTGTCAGAAAGTTTATGTGCTTGCCAGAGAGAAAACAAGAGGGAGAGGGAGAAAGCACCTCCTGTAGAGCATGGCCACATCACAATCCCATCTTCGTTTTTCCATCCTGTCAGGATCGCGGCCCTGCATGCGTATGTGCCCTATGTATTTTATAAACTGCCAGGACCAAGATTCAAACCTCATGGTTGGCCATGCAGTTCTGCCTACATGACTTACCAGGTTACAGAGCCATCCCTCATTCTTTTAAATCATACTGTACATATTAAAAATATTTTCTTAGAGGACCAGCAAGTGGCATGGAAGCTAAGGTGCTTAATTCCATATAGCCTATGATGTGGTTCAAGACCCAGATCTGGCAGCTTGAATATCATGCTGGGTGTATGTGCACGTATATACCCAAAATCCCAAGAGGAGACTGGAGAAAGGATTGTGGTGTGGCTATCTCCCCCTGGGGTTAATTTCTTATTTTCTTCTCAATCTTTGTTTCCCTCTGGTGAGTGCATGTGACCTATGTTAAATTTTTTTTTCTTAGATTGCTCTTTATCCATATGTATATATATTTTTAAAGAATTATTTATTTTATTATTATTTGTTAATTTGTTTTTTTTTTTTTTGAGAGGTTTTTGCTGTAGGGTGTGTGCGCTCGCCAGACAGACAGAGAGACAGAGAGACAGAGAGACAGAAAGCGAGAAATCACCCCCCCGGGGGGATGGCCACGCCGCAATCCCTTCTCCTCCGTTCTCCTCTCGGGATCTTGGGCACGCATGCACACGCGCCCGGTGTGAGTTTTAAGCCACTGGGTCCGGGACACGAACCGCGGTTGACTACGTGGGAGTCCAGCGACATAGCCATTACGCTAACTGCTGGTCCCTATTATTTGTTAATTTGTTAAAGGGCATGTGTGCTCACCAGAGAGAGAGTGAGAAGGAAAACAAGAAAGCAAGCTGCCATAGTCTGGGACTCGGACTGTAGTCAGCCATGTGGGAGTCCAGTGCCTTAACACCATGCCACCTGCTGCCCCTGCATCTTATCTTTCCTTTCCTTTTCCTTTTCCTTTTCCTTTTCCTTTTCCTTTTCCTTTTCCTTTTCCTTTTCTCTCTCTTTCTCTCTTTCTCTCGTCTTTTTTTAAAATTTTTCTTGTTGTAGGTCACATACACTCACCAGAGGTTGGGATAGGGAAGGTGAGAAATCACCTTCCAGGGAGGATGATGTCATGCAGCAGTCCCTCCTCCATTCTCTTTTGGGATTTTGGGAACGCATGCACTCGCACCCATCATATTTTTTAAGCTGCTGGGTCTGCAACTTGAACTGTGCTCTTGACTGTGGGATCTAGCTGCTTCAACCACCATGTCACAGGCTGGCCCCTTTTTAAAATTTTTAATAAACATAGATATTTTCTCACAGCTGTGGAAGCTGGGAAGTCTGAGGTCAAGGTTCTGACATTTGGCCAGGACCTTCTTGTTGCAGTGTCACATGGCAAAAGGTGGAAGGGCAAAGAGAGACAAAAGATATCTGAACTCACCTTTTTATGAACGGTCTTTGGAAAATTTATGGAAATATGTATTATGAAAAACTGCGTGTGACTTTTTAAAAATTTTTTTCCCAGCCTCATAAAAGAACTATAGATTTCATAGCCCAAACTCCTCAAAGTCTGCCTGGGCATGTGCAACATGCAAGTTTTGGTGGTACTCTAACATTTTTGGTATAAAGATAAATAATTTTATTACCAGAAGTACAGGATGCCCTGGTTTTGTTAGAGGCTGTGTTGTAGGAAAGCCTGTGTTGGTATGTCAAGTGCTGGCCAGTCTCAGTGCCTTTAGATACCAACTCTGAAAGCAATAAGCCTGTTAAGCCACCCAGTTTGTGGTACATTTATACAGCAGCTCTTGGAAAGTAATTGAATGTTGAGACTTGGTTTTATTCAAGTTGATTTCTTCCATAAGAGAGTGACAGAGAGAGACAGAGACAGAAACAGACACACCCCCAGCTGGTTCCTTACAGCTTGATCTATCCCTGGTCTTAGCCAGCCTGATATTTGGTGTGCTTAGGAAGGTGTCTGGAGGCAAACCCTAGAACCTTTACCATGTGAATCCAGTTGTGTTATCACTGCTCCACCACATGGCCCTTGGGATAACATTTAGGAGTGTTTGAGAATAGTTACTTAAATGAGGCAGTGTGTGTAAGGTGATGAAAAAGTATGGTACGGAATCAGTAGATGAGAGCTACTGTTACTGTTATTTGTATCACCATCAGAGTTACCATTTTTCTCCATACTTTGTGTCAGTGTGGTATAGGTTTGTCATAGTGGATTATGTTTCCATTGTTGTAGGCCGAGTATAAAAAAGCTGTAACGACAAATCAGTGGCATCGCAGATTAGAGTTTCCAAGTGGAGAGACAATTGTCATGCATAATCCAAAGGTAATAATGTTATTTGTTTAAGATATTAAAGTGTTAGGTTCATTTGAATAATTATTTTATTGTATGTGTTTGATAAATGTTCATTTCTAATAACTTCTACAATAGGGATACTGGAGGGGACTTCAGAAAGTTTATGGAAAAATGCAATTAAAGTGTGTGCTTATTTTGTAAAAAATGTTTAATATTCATGGTGCCAGCAGATGGCATAGTGATTAAGGCACTGGTCTTTCATATGGCCGACTACGATTTGAGTCCCAGACCTGGAGGCTTGAAATTCGTGCCAGGCATGAGTGGGAGTGTGCCCAAAATCCTCAGAAGGAAATGAAGAAGAAGGGATTGTGGCGGGCCATCTCTTTTGGGGGGTGATTTCTCTCTTTTTCTCTCTCTCTCTCTATTTCTCTCTGTCTCTGGCGAGTACATGTGCCCTATAGCAAAAGTCTCTCAAAAAATGTTAGATATTCATGTGTAGTTTCATAATGTGCACTTTCTATGAACTTTGTGAGGACCCTCTACTATTTATAGCAAATACATTGCTTTAAAATTGTTTTCTATAGTTTATATTTGTGGTGGAAACAAAACCACAATTAAAATTTTTCTCGTGAGTTTATTTATGGCAACATGCTTAAAGGACTTTGATGAAGCTTAAAGGAGTTTTTTTTTTTTTTTTTTTCTTTTTTTTTTTTTGCCTATAGGGCGCGTTGATAAGACAGAGACTCTTCAGTTGCAGGTAACTCCAGCGACATTTCCTTGTGTTAAGTGTGGAGTTTTATGTTAGATTTTTAAAATAAAAATAAATTATTTATGATTTAGTTGTATGATTTTCACATAAATATTGGAGATAATAGTATTAATTTGCTTAAATTTGAAAGGTAATGAAGACTAGCTGAGTCTTTTGGGGGAACAGTACTAATGTTTGCTTTACCAACTGTAATGCAAAGTGTAGTCTATTCTATACATTTCTTGTTATGTAACATTGCTTAAAATAGTGGGAAGGAATTTGGAAATGAGCTCTGTCATAAACCTTTTGTATCTTGAAGGTTATTGTTCAGTTCCAGCCTTCCTCTGTGCCAGATGAATGGGGAACCACACAGGATGGACAAACAAGACCCAGGGTTGTAAAGCGTGGAATTGATGATAGCCTTGATGAAATCCCGGATGGTGTGTATAATAGTTTATGACTAAGGTCTTTTTAAAAAGAATTTGCCAGGGGATGCATGTGCTTACCAGAGAGAGACAGAGGGAGAGGGAGAAAGCACCCCCACAGAGAACATGGTCACTTCACAATCCCTTTTGCTCCTTTCTTCGTCCTGTTGGGATTTAGGGTATAAATGCACATGTGCCCAGTGTGTTTTTCAGTCTGCTGGGGCCAGGATTCAAACTGCATGGTTGGTCATGTGAGATCTGGCTTCCTCAACCACCAGGCTAGGGGGCCAGCCTGACTCAGGTGTTTTTGTGTTCTTTTTTTTAATATCATTCTTCAGAAGGATGAAAAAACACAGTTATTAAGATTATCTGCCATAGCATGCAGAATTTAGCCAGTTTGACCACATGTCCTTTTTGATTTTATTATATTTATATTTGTGTGCATATACATGGTGTGATATTATTTGAGACAAGTTCTTGCTACGTTTTGATTTTTCTGCCTCAGCCACACAAGCAGCTGGCATTCATATTCTGAAATCTGAGGAGTAATAAGGGTAGAAAAATAGATTTATTGATAATTTCGACATGTTACTATAGTGTTTGTGAATCTAACAAATCAAGGAGAAGGATTTTGGGAAAAGACTTTGAAGTTTTATATTGACAATATCTTCTCCACGTGAGCCAGGTGTTCTGAGAGGTGTTTTTTTTTTGCTATAGGGCATGTGCGCTCGACAGACAGAAAGCGAGAAATCACCCCCCAGGGGGGATGGCCACGCCGCAATCCCTTCTCCTCCAGTCTCCTCTTGGGATCTTGGGCACGCACACACACATGCCCAGCGTGAGTTTTAAGCCACCGGGTCCAGGACACAAACCGCGGTCGACTACATGGGAGTCCAGTGACATAGCTATTATGCTACCTGCTGGACCCCAGGTGTTCTGAAGTAATCACAAAGTTATAGAGCCTCCACAGGTACAGGACTGCTGATCTTTATATGCTGATAGCCTCAGGGAACAGAGAGCATGTTTCCTCTATTTTTTGGTCAAGTTCACTGTTATATGCCAAGGAGTACCAATTGTTCTAATTTGCTAGAGGGTAATAAGGCTAGTTTACTTGGAAGGATCATGAATTTCTATAACAAGCTGCCATGACATAAAGGATACCTAAAATAGTGCTGTTTGATTGAGGAAACCCAGACAAATGCTCGGTTTTAATGTATGTATGTATTACTGTTTTAATAGGAGAAATGCCTCAGGTTGACCACTTGGTGTTTATGGTACATGGCATCGGGCCCGTGTGTGACTTGCGCTTTAGAAGCATTATTGAATGTGGTAAGTATTAATCATGTTTTATTTAATGGAATGATCTGAGACCTAATAGAAGAGCTTTTTTTTTTAAAATAAAAATTTATTTTACTTAACTTTTATTTCTTTATTTTGACCAGAGAGGGACAGAGCGAGAGAGAGAGAGAGAAAGTGAGAAAAAAAAGCTGCTAGGTCTGGGACCTGAACTGTGGCCAGCCATGTGGCAGTCCAGCGTCCTTGACCACCATGCCACCAGAAGAGCTTTTTTTTGGTGAAAAATTTTCTTTCTTCCATATGTCATGTGCGCTTACCAGAGGGACAGCAAGAGAGACAGTGAGAGGGAAAGTGAGAAATCACCCCCTGGGGGGATGGCCACACCACAATCCCTTCTCCTCCACTATCCTCCTGGGATATTGGACATGCACACACACACTCCTGGCATGAGTTTCAAGCCACTAGACTAGGGGCACGAACCGTGGTCGGCCATGTAGGATTCCAGCAATACAACTGCTATGCCATCTGCTGGCTCAGAGGCGTCTTTTAATGGAACCATGAAACTACTTAGTTGACTTACTTTCTTAAAGTTTTATTTTTATGTGTAAGTACTTCATATTTTTTAAATACTCAGCATATTCCAATTTTCTTGCATCAGTTGTACCGTTTAGCCCTCATAAATAAACCTTTGAGGTATAGCTGCAGTCACTGTAATCCCTGCAGTAGGTGGGTTACTAAGGCCTGGGAGTATATCACAGTTGGTAGACTTTGGCCTGAGACCTTACAGCAGGTAGGTAAGAGTCCAGTCTTTTTTATTTTTTAGAGAGATTATTTTGCTGTAGGGCGCATGTGCTCGCCAGAGAGAGAGACAGACAGAAAGTGAGAAATGACCCCCAGGGGGATGGCCATGCCACAGTCCCTTCTCTTTCATTCTCTTCTTGGGATCTTGAGCATGCACGCACAGGCTCTTTTTGAGTTTTAAGCTGCTAGGTCTGGGATTTGAACTGTGGTTGACTATGTAGGAGTCCAGCGATGTAACATTATGCCATCTGCTGGTCCCAGGAGTCCAGTCTTTACACAGGGTGCCATGCTGCCTTTCAGTGGTTTCCAGGCCCTTATGTATACAATATTCCTTTAAAATAATGAAAAGTTAAAAAGAGCTCCCTAAAACCTGATTGTTAATTATTTTATTAAATAAATAGAAAGTATCTAATTAAAAAGAAAGTATCTTTGTTATTAAAAAAAAAAAAACTGGCATATTTTAGGTAATAGGACAATCTAATGAATCTAATTTATCTTCCCTGATTTTTTTTTTTGAAGTGGATGATTTTAGGGTGGTTTCTCTCAAATTGCTGCAGACACATTTCAAGACGTCTTTGGATGATAGGAAAGTAAGCAGAGTGGAGTTCCTTCCAGTTCACTGGCACAGTTCCTTGGGTGGGGATGCCACAGGTGTCGATAGGTTTGTGCATTTTGATGACTTACTTTTCGGATCAGTCAAACTTAGATTCAAAGTTTAAACCACAATAGGAGATAGCTTATTATGACTTCAACAAATGTTTCTTTTTAAATATTATATATTTACTCTGCTATATGATTAAATACTGGCTGTAATACTTACATGCTGCTTTTTTGTGTGTATGTATGTTTTAGTCCTATTATAAATATTTAAGAGAATCTAAGGAATATTAACTGGTTTTAAAATGCTGTTCTATCTATAGTGGTTTAGATAAGGGGCTGTCATGTACATTAGTATCTTTGACTTCTCCAGGATGCCCTTTCCCACTACGTAACAACCATAGATATTTCCAGAAATTGCCAGATGTTCCCTTGGGGGTAAAATTGCCCTTGGTTAGAACCACTTATTTAGACTATTGTTTCTTTTTTTTTTTAAGAATTATTTTATTTAACTTCATTTATTTATTTAAAATTTTGACCAGAGAGGGACAGAACGAGAGAGAGAGAGAGAAAAAAAGTGAGAAAGCACGCCACTCCAGGACGGGGACTTGAACTGTGTTCAGGCATGTGGGAGTCCAGCACCCTTAACCACCATGCCACCTGCTGGCCCTAGACTGTTGTTTCTTAGTGGAGATGCTCTTGGCACGATAATTCTTTGTTGTGCAAGATGATTATATTATAGCCATTTAGCATCCTTAGTCTAAATGACACTAAATTCTAGCTATACTCACCAGTCACTATGACAACTGAAAATGCCCTACTCCATTTTTGAATAGTCCTACTTGAGAACCACCAATATAGGTAATATTTATGATGGCATATAGATTAATAACATGTCTGGATTTTAGTGAATATCATAATGTCTCAAGGCACACAGTTTAATAAAACTAATCCTACAACTAGTATTTTGTGTCTGTTAAGCCCTATTATGAGAGGGTTTTTTTTTTTTTTAATTTCAGAAGCAATTATACCATTTTTATCCTTTAAAAATTATTTATTTATTTAATTCCATTTTTTATTATTATTTTTTAATTTGACCAGAGACAGAGAGAGAGAGATAAAGAGAAAGTGAGAAAGCAAGCCACGAGGACCAGGACCCAAACCACAGTTGGCCATGTGGGAATCCAGTGCCTTTATTCACCACGCCACCTGCTGGCCCCCTCATTATCTTTCTTTTCTTTTCTTTTCTTTCTTTATTTTAAGGAATTATTTTATTTAACTTTATTTATTTACTTTAATTAGACCAGAGAGGGACAGAATGAGTGAGAGAGAGAAAGTAAGAAAGCAAGCCGCCAGGTCTGGGACTTGAACTGTGGTTGGCCATGTGGGAGTTCACACCCCTAACTACCATACCACCTGCCAACCCCTTTATCCTTCTTTTCTTTTTTTTTAAATCCTTGTTTTCTAAAAACATTTTTTAAGGAATTACTTAACTTTATTTATTTATATATATAATGTGACCAGAGAGGGACAGAGAGAGAGAAAGAGGGAAAGTGAGAAACAAGCCACCAGGTCCAGGACATGAACCGCAGTTGGCCATGTAGAAGTCCAGTGCCCTTAACCCCCCCATGCCACCTGCCGGCCCCTATTTTCTAAAGAATTTAAATCGACATAACTTTACATATTTGTGGGTTATAATGTGATATTTCAATATGTGTATACACTGTTAATATCAAATCAGGGTAATTAGCATATTAATCACCTCCAAAATGGACCATTTCTTTGTGTTGGGAGTGTTTTTTTTCTCTAGATGTTCATGACCTTGGTCTTGGTCAGTCTCAGATCAGGGAAGGTGTTCATTCCATTTAATTCCTTTGTTATTTCATATGACATTCTTTTGTCCTTGCTACCCACAAGTTTGTCAGATACCCAAATTTCCAATTATTTGGAAGAAAAATGGAAGCATAGGCTTTCTTTTTTAAAAGTAAATTTACGATATTTGCATATGACTTAGTTACTGTAGCAATTCAGAGAATCTCAAAGTTCATAGAATAGTTATAGATACATATAACTTTTTTGCTTTATCATTAATTTATAATTTATCTATAGAGTCAAGTAATCTGTGAATATTTTTTGACTGTATTTTCAGGAAGCAGAATCTAAAGTTTTATAAATCTTAGATTTAAGGGGGGGTTACTGACTATACTTTTTTTCTTTTTAAACAGGAATATTAAGAAAATCACTTTACCAAGTATTGGTCGGTTTCGTCACTTTACCAATGAAACCTTGCTGGATATTTTATTTTATAATAGCCCCACCTACTGTCAGACAATTGTGGAAAAAGTGGGAATGGAAATAAACCGTCTGCATGCACTCTTTATGAGCCGAAACCCAGACTTCAAAGGAGGGGTCTCTGTTGCTGGTCACAGTTTAGGTAAAACTGTCAAATATAAACATTTTAAACCTAATTTTTGTTACCATCACTTCTTTTAGTAAGTGTGACATTGTTATTGCAAAGTTTAGTTAGAGATCTTAAGTTTTATAAAGGGCAGAAATGAATGCTTTGTGTTTAGATTCTGCCTTTGTCATTCACCTCTGTTATTACCTAGGACTAATATATTTTAACATATTCTCCTGCTTGATGAAATGAGAATATTGCTGATTAGGACTTGATTAACACTTAACTTTTATATGACTACTGCCTAGGGACTTGGAAAGTAAGTAGAATTTATACATTGTAAAGCAAATACATTGTAAAGCAAAATGTTTCTTTTTCTTTAAGGTTCCTTAATATTGTTTGACATCCTTTCTAATCAAAAAGATTTGAAGTTACCAAAGACTCCAGGGCCTCTTGCTGTTGCTAATGGAGTTATGAAGCAGCCACATTTTCAGGAAAAGCAGGTATGTCAGACATGACCCAGTTAACTTTTAGATTTAGAGTTGAACTGTTTTTATATGTCAGAGGACACTGAAGTATAAAGTGTAATGGAATCATAGAATTTGTTGTTTGAGTTTCTCATTCTTTTTCCTTGTGGATTATTGGGTCATCAGAAAAGTCATGATGTATTTTCCTATGCAAAAACACATCATGACTTTTCCAATGAATCAATATAAACTTAAATGTGTAAATTTATGATTAAACATGTTTATTATTATTATTATTGTTGTTGTTAATTTGACCAAAAAGAGATGGGGAAAGTGAGAAAGTACACTGCCAGGTCTGGGACTTGAACTGCTAATGGCCATGTGGGAGTCCAGTGCCTTAACCACCATGCCACTGCTGGCCTTGTAAATTTTTGATTTTTAAAGATTCAAAGTATATGGTAGGAAATGGGAGCATGAGTGATTTATTAAGTTTATCTACTTTTCAGAATATTTAATCATTTGATGGCAAAGTACTTAAAATGATTTGTTGATAAAGCAAAATTAAGATTTTAAGTTTTTTTTTTAATAGATAAGGAGACATTTTGTGTGATTTTGAAGCTTTGTCATGAATGTTTTCACTATTTTTTTTAAAGGTGCCCGAAGAGCCAAAGCCGCCTTTGGATGAGTCATGTGACCTTGATGTTGAAAATGAAGAAGTTCTAACTTTGCAAGAAACCTTGGAAGCGTTTAGTCTCTCTGAATATGTTAGCACTTTTGAAAAAGAAAAAATTGATATGGAATCTCTGGTATTAATGATAGTTTCATTCATTTTTGTTTAAAATGTTTTTTTTCCTGTGTATAAGATTGACAGTTAAGACTAATTACATACGCTTTCATCAGAATACATTGCAGATAAATCAAAGGCCTAAATGTTTGAAAACATTGAAAAATAGGGGACCAGTGGTTGGCTTAATAGCTATTTCACTGGACTCCCATGTAGTCAACCATGGTTCGAGTCTTGGACCCAGTGGCTTAAACTGAATGCCGGGTGCATGTGCATGCGTGCCCAAGATTCCGAGGGGAGAATGGAGGAGAAGGGATTGCTGCGAGGCCATCCCCCCAGGGGGTGATTTCTCGCTTCCTGTCTCTCTCTGTCTTCTGGTGAGCACACATGCCCTATAGCAAAAACCGCTCCAAAAAAAAAAAAAAAAAAAAAAAAAAAGGAAAAAAATTTTTTTTTTTTTTTAAATCTGGGGAGGCGTTTCTAAATATGACACAAAAACCAGCAGCCATAAAAGAAAAAAATTGCATAGCACTAGATACCATAAACAACATCTAAAGGCTAGTGAATGATTAGAAAATACTTAGAACACATATAACAGAGGGGCTTCTTTTTTTTCCCCCTTATGTCTGTAGATTTTTTTTTTTCATTGTCAGAGGGGTATGTATTTGCCAGAGCAGGAGGGAGGGAGAGAGTGAGCGAGCAAGAATGAGCCCCTTAGTGGGACATGGTGGTGCTGCTATCTTTTTTCCTTCATTTCTGTCTTTTCCTTTATTTCTCCATCCTGTCTGGATTTAGGGCATACACACACATGCACCCAGCATGTTTTTCAAGACACCAAATGAGAGATTTGAACTGTGTGGTTGACCACGTGGCATCTAGCTCCCATGACCACTGGGCCATGGGACTAGCCTAAGAGAGCTTATTTCTTTAATCAAAGTTTCTACAGATCAGTTACAGAAAGACCATCAGTGTAATAGGTAAATAGGCGAAGAATATGAACATGAATTATAAAAAAGGAAATGACAGATACCTGCTGCTGCTGCTGCTGGTTTTTTATTTTTTTTTCCTTTTGTTTCCAATTGTCAAAGGGTGTGTGGACTCATATCAGAGAGAGAGAAGGGGAGAGCAAGAAAGCATCCCCCACTAGGGTGTGGTCCCTCTGCCACCCTTTTTCATTTCTCCTTGTCAGGATTTAGGCATGTGTGTGTGTCATGTGCCTGATGTGTTTTTTAAGCCACTGGGGCCAGGATTTGAACTGCTGTTGACTATGCGAGATATGGTTCCCTTAACCACATGCTGTAGGGCTGGCCCACAAATAGTTTCTTGTCAAATGAAAATGCCTAAGAGAAATGCAAATTGAAATTGCAATTTTTTTTAGCTTATCAAATAGAAAATTTGATAATATTTTGTCGTCAGGATGAGGGGAAATAGGTACTGTTAGAAATTATTGGTTGGAGTGTAGAGAGGTATAACTGCTGTGAAAGGCAATTTGACAATATCTTTTTTTTTTTTTTTTTAATTTTTATTTGCCAGAGGGTACGTGTGCTCACCAGAGAGATGGAGAAGAGAAAGCACTTTCCCTGGGGCATGGTCAAGCCACAATCCCATCTCTTATTTCTACATCCTTTTGGGATTTTGGGCTTGTGTGTATACACGCCTGGCCTGTTTTTCAAGCTACTGGGTATGAGACTTAAACTGCATGGTTGGCCATGTGGGATCCAGCTCCCTTAACCCCAGGCCTTCTACTGATGCAATATCTTTTAAAATATAAAAATTACAGGACCAGCAGATGACATAATGGTTACGTTGCTGGACTCCCACATAGTCAACCGTGGTTTGAGTCCTAGACCCGGTGGCTTAAAACACACTGAGCATGTGTGTGTGTATGCCCAAAATCTCGAGAGGAGAATGGAAGGGTAGGAATTGCGACATGGTTATACTCCAGGGGTTGAGAGACATTCTG
Source organism: Tupaia tana (assembly GCA_026018925.1). Lineage (NCBI taxonomy): Eukaryota > Metazoa > Chordata > Mammalia > Scandentia > Tupaiidae > Tupaia > Tupaia tana. The sequence continues at coordinate 30,823,443 of JAKSZU010000010.1, forward strand.
TCTCTCTCTCTATCTCTGTTGACTGCATGTGTCCTATAGGAAAAATTTCTCAAAAAAAAGAAAGACTGAAAAATAAAATATATAAAAATTATATACCTTTTGTCCCAGCAGTTTTACTTGTGGGAATACTTCCTGTAGAAAAATATTTGCACAAGAATATTTATAAGGATACTCACTTCAAAACTTTGTATTGGGTTGTCAGAAAAATCATGATGTATTTTTCTATGTGAAAGTGTGTCATGATTTTTCCAGCAACACAATAATACAGCAAAACCTTAGAAATACCTTTAGTGTCCAGTAGTATAGCACGAGTTAAGTCATTTTTGGTACATCCATAGAGTGGAGTATCCTGCAGCTATTGAATGATGAGGTAGTGTCAGAGATACTGATTTCTGTGTAACATTGCATGAAAGGAGCAAGGTTTAGGGCTGTGGATACACGCTATCCCCACACTGTAGGATACACACACAAAAGAATATGTAGAGATGTGTGTATATGTGTGTGTTTATGTATATGCATGTGTTTCTCTCTATCTCTCTGAAAGGAGAGCACATTACATTCAGTGTCTGCTGCTGGGAGAAAAACTGGTTGGTTGGGACAAGGAATGGAGGGGAGCTTTGGAATTTTGTACAACATGTATTTTGTGTTAAAAGCTAATAGAATGACTTACGTATGGAGATTTTAATAGCTAAAGTAATCTCTGATTTAAAAACAAAAACAAATGAATCAACTTTAAAAAAAAATACTGACTCAAGGCCAGCAGGAGGCATGGTGGTTAAGGTGCTGGATCCCACGTATCTGACTTGGTGGTTCAAGTCCTGTACTTGGTGACTTGAAAAAAAACACCAAGTGCATGTGATGTGTGCCCAAAATGCTGAGAGAGGAATGGAGGAGAAGGGGTTGTGACATGGCCGTCCTCCACTGGGCGGGGGTGAATCCTCATTTTTCCTCTCTCTCCAAAGCGTGTGCCACACCCTATAGCAAAAAACTAAAAAAAAAAAAAAAAAGAAAAAAAATTGATTAACCTTCAGTTTGCTTTAGGTGATGTGCTTTCTTTTTATAGTTTTTATATGTCTATTTCAGTTCAGATTGATTAGTTAACGTACTTGTTTCCTTTTTTAAAGCTTATGTGTACAGTCGATGACCTGAAGGAAATGGGAATACCCCTTGGACCCAGGAAGAAGATAGCTAACTTTGTGAAACATAAAGCAGCCAAACTGGTAAAGTTCATCTGTGCCATCAAGAAAAACCAAAACTTACTGTGTGGCCTGCTCATTTATGTTTTAGAAATTTCTAATACCACTATGGTTTAGGTGAGCTAATTTGCTAGGGTGTCAGTGGAAGCTCAGATTTTGGAGTTAGTCAGAATTGGGTTTATATCTAAATTAGGCTAATGGATCATCCTAGTTTTACTGAGAGAGTTCCCCAAACAAAGGATGTTGTATGTGTTTTAATGAGAGTGGTGGGGGTAGAGTGTAGAAGAGAAAGGGAAATAAGTATTCTTTTATTTTTAAAAAGAATTATTTATGGGAACCAGCAGTTAGTGTAATGGCTATGTCGCTGGACTCCCACGTAGTCGACCGCGGTTCGCGTCCCGGACCCGGTGGCTTAAAACTCACGCCGGGCGTGTGTGCGTGCGTGCCCAAGATCCCGAGAGGAGAATGGAGGAGAAGGGATTGCGGCGTGACCATCCCCTCTGGGGAGTGATTTCTCGCCTTCTGTCTCTATGTCTCTCTCTGTCTGTCTGGCGAGCGCACGCGCCCTAAAGCGAAAATTTCTCCAAAAAAAAAAAAGAATTATTTATTTAATTTTACTTATTATTTTTAAAAGTTTGCTATAGGGCTTATGTGCTTATCAGAGAGAGAGACAGAAAAAGAGAGCAAGAGCGTGAGAGAGAGGGAAAGCAAGAAAGCAAGCTGCTATGTCAAGGACTTGAACCATGGTTGGCCATGTGGGATTCCAGTGCCCTAATCGCCACACCACTTGCCGCCCCCCCCAGAGCTCATCTTTCCATCTTTTGAACTTCTGTGGTTCTTTTATTTATGATGCTTATTTAGAACTTAACATATGCTACCTCTTTATGTGAATTATGACCATAAAGTCATAGGACTGATTTTTTTATAGTTAGTTTAAGGAATTGAGTCATTCAACAATTTTTTGAATACCTCTTTTCGTTCAGTCACCTTGCTTAATTCTTGGAATTTAGATATGAAGCAGTGATAGGCAGTCTTGTTAGGGGTAGAGAATTGACTAAGTGGGGTTAGTGGTGTCCAGAGGTGGACAAGGTGTGGGACAACTGGCTTGAGAAGGTGGCTGGAGCTGGAGAGAGACCTCCCCAAGCTGTTGGTGCTGAGATTGCTAGAAGGGTAGGATCAGAGGACATGGTCTTCCAGGAGCAGACACGTTTGTTTAAAAGTTCAGCTTGCTCCTGAACTATAAAATGCCAATTTGCTTAATCAATTTTATCACAAATTGTGACTTAGAACCAAATCATCTAATTTTTTTTTCTCCTTCCTTCCTTTCATTTTGCCGGAGGGTGCAGTGCGTGTGCTCCCTGGAAAGAGATGGGGGTTGGGGTGGGAAGCACTCCCCATAGGGGATAGGCATGCCCTCATCTCTTCTCCTTCGTCTATCTTTCCTTTGGAATTTTGGGCATGTACACACACATGCCTTGCCTGTATCTCAAGCTACCAGATCTGGGACTTGAACTGCACAGTTGGCCCTGTGGGATCTAGCCACTTTGACTGTGTTAACCACTTGCTGGCCCCATCTATCTGAATTTCAATTTTTTTTTTTTTCTCTTTAGTTTTTTGCTATAGGGTGCATGTGCTTGCTGGAAAGAGAGGGAGAGAGAGAAGGGGGAAAGTGAGAAATCACCCTCTGTGGGGATGCCATGCTGAAGTCCCTTTTCTTCCATCCTTCTCTTGGGAGTTTGGGTACATGTAAGTGTGCCTGATGTTTTTTCCAGTCTCTAGGTCTGGGACTTGAACTGAATGGGTGGCCATTTGGGATCTAGCTACTTTAACTTCCATGTCACTTCCTGGCCCCTCAATTTTAATTTCTTTTTTTTTTTAAGGAGAGATTTTTGCTATAGGGCGCCTACACTCGCCAGCGAGACAGAGAAAAAGTGAGAAATCATCCCTCAGGGAGATGACCACACTAATCCCTTTTCTATTTTCTTCTTAGGATTTTGTGCATGTATACATATGCACTTGGCATGAGTTTTAAGCTGCCGGGTCTGGGACTCATACTGCAGTTGACTACGTGGGAGTCCAACAACATAACCATTATACCATCTGCCTGAGCCCTTAGATTTTAATTTTAACTTGCTTATAAATTAAAAAGAATTTTTAAATGTGCCATAAACCACATTATATAATTTTAACCTTGAGCACATCTATAATAAATGAATTAAAAAAATTATTTTTCCTTTCATGAGAAACAGAGAGACAGAGACTTCTAATGGTTTCCACTATGTGTGATCCTCCCTCCAGCCCTCTAGCCAGCCAGGATCTTGGATGTGCCTGGTGTGTTCAGTTTGACCTAGAATCTGACCCCTGCGCTTTTCTATGTGGCTTCAATATCATGCAGTGGCACCCTGTCACTTGTATCACTATAGTAGGCCATAATAAATAGATTTTTAAAATAATTATTTTATTTAACTTTATTTTTATTTTATTTATTCATTTTAATTTGACCAGAGAGGGACAGATGGGGGGGGGGGGGCGGTGGGGAGAGAAAGCGAGAAAGTAAGCCACCAGGTCTGGGACTTGAACTGTGGTCAGCCATGTGGGAGTCCAGTGCTCTTAACCACCACGCCACTTGGCAGCCTCTGCCTTTTTAAAAAAATAGTTATTTTATTTAACTTTAGTTTTTTTATTTAATAATAAATTGATTAATTGTTTTTTTTTTTTTTTTTTTTTTTTTTTTTTTTTTTTTTTTTGCTAGAGGGTGTGCGTGTGCGTGCTTGCCAAAGAGAGGCTGGGAATAGGGAGAAAGTACCTCACATATTACATGGTCACATAACTGTCCCTTCTCCATCCCTCTCTCCTTTTGGGATTTTGGGCACATTTCCACATACGCCTGGCATGTGTGTTAACCTGTGGGTGTCCAGGACTCACTCATACAGTGTGTTGGCCATGTGGGACGCTGCTCCTTAACCACCAGGCCATGGGGTGGCCCAATAAGTGTATTTTTAATGTGTTTACTCTTTCCTGGTTTTTCATTAATAGATGCTTTCTTTTGCTATTGGATAGGCCTGCTGGCTGACAAAGAAAAGTCACGATGTATCTTAAAGTTGAGATAAATCTGTTACAAACTTATTTTTTTTCTTATGAATTGGGTCACAGTTTCATGTTAGCTGTAGGAAGCTCCTTGTTTCAGTTTCTAAGATATTTGAGGACCGCTGCTCTAGGCCAGTGGGGCAGTAAGGACAGTACCATGATTGGGTTTGTTTTAGAGAGTTTGCTTGATTGCAGTGCAGGGGTGGAATTGGAAGGGAATGCTATTGGGAAGCACTTAGAGTAGTCATTGTAATTGCGCAGTGAAAAAGATGATAGGATTATAAACTAGGTGGTAGAAAAGAATGGAGTACCTTAAAAGACAGATATTTTGGATATAGAATACATACTTACAATTTGGCAGTTAAAAGCTATTTTTCAGGGGCCAGCAGGTGGCATGGTGGTTAGGGCACTGGACTGTTTGAGTCCCAGACCTGGCGGCTTGAAAATCATGCCGTGTGTGTGTGTGTGTGTGTGTGTGTGTGTGTGTATGGTCAAAATCCCAGGAAGAGAATGGAAGATAAGGGATTGTGGTATGGCCATCCCTTTGGGGATTGTTTCTCACTTTCTATCTCACTGTGTCTCTCTCTCTCTTTCTCCAGCAAGTGCACACACACTATGGCAAAAACTTTAAGAAAAAAAAAGTGTTTTTGATCTCATTTTTTCTATATGTCAAATTATTCCATAATTCTAGTTTATAAAGAGCTCTTCATCTCACTTGAGCCCCATAACAGCCTTCTGAGTAGATTGCCCAAGTAGTAACCACTGATGAGTATCGTGGTCAAACTGAGGTTAGGATGCAAATCTGTGTGTTAGTGTTGTTCCTATACATCAGGCTTGGTATTCCATGCATAAAAACGTTTATCTCCACATGTGTACATCAGCGAAGCAATAGCTTGTAAGAAAGACAGAAGAAAGAAGTGAGAAGTTTTGCTTTGGGCCATACATCATTTCCTTAATTCCATTCTGTAACATGAAGAAGAAAAATAGAAAGTGTTTGGTAGTTCTCAAAAAATTACAAGAAGGGGAACCAGCAGAGGGCATAATGGTTCCATCACTGGACTCCCATGTAGTCGACCGCGGTTCAAGTCCTGGACCCAGCAGTTTAAAACTCATGCTGGGCACGTGTGCGTGTTTGCTCAAGATACCAAGAAGAGAATGGAGAAGGAATTGCAGCATGGCCATCCCCCTGGGGAGTGATTTCTCACTTTCTGTATCTCTCTCTCCAGTGAGTGCACATCCCCTAAAACAAAAATCTCTCTCAAAAAAAAGGAAAAATTTCAAGAAGGAACCTCGATTATAAACTGCGGATACTTGGATATATAAATTATGGTAATAAAAGGATGTCTTGATATAAGTAAAAATCTATAGAGTGATCTTATTTTTCAAATTCAAAGTAATTGCCTTTGGACGAATCATGAAACCTCAACCAAGTTGCCATTGATTGCTCTACATTTCTCAAAGATATGAGATGCTGCCTGATCAGTAATAAGCTAATATGGTTTGTCCTATTGATTTACTGTAACTGAAATAATGAGACTAAAATTAGCCCAATTATTTTGTAATAAAATAAAAAATGATGGTCCATGTGCATTTTTTCCCTTTGTAAGCCATCTTAGTGATTTTTATTTGATAAGGAATAGTATTTAGTGTTAGGAATATTAGTATTCAAGTACATACATGTTGGTTCACTTTGCTTTACAATTATTATTTTTCTGAAATTGAAAAATTTATTTCACAGGACCAGCAGATGGTGTAATGGTTATGTCTCTGGATTCCCAAGTAGTTGGCTGTGGTTTGAGTCCCAGACCTGGTGATTTTAAACTCATGCCGGACGCATGTACCCATGTGCCCAAAATCCTGAGAGGAGAACGGAGGAGAAAGGATTGCAGTGTGGCCATCACCCTAGGGAGTGATTTTTCGCTTTCTGTCTCTTCGTATATCCATCTCTCTGGCGAGTACACATGCCCTGTAACTAAAATCTCTTCTAAAAAAAAATTGTATCACCTATGAGTAACTAAGAGAGACAGGGAACAACCTCCTTAGGATCTTTTTTTTTCTTTTTTTTTTTTGGATCGGTTTTCGCTATAGGGCGTGTGCGCTCGCCAGACAGACAAAGAGAGACAGAGAGATAGAAAGCAAGAAATCACCCCCCAGGGGGCATAGGATCTTGATGCCATCCTTGTTCCACTCCCAGCATCCATCTTCCTGTCATGGGCACAGGGACTATGGCCCAGTGTACTCGAGGCAGTCTTTGGATGCAAATTCGGAACCATCACATGTAATTGGCTTCATGGAATGTTGTGTTTTGGTCCTGCACTATCATCCAGCCCTTAGTTTTAAAATTATTGCAAAAAATTTTAGGTGAGCAAAGCACCTCTTGGCAATAGGACAATTTATAATCTCTTTAGACAGCTCTCTTAGCAATTTAGAGTATTAAGTTCTGTGAATATAATGTAGGGGTACTATTTTTTTTTCTTTTTGAGAGTTTTTTTCTGTAGAGCACAGGTGCTTGCCAAAGAGACAGAGAGATAGAAAGCGAGAGGTCAGCCCCCAGTGGGGATGGCCATAGCACAATCCCTTCTTCATTCTCCTTTTGGGATTTTGGGCATGCATGCACACCAGTGTGTCTAGCATGAGTTTCAAGCTGCTGGATTCAGTACTCGAACTGTGGTCAACCTTGTTGGTCAACCTTGTTAGAGTCCAGTGCCTTAACCACTATGCTACCTGCCGGCCCCACTATTATTTTTTTTTTAATGATAGTATTTGCATAAATCAGGTGGTGGGGATAGAGAAGCACCCTTGGCAGGGTTTCAGATCTTGTGATTCCTTGATCTCCTCAGTCCTCCAGCTCTTCAGGTTCTGGGACCACCTCAAGCACCTGGCATGCCCTCAGACTGACTTGGAGATCCAAACTTTAGACAGCCATGTGGCCTCCAGCTTTGCAGGGCACTCGAGTTACCACTGATAGCTGGGCCATGGGAGGTGTTTCTGAGTGAGGAAGTATACTTAAACTGAGGAACCCAGAAAATGTTCTTGATTTTGGACTTTAAGTTTAATCTTTTGCTGCCTCCAAAGGGCAGAGTTAACCAACCTTCCAAAATATTAATGGTGGAAGTTACAAGGGACAGACCGAGAGTTGTACTTTTTCTGTGTTACCGTTGGAATTAACTAGTTGGACTTTACTGATTTCTTAGTATTTAGAACTTATTAATTGATAAGACCAGCTGAGCCGACTGATTAGTTTAGGCAGTGCTGGGGTCTAGCCTCGGCGGGGGTGGGTTCTCTCGTTGGAGGCGGTGCAGGAAAGGAAGATGGAGGCCTCAGTGCCTTTTTATGCATGTCCTGAGTCAGATACTCCCCAGAGATTGCTCTCTGTAGAGTGACAACTGCTAGGAATCATTGTGCCTTTTTATTGAAAATGTGATACATGTAAGTAAATGGGTGAGGGGCTACGTGTTTTAATTATAAAGTTTTAACAATAGGGAACATAGGTTCTATTTAGGGTTGGATTAAGGGTGGGTTTATTGCAGTTCCGCAATTGTTTGTTTGATGTAGGCAGATCTTTATGGAATGCAGTTTTGGGAAAGCAGCTCCAGCAAGCAGAGATAATTATTAGCTGATGCGGCGGCTGCCATTTTGTGATTACTGAGCACGATGCTGAGAAAAGAAAATTTTAAGTATAGATATTAGTTTTTATGGATTTTAATAAAGAATGGTACTTATATAATTTTATAGGGATCTAAAATTTTATTTAAGGAATCCTAATATATTTTAAAGGGGTGAAACTATTGTTTACTTGGTGAGGGTGGGGACAGCTTTTTTAACTAGCGGTAAAGTGACTAACAAGTTAATGAAGAACTTTAAGGTGGGTTTGTGGCATACTTAAGCATTCTATTGTGCCTGTGGCGCCACTGTTATGTATTTTGTTAGAACATTAGCTACCATGGGGCGGGAGTGTCCTGGGCCAGTTTTGGCCTAGAATGTTATTTTTAAGCTTATGTTAAATGTATCTTGAAGGGCCTTCTAAAGGTCAAGAAGATTTCTGCTTAGATGTGACTTCAGCACACCCTCTATTGTGACCGCAGGGATGAAGCATTGTAATTAACAGTAGGTGGTCAGGGCAAAGGGGAGTGGTCGGGGGACTTTTGGGAAATCTTATTATATACTCAGGATGTATAAGAGAGCTATGTAATTTTTTTATAGTAATATATCAGAGAGTCAGAGGGGGGTCGCTTCCCAGCAAGGCTACTGCAGTCTTTGGAGCATACAACAAGCGACCTTGCCAACATGCTGAGTCGACTCAAGCTTTGCTCATGTGGCCGGGGGTGGGGTGGGGGCGTACAGCAGCAGCCTTGCCAACGTGCTGAGCCAACCAAAGCTGTGCTCAAAAGGTCAAAGGCTCAAAACAGATCCTGGGGCCCTACCGGGTCGGACTCCAAGGCAGTTGATAGTCATTTAAACAGAGACTAACACATAGTCAGTCACAGCCTAGGGAACATGGACCACTGAGATAGGCATGCTTGTGTGGAGTAGACAAGCTCCCGGTGGCAATTGTTTAGGTTCCCTGACATGATTCCAAACCAGTGTGAATGGTTTTTGTCTCATATAGAAGATAATAAAAGCTGGTGTTTATTAATTAATTAATTAATTTATTTATTTATTTTTTGTGGAGATGCATAAATCTTAAGTGTTTGGGGTAAGCAGTGTTGACAGCTGTGTACATCTGTGTAATCACTGCCTGAAACAAGAAAAAGAACATTTGTATCTCTCAGATAGCTCCCTCATTCCTTCTAGTTAACTCATTCCATTGTACAACTACCATTCTGATTTCTTTCACTCTACAATAGTTTTTCTGTTAGAACTTAATATGTGGAATCAACAGTATGTACTCATTTGTATTTGTATTCTTTTATATCTTACTAATGGTTTTGAGAGATTAACGATGACTAATACTTAGATTTAATTGTAACCATCATTTTATTTGTCTTTTTTTCTTAAGATTTTTAAATGAGACATGGTATTCCTTCCTTAAATATTTAATATGGTAGGACCAGTAGATAGTGTAATGGTTATGTTGCTGAACATCCACATAGTTGACCACAGTTCGAGTCCTGGATCTGGCAGCTTCACATTCACACTGGGTGCGTGTTCGTGTGTGCCTGAAATCCTGAGAGGAGAATGGAGGAGAAGGGATTGTGGTGTGGCCATCCTCCCTGGGGGAGTGATTTCTTACTTTCTGCCTCTCTCTCTCTGTCTCTTTGACGAGTACATGTGCCCTATAGTAAAAATCTCTCTCTATAAAAAAAAAAAATTGATTTCTAAACAGAACATTTTTCTAATAACCATAATGCCATTATTATGCCTGAGAAGTGAGTAATCTTTCCTTAGCATTGAGATTGCTTGTTTTATAGTGATAGCTGAGAACGAAACTTTTCCTCAATATTGTTGTGAAATTTTGGTGTTTCATAGGAACAGAAAAAAATAGCTTCAGAAAAGAAAGCAGCAATGGCTACTTCAACAAAAGGACAAGAAGAAAGTGCTCAGAAAACTAAAGAAGTGGCTTCTCTCCCCTCAGACGCTAATGAGTCAAAGAGGAAACTTCCAGTTGGCGCTTATGTTTCTTCTGTGCGTGTTGATTATGAGTCTTTTGAAGTGGGCACAGGACAGGTGAGTGTACATATTGATTAGGACTACTTATTTTATGTTAAAATAATGCATCTTTGTAATTTTTAAAATTTATGGTAGAGAGCATGTGTGTGTGTGCGCTAGAGAGAGAGAGAAAGCATTCCTCTTCAGGGTCTGGTCATACCTTAGTGCTTTTTTCTCCGTTCTTTATTCTGTTAGGATCTTGAGCGTGTGTGTACAAGCCTGATATGAAGACCACAGGGCTAGGATTGAAACTCTAGTCAGCCAAGTGGGATCCGACTTCTCTGCACAGTGACTAACCACTATGCAGTGGGACTGGCCCAGTATCACATATCTCTTATCATTTGGGTTGGCTTTAAATTCTTTAAATATTTATTTAACATTTATTTCAGGTGTGTGGAAAAGTCAGCTTTCCTCCTAGTAAAAAATCATACTTTTTTTGTAATGTCAAAAATAAGGGATTGATGGGACCAGCAGTTAGCGTAATGGCTATGTCGCTGGACTCCTACGTAGTCGACCGTGGTTCGAGTCCCGGACCCGGTGGCTTAAACTCACACCGGGCGCGTGTGCGTGCGTGCCCAAGATCCCGAGAGGAGAATGGAGGAGAAGGGGTTGCGGCATGGCCATCCTCCCTGGGGGGTGATTTCTCGCTTTCTATCTCTCTGTCTGTCTGGTGAACGCACGTGCCCTATAGCAAAAACCTCTCCAAAGAAAAAAAGAAAAAAAAATAAGGGATTGAGGGGGAACCAGCAGTTAGCGTAATGGCTATGTCGCTGGACTCCCACATAGTTGACCGCGGTTCACGTCCCGGACCCAGTGGCTTAAAACTCACGCCAGGCGCGTGTGCGTGCGTGCCCAAGATCCCGAGTGGAGAATGGAGGAGAAGGGATTGCGGCGTAACCATCCCCCCCGGGGGTGATTTCTCGCTTTCTGTCTCTATGGCTCTCTCTGTCTGGCGAGCGCACGTGCCCTATAGCGAAAAACTCTCCAAAAAAAAATAATAATAAAAATAAGGGATTGAGGGACCAGCGGTTGGCGTAATGGATATATCTCTGGACTTCCATGTAGCTGACCATGGTTCGAGTCCCGGACCCGGTGGCTTAAACTCATGCCAGGCGCGTGTGCATGTGTGCCCAAGATCCCGAGAGGAGATTGGAGGCGAAGGGATTGCAGCGTGGCCATCTCCCCTGTGGGGTGATTTCTCTCTTTCTAGCTCTCTATCTCTCTCTGTCTTACTGGTGAGCGCACATGCCCTATAGGAAAAACCTCTTTTTTTAAAAAAGGGATTGACTCCAAAACATGTAATCTAACTTTTAAAATTGTCTTTATTTCAGTTTTTCTTTTTTTCTTTTGGAGAGGTTTTTGTTATAGGGCATGTGTGCTTGCCAGAAAGACAGAGAGAGACAGAGAGACAGAAAGCAAGAAATCACCATGTGGGGTCCAGCTGCCCTCACCACCATGCTACCAGCTGGCCCCTGCGTAACTTTTTATATAAAAAGAAATCTATTTTTCTTTATTTTTGGTGTTTCATTGATGTTTCTGATAACCTTTGAGGGAAAATATTATCACACTGTTTCTTGGAGTACGAGGAGGTTATATAATATTTTCAGGGGTTTTTAGGCCTTTTTCTGTTATGAAGTGCTGGTTTTACTTGTTTTCTATTTGTTTTTGTTATTGATATTTAAGAAATCTTTATACTTTAAGGCTATTAGCCACTTTCAGTTTTGCTTTTAAATGTTTTTTCCCAGTTTGTACTTTTTCTTTTAGCTTTATTTGACCATAAATATATATGACCATACACACACACACACACACACACACACACACATATATATATAATTTTATTTTATTATTTTGAGCAGAACTAATGAATTTTCAAATATAAGGGCAATCCAAGGCATGTGAAATCTAGACTTTGTTATAGGGGCAGTGTAGTGTGGAAAGAGCATTGGATTTGGAGCTACAATAGAAGTCATGGATCTAAGTTCTTATTCTGCTTCTCACTGACTGTGGGTTCTTGGTTAAGTCATGTCCTATATCTGAACTTCACTGTCTTTACCTGAGAAGTGGACATGGTGGTTCTTGCCTTACCTCCTCCTTTCTTTATTTTTTAAGAGATATTTTTGCTATAGTGCGTGTGTGCTCACTGAAGAGACAGAGAGACAGAAAGCAAGAAATCATCCCCCAGGGGGGATGGCCACGCTGCAGTCCCTTCTCCATTTTCCTCTTGGGATCTTGGGCACACATCCACATGAACCCAGTGTGAGTTTAAGCTGCCTAGTACGGGACTCAAACCACGGTCAACTACGTGGGAGTCTTAGTGACACAACCATTATGCCATCTGATCCTTACCTCCCTCTTCCTCCCTCTTTCAGTGGATCTCTATCAAATTCTCAGAATAATAAAATGACAAAGACACACATTTTGCCACTGAGGACAAATAAAAGAGCTTTGAAAACTATAAGCACTGTATAGATGTCAGTGATTTCTCTTAAGGAAGGCTACTCAAAACAAGGACTCCTTTGGAACGAATTATTTTTCTTATAAAAAAGAAGCTTACCCTCGGGACCAGCAGATGGGATAATGGTTTCATCACAGTTATATTGTGGTTGGACTTCCACGTAGTTGACTGCGGTTCGAGTCCTGGACTCGGCAGCTTAAAATTCATGCCAGTCATGTGGGCGTATATGCCCAAAATTCCAAGAGGAGAATGGAGAGGAGATTGTGCCATGACCTTCCCCTCACGGAGTAATTTTTTGCTTTCTGTTTCTTTGTCTCCAGTGAGTGTGTGCTCCCTATAGCAAAAATATCCCTTAAAACAAACAAACAAAAAAAACAAATTTGCCCTAAGTAGAGAGGATGGTAGTTATAATTAAAGTAATATTCACTGAATGCTTAAGCTGTGCCAAGCTTTGCACTTAGCACTGTATGTAGATGCAATTATTTTTCAACCACACTGTGAGTTTGGCATCATTACAGTTCCCATTTTATACATGAGGAAATTGAGGTAGAGGAAAGAAAGGTTAGACAACTTGCCTGAGGTTACAGAGTGAGGAAGGAGTGGAGCCAGTTTGGGGCTGGTAGGTGGAGTGGTGGTTAAGGGCACTGGACCTCCACATGGTTGACTGTAGTTCAAGTCTTGGACCGGGTGACTTGCTTTCTCACGTTCTCTCTTTCTCTCTGTCCCTCTCTGAACAAATTAGAAAAAAATAAATAAAGTTAAATAAAATAATTCTTAAAAAACAAACAAATTCAGGCACCTTGATTCTGGAGTCTGTAATTTTTTTTTTTTAATTTATTTGACAAGAGAGGGACAGAGTGAGAGAGAGAGAGAAGGAAAGTAGGAAAGCAAGCCGCCAGGTCTGGGACTCAAACCATGGTCAGCCACGTGGGAGTCCAGCGCCATTAACCACCATGCTACCTGCTGGCCCCTCTGGAGTCTGTAATTTTAACTACAGTATATAGCCATAATAAATATAGTTATTATATACTTTGTATATTATGCTATATAATGACTGTAAGTACTATATTATTATTTTTAAGAACTTTCTGTTCAACTTTTATTTATTATTGTTTTTTTAATTTGATGAGAAGGGAAAGTGAAAAAGCAAGCCACAGGTCCAGGGCTCGAACGGTAGTTGGACATTTGGGAGTCCAGCACGTCAAGTACCACACCACCTACCAGTCCCTGTAATGCTTTTAAGTAAGTACAAGTCCAAGAATTTTGAAATAATTTTGTATTATGCGACATTAGAATGATTGTTTTTTGGGGCCAGCAAGCAGTATAGTGGTTAAGGTGCTGGTTTCCCACGTGGTCAACTGCTTTTTGAGTCCCAGACCTGGCAGCTTAAAAATCACACTAGGCATGTGTGTTCATGAGGAGAGTGGAAGAGAAAGGATTATGGCATGGCTATCCTCCTAGGGGAGAGATTTCTCACTTTCCCTCTCACAATCTATCTCTGTCTCTTTCCGGTGCATGCACGTGCCCTCTGGCAAAAAAAAAAAAAAAAAAAAAAAAAAATCATCTTTCATTGTTATTCAATTCTTCCTTAGGTTTCTGTAGTTTACAACTCATTAGACTTTGAACCAGAGATTTTCTTTGCCTTGGGATCTCCAATTGGTATGTTTCTCACTATTCGAGGAGTGGATAGGATAGATGAGAACTATAAGCTTCCTACCTGTAAAGGATTCTTCAATATTTATCATCCGGTGAGTGAACTGAATTTACTTCCTATTTTGAAGAAGATGAAGAACCTTTCATTTATAGCCTTTTCAGGCTCTTGTTTTTTGGGAATTAATATCAATCTTGACTTTGTATGACTTAGCTATTTGTCCTAAGAGATAGAATCTGATACTTTCCAATAAACTTTCCTAACAAAAAAGCCTTTGTTCAAGGAAATAATTTTATTGCTTTGCTTGCAATGTAATTTTACATGCAGACTTGAAAATCTTATAACTACCAGTATTAGAATACAATGTGGAAAAAAAAATCAGTCTCTAGTTTGCCAGTTATATTTTCTTACCCTGCAGAGATAAATAACTCCAAATAAAACAACTTTTCATAAATGTTCAATTCTTCTGTTTACAGCTTGATCCAGTGGCATATAGATTAGAACCTATGATTGTTCCAGATTTAGACTTAAAAGCAGTTCTCATTCCACATCACAAAGGCAGAAAAAGACTTCATTTAGGTAAAAAAGCAAATACTGTAAAAATGTGTTTCCTTCCTGACATTTTGTAATCTGTAATGAGTTATGAAAATTTTAACACTATATTCTTATTGATAGAATTACTGTTTTTAAGTGCGTACAACTATTTAGAACGATTTTGCTAAGGATTTAGAGGAGACGAAAAAACATTATGAATGAGTTCCTCCTCCTTGAGGATGTACTAATTGCTGAGATTATTATGAATGGGGAGACGTCGGCAATGAGGTGATAATACACTGTTTTAGTGTGTAGTGTTGCAAATAACAGAAATACCTGAACTTAGGTAATTTATTAAGAATGGTCGTTTATTTAGCCCATGGGTTTGGAGGTCCAAGGTCAAGGGGCTGGCTGCATCTGGTGAGGGTCTTCTTGTTGATAGACAATAGTGGTGGGGCGTATCACATCTAAGAGCAAGAGCTTGAGCAGAGCAGAACATGTGCCCGTGTTTCTGTCTCATTCTGTCTCTGGGTAAACCCCTAGGATTCGGTCGTGGGGGCCTTACCCTGATGACCTGAATTCCGAGTGCCCCCCCAAAGGCTTCACCTCTTAATTCCAAAACTAGATTAAGTTTTCACCCTCTCAACACCGTTACAATGGCTCACCAAATTTTAGTATGTGAATTTTTCAGGGGTACATTGAAATCAAAGAAGATACATAATTAGATTTCAGTAGTTCAGTTATAATTTTTGGAATTGAGAAGAAGAGAAACACTTAAACAAGTGATTAAACTATCAAGAAATAAATGTGCTATCATCTAAGTCAAGTGAACTGTTGCTTGCTTGCTAACTAGACAAACCTTTCCTATTAAAAAAGTTAAACATAGTAATTCCAAATGGGGTTTAAATTTGTCTTATACTTGTTTATGGTGCATGTTATTTATTCCTAGACTTAAAAGGGTAGGTGTGGGGCCATCTGGTGGCATAATTGTGTAGGCTGGATCTCACATGTCCAACTCATGGTTTGAGTCCCAGACCTGGTGGCTTGAGAAACATGCCAGGCATGTGTATGTGCATATTCAAAGTTCTGAGAGAAAGGATTGTGAGATGGCCATTCACCCTAGGGATGTTTTCTTACTTTTTCTTTCTCTCTTGCTCTTCCTGGTGAGCATGTTCATCCTATAGCAAGTTTAAAAAAAGTCGGGTTGAAGGAATGGTTCGAAGAATAGAAGGAAAAGGGATCAAGCCCTCTTATTTAAAAGGGCGGGTTTTGTTTGTTTTGCTAACATCTTGCCTTTTTTTTTTTTTTTTTTTTTTTTTTGAGAGAGATTTTTGCCATAGGGCGTGTGTGCTTGCCAGAGAGACAGAAAGCGAGAAACCACCCCCAGAGTGAATGGCCACATCACAATCCCTTCTCCATTGTCCTTTTGGGATTTTGGACACACACACATATGCACCTGGTGTGAGTTTTAAGCTGCTGGATCTGGGACCTGAACCGTGGTCAACTCTGTGGGAGTCCAGCGATGGAACCATTATGCCATCTGCTGGTTTTTGCCCAACATCTTGCTTTTTAAAAGGTTTAACTCTTTTGAAGCTAAGGTGAGAAATTTGATAATTCATAGACCTTGTATTCAAATATGATTATTAGGTAAGAATAGAAAATAATGAAGGAGCAGGGGCTTCTTCATTTTTAAATTAGGAGTTTATATTGTGGTTATATCAGAATATCAAAAAAATTCATTTTAATTACTGGAGAGAGAAAGGGAGAGAGGAAGAGAGAAGTAGAGAAAGCACCCTTCAATGGGGAATAGTCATGCCGTAATCCCTTCTCCATGTCTTTATTCTGTTGAGATTTTGGGCATGCATGCACATATGCCTGATGTGTTCCTCAGGCTGCTGAGGCCAGGATTCTAACCATGGTTGGCCATGTGGGATCCAGCTCCCTAAACTTCTAGGCTTCAGGCTGGCCCCAGAATTTTTATTTAATTTTATTTTTGTTATCACTATAATAGTTCTTTTTTTAAAAAATTGGCAAAGGGTGTGCACACTCACTGGAGAGAAACAGAACAGGGAGGGAATAGAATGAGAAAGCACTCCCCATGGCAGATGGTCATGCTGTGATCTCATCTTCTCTGTTTCTACCACCTTTTGGGATTTTTGGGCATGCACACCCCTGGCACGTTTTTTTTCAATCTGCTGGGTTTAGTACTCATACCACACGGTTGGCCATGTCGGATCCAGTTGTCGTCATCACCACCACAGCTGACCTAGTTCTGTTTTGTTTTACCAGAGAGAGAGGGAGGGAAAGGAAGAAAGCACCCCCCAATGAGGTGTGGTCATGTTTCAGTTCCTTCTTCATTTCTCTATCCGGTCAGCATTCAGGGCACAGACATGAATACATATACATCTGGTGTGTTTTTGAAGTCAACAGGGCTGGGATCTGGACTGTAGTTGGTCCAGCTCCCTTAACTACTAGACTATGGAGCCAAGAACCAATTTTTTTTTTTTTTTTTTTTTTTTTTTTTTTTTTTTTTTTTTTTTTTGAGAGGAAAAATTTAGGTTTTGAGTTGAGTTTAGTCTTTTGTTTTGAGAGAGATTTTTGCTATAGGGCATGTGTGCTTGCCATTGAGACAGAGACAGAGAGTGAGAATACACCCCTTGGGGGAGGGCCACACCACAGTCCCTTCTGCCTTCTCCTTCATTCTCCTCTTGGGATTTTGGGCATGCATGTGCTCATGTGCCTGAGTTTTAAGCCGCTGGGTCTGGACCGTGAAATGCAGTTTACTGCATGGGAGTCTAGCACCTTAATCACTGTACTACCTGCTGGTCCCAAGTTTAGTCTTAAAAAAAAAAGAAACTGAGACTGTCCATAATATTTTAGCATGTTGTGGATTCCTGGCTAAGATACTCCATGTATTTGACATTTAAGTCTTACCTTGTCTGATAAGAGTGTTAACTTTTAATTTTTATGCTACACATTTTACTCAGTGACTAATTAATTTGGTGTGTCATCTTAACCTCTTTAGAGTTGAAAGAAAGTCTCTCTCGTATGGGATCTGATTTGAAGCAGGGCTTTATTAGCTCTCTGAAAAGTGCTTGGCAGACATTGAATGAGTTTGCCCGTGCTCATACTTCTTCAACTCAGTTGCAAGAAGAATTGGAGAAGGTAGCCAATCAAATCAAAGAAGAAGAAGAAAAGCAAGTAGTTGAAGGTAAATTTGACTTTGAAGCATTTTCCAATATAAAATTTTTTTAGTAAACAACACTGATAAGTTATTTAATGATACTTTGCCTTTCTACTATATTTAGTTAAATTTGAGAGGCTCTTTGTATAAAATTAAAATCTTTTACAATACTGGTATTGTCAAGTTTATTTTAAAATTGATATCCTTTTTTACTAGCTTTTTAACTGGTAGTTACTGAATTCTGCAGTGTTTACCATTTTGTTGAGATTTTTAAGGCCAGAGTAGAATATCAGAGTTGAGAACAGAGTTTGTATTGAGATGTTTTTAAAGACTTGTCTTTCCTGGTATTGTCATATAATGTGCCATTATAGACTTCATATTCAATGTCAGGTCATTGTGCCGTGATGTTTTTGACTTTTCCAGATTCTAATTCTATTTCCTTTCTTTCTACATTGCTTGCTTACTCCTTATCTTCACAACTTCTGTCATCTCGTTGGCTCTTTCTCCTCTCTCTATTTTCCTGGCTTTTTGGAGGAAAGGGGAGTGAACCTGGTAGCTACCCAGGTTGCTACGTGTGTCAAGCAGTATTCTCATTGAGCCCAGAAAGTCAGCTAAAGTCAAAGGATAATGGTTAAGTGATTGACTTTGATATTGAAATGGTTTAAATTCTAGCAGAAAAGATTGTTGAAAGTCCAGATTTTTCCAAGGATGAGGACTTCTTAGGGAAGGTTGGAATGTTAAATGGAGGCCGCAGAATTGACTACGTTCTTCAAGAAAAGCCAATAGAGAGTTTCAATGAATATCTTTTTGCACTTCAGAGTCACTTATGCTATTGGTAAGTATTTTTAACTTTGATAACATGTGAGTGGCCTTAAGGTGCTAGTTCATATAGTAGTTTTAATTTTAGTATGATTTCTTCACTGATAGATCATTTGTTTTGGGGATATTAATTTGAACTTTCAAAATCAATTTTTTTCTCCTTTAATTATCCACAAGATGGCAGTATGTCACCTGATTTTGACAAAGACCCTTTGTACTTGAACACTGTTTTAGTAGGGGTGCCTTTTACTTTGGGAGTAGTAGTGTATTTCAAAACCCATTCTTTCATACATCCTTCTGGTACCAGGAAGAATTGCAAGATGACCAATCTGGAGCTGATTGGTGTTCATCTAGTTTTTAAGAACAGCTCTGAATTTATACTGCTTTGCTATCACTTGGCCTTCTTGGATAGAATTGAATAGAACCGAAGATGCATTTTCACCTTTGTGCATAGATACTAGTTTCTACTAATTATCTCTGAAGTAAATGTACTTTTTTTTTTTTTTTTTTAAATAGGGAATCTGAAGATACTGCTCTGTTATTACTTAAGGAAATTTATCGAACAATGAACATTAGTCCAGAACAACCCCAGCATTGATCAGATTTCATTTTTACTGTGTGAGTTTAATCCTTATCGTATGTATAAATTCTGAGTGTTTGCATTCTGAAGATGTCATTATGGAGTTGATGTTAACTATGACTTTCTGAGTTTTTTTTGTTTTTTAATTTTAATTCATAATAGACACTAAGGAAGGGAATTGGTTTGCAATGTACTTTTGACTTGTATCTTTCTAAATCTGCTTAGAATTTTATTTATTTTATATTTAGTTTCTTTTAAAAATAAATTTGTAGGAATATCATTAGGAATTCCTTTGTCTGTATGTCACAGAACCCAATTCATAGAACCTTAAAGTAATAGAGGTTTATTTTTCTTCTGTAACAGGAAGTGTTCCTTTGTTGAATGATGCCACCAGGCACCCAGACTGGTTGCATCATTCCATCTGAATGTTGACTCTTGCTGATTGTGGTTATAAGATGCTCCTATAGTTCCAGACATCCTATTCTACATTCACAGCTTGAGTAAAGGGGGAATAGATGATATAGGTCATGTCTAGCCCTTTTAGTTAGGGAAGCAAAAGAATGTTCAAAAATTTAATTGTACCTATTGCTTGCTAGGCCTGTGTACTCTGTCTCATGTCTCTCCTTTCCCCAGTCTGTATGAAAGATTGTAGAAGTGATGTTTTTACATGTCCCCAATCTGAAGAGGTAAGGGGAGTAATCTGTGATAGATTACTCAGCCTGTATGTTGGCCATGTTCTGTCTTTGCAGCTATCTTCTTGAGACAGCAGATACCTATTTTTCCTCACTAGATTATGCATCACTTTAGGAAATAGGTAATGGCTTTTTATAGAGTTAGACATTTAAAAACCTTTGAAAGAGTGTAAATACAAAGTGCTAATTCTAAATTACTGAAGTCAGGGGCCAACAAGTGGAGTAGTGGTTAAGGTAACCTCTAGATTCCCACATGGCTAACCACATTTCAAGATCTGGACCCAATGACTACCAGATAGAGGAGACTGGAAGTAAAGGAACTGTGGCATGGCCATCCCCCTTGGAAAGGGGGTGATTTCTCACTTTCCCTCTCTGTCTCTCTTTCTCTCTGGGGACTGAATGTGCCCTGTGGCAAAATCCTTCTAAAAAATTAAATAAATAGCTAAAATCAAAAGTAGTTCCTAGGATTTTTTGGTTTTCTTTCTTTCTTTTTTTTTAATTTAGAGGTTTTGCTATAGGGCATGTGCATTTCCCAGAAAGAGATACAGAGAGAGAAAGCGAGAAATCACCCCGAGGGGATGGCCATGCCACAATCCCTTCTCTGCTATTCTCCTCTTGGGATATCGGGCATGCATGCACACATGCCTGGTGTGAGGTTTTTTTTTTTTTTTAATAATTTTATTTAACTTTATTTATTTATAAATACATACAGACAGACCATAGAGGGACAGAATGAGAGAGAGAGATTGAAAGTGAGAAAGCAAACTGCCAGGTCCGGGACTCGAACCACAGTCAGCCATGTGGGAGTCCAGTATCCTTAGCCACCACACCACTTACCAGCCTCCTGGCATGAATTTTAAGCCACTGAATCCAGGACTTGAACTACCGGTTCACTATGTTGGAGTCCAGTGACGTAACTATTACACCATCTGCTAGTCCCACATTTTTTGTTTCTTTTAATGGCAAGTGGTAAATGAAGATCCCTTTATCCTTCACCTCATTTTACACAGGTAACCCCTTTTACTAGTATTTTCTTAGGGATTTTTTTGGGGGTACATCCAGGCAAATATGCATACTAAAGCTAACTTTAGAATTACTAGTATACTAGTAATACTAGTAACTACTTGCCATTTGAAGCCACAGATAGGGTATGCTTACCTAGAAGAGTTGTGTAGGTGGAGAAGGATGAGCTTCTGTGAAATAAAGGAAGACCCAAGGAAGCTGAGGAAAGATTCTTTAAAGGGGAAAGTATGCAACCATGTAAAATGGTGCTGAAAGGGGAGGTAAGAGAAGGAACAAGAATTGACTACTCCTTTTCAGGAAGAAGACAGAGGATATCATTGGTGACCCTGACTAAAGCTTGTTCGCTCACTCTATTTATTTATTGATTGATTGATTGATTGATTGATTTTTGCTATAGGGTGTGTGCACTCACTGGAGAGAAAGAGACAGAGAGACAGAAAGTGAGAAATCACCTCTCAGGGGGATTGGCCATGCCATAATCCCTTCTCCATTCTCCTCTCAGGATTTTGGGCACGAATGCACATGCGATGGCATGAGTTTTAAGCCACCGGGTCTGGGACTTGAACCATTGTTAACTACTTAGGAGTCCAGCGATGTAACCATTACACCATCTGCTGGTCCCATACCAAAGCTCTCTTGGTGTCATGGCAGGAGTCAGAGTGAACCCTGTATGGGATCAGAGAGGAAACAGCTTTGTTGAGGAGGGTAACAGAAATAAGCCAAAGGAGGATACTGTAGGGTATTAAGGTGTATTTCTTTGCCAATGAGAATGATTCAGTTTTGAGAGAGAAACTGGTCGTGAAAGGGGATAATCGCTGGAGGAAATATTTGAAGAAGCAGTGGGGCGTGGGGCCTGGGCAAGGTGGAGACTTTAGTTTTTAAAAGAAGGGATGGATGCATCTTCCATTGTTCTGGATGAAGGGAGAGCATGAGTACAGATAGGTGAGTAAAGTTGGTGGTGGAAAAAGGAAACATTCTCTAGTTACTTCACTTTTCTCTAAAGTGTGTAGAGAGGTCATGGGTTGAGAGTTAAGTCCCAGTGGAGGGCTTGTGATTTGAGAAGAAAGTTGCAAATGTACTGTTCTCAGAGTGTGGCAAAAGAGAATTTACCAAAACTGCAGGACTGTGTTACAGGTTTGAATATCGATACGATATTTTGTTTATAAATTTGAAGGGAAGGGACCAGCAGATGGTGCAGTGGTTACATTGTGGACTCCCATGTAGATGACCATGGTGGTTTAAAACTCAGGCTAGACACACGTGTGTGACTGCCCAAGATCCCGAGAGGAGAATGAAGGAGAAGGGATTGTGGCATGGCCATCTCCCCTGAGGGGTGATTTCTTGATTTCTGTCTCTCTGTGTCTCTCTGGTGAATGCACATGAATGCAAAAATCTCTTTAAAAAAATAACTGGGGGCCGGCAGGTGGCATGGTGGTTAAGGACGCTGGACTCCCTCCCACATGACCGACAGAGGTTCGAGTTCTGGACCTCGTGGCTTGCTTTCTTTCTCTCTTTTTCTCTCTCACTCTCACTCTCACTCACTCTCTATCCCCTCTCTATCAAATTAAAAATAAATAAATAAATAAAGTTAAATAATAAAATAATTCTTTTTATTTTTTATTTCTTTTTTTTGAGAGGTTTTTGCTATAGGGCATGTGCGCTCGCCAGACAGACAGAGAGAGACAGAGAGACAGAAAGCGAGAAATCACCCCCCCAGGGGGGATGGTCACGCCACAATCCCTTCTCCTCCATTCTCCTCTCAGGATCTTGGGCACGTACGCACACGTGCCCGGCGTGAGTTTTAAGCCACCGGGTCCAGGACGCGAACCGCGGTCAACTATGTGGGAGTCCAGCGACATAGCCATTACGTTAACTGCTGGTTCCCATAAAATAATTCTTTAAAAAACTTTTCAAGTAAAGAGAGGTTGCACAATTGCCTGACTTTTCTCTGACCATTTTCTTCTACTAGAATAAGATGCAGAGTAAGCAGGTATTTGAGTTTAACAGGGCTAGGGTTTTGAATTTGGGATGGAAAAAGATTCCTACTTTATATAAGATGGCGAGGGACATCCTGATTGGTGAAGTGTCATTCATGTAAGTGAACCAGGTGGATATCTAGGGAAAGATAATTTCAGGCAGAAATAATATATATCATAATATAAGAGTTGCCTCATTTTTTTTAAAGTATTCCACTGACTATTATACTATAATTTATTTAATTAGTCCCCAAATGGTGGGCATTTAGATTATTTAGTTCTTTTGTTATTACGAACAGTGTTTCAGTGACACATGATATTTTAATTGTTGATTCCATTTTATTATTTATTAAACATTATATATTATATCTATTATTTATTAAAGTACCTAATTTGTCCACCACTATTGGGTGCTTAGGTGATTTTCAAAATTTTCACTATGATAAATAAATCTGACATAGCCTTTTTTTTTTTTTTTTTTTTTTTTAGTGTTTGCTACAGGGTGCATGTACTCACCAGAGGGGATGGGTAGGTCACCCCCTAGGGGAATGGTCTTGCCACAATCCCTTCTTCATTCTCTTGGGATTTTGGGTACATACACACACACTTTGGTGTGTTTTTCAAGCCACCAGATCCAGGACTTGAACTGTACAGTCAACCATGTGGGATCCAGCCATTTTAACTATCATACCACTGGCTTGCCCAGTTTTGTTTCTTATTGATTTATAATTATGATGTTTAAGGATATTGGTCTTTTATCACTGCAAATTTTTTTTCCAGTTTGATATTTGCCTTTTATTTTTGCTTAACCTTTAGATTTGGGTGCTGGGGGTGCAGGATACGGTAGGGAGCATGTTTTAAAAATATATGAGTCAGTCAATTGAGATTAACTATTATTTAAATATTTTCTTTTAGCTCTTACATGGTGTTTTCATTTGTCTAATTTTAAGAGTATAGTATAGAGGGGCCAGCAGGTGGCATGGTTAAGGTGCTGGGGACCCACATGGACAACCATGGTTTGAGTCTTAGACCTGGTAGCTTGCTTTCTCACTTTCTCACTCTCCCTCTCTCACATCTCTCTCTGGTGAACACATGTGCCCTACAGCAAATTAAAAAATAGTAATAAATGAAATTAAATAAATTTCAAAAATTAGTTAATAAATTTTTAAAAGAATTATTTTATTTAAAGTTAGTTATTTTAATTTGACCAGAGAGGGTCAGAGAGAGAAAGAAAGTGAGAAAGCAAGACATCCACCAGGTCTAGAACTCAAACCACAATCAGCCCTTTGGGAGTCCACCACCCTTAGCCGCAATGCCACCTGTTGGCCCCAATAAATACTTTTTAAAAGAGTATAGTATTGAGAGAAGGATTTAACTTTATCATTTTTATCTGTCCATCTATAATTTTGTCATTGGTTAGATGTTTTTATCTTGCCAAATAATTTGCTGCTGTTTCGACATTTTTTTTCCTTTTGTTGGAGAGGTTTTTGCTATATGGCGCGTGCGCTTGCCAGACAGACAGAGAGAGACAGAGAGACAGAAAGCGAGAAATCACCCCCCAGGGGGGATGGCCACGCCGCAATCCCTTCTCCTCCATTCTCCTCTTGGGATATTGGGCACGCACGCACACGCGCCTGGCGCAAGTTTAAGCCACCGGGTCCGGGACTTGAACCTCGGTCGACTACGTGGGAGTCCAGCAACATAGCCATTACGCTAACTGCTGGTCCCCTGTTTGGACATTTTTATCATATGCCCAATATTTGTTTTCTAGGCTTATTTTTCATATTGACTTATTTATCATATTTCATTGATTTCAAGTCATACATTATCTACATTTTAACATCTTTAAATTTGGCATGCATCGTAAAATCAACTATTGCCTGGATAGAAGTGTTCTTTCTGAGAGAATAAGCACTTTGATCTGCCCAGTCACTGGGGGGCACTACCAGTCTGAGTCTGCTTACACTCATTCCTCTGAGGATATTTTGGGCTGTACTGGTAGTGTGAATTCAGACCACAAAATTTGTAGGACTGGATGGGGTGGGGTAGGGTATCAGTTCTAATATCAGAAAAAAATTTTCCCTCTTCTCAATTGTCAAGGAAGAGGTATTGAAACTTCTTCATCATCCCTTTTATATGAACAGCTGTTTGTTTATTTTTTACTCCTCATTAAGGCTGTAGTTGTTTGATATCTCCACTTTTTGTGAGGGTCTCTGTCTCCTTTGAACTCCCTTTCCTGGGCATCTTTTCTTCTCCTGGTTTGTAAAACAATCATGCATCTTACTGTTGATGGTGTTTTAGATTTAGTGAAATATGGTGTTTTTATCATTGTAAGTTTGTGCTTTTTTACTGTCTGGCAGTCCAAGTTCTCAGTATACGATAGTTTTCGCTGTTACCCCAAATGAATTTTAAATGATTTAAGTTCCCTTGATACTCTCTTCCCTAAAAAAACAAAGCAAAATAAAACCCAACAATGGTAATCTTAGAATTTTGATGTCACTGAATATGAGAAACTCAATAAGAATCTTTTTGTTTCACACATAATTCATGTGTTGTAATTGTTTTATTTCTTCTTATACTTGGTTCTAAAATATACAGAAGAATTTAAGTTACTAATATCTATTAGTTATGCTAATATCATCATTAATCATTTGCAGTATTAACAATCCTCTATACATGGTTTATACAAGCAAAAATCACTTTTACTGACTAATTCTCTTAATGTTCATGTCCTTTTAGTCCTTTGTAATGCCAAAGGGCACTATGTGAGAGAGAAAGAACACCCCCCCCCCCCCCCCACACACACACACACACACACAAAAAAGGCCCTGGACAGGCTGCAGTCCCTTTGCCCCTATTCTTCCTTCCCTTCAGGACCCTAGGCATATTCGTGTACTCATGCCCCTGGTGTAGTTTTCAAGCTGCTGGGGCTGGAATTTGACTGTGGAATCCAGCTCCATTCACATAACCTTTTAGTCGTTTTTTTAGAAGTATTCTTTGAAAAGCCTTGAATTAACCTGACAGCTTTTTAAATTGAGTTTATTTTCTATACTTGCTTTGTTTTGAAGATTAGCATGCTGGTTAACCTTCCTGAATGCTCCTGGTGAACTCTCTTCACTTTGGAAGTCCTATCTGAGGACTCGCGCTCATATGCTGTGTTCTTTGGAGGGAGTTTGTAGTATGTGGCCAGTAAAGTTCAGCACAGCACTTACCATATGTTCTTTAACTTAAGAAAGGAACAGTGCAATATTATTAATGTGAGTTTGTAAAGTTCACTGAGGATTCTTTTTTTTTTTTCTTTTTAAGACTTTGTCTTCGCAAAAGTCCCAGTATAAATTGCGCATCACTGAGAAAATCTTCAGAGGACGTTCCCTGATTGCTCCTGTGGTGGATGACAGAACAGTGATTCATCAACTGTTGCTCTGATAGAATTCTCAGCTGTAGGGATTCATTTAAAAGGAAATACACAGAACATAAAGACAGTGAAACAAATCATTGTCATATTTTGATATTATAGATTAGGAAATGTAATTATAAAATGATGCAATGAAAAATTTTTAGATCAGTTTAATTGTATAGTTATTGTAGTTATATGTGATATCAATGAAGAAATATTTGTAGCATGCAAATGGTTATTTCTATTTCTTAAAAGACTATTGTCATTGGGCTGTTAATGACATTGTTGTCATTGGGCTAGTAGTGACATGAGCTGTTGCATTTTTCTTTTTATTAATGCAGTATGTTCTTTTTAATTCAAGTATGGATTTCTTGAGAAACTATAGTAATATGGTTTTTAAGAAATTAATGTTTTACTTAAATGTGAATTGTGGTTTTGAGCTCTCTTAATGCAGAGTCATTTGTATTTGTTAAGAGGAGGTAACTGAGATCACTTATATTTTCAAACTGAATCTGAAGTTTTTTCAAGCTGTCAAGCTATTGCTAGTTGAAGAAAGGGAAATGGCTCCTTACTTCACAATCCTGTGAAGAGTTCTCCTTGCCTTTCCACCTCTAACAGGAGAGGGGAGCAAGTGAAGGGTTTTCCATTTTGTCATCCGAGGTATCTGCAATCACCTGGTTGCTGAAGTTCCAATTAATGTGAAAACCAAAGTAGAATTCTTCTCTTTTCTTTTTTTGCTTTGTATTAATTTGACTTATACCAAAGTGTTAGAAAGTATGAAATGTATTGCTTTGAGACTATAAAGCCACCTCACAAAAAAAGACTGTAATACCTTGTTTTACTAAAAATTCAGATTATCTAAATATTTTCTTAATAGTAAATGGGAATGCTGATTTTCTTCTTTTGTTATGTAGTAACAACATTTTACATTGTTTACATAGTTCTCATGGAACATGGCATTTTTGAAAGCAACATATGATACACATTTTTTGTGTATATATTCCAGTTAGTGTGAATAAAGCAGTAACATCAATGTACTTTTTTTTTTTTTTTTTTTTTCTTTTTTTTTTTTGGAGAGGTTTTTGCTATAGGGCGCGTGCGCTCGCCAGACAGACAGAGAGAGACAGAGAGATAGAAAGCAGGAAATCACCCCCCAGGGGGGATGGCCACGCCGCAATCCCTTCTCCTCCATTCTCCTCTCGGGATCTTGGGCACGCACGCACACGCACCCGGCGTGAGTTTAAGTCGCCGGGTCCGGGACTCGAACCGCGGTCGACTACGTGGGAGTCCAGCGACATAGCCATTACGCTAACTGCTGGTCCCATCAATGTACTTTTTTAAGCAGTAAACTTCTGTATTTCTCATCTTCCTTAAAAGTATTCCTGTGAATTCGGTATTCAGTACCTTTTCATTCCTCTTACATAGTTAATAAGGAACGTTAGCATTTGCTCCCAATAATAGAATTTGAATAGTAAAATTGTAGAACTGCAGTTGACTCCAGACAACGTATCTTCCAACTACCTCATTCTCTAACTGAGGACATGACAATAAATGCCTTTCCCAGTTTCCTTAATTCACCTTTGGCCTTCATTTTGCTACACCAGGACTACTATTTTCCACTTAATTCTCACTCAGCTTCCCAGTACTGATTAGATAAAGAAAAATAAGGGTTATTTATGTATGTTTTAATAAAATCAAGTTTGATTCTCAACTTTCAACTGGTTTTGTTTATAGCATTCAGCCTGTCTTTTGAGTAACGGGCAGAAGAGAAGAGAAGGAGCACTTGGACTAATGTCCATATAAGAAACATGTGTCTGAAATTTTGCCATTCCACCTTCCTACTTGGGGAAATAGAACTAGAATTTTTTGGTGACTGTACCTGTGGATTTGAATCTATATTACTATTCAGACTCTGAGAAAACAAAGAAAACCCATCAAATCAGTAAGTCCCCTGTGGGCAGAGTAGGTATTTATTAACATGTCATTCACTATAGTAATCACTGTCTCTAGCACAGAGTTTTGCCACATAACAAGGCACATGCCAAATACTCATCAAAAAGTGAATTTTAGAAATCAAAAAGAAAGACCAGCAGATGGCATAGCAGTTATGTCGCTTTGGATTCCAGACCTGGTGGCTTCAGACTCACACTGGGCATGTGTGCATGCATGTCCAAGATCCTAGATGGAGAATGGAGGAGAAAGGATTGCAGTGTGGCCAATCCCCCCAGATGGCGATTTCTCTTTTTCTGTCTCTGTCTCTCTGGTGAGTGCATGCACCCTATAGCAAAATTCTCTCTCAAAAAAAATTAAAAAATAGAAGAAGAGACAGCAGAAAACCATCCAGATCAGTGGTTTTCAAATTTTTAAAAAGCATGAGAGGGGCTGGCAGGTGGTGTGGTGGTTAAAGGTGCTGGATTCCTGAAGGACTGACCGTGGTTCAGGTCTTGGACCTTGGAACTTGCTTTCTCACTTTATCTTTCTCTGTCCAAATTATATAATAATAATAACAACAACAATAATAACTAATGGAATTAAATAAATATTTTTAAAAAGGCAGCAGAATTCTTTTCAAATGAAAACTTTGCCAGATTGCAGTCTGTGAACTATCAATAGATGATAGTTAAAGTAGAACCTGACCTCTCCCTTCCCCCCAGAGCAGCTCATTCCCTCCAGGAAACCTCTCAGCCCAGTTGGTAATCTGGATTAATACCCTTGTTTTCCCCAAATGAGGAAAGCTGGTCTCTAGTCATTCTTATTCTTTTTTTTTTTTTTCCTTGTTTAAAAGAGATTTTTGCTGGGACCAGCAGTTGGCATAATGACTAGTCCCTGGACTCCCATGTAGTCAACCGTGGTTCAAGTCCTAGACCTGATGGCTTAACTCACGCCGGGTGTGTGTATGTGCATGCCCTCTTAGGAGAGGAGAATGGAGGAGAAGGGATTGTGGCATGGCCATTCCCCCTGGGGGGTGATTTCTCGCTTTCTTTCTCTCTGTCTGTCTCTTTCTGGTGAGTGCACATGCCCTATAGCAGAAACCTCTCCCCCAAAAAATAAATAAACGAAC
Source organism: Tupaia tana (assembly GCA_026018925.1). Classification (NCBI taxonomy): domain Eukaryota; kingdom Metazoa; phylum Chordata; class Mammalia; order Scandentia; family Tupaiidae; genus Tupaia; species Tupaia tana. Next base: position 30,852,750 of record JAKSZU010000010.1, read on the forward strand.
AAATAAATAAATATTTTTGCTATAGGGTGCTTATGCTCGCCAGAGAGAGAGAGAGACAGAGACAGAGAGGGGCAGAATGAGAGATCACAGCCCAGGGGGATGGCCATGCTGCAATTCCTTCTCCATTCTTTCATGATATTGGGCATGCACTCACATGTACCCAGAGTGTGTTTGAAGTCTCCGAGTCCATGACTTGAACCGTAGTACACCATGTGGGAGCCCAGTGACGTTACCACTATGTCATCAGCTCATCCCTCTAGTCATTTTTAGAGTGTTTCGTGTGAAGTTTGGGACAAAAATTGAAAAGCATCAACATCTGAAGTTGAAAGTTAAAAGAGTCATCATAAAGCTAATGAAGACAACCCAGGCCTGGTCTGTTCTTTTTTAAAAAATTTTACCAGAGGACATAGGCACTCCCTGGAGAAAGAGAGAGGAAAAGTGAGGAAGCATGCCTCATGGGGTGCAATCCCTTTTCCTCCAATTCGCTCTCCTCTGTGAAAATGTGCCTGGCGTGTTTTTCTAACTACTGGGTCTAAGATTTGAACCCCTCAGTCAGCCATGTGGGATCCAGTTGCCTTAACCACCATGCTACTTTTTAAAAAAAATTCATGAAGCCAGCAGATGTGGTGGTTAAGGTGTTGGATTCCCACATGGCCAACTGTGTTTTAAGTCCTGGACCTGAAGGCCTGAAAATCATGCTGGGCATGATTTCAAGATCTGAGGAGGATGGAGGAGAAGAGATTGCAGCATGACCATTCCTCCTGGAAGATGATTTCTCACTTTCCCTCTCTTTGCCTCCAGTGAGTGCATGTGTCTTATGGCAAAAACCTAAAAAAAAAGGTCATGATAAAGCACATATGCATGCATGAGGGAGAAAGAGAAGCACCCTCTGCAAGGCGTGGACACATACTTTCCTCTAGTCCTCCAGCCCACTGGTATCCTGGGTACATGTACATGTACCTAGTGTGTTTTCAGGCCAACCAGGCTGGAGACTCAAATCCTGGCCTGCATGCGACTTCCAGCTCTGCAGTCTGGTTCACTATCAATGGCATCACAGTCACCAGGCCTAGGCTGTTAACGTAGTGTATAACAAAGCAGTTTGAAACTGCTTCCCAAGTCTGACAGACATTATGTGCTTCCTGAATCCAGCCAGATAAACGTGTTTTTTTTTTTTCAAAGCCAGACTATAATTATAAGACAAGGAAACCACAGATAAAATGGATTTTTGAGGTAACTATATTATTGGACTGGTGTGATCTACTGTGTATATAGGGCCTTAAAAAATGAGAAAGTTACCACTATCCTCACAGGGATGATCATGTGTTTGAAGTAGTAACCCACAACATTTGATGTGACTATACAAGTACTGTATATCAGGGTTGTTGCAGAAAATTCAGGATGGTTGGCCTTGGTATTTATATTACTATAGTTTTAGGTTTTATGATGAGGCATCTAACTACCTTAGTGTTTACCTAGCAACTTTCTGATGGCAACCCAGTTACCCATGTAAATTTTGCCACTTTAGAAAAGGATGAATTGAACTGCAGACATTGAATGTTTGATTTTCCAGCAAATTCCAACTCTGATTGTAAGTTGCCATTGGGTTTAGAATGAGTCAGTTCCCCAGAGCTCTGGGGACTTTGAAGGAGTTGGTAGAATTGTTTCTTTATGAGCTGAGGTGCTGACATTGAGTTCCTGCTGCTGATCATCTCCTTGCAGTGAGATGGGTTGTCAGCTGACTTGTCTCGATGTATTTGTAATACTTTTAACAGATTTTCAGTCTTGTCCTAGTATTTAACTTCTAAACCGAGCTTACCAAAAAGCCTAACAAGAGCTCTAGTGTCTACCTGCCTTCATTTGTGTCCAAGCTCTACCTCTTAGGTATGAATCCTTGTGTAAGGTTTTTACCCCCTAGACTCAGCATCATTTTGTTTTGTTTTCCTTTTGGTCAGTTTTCCTCATGAAATTCCTCAACCTCATAGAGGAGTTGTGAGGATTAAATGGAAATAGAGTAAAGTGCATATAACTGTGCATAAAACACAGCACTCAAGGTGTTAGCTAATTATTACTATTGTTACTGTTTTTTTCCCATGAGCACTTGGATCCAGTAAAGACCTCAGGTCTTTGTTACCAGATCACTGCTGCTTCCTGTCCTTTCTGGGTAGCACTTGATGCCTATTGGGTTTCTTATAGGCAGAGAGAGGCTTAGAACCTGCTCACAGCTGGGCCTTGATGTCTGCATGTGTCAGGGTTGTGCAAGCCTGGAGTAAGTGCAGTTGTCGGAAAGGAGGGCAAGGAGCTGTGCAACTAGTTGATGGACTGGGTGGACGTGAGGGATAGTAATGTTTGCTGCCTGTCTTCATGCAGGTCAGTGGGGCTCTTAGAAAGCACCTTTGGGGGACCAGCAGTTAGTGTAATGGCTATGTCGCTGGACTCCCATGTAGTCGACCGTGGTTCACGTCCTGGACCCGGTGGCTTAAAACTCACGCCGGGCGCGTGTGTGTGCGTGCCCAAGATCCCGAGAGGAGAATGGAGGAGAAGGGATTGTAGCGTGGCCATCCCCCCTGGGGGGTGATTTCTTGCTTTCTGTCTCTCTCTCTGTCTCTGTCTGGTGAACACCCGGGCCCTATAGCAAAAACCTCTCAAAAAAAATTAAAAAAAAAAAAAAAGAAAGCACTTTTGGGTAATTTCTGTGTGCCTTGAGCATCTAAACTCATTTTGGGATAAGGATCAAGGAGACACTTTTTTTCCTTACTAAATTCTACCCTCTTTTCTTGCTGATATTTATTTTCCTGCTTTAAAACATCAACTTGATTGTACATTTTCCCAAATATATTGGCCCCTCTGAGCACTTTGAAAATAACTTTAGTGTGGGAGGGTGCACAGTGGTAAGAGGGAATGCTTCCATGAGGCCAACCCACATGGGAAGGTTCCAGGTTTGTGTTTGGAGACTTCCCTGAGTACGCTGGGCCCATGTGTGCCGGTGATCCGGGGCTGGCAGGAGTTGGGGGTGGATGTAATATCAAGATCTTGTTGGGAGCGCTGTTTCTGTATCTCTCTGTCTTGTTTGCTCATGGGAGAGATACATAAATAAACTTAAAAAATAAATGAAAATCCATATTGTCGTTAACATTACTGGGAGCTCATGAATGAATGTAGGCTCTTCATTTAATACTTCCTTCTTTCATTTTCGGATCAAGCAAAATGAGTTTGAGTTGTGTCATTTTAAATATTAAACTACCACAACAAATATTCAATCTATGCAATTGTTTGACAAAATATAAAACATACGGGGAATTGTCAAAGACAGACATGAGATAGGCAAAGGCTGTTGATTTTGTTAGTGGGTGTGCTACAGGTCATGTACATGGATAAGTGAATTGATGTACTTGGAGTGACTCACCATATTTGTCTTTCATTTTTTGTATTAAAGAGTGATTTTTAAAAGACCTTATTATGGAATTTTCACACATACTCAAAAATATGAAGAATAGCATAAGGAATTCCCAGGTGCCTTTCTCCTAGCTCAGTAGTGGTGTCAGGGACCTGTAACATGGTTAAGTAGGGTGTCACAGTGCAAATGGGGAAAAGGAAGACCCTTGGGAAGAAGTGAGGTGGGAGAGAGCATCATACACTTGAACAACTGAAGAAATTAAGATGTGCTTGAAATGCACAAAGCTGTGTGAGTATGATTTTTATTAAACAATTTTTAAAGAAGACATTTCTAATGGTGCTTTTCTTTCTGTGCCCACTTAATATCATTCACTCTTGTTGAAACGGGATCATAGTTTAGAATATTGGAAAGTGCTTGCTACCAGCTATGACGTATGCCTTTTCTGTGCCTCTCAAAACCTGTATCCTGGGGCCAGCAGGTGGCATGACGGTTAGGGTGCTGGACTCCCATAAGGCTGACTGTGGTTCAAGTCCCAGACCTGGTGGCTTGTTTTCTCGGCTTCCTCCCACCCTTTCTCGCTCATGAATTAAATACACACATATACATATACATATACACACACACACACACACACACATATATATATATATATATATGTATGTATACACACACCAGAGAGTGTGTGCACTCACTAGAAAAGACAGAGAAAAGGGGAGAATAACCCCTGATGGTGTGTGATTATGCCGCACATAATTCGTGCTCTGTTTCTGTACCCTGTTGGGATTTTGGGCACACATGCGTCCACATCTGGCATGTTTTTTTTTTTTGGAGAGGTTTTTGCTATAGGGCACGTGCACTCACCAGAAAGACAGACAGAGACAGAAAGCAAGAAATCACCCCCCCGGGGGGATGGCCACGCCGCAATTCCTTTTCCTCCATTCTCCTCTCGGGATCTTGGGCACACATGCACATGTGCCTGGTGTGAGTTTAAGCCACCGGGTCCGGGACTCGAACTACGGTCGACTACATGGGAGTCCAGCGACATAGCCATTACGCTAACTGCTGGTCCCACATCTGGCATGTTTTTCAAGCTGCTGGGATTTGAACTGACCAACCATGAGGAATCTGGCCCCCTAACCACTAGGAAATGGGGCTGGTCCTCCAGGGCAGTGGTCCTCAACTTTCCCAGCACCGGGGTCTGATCTTGTGGAAGACAATCTTTCCATGGACAGGGGGTGGGCTGTTGATCTTGGAATGACTCAAGTGCACCACATTCAACCATGCACCCCTTTTCTGCTACTAGTACATTGCAACAGACAATGGACAATCACAGCAACATAGGGTTTGTGCTCCAATGAGATTCCAATATTGGTGCTGCTGAGAGAGAGAGAGAGAGAGAGAGAGAGAGAGAGAGAGAGAGAGAGAAAGAAAGAGAAATCAGCCACCTCCCTGGGGTCAGGGGGAGGTAGCTACTTCACAATCCCTTCTCTTCCATTCTCTTCTTGAGATTTTGGGCATGCACACACACATGCCTGGAATGTTTTTCAAGCTCCCAGGTCTGGGACTCAAACTGTACAATTGGCCACGTGGGATCCAGTCACCTTAACCACGTCGCCAGTTGGTCTGGTCTTGAATTTTTAAAAAAGTTTACTCCTTGAGAAAGAAAGAGACAGTGTGTACCCTAAATGGAGTCTTACCATACTGTGATCCTTCTCCGCGCCAGCCAGGATCCCTGGCACACATGGATATGCCTGGCATGTTCAGGCCAACCCAGGATCTCAACCTGGGGTTCTCCTATGTCTCCAGTATGCAATACTGCCTTTCCTTTGCCAATGGTGCTGAGCCTTGCAATTTTCCTGTTAGATTTTTTTTTTTTCCTATAAAATCAAAACATTGTTTTGCTAGATGGCACCTGCTCTTGCCTGAGAGAGATGGAGAAAGAAAGTGAAAAAGCATCTTCCATGGGCAATGGTCACACCACAATCCCTTCATCTCTCATTCCTTTCAGGTTTTGGGCATGCATGCACATGGACCTAGTGTGTTTCTCAGGCTGCTTGGGTCCAGGACTCAAACTGCACAATCGTCCATGTGGGATCTAGCCACCTTAACCACCATGTCATGGGCTGGCCCCCATAAAATCAATTTTTAATTAACCAACCTATTATTTGAGTTTTGGATTGTTTCCAGCTTTCCAGTGATGTGTGTGTGTGTGTGTGTGTGTGTGTGTGTGTGTGTATAGACAGAAAGGTAGATGCATCTAAACATAGATAAACATTTTGATGAACCTTCTTTCAGAGAAACCTTTGTGAACGTTTGAGTTAAGTTTTAAATTGAATCACTGAACAGATTTCTCTGAGATCATGTGAAATGAGAAGTTGCTAAGGAAATGAGACTTCTTTACCTGATTTAATTTGAGTCTTTGTATACAATGTTTAAAGGTTCATCACCTTTAAGACCCTAACTGGCTGTGTTGGTATCCACCAAAATGTATGTTAAACATAAAATTAAATCTTAGCTTCTTAGCTAGGTAGTAAAAAGTGGTTTTATTTTTCACCCAAAAATTCATTTTAAAGAAGTAAATGTTAAAAAAAAAAAAAGAATACAGTTATGGGAAATTCTGTGGCTCATTCCTCTAAGAGAACACGGTGGCTATTTAATCCACTTACTAGAGTTTTGAAGTTTGGTTCAATTAGAAGGAAAGAGTTTATCAAAAGACTTTATTTTCTGTTTAAAATCCACACACTGATCCAATCAGTGGTTGCTATTTAAATGTGGCTTGCAGGGCTGGCTTGGTAATACAGTGGTAATCCACCACTCAAGTGATGCTAGATCCATGTGGAAGAATGTGGGTTCAATTTCCTGGTCAGCCGGTACACACCAGGTATGTGTTATGATCCTGGCTGGCTGGTAAGGCCAGGGAGGGATGGAGGGTCTGGAGCACAGCATGGAATCCTGTTGGGAGTGCTTGTCTCTGTGCCACTCTCATGAAATAAATTAATCTTAATAAATGTGACTTGCATATATGGTCATATAAATCTAATGGTCCAGTTTCTGAACCATTTTGAATCTTTTTTTTTGTTTGTTTCTTTTTTTGGAGAGGTTTTTGCTATAGGGCGCGTGCGCTCGCCAGACAGACAGAGAGAGACAGAGAGATAGAAAGCAGGAAATCACCCCCCAGGGGGGATGGCCACGCCGCAATCCCTTCTCCTCCATTCTCCTCTCGGGATCTTGGGCACGCACGCACACGCGCCCGGCGTGAGTTTAAGCCGCCGGGTCCGGGACTCGAACCGCGGTCGACTACGTGGGAGTCCAGCGACATAGCCATTACGCTAACTGCTGGTCCCACCATTTTGAATCTTTTTGGAATGGACTTCTATTTTATTCAGTTTTGAATTATCATGTTTGTGCCATGCATGTTATTGGTATTATGTTTTTTTTGTTTGTTTCCATTCTGATGCATATGTCTTACTTTAGTTTTGGTCTGATTCACTTAGCTAGCATTTGCAATATTTTACTTTTTAAAAATTTTATTTATTTATATCTTTTTCTTTTTTCGAGAGGTTTTTGCTATAGGGAGCATGTGCTTGCCTGAAAGACAGAAAGAGACAGAGAGACAGAAAGTGAGAAATCACCCCCCAGGGAGATGTCCACACCACAATTCCTTCTCCTCCATTCTCCTCTTGGGATCTTGGGCACGCACGCACACGCACCCAGCATGAGTTTAAGTCACTGGGTCCGGGACTCGAACTGCAGTCGACTACATGGGAGTCCAGCAGCATAGTCACTACACCAACTGTTGGTCCCAAGTTTACAATATTTTAAATTCCTTTTGTAGCATCGGTGGCATTTCATTGATTTATACTTATTTTAAAATGAAATGTGTCCTTGACCATAAAACTTTACTTTGAGAAAATCTAATTATTGACTACAGGTATTATTTCCTCACTAATCTATTCAGATTCTCTAATTTACCTTCCAAAAGCTATTTAGCCCAAGCTATGCAAATGAGAGAAGACGTAAGAGATCGGAAGAGTCCTTCCAATGTGCTCTCTTGCTAAGAAAGCTTATCTTCCAGGTTATATACCTGTTTCCTTGTTGACTTTTTTTCCCTCTCATTCAGTCGGTTTTCAGTACCCAACTCAACCACATTTTTCATTACAATGCTATGAAGGGATTTCCACTTTCAGTAATGGTGGACTAACTTAATTGTATACCAGCTTCCCCACTGAAACAACTAGAAAATATAATATATTGAAAAAAAAAATCTGTTTGAATCTTCCTACTAAGGAAAGGAGGACAAGAGGGGCCAAGATCTGAGAAAGAAAGGAAGCACAACAAAGGAGGTCTGGCATTTTGTATCATTTGACATTTTCCTCTGGAAGTAACTGCCGAGGTCAAAAGTAGCAATGGAGAGATTAAGAAGGTGAGTAAAGCTTCTGGCATTCTTATAGGACTAAGGGGATAATATATTTTAGGGTACAACATGGAGGAAAAACTCCGGTAAATATCCTAGGATTTCAGTTTGGTTTTCTCATTGTCTATTCCTTCAGATAGGAATGAACCAAAAGTAGAGCAGCCCTCACAAAGACCGAAGCCCAGATTTATATCAGCTTTATCCTTGATTGTATTAATGGAATTTACCCCTGTCTACACTGCCTGCAGCAACCTCTACTAATTGTCTTGAGAGGAACATAGTGTCAACTAGAGCTTCAGTAGAATGTACAATCTTCATAACTGAAAACTAAGAGAAAAAACACTGGGGCCAACTGGTGGTGTGGTAGTTAAGGCAACTAGATCCCACACAGCCAACTACAGAGTTCAGGACCAGGCGGCCTGAAAAACATGCTGGGCATGTGTATTCACTTGCCCAAAATCCCAAGAGGAAAATGGAAGAGAAGGGCCATCCCTCTTGAAGAGGGGGTATTTTCTCACTTTCCCTTTCTCTGTCTCTCCAGTGATCACATGTACCCTGTGGCAAATTAAAAACAAAACAAAACAGTAAAAAATAACCTACCTATTGGACAATCCTGACATTGGAGTCATTAGACATAGATTATATGGCACTGTGCACTTGCTGAAGAGAGAGACAGACAAAAAGCGAGAAATCGCCCCCCGTGGGGGATAGCCACATTGCAGTCCCTTCTCTTCCATTCTTCTCCCAGGATTTTGGGCACACGTGTGCATGTGCCTGGGGCAGGTTTGCAGCCGCCAGGTTTGGGACTCAAACCATGTTTGGTCATGTGGGAGTCCAGCGACATAATCATTATGTTATTCGCTGGTACCAAGACATAGATTTATAAAGCAATAGATTATTATAAAAAACTAGAGGACATTTAGAGATTTCTGGTAAAGAACTGGAGTATGAAAAGAACTGAGAGAAGTTCTAGAGGTTTGGGACTATACTATAGTATATTATACTATTTAAAATATAGTATAATTCAGTAGTGGATTTCACAACAGATAAGACAAAATTGAAGAGAGCGATAGTGAATTGGAAGGTAAGTCAGAAATATAAGTCAGAAATAGACTGAAGCATGGAGAGGAAAAGGATAGAAAACACAGGAAAGAGCGTGACAAGACATAGTGAGAGGTGAAATTTAAGTGCTTGAAGGCAAGGAGGATAGAGTATAGGGCAGGATCCATATCTGAAGAGATAATTAATGAGGATTTCCTAAAATTGATGAATGGCTTCAAGAAGCATTATATATTCTAAACTGGATAAGATAAATACAAAGAAAATCATACACTAAGACACACTGTGGTAAAACTCTTGATGGATTTAAATCACCACTTTATAAGAATGCTTTCTACTAAATAGACCTTTACATAAATGGGCAAGCACCTTTGCTATGAATTGCCACAACTGCTTCCACATCTTTACCTTTAGAATTCTTACCAGTCATTGGGACCAGCAGTTGGCGTAATGGCTATGTTGTTGGGTTCCCATGTAGTCTACTGCGGTTCAAGTTCCGGACCCGGTGGCTTAAACTCACACCGGGCATGTGTGTGTGCGTGCCCAAGATCCTGAAAGGAGAATGGAGGAGAAGGGATTGTGGCATGGCCATCCCCCTGGGAGGGGGTTATTTCTTGCTTTCTGTTTCTCTCTTTCTGGCGCACACATGTGCCCTATAGCAAAAACTTCTCAAAAAAAAAAAAAATTCTTACCAGTCATATTTTTATTTGTTTGTCTTAATTTGCCAGAGTGCACAGAGAGAGACAAGAGGGAGCAAGCACTTCCCAATGGAATGTGTTCAAACTACAATCCTTTTTCTTCCATTTCTGTATCCTGTTGGAATTTTGGGTGCACACAGACACTCGCCCAGTGTGTTTTTCAAAGCTCTGAGTCTGGGACTCAAACTGCACTGGCCATGTAGGATCCAGTCTCTTAACCATAGGCCACAAGGCTGGCCCGCCAGCCACATCTTTCCAAGGACTAACTTTGGCCTTATTAAGGTTGCTTGCACCGAGAACTGGTGTTCTTCATGCATGTTAGTCTATTGGGTCATCAGGAAAGTCATGAGGCATCTTTGCTTAGAAAAACATGTTATGACTTTCTGGATAACCTACTATAATCCCAGGGGAGAAACACCCAACGTCAATTCCTAGTATGCCTCAGCAGGTCACCACTGTATCATATCATTGAAAAGTTGGAGTGCAGGGTAGTAGCTAAGAACATAGACTTGAAACAGACTGCCTATGTTGGTTCAAGTCCTCGTTCCGCACTGACTCAACGTGTAATCTTGGACTCGCTATTTCATCTCTTGAAAGTTTAGTTCCCTACAATGTACAATAAGGATTATAGCAGCTATTTAATTTTTAAGGTTGTTATGCATGGTTGTTATGCCCATGGATGTAAAGTGTTTGACGTATAGAAAATCATTAATGGATGGGTTTACTTTGAAATCTCCTTGACCCATCTCTTCAGCCTGCTCAGCCACACATTTCCTCTTTTATAATAGCTGAAGCTTCTTCAAACTTTTAGTGCCTGGTTTCCTCCAGTGGGAACTGAACATGAAAGGAGAGGAGATGATGTACATTTTATATCAGAGAAGAGAGCTTAAAAATTAATCTCTTTAAGAATGTACAAGAGCTGGTGAGCATTAAGTTTGAAAAGTTTCCAAAGAACTAGAGGACTCAGACCCTGATAGGAACAAATAAACAACTGGAATTGGTTCAAGAATTTTCTCCATTTAGTAAAAGTTAACCCCTCTGATCTGACTGAATTTGGTTCCTATTTTTGACTTTAAAATCAATCGATAAAATACACTATTTTTTCTATCAAAATTCTTCTGTAACAATTTCCGTTAACTAAATCTCGTATTACTGATTCAACTGCCTATTTTTAAAAATTTTTATTTATTTATTTATTTTTTGGAGAGGTTTTTGCTATAGGACATGTGCACTTGCCAGAAACACAGAGAAAGAGACAGAGACAGAAAGCGAGAAATCACCCCCCAGGGGGGATGGCCACGCCACAATCCCTTCTCCTCCAGTCTCCTCTCAGGATCTTGGGCACGCACTCACACACACGCGCCCGGCGTGAGTTTAAGCCACCGGGTCCGGGACTTGAACCATGGTCGACTACATGGGAGTCCAGTGACATAGCCATTACGCTAACTGCTGGTCCCTCAATTGCCTATTAACCTGACTATTGTTACTTCTTGGTTAGTGAATTTTCTTCATATATCCTTATGAATATTTTACATATTCATATGAATTTATACTTTTTATATAATTATTTACATATACATATAGTATCTATTTTATTTTACTCTCACTGTATTCCTTAAATATATATTTATACAGTTTAAATTATAAATACATTGCAGACAATTTTAAAAATAAACTGGGATCAGCAGATGGTGTAATGGTTACATCACTGGACTCCTACATGGTCAACTGTGGTTTGACTCTCAGACTAGGAGGCTTGAAACTTGTGCCGGGAGCATGTGCAAGTGTGCCCAAAATCCTGAGAGGAGACTGGAAGAGAAGGGATTGCAACATGGCCATCCCCCCTTGGGGGTAATTTCTTGCTTTCTGTCTCTCTGTCTCTCTGGTGAGTGTACATACCCTATAGAAAAAAATCTCTCTAAAAAAAATAAATAAGGGACCAGCAGTTAGCGTAATGGCTATGTCGCTGGACTCCCACATAGTCGACCGTGGTTCGTGTCCCGGACCTGGTGGCTTAAAACTCATGCCGGGCGCGTGTGCGTGCGTGCCCAGGATCCCGAGAGGAGAATGGAGGAGAAGGGATTGCGGCGTGACCATCCCCCCTGGGGGGTGATTTCTCGCTTTCTGTCTCTCTGTCTCTCTCTGTCTGTCTGGCGAGCGCAGGCGCCCTATAGCAAAAACCTCTCAAAAATAAAAATAAAAATAAACTTTACCTAGTATCAAAGACTAAAGCCAACCATCATTGGCACAAATTTTTGGCTCTTCCTCAGTTACCAACCAACCTTGGTGCCTGGGGTGCTGCACCAGCTCGGAAAGTTTCCAAATCAGAGAAAGTTGAACAGGAGGCTTGTTCACACAGTCCGAGCATTGCATACTGGTGCACCGCTAAGCCCCACAGGCATTCTGGATTTTATTTTGGTGATCTCGCGCAAAAACAAACCTACAGGGCCAGATGTGGTGTGATAACACACCTCGACCTATGTGGGGAGGCCCTTGGTTTTCTGTACTGGTGTCTCCCTGTGTACACTGTTGTACACAGATGCCCATGATGCAGGCTGGATGAGTGTGGAGGTGGATGATGGTGTAAGGACCCTGTTGGGACATGCCTGACTCTGTCTTTGTGTCTCTCTGTTATGGAGGAATTAAATAAACATGAAACACACACACACACACACACTCTCTCTCCACCACTACCCCCCCCAAACAAAAAAACAATAAAGCCAATAGAAACCTCTCACAGTGTCTCCCCAGTGAAGTTACAATCCAATCAAGTCTTTTCTTTTTCAGCTTTTGGGGCTGGCAGGTGTCATGGTGGTTAAGGGACTGGATTTCCACATGACCAACTGTAGTTCAAGTCCCGAACCTGGCAGCTTGCTTTCTCATTTTCCCTTTTCTTCTCTCTCTGCCTCTCTCTGGTCAAATAAAAAAAAAGTAACAAATAAAATAAATACATAAATAATTCTTAAAATTATTTTTTTAATTGCCAGAGGGTGTATGCACTTACCAGAGAAAGACAAAGGTAGAGAAAGTACACCCCTCGGGGAATGGTAACATCTAAATCCCTTTTCCTCCATTCTCCATCCTGTTGGGATTTTGGACATGGCATGTATATGTGCTTAGTGTGTTTTTCAAGCCACAGGGCTAGGACTTGAATACTGGTGACAACATGGGATCTGGTTTCCTTAACCACTAGGCTATGAGGCTGGCCCTAAGTCTTTTCCTTTTGACTTGGTAATCCACAAATGTCCTCCCAATGCATCTTTCTTCCCATAAAATGTGGGCACCAGCTAGCAGTCATCCTGGTGGATTCTAGGTAGAAAAACAAGGTGAATCGTGGCATAAGGCCCATAAAGAAATGGCCTTTGGATTCAGACATACTGGCTTTCAAATCTTGACCCTGGACAATTTTCTTAACCTCACATTTAAAAAAAAAAATATTATTTTGTTTGCCAAAGGACACATGTGATCGAGAGAGGGAGGGAGGGAGGGAGGGAGGGAGGGAGAGAGAGAGAGAGAGAGAGAGAGAGAGAGAAATCATCCCCCAGTGGGGTGCGGTCATGTCCCAGTCCCTTCTCCTTCATTTCTCTCTCCTGTATCTGGCAAACAGTCCAGTTACTTCCACATGTGGTCAATGAAACAAGGAGCAGAGGCTGGAAAAGACAGGAGTTTATTTCTGCAACTGGCTATAGGGAGACAATCAGCAAGCACCACCAAACTATCTCAAAAAAGCTCAGTATGCGCTCAGTATTTATGGACACAAAATACAAGCAACTCATTCTTCACCACAGTCGAAGTCAATTGCTTTTTTGTGAGCAATTGTCCTGATTCTTATTTTTCTTTAAATACTCATTCCTGATTTCTCATCTGACCATTCCTCAAACAGACCTCCCCATGACTTAGCATTTGGTTAGATTGTTCTCATCAGAGGCTTTTCTTAATTTCAAAATAGTGCAGTCCTGCTAGACCTCAAGCTGGCCTGTTTTTTTTTTTTTTTTTTGGAGAGGTTTTTGCTATAGGACGCGTGCGCTTGCCAGACAGAGACAGAGACAGAGAGATAGAAAGCGAGAAATCACCTCCCAGGGGGAATGGCCACGCCACAATCCCTTCTCCTCCATTCTCCTCTCAGGATCTTGGGCACGCACGCACACGCACCTGCCATGAGTTTAAGCCACCAGGTCCGGGACTCGAACCGCGGTCAACTACGTGGGAGTCCAGCGACATAGCCATTACGCCAACTGCTGGTCCCAAGCTGGCCTGTTTTATTGTCAGGGCTTGGGGTACGCATGCACTCATGCCTTATGTGTTTTCAAGCCGCTGGGGGCAGGGTTCGAAGCGTGCAGTCTGCCATATGGGTTCCAGCTGCCACAGGACCAGCCATTCAGTAGGTTTTTCCAGTATTTTGTGGTTTTAATTGGTGTTGTGAATGGGATTTTCTTTTTTAACCATTTTCATATCGTGAGGAAATAGGAAAGCACTGCGATCACTTCCCATTTATTGCATGACCATCCACCTTACTCTTCTCTCTTATTAGTGCAGAGAGTTTTCAGTTTTTCTTGGATTGTTGGACATCGTTTTTCTCATTTGTACAATGTAGATAATTTTGACCTTGCAGAGCTTTAATAAGGACTCAGTGAGATAAAGTAAGGAGCTCAGCTTAGTTCCTCACTCACTGGGGGCTTGAATAATATCAACTTGTATTTTCACTAATATCCTTAAGATGAGATCTTCTCCATACAACTCCTTTAATTGTTTGGGAAAATGAATCATAGAGAAAAATGATTTGATCAGAAAAGGCTCTACTTACAGAACATTTGTACAGAACAAATGACTTCATCCAAGGGCTTCCAATGCTTACTAGTTTTTAAACTCTTGTAAAATTTTTAAAAAATTTGTGGTAGGTCTAGTCCCATGGACTAGTGGTGAAGGAAACCAGACAGATCCCACATGGCTGATCATGGTTCTAATTCTGGCCCCAATGGTTTGAAACACAAGTTGTGTGTGTGTGTGTGTGTGTGTGTGTGTGCACATACATCAAGTCCTGACTAGATGGAGAAACAGAGAAGGGACTGTGGTGTCACCAAAGCCCCATTGGAGGGTGCTTTCTCTCCATCCCTGTCTCTCTGTCTCTCTCTGGTGAGCACACATGTCTCTGGCAATTAAAAAAACTGTGGTAAAGTACATATAAAATTTACCATCTGAGCTATGATTTTTTTAATTAAAATTTTTTTTAAAAAATTAAAAAAAATTAAAGCCATTTAAAAAAATTTAAATATTTTGTGTGTATGTGAGAGAGAGGAGAGAAAGGGAGAATGAGATAAAAAGAGAGGACTAACCGCCACGGGTCCTGTCATGCTGTGATCTTCCTCCCAGACCTCCAGCCAGCCAGTACATGAGTATGTCAATAGATGTGTTCAACATATTCAGGTTGACCCAGAATCCAAACCCCAGACCTTCCTGGATGGTTCCAGTATTGCTTAACTATATCCTACTGCCTGCACCGCCATCACTGGGCCTACCATTTTAGCTGTTTTTAAGTGTACAGGTCAGTGGCATTAAGTACGTGCTAACAGTTGTGAAACCATCATCCCCACCATTCACCTCCAGAGCTCTTGTTATCTTGTAAAACTGAAACTCTATTTCCATTAGACGTTAAGTCACTTTCTTCCCTTCTCCTAGTACCTGTCACCACCATTCTACTTTCTGTTCCTATGAATTTGACTACTGTAGACGTGTAAGTTGAATATTATAGCATTTGTCTCTTTGTTACTGTCTTATTTCACTTAGCATAATATCCTCATTAGAGTCATGTTGTAGCATGCATCAGAATTTCCCATCTTCTTAAGGCTGGATAACTCCATTGCATGTGTACGTCACATTTGTTTATCCATTCATCAGCTGATAGACATTTGGTTTGCTTCCATTCCTTGGTTATGGTGCATAGTGCTGTTATGAACATGGGTGTGCAAATATTTCTTGGAATCCCTGCTTTCAGGTCTTTTGGTTATATATGCCAATGGGTTTTAGAAAGCTACTCAGCATCAAAAACAAAGTTTCTATACTTAAAAATAAAGTTTTTTTTTAGAGAGAGATTTTTGCTGTAGGGCATGTGTGCTTGCTGGAGAGACAGAGACAGAGAGACAGAAAGCAGAGGGAAGAGGGATTGTAGTATGAATATCCATTTCTCCAGCATGTTGGGATTTTGGGCACACATGCACATGTGCCCAATGTATTTTTCAAGCCACCAGGGCCTGACCTTGAACCACAATGGACCATGTGGGATCTAGTTTTCTTATTCATTGGGCTATAGGGCCAGCCCCCTATACTGTTCATGAAATCAGTAACTCTGGAAAGAATGGCCTGACTGGCATATCCTGTGCCTTAGGTTGCTGTGACAACAAGGGAGGGCTCTGCATCTGATTGTATCACTGTGTGTGTTGAGCTTGCAAAATCCCCACCAGCCTGCTGCCTTAGCACTCAGGGCTGCGGAAGGCACTGAACCAATGGAAGATTTATTATTAACTTTCAGAACTTCCACAAATGTACATTTTTCTATTTTATTGTGTGATTCCAACTGCTAAAATAACCCTGAACAATGTACAAATGGCAATAAAGCATCAACATTTTGTTTCCAGGAAAATAAAAATGCAGCAGGAAGAAACAGCAACAGGGAAAAGAAATGAACTGGGATACATGTAGTGAAAAGCCTTGGCTATTTCTTACACATACACACCCTTACATTGTTTAAACTCTCTGTGTTATTCAATGCAGCATTGTTTGCAATGGTAGACGATTGTAAACAACCTTGATGTCCATCAGTGGGAAATGGTTAGTTAAATTACAGTCCACTACACCATGGGATACTGGATAGCTGTTAAAAAAAAAAGAATGATCAACTTTTTGGTTGAGAAAGATCGACCAGACATTTAAAGTAAAATAACAGAGTCAAAATGCTAAGTAGATTGAATAGTATGCTGTCTTTTGTGGAAAAAAGACATAAGTGTGTGTGTCTGTGTGTGTGTGTGTGCATATGTGCACAGATATAATACATTCTTATGCTTCTTTGTATAATTCAACTGGAAAAATGAATAAAAAAACAAATATCAGTGGTTATACAGGGATGTGGGAAAGAGATTTCATAGTACCACTTTTACATATTTTTTAAAATTTTCGAGGCATGAGAACATATCACCTATTGGAAATAAAGATAAAAAGGACTTTGCATTTTTCCATTGGCCTGACCATGGGGGAGGCTCAGAATCTAAAGTAAGTTGATATATAGGGAACAAACAGTCACACAATTTCTTGCAAGTAAAACACATCTCTGGGACTGGCGCGTGGTGTAGTGGTTAAGGGCACTGGACTCCCATATAGCTGACTGTGGTTTGAGTCCCAGACCTGGTGAATTTCTCTCTCTCTCCCCGCCGTCTAGTTAAATTAAAATAAGTAAATAAATAAAGTTAAATAAAATAATTCTTTTAAAAAAATCTCTGCTACAAGATATTTGGCATTTATCTTTTGCTCAAGGAGGCCTACAACTTCTGATCCCAACCCTATAGACCAGGGGTCCCCAATCCCTGGGCCAGGGACGAATACTGGTCTGTGGCCTGTTAGGAACTGGGCTGCACAGCAGGAGGTGAGTAGAGGGTGAGTAAGCAAAGCTTCATCTGTATTTACAGCTATTCCCCATTACTCTCATTACTGCCTGAGCTCTGCCTCCTATCAGATCAGAGGCAGCATTACATTCTCATAGGAGCCCCTGGATGGGACTGCCTAATTGCAGGAAAACAAGCTCAGGGCTTCCACTGATTCTGCATTATGGTGAGTTGTATAATTATTTCACTATATGTTACAATGCAATGATAATAGAAATAAAGTGCACAATAAATGTAATGTGCTCGAATCATCCCGAGACCATCTCCCTTCCCTAGTTCATGGAAAATTTGTCTTCTGTGAAACAGGGCCCTGGTGCCCAAAAGGTTGGAAATTGCTGCTATAGAAGCCGGAAGAGAGAAAGCACTCAAAACTTCACTTGGCAACTGATCCTGAACTCTTTGGAGAAAGGGGAGTATAATGTCCCCGGCAGGGGGTTCTGGAGTTGCATAGGGAAGGAGTCCACAGCCAGGAAGGACTACACGTGGGCCCTCACATTGCCCTGGGTGAAGCAGGTGGTAGCTGAGAGGCAATAGCTAACCTTGACTTGTATGGCTGGACCCAGAAATGAGCTTTCTCAGACTTAAACTATGGAAACTCATAAATAAGCAGGCAAACAAACAACACCGACTGAGTGAGTGCGCACCTCGGTGAGATCAGAACCTCCACCACTGCCCACTCCAGAGAATCTTCAGGTAGTATTTGCTTGAACCTGGAAAGTCTAGGTAAGATTCTCTGTCCTCCCACTTGCTACTCACCTGGAGAGGTACTAGGTAGAGCCTAGGCTTTTCCTCTCAACCAGAGAGCCACCACTAGCCAAGGGATAGCTGGTCTTAAGGGAATAATAGTGAACTCAGAGGAACAACTGGAAGGCATCAGAGGAGCAGAAGTCCTATGAAAGACAGATTCCTGTCAAAAGCCAGCGACTCTGATTACTGTATGAGTGAATCCTGAGATCCAGCAACAGTTAACTACCAAGTCTCACTTAAAACAAAAAGATATAGACAAATTTAAAATGAAGAGATACACCGGGGACATGTGAACCAAAAAGCTCAAGTAGCTTACTATCAGACAAAACAAATTTATGACAAACAATGACAAAGCCAAAAGCAAAGCTTCTGCGTGAACTAGAAGGAATGATAGACCAAGGAGATAAAATAATCATAGACCTATGCTTCCGATTTTATACTCTTGAAAAATGTAAAGCAACTTATGATAGAATTATGTTGAGAGATAAATCAAGAATTACAGTTGGAGACTTTAACACATATTCAAGAGCTGATAGATCAAGCAGAAAAAGCCCACAAGAATAGAGGAGAGTTTAACAGCATGAATACTTAATTCAGATGAGCAGAGCTAATTTTAACTTTACATTCAGGAAACATAGACTACATTATTTTGAGCACACACAGAACAGGTACAAAACTATTCATGCAGTATGTCACAAAGAAAAATCTCAGTAAATTTGAAAGAAATGACTTCATGTAAACTACGTGTTGTGGTGGAAATACAATAAAATTATAAATAAGTATCAGAGATGTGGATGAAAGAACAATGGCCCTGCAAAGACACCACACTTTCTTCTCCAGACTTTGTGAATAGGTTACTTTGCACGGCAAAAGTGTCTGCATATGTGATTCAGGTTAAAGGCCTTGGCATGCTGAGAGAAGCCGGATTACTCAGCTGTGCTTAGTCTAATCACATGAACCTGTAAAAGGGCAGAACCTTTCTTAGGCAGAGGAAGATGTTGCTATCGAAGAATGGTCAGAGAGATGAATGCGAGAAAGATTCAACCCGTCTTTGGTGATTTTGAAGTCAGAAGAAGAGTTCCATGAGCCAGGGACTCCAAGTGGCCTCTAGAAACTGGACATGGGCCTCTGTTGACCACCCACAAGGTAACAGGGATTTCAGTTCTGTAACAGCAAGGAACTGAGTTCTGCCAACAACCTGAATGGGCAAGGAAATAAACTCACCTCTAGAGACTACAGAGAGGAATATAACCCTGCTGACATCTTGATGTGAGCCCCGGTAGGACCTGTGTCCAACTTCTGGCCTCCAGGACTGTAAGTGAATATATCTGAGTTGTTTAAAGTCACTAAGCTTATGATAATTTGTTACAGCAACAAGAGAAATACAGAATGAAAACAAATCTCATATGATTGGAAATTTCAAAATATACCACCAAATAATTCTTAGGTTAAAGAAGCTACAGGGGTATAGTAATCACCTATTGCTAAGTAACCAATTGTCCCAAAATTTAGCGGCACAAAATCCAGGGTCAGTGGATTAGGAAATCAGGTGTGGTTCAGTTGTGTGCTCTGGCTCAGGGTCAAGGAGGTGTCTGAAATGCAGTCATCATAAAACTCAACTGGAGACGGATCTTTTTTCTAAGCTTGCTCATATAGTTGTTGGCAAGAATCAGATCCTTGAAGGCTGTTGGGCTGAGGGCCTCAGTTCCTGACTCGCTGTTAGCTGGGGGCCGCCCCCAATTCCTTGTTCTGTGGATCTTTCCAACATGGCAGTTTGCACTATCAGAGTGAGCAAGAGAGAGAGTGTGCTGGTAAGAGGAATGCCATTGACTTTTGCAACCTAATTTCAGAAGTGACATCTCATTGTCTCTTCAATGTCTCTTGCTTCTAGAAGCAAGTCTCTAAGAACAGCCTTACTGAAGGGAGAGGTCCTCATACAAGGGCAGGAGTCCCAGCAGGCAGAGATCAGGGGAGCCAAGTCAGCTGCCCACCACAAAGAGACATTATAAAACTCTTTGAATAACCCAAGTGGGACATGATAATATTTGTATGATGCAACTAAAACTATACTAAGAGGGAGATTTATGAAGTTGAATAGAACTAGAAACAAGAAAGATGGAAAATAAATGAGCTCAGCTTTTAATTCAAGGAACAAGGAAATAGAAAAATTAGAGTAAATTTGAAAAGGAAAAGAAAGAATGGTGGAAGCAGAAATGAATGAAATAGTAAAGTAAAACAAATAACTAATAGATGATTTTTCAAAATGTAAAGCTGAGTTTATTTATTTTTTGAGAGGTTTTTGCTACAGGGTGCGTGCGCTTGCCAGAGAGACAGAGAGACAGAAAGCGAGAAATCACCCCCCCCCCCCCCCCCCGGGGAGATGGCCATGCTGCAATTCCTTCTCCTCTATTCTCCTCTCAGGTTCTTGGGCATGCACGCACATGTGCCCGGTGTGAGTATAAGCCACCGGGTTCAGGACTCGAACCGTGGTCGACTACATGGGAGTTCAGTGACATAGCCATTATGGTAACTGCTGTTCCCTAAATCTTAATTTTGACTAATGGCCTGTAAATAGGAGCTATGTATGCAACTTCTGGGGTGTTCTCTTTGTTCACCTTGCTGCAGGGAATGCAGATGTGATGTCAGGAGCAACATCTTAGAATGTGAAGATGAGGGGCATGTCCTGAGGCTGGTGGTTTGGCCTGAGCCTTTTTTTTTAGAGGTTTTTTTGCTATATGGCGCGTGCGCTTGCCAGACAGTCAGAGAGAGACAGAGAGATAGAAAGCGAGAAATCATCCCCCAGGGGGGATGGCCACACCGCAATCCCTTCTCCTCCATTCTCCTCTCGGGATCTTGGGCATGCACGCACACGCGCCCGGCGTGAGTTTAAGCCACCGGGTCCGGGACTCGAACTGCGGTCGACTACGTGGGAGTCCAGCTACATAGCCATTACACTAACTGCTGGTCCCTAGCCTGAGCCTTTGATGACTGTAAAATGATCACATCAGACTCAAACTTCCTATATTTTGACTTTTATATGAAAGATAAATACATTTTTGTCTTCTTTAAGCCACTAGTATTTTGTATCTCTATTATATGTAGCTAAACCTACATCAGAACTGATACACAATCGAAGAGACAAAATTGTCAGTTTTTAGATAGTATGAAAATTTACATAGTAAACCTAAAAGAGCAAATAAAGCATTAGAACTAATGAGACAGTTAAGAATTCAGCAAGATTTGTGGGTATAAAATCGATATTGATAGCACCATCTACTCTAGAAATAATTCATTATAAAATATAAAAGAAAATAAGGCACCAATTAAAATAGTAAAAATAACTCTACTAAACCTCATAAGCTTATAAATTATCTAGGAATTAATATAATAAAAATATCTCAAGACCTTTACGAAGAAAAATTTGAAACTCTATTAAAGGATTTAAAATAGGATGTAAATAAATGAAGAGCTATGGATGGGATGGCAGTATGGTAACACTGTTGGTTTTCACCTAATGAATCTATAGATTCAATGCAACACCAATTAAAATTCTTAGTATGTTTTAGGAGACTTAATAAATAGATTCTACAGATTAGATGGATGAATAAAGGATCACAAATAACTAGGAAATTTTTTAGAAAGAGGAGCAAAAAAGGATATTTACACTACCAGATAATGACATATATTATGAATCCAGGCCTAATGGAACAGAAGAGCATCTACAAATAGACTTATCCATTAGAACTTGTTATTTTACAAAGCTAGGGAAAGGATAGAATTTTTGATAAATAATTTTGGAAAAATTATATATACGTTGCAAATGTATGCCACCAGCTGTCATCTATTTATTTATTTTGATGATAGTGTTCATCTTTCAATAGCAGCGTAAGGGAGCTATCTGGCCAGAAGTGTTGATTTGGGTATCATCAGTCTGTAGGAGACAGATAATACCATTGGACACAATAAGACTATTGCTTGAATCATCATACACAATAGCTTCCCTTTGTTTATAAGGGAAGCTTATAACTAGTTCTAACTAGTCATGACTACATTTTTTTCAGGAATAGGGTGTTTTTTTCCCCCTAATTCAACCATCTCATTTTTTTCGGTCACGTGGTAAAACATCTCTTATTTTAGAGTCAGATTTCATATTGTGAAAGATGTTTGGTTGAAGTTAGTGGTAGAGATTATGACAATAGAAATGATTAAAGTAATGTTGTGTAGTTCGAGATTCAAATTCATGACCTTGGCCTTTGTAGTACTATGCTTTAGCCAGCAAGGGACCTAATGTCTGAATATCTGGCATGAAGATAAGTGAACCTGAAAGTGAAAAATCCTCTTAGTGAATTTAATTATTAGAAAATTCTGCTCAGTTGTGGAGATGCACAGGTAGCACTGTTGCTTGGGAGTCAGAAAGCCACATGGGAGCCCTGGCTTTGGTTCCTGGGTCAACTTGCTGAGGTGGTTGCATGCTCCTCTGATCCTAGTGAATTGGGAGGCCTGGGGCAGGAGAATCATGGCGGAATGAGACCCTGTGAAAAATGCCTCTCTCGGGGCCAGTTGATGGCACAGCAGTAATACAACTGGATCCAGATCTGAAAGATCCTGGATTTGCATCCAGGACTTCCATGTGGATTTGCATCCAGGACTTCCTTGAACATGATGAGCATGTATCATGTGTCTGCGATCATGGCTGGCTGAGAACGGGGATGGATTATGGCATGAAGACCTTGTTTGGGGTACCTGTCTCTTTCTCTCTTTCAGGGGAAATTTAAAAATAAAGGTCTATTTCTTTCTCACTTCATTTTCATTTCCCTACTTCACAATAGAAAAAAAAAAAAAAGAGATGACAGTTTAAGTGATTTGTGGGTTCATCTGATAATTACTGTTCCTATGACTTTTAGGCTATTGATATTTAAGGATTTATGATCTATGGTTACTCTCTATCAATAGTACTAAGGAATGCACAAATTGAAGTTGCAGAGGTTCCAGAAAAGTGACATGTGCTAACTGTAGGCACTTGATGTACAAACTATTTTTTTTAAATCTATAGCATTTTTAAAAAAGAAGTATTTTATTTAACTTTATTTATTTATTTTAATTTGACCAGAGAGGGACAGAGGGACAGAGGGAGAGAGGGAGAGAGGGAGAGAGAGGGAGAGAGAGAGAGAGAGAGAGAGAGAGAGAGAGAGAGAGAGAGAAAGTGAGAAAGGAAGCCGCCAGGTCCGGGACTTGAACCACAGTCGGCCATGTGGGAGTCCAGCGCTCTTATCCACCACACCACCTGCCGGCCCCATGTATAAACTATTTTGACAAAATAGGAACCACAGGTACTGTTCATCCTTGCCCTTTGCTCTGGGTGGTTCTTACAAGCTAAAAACGTGGGATTCAGAGACAGATATAAGACCTTGCTCTTCTACATACCAAATGTGTGTCCTCTTAAGCTGTCTGCTCTTGTGGTCTAAAGATGGCAGAGGAAGTTTCAAACATCTAGAAACAGGGACCAGTTGGTAACAGAGTGGTAATGCAACTGAATCCATATGGGAAAGGTCTTGGGTTCTTGTCCAAAGACCATCCTATACGTGTTGGGCATATGCACATCTGTGATTCAGGCTGGCGGAGACTGGGGGTAGATCATGGTGTGAAGACTCTTTTGTGGGTGCCTGCCTCTTTCTCTCTCTCATGGAATAATAACCTTTTAAACAAATTAATAAAATCTAGAAACAGAAAAAGGTAAGTTTCTCCTCCTACATTTGTTTGCATTGTTAAGAAATCTTTCCAGAGGCCAAAGCACACTTCCCTTCAGATCTAGTTGGTTAGAATTGTGCCATGTGTCCATCTAAACCAGTCACTGGCAAGAGGAGTGAAATTCCAATTTGGCTAGATCATGTCTCCTGTTTGAAAATCTCACTATTTTGCAGTTAGATTTATTTTTATCTACTGTCAACTGACTCTCAATCCACAGACCCATTCTTTAAATCCTGAAATATGTTCTTGAAATATGAATAAGTTAATTTTCCTCTCTTTGCTTTTTCTGTAATTCCCTCTGGTACCCCTATTATTTGAGTATTATACCTTCTGGATTAGTTTCTAATACTTCTTTTCATATTCTAAGTTTTTCGTTTTGGTTGCTAAAATTTTAATTTCCAAGATCTCCCTCCTTTCCTTCTAAATGTTAATTTTTTTTTTTTTTTTGGAGAGATTTTTGCTACAGGGCTCATGCTCTCGCCAGGAAGACAGACAGAGACAGAGAGACAGAAAGCAAGAAATCACCCCCCAGGGGGGATGGCCACGCCACAATCCCTTCTCCTCCATTCTCCTTTCGGGATCTTGGGCACGCACGCACACACACGCCCGGTGTGAGTTTAAGCCTCTGGGTCCAGGACTCGAACCGTGGTTGACTACATGGGAGTCCAGCAACATAGCCATTACGCCAACTGCTGGTCCCATAAATGTTAATTTTTATAGCATCTTATTGTTGTTTCATGGAGATAATATATTCTCTATTGCTCTGAAAATATTAAATATAGCTTGAAGCATTTTTCCTCTTTGTAATGACTGTATCTTCCAAATTACCTTTTGTTCTTTTTGGTCTCTTTTGTGTTAAGGGCTTTCCTTAAATATCTGATAATTATTTTTAAGACAGAGGCACTAAAAACCTGTGCATGTGTGAGATGAGGCTTGTTGAGTATAAGCCACACCATAGAGTGGGCTGTTTCATTGGAGGAGTTATTCCCCTTATCCTATGTTAATATCTTTATGTCTTTCTCTTGGATTGGCCAGAGAAAAAAATTTTAAATCTCCTTTTTGGAATGTAGAAGTTTGGTTTCCCTCTGGATTCAGGGTCAGGTGGGAGGGATGGCTATTTCAACATTAATATGTAAACTTCTACTTAATCTTCTTATTTTTGGCATCTTTTCTTGGGGGGAGAACTTTTTGCTATAGGGTGTGTGTGCTCACCAGAGAGAGAAGACAGAGACAGAGAGACAGCAAGAAATCACTCCTAGAGCGGTTGGCCATGCTGCAATCCCTTCTCCTCCATTCTCCTCTCAGGATTTTGGCCATACACACATGTGTCTGATGTGTTTTAAGCCATTGGATCTGGGACTCGAACTGCTGTTAACCACATGGGAGTCCAGCGATGCAATCATTACGCCATCTCCTGGTCCTTATTTTTGGTGTTTTACTCCATTACTCAACTATGGTTTGTGCCTTGGTCTGTTTTATCCACTGAAGTGAATAAACCTCCCATTCTCTCCCAAGGTGGCAGAGGGTTAGCTGCTGGAATGCACCTAGTTGGGAAGAGCATCTAGTGAGTCTTACTACCTTTTCTAAAAACACTTTTTTTTTTTTTTTTTAAAGTTTGCTATAGAGTGTGTGTGTTTATGAGGGAGAGATAGTAAGAGAGAGAAAGTAAGAAATTAAGCCCCCCCCACAGGGGAGATGGTCACATTGTAATTTCGTTTCCTCCATTTTCCTCTTGGGATTTTGGACATGTACGCACACATGCGGGCATGTTTTTCAAGCCGCTGAGTCTGGTACTCAAACCACATAGTTTGCTATGTGGCATCCAGCCTTAACATCCATTCCATCTGCTGGCCCCCAAAATACACTTTTGGCGGCCAGAAGGTAGGGTAGTGGTTAAGGTGCTGGATTCCCACATGATCAACTGCGGTTCAAGTCCCAGGTCTGATGGCTTAAAACTCATACTGGGCGCATGTATGTGCATGCTCAAAATCCTGTGAAGAGAATGAAGGAGAAGGGATTGCCTCATGACTATCACCCTGGGGGTGATTTCTCTCTTTCCATCTCTCTTTCTCTCTATCTCTCTGGTGAGTGTATGAGACCTATAGCAAAAATCTCTAAAAACAAAAACAAAAACAAAACAAAACAAAACTCTTTCTTTTTAGAATGCTTTAGGTCCACAGAAAGATTGAGAAGACAATACAGTGTTCCCATGTAACCCACACTCAGGTTCCCCAGTTTTAGCATTTTATACTGGTGAGATACATTTGTTCTAATTAATGAATCAGTATGGATACATTATTATTTTAAAAAATTTTATTTAATTTTTATTTTTTATTTCATATTCTTTTATACATGCAGTCACATTATTTAGCATACAACATGAATATTCCAACATGTGAACATTTCTTCCTAGTCCAGTTGATAATACTATGAAATTATCTTCAACAGATAATACCACATTTCTTTGTCCCACTAATGCTTTGCCTCTCTATTTTTCTTCTAAATGTCTTTCCTCAGACTCTATTCTTTCACCTACACTATATCTGGTATTCACAACCATTTACTGTGTTTCTATATCCTTTAGTCAATCAGTTTCAGTCATAGAGTACGGACACTTGGTATATATTAAGTGGGGACATACAATGTCTCTCCTTTATAGCCTGACTTGCTTCACTCAGCAGTATATCTTCCATATTCATCCACTTTCTGTCAAAAGTCAGGGTCTTGTTTTTTATGACTGAATAGTATTCCATAGAATATATGTGCCACAGTTTTTCAATTCATTCATCTGTTCGTGGGCATTTGGGTTGGTTCCATGTCTTAGCAATTGTGAATAATGCCACAATAAACATCGATGTGCAAGTACTTTTCCAATTAAGAATTCTTCTGTCCTTTGGGTAGATACCGAGGAGTGGGATTGCTGGATCATATGGTAGTTCTATTTGTAGATTTTTGAAGAATCTCCAAATTGTTCTCTACAGTGGCTGGACCAATTTACATTCCCACCAGCAGTGTAAGAGAATTCCCCTTTCATCACACCCCCATCATCACTTATCATTTTTTTTTTTTTTTATCTTAGTCATTCTGACTGGGGTTAGGTGGTATCTCATTGTTGTTTTGATCTGCATTTCCCTTACAATGAGGGATGTGTCTCTTGTTTGGAGAATTTAATCCATTAACATTCAATGTTATTATTGATATTGCTAGACTTGTCCTGATGTTTAAGTTGGCCATTTTCTCAGTTACCTTTTATTCCTTTATTTCTGGCTGTTTGTTCTTTAGTTTTCCTGGAATAGTACTCTCTTCAGGATTTCTTTTTTTTTTCTCTTTTAATTTCATAATTTATTATTTACATTTTTCACCATTTTGTATTTTCCTACATTAATTTTTTTTTTAATTTATTTATTTGCATTCATTCTCTGAACATCATTACAGCATACAAAATGAGATTTTCCCTCCAAATTACACTATATATTGTCTCAATCAAGCACATCAACAAGCATGTTATTGTCAGCAAATGATCTTCCATTTCTTGTCTTCTGTATGTTTTGCTTTTTTCCCCCCATCCTAGATTCTCTCTTACCCTCTGCCATCTCCCACTCTCCTCCCACAGTCTCTGGTATCTATGTTTGCTTTCTATACTGTTTTCTCCTCACATTTTATTGTAACGCCAAAGACCCTAATCAATCCAAATACCCTCATAGCAAACACAGGTGATACCCACATTTCCATGAACACAAGTCTTACTTTACGCGTCCTATAAAGTAGCACCTAGCTGTGGCTACATATCCTACTGCAGTCATTGAATATATATATATTTTTTTTCTGAAACTTTTTTTTTTGTAATTCAATTTACATTCCTTCCCTAAGCTTCATCACAGCATACAAAATGCAATCTCCCATTCAGTACACACTGCATAGTGATACAATCATGCACATTACAAAAAATTTTCCATTACTAGTTCCTAGAATTACTTCCACCCCTCTTTCTGACCCTCTGTCCCTTCCCACCCTCCTCTCACACCACCTCCGGTGTCTACAATTGTCCTTCATTCCCTTCCCACCCACGTTGCATTGATCACGCAATTTCCTACATAATCTAACTACTTTCAATGGTGAGTTCACTCATTACTACTAAGAAAACCAGTTTTAACTTAACTCAAAGAAATGCCAAGGAACTTTGCTTAAAGCCAGGAAACAAGTTAGGATTCTGTTCAAATGGAAGGTGCATGAACCTATCAGTCTCATGTACTTTTATCTTCTGTTCTGGTTCAATTTTCCTGATTAAATTCTGGGATATAATATTCAAATTCAGACTTGTCCCTCTGATTAAGTTGGCCACTTTCATAGTTTTTGGACTCTTATTTCCGTGTGTCTGTGTTTAATTTTCTTGATACAGCACACCCTTGAGAACTTCTTGGAGATCTGGTCTGGTGCTGGTAAATTCTTTCAGGTTTTGTTTATCTGAGAATGTTCTTGTCTTTTCTTCCCACCTGAAAGATAATCTTGCCGGGTACAGTATTCTTGGCTGAAACTGTTTCTCTCGTAACACTTTGAATATATTTTCCCATTCTCTCCTCGCTCGCATTGTTTCCGATGAGAGATCTGCTGTTAGCCTGATGGGATGTCCTTTGTAGGTAACTTGATGTTTCTCTCTTGCCAATCTTAGTATCTTGTCTTTGTCTGCAGTTTTGGTCAACCTGGCTATAATGTGTCTTGGAGAAGATCTTCTTGGGTTGATTCTATTTGGGGTCCTTTGTATTTCCTGGGACTGGATCTTCGAATGCCTCTCTAGGTTTGGAAAGTTTTCTTGCAGGATTTCATGGAATAGATTATCAATGCCCTTATGGGTCTCTTCACCTTCTGGAATGCCAATTATCCGGATATTTGGACGTTTGATGGTATCCAGTACTTCTCGCATATCATTCTCAAATTTTTGAGCCATTTTCTCAGTCTTCGTGGTGGACTTTTCTAAGCCAGCCATTTTCTCTTCTACATCTGAGATTCTATTTTCCGAATGATCTAGTCTGCTTTTAATACTTTCAAGGGAGATTTTGACTTCTTGTATTATAGACTTGATCTCTAGCAGTTCCGTTTGAGTCTTTTGTAAAGTGTGTAATTCCTCTTTTAGATCTTGCAAGAATTTCCTCATCTCCTGGAACTCGGCAACTTCTTTCTCCTTTCTCTTTAGCAGTTCATTATCTCTCTTTTCTTCCATCTCTGTTAGCTTCAACATTACGAATGCTCTAAATTCCTTATCAGACATTTCCATGACTTTCACCGAACTGTTTGTGGATGAAGGAGAGTTACTCTTTTCCATTGGAGGAGAGGTATTTTCTCGTTTTCCCATATTTCTCGTGATCCGACGGTGATTTCTTGTCATCTGATGAATGGCGTGTTTCTTTCAAATTCTTGAAGTTAAGCCTCAATGTTCAGGAGCAAGCAGACAGAGGTGTTCTAGAATCGGATTGCCGTTCTGTAGTGATCGCACACTAGCTTTGCTTGCTGGAGGCTGAATTATGAGTAGAAAATCTTCATTTTGCCTGTGCCCTGAAATATCTAGTTCCCAGTATCCATGTGGAATCTTCTCAGAGAATCTCTTCAGGATTTCTTGAAGAGCTGGTCTGGTGATGGCAAATTCTTTCAGGTTTTGTTTGAGAAGATTTTAATCTTTTTTTCCCATATGAAGGATAATCTTGCAGGATATAATAATCTTGGTTGAAATTGTTTCTCTCTTAACACTTTCAGTACGTTCCCATTCTTTCCTTGCTTGCGTTTCCATTGAGAGATCTGGTGTTAGCCTGATGGAGTGACCTTTGTAAGTCACTTGTTTCTCTTTTGCTAGTTTTCGTATCTTGTCTTTATCTGTGGTCTTTGCCAGTCTGGCTAAGATGTGCCTTGGGGAAGATCTTCTGGGGTTGATTCTATTTGGAGTCCTTTGTATTTCTTGGGTCTAGATGTTTGAGTGCCTCTCTAGACTTGGGAAATTTTCTTCTAGAATTTCATGGAATAGATTTTCCATGCCCTTATTGGTTTCTGGGATACCATTTATTTGGATGTTTGGGTGTCTAATGGAATATAGTATTTCTTGTATATTATCATCTTTTTTTTGTTGTTATTTTCTCTTTTTGCTGTTTCTGTTCTAGGTCAGAGGTTTTACCTTCTACTTTGGAGGTTCAATCTTCAGCATGGCCTAATGAACTTTCAATACTTTCAAGAGAGTTTTTGATTTCCTGTATTACAGACTTCATCTCTAATAGTTCCATCTGATTCTTTCTTTTTAAAATTATTTTATTTTTATATTTTAAAAAATTTTTATACATTCTTTTTTTAAATTTTTTCTTAAATTTTTCTTAAATTTTTTATACATTCAATCACATTATTTAGCTTACAAAGTGAACAATTGAATATGTGAACATTTCTTTCTAGTCTGGTTGATCAAAATATCTTCAACAGATAAAACCACACCTTCCCATCCCTTTAATTTTCTGCCTCCGTATCCTTCCTCCAAATGTCCTTCCCTAGGCCCGACTCTTAGAGTATCCATTTCTTCTTTCATATCATGGAAGGACTTCCTACTCTCCTGTAGTTTGTTGTCTCTTTTCTGTTCCAACTCATAGAATTTTGCCACTATGTAGGTTCTAAATTCTTTCTGTATCATTTTGGTAGCATCTTCTGTTTTTTCAAGAGATTGAGTGGAGTTATTGTGTTCTTTTGATGGAAGCATATTTCTTGCTTTATTCAGACCTGAGGCTTTTCTTCTACTTCTAGCCATTGGGAAATGTATCCACTTTTTAATATCTTTTGGGGGAATGTTTCTTCAACTAGGAGCAAGTGTGTTTCCCTTTTGCTGTGGACTGATGTGTGCCGAAGTCTCTTGTCTGTTGTGTTTAGCAACGTGGTCTCTGGAGGAGTATTCTATTCAGGTGTCTGTAGAGCAGTATCCCCTTTTTCACAGGTGGTTCAGTAAAACAAAAGATCCCAGGGAACCTTACAGTACTTCAGAACTGTGATTCTAGACCTGTCTATTTCCTCCAGGAGGGTGGAGGATGAGGAGGACAGGACAATGTAAGAGGGAAGAAAGTATGAAAGAGAATAAAGAAAAAGTCTAGCACACGGCACACGATTTCACCAACGGGTTGTAGATGGAACTGGGGCACTGCTGGCGAGTGAGAGGAGGCCAGTCTGTGGGGCAAGGAGGAGTAGGAAATTAACAAAAGTAAGTAGAAGAGAAAAAAACAAAACAAAACAAAAAACCCAAAACAAACAAACAAACAAAAAAAATCTGTCTACCTTGCTGAAGAAGAGGGCTATGAAGAAGAAGGCTGTGGAGTGGGAGAAGCTAGCTGGAGCCGGGGCTGAGGCCAGTGGTGGCCTTGCCTCAGAGTCCCTTGCTGGCCATGGGGCTGTAGATGGAACTGGGGTGCTGTTGGCGAGTGAGTGGAGGCCAGTCTGTGGGGCTCAGTATGGATATGTTATTGAAGTCCCTAGTTTATTTTCATTTTCTTAATTTCCCCCCAACACACTTATTCCATTCCAGGATTCCATCTGGGATTCCACATTTATCTATCCTATCTTCAGAGTATTCTCTTGGCTGTGACAGTTTCTAATACATTCCTTGTTTTCCATAAATCTAAGTGTTTTCGAGGAGTTCTGGTGATATATTTTGTAGGATGCTCATCTATTGGAATATGATATTTTTTCATGATTAGTTTGAGGTTAGGAGTTACTGGGATGAAGACCACAGTGATAAAATGCCATTTCATCACATCAAGTGCACATACTATCAACATGGTTTATCACTGTTAATGTTGAATTTGATCTCCTTGTTGAGGAGCGTTTGTCAGGTTTCTCCACCATAAAGTTACTCTTTTCCCCCCATTTTCCATATTACATACTTTGGAAAGAAGTCATTATGCACAGTCCATACCTAAAAAGTAGGGAGTCATGTTAACTACTGAAGCCTACTTTCAACCAGTCCTAGAAGTCTCAGTGGAATTCTTTACTTCTAGAAATACTGGATGCTGCTAACTTGTTTGACTTCTTGATATTTTGTAGCACAAATTATGTGGCCTATGGCTTTTCCCACTGTTAGCTTATGATTAAACTTCCTTGTATCTTTTTTTTTTTTTTAATAGACCACAGATTAGTTTATTTTTAACACCCATCATGCCATGAATTCGTAGGGAATAGGTTCCAGTAGCTCAGGCTCCTTTCCACTGGTTCTCACAAAGTGTGCTTCTCTGGGTGGAGCAGGCTGGCGCTTTAGTTGTACCCAGGTACCTTTTTCTTTGGCTTCCTTCTTTTTCTGGTCATTTTCCTTCACACATTTTAGGAAGTTGTCTTTGCTCTTAAATGCTTAATATGCTCAATATGCACATTAATTCTCTTGGCAAGAATCTTGCCCTTAACTTGTTTGTTCACAACAATGCCAACAGCATGCTGGGTAACATTGTAGAATCTTCCAGTTTTGCCATGGTAACATTTGTGGGGCATTCCTTTTTGAACAGTACCCATTCCCTTAATGTCTATAATATCACCTTTCTTGTAGATTCACATATATGTTGCCAAAGGAACCACTCCATGTTCTCTAAAAGGCCTAGAGAACATATATTGGGTGCCTCTCCTCTTTCCCTTTGTGTTCATTATTTTGGTTAATTACTGGAAGATGGTGGTTCTGGCACAAAGGCACTTCCTTGTATATTCTAAGTTTAATTGAATTTTTCCAGTTCTGATTTTTTGTTGTGGTTGTCTCCTCTGATTTCCTTGTCTTTGTGGGTTTATGCTATCTTTTGTTCCATTTTTTATAATTCTTGTGGGAGTATTTGGAGGGAGTAGAGATGTAGTAGTTCTAAAAACACTTATATAAATTCTTTGATATTGCTCCCTTTAAGACACAGACCTTAATTCCTCTCTCCTTGTGTGTGGGCTGTACTTAGTATTTTGCATCACATGAATAGAACATGGCAGAAGTGATGGCATAGCACTTCCTAGATTAGCTTATAAAGACTGTAACTTCTATCTTAGATATGTATTTTTACTCTGTCGGGACATTCACTTTAAGGAAAGTCAACAGTCATGTTTGTGAGCAGCCTTATGAAGTGGTCTACATGGTAAAGAACCAAAGCCTCTGCCAACAACAAGCAAGAAACTGAGGCTTGACAACTACGTGTCTGAGGCTGGAATTGTATTCTCCAGTCCCAGTTGAGTCTTGAGATGACTGTGGTGATTAGCTTCTAGCTCGACCACAACTCCATGAGAGATCCTGAGATGGATTTGCTCAGTTAAACCACTCTCAGATTCATGATCCTTAGAAACTATGTGATATAGTTTGCTATTTTAAGCTGCTAAATTTGGGATTATATTTTTTTGACTCAATACATAACTAACATAAGAGATAGGTCATGCATAGAGACTTTCATAAATGTTACTGTGGTCTGTGCTGAGATACCATTATGGGCTTTTGAGAACTCAAGTAAAGATACCTTTTTTTTTTTAAAAAAAAAAAGAATTATTTAATTTAATTTTATTTACTCAATCATTTATTTTAATTTGACCAGATACACACACACACACACACACACACACACACACAGAAAGAGAGAGAGAGAGGAAGAGAGAGAGAGACAGAGAAAAAACAAGCTGCCTGGTCTGAGACTTGAACCGTCGTCAGCCATGTGGGAGTGTCCAACGTCTTAACCACCATGCCACCTGCTGGTCCCCTCAAGTAAAGATATCTTTAAAAAAAAGACTTTGGTCTAGCCCTGTGGCCTAGTAGTTGGGGGAACTGGATTCCACATGGACAACCACTGTTCAAATCTGCCACAATTTGGGAAATAGGCCAGAGGCAAGTGTGTACGCACCCAAGGTCCTGGCAGGACAGAGAAGTGAAGGAGAGGGGAGTAGGGGATTTGTGGCATGATTATGCCCAACTAAGGTGCTTTTCCTCTCTTCTTCTCTCTCCCTCCCTCTCGCTTTCTCTCTCTCTCTGTCTAGCAACTGAAAAATAAATAAAAATAGACTTTATTTTAGAATAATTTTGTATTTACAGGAAGTTTGCAGAGATAGTAGGGTTTTAATACACTCTTCACTCAGTTTCCACCATTATTAACAACTTATACTGCCATAATACTTTCATCAAAACTAAGAAATTGTTGGGAACCAGCAGTTAGCGTAATGGCTATGTCGCTGGACTCCCACGTAGTCGACCGCGGTTCGCGTCTCGGACCCGGTGGCTTACAACTCACGCCGGGCGCGTGTGCGTGCGTGCCCAAGATCCCGAGAGGAGAATGGAGGAGAAGGGATTGCGGCGTGACCATCCCCCCTGGGGGGTGATTTCTCGCTTTCTGTCTCTATGTCTCTCTCTGTCTGTCTGGCGAGCGCACGCGCCCTAAAGCAAAAAACCTCTCCAAAAAAAAAAAAAAAAAAAAAAAAAAAAAAACTAAGAAATTGTTATTGGTCAGTTTCATTAATCAAACTCAGGCTTTATTTGGATATACCAGTTTTTCCATTAATAGCCTCTTTGTGTTCCAAAATTCAATCCAGAGCACCATACTATTTAACTTTCTTATCTTCCCAGTTTTCTTGTCTGTGACAGTTTCTTGGTTTTACCTTGTTTTTCATGACCTTGAAAGAAATCTAAGCTGTATTGAAATTACTTTTGTTTGTTGGATTGTGTTTCTTTAACTGTGATGCTACTAGGAAATTGAACCACAAAAACTCAGGCTTTATCTGGGTCACAAGGCTTATCCCATTTAAAGTTTTGCATTCACTTATTCAATTATTTGGTTGTCTAAGTCTCTCACTAGCTTGTAAGATCCATGAAGATAGGGACTATGTTTGTTTTGGAAATTTAGAATGATGCCGGACACAAGTAGTTACTCTGTAATTATATGCTGAATGAATGAATAGTTAATGATCCAGAAGTAATGAAGCAATGAGATGCAGTATTCTTTGGAGTCCTTGGAATTGTGTATTAATTATAGTAAGTCTTAAGCAAATAAGAACTATGTGCCAGACACTGCCAAGTACTTTATCTATAGCAGCTAAATAAAAGTGTATTTGATTCAGTTACATAAAGTGAGAATTGCAAAAATCTTTCCAAGGGACGATGTTTTATCTCCCCTAGACGGCAAGTCTTACTTGGTGCACAGGAATGATTACTTTTACTTAAGCCCAATGCAGCTGAGGAAAGAAAGCTGCCACAATGGGCACAGCAGCTGTTCTAGAAGCAGCCCAGGGTATCAGTACAGTGTGTCTGAGTGCCAAGGAGACAAAGGAGAAATTAAGTCAGTTTCTTAGGAGCAATGTATGCAGAGACAAACCTCAAAAGCTAACAACATGGGAGAAGAAAATACAAATTTCTGAGATTTACCTTTGCCTCTTTGAAACTTAAAGCCCAAGTTCTGAAAACTGTATTTCAATGAAATGCAATTTAATTTTAATTTAGTACAAAACTTTCACCACATATTAACATTTGAATTTAAAATGTTCACTCTTTAATAGTACTACTTGTGTTACTATTGGCATTTTAGTTAAATGTTAAGCACAAATCAATTGTTGGATTTTTTTTATGGTGAGGAGAAGTGGAGGGGGGTGATGGGCTCATCTGGGAAGATGGTGGAAATAAATCTTAATGGAATTTGGGAAATGAGAAAAGCTGAGTTGGTGAGCTCTATGGCTGAAAACAATGATGCATTCCAGTGGCAGCTCAACTGACATTATTATTATTAAAGGCTTTATATAGTGGTTTTTATATATAATTTAGAAATAATAATAAATTGGAGTTGGACTTTGGCTTCTCTCCGAGATTAAATCTGTTGAATGTTTGTCTTATACAAGACGCACAAAGAATTCAATTTTAGACTCATATATTTATCTGAATGCAGTAAGTGACAATTTTTGTTTTGTATAAGGAAAAAGTAAAAATGTGTTTCAGAGTAAAATACAGAAAAAGTTATTAAAGTAAAAATTCAAGACTAGGACTCTCTAATATATTTTGCTGGTGGCTGGATAGCCAGATAAATCAGGCTGTTTTTTTTTCCTTTTTTATAATTGACTTTCCATATTTCCAGCAAGCCACAAAAAATTCAGCTTTAAATATGTCTGTTTTTATCTACGACTTTCTATGGTGAGAAATTACTTTGTCCGTATTTTAAATTATTTGTCCTCATGGAATTTTTATGGCCTTACCTCCTGATTGCCTTTCCATAAAAGGAGCTTACTCATTTATTCATTCATTGCTTATAAATGTCCTGCATTGAATTCCCAAAGGTTAGCTTAGGATCTGACATATAGTACCCTCTTATACATAATTGTTGAATGAAGAAATGTCTGTATGTACATAACATTGTTTTGAATGTTTTTCCTAAGGCACAGCCACTTTAGATGGCCAATTCTCTGCCTTTCTTTGATAGAAACAGAACTTTTAATCGGGTTCTGCCATCAAAAAGCAGGGGCTTGCCCTCCCCTTGCCACTTTCTCCCCTTCATACTGGCTAGAATGTTGACAAGGTGTTGAATGGTTATAGGCAGGGAAAAGCAACCCTCTGGGGTAGGCAGAGCCACAGATAGAATGTTCTTGGATCCCTGTATTACACGGTGGAACTGAAACTCCCTCAGCCCACACTGTGTAGCCATATCAGTGTGTAAGAGAAATAAATGTCTATCTTCTTCCTTTTTTTTTTTTTTTTTAAAGTTTTTACCATAGGGTATGTTTGCTCACCAGAGAGAGAGAGACAGAGAGAAACAATGAGAAGGAAAGTGAGAAATCACTCTCTAGGGGTATGTCCACACTACAATCCCTTCTCTATTCTTCCCTTGGGATTTTGGGCATTCATGCATATGCACCTGGCATGATTTTCAAGCCTCCGGGTCTGGGACTCAAACCGTGGTCAGCTATATGGGAATCCAGTGTCTTAAACCTTATGCTACCTGCTGGTCCCTGTTCATCTTCTTTAAGTCATTGTTATTTAGAGGTGCCTCTTACACAGCAGCCAAATCTATCTTTAACATAAGTTTTCAAGGCACTTAGCCTAAAAGAGGTGAGAAGAGTAGTCTTCATATAACCATCATGTAAGTCAGAATATGAGAAATTCCATGAAAAAGTACAATAAATACAATTTGGAGGGGAGAGAATTCAGATTAATTTGGAGAACTAATTAGGAATGCTTTAGAAACTAGAATGTCTGAATTTTGGGAGTAGCATTACTTTAGAGTCTGATGGGCAAGGTAGTATTATCCAAGGGATCCAAACTGCCTAGCTTATTTTATGGCTGGCTATCATGGCATTGCTACCTGCAAGCTTAGGCATAAGGCACAAAGTGGTCTGGGGGCTCAGGGTGACCTCAGACCCCACCAGAATAAAGAGGCTGTCTGATATATTTTCTAACAATGATGCTCCGTATGGTGACTGTGGCTTGCTTAACAGGGTGCTACTTGTATATAAGTTGACTTAAAGAAATTAAAGATGTGATATGCCTTGCACCTCAATATTCATACTTGCACATTTGTATGGGTTCCAGATTTGCGCTTGAGCAGCCTCTTAGAAACTCTGGAAAGATATCTTCTGAGTTGGCCTCTAATTTGTCTGAGTATTAGTGGTGTCCAGAAGCATGAGAAAGTCAGACAATCTAATTGTTTCACTGTTTGCAAGAACTACCTGGGACTGCACAGTACGAGTCTCAGACTTGGGACTGTGCAGTTGGACATGTGGGATCCAGCCACCTTAATCACCATGCCACCAGCTGGTCCAGAGAGGAGTGCTTATATTAAACTCATTTTAGCTTACCCTCTAAAAGGACTGATGGGGTAGTTTTAAAATCTTTGAAGTAAAAAGCTGACTGTTCTTCTGCATGTATTTTTAACATATACTAATGGGATTTTGGTTTATGGAGTGAATTCTATAGTCTTGTAAAGAGAGGTCGAATAAAATTAAATTTATTATGGAAATATCAGTGGTCATATTTACCTTCCTAACATGAATTTGAGCTTGAATGCAGTTCAGTGTTATGATGCTATTCATCTCTTTGAACAGAGTAAAATGATAGC
Organism: Tupaia tana; assembly: GCA_026018925.1. Lineage (NCBI taxonomy): Eukaryota > Metazoa > Chordata > Mammalia > Scandentia > Tupaiidae > Tupaia > Tupaia tana. The sequence goes on from JAKSZU010000010.1 coordinate 30,890,510, forward strand.
ATAAATGATAAAACTAAAAGGTTGTGGAATTTTTTCCTTCATTATTAGAGTCTGTTCCTTCTTTGTGAAATGAAAGATGCCAATTAGAGAGGAAAGGAATCAGATCAGATGTTCACTCTCCCCGTCTCCCCACATAAAAAATACATGCCTTTCTCCTGCTTCTTTAGTATATTCTAAAACTACCTTCAAGGTCAATAAAAAAATGTACAGTGGCCTCATGGCTGCCAGCTCTGACTGGTGACCCATACATTTTCTGACTCATTACGCTTCTCTTTCAAGGGATTAACTGGCTCTCCAGACTCTAAGAACTATGAATAAGGCAGATTCTACATGGATGAGAAAAAAGTAAGTGAATGGAATTTGGCCATAGCTGCTGCTTTTACTTCTTTAAGTCCTAGTCACTGATGTAACACACTATTATAAAAGTCATTTCTTTGATAGGAATTTCCTTTTACTAGTTTAGAAGCTCCAACTGTTAGTTACTTAGTTCCCAGACTGTGAAGACCTTAAAATGCTATCCTCTGGGGCCAGCAGGTGGCATGGTGGTTAAAAGTGCTGGATGTGCACATGGTCAACTATGGTTCAAGTCCCAGACCTGGTGGCTTGCTTTCTCACTTTCCCTTTCTCTTTTTTTTTTTCTCTCTTGGTCTCTCTTTTATCAAACTGGATAATAATAATACATAAAGTTAAATAAAATAATTCTAAAAAATGCTATCCTTTACTGAACAGTAGAAAGACTTCCTTCCTAAGTCAACTCAGATGTCTGGCAGTTAGGAATAATTGCAAATTTTGGGAGAAAATAGTTTAACAAGATTTAATTCCTAGTGATACACCATATCACATTTAATGTGAGGATGAACTATACATTAGAAGGTCACAAAAACTAATCCTCGTAACTATATTTATTCTTCATGGCAACTGACGGGTTTAGAGGTCACAGATGGTTGGTTTGAAGTTGTTCTTGCATTTGTCTGTGTTGGTAAAGACATTCTCATAAACACTAGATTCTTACTGTTTTCCAATAAAGACCTTCTTTGTGGCTGACATCTTTTTCTTTCTTTTTTTTCCTTTTTTGGAGAGGTTTTTGCTATAGGGTGCGTGCGCTCTCCAGAAAGGCAGAGAGAGAGAGAGACAGAAAGCGAGAAATCACCCCTGGGGGGATGGCTACGCTGCAATCCCTTCTCCTCCATTCTCCTCTTTGGATCTTGGGCACACACGCACATGCACCTAGCATGAGTTTAAGCCACTGAGTCCAGGACTCGAATGGCAGTCGACTACATAGGAGTCCAGTGACATAGCCATTATGCCAACTGCTGGTCCTCCCCCCCCCTTTCTTTTTTTTGTAGAGGAATTTTTGTTATAGGGCATGTGTGCTCACTAGAGAGACAGAAAGAGTTGGAGAGACAGAAATTGAGAAATCACCGTACAGGAGAGATGCAGTCTCTTCTCCTGGAATCTTGGGCATGCATGCACATGTGCCTGGCATGAGTTTTTTTTAAAAATTATTTTGTTTATTTATTAATTCCTCTATTTTAATTTGACCAGAGAAAGACACATAGAGAAAGAGAGAGAGAGAAGGTGAGAAAGCAAGCTCTAGGACCAGGACTTGAACTGTGGTCAGCCATGTGGGAGTGTCCAGCGCCTTAGCCACCATGCCACCTGCTGGTCCCCCTGGTGTGAGTTTTAACCTCCTGGTCTGGGACTTGAACCTTGGCCGACTATGTGGGAGTCCAGCGACTTAACCATTACACTATCTGCTGGCCCTGACATTTCTTAATTCCATCATAGTCCTAGAAGTCATAGATTTTCAATTTCACTGTGGCATAAATTGCCACTAGTATAAGAAATAATCTTAGGGGGATACATGAATGGATTTTAAATGAAAGTGACTGTATGTTTATTTTAAAGGTAGTTGAAAAAATATAACTAGTACAATATACCAGTGGGTTCAAAGATATTATATAAATCTCTTGAAATAAAGTAGATATTTTAAATGACAGTATTTAGTAAATAATAGTTTGGATGATACATGAATATGGCAAAAATCATGCAGATTGTACAGAAATGAGTGAAGCATGGGAACCCATGATTGAATAGCCTATCTGGGGGACCAGCAGGTGGTGTTAGGGCTAAGGTGCTGGACTTCCATATGGTTGACTGTAGTTCAAGTCCCAGACTTGGTGCCCTGAAACTCATGCCGGGCACATGTACATGTGTGCCCAAAATACCTTCAGGAGAATGGAGGAGAAGGGACTGTGGTATGGCCATGCCCCCTGGGGGTTGATTTCTCGCTTTCTGTCTCTCTGGCATGTGCACATGCCCTATAGCAAAAATTTCTCTAAAAAGAAAAAAAAAGCCTATTTGGATCTGTCTGGGTGGTACTATTTTTTAAAATTTCAATCAGACTAGGATTAGATGGGCCTCTATGGTTAACATAGGTCATCTCAACATCTTGAGGATCCTGAATAGAATGCCAGGTTAGTTCTTTTCTTTAATTCCTTTTTACCTTCTGTTGTACCCTAGGTTTCGCTCTTTCACGGGGCTTTATCATATGTGATAGTCTAGGCTCCAGAGTTAGACTGCCTGTCTGAATCCCAACTCCACCATCTAATTGCTGTGTGAACTCCGAAAACTTAACTTCTTTGAACCTTATTTTGCTCATCTTTAAAGTGGGGAAAACTAGTACCTAGTTTGTGAAGTTCTTCTTAAGTTTAGTAAATCAAAACACATCAAGGACTTAGCCCTGCCAGCTCATGACGCATTGGGAAACAAACAAACAAAAGAATAGTGCCATTGTTATTTTTTGTTTCTGAAAGATTATATAAAGATAATGTTTTATACATAACATTGCATTTCTGGTGCCACAGAGAGCTTATTTAAAAGAGAAACTTGGTGAGTCTCACTGTGAAACACATAATGGGATTATTTCACAGTAATAAATTACAATGAAATGAACTGGTTTTCTTTTTTTTTTATTAACTTTTTGCTTCTTTTTTTTCTGTATTCATGATAGTGTGTGTGTATTTGAGAGAGAGAGAGAGAGCGAGCGAGCGAGAGAGAGAGAACGGACACTTGACAGGGTTTAGTCAAGTCATGAGCCTCTTCCTCTAGTTCTCCAGCCTGTTGGATCTTGGGCATGCACACGTGTGCCCAGCCTGTTTCAGGCTGACCACCGAGGGATTCGAAGCACAGTTGTCATGTGAGACTCGGCTTCTCTTTTTTTTTTTTTTTTGGAGAGGTTTTTGCTATAGGGCGCGTGCGCTCGCCAGACAGACAGAGAGAGACAGAGAGATAGAAAGCGAGAAATCACCCCCCAGGGGGGATGGCCACGCCGCAATCCCTTCTCCTCCATTCTCCTCTCGGGATCTTGGGCACGCACGCACACGCGCCTGGTGTGAGTTTAAGCCACCGGGTCCGGGACTCGAACCGCGGTCAACTACGTGGGAGTCCAGCGACATAGCCATTACGCTAACTGCTGGTCCCAGACTCGGCTTCTCTTGAGCAGCACTTTACTGCTGTACAACAGAGCCAGCCCTGAAATGTATTCCTTTCTAAGGCCTGTATATTTGAATAGACTAAGTTTAAGGCGAGGATGTTCTTAGAAATATCTGCATCTCATAAAGTTTGAAAGCCACTTTCTTTTCACTGGTTTCCACCATTACTTGGTACAAAGAAAGTTACTTTGAAAGATAATATAAATTAGGTCAGGATTCTTAAAGGTTAATATTACAATCTGCATATGAAAGATTTCAGGGTGCTGGTCATATAGATCCAGAAAGATAACTATGTTTCTCCTGGTAAACTTTCAGAGAAAGTCTGGGAAATGAGTTTTTGGTTCCCATTCTTTTTGGTAATTTCAGAGCAGAAAGATTTTTTTTCCTATAGGGCACGTGTGCTTGCTGGAGAGACAGAGAGACAGAAGCAAGAAATCACCCCCTGGGGAGATGGCCATGCCACAATCCCTTTTCCTCCATTTTCCTCTTGGGATTTTGGGCATGCATGCATATGTGCCTGGCAGGAGCTTTAAGCCGCTGGGTCTGGGATTTGAACCATGGTTGACTATGTGGGAGTCCAGTAATGTGACCATTATGCCATCTGCTGGTTCCAGAAATTTAATTCTTAAGAAAGCTGATAAAGTATCAACCCTTGAAATTAAGAATGCCGTATGTTCTTCTCTCCCTCCCCTCCACTCCCCTCCTCTCCACTTTTCTTCCCTTCCCTTCTCTTCCCCCAGGATCTTGCTAGGTTGCCCAGGCTGGTCTCCAGTTCTTAATCCTCCTGCCTCAGGATCCCAAGTAGTTGGGATTACAGGCACATGCCATCATGCCCAATTTAAGGATGTCATCATATGTTCTTGAAAGAATTTTTTTTTTTTTTTCTTTTTTTTTTTTTTTTTTGGAGAGGTTTTTGCTTTTAGGGCACGTGCGCTCGCCAGACAGACAGAGACAGAGAGACAGAAAGCAGGAAATCACCCCCCAAGGGGGATGGCCACGCCGCAATCCCTTCTCCTCCACTCTCCTCTCGGGATCTTGGGCACGCACGCACACGCGCCCGGCGTGAGTTTAAGCCACCGGGTCCGGGACTCGAACCGCGGTCGACTACGTGGGAGTCCAGCGACATAGCCATTACGCTAACTGCTGGTCCCGAAAGAATTTTTTGACTGCAACTATTTAGAATCCATATGTAGAATAATAAACTTTTTAGAGTCAAAAGGAATCTGAATTATTGTTGAGTTCTCTTCTCCCTCTTGTTCTTTCATAGGGAAGTTCCCAGCTTGTCCCAGGCTGCCCAGCTAGTTGGTGTCAGTGCTTAGCCAGGAAACGGGTGCAGACAACTCAGCATCATCCCTGAATTCTTTCCCTGGACAACAGTATCTTGAGAGATAGACTGTATCTGTTTTTTTTTTTTTTCCTTTAAAAAAAAGTTTATTTCCAGGATAGAAAGAGAGACAGAAAGTGAGAGAGAAGAGAGACAAGGATCCCCAATACTTTTCATGCCACAATCCACCCCTACTATTAGCTGGCCCAGATCATGGGTGTACATGTGTGCTTCTGGCATACTCAAGGAGGCCCCAGGTCACAAAACCAGGACCTTTCCCAAGTGAGCCCAGTTGTGTTAGCACTGTGCCACCAGCTGGCCCTAGAATCGCATCTTACTGACATTTGTCACCTCCACCTTCAGCATCATTTCTGGAATATAGTAGGCCTTCACTGAACCTCCTCCCCACCTAAGAGCCCCCAATGGAATGTTAGGGATAATTACATAAAAGTGATATAATTTCCATATTGGCTGACTATTTCTACTAAAGTCACATACATTTTATTTAGTATATACGTTTATGTGTTTTTTTTTTTTTTAATTGCCAGAGGGTACATATTCTTGCCAGAGAGAGAAAAAGTATATTTCCAATGGGTCTTAGTCATACCACAATTCTTTTCCTTCACTTCTCTATCTGGTCGGGATTTTGGGCATGCACTCACTCACCTAGCATGATTTTCAAGCTGCTGGAGCTGGGATTCAAATCATCTTTGAAATAATTTAGAATCCTATGTTTAAAACAGGTTTCAGGAAGTATTTTTTCTTTATCTCTTTGTGCTGCTATAACAAAATACCATAGACAGGGTAATTTATAAACAATGGAAATTTATTGCTCATTATTCTGGAGTATTGGAAGTCCGAGATTTAAGTTCCAGCGATCTGGTGCCTGTAAGAGCCTGTTCCTTATAGATGGAATCTTCTATATGTCCTCACATGGTAGAAAGGATGAACAAGCTCCTTTGAACCCCTTTTAAAAAGATACTAATCTGACTTATGAAGATAGAGCCCTCATGACTAATCACCTCCAAAGGCCTCACCTCAATACTATCACTTAGGGTTGGGATTCCAACATATTAATTTGGGGGTGATATAAACATTCTGACCAAAGCAGGTCTTTATTTATTTATTTAGGAGAGATTTTTGCTATATGGTATGTGTGCTCACCAGAAAGACAGAGAGAGAGAGAGAGAGAGAGACAGAGAGAGAGAGAAAACAAGAAATCACACCCCAGGGGGAATGGCCATGACACAATCTCTTCTCCTACATTCTCCTTTCAGGATTTTGGTCACACACGCACATGCACTGGTATGAGTTTAAGCCACTGGGTCTGGGACTCGAACCATGGGCGACTACATGGGAGTCCAGCGATGTAGCCATTATGCCAACTGCTGGTCCCAGCAGGTCCTTTAATATTTTAAATACAAATGTACAGACATATCTACAGTAGAAGTGGAGAGAATGGGGTGAGAGATTTCCATGTTCTAAGGAGGAACTGTTTTGATCTGAGTTGTCAGAAGTCAGGTCAGAGACTGGTAAGTGCCTATAAGACAGACCAAAGCACTTGGGACGGGTGGAGTCCCAGACTTTAAAACGAACTTTATATACTTAAACTGACTACTCCTTCCAGAAGTAGTCAGGACCTCTCCCATGGGTTGTGCTTCTTCCTGTCTTTAAACCAGTTGCTTTTGTATTCTACATTGCCTTTGAAATAGCCGTCCCCTGCATTTCTTATCTGCAGTACAGATTCCACTGCCATGATCCTGGCTTGCATCTGTCCTGGACTGAAATGTAGAGTCTCGTTGTGCATTTACTTTGATGTTGGGTGGGTCTAGTTGCCCACACTTTCTACTGATTAAATAATGACAGTAGCAAACATTCATGGAGCAGTAAATGTTTCACATGCTTTAGTTTATTTAATCTTTAAAGTATTCCACAGCCATCGAGTTGCAGAGCTAGTACTGGAATGCAGATATGAAGGGTCTTCAGAAAAGAAATAGTAAATACATATTATGAAAAAACTATGCAAGGATTTCAAATATTTTTTTCAGCAAAATAACCTCATGCTTTAGTTCTATTTTTCCATGAACTTTTCAAGTTGCCTTGCACCCCCGATTTTATGACTTTTTCTCTTGCCCATCTGTTGGCCTGTGCTGGCTAGCCAGCTTACATCATCTCCACCCAGGGCCTGGGTGACTAGTCCTGCCCCCATTCAATCAAGGTTATGTACCATCTGTTCACAAGTCTTTTCCCTGTTGAGAAAGCAGCTTGGCTTCTTGCGTTGAGAACTTACTTTAGGTGAAGGTAACCCAAAGTGGATGGGCAGCTCCACCTTGGGATAGTTGTGTACTCTGCAGCAAAGGTAGGGGGGAGGTGGATGGGGCATTTGGTGAGCCTACAACTGGGGTATTTGTGCCAGAACCTTCATAGCAGCTCTAGAAAAGAAGGGGAAGAAAGAGATGAGCCACACTCAGCTGCCAGACTGAGTGTCTGGCAGTTACTCAGTAAAGACCTAGACCAGCCTCCTGGTGCAATAGTGTGTTCCTACCCACTGCCAAACCTGAGCTGATCTGTAAGTACACTAAGGTGGGTCATGTACAAGCCAGTGGATTCATCCAATTGGGAGAAACTGAGGACCCAGAGACACTCTGAGAAGGGACGCATCAGGGACTGTGGGAGGAGGAGCGTGGGTGGGAAGGGCAGAGTTGTTCAGGAATTCAAAGCCCCATAAAGTCTTAGTACAGCATGTGTCTCTTAATTAAACTTAATACAACTGTGTGAAGTGTACTGGCTTTATATTTCAAGGCTGCTTGAGGTGAAAGTTACAATTCTGTTTTATGCATAATATTGAGAGAACTTAAAACCATGGAGAATTCCCTAGTGCCAAGACCTAGGTGAGTGAAGTTTTCAGAAATTCTATTTTCCAGACCCTGGGTGATGGCAGAAGACTCCCCCAGTGAGAAATTTGAGAACAAATAATAAGTATTAGAGAAATTATTTGGGTACTTCTTTTCATGAGAAATCAGAAAGGGTCTATTAGGTCACCCGGAAAGTCATAATGTATTTTTCTGTTTTTCTATGCAAAAATGCATCATGGCTTTCCTGATGACCCAATAACATGCTAAAAAAACAAATCGTTAATTCGAAGGTGTTGAATTCTACTTTGCTATTGCAAAGAAGAAAGAATAAAAATGTCTGTTCTTATTACATCTCCCCATATTTTCCCCATTTCTCCTTTCAGCTCTTGCTTGAAGGTTTATGGTCCTAGCAACCTTGGTTATTTTATGATGACCACTTTATTTGTTTATTTATGTTCACCTCTACTCTGCATCACTTTCTGGTCTCATCTTGTTTGATACATCATAAATACTAATGAGCTAGTTTGTCCTTCCTACTGACAACAATAGAAAGGAGTGTGTGGTTGTTTCCCTCCTTTAAAGTGCCTCCCTAAAGAGCCTCAGTTCACCAAATAGATTAAAACAAACTATTCTTTGGGTAGTTCTGAGAGGGGAAGTATCAGCCACTCACGTATTAGTGTGAAATAAGTGATTTTTCTTTCAACACCAAGGTGAAAGCTGCATTTAGAAATGGATCTATTTATGTGGTAGAGAAGCAAGTGGGGGTGGGAAAGAGGAATGAGTCATTGTGGAACATTGGGGAGCTTTTGCCAACTCAGAATGCAAGAGAGAATTGCTGACGGTGATGGGGTGCAGGTGCTGTGAAGGAGAAGCAAGGACGAAGATGAACTTTGGCCTGTTAGTAATTTAGTCCTGAAGAGGCAGGACTTGTTTAATTAAAGAATAATTGTGTGGACATTAACATTTCTGCTGCTTCATATGTATTTACTAGAAAACCATTCTGAAAGAGCCTTCTGGGACTATTGTCTTTTTTTTTCTATTTATCTCACCCCTGTTCTAAAGCTGTCATGTTCCTAGTGGGAGAAAAATGTTGCACGGTAAATTGGAATTATTATTTTTTTTTAACAGGAAGTCTTTTTGTATGGCCAGCTGTGCAGTTACCCTTTCACCTAGTGGCTAATTGCCTATGGATTTCAAAAGCTGAAAGTAATTAGAGATAAATAAATTAGAAATCTCAGTAAATGGGAAAATCTGAAGATCCTTTAGAAAATTTTTGTTTCCCTCCCAAAACAAATTTTGTTCACATATACCTCTTTTTTTTTTTAAGTTTATTTATTTCTTCTCTGAAGAAAGCGAGCCCAAAAACCCCAACAGGGTCTTCATGCATGATCCTCCCGTAGTCTCAGCTGACCTGAATCATAAGCATGGATGGGTGTCTAGTGTGCCCAGGGAGACTCAGGTTCTTTCCCATGTGAGTCCACTTGCATTACCTCTGTGCCACCACTTGGCCACACCTCTTGCTGTTAAGAAGGACAATATGACCTAAATGTCGTAGCATGAGTAGATCTCCAAAAGATATTCAGAGAACAAAATATATTTCAGTATTGAGCCTTAAGTATGATGCTTTTTGTGTTAAACATACACACAGATTACTATAGATCCTCTATAAGTAAGTATATGAAAAAAAATATATAAGGAGCTGTCTCAGAGTTGTTATGAAGATTAAAGAGATGTATGTAAAATGCTTAGAATAATGTTTAGTATAGTAGTGTTAGCTTTACTATGCAATAATGCATTTAGAAAGATTTATACTGAATTTGTAGCCAAATTTATAACAGCTTTATCTCTAAAGTTTAAATGATTTTGAAAAAATAAATATGTTCACAAATTACTTATACAATAAACAGTTTAATAGATCTTTTTTTTGGAGAGGTTTTTTGTTATAGGGTACGTGTGCTCACCAGAAAGACAGAGAGAGACAGAGAGACAGAAAGCAAGAAATCACCCCCCAAGAGGCATGACCATGCTGCAGTCCCTTCTCCTCCATTCTCCTCTTTGGATCTTGGGCACGCACGCACATGCACCAGGTGTGAGTTTGAGCCACTGGGTCTGGGAGTCGAACTGTGGTTGACTACATGGGAGTCCAGCGACATAGCCATTATACCACCTGCTGGTCCCTTAGTTTAACAGATCTTATCCAACAAAAAAAGTGGGTACTAAATGTTTGGACAACAAAAGTTTAAGAGCAATATCACAAGCATTTAGACCTGGGCAAGAGTGAAAAGTGTATCCTGAGCTCCCTGCTTTAGTCTTGCATATTGTAAACACACACACACACACACACACACCCCAATGTCAAAGAACAAGTGGGCAGCTCTACCACTTAGGACTGGTGCCCACACCATGTGATTCATAGCCCTGAACATCTGCTTTGTGGCTAACACCAGCCAGGCCCCAGGGAAACGCTGCTCCACATCTCTTGTCTTATGTCCTTGAAACAAAGGTACCTGTATCCAAATGCTGCAAGTCTGAGAGTTGTGCTGCCTGTAGACCTACCTGAGAGTTGAAGGATGATTTGAGAGGGAGAGCACTGAGATAATGAAAGAACAGCCCGTGGCCTGCCTGGTAGTGCTGTAGTTAAGGGAACCTGATTCTACATGGATAACTGCAGTTTGAATCTTGGCCTCTGAGGCTTGAAAAACATGCCGGGTGCATGTGCCCAAAATCTGGATGAAAGGAAGTGGAAGAAGGATTGCAATACGGCCTGACCCATTGGAGGGTGCTTTCTCTGGCTCTTTCTGGTGAGCACATGCACCTTCTGGGGAAAAAAAAAAGTCCAGCTGCAGTGGTACAGGTACAGGGTGCTGCTGGGCAATTTGGAGCCATATGGGTAGAAATGGGTTTGGATTCTGGCTTGACCCGAATGTGCCGGTGTGCACCTGTGTGTTCTCATGATCCTGACTGGCTGTGGGGGGAGTGAATTGCATGACAAGACCTTGTCAAGGATACTTCTGTCATATTTAAATGTTTTCCCTTATGAAGGTTACATTGCGAGATTCTTTCCCCCTACAAAGGGTGCATCAAAGAGAGATGCAAGGAGTTGAAAAAAGATATGACACTGATGTCATGTTGTTTATTGTTGAGTTCAGGAGGAGCTTGCTGAGTGCTTCCTCCCTCTTGGAGCTCATAGAGCCCACAACAGAGCAGAGCTGAGCTGAGCTGAGCCGAGCCAGAGCCAAGACTATCGGGGCTGAGCTAGAGGAACCAAGGCTGAGCTGAGCAGAGTTAGCCAGCTAAACCAGGTGCTCCCTTTCTCTTAAAGGGGCTGCAGACAATAGTGGCTCATTGCCAAAGACAAACTGACACACACTCACATGCACATTACGTTCAGTGGTGTAAAACAGCAAAGTCATAATCACGTAAGCGCAGTACTACTAATAACATAAGTTGTTTATCCTGTGGCTTTCAAACACGGTAAGATAGAAAGTGAGAGAACCAGTCTAAACCATCCTCACTCCATTTGCTCCTTAAAGGTATACTTACCAAGGTAGGAGGATAAAACATATTTATTTAATTTATGGATCAGCAGTTGGCATAATGGCTATGTCACTAGACTCCCATATAGTCAACTAGGGTTCAAGTCCCGGAACTGGTGACTTAAACTCACGCTGGGTGCATGTGCATGCGTGCCCACAATCCCTGCTTGTCCCTAAAATAATTCTTAAAAAATAAATTTTAAAAACTTAAAAAGGTTTTGTTCTGTGTATTCTTCTAGAAGTTCTCTAGTATTTATTTAGACCTCATATTTAGATCTGTGATTAATTTTGAGTTATTTCTTCTTTATAGTATGAGGTAAAGTTTTTTTTTTTTTGTATAGGATGACCATATTTTCTGATTGCATTTGTTAAAAAGATTATTTTTTTACCCATTGAATTATGCTGACACCTTTGCTGAAACCCAGTTGACCATATGTGTGTGCGTGTGGACAGCATTGTATTTCTTTGATTTCTTTGTAGATCATTTCATAAATGCCACGCTATATTAAATAAATGAAGTTTGGGAAGATAAAACAAGGGAATAAAACACCTCAGGTGCCTCAGAAATAGAAGTCTAATGAAAGAATGATCAGTGGCAAGTGCATATTTGGGGGCATCCCAAATCACCCTGACTATTCCACTTGCAGTAAATAGAGTTTCTATTCTAGAATTAAACCTTCAATTAAATTTTCCATTAAGTTTCTTCTAGAATGCTCTGTGATATCCAAAGTCAGGGGCACTTCTATATTTAGGGGAACCTAAAATAAACCAAACTTGGACACATACCCTGAAGTGGGAGATGTGAAATGGCAGCAAGTTAGTATTTACTGCTCATCGGAGGTGGCATGTGAGAGGCTAAGTTGCAATTTCTCTCCAGAACAAGTTTCTATCAAGTAGAAAAAGATGAGGCACCCCCTCTTGCTGATACGGAAACTGAAAATATTTATTGCTCTCTGTTTACCAGATGTTGCCAAGATCCAATTTATCTGCCTTTGATTGACAGTGTGACCTTGGCTATGAATCCCTTCCCTGTGATTGGTCTTGGTCTCTACGGGCAGAACCCATGTAATTGTGCTTTCGTTTGCCTCCTGCCTTCTATATAAGTAGGTAGACCCTGGGAGTTGAGTACGAGGCTGAGTGGGGTCAAGAAGGCGTCATTGTTCTTCACCTCAATCTACTTTCTAGAGCATAAGGTCTGTTTTAGGAAACAAAGACATGATTAACAAAGTTGGCCCTGTGTCCTTTGGAAATACAGCATAAGAGTGCATCAGAGCAGGGTACAGAAGAAAGGTGGCTGGGTCACATGATATACTACTGGTCAAGTGATCTGAGCCCAGGCTGCCCCTTCCCCAGCATCTGCATGGAAAACAGAGTTCACAAACATTTTGTTATGAGTTGCTTATACTTTCATTGGATTTGTCAAGCCACAGCTTCATGAGCCTATGTGCTCACTAGATTTTTGTTTACTTGAATTGCTCTATATTGTATTTTCTTTTTTCCCCAGGGGTTTTTGCCTTAGTGTGCATATACTCACCAGGGAGAAAGAGAGACAGAGACAGCGAGAGGGAAAGTGAGAAATCATCTGCAAGGGGGGATGGCCACATCGTAATCCCTTCTCTTCCATTCTCCTCCTGGGATCTTGGGCATGTACGCACACATGCCCAGTGTGAGTTTCAAGCCACCAGGTCTGAGATTCCAACCACAGTTGGCCATGTGGGAGTCCAACAATGTAACCACTATGCCATTGCCGCTTGTATTTTTTAAATAATCAGTCTACTACACAGAATTCTACTCTTGTCCGCATATAGCATCACCAGGGGGTCTTACCATTCCAAACAGAAAGTTACTGTGGTTGTTGCTGTTCTTTTAACCTGGCTCCTCTAGCCTTCCTCAGGTGTATGTCTGAATGGTAAAGGTTACTTTCATGAAAAATGTCTTGTGATTTTTATCAGTTTGTTCTGAAGGTATGTTCCTCTTACTGCTTATGAAATTGATTGAGACGAACTATAGTAAAATTAGCAAAATTGCTAAAAAATTAGAAGAATCATGGTAAAAAAAAAATCCCCAGGCACTTCAAATAAGTTTATACCTCAAACAAAAAATAATGTACAGTATGAATTTTTCTCCTAAATAAGAAAACTTTTTTTGTTTGTTTAGTTTTTTGTTATAGGGTACTTGAAAGTGAGAAATTGCCCCCCAGGGGGGATGACCACACCACAATACCTTCTTTTCCATTCCCTTCTTGGGATGATGGCTACACACTCATGTGTGCTTGGCGTGTTTTTCCAATTTGCTGGGTCTGACACTCGAACGACACAATTGGCCATGTCAGATTCAGCTGCCTTAACCAGCACATCGCAGCCAGCCCATCCCTACATAAGAAAACTTTGTGTAGTTGTACATAGGTGTATGTGCGTGTATGGTCAGGAGCTCTCCTCCAACACTGATACTAACTCAAGAAAAAAAGGTTGATTGGCTATTACCACTTAAATTGACCTTAACCTAAAACCTTTAGTTTTATTGCCATAGGGCATGAGAGATAGAGGAGTGAAAGAGAGAAAGAGAAAGCGAGCGAGAGAGAAAGCACACCCTCCTGTGGAACATGTTCATGCTGCAATCCTTTTTCCTTTATTCCTCGGTCTGGTCAGGAATTTGGGCATGCATGGATATGTACCTGGCATGTTTTTCAAACCATATGAATCAGGATTCAAACCAGGGGTCAGCCATGTGGGATCTGGGTCTGAATGTACAACCTTTAAGCACATGCTATGGGGCTGGCTCACAATTTTTTTTTTAAACAGTCTCACTGTGTTACCCAAATTAGCCTTAAACTCATGATCCTCCTGCCTCAGCCTCCTGAGTTACAATTATAGGCACATCCTACTGTGTGTGATTCAAGTCTTTAATTTTATAGGTAGGAAAACTAGATCCAGGGTAATGAGTGATTCTCCTCCGGTCCCACAGCCCTTATGTAACAGGGTCCGTGGAAGTTCAAGTTCAAGGTTTTAATCTTTTGAGGGGTGTATTAGATTCTCCAGAGAAACAGAACCAACAGGACATAGGTATTAATTATAGGAATTGACTCACAAGATTATGGAGGCCAAGGAGTCCCATGATCTACTATGTGCAAGGTGGGGAACCAGAAGATCTGGTGGTTTAAGTCAGTCTGAGATCAAAGGCCTGAGAACCAGGAGCTATTGGTGTAAGTCTTGGTCTGAGTCCAAAGTTCAAATGGTCTAAGAATCAGGAGCACTGACATCCAAGGGTGGGAGAGGTTGGATGTCCCAGCTCCAGCCGGGACAGGACTTGTCCTCTGCCTTTGTTCGATTTGTGTTCTCAGTATATTGAATGATACCCACCCAACTGGTGATTGTGATCTTCTTTACTCAGTCTGTTGATTCAAATGTCTCTTCTGGAAACTCCCTCACTGACACACTTAGAAACAATGTTTTACCAACTATTTGAGCATCCTTCAGTCCAGTCAAGTTAACGTATAAAATTAACCATCACTAAAGGTCATTTTAACCAGTGTAAATGTGCATGGCATAGGCTTGTTTTAAGCTGCTTCTTTCCAAAAAGCTTTCTTTTTCCTATTAGAATTTTACAAATAGCTAATGACCATCCTGATTTTCCAGGACTCCTAAGTGTCTCTGAACTTAAGACTTCAGTGGTAAAACTGGGAAAGTCTGAGCAGACCAGAGTGAGTTGGCCACCTGTGTTATAGCATTTGCAGCTATATACCTGGGTGGTTTTGTCAAGTTTCCTGGTGTCCTGGGGTTCTGCCCAAGCTATGTGAAATGACTATTTTATGGCAAAGAGGAGAGAAACTTTGACCTTCTCTGAGTTATGAGCATCCAGAATCTGCTCATCTTAACCTAGGTCCTTCCTAGGCAGCCTCTTCTCACTTCTTTTACTACCCTCCCTGACCACTGTGGTTGCCAAATACCTTTCTGATAGATAGGACTGGTTTCTATACTTATCATTTCACATATGCCATAAAATGTGATCAACTGTCATTTCCTGTGGAAAGATTTGATCTCATCAGAGATACAGTGAGACCTTTAGTGGTCTTTGTCAGGTCTTTGTGTCCCAGGCAAGTCAGGAGCATGAGCTCAAAAGTCGGACAGTCTACGTTAGACCAGTGGTACTTTGCCACTTTCTTTTTTTTAGAGAGAGATTTTTGCTATAGGGTGGGTGCACTTGCTAGAGACACAGAGAGAGACAGAAAGAGAGAAAGTGGGAAATCACCTCCCAATGGGGTGACCACACTGAAATCCTTTCTCCTCCATTCTCCTCTCGGGACTTTGGGCATGCATGCACATGCGCACTGAGAGTTTTAAGCTGCCAGGTCTGGGACTTGAACTGCAGTCAACCATGTGGGAGTCCAGCACCTTAACCACTAAGCCACCTGCTGGTCCTTGCCACTTTCTTAGCTGGGTGAACTGGACAAGCTTCATAACCTGTTTCTCATTTTACTTATGTACAGTGAAGGATAAGAGTACCACCCTACTGGGGCATTGTGAGAATTGACTTAGTTAATGTATGTGGAGTACATGAAGCAACACTTGGGCTATTATGAATGAGGTCTCAGTAGATTCTTTGTTGGCTGACTGATTCGTATGAATATTCATGAGGCTAATTCTCTTACCTTTACCTTTTTCTTGCAAGGTCTGCGTTTTAAAAGTGAATATGGTGGTGGAGAAGATTCCTTATTGCCCAAGCTGTTAAAGGATTCTGTCTGTAAGGTTCATTAGAATTCTAACTGCAGTGGGACTTGCCTTGAAATAGAATCTTTAAGCACAAGGCCATCCAATGGTGTCTGCTTGAAGATTACTCTTCATAAGCAACACTTTTCTGTCTTTGAACTGGCCATTTAATATAAGCATGTTAGCAATTAAAAATAGTTTAAAAGAACATTACAATGACAACTAATTTCAACTCATTGGAATAGATCTTTATTATATTTGATATGTAATTTGAATTTTACTGCCAAGATAAAAGGTTAAATATGATCGCTAACTAAAATAGAGTATGTGCTTCACAGGAACATAACTTTTAATTTTTTATATACCTTGGTGTAATTAATAAAACATTTTTTATAGCAGAATTACACAACCAAATGAATCCATGGTTATCTTGAGTGTCAAAGCAAATCAAACTACTTCAATCCTTAAAGAATAAAGCTATTCAAGTTGTAGTGGTTTGTAAACTTCCAACTTTGGGTGAAAGAATCTGTACTATCTTCAGAAGAAGGAATAAATATTTTCTGTAATGTAAAAGCATATTCCTTTTTCTCTATAAGAAATCTGACCAAAGATAACAACGTGTGTGTGTGTGTGTGTGTGTGTGTGTGTGTGTATTTTATGAGAGAGTTTGTGTACTGAGAGAAAGAGAAAGACCCTCAACAGGGTTTGTCATGCCATGATCCCCTTTCCCCAGCCTCCTAGCTCTTTAGGATTCTAGATGCCCATGCACGTGCCTTGCATATTTTCAGGTCAACTGCAGGATTGAAACCCAAGCTCAAACATATGGCTTCCAGCCTTGCAGGGCACTTGTGTTACCATGTGCCATCATGGCTGGACTGATGACAGTATGCGTTGTCATCATTGGTCACTACTAATGTAGTGGCTACTGTATTTGACTTACTGACACTCTTTATCCTCATCTTCTAGTAAAGGAACCCTTTTCCTTTCCTTGGGGTATAGCTCTTTATTCCCCTCCAATCATGTATGGGGCTGCCATTCACAGTACACCACCTCCCTGGTCGCTGACCAACCTAGTAGTGAGCACCTGACCAACCTGGTATCTTCCAACTCTGTATTAGTTTCCTAGGGCTGCTGTAACAAAATACTACAAAGTGAATGCTAACCACAACAGAAATGTATTCTCTCACAGTTCTAAAGGCTAGAAGTTCGAAATCAAGGTAATGGCAGGGTTGGTACTTTCTGGAGGCTCTGAGAGAGAATCTGTTCCATGTCTCTCTCTTAACTGTTGAGGATTGCTGGCAGTTCATGGTATTCCTTGGCTTGTAGATGCAGCATTCCAATCTCTGCCTCCATCATCGTGTGATGTTCTCTCCGTGTGTGTGTGTCTGTACCAACTCCCTTGTCCTTGTAAGGATGCTAGTCATCAGACTAGGGCCCACTCTAATCTGGTATGAGCTCATCTTAATTTGATTATATTGGCAATGACTGTATTTCCAAATGAGGTCACATTGATAGATACCAGGAGTTAGGACTTGAACACATCTTTCTGGGAGACACAAATGAACCCACAACCCCATCTTTCCTGTAGTGATTGGTTCAGTGATGATCACATTACCCAACTGTTACCTCCACTGATACTGGTGGAGCTATCTGGGCCTTTCTGCCTGAGAGTCCGTGTGACGGCCATGGGGCTGCTGGCCATGATTTGCTCAGATGAGTTGTTAAACCTGTGTACTTCTTTTTTGGCTTCTTAAACTAGTCTGGGATAACATTCCACCATTTACAACCAGAGGATATTGAATAATACAAATTAAAGAAAGCATTTACAAGTTTTGTGGAAAAAAAAAAAAGCCCAAAATGGAAATACTATCTCCCAGGAAAGTGAGTGCCTAGCCAAGCATGTTTCAAGATGCCTGTATACACTTGGCAGGTGGTGACATGTGAGCACGGGGACAGCTCCCAGTCCCAGACCTTGTCCAGACCACTGGCTTGCAGATGGCTCTCCAGGAGGCTGCTGTGGATCATCACAATGACAAGCACAGGCTCTGACCTCACTTCATTTATTTTTCTTTTCCTCTCACAGACTTATTCTGACCATCTATCATTTTAATGAATTTATAAAAGAACATTTTTCTTGGGGCCAGCAGATGGTGTAGTGGTTAAGACATTGGACTCCCACATGGCCGACCATGGTTAGAGTCCCAGATCCAATGGCTTGAAAGTCACACCAGCTTCATCTGTATGTGTGCCCAAAATCCTGAGAGAAGAATGAAGGAGAAGAGATTGTGGCATAGCCACAGAACCCCGGGGGTGAGGGGGTGGGGGTTCTCACTTCCCTCTCTTTATCTCTCTTTTTCTCTCTTCAGTGAGTGCATGCACCCTGTGGCAAAAACTTAAAAAAAAAAAAAAAAAGAATCTTTGCCTTTTCCTTTTTTTTTTTTTCTATAGGGCGTGTGCGCTCGCCAGACAGACAGAGAGACAGAAAGCAAGAAATCACCCCCCAGGGGGGATGGCCACACCGCAATCCCTTCTCCTCCATTCTCCTCTTGGGATCTTGGGCACGCATGCACACACGTCTGGCGTGAGTTTAAGCCACCGGGTCTGGGACTCGAACCACGGTCGACTACGTGGGAGTCCAGCAACATAGCCATTATGCTAACTGCTGGTCCTGGAAAACTTATTCTTGAGTTCCAAGAACAAAGGAGCAATGTGGATTAATACCTTTTTTGTAAGATGACAAGTCATGCTGCAATAATATATAAGGGATCACCAAAAAGTTCACAGAAAATGCTTATTATGTTAAAACTCTGCATGGATTTCCATTTTTTTTCCCACCAAATTAAACTGGTACTTTAATTCTACATTTCCATGAACTCAAAAGAAACAAAAACAAAACAAAAAACATTGTCAGAGAGTATGTGTGCTCACTAGAGAGAGACAGACACAAATAGGGAAAAAGCACCCCCTGGTGGGGTGTGGTCACACTGCAATCTCTTCTCTGTTTCTCTGTCTTGTTAAGATTTTGGGCACGCGCGCACATGTGCCCAGTGCGATTTTCAAGCTGCAGAGACTGGGATTCAAACCGTGGTCAGTCATGTGGGATCTGGATCCCTTAATCACTATATTATGAGGTTGGCACTCTATGAACTTATTTTTTTTTTAATTTTACTATAGGGTGTGTGTGTTTGCTGTAGAGAGAGAAAGAGAAAAAGTGAAGAAGCACCCCCAAGGGGGATGGCCATACATCATTTCCTTTTACTCCATTCTTCTCTTGGGAATTGGGTCATGTACACACATGTGCCTGTTGTATTTTTCAAGTTGTCAGCTTCAAGACTTGAACCATGCAGTCAGCTATGTGGGACCCAGTTACTTTAACCACCATGCCACCAGCTGGCCCTCTATGAACTCTTTTGAAGTCTTCTCATGTGAGTATCTTTTCCAGCTGCTTGATTCATTGTAATACCACCGAAAAACCACCACAAATGCCTCTCAACAGGCAGAAGGCTGGCCCCCTGTGGCATCTGTGGGACATTTCCAGTTGCAAAAGACACTTCCTGGCCTAAAGAGCAATAAGGGACTTCTTTTACATAACAAGAAACTAGTCTCAGGCCTTCAACATCATGGGTTCCCTGCTGCTTTCTAGCTTCCAGCGCTGTCATTCTCAGCTTGTCAGTAACTTCCCCCCATAGTTGTAAGATAGCTTTGGGAGGTCCCGCATTTGAATGTTGAGAACTTAGAAGAGAGGGGCAGCATTTTCTTCTTGTGCCTTTTTATTGGGAAGAAAACCTTTCTCTGAATTGTCCCGCCTCTACGCAGGCGGGCTTTCCTCCAATCCTGATGGCTAGGATTGGGTTGCATGGTTTGTACCAATCTCTATCTGGGGAAGTGGATTCCCACATTGGCTACCGCCTTCGCATTCTCCCCGTGGGGCTGAGAACAGCCTGTGAAGCTAAGGACATACAACACCTGAGCAAAACTGGGGGCCTGCTAGCAAGGAAGGGGAAAGATAAGCAGCAGGTTCTGCCACAGCACTTGGTGCAGTGAGCACTAATGTAAATGCCAAAGGCCCCCATGTCAGCCTTACCCAGTGAGCTGCCCTGCAGTCCTCAGGGTCAGTGGTGCATGAGGTGCTGGTAAGATATCAATCCTTGTCAGTGTTTCTTAGAAGAAAATTGGTAGTGGTGTTAGCAGGTGATATAGTGATTAAGACACTGGACTCCCACATGGCTGATTGTGGTTCAAGTCCCAGACCTGGTGGTTTGAAACTCACACTGGGGACATGTTCATGCATGTTTAACATCTTCAGAGGAGAATGGAAAAGAAAGGATTGTGGCATGGTCATCACCCTGGGGGAGTGATTTCTTACTTCCTCTCTCTCTGTTTCTGTCTCTCTGGTAAGTGTACGCACCCTATAGCAGAAATCTCTGAAAAAAAAAAGTAGGAAATTGGTAGTATTAAATATTGAATATAGTTGAATATGTTTACATGTTATGTTTATATAATAAAAGATTTGCTATTTATGCTATATCATATTTAATATGTTAAAATTTAACATGTTGAGGCCAGCAGGTGGTATGGTGGTTAAGGTGCTGGACTTCCACATGGCTGACTGTGGTTCAAGTCCTGGACTTGGTGGCTTGCTTTCTCATTTTCCTTTTTTTTTCACTCTGGTGAGCATTTGTGTCCTGTAGCAAATTAAGAAATAATAATAATAATGACAAATAAAGTTAAATAATACTTTTTAAAAGAAGTTTTTAATTTAACTTATTTATTTAGAAGGAAAGAGCAAGCGAGAGAGAGAGAAGAAAAGTGAGAAAGCAAGCTGCCATGTCTGGGACTTGAACCACGGTTGGCCACATGGGAGTCTAACGCCCTTAACCACCACACTACCTGCTGACCCCAAGTTAAATAATACTTAAATAAAAAGAAATAGAGAAAAATTAACATATTAAAAGAAGGCTCAGAATTAATAGATCAATAACTATTGAACTTAAATTAGTAAAAGTAGAATAACCCAAAGGTAGACTCAAGATGATGAAAATAATAGGTTGGGACCAGCAGTTAGGGTAATGGCTATGTTGCTGAACTCCAACGTAGTTGACCGCGGTTCGAGTACGGACCTGGTGGCTTAAACTCACGCCGGGCGCGTGTGCGTGTGTGCCCAAGATCCCTAGAGGAGAATGGAGGAGAAGGGATTGTGGAGTGGCCATCCCCCCTGGAGGGTGATTTCTCGCTTTCTGTCTCTCTGTCTCTCTCTGTCTGTCTGGCGAGCACATGTGCCCTATAGCAAAAACCTCTCCAAAAAAAAGAAAAAAAAAATAGGTTAAGAACAGATAATAATAGAACCAGCGGGTGGTGGAATGGTTGTATAGCTGGACTCCCATGTAATCAACCATGGTTCCAGTCTCAGACCCAGTGGCGTAAACTCATGTCAGGTGTGTATATGTGTGTGCCCAAAATCCCTAGAGGAGAATGGAGGAGAAGGGATTGCAGCGTAACCATCCCCCTAGGGTATGATTTCTCACTTTCTTTCTATGTCTCTCTGGCAAGTGCACGTGCCCTATAGCAAAATTATCTCTCTAAAAAAATTTACAATATCAAATATCATTGTTATTGCTATTTTAATAGAAAACATTAGAATAACAATAACAAAAAAAATTTTGCCATGGGGAGCATTCTCACCAGAGATTTACAGAGACAAAAAGGAAGGGGGGGGGGTGAGTGAAAAAGCATCCCTCCCAGGATGGCCATGCTACAACCACTTCTCCTCTACTCTCTTCTTGGGATTCTGGGCATGCATGAACATGTGCTCTGAGTGTTCCTTAAGTCACTGGGTCTGGAACTCAAATCATGTAGTCAACCATGTGGAACCCAATTGCTTTAACTTCCATATCGTCTGCTGGTCCTGGAAAACATTTTTGATAGAGAGACTCCACAAGCTTACTTGGTTCTTTGAAAGGACTGAAAAGCTGGCAGTGATGGCCTAGCGGTAACACAATGCTTTGTGGTACGGGGCCCTCATGGGGATACATCTTTGGAATGCTTCCTGTATCCATGATTGCCATTGAACTGTGTGTGGATGAAGAGGAGTTACTCTTTTTCCTTGGAGGAGAGGTATTTTCTTGCTTTCCCATATTTCTTGTGGCCCTGTGGTGATTTCTAGTCATCTGATGGATGATGCGTTTCTTCCTAATTCTTGAAGTTCAATCTGAGCGTTTGGAGGTGTGCAGGAGGAGGTGATCTGCAATCTCTCTTCCGTTCTGTTTTCACTCTTTGTGCTTCAGATTTAGTGGGAATAGAGGAATTTTCTGACCCTAATCATATTCAAATGTGTGGATCCTGTTCACTTGGACCTGTTTAGACACTTGGCGCTAGAGGTGTAGCAGTCAATGAATAAAGATAAACAAAAAAGGAAAAGAATTAGAGAAGTGGAAAGAAGAAGAAAAAATAAAATAAGGAGAAAGAAAAAATGGTAAAAACTTTAGATTTTCATTTTAAAAAGCAAAAAATGAAAACCAATATTTCATAGCTCAAGTTCACTATTCATCTCAGGATGGGCCTGGGGGTGTAACTTTCCTAAATGGAATGGGGAAAGGCAGCAATTAGCACAATAAAGGAGAAACTTAAGAGCCTAGAGAATACTTTTTTTTTCCTCTTTAAATTTATTTATTTTTTACATTAATTCACTATACATCATTACGGCATGCAAATGAATTTTCTATCCAAAATACACTGTGTATTGGCTCAATCAAACACATCAACATACATGTTTTCAGCAAATAATTTTCCAATTCTTATGTCTTGTATACTTTGTTTTTTGTTTTGCCATCCTTGATTCCCTATCCCTCACCCTCTGCCATGTACCACCCTCCTCCCACATTGTCTCTGGTATCCATGGTTGCTTTCTATGCCTCCCCCCCCCCCATTTAATTGATTTGCTAATGAACTTAATTAGTCTAAATATATCCCATAGCTAGCACAGCTGATATATACCTATACATGAACCCAAGTCTGACTTTAGGCATAAACCTCAGTGAGTAGAATGAACATATTATAAAGTAGTACCCAGCTGGGGCTATATAGCTTACTGCAGTCATCAAATATGCATTTTTTAAAAAATTTCGATATGAACAGTTTTACCGTTTACCGTTTTTTTTTTTCTCCTGCAACTTTTTTTTTAATTACTTAACATTCATTCCCTGAGCATCATCACAACGTACTAAATGTGGTTTCCCATCTAGAATAAACTGCATAGTGGCTTAATCATGCATGTTATCATCAATAATATTCCATTTCTACTTTCATACATATGTATATGTATATATATGTTTTTTACCCCATGTTTGACCCTCTGCCATTTCCCACTCTCTTATTACACTATCTCTGCTATATACAGTTGTCTTCCATTCCTTTTTCCCCAACATTTTGTTGATCACACAATATCATAAGTAATCTAACTACTTTCAATAGCAAGTTCAGCAGGTAATTTCAAGAAGAGCAGTTTTGAACTGGCAATGATATTTCCTTGAAACTTAAAGCCTAGAAACGGGTTAGTATTCTGTTCAAATAGTAGGTACATGCACCTATCAACAGCTTAAGACAGGACAAAAATCCTTTAAAACCGGAAAACAAAGCTTAGGAGAAAAGCAGCAATATTTTAGTCAAGTCACAGAATGTTGTTTCATCGGTTCAGTCTCATGTACTTAATCTTTCTTCTGTTAAGGTTCGATCTTCCAGATTGAATTCTGGGATATAATATTCATCTCCAAACATTGTCCCTACAATTAAGTTGCCCATTTTCTTAGTTTTTGAACTCTTATTTCTGTGTGTCTGCATTTAATTTTACTGACATAGCACTCCCTTAAGAACTTCTTGGAGATCTGGTCTGGTGCTGGTAAATTCTTTCAGGTTTTGTTTATCTGGGAATGTTCGTGTCTTTTCTTCCCAAATGAACGATAATCTTGCTGGGTACAGTATTCTTGGTTGAAATTGCTTTTCCCTTAACACGTTGAATATATTTTCCCATTCTTTCCTCGCTCGCATTGTTTCCGATGAGAGATCTGCTGTTAGTCTGATGGGATACCCCTTGTAGGTAACTTGCCTTTTTTCTCTTGCCAATCTTAGTATCTTGTCTTTGTCTGTGGTTTTGGTCAGTCTGGCTATAATGTGTCTTGGAGAAGATCTTCTTGGGTTGATTCTATTTGGGGTCCTCTGTATTTCTTGGGACTGAATCTTTGAGTGCCTTTCTAGGTTTGGAAAATTTTCTTGCAGGATCTCATGGAATAGATTATCAATGCCCTTATGAGTCTCTTCGCCTTCTGGGATGCCTATTATCCGGATGTTTGGACGTTTGATGGTATCTAGTATTTCTCGTATATTAGTCTCAATTTTTTGTGCCATTTTCTCAGTCTTCGTGGTGGATTTTTCTAGGCTAGCAATTTTCTCTTCTATGTCTGAGATTCTATTTTCTGTATGATCTAGTCTGCTTTTGATACTTTCAAGGGAGATTTTGACTTCCTGTATTATAGCTTTCATCTCTAACAGTTACATCTGATTTTTTTGTAAAGTGTGAAATTTCTCTTTTAGATCTTGCATGAATTTCCTCACCTCCTGGAACTCGACAACTTCTTTCTCCTTCCTCTTTAGCAGTTCATTATCTCTCTTCTCTTCCATTTCTGTTAGTTTTGCCATTATGAATGTTCTGAATTCTTTATCAGACATTTCCATGAATTCCCTTGAACTGTGTGTGGATGAAGACGAGTTATCCTTTTCCCTTGGAGGAGAGGTATTTTCCTGCTTTCCCATATTTCTTGTGGTCCTGCAGTGATTTCTAGTCATCTGGTGGGTGGTCAGTTTCTTCCGAAACTTGGAAGTTCAATCTGAGCATTGAGGAGTGTACAGAAAAGGAAACAGAAAGAGAGAAACAACAGCAACAACAGCAAAAAAAAAAAAAAAAACAAGAAATAGAAAAAGAGAAGGAAAAAAACGAAGATAAAACTTCTCAATACAACTTAAAAAATTCCAGTAAAAAACCAAAAATTGGAAAACCACGCGCTGTGCGAAATTCTAAAAAGCAAAAATTAAAAAAAAAAGAGAGGAGACAGAGACTGAGACAGAGGTAGAGACAGACAAGTACAGAGACAGGAGGCCTGGAAGGGGTTTTTCTACCACACGAGTTTTGTGTGCTGGAGGCCAAATTATCAGTGGGAAGTCTTGATTTCTGTTCCCTCAAAATGGCTAGTTTGCAGAATCCATGAGGCTTGTGTCTTCAAGAAGACCTCTTCCCTTTCCAAATTTCCCCCTTTATGAGGACAGCAGTAATAGTGGGTGAGGGGCCCACCATACTTCAGCATGACCTCACCTAACTAATTATGTCATCAGTGATCCGATTTCTAAACAAAGTCACACCCTGAAATTATGGAGACCAAGACTTCAACACATGAATTTATCAAGAAGCCTTAATCAAGAAGTTACCAAGCCTTTATTAGGAAGTTACCAAGCAGTAAAATTTCTTTCCCATGTTCTTAAATTTCTGTTGTTCTTTCTCCATTTTTATTAGAAAAGAAAAACAACTTAATAGGTTTCTGCATAATATGAACACACCCAAGAAGAAACACAGGAAACATTCTCCTTGTTAGGACACCTTATGGAGTTTTGATTTTTTTTGGTCCCGAAAATGATCACTGAAGCCCCAAATCTTAGTGATCACACAAAAGATACAATTCCACCCTGATATTGTTTATTTCTGGGAATAAACCTCTGTTTTCTCTTTGGAATTAGTGAGTTGCTTGCATGAGAATACCTAATTTTTTAAAAAAAACCAATTATTTAATTCCATTTGTTGTTATTTTTAATTCAACCAGAGAGAAACAGAGAGAGAGAGAAAGGGAGAGTGAGAACGCAAGCTGCCAGGTCTGGGACTCAGACTGTGGTAGGCCATGTGGGAGGCTAGTGCCTTACTCACCTCACCACCTGCCGGCCTCCAGAATACCTCATTTTAGCTGTTTCCTTGTGAATTGAAATAGAATGAGGTCCTGTGATTTGAGAGGCACTACAGACAGGAGAGTTATTAGAAGAAACCAGGCGGCATGGTGGTTAAAGTGCTGGACTCCCAGGGACCAGCAGTTGGTGTAATGGCTATGTCGCTGGACTCCCATGTAGCCGACCACGGATCGAGTCCTGGACCCGGTGGCTCAAACTCACGCCTGGCACATGTGCGTGCGTGCCCAAGATCCCCAGAGGAAAATGGAGGAGAAGGGATTGCAGCGTGGCCATCCCCCCTGGGGGGTGATTTCTCACTTTCTGTCTCTCTGTGTGTCTCTGTCTGTCTGGTGAGCGCACGCGCCCTATAGCAAAAAACAAACAAACAAACAAAAAAAAACCCCTCTCAAAAGTGCTGGATTCCCACAGGGCTGATGGTGGTTCAAGTCTGAGACCTAGTGGCTTGAAAATCACACCAGGCACGTGCATGCATGCCCAAAATCTCAAGAAGAGATTGGAGGAGAAGGGATCATGGTGTGCCCCCTCATTGGGGGAGAGGGGGAGAGTTGGAGGGAGTGATTTCTCACTTTCCCTCTCTCTGTCTCTTACCTATGAAGCAGCCTATGGCAAAATCCTTAAGAAAATAAAAAGCTAGGAAGGATGGAAAGAGAACTTTTCTACAACAGGCAGGCTGTGCTTAGAAGCGCTGGAACACACAAACTGCAGCACTACGTAGTGACACTGCTGGTTATGATCTGCTTTATCAGATAGGGAGCCTGCTGGCCGATGCAAACAGTGGCCAGCAGATGGCGCTGGAGCTGGAATTCAGGAGGTCAGGTTCGAAGCCAAGACTCCTGGTTGCCCAGACCTCGAGGATAGTTTACCGGAAGAGTGCTCAGAGAACTCGGAAAGAGCAGGGTGATTCTGACATTTCGCCATAGCCCGCAAGTATTGGGGAGTACTAGGGCCCGGAGGAGCTCGGCTACCTTCGTCGAGGGTCCTCGAAGAACTCAGCGGCGCAGGCGGCAACTCCCGCGTTAGGCTCACGGTAGTGCTGCGGTGACAGCGCAGAGCTGCGGGAGGTCGTCGTCAGGCAACTGGGGCATTGGCCCCGCGCACACAGGCCGGGCAATGTCCCCTCTTTGTCGCCAGCGGGCCCTGTCCCCTTTGGAGGCCCTCCAGTTTCGCTGCTTTTGCCGGCCTGTGGCTGCTGCTTTCTGGGCAGTTTTCCACTCATTAACAGCTCTCATGGGGTTTGGGGCAGAGAAAGTAAAAGGCTGCCAGAAGCGAGATGGGAGCAAATGACTTAAGTGCGCGGGGGCGATTTGCTTTGCCAGGCTGCCTGTGCCCAGGTCAGCGCCCCTGCGCCGCCTGGCAGCTCAGTCGGAGTTCCAGGAGTGGTCAAGGCAGACAGACCGACAGTCTGATCCACTGGGAAATAAGCGGGAAGCACCGGGAAACTGCTAAGATGAAAGTATTTTTTCTTGGGGAGAGAGAGAGAGAGAAAGGCTCCAGGAAGAGGAGCCTGAGTCACCACACAAGCAGGAGAGTGTGCTCCACAGATAGCTGATGGGGATGGGGGTGGTGGGGAGACAAAGGGAAGGGACACGATGGGGGGAGAAGAAGAACCGAATGTGGCCTGCCTCCCTGTCTTGCTTGGGGTTGATCTGGACATTTGTCTTAAGGTTGACTCTCTATGGGTAAGAGTTCAGGGAACAGGAAGAACACTGGCCCTGAGTGACCAGAGGTCTGTACATGTGCCTCTGTTTTCTTATCTGTAAAATGGGGTTTTACCTTCCCAGAGGGGCCTGCGGTTAATAGAGTGGTTCTGCAGCTACATCACTTCCCATCCAGCTTTGCTGCTTTCTGTTTGTGTGAACTCTCAGCAAACGGAGAGAAATACACTGGGAGTGGAGGTGGGGAAGATTCTCTCAGAACCCCTGAGCTAAGGATCTGGACCTGCATTCTCCACTCTGGAAACATGTTTTGTTTTGTTCTTTAAATAATTAATTATTTAATTTTATTATTATTATTAATTTGCTGTAGGGTACATGTGCTCACCGGAGAGAGACAGAGAAAGAGAGAAAGGGAGAAGTGAGAAAGCCAGTTGCCAAGTCCAGTACTCAAACCACAGTCCGCCAGGTGGGAGTCCAACACCTTAACCGCCATGCCACCTGCTGGTCCCATTTTTTTTTTTTCCTCTTTAAATGCAGTGGGTAGGGATCTGGCATGTGCTTTCTGTGCTTGTGTGGATGAGACACACAAACTTTGGAATCTCTGGAGAATATTGTAGAGAACAGAACTGTCCTATCCGGATCTGTGAGACAAATCAATAGCAGCTGGTAAGGAAATTATATCTAGGACTAGAGTCTTGGGAAACCACACTATGTTGATGATTTAATTTGGTTTCATGAATATTTGCAGGCATGCGCTGTGAATTTAAATTGTAACCTTCTCACAATGCTTTATCTATAGGCACAGGTTAAACTCAAGGAAGGTTGAGGATTTTAAGAGGTTTATTCCAACTAAGTTGAACTAAATTCAAATCTCAAGTGGGTCAGGTCAACTTAAGTCCTTCATTATGACTTTTGTAAAATGTACCTAATTTGAGAGGCCAGCAGGTGGCGTACTGGTTAAGGTGCTGGACACTTCCACAGGGCTCGCCACGGTTCAAGTCCTGGACCTGGTGACTTGCTTTCTCACTTTGTCTCTCTGTGTGTCTCTCTCTGGTCAAATTAAAATAAATGAATGAATAAATAAAAAAAATTAATGAAAAAAATGTACCTGATTTGGTTTCACACTGGGAATTTTCTTAAATAAAGTTTGTCTAATTTTCTGGGACCTGACTTCAAATTTCACAATGGTTCTCTGAGTGATGCTAGTTCCATAGTTTCTGGAAGACTGATTCTAAACATGGTGAAGATGGTAGCAACTTTAGGGCTGAGTTAAAATAAGGTTCTGACAAGTCATTTGATCTCTTATGGAGCCTTTAAAAATAACGTGTGCAGCCCAGTCTCTGGCATGATGTACTGGACTCAGAGCTGGAAGCCACATGCTGACTGCAGTTCAGCCCCCTGCCCAGTCTGTCTGAAAAACATGCCTGGCACATGTGTATCCAAGACTCTGGTGGGCTAGAGGGCTGGAGGAAGGAGACTGGGGTGTGACCGAGTCCTGGGGAGGGTACTACTCTCTGGCTTTCTCTCATGCATGTGCATACTCCTTAATCAGTGGGGTGGTGGGAATGAATCTAGAGCTCTTTGAGTCAGAGATCCCTCTGAGAGCCTGATAAAGTGCTGCTCCCTCTCTAAATGATACACACAAACACAACATTTTGTGCAGACTTCCAGGGAGTTCACAAACTCAAGTCGTTCATCTCTGCTAAAGAATTTCTTAGTGCAGGCCAGTCAGGTTGCACTGTGGTTAAGGTGGCTGGATCCCACATGGTCAACCATGGGGTTCAAGTCCTAGACATAGTGGCTTGAAAATCTTGCTGGGTGCACGTGTGCGCATGCGTGTTTGCCCAAAACTCCTAGAGAAGAGTAGAAAAGGAACTGTGGTGTGGTCATCCTCCCTGGGGGTGGGGTGGGGTGGGGTGGTTCTCATTTTCCCTTTCTCACTTTGTCTCTCCATGGTGAGTACATAGCCCTTAAAGCAAATTAAAAATGTATGTATGTATAACTTCTTAATGCAAACTTTTTTTCTCATGTTTCCTGATAGAAATGAGATGCTCAAACAGGAATGCTATGTTTATGGATGGCTTAAGGAAAGGAGAGTTGGACTATCAGTTATCTTATCATTTTGATGTCACCCCCCCACCCAATATGTGTAAAAATTCTAGAGTGAGGAGAGAAAGACAAATATAATGGTATCCAATCTTTGATTTTGTTTTTCTTTTCTCTTCTTTTTTTTTTCTTTTTTTTTTTCATCCAATACAGAGTGAATGCACTTGTCAGAAAGAGAGAGAGGGAAAGTGAGAAATCACCTCCCAGTGGCGATGGCCATGTCCCACTTCCTTCTCCTCCATTCTCCTCTAGGGATTTTGAGCATGCACACGCTCATGCCCAACATGATTTTTAAGCCACTGGCCCGACTTGAACCACACTCTCAGTCACATGGAATCCAGCTGCCTTAACCTCCACACTACCTGCTGGTCCTATTTACTGATTTTCTAATTACTCATTTGATGCAACATGGTTTATTTCCTTTCTTCTCAAGGGAGAGAATAGTAGATTTTGCTGAAAAACTTAGACAATCAATAGTGTATGTACTGCAGTGTATTCTGCACTGGCATCTGAAGAAATGGGTGTCAAGGTGATGTAGTTTTTTTAAAGAATTATTTTTATTTATATTTATTTTTTAAAATTTGACCAGAGAGGGACAGAGCATGAGAGAGTGAGAGAGAGAGAGAGAGAGAGAGAGAGAGAGAGAGAGAGAGAGAGGGAGAGAGAAAGTGAGAAAGCAAGCCGCCAGGTCCAGGACTTGAACTGTGGTCGGCCATGCAGGAGTCCAGTGTCCTTAACCATTATGCCACCTGCCAGCTCCAGTAATGTAGTTTTTTTTTGGAGAGTTTTTTTGTTTTTTTGTTTTTTTGTTTTTTTTTTTTTTGCTATAGGGCACGTGCGCTCGCCAGACAGACAGAGAGAGACAGAGAGACAGAAAGCGAGAAATCACCCCCCAGGGGGGATGGCCACGCTGCAATTCCTACTTTTCCATTCTCCTCTCGGGATCTTGGGCATGCACGCACACGCGCCTGGTGTGAGTTTAAGTCACCGGGTCCGGGACCCGAACCACGGTCGACTACGTGGGAGTCCAGCGACATAGCCATTACGCCAACTGCTGGTCCCCAGTAATGTAGTTTTTAGAACAGTTGTGTATGTTTTTCTGTCAACATTCGCAAGTTGGATTTTTTTCCCTTGCAATACCTAGGAATTTCTAAGTGAATATGCTGTACAAATGTAGCTTTCAGGTTTGTGTTCAGCTCTTAATTCTATTTTGCACCATTGCTTATAAGTTAAATTTAAAAATTTTTTTAATTAAAAAATTAACACATAATAATTGCACATTTTTGTGGGAGTGAAATGTAATTTTTCAGTACAAGAATGTAACATGTAAATCAGGACAAATAGGAGATCCATTATCTTAACCATTTGTGATTACTTGTATTGGGAATACTCAAATTCTCTTTTTTAGTTACTTTGAGATATACAATAAGTTGTTGTTGCTATATTCCCCTTGCTGTACTTTATAACACTAGCAATCATTCCTCTTATCCATCTGTAATTTTTTTTCTATTATATAACATCCCTCTACCACTCACCCCCATCTTTTCCAGCCTCTAGTAGACATTGCTTTCACGAATTACTTCCTACTTGTACCCAGATATATCTACTTTCTAGCCACTGTCCTGTGTAAATATTTGACTTATAAAGAGTGTGTGTGGGGTCAGCAGATGGTGTAGTGATTAAGGAGCTGGACTCTCACATGGCTGACCATAGTTTGAGTCCTGGACCTGGTGGCTTGAAACTCATGACAGTTCATGTGTGTGCATGCCCTAAATCCCAAGAGGTAAATGGAGAAGGGATTACGGTGTGGCCATCCTTCCTGGGGGATGATTTCCTTCTTTTCTATATATCCGGCAAGCACGTGCACCCTATCACAAAAATACCTAGAGAAAAACAGTGTATGTAGGGAATGGAATATGTACAGGGACCCTTCTCCCCATTATCCCAGGTGGAAAGAATCGTGCTAGAAACTATATCCACTGTCTCTTCCCTTGATTCAGCTTTTAATTTACTTTAGACAGTTTGATGCCATCTGATCATGGTCAGCAGAATTATTTTATTTATTTATTTTATTTGTCAGAGGGCAAATACTCTTGCCAGAGAGAGGCAGAGAGAGAGAGGGAGAGAGAGAGAGAGGGAGAGAGAGAGAGGGAGAGAGAGAGAGAGAGCGAGAGGGAGAAAACACCTGACCATGAGACGCGGTCATGCCACAATCCCTTCTCCTCTCCTCCATCCTGTTGAGCATTGGATCATGCATGAGCAAGTACCCAGCATGTTTTTCAAGCTGCCAGGGCCAGGATTCAAACTCTCAGCAGCCCTGTGAGATCTGGCTCCCTTAACTGTGGGGCTAGCCCAGCAGAGTTATTTTGAAGTCCTATTCAGTCTTTTACAAGTCAAGCAGGCTGGGACTCTCGGGTATTCCTTTCTGCGGAGGGAAGGATTGAGAGTAGTGGTCTGGGGTTCATAATCCACGTGTCTCTCTTGCATAGTACATTTCCTTGGAGTAGCGTTTTGTGTGGGGATTCTATAAAATAAATACGTAAGGTGTGAGCGAGCACAGAGTAAACTTTCCAGAGATCTCAGTTCCCCTGATTCGGTTAAAACTCAGACCTCTCTCTCTGCAGGAGGCCTGCCCTGTGTATAGACGTAGGTTTGTGTCCTCAGATGAACTTGTGAGCACTGTGGTGCATCCATGAATTCCAGGAACCATCTCGGGTGGTGAGACAGTTTATTCTCCCACCCCCAAGGGACTCTACAAGAGACAGACACAACAAATCCACAGCTTCAAAGAAAGACACTTGGGAGGTGCTGACATGTGAGGTTTTCCTGTAATGATATGTACAGGTGGTCATGGGTAGCATATGTGTCTGGGGGGTTTCTTGTTAAATCCACAGTTCTTTGATTAAATCTGTATCTCCTCAGAAGATAATATCCCATCCAAAGGATTTCATGCTTCACTTTTTTTTTTTTGAGAGGTTTTTCGCTATAGGGCGCGTACGCTCGCCAGACAGACAGAGAGAGACAGAGAGACAGAAAGCGAGAAATCACCCCCCAGGGGGGGTGGTCACGCCGCAATCCCTTCTCCTCCATTCTCCTCTCGGGATCCTGGGCACGCACGCACACGCGCCCGGCGTGAGTTGTAAGCCACCGGGTCCGAGACACGAACCGCGGTCGACTACGTGGGAATCCAGCGACATAGCCATTACGCTAACTGCTGGTTCCCCATGCTTCACTTTTGATGACTGGAGGATAAGAGTCCTGCTCTCCTAATTTTGTTTTTATTAGAAGCATTTATAACACTGTCCTAACTCTTACTTATGTGTTAAAATTTTCATATAATCTTTAGAAATACATTTCTTATTTTAATTTTGTAAAGTTTACTTATTTCTTCCATGAACGAGAGAGACACAGAGAGCATGAGAGAGATAGACACCCCCACCAGGATTCTGATGCTACCCCTAGCCTCAGCCAGCCCGTATCATGGGCATGTGCATACCCAGCATACTCGGGAGTGTCTGGATGTGAACACAGAACCTTCCCATGTGGGGGAGCCTCACAGAACATCATGTTTTACTGCTCTGCCACCATCTGCCCACCCCCTCCCCCCATATAGCATTTTAAAAAACATAAAGTAAATGCCTTATATTGTTGATTTTTCTTGTTGAAATGGAATTCACGTAACATAAAATTAACTTTTTTTTTTTTTTTTTACTGGCAAGTGGTGTGGTGGTTGAGGTGTTGAACTCCCACATGGCCAAATACAGTTTGAATGCTGGACCTGGCAGCTTGCTTTCTCAATTTCCCTCTTTCTCTTTTTCTGCCTATCTTTGATCACATTAAAATAAAAATATGGGACCAGCAGTTAGCGTAATGGCTATGTCACTGGACTCCCACGTAGTCGATTGCGGTTTGAGGCCTGGACCCGGCGACTTGAACTCACGCCGGGCGCGTGTACGTGTGTGCCCAAGATCCCGAGAGGAGAAGGGATTGCAGTGTGGCCATCCCCCCTGAGGGGTAATTTCTCGCTTTCTGTCTCTCTGTCTATTTGGCGAGCGCACGCGCCCTATAGCAAAAACCTCTCCAAAAAAAAAAAAAAAAAAAAAAAAAAAAGAAAAAGAAAATAAAGTAAAAATTAATAAAAAAGTTAAAAAAATGAACAATTGCAACGTGAATAAAACCTATTAGTGTTTAATACATTCACAATATTGTGAATCCCTGCCTTTATCAGTTCTAAAACATTTTCATCACCCCCAAAGGAAACAACTCTGTACCCATTAAGCAGTTGCTTTCTTTCTTCTCCACAGACAACCATTCCATCACAACCATCAATCTACATTCTGTCTCTATTGATTTATCTATTGTCATATCAAACATAAATGGAATCATACAAGGCCAGAAATAAATTCACACATATATGGTCAACTAATTGTTCATTAGCATGCTAAGAAAACACAATGGGAAAAACATAGTCTATTCAATAAATAGTTCTGGGAAAACTAGATATTCACATACAGAGGAATGAAACTGGACCCATTTCTTACATTGTATATAAAAAAAACCCCTCAAGATGTATTAAGGACTTAAATGTAAGAACTGAAACCATAAAACTCCCAGAAGAAAACATAGGATACAAACTCCTTGACATTGTTCTTGGCAATTATTTTTTGGATATGACATTAAAAGCATAGGCAACAAAAGTAAAAATAAACAAGTGGGCATCAAATAAACATTGGCATGACAAAAAAAAAAAGATCAGAAAATGAAGACATACAGAATGGGAAAAACATTTGCAAATTATATATCTGATAAGGGATTAATATCCAAAACATATAAGAAGCTCATGCAACTCAATAGCAAAACATAAGAAAACAACTAAAAAAAAAATGGTCAAAGGGGGGCCAGCAGGTGTATTGTGGTTAAGGGTGTTGTACTCCCACATGGCTGACAGCAGCTCAAATCCTGGACCTGGTGGCTTGCTTTCTCATTTTCTTTCTCACTCTGTCCCTCTCTGGTCAAATTAAAATAAATAAATAAAGATACATAAAATAATTCTTAAAAAAATGGTTAAAGGATCTGAGCAGACATTTTTTCAAAGAAGATATATTTAACAGGTGTATAGAAAGATACACAAAGTCATTAATCATCAGGGCAATGCAAATTAAACCCACAATGAGCTATCACTTCATATCTGTTAGAATGCTATTCTCGGGCCAGCAAGTGGCATGGTGGTTAAGGTACTGGACTACCACATGGCCGACTGGTTCAAGTCCTGGACCTGGCAACTTGCTTTTCACTCTCTCTTTCTCTCTGTCTCTCTCTGGTCAAATTGAATAATAATAATAAATTAATTAATTAAATAAAAATAATTTAAAAGAAAAGAATGCTCTTATCAAAAAGTCCAGAGATAATAAATGTTGGCCAGGATTTAGAGAAATTTGAACCCTTATACACCATTGGTGAAAATGTAAACTAATACAGATATGGAAAACAGGATGAAGTTTCCCCAAAAAAATTAAAAGCAGGAATATCATGTGATCCAGGACCTTCATGTTTATGGAAGTGATAGTCACAATAGCCAATATTTGGAAATAATCCAAGTACCCATCAACAGATGAATGGACAAAAAAATGTGGGACATATATAAATGTAATACTGTTCAGTACATGAAAAATAAGGAAATTCTGTCGTTTACGATAGCACGATTAAACATGAGAACATTATGCTAAATGAAACAAGCCAGAAAAATACTATATGGTCTCACTTCTATGTGTAATAAATTTCATACGATTTCACTTATATGTATAAATAAGAATATGATTTACTTATGCCACATGACCTCACTTATATGTGGAAAGACAAATCCTACATGATATCACATGTGAAATTAAAAAGAAGTTGAACTCATGAAAGTAGAATAGAGTGTTTGTTGCTAGGAACTCTGGAATTGGGAAAAATGGGGAGATGTTGGTCAAAGGGTACAAACTTTCATTTGTAAGATAGATGCAAGAGGGCCTCAAAAATTTATGGAAAATGGAATTAAAGTATGAGTTTATTGGACCAGCAGATAGTGTAGTGGTTACGTTGCTGGTCTCCCACATGGTCGACTACGGTTTGAGTCCTGGACCCAGTGGCTTAAAATAATGCTGGGCGTGCATGCGTGTGTGCCCAAGATCTCAGGAGGAGAATGGAGGAGAAGGAATTGCAGCATGTCCATCCCTCGGGGGGAGGGGTGCTTTTCTTTCCCTCTTACAGTCTCTATCTCACACTCTCTCTGGTGAGTGCATGCACCCTATGGCAAAAAATCCTCTAAAAAAAGAGATACAAGAGGACTTCAAATAATTTGTGGAAAAATGAAATTAAAGTATGAGTTTATTGGGCCAGCAGGTAGCATAATGGGTAAGGTGCTGGACTTTCATTTGGCTGACTATGGTTCTAGTACATGACCTGGTGGTTTAAAAGTCACACCAGATTTGTGTGCGCTTATATCCAAAATCCCGAGAGGAGAATGGAGGAGAAGGGATTGCAGCATGGCCATCCCCCCTGGGGGGTGGTTTCTTGCTTTCTGTTTCTCTGTCTCTTTCTGTTTCTCTGGTGAGTGCATGTGCCCTCTTATAGCAAAGATCTCTAAAAAAAAGTATGAGTTTATTTTGATGAAAAATTGTGAAATCCATTTGTAATTTTTCTTCATACACATTTTCTTTGAACTTTTTGAAGCCCCCCGCAGATCAGAAGTTCTGGGCATTTAATGTATTATACAACATGGTAACTATAATGAATAATACTGTATTATTTACTTGAAATTTGCTGAGTGAAGAGAACCTTGCAATGATAACTGCAATGATGGTCGTGTTAATTAATTTGATTATGATAATTATTAGAAAATGTATATCAAATCGTCATATTGTGTGCCTTGGGTATATACAATTTTATTTTTCAGTTAAACGCAATAAAGCTGGGAGTAAAAAAAAGAAAATAATGACCACTTAAAAAATGGAATCTGTAATATGTGGCCTTTTGTGTCTGGTTTATTTCATTTAGCAAAATATTTTCAAGATTCATCTACATTGTAGCATCTATCAGTACTTTATTCCTTTTTATGGTTGAATAATATCCATTGTCTGTATATATAGGTAACATTTTATTTATCCATTCATCTGTTGATGGACATTTGGGCTGTTTTTACTTTTTGACTATTAAATGTCTTATTTGAAATCAGACACAAGAAGATAATGTGGCAACTCTTATTACAGTGTTTTTTTTTCTTTATTTTTTAATAATTATTTATTTTAT
Organism: Tupaia tana; assembly: GCA_026018925.1. Classification (NCBI taxonomy): domain Eukaryota; kingdom Metazoa; phylum Chordata; class Mammalia; order Scandentia; family Tupaiidae; genus Tupaia; species Tupaia tana. The sequence goes on from JAKSZU010000010.1 coordinate 30,927,478, forward strand.
TTATTCATTCATTTATTTTTTAATTTGACCAGAGAGAGACAGAGAGAGAGAAAGAATGAGAAAGCAAGCTGGCGGGTCTGGGACTCAAACCGTGGTCAGCCATGTGGGAGTGCCCAGCACCTTAACCACGCCACCTGCTGGTCCCTCAGTAGTATTCTTTTTTTTTGAAGAGTCCCTCCATAGCACATGGCAAAGAATCAATGACAAATCTATCTCATTTACAAGAGATAGAAAAGAAAGTTCTTATTAATTGGCAATTTACTGGAATGGATTTGCATGATCATTTCCTTACTTCCCTGAGTTCTCAAGATTAATTAGACAAGGCATAGCATACATGAATTAGCAATATTTCTAACTGTTCCTTGTTTCATAGTTACCATTTTTTTAAAAGAGAGGTTTTTTCTATAGGATGTGCTCTCGCCAGAAAGACAGAGAGAAACAGAGAGCCAGAAAGTGAGAAATTACCCCTTGGGGGGATGGCCATGCCACAATCCCTTCTCCGTCATTCTCCTCTCAGGATTTTGGGAACACACGCACGTGAACCTGGCATGAGTTTTAAGCCCCCGGGTCTGAAACTTAAACTGTAGTTGACTATGTGGGAGTCCAATGACATACTCATTATGCCATCTGCTGGTCCTCATAGTTATCATTTTTATAAATCATTAGTAATTTAGTAGAACATTTCCTCTCATTTGTGTACTTGTCTTCCATAAAACATTTGTCTTTATTTCAATTGATTTTTTTCATCAGCTTTCCTCAAGCAATTCACAGTAAAATTCTACAAATAAACCACATTTCCTGTCACTTATACAGCCAAAGACAGAGGAAGCCCTTAGGCCTCCATTTCAATTCCTGTACTGGCAATGCTTTTCAGTCTATGGCACATTCAAAGTTGGACCACTGAGACCTTTTTTTTTTTTGACAAAAAATAGGAGCTGACCTATTTTCCCCCATTAAAATTTGATATGCTCTTTTATTAATTTAAAATACCTGAACTCAGCACTTTTAAGACTTTTCTTTTCCTGGGCCAATGGAGAAATGTTTTTTGATGAAAACTAGTCAAGCAGATGCATTCTTAGATTTAAATGTGGTTTTGACCAATCTATGTCAGTTCATTTGAATAAAATTTTCATTGGATGTGTTTTAGAGCATTGTTGTAATTTTTAGAAGCATGTGTACCAGGAAGTCCAGGTGGGGTTACATAACAGTGCCTGTGTCTACTACAGTCAGAGCAAACCCTCAAAGAGCCTTCTATTTATTTATTTATTTATTTATTTATTTATTTATTTATTTATTTATTTTTACAGTTTTCCACAAACATTTACTTTACATATAAAATTTTTTTTAAATTCATACTTCCTAGTTCTTTTTTTTTTTTTTTTTTTTTTGACAGGTTTTTGCTATAGGGCGCGTGCGCTCGCCAGATAGAGAGAGACATAGAGACAGAAAGTGAGAAATCACCCCCCGGGGGGATGGTCAAGCCACAATCCCTTCTGCTCCATTCTCCTCTCGGGATCTTGGGCACGCACGCACACGCGCCTGGCGTGAGTTTTAAGCCACTGGGTCCGGGACGCGAACCGCGGTCGACTACGTGGGAGTCCAGTGACATAGCCATTACGCTTACTGCTGGTTCCCATACTTCCTAGTTCTTTACAGTTAGTAAACCACTTTCAAAATTTCAAAAAACTGAGTTTTAAAATTAGTGTTCAAAATATTTGTTATAATTTTGCGACTCTATAGTAACAGAGACAGTATGGTTTTAAATATTTTTGAGAAAATATTTACATGTCAACTCCTCAAACTGTTGAAAAGCAAACACCCAGCACACAAATCACACTTAAATCTTCTCAATTCAGCCTTGCCTACCAAGTATTATGTGATATACCATCTGCTAACTAAGATCAGTGACTTTTTCTTCCTTCAAAGTCTTCCTTAAGATAATCCTCTGGTTGTGACTGCTCTTTTGCAATCTCTACTGGTGCTGGGCTGGAAAAGTCTAGGTTATTTTATGGTACAAATTCTTTCATATAGCTTCTCTAAATCTTTGCCAGGCAGGACTGTTTATGGTGCCAGGTCTTCTTTCCAAGAGCTTCTGTTGGTTTACTTGAGATCTACCTCTTAGTTCCATAATTTTCTGGTTAATCTTCAGATATGACATTCCAGTCAAAGCCCTGTCCAATAATGAGTGTTTCCAATTTCTGATTCAATGTAACAGATAATATTGAAATTATGCTAATAACCCTTCTGCCACAAAATAAGAATGCTCCCTAATATTTTCCAATTCAAGAGGGGTCAGGAAGGAAGAAAAGTTTATGTTTCCATTTAAAGAAACAAACAAACAAGAAGAAAAAATATATTTATTTATTTATTTATTTATTTATTTATTTATTTGCATTCATTCTCTGAACATCATTACAGCATACAAAATGAGATTTTCCATCCAAATTACACTATATATTGTCTCAATCAAGCACATCAACAAGCATGTTATTGTCAGCAAATGATCTTCCATTTCTTGTCTTCTGTATGTTTTGCTTTTTTCCCCCCATCCTAGATTCTCTATCTCTTACCCTCTGCCATCTCCCACTCTCCTCCCACAGTCTCTGGTATCTATGTTTGCTTTCTATACTGTTTTCTCCTCACATTTTATTGTAACGCCAAAGACCCTAATCAATCCAAATACCCTCATAGCAAACACAGGTGATACCCACATTTCCATGAACACAAGTCTTACTTTACGCATCCTATAAAGTAGCACCTAGCTGTGGCTACATATCCTACTGCAGTCATTGAATATATAAATATTTTTTTTTCTGAAACTTTTTTTTTGTAACTCAATTTACATTCCTTCCCTAAGCTTCATCACAGCATACAAAATGCAATCTCCCATCCAGTACACACTGCATAGTGATACAATCATGCACATTACAAAAAATTTTCCATTACTAGTTCCTAGAATTACTTCCACCCCTCTTTCTGACCCTCTGTCCCTTCCCACCCTCCTCTCACACCACCTCCGGTGTCTACAATTGTCCTTCATTCCCTTCCCACCCACGTTGCATTGATCACACAATTTCCTACATAATCTAACTACTTTCAATGGTGAGTTCACTCATTACTACTAAGAAAACCAGTTTTAACTTAACTCAAAGAAATGCCAAGGAACTTTGCTTAAAGCCAGGAAACAAGTTAGGATTCTGTTCAAATGGAAGGTGCATGAACCTATCAGTCTCATGTACTTTTATCTTCTGTTCTGGTTCAATTTTCCTGATTAAATTCTGGGATATAATATTCAAATTCAGACTTGTCCCTCTGATTAAGTTGGCCACTTTCATAGTTTTTGGACTCTTATTTCCGTGTGTCTGTGTTTAATTTTCTTGATACAGCACACCCTTGAGAACTTCTTGGAGATCTGGTCTGGTGCTGGTAAATTCTTTCAGGTTTTGTTTATCTGAGAATGTTCTTGTCTTTTCTTCCCACCTGAAAGATAATCTTGCCGGGTACAGTATTCTTGGCTGAAACTGTTTCTCTCGTAACACTTTGGATATATTTTCCCATTCTCTCCTCGCTCGCATTGTTTCCGATGAGAGATCTGCTGTTAGCCTGATGGGATGTCCTTTGTAGGTAACTTGATGTTTCTCTCTTGCCAATCTTAGTATCTTGTCTTTGTCTGCGGTTTTGGTCAACCTGGCTATAATGTGTCTTGGAGAAGATCTTCTTGGGTTGATTCTATTTGGGGTCCTTTGTATTTCCTGGGACTGGATCTTCGAATGCCTCTCTAGGTTTGGAAAGTTTTCTTGCAGGATTTCATGGAATAGATTATCAATGCCCTTATGGGTCTCTTCACCTTCTGGAATGCCAATTATCCAGATATTTGGACGTTTGATGGTATCCAGTACTTCTCGCATATCATTCTCAAATTTTTGAGCCATTTTCTCAGTCTTCGTGGTGGACTTTTCTAAGCCAGCCATTTTCTCTTCTACATCTGAGATTCTATTTTCCGAATGATCTAGTCTGCTTTTAATACTTTCAAGGGAGATTTTGACTTCTTGTATTATAGACTTGATCTCTAGCAGTTCCGTTTGAGTCTTTTGTAAAGTGTGTAATTCCTCTTTTAGATCTTGCAAGAATTTCCTCATCTCCTGGAACTCGGCAACTTCTTTCTCCTTTCTCTTTAGCAGTTCATTATCTCTCTTTTCTTCCATCTCTGTTAGCTTCGACATTACTAATGCTCTAAATTCCTTATCAGACATTTCCATGACTTTCACCGAACTGTTTGCGGATGAAGGAGAGTTACTCTTTTCCATTGGAGGAGAGGTATTTTCTCGTTTTCCCATATTTCTCGTGATCTGGCGGTGATTTCTTGTCATCTGATGAATGGCGTGTTTCTTTCAAATTCTTGAAGTTAAGCCTCAATGTTCAGGAGCAAGCAGACAGAGGTGTTCTAGAATCTGATTGCCGTTCTGTTGTGATCGCTGGTGCAGCAGATTCAGTAGATATTGGGTGGAGAGACAAGAAAAAGGAAAATGAAAAAGAGAGAGAGAAACAACAACAAAAAGAGAGAAAAAAGACAAAAAAATAAAAAATTATAATTGCTTTTCTTTTTTTTTTTTTAAAGAAAAAAATCACAAAATAGAAAACCGCGCAAGCGCGCCGCGCGAAATATCTAGTTCCCAGTATCCATGTGGAATCTTCTCAGAGAATGGCTCAACTCTCCTGCCTGGGAGAAAGGAGCAGAAGGGCTTATTAACAAAACAAAAGATGAAGCTGAGAGCCAGAGAGAAATTCTACCTTTAAAAAAATCGTAAAAAGCAAAAATTACCAAAAAAAAATGAGGAGACAGGAGCAGAGAGAGACAGAGACCTCAGAGACACAGAGACACGGATAGAAGGCCAGAGGGGCTCCCTACCACACTAGCTTTGCTTGCTGGAGGCTGAATTATGAGTAGAAAATCTTCATTTCGCCTGTGCCCTGAAATATCTAGTTCCCAGTATCCATGTGGAATCTTCTCAGAGAATGGCTCAACTCTCCTGCCTGGGAGAAAGGAGCAGAAGGGCTTATTAACAAAACAAAAGATGAAGCTGAGAGCCAGAGAGAAATTCTACCTTTAAAAAAATCGTAAAAAGGAAAAATTACCAAAAAAAAAATGAGGAGACAGGAGCAGAGAGAGACAGAGACCTCAGAGACACAGAGACAGGGATAGAAGGCCAGAGGGGCTCCCTACCACACTAGCTTTGCTTGCTGGAGGCTGAATTATGAGTAGAAAATCTTCATTTCGCCTGTGCCCTGAAATATCTAGTTCCCAGTATCCATGTGGAATCTTCTCAGAGAATGGCTCAACTCTCCTGCCACACTAGCTTTGCTTGCTGGAGGCTGAATTATGAGTAGAAAATCTTCATTTCGCCTGTGCCCTGAAATATCTAGTTCCCAGTATCCATGTGGAATCTTCTCAGAGAATGGCTCAACTCTCCTGCCTGGGAGAAAGGAGCAGAAGGGCTTATTAACAAAACAAAAGATGAAGCTGAGAGCCAGAGAGAAATTCTACCTCTAAAAAAATCGTAAAAAGGAAAAATTACCAAAAAAAAAATGAGGAGACAGGAGCAGAGAGAGACAGAGACCTCAGAGACACAGAGACAGGGATAGAAGGCCAGAGGGGCTCCCTACCACACTAGCTTTGCTTGCTGGAGGCTGAATTATGAGTAGAAAATCTTCATTTCGCCTGTGCCCTGAAATATCTAGTTCCCAGTATCCATGTGGAATCTTCTCAGAGAATGGCTCAACTCTCCTGCCACACTAGCTTTGCTTGCTGGAGGCTGAATTATGAGTAGAAAATCTTCATTTCGCCTGTTCCCTGAAAAATCTAGTTCCCAGTAGCCATGAGGAGTCTGCTCAGAGAAGGGCTCAACTCTCCTGCCTGGGAGAAAGGAGCAGAAGGGCTTATTAACAAAACAAAAGATGAAGCTGAGAGCCAGAGAGAAATTCTACCTTTAAAAAAATCGTAAAAAGGAAAAATTACCAAAAAAAAATGAGGAGACAGGAGCAGAGAGAGACAGAGACCTCAGAGACACAGAGACAGGGATAGAAGGCCAGAGGGGCTCCCTACCACACTAGCTTTGCTTGCTGGAGGCTGAATTATGAGTAGAAAATCTTCATTTCACCTGTGCCCTGAAATATCTAGTTCCCAGTATCCATGTGGAATCTTCTCAGAGAATGGCTCAACTCTCCTGCCTGGGAGAAAGGAGCAGAAGGGCTTATTAACAAAACAAAAGATGAAGCTGAGAGCCAGAGAGAAATTCTACCTTTAAAAAAATCGTAAAAAGGAAAAATTACCAAAAAAAAATGAGGAGACAAGAGCAGAGAGAGACAGAGACCTCAGAGACACAGAGACAGGGATAGAAGGCCAGAGGGGCTCCCTACCACACTAGCTTTGCTTGCTGGAGGCTGAATTATGAGTAGAAAATCTTCATTTCGCCTGTGCCCTGAAATATCTAGTTCCCAGTATCCATGTGGAATCTTCTCAGAGAATGGCTCAACTCTCCTCAAGAAAAAATATTTTAACAAATTGCTGAACCTATCAACAGCTCAAAAGAAAGCAAAATCCTTAAATTGTGAAAACAAAGCATAGTTTAAAAAGATCAGTAATGTTATACTCAAAAGTCATAAAATTCTATTTCACCAGTTCAGTCTTATGTTCAATCTCTCTTCTGTTGACTCTGCTGTGTTACTGTGGTCTGATCTTTCCATTTAAATCCTGGAAGTTAACATTCAGTCTTATTATTGATATTTCTTGTCCCTAGCATTAAGTTGGTCATATTCTTGGTTACTGTCTGTTCTCTTATTTCTGTACGTGTGTCTTTAGTTTTCATGTTAGAGTATTCCTTTCAGAACTTCTCTTTTTTTAAATAATTGTTTTAATTTTATTTATTCATTTTATTTTAAGTTTACCAGAAACACACACACACACACACACACACACACACACAGAAAGAGAGAGAGAGAGAGAGAGAGAGAGAGAGAGAGAGTAAGCCACCAGGTCCGGGACTTGAACCATGGTTGGTCATGTGGGAGTGTCCAGCACCTTAACCACCACACCACCTGATGGCATCCCAAAATTTTAAGCTGCGGGATTTGAGACTCAAACAGGAGTTGACTACACAGAAGTCCAGCAAGTAACCATTATGCCATATGCCGGTCCCAGAACTTTTTGAAGAAAGGGTCTGGTATTGGCAAATTCTTTCAGGTCTTGTTTATCTGAGAATGTTTTTATCCTTTCTTTGCATATGAAGGATGGTCTTACAGGGTATATTCTTGGTTGAAACTGTTTTTCACTCAACACTTTGAATATATTTTCCCATTCTTTCCTCACTCGCATTATATCTTATGAGAGGTCTGATGTTAGCCTGATGGGATAACTTTATAAGTTTCTCTCTTGCCAATTTTAGTATCTTGTCTTTGTCTGGATTTTGCCAGTCTGGCTATGATGTGCCTTGGAGAAGATATTCTTTGGTTGATTCTATTTTGAGTCCTTTGTATTTCTTGGGTCTGAATATTTGAATGTCTCTCTAGATTTGGAAAGTTTTCTTCCATGATTTCATGGAATAGATTATCAATGCCCTTACTAGTTTCTTCACCTTCTAGAATACCAATTATCCAGATGTTTGGGTAAAGTATCTAGTATCTCTTGTATAGTATTCTCATTTTTTTGTGTTATTTTCTCTGTTCTTTTTTTTTTTTTTCTTTTTTTTTTTTTTTTTGGAGAGGTTTTTGCTATAGGGCGCGTGCGCTCGCCAGACAGACAGAGAGAGACATAGAGACAGAAAGCAAGAAATCACCCCCCGGGGGGATCTTTTTTTTTTTTTTTTTTTTCCCTAGGTCAGAGGTTTTGCCTTCAACACCTGAAATTCGATCTTCTGCATGGACTAATCTATTTTTAATACTTTCGAGGGAGGTTTTGATTTCCTGTATTACTGTCTTTACCTCTAACAGCTCTATTTGATTCTTTTTTATGGTGTGTATTTCCTCTTTCAGATCGTGCAAGAACTTCCTCACCTGCTGGAATTCATTTTCTCTTTTCTCCTATATCTCCTGGAGTTCATTGTCTCTCAGCCCTTAAATCTCGTTTAGTTTTGTCACTATGCATATTCCGAAATCTCTATTGGACATTTCTGTGAGTTCAACTGCACTCTTTGTGGATGATTAAGGGTTATTCTTTTCCATTAGAGGAGAGATATTTTATTGGTTTCTCATATTTCTTGTGCCTCTGCAGTGGTTTCTGGTCATTCTTGTCTGAGTAATTTTGGGGGTCTGGAAGATGGAGTTTAGAGCATAGCTTCCCTCAAAGAGCCTTCTTTATTTATATTAGTCTTGGTGATTTATAGTTGCATTCTGGTCTCAAAGAGCACATAAGTCCTGGTGAGGTGCAATCATAGTGGAAGAGGCACAGACCTCATGAACCCCAACGTGGTTTGCCTTGCCCTGTATGCTGGCTTGCAGAGAGTTGCTTTAGAGAGTTTTTTTTAAAGAATTATTTTATTTAACTTTATTTATTTATCCTTTGTTTTAATTTGACCAGAGAGGGACAGAGTGAGAGTGAGAGTGAGAGCAAGAGAGAGAGAGAGAGACAGAGAGAGAGAAAGTGAGAAAGCAAGCTGCCAGGTCTGGGACTCAAACTATGGTTAGTGATGTGAGAGTCTAGTGCCTTTAACCACCACAACACCGGCTGGCCTCCCCCTTTTTTTTTTTTTTAAGAGAGATTTTTGCAGGACCAGCAGTTAGCGTAATGGCTATGTTGCTGGACTCCCACATAGTCAACCATGGTTTGAGTCCCGGACCCGGTGGCTTAAACTCACGCTGGGTGTGTGTGCATGCGTGCCCAAGATCCCGAGAGGAGAATGGAGGAGAAGGGATTGTGGCATGGCCATCCTCCCTGGGGGGTGATTTCTTGCTTTCTGTCTCTCTGTCTCTCTCTGTCTGGTGAGCACATGCGCCCTATAGCAAAAACCTCTCCAAAAAAAAAAAAAAAAAAAGAAGAGAGAGATTTTTGCTATAGGATGTATGCACTTGCCAGAGAGACAGAGACAGAGCAACAGAAAGCATGAAATCACCCCCTGGGGGCGATGGCGACACTGCAGTCCCTTCTCCATTCTCCTCTTAAGAATCTTGGGCTCACACACCCCCACAAGTGCCTGGTGTGAGATTTAACCACTAAGTATGGGACTTGAACTGCTGTTGACCACATGGGAGTTCAGCAACATAACCATTACACCATCCTCTGATCCTGGTTTTACATAATTTGGTCGTAGGCTAAATTCCAGCAAGAAGCGAGGAGTAATGCTCTCCTAATTACTCCTAGATGCAGGTTCAAGTCTCTAGTTTTATGAATGTTAACAAGAAAATAATGAAAAAAAACCAAATAGTCTTAGAATAAAAATGTTTCATGGGAATGTAATGAATTGTAGTCACTAGTTTTCAGTCTGTCTTACTCCTTTGTTGGCTTCACTTCCCACCCATTCTCAGCCCCTCCTTTCCTTTCTTTGGTTTGTGTTTGGATGTAATGGGCACCTGCTGATATGGACAATGAGTGATTTAGAATCTGATACCTGGGTTTGGTTCTGGGCCCTACTATTTACCATATACATCGAAGTTATGAGCAAGTTACTTAACCTCTCTAAGTATCAATTTCCTTATCTATAAAATGGCAACAAGAATTTCTTGGGGTTGTTATGGGGATTAAGGGAAATCATACATAGAAAACGCCTAGTTTAGTTCTAGTAAAAAAGACTTACTGTTGTTCTTTAAATAAATACTAAGCATGCCATTTAGCCTTAGCTGTTTGAAAAAGATATCCTAAAACCTAAACAAAAAAGAGGCTCCAAGTTAAGTGTTTGTGTCACTAGATGACATTGACTCCACAATAATGACTGTGGCCTTACATTCCAGAGCTACACAATGGTGATAAATGGAGCAATCTCATGTTCAAATGGAAAATCTACTTTGCTGGAGAAGAGGGTGCCAGAGACTCTAAGGCAGACAGAATGTGTATGAAATTGTCTGTAATTGACTGCTGAGAATTAGGATTCCATGGGCAGGAACTACTGCTGAGGAATTAAAAAAATAATTATATATATGACAATGATCAATATCTATTACATTGGTTACCAACAAGACTTTACCTATTGATAATTGGTACAGGCTAAACAAATGTTTATGGAATCCTCATAACCAGCTGTGTGAAGTACTGATACTGGGGAATAAAGTCCCTGTTCTCCAGGAGCTCATGGCATAACTGGTGAGGAACATGGTCAAAAGTATTATCCTAACACTATAGGAACAAAGAAGTAGGGTATCTGACCCAGCAGGGCCCTGGAGTCTTCCTGGGGAAAGGAATCCGTGAGCTGGGGTGGAAGAAAGAATTTGGAATTCAGCAGTGAATGAGCCAGGTGAAGCTGGGGCTGACCATATCCTTCCAGTACATTCTCTTTCTTTGCTGTATCAAGCTCATGTGGCTTTTGTTACTTGCATCCCAAAAAGTACTAAGTAGAAAAGACATTCCATGAGGCAAAGATGATTGTTAGAGTAATTTGAAATGAAAAGACCAAAGTGATAAAACAAAAAAAGCCTAAGAACATCAAATCTGTGTCAAAGAGGAAGGAGAAGCTTCTAGAAGCTGACCTCCAGAAATAGAGGTGGGAACCATTGTGCTGAGCTGCATTGGGTGTTGCTGGTACATAGAGGCTGGAGTGGTGAGAGAGGAAGTGGGCAAAGTGGTAGGAACCACAATGTACAGGTCTTAGACTTGATCATAGGAAGGCTTTACACACAGGAACTGGGGAATCTGATTTCTGGGCACTGTTAATCTTGTGTTAATTTTAGAAAATTTCTCCTCTCTCATTAGTTTTCTTCTCTCCTTTTTACTTACCCAAGTTCAATGCGATAAGTGGATGATGAAAATTAAACAGTAACTTCTCTCTTGTACTGGTGGAGCGATTGCAGGTTTGCAAAACATCTTCCCATCTGTCACTTCATTGGCCACTCCTAAAAGTAGTGAGATTCAGTGAAACTTGGGATTCAGGCCAACTCAGGGTCTATGCAAACCATGGTGGATATCTAGACACAAGGTCAAATTCATTAATTCAACTCTACTTTCCCATAAGCAAGTTATCTGATTAAGATAGTTATTAATTCCTTTCCTAGCCTTAATTATTAAAATTGATCACTTTCTACATGTCTCTGAGATCTAGTCAATGCTGGCTTTCTTTTTCTCAATGACTGCTCCTTTCCTTCATCTTGGCATTATTGGGTTTGGGGAAGAATTCTGTACCCATGGTTCCTTGTCCTCTAGCACATGTCCATCATTGTAGACTCAGGTTTGGTCTCCTTACTTTTTTTTGGTGTGGTGGTGGTGGGGGGCGTTGGGTAGCGTGGGGGGATCATTTTCCTCTTTTCATTAGAAATTTCTCTAACAATCATCTTTACCTCATTAGACATCTCTTCTAATTAGTATTATTTTGGCTGCAAGTACACAAACCATGTGAGCTACTTTCTGCAAATGGAATTCTTTGGGGTCCAGAACAGAACTCAAGAATAGGGATATGACTGAACCTCTGCATAGACTAGAGCCAGAAATATGGTATCTGGAAAATTGCTGTTTAAGTTCCTCTCATTCCTCCTCTCTCCCATGAAGCTGAGCTGTCTTTTTTGGTCTTCATTCCGAATTCCTGGGATAGAGGGATTTGGTCTGTGGTCAAAACATGGTGGTTTGTATGAACATGGTTGTGTCCACTAAGTTTATGGATAGAGAAGAGGGGCCAATTCTTTAAAAAATGGTACTAGATAGAAACCAATTAATTAGGCAACAGTTTCAACTGTGGTAAACTATAGTTTGGCTATCTTTTAAAATAGTGGTTGGAAACATCTTTTCTTTTGACTGGCATTTGAAGAAAAAAAATATTGTCCTTTTTAGTGGCATGGTGGTTAAGGCATTGGGTTCCACATAACTGACATCATGGTTTGAGTCCCAGACCCGGTGGCTTGGGGAACACACTAGGTGCATGTTTGTGCGTACCCAAAATCCTGAGAGGACAATGGAGGATATGGAATTGCGGTGTGGCCATCCACCCTGGGGAGTGATTTCTCATTTTTCCTCTTTCTGTCTCTCTCAGGCAGGCACATGCAACCTATGGCAAAAATATAAAAAAAGAAAAGAAAGAAAACATTTACTAGGTTAGAAGTACCAGAGTAGGTGTCAGTCCATTTTTGATGTTACAACAGAATACTTGAGATTGGGTAACATATAATGAACAGAACTATTGGCTCATAGTTCTGGACCATGGGGAGCCCAACATGAGAACCCAGCATCTGTCAAGAGTCTTCCTGGGACCAGCAGTTAGCGTAATGGCTATGTCGCTGAACTCCCATGTAGTCGACTGGGGTTTGAGTCCCTGACCCAGTGGCTTAAACTCACACTGGGCACGTGTGCATGCATACCCAGGATCCTGAGAGGAGAATGGAGGAGAAGGGATTGCAGCATGGCCACCCCCCTGGGGGGGTGATTTTTTGCTGTCTCTCTGTCTCTCTCTGTCTGTCTGGTGAGTGCACGCACCCTATAGCAAAATCCTCTCCAAAAAAAAAAAAAAAAAAAGTCTTCCTGATGTTATCATTGCATGGTAGGTGAGAATGGGAGGGCAAGAACAAGGGGTGGCTGAACTCATCCTTTTATAACAGCACCAATCCCACCTATGAGAGTGGAGCCCTCATAGTCTAATCACCTCTTATGAGGCATATCTCTTTATATATTTATTATTTTTAGAGAGATTTTTGCTATAGGGAGTGTGTGCTTGCCTGGAGAGACAGAGAGACAGAAGCAAGAAATCACTGCCCGCCCCACCCCAGGGGGAATTGCCACGTCACAATTCCTTCTTTTCCATTCTCCTCTCAGGATCTTGGGCACACACGCACACATGCCTGGCGTGAATTTTAAGCTGCCAAGTCCAAGACTCAAATTGTGGTCGACTGCATGGAAGTCCAGCAACGTAACTGTTATGCCATCTGCTGGTCTCCATGGGGCCCACCTCTTAATACTGTTAAATAATTTTTCTATTTCTATATGGTTTTAGAAAGGGCAACTATTCAAACCATAGCAGCTGGTGAGTGGTGAGAGGATGGTCAAAGAAGCAATAAAGTCTGGGATGTGAAGTCCAGAAGGAAAAGCAGCATCCACGTGAGAGGACAGTAGCCTGGTTATCTCCTAATGGCCACAAAGGACGTGCACCGCAACATTGTTGTCTGTAAGAATGGCACCCTGTGAACTTCCTGCTGCTAGCCCTGACTTCTGGGAAGGGATGTGACTAGAAATTGTAGGGAATCAGAAATGTGCAAACTTGAAATATGCCATCTTGGCATAAAGATTATTCTGAGGCAGAGGCAAATGAGAATCAATAGATGCAGAAAGAAGTCCTCACGGAGCTCCTCTTATCTGACTAAAAGCATAAACTTCTGAGAAATGAGGGCTGCCAGAAATCCCTCTGCTGGGGAAAATTTTGTTTTTTAATCTTTTTTTAGTTTTCCTAGAGGCCACATGCACTTGCCAGAGAGAGACAGAATGAACACGCACCCACGCACCCCATGTGGCATGGTCACCACAACCTCTTCTTATCTCGAACCGCGGTTGACTACGAGGGAGTCCAGCGACATAGCCATTACGCTAACTGCTGGTCCCTATCTCTTCCTCCTTTCAGGATTTTGGGCATACATGCACATGTGCCTGCCATTTTTCAGAAGCTACTGGGTCTGCGACTAGAACTACGAGGGCAGCCATGTGGGATCCAGCTACCTTAACCATCAGGCCATGGGCTGGCTCTCCTGGGAAAGTTTTATGGTTGTAAAGAAGATGAAAAGCTGGCACTGATATGGACCTGCACAAACAAAACTTTACTAAATTTATTGTTTCTTTCATTGGTTTCTTCATACATTTACCTTCCCACAGTTTGCTGCCCCTAAAATTTAAACCCCTTTTCCTTTGTCTTGCCACATCTCTATAAATCTATTGTTTGTGAAGATTCTAAACAAGCCCTCACCATTTAGAGTTACTGGGTTGCTCCTCTGTCTATGCACAATGCATGTGTTAAACTTCATTTTCTCGGTAGTCTGTTTTTTGTCAGTTTAATTTCCAGAATCCCAGCTGGAAAATTTAGGAGGGTAAACAAAAAAGAAAACGTTCTTTTCCTTTCCTACAAGACCATCTGATTTCTAGAAGGACATTTTCTTTCTTTCTTTCTTTCTTTCTTTCTTTCTTTCTTTCTTTCTTTCTTTCTTTATTTATTTTTAATTTATTTTCCATCCAAAGTACACTATATATTGTCTCAATCAAGCACATCAACAAACATGTTATTGTCAGTAAATGATCTTACATTTCTTGTCTTCTGTATGTTTTGCTTTTTTCCCCCCATCCTTGATTCTCTATCTCTTACCCTCTGCCAACTCCCACTCTCCTCCCACAGTCTCTGGTATCTATGTTTGCATTCTATACTGTTTTCTCCTCACAATTATTGTATCGCCAAAGACCCTAATCAATCGAAATACCCTCATAGCAAACACAGGTGATACCCACATTTCCATGAACACAAGTCTTACTTTACACATCCTATAAAGTAGCACCTAGATGTGGCTACATATCCTACTGCAGTCATTAGGTATATATATATATATTTTTTTTTTCTGAAACATTTTTTCTTTTTGTAACTCAATTTACATTCCTTCCCTAAGCTTCATCATAGCATACAAAATGCAATCTCCCATCCAGTATACACTGTATAGTGATACAATCATGCACATTACAAAAAATTTTCCATTACTAGTTCCTAGAATTACTTCCACCCCTCTTTCTGACCTTCTGTCCCTTCCCACCCTCCTCTCACACCACCTCCGGTGTCTACAATTGTCGTTCATTCCCTTCCCACCCACATTGCATTGATCACACAATTTCCTACATAATCTAACTATCTTCAGTGTTGAGTTCACTCATTACTACTAAGAAAACCAGTTTTAACTTAACTCAAAGAAGTGCCAAGGAACTTTGCTTTAAGCCAGGAAACAAGTTAGGATTCTGTTCAAATGGTAGGTGTATGAACCTATCAGTCTCATGTACTTTTATCGTCTGTTCTGGTTCAATTTTCCTGATTAAATTCTAGGATATAATATTCAACTCCATACTTGTCCCTATGATTAAGTTGGCCACTTTCATAGTTTTTGGACTCTTATTTCCATGTGTCTGTGTTTAATTTTCTTGATACAACACACCCTTGAGAACTTCTTGGAGATCTGGTCTGGTGTTGGTAAATTCTTTCAGGTTTCGTTTATCTGAGAATGTTCTTGTCTTTTCTTCCCACCTGAAAGATAATCTTGCCGGGTACAGTATTCTTGGCTGAAATTGCTTCTCTCGTAACACTTTGAATATATTTTCCCATTCTCTCCTCGCTCGCATTGTTTCCGATGAGAGATCTGCTGTTAGCCTGATGGGATGTCCTTTGTAGGTAACTTGATGTTTCTCTCTTGCCAATCTTAGTATCTTGTCTTTGTCTGTGGTTTTGGTCAACCTGGCTATAATGTGTCTTGGAGAAGATCTTCTTGGGTTGATTCTATTTGGAGTCCTTTGTATTTCCTGGGACTGGATCTTTGAATGCCTCTCTAGGTTTGGAAAGTTTTCTTGCAGGATTTCATGGAATAGATTATCAATGCCCTTATGGGTCTCTTCACCTTCTGGAATGCCAATTATCCGGATATTTGGACGTTTGACGGTATCCAGTACTTCTCGCATATCATTCTCAAATTTTTGAGCCATTTCCTCAGTCTTTGTGGTGGATTTTTCTAAGCCAGCCATTTTCTCTTCTACATTAGAGATTCTACTTTCTGAATGATCTAGTCTGCTTTTAATACTTTCTAGGGAGATTTTGACTTCTTGTATTATAGCCTTCATCTCTAGCAGTTCCGTTTGAGTCTTTTGTAAAGTGTGTAATTCCTCTTTTAGATCTTGCAAGAATTTCCTCATCTCCTGGAACTCGGCAACTTCTTTCTCCTTTCTCTTTAGCAGTTCATTATCTCTCTTTTCTTCCATCTCTGTTAGCTTCGACATTACGAATGCTCTAAATTCCTTATCAGACATTTCCATGACTTTCACCGAACTGCTTGTGGATGAAGGAGAGTTACTTTTTTCCCGTGGAGGAGAGGTATTTTCTCGTTTTCCCATATTTCTCGTGATCTGGCGGTGATTTCTTGTCATCTGATGAATGGCGTGTTTCTTTCAAATTCTTGAAGTTAAGCCTCAATGTACAGGAACAAGCAGACAGAGGTGTTCTAGAATCTGCTTGCCGTTCTGTTGTGATCGCTGGTGCAGCAGATTCAGTAGATATTGGGTGGAGATACAAGAAAAAGGAAAATGAAAAAGAGAGAGAGAAACAACAACAACAAGAGAGAAAAAAGGACAAAAAATAAAAAATTGTAATTACTTTTCTATCTTTTTTTTTTTTTTAAAGAAAAAAATCACAAAACAGAAAACCGCGCGGCGCGCGAAAAATCTAGTTCCCAGTAGCCATGAGGAGTCTGCTCAGAGAAGGGCTCAACTCTCCTGCCTGGGAGGAAGAAGCAGAAGGGATTATTAACAAAACAATGGGAGGAGCAGAGCGCCAGAGAAAAACTTTGCCTTTAAAAAAATCGTAAAAAGGAAAAATTACCAAAAAACAAAAATGAGGAGACAGGAGCAGAGAGAGACAGAGACCTCAGAGACACAGAGACAGAGATAGAAGGCCAGAGGGGCTCCCTACCACACTAGCTCTGCTTGCTGGAGGCTGAATTATGAGTAGAAAATCTTCATTTCCCCTGTTCCCTGAAAAATCTAGTTCCCAGTAGCCATGAGGAGTCTGCTCAGAGAAGGGCTCAACTCTCCTGCCTGGGAGGAAGAAGCAGAAGGGATTATTAACAAAACAATGGGAGGAGCAGAGCGCCAGAGAAAAACTTTGCCTTTAAAAAAATCGTAAAAAGGAAAAATTACCAAAAAACAAAAATAAGGAGACAGGAGCAGAGAGAGACAGAGACCTCAGAGACACAGAGACAGAGATAGAAGGCCAGAGGGGCTCCCTACCACACTAGCTCTGCTTGCTGGAGGCTGAATTATGAGTAGAAAATCTTCATTTCTCCTGTTCCCTGAAAAATCTAGTTCCCAGTAGCCATGAGGAGTCTGCTCAGAGAAGGGCTCAACTCTCCTGCCACACTAGCTCTGCTTGCTGGAGGCTGAATTATGAGTAGAAAATCTTCATTTCTCCTGTTCCCTGAAAAATCTAGTTCCCAGTAGCCATGAGGAGTCTGCTCCTAGAAGGACATTTTCTGAAAAGAGGCAGAGGGATTTGAAGGTGTCTTGACTATTTTGTGCTGGTACAACAGAATACCACAGGCTGGGTAATTTACAATGAGCAGAAATTTATCAGCTTATAGTTTAGAAGGGCTGGAAAGGTCAATATTAAGATACTGGCATCTGGTGAGAGTCTTCTTCCTGTGTCATCTCATGGCAGAAGGTGGAAGGGCAAAGGGCACAAGAGTACAAACTCCCTCCTGCGAGCCTTTTTTATCATGGCATTAATGTGTTCTTGAGGGTGCAGACCTCATGACTTAAACGCTCCCATTAAGCATACCTCTGAACGCTGGTATGTTGGGTATTACATTCCCAACTCATGGGTTCTGGGGGACACAGTCAAACCATGGGTGAAAGGAGGGATGTAGGTAACAGATGTAAGAGAGTAGTAGGGGATAGAGAGGTGAGAGATAGGATTGTAGGGTGGATGCATGGAGCAGAATGTTGACTCTCACCTGGAGCACCATTAACAATAGAGTTGCCTACGTAAGAAGCAGCTCTTGGGCCAGCCAGTGGCATGGTGGTTAAGATGGCTGCATCCCACATAGCCAACTACATGGTTTGAATCTCAGACCCAGTGGTTTGAAAAACACACTGGGCGTATGTGCATATGTGCTCAAAATCCCAAGAGAAGAATGGAGAAGGAATTGCAACATGGCCATCCCCCTGGGGGGGGGGTGCTTTCTCTGTCTCTCTGGTGAGAGAGAGAGAAAAACACACCCTATAGAAAAATAAAAAGAAGCAGCTCTATTATTAATCAATAACTGCAACCAAACTAATGAGTTTGAATGGGTGCTAATATTATAAGCCAATTTTTTTTTGTTTTGTTTTTGGTCACTGGCATCATGGAACATATTTTCTAACAGGTCGCTACACAGACTTTTCTGGGCTTAAGTCTTAATAATTCTGGGAGATGCTAGGAAGCTTGAACTGAACCCTAGGAATGCTACACAGTCTGTATTTTAAGTCAGGCTACCCAACTGTGTTTCCATATCACTGATTTTGTGTAACTTAGTATCAACCTGTCAAAATCTTTAGTTAGTTTTCCCCTCTATTGTTCTAGAAAGGCTATGAGCCCCCCCATAATAATGAATTTATTTTAACAAGATTAAAAAAAAGTGAGTAAAGAAATTGAGATCAAAGGAAAATAAGGGTATGAAAAATTTGATGAAGACCAAGGTAAGGTTAGAACATAAAATACCCATGGTATGATCCCAAAAGTGTGACTATGAGATTCTTGGTCTCCAAAGCACAGTAATAAATAAGATTCATGGCACGTAAAAGATTGAAAACAAACAAATGACTTGGAGAAGCACAGCTATTCTTGTTACAAGAGAGCTGAAAAATTTCTCTTACGGGTCTTCAGTAGGAGGCCTGGTGTGATGTAGCAAATAACATCTTTAAAAACATTCCTATAGAATACTCAATAATATATAATAATGAGTTTCTCAGGGTTGTTTCTCATAGTATCTTTCAGTATGGGTTAACAAGATAGTGAAGCAGTATAGTTTAGTAAAAAAAACCTTTATATGGGAAGCAAAAATAGTTCAATTTTCCCCTCTCAGGGTCTGGCTGACTTTTATTTAAAATTAAAAAAAAGAATGGATGCTATATTCTCTAGGAAGTCCTCCATCAAGATTATTTCTTGAAACTAAGTTTCAGTTGCCAAATACAGGCTGGCAGAGAGTTTAATTTCTGCCCTTTGACAAATAGCAATATAGCATCAACTAAATCGGCCTTTAAGGTAAGGGTTGATCCCTGGGCTGGAGTAAGGATGAGTGTCCTTTAAAGAATAAAAAAGGGAGGGCTGGCCCTGTAGCCTAGTGGTTAAAGGAGCTGGAATCCAGGTGACCGATTGTGGCTTGAATCGAAACCTTAGTAATTTGAAAAACACACTGGGCACATGTGTATTTAAGTCCAAAATTCCAACAGGATGGAGAAATGGAGGAGAAGGGATTGCAGCATGACCACACCCCTCTTTGTCTTTCTCTCTCCTATAGAAAGCACATGTGTCCTCTGGCAGTTACAAACAAATGGCCCAGAAGGTAGTATGGTGGTTGAGGTGGCTGGATCCTATATAGCTGTCTATATGGTTCAAGTCCCAGACCTGGTGTACATGCATGCTCAGGTTTCTGAGAAGAGAATGGAGCAGAAGAGATGGCAGCCTTCTCCTATGGAGTGATTTCTCATTTTCCCTTTTACTATCTTTCTCTGTCTCTGGTGAGCTCCTGTGCCCTATGGCAGAAACCTTCAAAAAATATGTAAATGAGTAAATAGATAAGAAGATAATTGTGCTAAGAGCTGGAGATAGGATGATGGGCGAGAGGTGATCTTACATGAAGTTAGGTGAGAAGGCCTTCCTGAGGAGGGACCATTGAGGCTGTGAGCTGCATAAGACACTATCCTTGCAAAGATGCATGAAAGGAGACTTTCAGGAAGAGACAATGACATGAACAAAGTCTTAGAGCAAGAAAGGCTTGGTGCTGAAGGAGTTGAGGGCAGACTCATGTAGCTGGGACCCAGGGAAGAATGGGAGAGGCCAATGAGATGAGGCTGGGAGGTGAGAAGAGCCTGTTGGAAGAGGCCACAAGGCAGTTTTAGTTGTCTCTCAATCAAGCGTTTATCTTCTTTGTGTATTCCCAAGTGGCTTCCTTTCCTCAGCTGCACGTGGTCATACCAAATCCATGGTGATTCTGAGGAGAAGCATGCCAAAGAAAGCAATAAGGAGAAGGGAGTCCCTCTGTAAGGTCTGTGCAGAGTAGATCTGGTTCTTTCAACGCAGGTCTTCCTTACAGGTTCTTTCAATGTGGCACTTTCCTCTCCAGAGCAAGAGGGTGATCCTAATATGTTCTTCTTCAAAAGGACTCCTACTGTTCTCTGTGCACAACTGGTTTTAGGAGTCCTTACAGTTTTCCCAAAGTAGGTAAAAACAAGTTCTCTTTGTTCTTGTTTATACCTTGTTTTGTTTAGCGAACACTTTTTCCTCAGTAAGTTCAATACAAAGGGAAGCTTCAGCTGGGAGTTGTCTATAATTGTAAGAGTGGCAGGAGAAGCAGGGTGTTGATGGTGGGCTGAGGAAAGCCCTTTCCATTCCAGCCCTTCTCTACTGTGTTGAATCTCTGTTGAGGGTTCACTAGCCTGGAAGAACTGGTGTGTCAATTTAATATTGTTCACCGCAGGTATTTCCCCCTATTTATAACTTATTTTAAGTTCTAGAATAGAAAACAAATGGTTTAGCTGTGACTCAAAGATGGACAAATAGGCTGTTCTTTGAAAATCCTACTTAAAAAAATTAACTTTAAATGTTATGTAAGTAGGTGTTAGGTGGTGGTGCAGTGGAGTGATGCTATGCTCTGTGAGGTTGACCCACATGGGAAAGTTCTGGGTTTATATCTGAAGATATCCCTGAGCATATTTAGCACGCATGTACTCAGAATCCAGGGCTCACTGAGGCTGTGGGTGGATCAGGGCATCAAAACTCTGTTGAGGGGAACCAGCAGTTGGCGTAATGGCTATGTCGCTGGACTCCCATGTGGTTGACCGCAGTTTGAGTCCTGGACCCGGTGACTTAGACTCATGCCAGGCGTGTGTGTGTGCATGCCCAGGATCCCGAGAGGAGAATGGAGGAGAAGGGACTGCAGTGTGGACATTCCCCCTGGGAGGTGATTTCTTTCTTTCTGTCTTTGTGTCTCTTTCTGTCTTTCTGGGAGCACATGCGCCCTACAGCAAAAATCTCTCAAAAAAAAAAAAAAAAAAAAAAAAAAAAACCCAGCTCTGCTGGGGTCCTAGTTTTCTTTTGCTTATGGGAGAAATACATGAATAAACTTTAAAAAAGTTACTTAAGTATTGGGTTGTCTGAAAAGTCATGACAATTTTTGCATAGAAAAGTATGCCATAACTTTCCTGAACCTAATATGAATGTCTTATTGTAAACATTCTATCTATAATACTAAATCTGATAAGAGTTACAGAGTTAAAAAAAAATTAAGGATCTAGTGTATTTATTTTTTAATTATTTATTTAATTTATTATTATTATTATTATTAATATTTATTTGCTATAGAGCATGTGCGAGAGAGAGAGAGAGAAGGGAAGTGAGAAAGCGAGCCATCAGGTCCATCCAGATCAGAGATGGGCATTAAGCAGAAGGACTTTCACTGAAGTTAGGCTCATGAGATCAGGTTGTATTCTACTTGGAGAAAACCAAAAGCCAAGCTTTCTAACTGGCAGTACCCACAGCTATGCTTAAGCCGAGCATCTCTGGCTAGAAAGCGATTCCAAATGTGTTAGTTCAGAGTTAGGTGTAGATACAACATTGAAAGGACTGAATGAATACGACTTTCACATTTCTACCTGTTGCTAGTGTTGGTGGAAATAACCTGCTCTGTAGAAATAATACTTAATGTGGCTTATTAGTAAGCATGCAATTGAGTGACTGACCCAGAGAAAGACAAATGTGTTTCTCGGGGTGATTGGATACAGTGATTCCTTTTATTTGGTTTTGAGAGTGAGAGACAAGGTTGGAATTCAGTGTAAAGAGTTTTTTCATTTTTCTGACACCCAAAAAGGGGGGATATCTGGAAGTGGAGCCTTATGGGTTTATATATTTTTAGGTTGGTAATTGGAAAGGAAGTTCTATGTCTCCAGAAGAGATCAGTAAAAAGAATGAATGTCTGCAATTTACTAGGTTGGTGGGAAAGTCATGACATATATTCCTTTTTTTTTTTTTTTGGAGAGGTTTTTCGCTATAGGGCACGTGCGCTCGCCAGATAGACAGAGAGAGACATAGAGACAGAAAGTGAGAAATCACCCCCCACGGGGGATGGTCACGCCGCAATCCCTTCTCCTCCATTCTCCTCTCGGGATCTTGGGCACGCACGCACACGTGCCCGGCGTGAGTTGTAAGCCACTGGGTCCAGGACGCGAACCGCGGTTGACTACGTGGGAGTCCAGCGACATAGCCATTACGCTAACTGCTGGTTCCCGTGACATATATTTCTATGTAAAAATGTCATAACTTTCCCAATAATGACCAAATTTTTTTTAAGAGAGATTTTTACTATAGGGTGTGTGTGCTGGCCAGAGAGACAGAGATAGAATGTGAAAAATCACCCTCAGTGGGGGATGGGCATGCTACAATCCCTTCTCCTCCATTCTCCTCTTGGGATCTTGGGCATGCACACACACATGCTGGGTGTGAGTTTTAAGGCACCAAGTCTGGGACTCAAACCATGGTCGATTATGTGGGAGTTCAATGATGCCATTATGCCATCTCCTGTTCCCAATGACCCTATATTTTAATAGAGATAAGAAGGCTTACTATACATCACAAAAATACTGTGCTAGGGACAGGATTTAGGAAGAGTTCTGTTATTAATGGGCCAAAAAGGTCTATAAATGTTTGTATGCATGACTCCTCAAGTTCTCTGGAAAGGATTTTGAAAATAGGAAAAAGCAGTCGGATGTCTATCTTCACTAGGTAGGTAACAGACTCAGCAACTTATTAAGTGCATTTTTAGTTGGGAGAAAACATAGGGAAGAGAGAAACATTTTTCCTTCTGTCTAGGCCCAAGTTTCCTGGACAATTAAAATTATTTTATTCAGACTATTGCAATTGGGAGATTATTCGTTAATGAATAATCTCAAAAAAGAGGGAAGAAAACTGAAGGTTTTTTTTTTTTTTTTTTCTGAGAGGTTTTTGCTATAGGGTATGTGTGCTCGCCAGAAAGACAGAGAGAGACAGAGAGGCAGAAAGTGAGAAATCACCCCCCAAGGGGGGACAGCCACGCTGCAATCCCTTCTCCTCTATTCTCCTTTTGGGATCTTGGGCACACATGCACATGTGCCCGGCATGAGTTTAAGCCACCAGGGCTGGGACATGAACCACGGTCGACTACATGGGAGTCCAGCGACATAGCCATTATACCATCTACTGGTGCCAGCAAAAAAAAACAAAACAAAAAACAAAAAACAAAACTGAAGTTTTTATAGACAATGGAGTAGTTTTGGATAATAGAGATGGTTCTTCATTGGAATATGGGAGAGCAAAATGAGGGATTTCTCAATTCTGCTGCTCACAGAGGCTTTACCTGAGCACAGTTTGACATAGTCGCTTCTTTTTAAAATTATTTTTATTAATTAATTTTTAAAATAATTTTTAAAATTTAACTTTATTTATTTAATTTTTTGATTAGAGAGAGACAGAGAGGGAGAGAGAAAGTGAGAAAGCTAGTCACCAGGTCTGGGATTCAAACTGTGGTCAGCCATGTGGGAGTCCAGCGCCCTTAGCCACCATGCCACCTGCTGGCCCTGACATTGTCACTTCTTAACTTTTGAAACTTTTTGAAGCCAAAAAGTTTGAAAGAGAAAAACTGGTTACCGGCTCCTTTTTCGACACTTCCAATTTCAAGTATCTGGACATCTTTCAGAAAAGTGTAAATATTTCCTTAGGGCTACTGTAATGTATTTTTTTTTTTAAAAAAGTGGAATTGTATTTCCTCAGAAGCTTAGTTTCACAAGCTGAGTTATCTTCAAACAAATGAATATTTTGTTTCCAAAAGTGTGATGATTTCCCCACAACACATAATAATTCTTTACAAAACTATATAATTAACATTTCTTTAGAATGAATTGAAAGTACTTATGATTAAATTCACAAATCTTTTCTCTGTAATGCAATGGTTTTAACCAGAGTTTGAACCTCAAAATTCTTAAGTACAACAAATTCAAATTCTTTTGTAGTTAAGGGTATATATATATATATATATATATGTATATATATATATATTTCTTTTTGAGAGAGAGAGATTTTTGCTATAAGGTACATGCAGTTGCTGGAGAGGTAGAGAGAGACATAGAGACAGAAAGTGAGACATCACCCCTACGCCCCCCCACCCCCCAGGGAGGATGGCCATGCCACAACCCCATTCTCCCATTCTCCCATTCTCCTCTTGGGACTTTGGGCATGCATGCACACGTGCCTAGCCTGAGTTTCAGGTTGGGACTCTAACTGCAGTCGATCATGTGGGAGTCCAGCACCTTAACCACTATGCCACCCACTGGCTCCTGTAATTAAGGGTATTTTAATCTTGTCTCAAGAGTCATCTCTTTAACTTGAACCTCTAGGACATTATTCCAAATTCACATTAGCCAAAGGTACAGGATGGCAATGACTAACCATGATGTGGGGATGTGGGAGTGCCTGGGTGATCAGGCCCAGCACCTGCAGTGGGACATGGGTTCTTGTCTATGGCTTTTGAAGAATTAGAGACACGGATGTAGGTAAGCAAGCAGAGTTTATTAAGAGAAAGAACAATGGAGTTCCCAAGCAGAGAGTGGGTCCTGAATGGGTTGCCCCAGAACTGAGGTGCAGGGTTTTTATCTGGTTAGAGGGGCTTTGTCCATGATTGTTCTCAGGTGGTGCATGCATTTTTCTCATGGTGACGGTCACATGCTGGATGGGTCTGGTTATTTTTCTGCTAATTTTGGAGTGGGAATGAAGTTCAGGAGACTCTCTTTGCCTAAAAACTTTAGGCCATAAAAGATCATTACCTTTTTTTGTAGAATGTGGTGGGACCAGGAAAAATGTTTTTGTTTCAGGTCATTTAGTCACCACTGCTAGCTTTCTCTGTGAGCAAGCAGTTCAATGATAGCTGTCTCCATCCTAAAATTTAGCCATTTTGTGATTTTATCTTAGGTCGATACCCTAACTATGTTCTTAGAGTTCCTGTCTCTTACCTCCCATGGTGGTATTTTTTTTTTTTTTTTTTGAGAAGTTTTTGCTATAGGGCACGTACACTTGCCAGAAAGAGAGACAAAGAGACAGAAAGTGAGAAGTCACCCCCCCAGGGGAGATGGCCACACCACAATCCTTTCTCCTCCATTCTCCTCTCAGGATCTTGGGCACACACCCACACATGCCTGGTGTGAGTTTAAGTCACTGAGTCTCGGACTCGAACTGCGGTCGACTATGTGGGAATCCAGCGATATAGCCATTACACCAACTGCTGGTCCCTCCCATAGGTTTTTATAAGGATTTTACAAAGAAGTAGTGGTAAATGGTCACAAGAATTCTTTTCTTTTCTTTTCTTTTCTTTTCTTTTCTTTTCTTTTCTTTTCTTTACATTTTTTAAATACATTCCATCACATTATTTAGCTTACAAGGTGATCATTTCAATATGTCAACGTTTCTCCCCGATCCAGTTGATCAAAATATAACAATACTACCTCCCTGTCTCAACAATGCTGTCTCTGTATCCCTCCTCCAAATGTTTTCCCCAGACCCCACTCCTCCACACACACCACATCTGGCATTCACATCCATCTCTTGTGTTTGTACATCCTTTAGCCCGTCAGTTTCAGTTATAGAGTATGGACACTCGGTATATATTAAGTGGGGACATACAGTGTCTCTCCTTCATAGCCTGGCTTGCTTCATTCAGCAGTAAATCTTGCATATTCTTCCACTTTCTGTCAAAAGCCAGGGTTTTGTTGTTTTTTATGGCTGAATAGTATTCCATAGAATATATGTGCCACAGTTTTTCAATCCATTCATCCGTACGGTGGCATTTGGGTTGGTTCCATGTCTTAGCAATAGTGAAAATTGCCGCAATAAACATCGATGTGCAAGCACTTTTCCAATGAAGAATTCTTCTGTTCTTTGGGTAGATGCCAAGGAATGGGATTGCTGGATCATATGGTAGTTCTATTTGTAGACTTTTGAGGAATCTCCAAATTGTTCTCCACAGAATTTTTTTTTTTTTCAAGAGAGATTTTTGTTATAAGGCACCTGCACTTGCCAGAGACAGTGAGAGAGAAAGTGAGAAATCACTCCTCAGGTGGCTGGCCATGCTGCAATCGCTTCTCCTCCATTTTCTCTTCGGATTTTTGGGCATGCATGCACATGTGTTTGGTGTGAGTTTCAAGTCACTGAGTCTGGGACTTGAACTGTGGTTGTCTATGTGGGAGTCCAGCGCCTCAACCACTATACTACCTGCTGACCTCAAGAATTCTTATATCATTTAGGCTCATGGTATGGGTGTCCTTTGTCCTTACTTGTTAGTCTGTACTTGCTAGTCTTACATTTTTTTAGGTAAGGAGTAAGATTGTCATTTGGCCCAAGCCAACTCTTCTTAGAATGGACCATTTTTGGAGGGCTGTAATTTTCCATGCATTTAAGCTCATTGGCCTATAATTTTCATTAGATCCAAGCATTTAAAATTCCAAACTTGATCTAACAGGTGGTGTGGTGGTTAGGGCACTGAACTTCCACATGGGTGATCATGGCTTGAGTCCTGGGCCTGGTGGCTTGCTTTCTCATTTTCCACCTCTCTCTCTCTCTCTCTCTCTTTCTCTCTCCAGTGAGCACGTGTGCCCTGTAGCAAACTGAAAAAAAAAAAAAAAAGATAAATAAAATTAAATAAATAATTTAAAAAACTCTGTAAAATCCCAAACTTAGGAGTTGTCCTGTCTTAATTGTTCTGTTTGTATGCTTCAAAAGTACAGTATAGATATGGACTACAGGGACAGAGTGCAGGGAAGGCAAATTATTTTTCCATCAGGTTATAGTGGGTTGACTGATTTTGGGTAGGCTGCTTGGTTTTGGGGTCCCTGAATCTCAGTCAGTACTCCATTTGACTGTATTTTTCCTAACTACCTAGCCTGAATAGCCTCTACCTCAACAATGACCTGTAAGTTGACTCATAAAGCCCTAGTATGACAGTTTTCTTTTCTTCCTTTTTTCCTTTCCTTTTTTTCTTTTTAAATTTTGCCAGAGGGTGTATGTGCTGGCCAGAGGAATGAGAAAGCACTCATATGGGAATGGTCATGCTGCAATCCCTCTCCTCCATTTCTTCTTCCTTTTGGGATTTTGGCCATGCATGCACATGCAACCAGCATGTTTCTCAAGCTGTTGGATCCAGGGCTCGAACTGTGTTGTCAGTTATGGGAGATCCAGCTGCCTTAACCACCACTCTATGAACTGGCCCCGTTTTCTTTCCTTTCCTTTCCTTTCCTTTCCTTTCCTTTCCTTTCCTTTCCTTTCCTTTCCTTTCCTTTCCTTTTCGAGAGGTTTTTGCTATAGGGCGTGTGCGCTCGCCAGACAGACAGAGAGAGACAGAGAGATAGAGAGAAATCACCCCCCGGGGATGGCCACACCGCAATCCCTTTTCTTCCATTCTCCTCTCGGGATCTTGGGCATGCACGTACACACGCCCGGCGTGAGTTTAAGCCATCGGGTCCAAACTCGAACTGTGGTAGACTACATGGGAGTCCAGCGACATAGCCATTACGCTAACTGCAGGTCCCTCTTTTCTTTTTTTTTTAAAAGTGGTTTCTGCCTTAGGGTGTGTGCACTTGCTGCGGGGCGGGGGGGGGGGGGGGGGGGGGGGGGGTGATGGGGGAGACAGAGACAGTGAGAAATGAGAAATCACCTCCAGGTTGTGGGGGATGGCCACGCCACAATCCCTTCCCCTCCATTCTTCTCTTTGGATCTTGGGCATGTACACACATGTACCCAGCATGAATTTCAAGCCATCAGGTCTGGGACTCAAGCTGTGGTGGGTAGGTAGGAGTTCAGTGATGTAATTGCTATGTCATCTGCTGCTGGCTGTTTTTTTTTAGAGACAATTTCTCACTACATGTTTCTTTTGCCTCAGCCTTTCCAGTAACTGGGAGTACAGGTGCATACCAATGTACCCAATTTTTTTATGATGGGCCAGTAAGCAAACCCAGGCCTCCCTTGTGGCCTCAGCTTGCCAAGGAGCAGTATCAACCAGCGTGTGTTACTGTAGCTGGGCCTGATGTCTCTGTTTGGTGGGGATTATTTTAGCTTGGATAATTTCACATTTACTTCATGTCATGCTGGGAATCATTTTTTTATGTGGCTCTTATGTGACTACTGAATGTCCAGAGCTCCACCCTCCTTAAATTAGAAGAAAAGGCTCATCATCTCTTGTAAACCCAATTGAACAAAGCCTCAGGGCCAGAAGACAGTGTCCGTAAAGAGTTTTGGATCATATAAACTGAAGACAAAAGTCTGATTGCTTTTTCCTATTTCC
The DNA here is from genome assembly GCA_026018925.1 of Tupaia tana. Taxonomy (NCBI): domain Eukaryota; kingdom Metazoa; phylum Chordata; class Mammalia; order Scandentia; family Tupaiidae; genus Tupaia; species Tupaia tana. The sequence continues at coordinate 30,955,936 of JAKSZU010000010.1, forward strand.
AAAATCCTTTCCAGAGAACTGGTGTGTGTGTGTGTGTGTGTGTGTGTTGCCTGCAAACATTAACAGACTATTTTGGCCCATTGATAACAGGACTCTTCTTTTATCTTTGTGATGCATAGTAAGCCTTCTTATCTCTGATTAAATAAATCCAGACATTCTTTTGCTAATCTCTTCCCAAGACTCAGACCTTCCTTTCCAATCTCCAGCCTAAAAATTTGTAAACAGTGAGAAACATGCTCATGCATCCAATGTCAAAGGATGGACACAGAGATACAAGGTCCGGGAACGGAGACTTTAATGGCGGCCTTGCAAGATTGAATGTCTGATGGGCAGGTATGTCAAAATTCGTTACAACCAGCAAGTCCCTCTCCCAGTTCCTCATTGGCTGAGTACTCTTGGGTGTACAATCTTCCTGGACATCACCTAGAACTTATTTCCTTATTAGGTTTTAAGGTGCAAGCTCAGGACATGTCCATGAAAAAGTGAAAAACGGCAAAGGACCGGTGACCTGCACCATCTTGAGAAGTCATTTCTCACGAGCAACTTGTCTTTTGGTTTTGCTTGTTTGGAAACTTTTTGGGAATATGTACTTTCTGGGGTTGTTACATCTGCAAGTTGGTTAAACACTTTTGTTAAGCCTTTTTTTTTTTTTTTTTTTTTTTTTAGAGGTTTTTGCCTTAGGGTACATGTGGTCACTGGAGAGACAGCGCGACAGAGACAGTGAAAGGGAAAGTGAGTGCAGAATTGTTTATTTTCATTGACAGTGCTAGCCAGGACATTTATAGAGATGAGGCTAAAAAATTTTAGAGCAAATATATTCCTAACACCTTTATAGAAGTAGTTTTATTATTGTGTCAATAGAAAAACCAAACTCTGTAAAATATTAAAAAGGTTTATTCTGAGCCAATGTGAGTGACTGCAATCTGGGGAAACATGATATCAAGAGGCCTTGAGAAAGTGCTTCCCACACAGCTGAGTCATAGCAGCTCTTTTTTTTTCTGTGATTAAGCATTTCTTTTTAATTTCTTTTATTATTATTATTATTGTTTATTTTATTTTTATACATTCAATCACATTATTTAGCTTACAGAGTGATCATTTCAATATGTGAGCATTTCTCTCCAGTCCAGTTGACAGTTGATCAAAATATCTTCAACAGATAACACCACACCTCCCCATCCCATCAATGCTCTATAGCAGATCTTTTAAGCATTTCAGGAAAATGGAAGTTATAATCAAGGTTGTAAAGCAATACATGGGAGTTATCTGTTGGTTTGGCTTTAGAGAAGGATATATATATATATATATATATATATATATATATATATATATATTTTTTTTTTTTTTTTTTTTTAATACAATTTTAGCCATCAGGTGCATGCGCTTGCTGGGGAGGAAAGAGACAGAGAAAGACTGTGAGAAGGAAAATAAGAAATTAACCTCCAAGGGAGATAGCCGCACCTCAATCCCTTCTCTTCCATGCTCCTCCTGGGATTTTGGGATGCGCCTGACATGACTTTCAAACTGCCAGATCTGGGACTCTAACCATGGTTGGTCATGTGGGAGTCCAGTACCTTAACCACCATGACCCTACAGGCTCCATAGAGATGGATATCTTGAAGCATGGACTTATAGTTTCTAGGTAGATTCAGAGATTCTTTAATCTGTTATTAGCTAACAGAGCAAGACTTTGTTTAAAACTTTGAATTAGTAGAAAGGAAAGTTTAGGGGCCAGCAGGTAGCATAGTGGTTAAGAAACTGGACTCCCACATGGTTGACTGTGGTTCAAGTCCCAGACCTGGTGGCTTGAAAATCATGTTGTGTACTTGTGTGCATGAACCCCATTCCCAGGAGTAGAATGGAGAAGAAGGCATGGTCGTCCCCTTGGAGGGGTGATTTCTCACTTTCCCTCTCCTTTCTGGCACAGGCCCTATGGCAAAATCTTTATAAAAAAGAAAGGAAGATTTATGCTTAACCTTAACATATGATACAGAAAAATTATAATGCAGGAAGTTGGGGTGTGGGGCCCAATACTCAGTGCAGGAACAGCAGTGAACCCGATTCTTGGTCTCGCCCTCACAAAGAATGAGAGACACAAAGAAGTGGAGCATTTAGTAAGAGAAGGAAGAAAGACCGGAGCTCCCAGGCAGGGAGTGTGTCCTGGAAAATGGGTTGCCAATGAAAAACTGAGATGAGGGGTTTTTATCTCTGCCAGAGGGGCTTTGTTTGGGCTTCTTGGTTTTTTTTTTTTTTTTTTGGCTTGTTTAATCTTTGAGAAGCTGACTTTGTGAGAAGAGAGAAGTGGCCTGCAGAAGGACTGGCTATCATATTGAGGAGAAACGCCAGCCCACTGACAAGCTTAGTGCTGCTCAAAAGGAGCTTGTAGGGAGTGAGGTGCCTGCAGAGTGCTCATGGGATGGGGGAGTTGAGCTACAGGGTGTAAAATCCTAGGTTTTTTAGGTCCGGATCTCTAGGCATCCTGTCCTGAGACACAGAATGAAAAACCATAAACACATGTAAAGTAGCAAAAAAGAAGTTTTGATAGAATATTAAAGATTTCTAATAGGAAAGAAATACTCCCCCATGCCTGAAAGGCTTGTGAATGGGCAGCTTCCAGAGAAGGACAACCACATTGGGCAAGAGGTCAGGTGTCACTTTTATCCTGGGGGTCGGTAATGAATATTTAGCAGGGGAATGTCTGTCATAGTATCTGACTTCTTTGTTTGGTTTCCTGGGCTTTTCCTTTGTTGTGTATCTCACTCAGGAGAGGAATTTAATGATCTCATCACACGTGCCCAAGGTGGTCTTTGAAGGAATGAGCATCCATATCTGGATGCACTGTCTGGCTGTTGACTTAGTGTCCCATCCCAGTGGTGAATTTCTGTGTGTACATGTGGGACAACGGAAGGAAGATAACAGCCTTCCTGGTGCCAGGTCAGAAGGGTGGGAGGAAGGAATCTGATTGCTTTTCTTGATAGGCTGTGATTGATCAAGCAAGCTATAAAATAGCTCTGGTTATATAAAACAAACAAACAAACAAACAAACAAAAAACCCTCTCTGTGTGGGCAAGCAGTGAGAGCTAACACTTGATTTTTAGTAAGAGCAGTGAATGACCCTTTCTAAAAACTTGACCAGAGCGACTCCATTTTATAAGGTGGCTCTATCTTAATACATGTGTGTATTTATTTCCTATCATAGTGACTCTTCCTTGGGGGTCCCTACCCTATTTACCTACTTATTGGGTCTAATTCCTATCTCACATAGTTAATGGCTCACTAACTATCACAGGATGTTATACCAGAGTCAGGATATGAGAAGTAAGCCATAATTACTGAGGTGAAACGATATGTTTAGTAAGATTGATGGCATGTAGGCGTGGCTCTCACTAGGCCTCTTAGGAAGTAATTTTAGAACAAAGAAAAATGGCCAATGTTCAGTCCTCAATAGAAAAAAAAAAAAGGAAAAATATCCAGAAACTGTGTCTATCAGAAATTCTAGCTAATGCGCATTATGAAAAAATTAATTTCTCCTCATCTTAGGTTACATTATTGGTCCCAGGTTTTGCCTCTTTTTGTTTGCCTACTGTATCATGTGAGTATATACCTAAAGCTGAGATATATTTCCCTGCCCTTTGACCATGAGTTTATCTATGTGCTCTGCTTTGGTCAATTAAACAAGGCAGAAGGACCAGTGTCAGGTTCAAGGCTGCAACAAGAGTCCTTAGGGATTTTTCACTTGACCTCTTAGGCTTCAGTCATCACTGTACTGAGACTGTGTCTGGGTTGGTCTACTAGTCCAAGAAAAAAGAGACACATGAGCAGAGACCTCCCTGATGAATCTAGACTAGAATAGTCTTCCCCCTAGTCCTAGATATGTGAGAAATAATTACTGATTGTTGTTTTAAACCACTGAATTTTGGGATGGTTTGTTTACTCAGCAATAATTTACTGATGCCACCTCTTTAAAACACATAAAATGATTTGAATGTATGTGTTTTAGGTTCCTAATCAAAACACCATATTCATTATTCATTTTTCTTTGTATGAAGAATCCTAAGTGAAGCTTGTTATGGCTGCAAAGTGGGTGATAATCTTCTGCAAAATGCCAAATACATCCAGACAGCTCTTTTATGAGAGGATCTGCTGCAGCCTCTGGGCTTTTTATTTTTTTTTCACATCTTCCTTAGTGGTTTCCCTGATTTCAGGCTCAGGCAGAGCTCCTTCACTTGACTGGTACTTATTATTCTTGAAGAATCTAATGAGCAGTCCATTATGTTGTCAGCTCATTGATTAAGAGTGTCTTCATCATGAAAGAAGATCATTGTTATGGAAATTGCTCTGCTTCTAACTATTTTTTCTAAGAGAGGGGGTGTAAGTGAGAACCTGAGCCTTAGGAGAGAAAAGTGAGCTGTTAAATCAAGCCATCAGTTTAGGCCAAATAGTGGTTTAACATTGATAAAACATTGTACTTAATTTTTCATAAATATTGTTGTGTGATTTACTGCTAGGTTCATGATTTGTGACCTGTTGCTGATTTGAGAGATCAGAGTATTATATTTGGTAGAAGCCCATTTTGGTTCCTAAGAGAGATAGTAGGGGGCTCCTTGGGCTATTGAGCAACACATTTCATTCTGGAAGCTATTGTAAAAGGCCTTGCAGGTGTCATGGTGGTTAAGGGCGTTGGACTTCCACATGGCCGACTGCGGTTCAAGTCCTGGACCTGGTGACTTGCTTTCTCACTTTTTCTCTCTGTCCTTCTATGCTCAAATTAAAACAAACAAACAAATAAATAAAGTTAAATAAAAGAACTCTTAAAAAAAAAAGGCCTTGGCACATTCTCTATTCTTGTTAACAAGTCTTTATACCCTGGTCTTTCATGGGAGTGTAAACTAGTGGGTTTCTTGAGTATATGGGCTTTAAGTGTCTGAATGAAGCTGAGCCTTTAGACAGTGATTTCCATGGACTTCTCTCTTTTCACTGCAGTGGCTGCTGTATCCAAGTGTCCAAACATAAACAGATCTTTAGTGGCTTCCTGTGGCATAATAAGAAAGGTATATTGGGCCTTTGTCCCTAGTTCCTGGCATGCAGCTCTTAAAACCCTTCAAATCTCTGGAGTGTTGAATGTCTTTTGTATGCTAATAAAATGACTGGTAGTTGGGGGCCCATAGACAGCTTCAGGAAGAGGGCTTGTGACCAGAAAGACCAAGTAATATTAGAAGATTGAATCTTTCAGTCCCACCCTCTGACCTGTGCGGCAGAGGTTCTGTTCAATCACCAGTGATTTAATCAATCTTGCTTACATAATGAAACTTACATAAAAACCTCTAAACAACGGATTTCAGAGAGCTGGATTGGTGAACACGTCAAGGTACTGGGAGGATGGCACATCCAAAGAGTGCACTGAAGGTCCACGTCCTTTTCCCATATCTTGCCCTATGAATCCTTTCCATTTGTTCTTAAATCGTATCCTTTATAATAAACTTGTAAAAATATATAAAGCATCCTCTAAATTCCTAGACTCATTCCAGCAAACTATCAAACCTGAGGGGGGTTTCATGAGAAACCTCAATTTGTAGCTAAGTTGGACAGAAATGTTGGTAACTTGGGGACTCAATACTTATGCCCGGCATCTGAAGTGAGGGCAGTTTTTTGGGGCTGAGTCTTTACACCTGTGGAGTCTGATGCTAACAGATGGTCAGCCATGTCTACGTAACTGTGCTCCACTACAAACTCTGGACACTAAGACTCAGATGAGCTTCCTTGGTTCCCAGTACTCTGGGTTGCTGCACATCATTACTGTGACAAGTAAGCATTGGCAGTGTCATTCCATTGGGAGAGGAAAACTGGAAGCTCATGCTTGTTCTCTGTTAGTCTCTATCCTGGGTATCTTCTTGTTAATTTCAATCTGTATTCTTTTACCTAGTAAACTGTAACCATGAGTATAATGACTTGGCTGAGCTCTGTAAGTTCTAGCAAAAAAATGAAACCTAGCTTTCTTCCTTTCTCTGCCATCGTGGTGTGTGCAGGTAACTCCATTTGCTGTCGTGTCTTTGCAGAAGACTTACAGAATCAAGTAATTTCTGGCCAAGAAACAGAAGCAAATTTGCCCTATTCTCCTGTGGATTTGAATGAAAAGTGGTAATAAAATCAAGTATAACTCCAAGAAGAAACACTAGAGAAGAACCAAACTGGGTCTATAAGGAACTGGACATGAGATGGCACATGTATTTATGCCGTATCAAGGTTGCTATCATCTTACTGTCACGGAAGAGGATGTGTGATCTTAGAAAAATCAGGTCCTCGGTCCCGCAGACAAAGAATTGAATGCAGCACACACATAGAGTGAAAGAGCAGGCAGATTTATTCAGTGACAATACACTCCAGAGGGTCAGGTGCAGTTTGGTGTAGCTCAAGCAAGACAGCTCGAAAGCGCCTTTCTCCAAGTTTGGGCTTTTTTATACCTGAGTTTCGAGTCATGTGTGGCTCTGCTGACATCCTGGATGGTCATGCCCTTGTCTCGTTCCTTTGTTGCTCAATCCCTCACTGCGTATCTTTGCTCCATGAGTCCCATAATTTTAAGTAAATGTATATGATGCAACCCATATGCATGAGCTGTTAATGATCTGTTATGAGGATCAAGGTAACTTTAGGTCCCAGGTGGTGGTTACTGTGTAGCACCCGTGAGAGGGGGGGATTTTCCTAATTGCAGTTTTGTGGTCAGTTTCTCTGTTTTTTTTTTTTTTTTTTTTTTTTTTTTTTTTTTTCCCTCTGGTTTTAGCAAGAATGGATAGGGGTCAATCACTGGAGGAGCCTTCTGGTATTGAGTGAAGCCAGGCTTTACACCAGTAGGGGTCAGCCGACTTTCCTGTTACCGAGTTAAGCCAGGCTTTACACAATGGTGAACCTTTTGCCCTATTATCCCTCCCTCTCACTAGTTATCTTACTTACCGCATTACTATATTGTTACTGGGGAGACTCAACCTGAGGGGTATCTACCCAGGGTGTGAGGGTCCTTGGCTTCCAACAGGGAAGAATTCAAAAGCAAGCCTTTGAGGGAGAGTGAAAGCAAGTTTATTAAGGAAAGTGTACAGAGCAGATTACTCCATAGGTAGAGCAGCCCCATGAGCAGCAGGAGAACTGTTATCTAAAAGAAAAGATGGAAGGGCTACCCTACCCCATATGCAGGAAGCCCTGGACTGTGGTGTATGTCTGACTTAAATGGTTTCGCTGAAGGCCAGACTAAGTAAGGGCTAGTTTATTTATAACCTCTCTGAGAAGAGAATCACTGTCTCTTCAATTTTTTGGCCCTATTAGGGTAATTTCAGTCATTGCTATGGTTATTCCGAACTGTCACGGTGCAGGTGGGCATGACATCTAGCATGCCAATAGCATATAATGAGGGTGTGATGAATCTGAGGGTTAGGCTGCCATCATTCCAGGTGCCATCATGGTTCCAACTAGTTCAGACCCAGTCTCTCAGCCATTTCTTGTCTATCAGATTTTAGGTGTTTGGAATGTCCCTTGCCTCAGTTACCCCTTCTCAATATCGTACTAAAAATTGTCACCATTGTCTAGACAGTTGGGTGTGTTTATTGGAAGATTGATATTTTACTTTACTTTGTTTCTTTTTTTATTAAATAATTATTTTATTTAAATTTATTTATTTATTTATTTAATTTGACTAGAAAGGGACAGAGAGAGAGAGAGAGAGAGAGAGAGAGAATACAAGCTGCCAGGTTCGAGACTCAAACCACAGTCAGCAATGTGGGAGTCCAGTGCCCCCAGCCAGCACGCCACCTGCAGGCCCGTTTCACTTTGTTTCTGTGTCCTGCTTTAATAGGCTGGTTCTATAATAAATACATGAGAACATTTGTTTAAAAAAAAATTAAACCTGAGGAAGGTCTTAGGGACCTCCTGAACTGCAACAATAAACATATGTAAGAATGAATTACCAACAATAATATGGCAAGTACTGAAAAAAGGAAATGGTTTTACAGGTGCTTGGTGGAGGAAGTCACCCTCTGTAGCAGAGATCAAGGGAAGTTTTTGGAGGAGAGAGGATTTGAGTTAATTCTTGAAGGATGAATGAGATTAAAACAATTAAAAAAAACTCTAGGGACCAGTGGGTGGCATCATTGTTAAGACTCTGGGCTCCCACATGGCTGACTGCAGTTCAAATCCTGGACTGGTAACTTGCTTCTTACGTTCCCTTTCTCTTTCTCTGTCTCTCTCTGATAAACACATGTTCATTGTAGCAATTAAAAACAAAACAAAACAAAACAAAAAATAAAATTAATTAAAAATTTTTTTGAGAGGTTTTGCTTTAGGGCACGTGTGCTTGCTGGAGAGACAGAGAGAGACGGAAGCACCAACTTCATCCCTGACGTGATGGCCATGCCATAATCCCTTCTCCTCCATTCTCCTCTTGGGATTTTGGGCCTGCATGCACACATGCCTGGTGTGAGTTTCAAGCTGTCAGGTCTGGGACTTAAACCACAGCTGGCCATGTGGGAGTCCAGTTCTCTAACCACTACACCATGTGCTGGCCCCAAAGAAATACTTCTTAAAAAAATACCCTAAACTATTCTTTTCCTAACAGAAGGTTTAATAATATAGAAAACTATGGTAAATAGAAATAATCAATAAACCTAATTAAAAAAACCATCACCAATTTAATACATTATTGAATTTCTTTTGGTCTTCTTTATATGTGTGTATGATTCTTTTTAATATAAAAATTCCAGACATGCAAAAAAGTAATAGAATAGTATAATGAGCCTCATGTATCCATCACTCAAAGATTAACTTGTGGCCAATATTATTCCCTTTATATCCTCTTTTGTTACATCCACTCCTGAATTATTATTATTATTTTTAGGGATTTTTAGGATGTGTGTGCTTATTGTAGGATATGTATGCTTACTGGAGAGACAGAGAGAGACAGAAAGCAAGAAATCACTCCCCAGGGGGAATGGCTACACAACAATCCCTTTTCCTCCATTCTCTTGGGATTTTGTACATGCACGCACATGCGAACGGCTTGAGTTTCAAGTTACTGGGTCTGGGACTCAAACTGTAGTCAACCATGTGAGAGTCTAGCGCCTTAACCACTACACCGCCTGCTGGTTCCTCCTGAATTATTTTTTGATCAAATCCTGATATTATATATTTTTATTTGGAAACATTTTAGTATAATTCTCTAAGAGGTAAGGACTCCCCAGGCCACAGATGGTGTCAAGGCTATGGTGGCTGGATTGCACATGGGTTCAAGTCCCAGACCCGGTGGCTTGACAAACAGGCCAGGAGCATGTGTGTGCTCAAAGTCCCTACAGGAGAATGGAGAAAGGATTGCAGCATGGTCATCACCCCTGGAGAGTGCTTTCTCACTTTCTCTCTCTGGTGAGCACATGTGCCCCACAGCAAAACTAAAACAATAACAACTTTGTAAAGGTATAATTTACATATATATGTGTGTATGTGTGTGTGTGTGTGTATAATACATATTATGTAAAAACTATTCATTGATTTCAAAATTATTTTGCACCAGAATAAACTTGTACTTTAATTCTTTTTTCTAAGAACTTTTAAGTCCTCTCATATAATGGAATGTGCCAATTTTAGGTGTATAGTCCATCCGTCATGTAACTACCATTCCCATCAAGATATAGAATATTTCCATTACTCTCAAAAGTTCCCTTGTGCCTCTTTGAAATCAATCTCTACCCTCCTTCCACAGTTCCAGGCAACCCCTGATTAGTTCTGTCACTGTGATTTAGAATGCAGTTTTTTGATAAAGCTTTCTGATTATGGCCCCCAGCTAACTCCCACACTTGGTTTTTCTCTTCTGCCACTTTGGAATTCTTTGGGGCTCATGAGATTAGTCTCACTTGTCTCTGGTCTTCTGGGGTGAAATGTTCTTGGTTCTAATTTTTTGACTAACTCCATCTGTCATCCTCCTGGGATTTAAAAAAAATGACAACTTTTTGATGGCCTTGCTTTCTTGGTAAAACTAAGTTAAGTGATTTCTGAATGCTATGAGCTGTTCTAGCAAATTATCAAATTTATAGTTTTGTTGTTAAAAAAATATCTGTAACCTGTCAAACTTGGTGGGGATATAAACAAGAAATAGTGGTTTTTTTTTTTTTTATTTTTATTTCTTTCAGTCATTGCCTCTAGCCATACTATGTCAATTTCTTCTTTCCTGTTCCTTAATAAAATCTAGGGCCAATTTCTTAACTTTTTAAAATTTTTTTTTATTTTACTTTCAACTTAGTCTGGTCCAGGTTACAATTTTAATCTATAGTTGATTAAAACTCTATCCTCTCCTCCAACCTGTGACTCTGGGGAACCCCCCCACCCCACTACACCCTTAGTTTGTTTTTGAAAGGAGAGAAAGGCTTAGTTTGTTTTCGAAATATATTCCCCTCTCTCTGTATCTGGTTTTTCCAGAATTGTGAGCAGGTAAGAGGGACAGTAGAAACAGATCTCATGCAACTGATTGCCTGTGAATGGAAGGAAAATGTCCTGATGTCATTTTGACTTAGAACGGTTCTGTCTGGAAAGGGAAGACTCATTTGTATAAGGATCTCCCTTAAAAAATATATGGCTTTCTGAAGGATAATGAGGCCTGGAGAAAATGGCAACTGTATCTCTTTTCTGTTTCTGCTGGTGGCATAGCCATATGAGGGACTTCAAAAAATTTGCAGAAGGGACCAGCAGTTGGCATAATGGCTATGTCACTAGACTTCCATGTAGTCTACTGTGGTTCAAGTCCTGGACCTGGTGGCTTAAACTCACACTGGATGTGGATGCTTGTATGCCCCAGGTCCCAAGAGGAGAATGGAGGAGAAGGGATTGCAGTGTGGCCATCCCCGCTGGGGGTGATTTCTCTCTGTCTCTCTCTGTCTTTCTGGTGAGCGCATGAGCCCTGTAGCAAAAACCTCTCCCCCCCCCTTAAAAAAAATAGTTTGGGGAAAATAGAATTAAAATATGAATTTATTTTAGTGAAAAAAAATTCAGGCCAGGTGGTAGGATGGTGAAGGTGGTTGGATTCCACATGGCCTATTGTGTGGTTTGAGTCCTGGACCTTACAACTTGAAAAACACACCAAGCATGTGTGTATGTGTACCCAAAATCATGAGAGGAGAATGGAGGAGAAGAGATTGTGACATGGTCATCCCCCCCTTGGCGAGGGGACGGGGATAATTTCTCACTTTCTCTCTCTCTCTTTCTTCCTCTCTCTCTCTCTCCAGTGAGTGCACACACCCTATAGTAAAAGTAAAACAAAAACAAAAACAAAATGCATGCAGTTTTTCAGAATATGCATTTTCCATGAACTTAAAAAAATTCTTATTTATGTTTGTTATACATCTTTGTGAGGTAAAATGTGATTTTTCAAAGCATTCATGCATGTAGTATGTGATAATGAAATCAAAGATATTACAGTATTCATCATCTTTAACAAAGAACATTATGTTGTACACCTGCAATTTTTGTTCTACGAGTTTTTTTTTTTTTAGATATACACATAAGATTGGCAATTCTCCTTTTTAAACTCTGTTATGCTATACCATTCCATAATCTATTTGCTTTGTTTACCTGTATTCTTCTGTCTGTTAATCTTTTTTCCTGAGCTCCTCCACCCACTCCCCATCCCTCTACCCCATTAACCTTATAATCTCTGGTATCTACAGTTATCCTCTCTACTTCTAAACCTTTGAATCTTTCCATTTCTGCCATAAAGTATAGATACTCATTTTATGTTAAGTGGGGATATACAATGTTTATCTTTCATAGTCTGGCTTACTTCATTTGACTTTAAATCTTTTAGATTTGTCTGCTTTGTGTCAAATGGCAGGAAATTGTTATTTCTTTAGCTGAATAGCATTCCATTATGTATCTGTGCCACATTTCTTAATGTAGTCATCAGTTGTTGAGTACTGAGATTGCTTCCATATCTTGGCTATTGTGAATAATGCTGCAATAAACATAGATCTGCAAATGTCTCTCCAGTAAAGTGATTTCTTTTCTTTCGGGTAAATACACAGGAGTGGGATTATTGAGTCATATGGTAGTTCTATTTGTAAATTTTTAATTTCTTATCTTTTGGGTACATACCCAGGAGTGGGGTTACTGAGTCATATGGTAATTCTATTTGTAAATTTTTGAAGAACCTTCACAACAGTGCACAAGATTCTCTTTTTTTCTCCACAACCTTGCCAGCACTTGTTGGTTCGTTTTTTCTTTTTTAAAAATTTTTTATCATAGCCATTCTGATTGCGCTAGATGATACCTTATTGGGGTTTTGATTTGTATTTCCCTTGTGATAAGAGATACTGAACATTTTTTAGTTTTTTTTTTTTTTTTTTTTTTTTTTTTTTTTTGGGTGAGCTTCTTGAGTTCGCTATGTATTCTGGTTATCAATCCTTTATCTGAAGTATAGCTTGCAAATATTTTTTCTTATTCTATGTGTTGACTCTCTTCTACTTATATTATATCCTTTGCTATGCAAAAGCTTTTTAGCTTGACATAATCCTACTTGCCTATTTTTAGAGCTATTGCCCATGTTGCCCATGTTTTAGGCATCATATCAATGAACTCTTTGCTTACTCTAATGTCTTCAAGTGTTTCTCCTCTGTTTTCTACAAGCAGTTTTTATAGCTTAGGGCTTTAGATTTAAATAGTCCATTTTGAATTGATTTTTGTTAATACTGATAGATAGTGGTCTGGTTTCATTTTTCTGCAGGCGGATAAACAGTTTTCCCAGCACCATTTGTTGAAAATACATTCTTTTCTCTGCTGGATTGTCTTGTGTTCTTTGTCAAAAATCAGGTGGCTTTATGTTGTTGGGTTTCTGAATTCTTTGTTCTTTTTCTTTGGTCTCTTTTTTGTGCCAGTAACATGGTAGGGTCCAACTCCTATCTCAAAACCAAGAAGCAGGGCCTAGGTGTGGTTATGTGTGCTGCAAAGATATTGCTGCTCAGAGGCTGAGGCAGGAGGATTGTGACAATACAAGACCCTGTCAAAAAAAAAAATCTCTCTTTCTCTCATACTAAAAAAAAAATAAAAGAGAAAGAGAGAGAGAGAAAAAAAAAGGAAAAAGAAAAGAAGCAATTTTCACAAAAGAAACTGGTAGGTATGGTCTATACTAAAGCCCTGTTTTTCTTTTTCTTTTTTTTTAATTTAAATAAATTTATTTTTAAGAGGAAAACATCTGAACATCAGGTACAGTCTGACCCACAATTATCCAACAGTGTGACACAACTCATTCTGGGAGTACTCTCACAGAGTTTGCAGGAAAAATTTGACACGGATCGTCAGCTGAGCCTTAACCCAAATCACAAAGCCATCGAACCTCAGTATTACATAATACATAATGACCATGACAGTAATAAAAATACAGTATCAAATGCACACTACTTTATGAGTTACAAACTACAATATAAACAATTTAGGCCCCTTTTTAAAACATGAAAAAAATATTTCTATTACAGCCTTATTTCAAGCATTTTCAGTTAAATGCAGCTTTGTATGTTTTAACTAACAATAGGCAGTATGAGGACTCTTCCTTAAGTATCTGTAGGTGAAATACATCACTTGTTTCAATGTTTGCATTCTGAAATATACTCTGACATGTCTAAGTTCAGGTAAGAGAACTAAACTGTGCTGTGGCAAAATCCTGGCTGATGATGATCAAGACTTGGGTAGTTCTCATTCAGGGTTAAAAAAGTTGACATCAGAGAAAAACAAAGTGAGGACATAAAGAGAGTTAACATCATTCTTTTTCAGTGAAGCAGTCTAATTCCAGAAAATGGGTTTTCCATTTGAATTCAAAGTGTGTGGTCCCAAAGTTGAGTTATTTTCCGTCCAAGTTGTTTTTACTGCCTGCAGCAGTGAGGCAACATTGGATGAACTGAGTTGGGAGGAGAGTGTGAGCTGAACTACAGAGATGGTCATTGATAAAACAAGTTCCTAAAAGTCCTCAGGCCCACCCAGAGGTGAAGAGCAGCCACTAACAACAGGAAAAAGAGCACTCACTGCACTGCACACATGGAGCTTCTGGGAGGCCTAACCGTTCTTGACATAGGTTCCTGGTTGAAGTTTACAATACCTGCCTTCACCACTCTCTGTGACTGTTCTATTTCCACGTTATTTAATTTGATTCCAAGAATTTCAGCAGCAACTTTCTGAAAACACAGGAAGACGGAGTCTCCTGTCTTGGCTGAGACAAAGTGACTACTAAAACCATTTTCCTGGCCGAATCGTAAATGTTTTTCAGTCTTTACTGTTCGCATATGCTCCAAATCAACTCTGAGAGTAGAAAGGGGGTGGCTGAAAGTTCCTGGTAGGCTTCTAGGGTGCTGGCAATCCTTTAGTTCCTGACTTTTATTTCCCACCAAGGCAACCAGTGGTTGAGTTTCTGACTCTTCGTTCACTTTCTTCACCATAGTATACCAATCTTCGAAATTCTCAAAGCTTTGATGATTTGTAACATCATATACCAAAAGAACCCCCTGTGCTCCATAGATACATTTATCTAACATCTTGCTTCCTATTGACTGCCTTCCCATATCCCAAATTTGAAGAGTAACATTCAAGTTTCCTGGCAATGTTATCCTTTTCAAAAAGAAATCCAGTCCAATAATTTACTTGTACTGCTTCCCAAAAGTTTCTTGAGTAAAACATGTAACTAAGGAGGTCTTCCCGGAGGTTCTGTCCCCCATCACGAGGATTTTCAGGTACAGGTCCTGGCTCTCCTCCTCGGAGTCCGACATGCTGTCCAAGGAACCAGGCCCGCCCCCAAAGGTGGAGCGAGGAAAGGGAGGAGGAGGCCTCCGGGGGCGGGGAGGGGGGGGCGGAGGAGGGGAGGACCCCAGCCCTGACGTCTAGGCAGCAGCTGGAGGGACCCGCGGGGGAATCATTCGCCTGGTGCCATCTTGCCCACTTCTAAAGCCCTGTTTTTCATCTACCTTTAGTATGCAATTCTTTTCTTTTCTTTTCTTTTCTTTTCTTTTCTTTTCTTTTCTTTTCTTTTCTTTTCTTTTCTTTCTTTTCTCTTCTTTTCTCTTCTTTTCTCTTCTTTTCTCTTTTCTTTTCTTTCTTTTCTTTTCTTTTCTTTTCTTTTCTTCTTTTCTCTTCTCTTCTCTTCTCTTCTCTTCCTTCTTTCCTTTCCTTTCCTTTTCTTTCCTTTCCTTTTCTTTCTTTTCTTTTTTCTTTTCTTTTCTTTTCTTTTCTTTTCTTTTCTTTTCTTTTCTTTTCTTTTTTCTTTTCTTTTTTCTTTCCTTCCTTCCTTCCTTCCTTTCTTCCTTCCTTCCTTCCTTTCTTTTTCTTTTTTTTTAATTGCTAGAGAGTGTGTGTGCTCAACTGGGCTTGGGGATGGGAGTGAGCATTCTTTATTGGGGCACAGTCATGCTGCAGTCCTTTCTCCTCCATTTCTCCATTGTGTTGAAATTTAGGGCCCACATGCACATGTGCCCAAATTGTTTTCAAGCCGCTGAGGCCAGTCCTAGAACTGTGATTGGCCAGCTGTGGGATGTTGTGGGATGTGGCTTCTTAACCACTAGGCTACAAGACCATACCTGTGTTTTTTTGTTTGGAAAGACATGGTGAGCAAAATCTTTGGGATTTAAGTTTTCAGGATATACAGTGTTTTATTCCTTTTTTTTTTCTTTTTATACTAACATCATACTTTCTGTCTTTCACAAAGGTGACCTGAGAAAATGATTAGATTTTGTTATGCAGTTGATAATATTGTCATGTTTATATGATAGCTAATCTCTCCCTGGGTTTATTATTCTTTCTAGAGTTGATGTTAGGTTGCTTTGAACTCTTTACTGCATCTGAGACTCTAAGTAGTTTTCATCTTTCTAGTCTCTGTCTTAGAATTTCTTCTGCAGAGACACAGGAGCTTTTGTCCTGTGTCTTAGGGTATTATTAAATAAAAGATTGAAAGACTGTTCAACCAGGTTTATGAACTAGAGATGAATTATCAGGAGACTCAACTACTGCTAGAAACACATTTAATAAAGGAGCTTCTCCAGATGGTTGAAGGTAGATAGTTTTAAATTCAGAACACTTTTCTTTATAATTGCAATACTATGCACAGATTGAAACTGACACTTTGGGGAGTTTACAGATGAGATGCACTCCAATCTGCTACTAGGCATCACGGTCACTGGGTTTTATTGTCTCAGAAATGGCGTAATGACTATTGAAAAGTGTTAATTGCTTACAGTTTGGTGTGATAGAAGAGCATATTACATTTGTTCCACCCTGTAGACCCTTGTTTCACAAAGACAATTTAAAGTACATAAGAAAACAATCACATATTGGTCTAATCTTCATGGCATTTGCAAACTACCTTTCTCAAATCAAAGAGCATTTTGAATAAGTTTTTTTGGCATTTGAATTCCTCTAATGAAAGTAGAAAATACAGTGGAGTGAGGGTTAAACTGGATTTGGATTATTGTTTTTTCCCACCGTCTTACAGGCTTTATGAACATAGTTAAGTTGTTTGAACTATGTAGGTAATAGTTTCCTTTACAACGAATAGGGCAGTTGGACTGAATAATTTTTTATTTTTTTGAGAGGTTTTTGCTATAGGGCGCATGCGCTTGCCAGAGAGACAGAGAGACAGAAAGCGAGTGTGCACGTGCCCAATAGCGAGAAACCTCTAAAAAATAAATAAATAAAAAGGAAAGCGGGAAATCACCCCCCACCAGGGGGGATGGCCACACCACAATCCCTTCTCCTCCATTCTCCTCTCGGGATCTTGGGCACACACGCACATGCTGTGATTTTGGACCACTGGGTCCAGGACTCGAATTGCGGTCGACTACACGGGAGTTCAGCAACATAGCCGTTATGCTAACTGCTGGTCTCTGGACTGAATAATTTTTAAAGTCTCTTATAGCTGCAAAGTCTGCTGATTCCTACATACACACACACATACCACATATATATGATATATATCATTAAATAAATTATTTGTGTAATCCTCTTGATTTTAACAAGACTATTTGTTAATTTTATTCTTTGTCATTTTATATATATATATATATATATACACACACATATATATAATATATTAATCCTTCTTAAAAATATTTTGAGAAGGATTTACTACCTCATTATATTTTCTAGTTTCTTATTGGTCTTGTAAGGGAACACTTTAATTTTTGTATGCTTAACTTAGATCCAGTTGTGTCATTGAATGTTTTTGTTATAATAAATTTTTAGTTGAGGTGCTTGGATTTTTTGGGAGTAAAATCTATAAAGAATAATTTTCAAACCCCAAGAACAATACTGAATAGTAGTGATGATAGCAGGAATCCTTTTTTGTTTTTAGCTTTAGTAATGTGTTCTTATCTTTTAAAAATTATTATTAAATTAAATTAATTTATTATTATTATTTAATTTGACCAGGGAGAGAGAGACAGAGACAGAGAGAGGGAAAGTGAGAAAGCAAGCTGCCGGGTCTGGGACTCAAACCATAGTTGGCCAGGTGGGAGACCATGCCACCTGATGGCCCAGTGTGTTTTAATTTAATATAATGTTTAATATTGGTATGTTTATCAAATTTAGGATTTAAAAAATTTTAAATTATACTTAGAATTTTTATGTAATGCTTTTCAGTCATCTATTAAAATAGGTATATGGATTTTTTTCTTCTTTAATCTACTGATAAGATTAATTACATTCATAGATTTCCGGATGTTAAACTGTCCTAAAATTTTAATTTATCCTAAAATTACTATTATAAACCTAATTTGCATACTGTGCTTCAAAAATACACTTTCAATTGCCATTTCTTAATATATTTATGTAAGATTTTTCCATTCATATTAATGCTTCTGATAGTGGACTCAATCCTGTCTCTTCCCCTATCTCCAAAAGATCCTCCTCTGTGTTCTTTGTCCAAAGTAAACTCTTTCTGAATGAATTTCATGTATTTTAACTCCCTTATCAGTACGCAAAACTCTAGCCTTTTAAAAGTTAATGGACGTGTTATTACCACCTCGTGATGCTGCTGGTGGGTGTGACTGATTGTCCTAGGGTCTCACCCTTATTTAATGCTAGCTTTGTGAAATCAATAAACTCCCTTTTCCTTATAACTTTAGCTTTACAGTTGTTCTTTTTGACTTGACAATAGTCTAGAACTAATTGCTGGGCAGACTGCTCAGCACCTTGAAAGCAACGTATACTCTAACTAAGGTGAAAGTTTTGGGATTAGATAGACCTGTGCTCAAATCCTAGTTCTCCCACTCTCAAATGGCATTACTTTGGGCTAGCCCTTTGCTACTGGTCCTCATCTGTTTGTTCATTTAGGGAGGATTAAATGAAAGAAGATGCAGAAAGCATGATATATCACTAACCTCAGAAGATGGTAATAGTAGGGGTAGATGTTATTAATCTTATCTGGTCAGATCACTGAGTCTGTTTCTTATTCTCAGAAGGTAAGTTTCTGTCCCTTTGAAGCTATTCAGCGGGCCGATCTAGAAATATTTTCCTTCTAGCAGCATGGGCTGTTTTTCTACCCTCTGCCAAAGAAGGGCAGCCTCAGATGGCCAGTCAGGGCATGCCAGCCTTTTCTGTCAGCCCATCAAGCCAGACCACCTCTGATTATCCATCTTGTTTCTCTACCTTCATTGCTACGGTAACACCTGGGCAATGGCCCATACAGGAGAAAGGTGCCTGATATGTGCTTTCCCTGTCTGGGTTATAAATTAAGAAAATGTTTTAGGAAATATTTATTTAATTTTATTTGTTATTATTATTTTTCAGTTTGCTATTGGGCATGTGTGCTCACCAGAGAGACAGAGAGGGAGAGAGATAGGGAGAAAGAGAGAGAGAGAGACAGAGAGAAAGAAAAACATTTTTTCACGTGATTTTTGGCTGTTTGTATATCTTCCTTAGAGAGTTGTCTGTTCAGCTCACTTGTCCGTCTTTTCTAAAAACATAACTAATTAATATTATTATTTAATTTGCTATAGAGTACATGCACTCACCAGAGGAAGACAGAGAGAGAGAGAGAGACAGAGAGAAAAGAGAAAAAATGAGAAAGCAAGTCACCAGGTTCAGAACTCCAACTGTAGTCAGCCATGTGGGAATCCAGTGCCTCAGCCACCATGCCACCTGCTAGCTCCTGCCAATCTTTTTTTTTAAAATTAATTTATTTTACATACTTTCACTGAACATCACCACAGCATATAAAGTGCGACTTTCCAGCCAGAATGCACTGTAGTGGCTTAATCATACATGTTATCATCAACAAATAATGTTCCATTTCTTGTTTCTTGTACATATATGTATTTTCCCCCCTATTTCGCACCCTCTACCATTTCCCATCCTCTTCCCACCCTGTCTCTGGTATCTGCAGTTGTTTTTGATTTCTTTATTCTTTCCCACATTGTATCGATTCACAAAATATCTTAATTAATCTAAATACTTTCAACAGTAAGTTCAGCTGATATATACATATCTGTGAACAAAAGTTGACTTTAGGCATGAAACTCTGGGTAGAATGAATATACTATAAAATAGCACATAGCTGAGGCTATATAGCTTACTGTGGTTACTACATAGGTATTTTTTGAATACATTTTTTTAATTTCAAGAAAGGCAGTTTTAGCTTTAATAAATCAAAATAAAAAAATGTTAAGAGAACTTTGCTTAATACTTAAAGCCAGGAAACAGGTTAGGATTCTGTTCGAATAGTAGGTACGTGGACCTATCCACAACTCGAGAGATGACTAAACTCTCTAACACTGGAAAATGAAACATAGAAAGTCAGTAATGTTTTAGTCAAAAGTCATAAAATTCTAGTTCACCAGTTCAAACTCATGTACTTTATCTTCCGTTGTGGTCTGATCTTTGCGTTTAAATTCTGGAAGTTAACATTCAACTCTGGACTTGTTCCTACCATTGAGCTGACCATTTTCTTAGTTGTTTTAGAACTTTTATTTCTGTGTGTCTGATTTTAGTTTTCCTGGGATACAGAATTTCTTGGAGAGCTGGTCTGATGTTGGTAAATTCTTTCAGGTTTTGTTTATCTGAGAATGTTCTTGTCATCTCTTCCCATATGAAGGATAATCTTGCCGGATATAATATTCTTGGTTGAAATTGTTTTTTACTCAACACTTTGAATATATTTTCCCATTCTTTCCTTGCTTGCATTGTTTCTAATGAGAGATTTGCTGTTAACCTGATGGGATATCCTTTGTAGGTAGTCTGACGTTTCTCTCTTGCCAGTCTGGGTATCTTGTCTTTGTCTGTGATTTTGGTCATTCTAGCTATAATGTGTCTTGGAGAAGATCTTCTTGGGTTGATCCTATTTGGAGTCCTTCATATTTCTTGGATCTGGATCTTTAAATGACTGTCTAGGTTTGGGAAGTTTTCTTTCAGAATTTCATGGAACAGATTGTCAATGCCCTTATTAGTCTCTTCACCTTCTGGGATACCAATTATCTGGATGTTTATACGTTTAATAATATCTAGTATTTCTTGTGCATTATTATTTTGGGGGGCTAGTTTCTCAGTATTCATAGTGATTCTGTCTTCTACATCTGAGATTCAATTTTCTGTATGATCTAGTCTGCTTTTAATACTTCGAAGGAGGTTTTGACTTCCTGTATTATAGCCTTCATCTCCAACAGTTCCATTTGATTCTTTTTAATGGTGTGTATTTCCTCTTTCAGCTCTTGCAAGAACTTCCTCACCTCCTGGAACTCATCGGCTTTTTTCTTCTGGTAGTCATTGTCTCTCTTCTCTTCCATCTCTGTTAGTTTTGTCACTATGAATGCTCTAAATTATTATTTTTTTATATATAACAAAATCTTTATATTCTTAAGTGAAAGCCATTTAACTAATATTTAAAACCTCTGCAATTATTAGTTTATTAGTATCATCCAGGACTCAGATGTTCAGTATCCTCCTGAAATTACATAAACAAATGAAAATGGAAAGAATCCAAGTCAAAATTATATAACAAAACAGCATTCCATCACAAAAGCATGTAAAATTACAAGAACACTATTTTAAAACACTGGCACTTTAAGAAAACGATAATCTCAAACCACAAAATTGCCAAATTGTTCCCTAAACTGTTAAGCAGATAAACATGACTCTAATGAATAAGTTTGGGTTTCATAAAGAAAAATCAAATTAGAATAAATTGGCTAATTCATACTGAGATGCAGAGTTTGTGTCTTCGTTCTTCATGTCTATCTGATTTATAAAGGGGCAAACCACCATAGAGGAATGTTTCCCCTTTTTTTAAAATGCGGCATCACTTTAAAAGCTGGCCCAATTAATTAAAAATACTTTTAATGGAAAGTCAAGTTTCCTGAACAGTCCATATTTAGATAAATGGGAAAAGACATTTATAGCCAGCACTTTCACAGCCTTTGCTGGAACCAAGGTCAACAAAAAACTTTAATATGACAGTCTTGTATTTTAAGCTCACGCTTTTGGGGATACATACTAAAGCCTTCTTTAACGTGGGAACTGACAAAATATAACTGCCATTACATAGTAATGGGAGTTAAAGAATATAGAGTCCTCATGTAAAGATTAGAACACACTTTTCTATTAGTTCTTCAAGGACAGCTTTCAAAATGTTTGATTCTAATAATCTCATGCTGTGAGTAGACTGGTTACTCTTCACTTTATAAATGTTAAGTGGGCTATGTGAAATTTGCTATCAACTGATTAAAATTTCAGAATTTCAGTTATGGATGAAAACTGTCTCAATTTTTTATTACCCCCATCATGATATGCAGGGTGTGTAGACAAAAGTTTTTTATCAGCTAACTATAATGAAAAGATAAACACTGTAGTAATTCATGTGATCCAAAATGGGCAAAAGCAAAAGACTAGCTTCCCCTCAAGAAGAAAATTTCAGACCTATGAAAAGGACAACTATACTAATAAAATTGTATTTACTTAGAAGCATTTAGAATGTCAACAAAACAGCTGCAACTTATTTTTTGCAATTACAGAGTGGTATTCAGTTAACAGAACAACAATTATTTCATATAAGCTGCATCAGAGACAACTGAAGATGAAAAAACTACCATCCCCATATATAACTAATTTGTACTGTGTACCAACAAGAACCTGCTTTAAATTTCCATGCCAATTTACAACCCCCATACTGTACCAGGCAAGGTTAGTGGCTATTGAAAATACCACCAGGACAGGGCTATCTAAAGAGACATTCGGTAGTGTGTTAAGTATACAAAAAAAGACACTGTACAGTTTAAAAACAAATCTTACACAGCCTTACATTTCAATTTTTTTCTTTAAAAGGAGTGAGTTGTGTACAGGGGGGTTAAATGCTTTATAGACAAGGAAAAAAAAACTGCACTAGAACAAACTTATTCATCATCATCATCTTCTTCTTCATCTTCATCCTCTTCATCTTCCTCTTCTTCCTCATCTTCATCTTCCTCGTCTTCCTCCTCCTCCTTTTTCTTGCTCTTTTCAGCCTTGACAACTCCCTTTTTTGCTGCATCAGGCTCCTTTAGTTCCGTATGCAGCAATATCCTTTTCGTATTTTCCCTTCAGCTTAGCAGCCTTCTTTTCATAAGGCTCTTTATCATCTGTAGCAGTGTTATTCCACATCTCTTCCAATTTCTTTGCAAAATCACCAATGGATAGGCCAGGATGTTCTCCTTTGATTTTTGGGCGATATTCAGAACAGAACAAGAAAAAGGCTGAAGGAGGCCTCTTGGGTGCATTGGGATCCTTGAACTTCTTTTTTGTTTCCCCTTTAGGAGGGATATAGGTTTTCACTTCTCTTTCATAACGGGCCTTGTCCACCTTTGCCATACCTTCAAACTTTCCTTTCTCTTTAGCAGACATGGTCTTCCACTTCTCTGAGCACTTCTTAGAAAACTCTGAGAAGCTGACTGAAGCATCTGGGTGCTTCTTCTTGTGCTCCTCCCAGCAAGTTTGTACAAAGAATGCATATGATGACATTTTGCCTCTCGGCTTCTTATGATCTCCTTTGCCCATGTTTAGTTATCTTTCCTTCGTGAGGCACAGAGTCGCCCAGTGCCCGTCTGGCTCTCACTTGCCCTGGCACTGTCTCTATGGAGCTCAATGTACTGCAATGGCTGTGAGAGTGGGAGCCAGACGCAGCCTCCTCACTCTCTCCGCTCTGTAACATTACTCTCCAGCCAGCATGGCTCCTATTGGCTACTGCCAACTCACAGGTGCTCTAAATTATTTATCAGACATTTCCATGAGTTCCATTGTACTGTTTGTGTGTGAAGAGGAGTTATTCTTTCCCCTTGGAGGTGAGGTATTTTCTTGGTTTCGCATATTTCTTGTTTCCCTGCAGTGATTTCTAGTCATCTAATGAGTTATTCACTTCTTCCTAATTTCTACAAGATCAATCTGAGTGATCAGAGGTGCACAGGAGGATATGGTCTGCAAACTCATTGGCATTGCATTTTTCTCCCTTTGTGTTGCAGATTAAGTGGGAGTGAGGAGTTTGAGGACCCAGATAGTATTCAAATTTTGGCAACTTTTCACTTAGACTTGTCTAGACACTCATTGGGTAGAGGCTGAGCAGCAAAGTGATGAGGAAAAGAAAAGGATAAGAAAACAGAGAAAGAGAAAGAAAGAAAGATGAGAAAAATGGAAAAGGCAAGCAAGCAAACAAACAAACAAATAAAATTATTTATTTGTTAATTTTAAAAAACAAACAATGAAAACCACGTGGAAAATCACTAGATCTCAGCTCTCATGGTGGACTCAGTCTTCTTCTGGCCTGCTCTTTCTGTTTGCCTAGGTGAGAAGGGGAGAGGGGGGAGGGGGATTATTACCACGATAAAGGAAGAGTTCAGAGCCAAGACAAAACTTTACCTTAAAAAATGTTTAAAAAAGAAAAGTTAAAAAAGTGAAAAGACAGAGACAGCGAGAGACAGAGAGAGACAGAGAGAAGGACACAAAGGCTCTACGAGGGTAAATTCTCAGCAGAACATCTTTATTGCTCTTATCTCTGAAATCACTAGATCTTAGCTCTCATGGCAAACTCAGTCTTCTTTTCCCTGCCAATCTTTTAAATTAAGTTGACTATTTTTCTTTTTGGGTAAGCAGCTTGAGTTCCCTGTATATTCTGGTAATCAGTCCCTTATTTGAGGCAAAGTTTGCAAATATATTCTCCCATTCTGAGGATTGCTTAAGCAGCTCTAATTTTTTTTCTTTTGGTGTGTAGAAGCTTTTTAACCTGATGTAATCCCACTTGTCTATTTTTGGGATTATTGTCTGTACTTCAGGAGTCTTGTTTAAGAAGGCTTTGTCTACTCCAATGTCTCCAAAAGTTCCCTCTCTGTTATTAACCAGTAATTTTATAGTTTGAATTCTTAGATTTAGATCTTTGATTTATTTTGAGTTGATTTTTGTTAACGGTGAGAGATAGAGGCCTAGTTTCATCTTTCTGCAAATGGATACCTAGTTTTTCTAGCAATATTTGCTAAAGAGATTTTCTTTTCCCCACTGGATTGTCTGGTACCCTTTTGTCAAAAATCAGTTGGCTGTATGTTTGGGGTTTATTTCTGGGGTCCCTATTTTATTCCATTGGTCAATATGCCTGTGTAGATTATCATAGCTTTGCAATATATTTTGTAGTCAGGGAGTGAGATGCTTCCTACTCCACCCTTCTTGTGCAGGATTGCTTTGGCAATATGGAGTCTTTTATGATTTCAGACAAATTCTATGATTGTTTTTCTAAATCTGTGAAGCATATCTCTGGTAATTTGATTGTGATTGCATTAAATTTGTAAATTAATTGGGGTAGAATAGATGTTTGATTATATCTTCCAAACCAGGAACATAGGATATCCTTTCACATTTTGTATCATTTTCAATTTCTTGTTTAAATTTTTCAGAATTTTCCTTGTAGAGTTCTTTGACTTATTTAGTTAGGTTTATTCCTTGGTACTCTATTTCTATTTTTGCTACTATAAGTGGAATTGCTTTCTTCAATTCTACTTCAGTGTATTCACCATTGGTATATAGATATGCTATAGAGTTTGTATGTTAATTTTGTATCCTGCCACTTTACTGTATTAATTTATCACTTCCAGAAGTTTTTTGTTGTGGAGTCCTTTGAGTTTTCTATGTATAGAATCATGTCATCTGCAAAAAGAGATAATTTCACTCATTTTTTTCCTATTTGAATGCCTTTTTAATTTCTTGTCTGATTGCATGGGCTAGGACTTCCAGTACTGTGTTGAAAAGAAGTGGAGTAACTGAACACGCTTGTCTTATTCCAGGTTTTAATGGAAAAGCTAAAAGCTTTTCCCCATTCAGTATGATGTTAGCTATCGGTTTTTCATATATGGCTTTTTATTGTGTTGAGAAAAGCACCTTTAATGTTGATTTTGCTGAGAGTCTCAATCATTAAGGGATGTTGTATTTTATCAAATGCTTTTTCTGCATTGATTATATAATCACATGGTATTTAACTTTCCTTCTATGGATATGATATGTAACATTTATGGTTTTGTGTATGTTGATCTACCCTTGTATTCTTGGAATAAAGCCAACCTGATCATGGTGTATAATCTTTTTTTGTTTGTTTGTTTTGTTTTGTTTAGAGAGATTTTTGCTATAGGGTGTGTGCACTCACTGAAGAGACAGATACAGAAAGTGAGAAATCACCCCCAGGGGAATGACTATGCCATAATCTCTTCTCCTCATTCTCCTCTGGGGATTTTGGGCATGCATGCACATGTACCTGGCATTAGTTTTAAACTGCTGGGTTCGGGACTTGAACTACAGTTGACTACATGGGAGCCCAGCGACATAACCATTATGCCATCTGCTGTCCCAGTGTGTGTATACTATTTTTAATGTATCATTGGATATGATTTGCTTGTATCATGAGGAGAAGTTTTGTATCTGTATTCATCAGGGATATTGGTCTGTAGTTTTCTTTTTTGGTGATGTCCTTGTCTGTTTTTGAAATAAGGGTAATGGAGGCTTCAAAGAATGAATTTGGAAAGGTTCCTTTCTTTTGGATCATTAGAAATAGTTGGAGTATAATGGGGGCTAGTTCTTCTTTAAAAGTTTTATAGAAATCAGAAGTAAAGCCATCAGAACCTAGGCTTTTCTTGTTGGGAGACTATTAATTACTGATTCAATCTTGTTCTTTGTTATTGGTCTGTTTAGGCTTTCTATGTCTTCCTGATTCATTCTTGGTAGATTATATGTGTCCAGAATTTTATCCATCTCATCCAGGTTGTGTTGTTTGTTGGTGCATAGACATTTATAGTCATCTCTGATGATCTTTTGTATTTCTCTTACATCTGTTGTACTTGGTACATAGACATTTGTAGTCTTCTCTGATGGTTTCTTTTTGTATTTTTGTTACATTTTTCCTTTTGCTCGCTTCATTACTGATTATATTTATCTGGTTCCCGTCTCTGTTCTTAATTAGTCTAGCTAACACTGTGTCAATTTTATCTTTTCAAAGAATCAGTTTTTGGTTTCATTTATTTTCTATATAATTTATTTACTCTCTATTTCATTAATTTCTGCTCCAATCTTTATTATTTCTTTTCTCCTGGCACTTATTTTGGGGGGCATTTTTGTTGTTGTTTTTCCAATTCCCTGAGGTGTGTTGTTCAGTTGTCTATTTACCACTTTTCCATTTTTTTCTTATGTGCACTAATTGCTATGAACTTCCCTTTTATGACTGTTTTTGCTGTGTCCCAGAGGTTATGAAAACTTGTGCGCTTGTTATAATTGGTTTCAATGAATCTTTTAATTTCAGTCTTAATTTCTGGTTGTGAAGTCATCCAGGAGTAGGTCGCTTAGTTTCCATGTTTTTGTGCATTTTCAAGTTTTTTCCTGCAGTTAATTTCAAGTTTAATTCCATCATGTTTGGAGAAGATGCTATAGTTTCTAACCATTTGAATTTGTAAAGGTTTGTTTTGTAGGTCAATCTTTGAAAATGTTCCATGCTTGGGTGAGAAAAATGTATGTCTTATGGTTGTTGGGTGGAGAGTTCTATAGATGTTTGTCAAGTCCATTCAGTTTATAGTATCATTTAGATTCTGTATCTCTTTGCTTATTTTTTTGTCTAGATGATCTGTCCAGAGGAGACAGTGGAATGTTGAGATCTCCAAAGATTATTGTGTTGCCATCTATCTCCCCTTTTAGATAAAGCAGCCTGTTTTTCATATATTTGGGTGCTCTAGTGTTGGGTGTGTAGATACTTATGAGTGTTATATTTTCTTGGTGAATTAGCCCTTTTAGTACTATATAGTGTCCTTGTCTCACAGTTTTTGTCTTAAAATCTATTTTGTCTGATATCAGTATTGTGACTCCAGTTTTTTTTTTGATGATTTCCATTTGCTTGGAATATATTTTTTCAGCCCTTCATTTTCAGTCTATGTTTGTCTTTATCCGTGAGGTGTATTTCTTGTAGGTAACATATAGAAGGCTCCTATTTTTTTTTTTTTTTAATTTTTATCTATTTAGTCAATCTGTGTCTTTTGATTGGAGCATTTAATCTATTAACATTTCATGTTATTATCATTATTTATGGACTTGTCCTTCTATTTAGTTAGCCAGTTTCTTTTTTTAAAAAAAAGAATTATTTAACGATTTATTTATTTATTTAAATTTGATCAGAGAGGGACAGAGTGAGGGAGAGAGAGAGATAGAGAGAGGGGGAGGGAGGGAGAGAGAGAGAAAGTGAAAAAGCAAGCTGCCAGGTCGGGGTCATGAACTGTGCTCGGCCATGTGGGAGTCCAGTGCCCTTAACCACCATGCTACTCACTGACCCCCTTAGTTAGCCATTTTATTTTTTCCCTCTTATTTTTGTTTGTCCATCTTTAATTTTTTTTGATATAGTACTACCTTCAGTACTTCTTGAAGAGCTGGTCTAGCCCTGGTGAATTCTTTCAGTTTTTGTTTATCTGAGAATGATTTTTTTTTTTCTTCCCATATGCAGGAAAGTCCTGCTGGGTATAGTATTCTTGATAGAAATTGTTTCTCTTTTAGTGTTTTGAATACATCTCCCCATTCTTTCCTTGCTTGCATTGTTTCACTTGAGAGGTCTGATGTTGGTCTAATAGGATAATCTTTGAAAGTAACTTAATGTTTCTTTCTTGCTATTTTTAGAATCTTTTTATTTTTTTAAGAGAAGTTTTTGCTATAGGGCACGTGCGCTCGCCAGACAGACAGAGAGAGACATAGAGACAGAAAGCGAGAAATCACCCCCCAGGGGGGATGGTCACGCCGTAATCCCCTCTCCTCCATTCTTCTCTCGGGATCTTGAGCACGCACACACACGCGCCGGGCGTGAGTTTTAAGCCACCGGGTCCGGGACGCGAACCACAGTCAACTACGTGGGAGTCCAGCAACATAGCCATTACGCTAACTGCTGGTTCCCTATTTTTAGAATCTTGTCTTTATCTGAAATCTTGACCAATCTTGCTATGATGTGCCATGGAGAGGATCTTCTTATGTTGATTATATTTGGGGCCCTTTGTATATCTTGTATCTGGGTATTTGAATGTTTCTCTGGGTTGTAAAAATTTTCTGCAAGTATTTCATGGAATAGATTTTCAATGCCCTTATTAAATTCTTCACTCTCTGGAATACCAATTATTTGGGGTATGGGGATTTAATGGTATCTAGTAGTTCCCATATGTTATCCTCCCCTTTTTTTTTTTGGTTATTTTTTCATTCTTTTTGGTACTTTGTCTAAGCCAGAGATTTTGTCTTCTAAATCAGAGATCCTATCTTCTGCATGATCTAATCTGGTATTAATATTGTCATGGGAGGTTTTGATTTCGTGTACTATTGTCTTCATCTCTAAAAGTTCTGTTTGGTTCTTTTTAAAGAAGTACTTATTCAATCTTATTTATTTATTATTATTATTTTTTAATTTGACAGAGAGAGAGAAAGAGAGAGGGAAAGTGAGAATGCAAGTCACCAGATCTGGGACTCAAACCAAGGTTGGCCACGTAGGCCTATTTTTCTCATAGTTTTCCAGCATTGGTTGATTGATTGATAAGCCAGAGGGCATGTATGTTCTTCAGCACCTTAACTACCATGCCAACTGCTGGCCCCTGTTTAGTTCTTCTTCATGATGTCTATCTCCTCCAAGTAATGGAAAGACTTCCTCAGCTCCTGGAGTTTGTCGTCTCTTTTCTCTTGCATCTCATTTACTTTTGTCATCTTGAGTATTGAAAAAAACTTAAAACATATTTGTGAGTCTATCGTGCTTTCTGTGGGTGATGAGGAGCGGTTGTGTTCCCTTGAGGGAGAAGAATTTCCTTTTTTTTTTTTTTTTTTTTTTTTCATATTTCTTGTGCCTCTGTGCTGGTTTTTAGTCATCTGATGAAGTACACACTTCTTCCTCCTTTTTTGAATGGGTTCTGTAATATCATTGGAAAAGAACAGCTCTTCTTCCCAGGTGTGTTCTTTGGAAACAGGATGTGTCTTTCAATCAGAGTAGGATGTATCTAGCCAGGATCAGGTGCTTGGATACTCTAACAATCTCTCAGAATGAGATGTACCTGGACTTAGGCTGAAACTATGTAACTATAGAAAGAAGTGCAACATGTAGCATGCAGGCTAGTGAACTGTGAAATCTGAAAGAATCTGGTTTCCTGCGTCTCAGTTGCACAGGTTAGTGGAACTTGGAAAGGCACTGGAGAAGCAATGAGACATGAAAGGATCCAAAGGTTCAGACCTGCTTAGCAGAATAGTGGCTGCCTCCCTGGGGCCCTGCTTCACAGGCCAGTGGAACTTGGGAAAACACTCTCTCTGCAATTTATAAAGCCCAATACATAAACATCGTCTCACTGACCTCTTAGACTAATCCTGGGAGGTCAACAAAACAGGTGGAGTTATTATTTCCATTTCATACAGGAAGAAATTGAGGTCCAGGGAGGCTAACAGTTTTGTCCAAGGTCATGCCCTGCAGAATTACAGCAGACCAGTGTTTCTACTGCTGAACTAGGACTGCTTCCACCCGACAGTTGAATCTGTCCTCTGTAGAAATTGTTAAGTCAAAGGAACAACTGTAAAACAAAAGTTATAGGGAAATGAGAGTGTATTGGTCTCACCAATGGATCGGATCCTAGTACATCCAGTTAGACGCACCAACAGCATCACCAGATGGTAATGATAACATGCCTACTGACCATGAAAAGGCTAGGGTTTTTATTTTTTATTTTATTTTTATATTAATAAAAGGTTAACAATACATAGAAGTTATTCTGAAAGAGTTTACTTTGAGCAAAGATAACAGAGGGCCTTTTGGAGATGGAGGAAGGGACAGGGTTGGGTGAAAGTCCATCATCAGAAGCTGCCTGAGGCAACTTCCCAGCAATGATGGTAGTCCATTCAGTAGGAAGTGTTTTTAGCCTAAGGGAGACTGAAAGCCTATCTTGAGAAAGAATGTTTTGTGAAAGTCAGTCACATAATCAACAGGGAATAACTGTAACCAGTAAGTAGGCTAGAGAGTCACCTATTTTTCTCATAGTTTTCCAGTATTGGTTGATTGATAAATTAGAGGGCATGTATGTTCTCCAGAGGAAGACACAGAGAGAGAGTGGGGGAGGGAGAGAGATGAGGGAGAAAGCACCCAAAATGGGGGTGTAATCATGCTGAAATTCTTTTCCTTCATTTATCTATCCTGCAGAATTTGGAACATGTACAGATATGTATGTAGTGTGTTTCTCAAGCCACTAAGGCTGGGATTTGAACTGGGTTTGACCATGTGGGTTCTGGCTCCATTAACCACTAGACCATGAGAATGTCCTAATGGCCCTTAATATTTACATTGTGTATAGCAGTTTCTTTTTTGGATAAACTCTATTTTCACAAATCAAATCTCAGGTTGGAAATTTTGTATCTGGAGCATTCTTAGCACTTTTTACTTAAAGCCCCCATGTCTTGGTCTTTACTGAATTGTTAATAGAACTACCTGAGCCTGGGTAAATTATAAAGAAATAGAGGTTTAATAGGTCACAATTCTGATGGCTGGAAAGTCCAAGGGCATCACAAAAAAAGACAGAGTAATTTCTATTTTTATTTATTTATTTATTTATTATTATATTTATTTATTTATTTTACAATTAAAGTATGAATTTATTTTGGGACAAAAACTTTTTAAGATTCACACATACTTTTCCCATTACACGTATTTCCATGAGCTTTTTTTTTTGAAACTTTTTTTAATGACCTAATTTACATTAATACCCTAAAGCATTGTGATAGCATACAAAATGTGATTTCCCATCCAGAATATACTGCACAGTGGCTTAATCATTCATGTTATCATCAATAATTTTCCATTTCTATTTACACACCACTATTTCTGGTGGTGACTTCTAGTCATCTGATGGATGGTGCGTTTCTTCCTATTTTTTTTTTTTTTTTTTTTGGAGAGGTTTTTGCTATAGGGCACGTGTGCTTGCCGGAAAGACAGAGACAGAGAGACTGAAAGTGAGATATCACCCCCAGGGGGGATGGCCACGCCACAATCCCTTCTCTTTTATTCTCCTCTCAGGATCTTAGGCATGTATGCACATGCTCCTGGCATGAGTTTAAGCCACTGGGTCCGGGACTTGAACCATGGCTGACTACATGGGAGTCTAGCGACATAGCCATTATGCTAACTGCTGGTCCCTCTTCCTAATTCTTGAAGTTCAATCTGAGCATTCATAAACATGCAGAAGGAGGTGATCTGGAATCTCTTTGCCATTCCATTTTTATCTCTTTGTGCAGAAGATTAAATGGATATTGAGGAATATGTTAATCCTCATAGTATTTGGATGTTTTGCTATGGTTCCCTTAGATCTATCTAGAAACACAGATAATGGAGACTGAGGAGCAGAGTGATGAGATAAAAGAAAAAGAAAAGCAGAGAGAAAGAGGAGAGAGAGAGAGAGAGAAGAAAACAAAAAATCAAACAAATTTAGAGAAAAAGATGGAAAAAAATTAAGAAACAACCAAAAATTTATTTTTTTAAAAAAAGCAGAAAATAAAAAACCACATGGCATGCTTGATCATTAGTTCTCAGGAACCATGGAGGAGTCTTCTTCTGAAGGCCTGCCCCTTGCCTCTCCTATTCATTATTATTTTTAATCACTGTACATCTTTAGAGCACACAAAGTGAATTTTGCCACCTTGAATACACTGTATATATATCCAGTCAAAGATTTTATCATACACATTATTATCAGCAGACAATTTTACATTTTTGTGTCTGATAAATGTTCTGCTCCTTTTCCTCCCTTGAGTCCCTCCTCCCTCCCCATTGTCCACCCTTCTACACAGTCTTTAGTTTGCTATTATTATTATTATTATTATTTTAGTTTTAAGAAAAGCTGTTTTTGCCGTAATGAATCAAAATTAAAAAGTTAAGAAAAATTTTCTGAAGACTAAAAGCCAGGAGATAGGTTAGGATTCTGTCTAAACAGTAGGTAAATACTAAAAACTCAAAAAACAACAAAAACAAAAAACAAATATAGACAGAGATAAAATCTAGTAACAATTGCCCTATAGTTTTCTTCTGAAACATTTTTTTTTTCTCTCTCCGTTCCCCTTTTAACCAAAGAGAGGCATAAACTAACTTATTTGCAAAAAAAGTTTAGTCTCAATTTGGTCTGTTACTTGCACAAAGCCCAGTAAAAATACTCATTGATTTAATTGGCTTTGCTGTAAACTTTTATAAGGAACTTCAGATTAGACTCTTTAAAAAGCCTCTCAAGGGTACTGAGCCAAGTCAGGAATTCACCATCTGACTGTGCTTTTTAGCACCTGTACTTGGGAGTTTTCAGGCCTGTCAGGAAGTGACACTCTTTATTTATCTGCTCGGGAGAACTGTTTATGGTACCAGGCAATCTAAGACAGACTTTTAACTAACTAGAGCATCGTCTGTGTCTATATGGCTTTCTCTCTGTTGTTCTAGTCTCATGCTATCTGCTCATGTCCCCACCATAATGCTATTATACAGGCCCTTATCCTAATTATGTGTGCAATTATCACCCGAAAGTCCTCACCCTGGACATAACCACGATGGAGTTAAATTTCCACTTAAAACCTTTACAACGCAATCGGGTCCAATACATAAATTTCTGGAGGACATCCAATCACCACTTATTAAGATCAAATTCCAAAGCATGAAACTTTTAGGGACAAACCATGATCCAAACCATAAAATCCCAACTTAGATCAGTTTCTCTTAGTGAGGAAGAAAGAGAAGAGAGGAGGAGGAAGCTGAGGAGGAAGAGGAGAGAGGGAAGGGAAGGAGAGGTTGCTCTAATTTTCCAAACAATAGAAACTTTTGTCCTCAATTTAACCTCTTCAGAAGCCCACACCATTTCCAGATATCGTGATATGTGGATGCCCCTGATTTCTGAGAGTTTCTCAGACATTCCCTGCATTGTGCTGCTCTTCACATGCTTTCCTGGCAGAACAGACAATATAAATGTAAACTGTCATCCTTGCATTGAACCCACGGGAGACAGATGACATTTTCTTGTGAGACTGAAGAGGAGCAGAAGCAGGTGTGGGCAAGGGTTGTTTATCACAAACCAAATGTTGTGGAATGCTTTTTACAGTCTTAAGAGAGACAAAATGTTTACTGAGAGGGAATGGATAATGGTCCTTAGGTTGTTCTTTTCTGTGATGGTAAAAAACTCAGTGGGTCTGGGTATGGGCTAGTTTAGCAATCGCCACGGCCTTCTTCCTACCCAGGCTTATGCTGGGCTTTGCATAGTCTGAAAGTCCTAAAAGGGGTACTTTCTAATAAAATAAAAACAAACCAGCCCCTCCCCCACCAAAGAAACCTAAAGAAACACAAAAAACTAATGGTGACAATCATTTGTTCATTTTTACAAAATGGGTCCAACATTAGTTCCCTCCAGGGGATATCTGGAAGGGTCTGGAGACATTTGTGATTGTTGCATATGGGGTATGCTACTAGCATCTGTAAGTCAGAGGCCAGGGAGGCCACCAAACATCCAGCCATGCACAGCACAGCTGCCACAACCAGGTGTTCCATCCAAAGTGTCAGCAGTGCTGAGGATGAGGAGCCCTTGGTGAGAGGAAGGCCCAGCATGCAAAACCAGTCCGGAGATGTTGGTCAAACAATTGGGTGCAAAGATGAGGGACTTAAAAAGTTCATGAAATTAAAGTACGAATTTGGTGTAACAAATTTTGAAATTCATGTGTAGTTTTTTCATGATATACATTTTCATAAACTTTTTGGAGGCCTCATGTGACATGCTCACAGCAAAAGATTTGAACAATACAGGGGTGAGGAGGACCAAATTAGACTCTTCTGTTTCATTTCCTCTCTTACGTTCCGCATCTATCACCCATTGTCTCTCCTCTCTCTTTTTCCGGAAGCTATGTTCTAGGAGCCTTCATTTCATCTACGTATCTTTTTTTCTTATATAAATGGGGTCATTTCCAGAGGTCAATTCCTTTTCTATAACTTATTTTTTTCCACTGAACATTTCAGTAAATAAATTTCCAGGCAGCTCAAAGTTTCACATTAAACAGATCGTTTCATATTGTTGAAAGTAATAGAAGTGGGAACAGGTTATGGCTCTTACATCACGCCAGGCAAGATTCCAAAAGCTTTGCACGTGACTCTTCAATCCTCACAAAACAATGTGAGTTAGATACTATTTTATTTCCATTTTATGGATTAGGAAAAGAAGCACTCGGAGACAGTGTAACTGAGTCCTTGCTTTTTAACCCCGTGCATTATCCTGTCTGTTCAGAAAATGCTTATCTGGAAGTTGAGGAAACTTTGGTGATACCCATAGATGCTCATTAAATGCCAGCTACAGGCTCAACACTGTGCCAAGCATCCCTCTCTCTAGAAACTGCTACTCTCAGGGGGATAAAAGACAGCAGTAGTTCATGGTAGCTCTGTGTGTTACAAATAGCAATAGAGACAAACCTAGAGATAACACCACTTGATTTATGCCCCAACTCCAGGAGGGGAGTCCAGAGCCATTCCTTACAAAAAAATGGTCCATTTCATTATTCAGTCTTTGTACCTCTAACTTTTGAAGCATGCCTAGTCATAATTTGCTTTACAGTCTTGCTCCAATGTTTCATAGCAGAAGTTGTCAGTAATCAAAATAATTTTTCAGGCTTTGTGAAATGTTAGAGTTTGGAACACTACGATCTAAACTTTTTTATTTCTAGAGCAATACTTGAGATGTACTTTTCATTTCCCAATTTCAAATGTGTTTCATTAAATATGAAACTCCTTTCCTTCCTCACCTTGGAATGTCATTTTTCTCTTTTACCAATGATGACTTTTCAATAGTTTAAGAATATAAAATACACAGGCACTGACAGGAATATAATTTAGTTCAAGAAACTCTTAGTTACTCCACGTGGTGCCAGGCATTGCAAGGGGTGCTAGGGAGGAGCTTACGTGTATGGTCACGGTACAATGTGTTGATGGGATGAGACTTAGAGGACTACAGAGTGGATACGAGTGCAGCCCTCTACCATGTTCTAGGATGTGTCACACAAGGTGACCAAAGTCCCCATTTGCTTGGGACTGAGAATTTCTGGAGTGCAAGATGTTCAGCATTAACATCAGGAAAGTTCTGGCAAAGTAGAACAAGTTAGTCATCCTAGCATCATGGTGTTAAGGCAAATGAGAAGGAGGTGATTATCCTGAGGTTGCCTTTGTAACCAGAGTTTCTACACAAGCAAACCAAAACCCAACTCAATGTAAACAGTAAAGAAAGCAATCCTTAAGCTTAGCCAAACAGAAACTGCCCACTAACCTCTAACTAGGGGTGTTCCACCAGATCATTTATAAATAAGAAAAACGCCTAGTTGTAATCCACTAAGTAATTTCTTTATTTTATTTCCAAGTTTATCCTATAAAAGCTTGCTTCTCATGCTGTGGAGTGTAGTATTCAGAACTTCTTGATTTGAGTGCTGCTTAGTTCATGAGTCCTCTGACGTTCCAACAAGCTCTGTTAAGTTTATTTTAGGATTTTTAAAAATTTATTAATGATGGATTAGCAAAAACATTGTACTTTCTGTGAGCACTGGCCAAGTCACTTAGCCACCAATTGCAAAACAAGTGGACAGTCTTTGCTAATAGTGAGATAGCAGCCCTGGTTATTCAGGTCCCTGAAGGAGTCCTGGCCACATGACTATTGTGTGTATTATGGTATGGTTTCAACATTCTCTGTGCCATTTGAGCCATTGTTATTGTTGTGAGGCCAGTAGCTGGCTCTCAAGAGGCCTTTCCAGGAAGCTAGTCTCTGAAGAAATCTGCTGTTAGCCCTACTGAGCAGGTTGACTGCTGAAGCCGACTCTTACTCTCTGGCCAACTGCTAGTGCAATGTAATAATACATCAAATGAAATAAGGCTATAAAAGGAATGACCGTGCAGTATGTTCTGGCTTGTGTTCCCTGAAAGGAGACATTTACATAGTGTATTAGTCAGCACATGGGCTCAACGGAATGAGACAGAGATCCAAGTTTCACAGTAGCTCAAATGTGATATACGTTCAGTTTTCTCTTACAGAAAAGTCCAAGCCCATAGAAATCCTTAGGGCCTTTCTATTGGGTGGTCAGAAAAGTCATGATGTATTTTTTTCTGTGCAGAAATGTGTCATGACTTTTCCAACAACCCAATACTTATTTTCTCATTGTCCCCAGGGTGTGGACTCATCCATGTGATACAAGAATGCTATCTATCTTATCTGCTTTCCAGCTGGTGGGAAGGAAGAAAAACGCAGATGCATTTCCTCTAGAAGACCAACCCAGTTTGCACTAATACTTCTCACATCCTATTTGCCTGAACTAAGTCACATGGGTAAGCCTTACTACAAAGGCACCTGCGAAATGTAGTCTTTACTCTAGGTGGCCATATATCCAGCTAGATGTTCTATTATTAACAATAAAAGTGATGGGGCCAGCAAATGGCAGGTGATTAAGGCGTTGGCTTCTCACATGGCCAACCATGGTTCGAGTTCCAGACCTGGTATCTTGAAAATCATGCCAGGTGTGTGTATGTGCATGATCAAAATCTTTTTTTTTTTTAAATTTTAGCCATTTTTTTATTTTAATTTTTTTATTATCATCATATTCTTCTTTATATTACATTGAATTACATATAACTTTACAGTGTATTACATTGCTTTTTCAAAAGGGAATGCAATGCATGTGAGTCAGTACAGAGACATTAATCTCCCCACTTCAACATTCAATATCTTTTCTATGCTTTCCCCAATCATTATTATTATTATTCTAATTATTTTTTAAAACAGTCAATTGCTATTTCTCATTTTGCTTGTACAAATACTTTGCCCATCATGAAATACTTCTCAGACGAATCCAGTTAAGAATACTATACATGTCAACATCAACAGTTAATAAGCCATATCTGTTTCTCACTAACGTCCTGCCTTTCTATTGTTCACTTGCTATCTTTCTCTATCCTCTTCTCTTCACCTCCCCCATTCCACACTGTCCTATTCTCATTAAGTACCTTCACTGCTTTTATGTCCTCCAATTTTTTGCTCTCTATCATAGAGTGCTGATAGTCGGTATATATTGAGTGGGTACATACAATATCTTTCTTTCATAGCCTGGCTTACTTCACTCAGCAATAGATCCTCCATATCTGACCACTTTCTATCAAATTCCAGGGTCTTGTTATTTTTTATGGCTGAGTAGTATTCCATAGAGTATATATAGCACACTTTTCCAATCCATTCATCAGTTTGTGGACATTTAGGTTGGTTCCATGTCTTGGCAATTGTGAATAATGCTGCAATAAACATTGATGTGCAAGCACTTTTCTGACTGAGCGTTCTCCTGTCTTTTGGGTAAATACCCAGAAGCGGGATTGTTGGATCAAATGGTAGTTCTATTTGTAGATCTTTGAGGAACCTCCATATTGTTCTCCACAGTGGTTGAACTAGTTTACATTCCCACCAACAGTGTAGGAGGGTTCCCTTTTCACCACACCCCCGCCAACACTTATCACTTTTTATATTCTTCATCTTTGCCATTCTGACAGGGGTTAGGTGGTAGCTCATTGTGGTTTTTATCTGCATCTCCCTTATGATGAGGGATGTTGAGCATTTCCTCATATGCTTTTTGGCTGTTCGTATGTCTTCCTTAGAGAGACTTTTGTTCAGCTCATTTTCCCATCTTTTAATTGGGTTGATCATTTTTTTTTCGCATAAGGCACTTGAGTTCCCTATGTATTCTGGTTATCAGTCCCTTGTCTGAGGTATATTTAACAAAAATATTTTCCCATTCTGAGGGTTGTCGGTTCACACTTGTTACTGTGTCCTTTGCTGTGCAGAAACTTCTTAGTCTAATATAGTCCCACTTGTCTATTTTAGGGATTATTGCCTGTGCTTTGGGAGTCTTATTTAAGAAGTCTTTGCCTACTCCAATGTCTCCCAGAGTTTCCCCAGCATTTTCCACCAGTAGTTTTATTGTTTGAGGTCTTAGGTTCAGATCTTTGATCCATTTTGAGTTGACTGTTGTTAATGGTGAGAGATGGGGATTCAGTTTCATCTTTCTGCAGGTGGATACCCAGTTTTTCCAGCACCATTTACTAAAGAGGTTTTCCTTTTCCCAATGGATTGACTGATATCCTTTGTCAAAGATCAGTTGGCTGTAAGATTTGGGGGTTATTTCTGGGGTCTCTATTCTATTCCATTGGTCCACATGTCTGTTTTTATGCCAATACCATGCAATTTTGATGAACACGGCTTTATAGTATATCTTGGGATCAGGGAGTGATATGCCTCCTACTCCATTCTTCTTGCGCAGGATTGCTTTTGCAATATGAGGTCTTTTATGGTTCCAGACAAATTCTATGATTGCCTTTTCTAGATCTGTGAAGAATATTTCTGGTATTTTGTTTGGAATTGCATTAAACATGTAGATTAATTTGGGTAGAATTGCCATTTTGATTATGTTAATTCTTCCAATCCAGGAGCATGGGATGTCCTTCCACTTTTTTATGTCACTTTCAATGTCTCTTTTAAGATTTTCATAGTTTTCTTTATAAAGGTCCTTGACTTTCTTAGTTAGGTTTATTCCTAGGTATCTTATACACCTTGTGGCTACGGTGAAAGGGATTCCTTTCTTCAGCTCTGCTTCGTTCAACTTGTTGTTCATAAATAGAAATGCTATAGATTTTTGGATATTGATTTTGTATCCTGCCACCTTACTGTATCCACTTATTACTTCAAGCAGTTTTTTCATGGATACCTTTGGGTCTTCTAAGTATACCATCATGTCATCTGCAAATAAAGATATTTTCAATTCTTCTTTGCCTATTCAAATGCCTTTAATATTGTTCTCTTCTCTGATTGCAGTAGCTAAGACTTCCAGTACTATATTAAAGAACAGTGGAGAAAGTGGGCAGCCTTGTCTAGTACCTGTTTTCAGAGGAAAAGCTTTCAGCTTTTCCCCATTCAGTATAATGTTAGGTGTAGGTTTTTCATAGATTGCTTTTATTGTGTTCAGAAATGACTCTTCTATACCAATCTTACTGAGAGTCTTAATCATAAAAGGATGTTGTATTTTATCAAATGCTTTCTCCGCATCAATTGAGATGATCATATGGTTTTTATCTTTCTTTCTGTTAATGTGGTGTATTACATTTATGGTCTTGCGTATATTGAACCACCCTTGCATCCCTGGTATAAAGCCTACTTGGTCGTGATGAATGATCTTTGTTATATGTTGTTGGGTACAATTTGCGAGTATCTTGTTGAGAATTTTTACATCTATATTCATCAATGATATTGGTCTGTAGTTTTCCTTTTTTGTCATATCTTTATCTGTTTTGGGGATGAGGATGATGGAGGCTTCATAAAATGAATTTGGAAGGTTTCCTTCCTTTTGAATCTTTAGAAATAATTTTAGTAGGATAGGGGTTAACTCTTCCTTAAAGTTTTGTAGAATTCAGAAGTGAAGCCATCTGGACCTGGGCTTTTCTTTGTTGGGAGGTTATTTATTACTGATTCAATCTCCTGGCTTGTTATAGGTCTATTCAGGTTCTCTATGTCTTCCTGATTCAATCTTGGTAGATTATATGTATTCAGGAATTTGTCCATCTCCTCCAGGTTATCTTGTTTGTTGGCGTAAAGTCGCTCATAGTATCCTCTAATGATATTTTGTATTTCTGCTATGTCTGTGGTAATATTGCCTGTTTCATCACATATTTGTTTAATCTGGTTTCTTTCTTTCTTCTTCTTGATCAGTCTAGCCAATGGTCTGTTGATCTTGTTAATTTTTTCAAAGAACCAGCTTTTGCTTTCATTTATTTTCTGTATGGCTCATTTATTTTCTATTTCATTTATTTCTGCTCAAACCTTTATTATTTCTTTTCACCTGGCATTTTGGGGGTTTGTTTGTTGGTTTTTCCAATTCTCTGAGGCCTGATGATAAGTTATCTACTTGCCATCTTTCTATCCTATTCTTATGCGCACTAATTGCTATGAATTTCCCTCTTATGACTGCTTTAGCTGTGTCCCATAGATTCTGGACACTTGTGTACTCATTATCATTAGTTTCCATAAATTTTTTTATTTCAGCCTTAATTTCTTCAGTAGTAAAGAAGTCATTCAGAAGTAGGTTGTTCAGTTTCCATGTGTTCATGTATTTTCGGGGTTGTGTCTTGAAATTAATCTTGAGTTTAATTCCATCATGGTCAGAGAAGATGCTGGGTACAGTTTCTATGCCTTTGAATCTATAAAGGCTTGATTTGTGTCCTAATATATGATCTATCTTTGAAAAGGTTCCATGTCGGGGTGAGAAAGACGTATATGTTGTGGATGTAGGGTGGAAAGTTCTATAGATATCTGTCAAGCCCATTCCATTGATAGTATCATTTAAGTCCTGTATCTCTCTATTTATTTTCTGTCTAGAAGATCTGTCTATAGGAGATAATGGGGTGTTGAGATCTCCAACAATTATAGTATTTCTCCCTATCTCTCCTTTTAGCTCCAGCAGTCTTTCCTTCACATATTTAGGCGCACCTGAGTTGGGTGTAGATATTTATAAGGGTTATGTCTTCTTGCTGGATTACCCCATTTACTATTATATAATGCCCTTCTTTGTTTCTTCTTACAGTCTTTGTCTTGAAGTCTATTTTGTCTGAGATCAATATCACTACTCCAGCCTTTTTTTGATTTCCATTTGCATGGAATATCCTTTTCCAGCCCTTGACTTTTAGTCTATGTATGTATTTATCCATAAGGTGAGTTTCTTGTAGGCAGCAGATAGAGGGTTTCTGTTTTCTTATCCATTCAGCCAGTATATGTCTCTTAACTGGAGAATTTAACCCATTGACATTCAATGTAATTATCGATATTTCCATACCTGATCCTGTCATTAAGTGAGCCATTTTCTTGGTTGCTTTTTGTTCTCGTATAACTGTCTCTGATTTTTTAGTTTTCCTGGTATAATACTCCCTTCAGAACCTCTTGAAGAGCTGGTCTGGAGTTGGTAAATTCCTTCAAATTCTGTTTATTCGAGAATGTTTTTATCTTTTTTTCCCATATGAAAGATAATTTTGCCAGGTATAGTATTCTTGGTTGAAATTGTTTTTCACTCAACACTTTTACTATGCTTCCCCATTCTTTCCTTTCCTGCATTGTTTCCGCCGAGAGATCCGATGTTAGCCTGATGGGGTGACCTTTGTAAGTAACCTGGCGTTTCCCTCTTGCCAACTTTAGTATCTTGTCTTTGTTGTTTTTGCCAGTCTGGCTATGATGTGTCTTGGAGAGGATCTTCTTGGGTTGATTCTACCCGGGGTCCTGTGTATTTTCTGGGTCGGGATATTGAATGCCTTTCTAGATTTGGAAAGTTTTCTTCCAGGATCTCATGGAATAAATTATCTAGGCCCTTATTATTTTCTTCCTCTTCTGGAATACCAATTATCCGGATGTTGGGGCGCTTGATAGTATCCAGTATTCCTCGTATATTATCCTCATTTTTCATGGTTGTTTTCTCAATCTTCTTGATACTTTTTTCTAGGTCAGATGTTTTGTCTTCTACATTAGAGATTTGATCTTCTGCCTGGTCTAACCTACTTTTAATACTTTCAAGGGAGGTTTTGATTTCCTGTATCACATTCTTCAATCCTAAAAGTTCCATCTGGTTCTTGTTTAAGGTATCCATTTCTTCTTTCAAGTCATTGAAGGACTTCCTCATCTCCTGGAGCTCCTTGTCTCTTTTGTCTTCCATCTCAGTTAGTTTGATCACTACAAATATTCTGAATTCCTTATCAGACATGTCCACGACGTCCATTGTATTGACTGTGGGTGATGTAGGCTTGATGATTTCCCTTGAGGGAGAGGCCTTTTGTTGGTTGCTCATATGTCTTGAGCCTCTGCGATTGTTCCTAGTCATCAGGTAATCTATATGTTTCTTCCTAACTGATTGTTAAAAGTTGTACAGGCTTAGAAAATTGATGATTTCCCTTATGGTTGGCCTACCTGTTGCTCACAATTACCATTAACTGTTGCCACTATCCTGGATGGCCCAAAGTCCTCACTGTCTCTAAGAAGAGGTGAGCCTTCAATTGACTGAATAAGCAACACCACAAGAAGAAAGGAAAACAAAATAAAAAAAGGAAATCACATGGCGCGCAATGCACGCTGCGTGCTATTCAAATCACCAGAATTCAAAGAGTCCAAAGGCTAGTGGGAAAGGGTCAGAAGATGAGTGACAGGACCAGGTTGGTCAGGCCTGCAGCCTCAGTCCGTCTGGTGCCCAGAACTGCTGGCCGGCTTGATCCGGATTGCGGGTGGGGTGGGGTGGGAGTTCACCTTAAAGTCCCAGACAACCAACCTGGGGTCCAAGGAGAAGAAACGGTGGGGATGCGTGGAGACTCAGAAGGGTCGGGCCTGCAGCCTCCATGATCAAAATCTTGAAAGGAGAATGAAGGACATAGGATTTCAGTGTGGCCATTCCTGCCCGGGGGTGATTTCTTACTTTCCCTCTCTCTGTCTCTTTCTGGCAAGTGCACATACCCTATGACAAGAACCTAAAAAACAAAAACACAAACAAACAAACAAACAAACAAAACCCCTAGAGATCAAAATATCCCATCCCCAAATATGCCACTTTGGCATAAGGTTATTTTGAACGAAAGGCAATTGAGAATCAAGAGCTACCAGAAGAGTTCTCTACTCTCCCTTTATTTGCCTAAAAGCTGGGCACACATTTTCCTTTGAAAAGAGGCCTTCTGCACCAGGAAGAACAGAGTTACTCTGCACACACTGGACATAGAGAGTCCACACTAAGATACATTGCAACAGATCTTACAGAAATATCCCTTATTTTCCATTAGTTCCTCCATTAATTTCCTAGTCCCTTCTCTACAATTTGTCATCCTTTGAAATTCATCCTCCCTCCCCCTTTTTTTTGGTTAAAATGGTATG
Source organism: Tupaia tana (assembly GCA_026018925.1). Lineage (NCBI taxonomy): Eukaryota > Metazoa > Chordata > Mammalia > Scandentia > Tupaiidae > Tupaia > Tupaia tana. The sequence continues at coordinate 30,999,384 of JAKSZU010000010.1, forward strand.
TAAATCCACAGTGTAAGTCCAGTCTATTGCTTCTTTGAGTTTCACTTTTCTGTGAACTCCTATGCATGTAAATATTAATAAAATTCATATTCTTTTTCTCCTGTTAGTCTATCTTCTGTTAATTTAATTTAAAGGCCCACAGGTACAGAACCTAAGAGAGTAGAAGAAACATTTTTTTTTCTTCAATGAAACAAAGGGGAAAATAAATGTTAGGGACATAACTAATAGTTTCTGCTGTATCTGGAAGGTAAAGTTGTAACAAAGGTTTTTTTTTTTTTTTTTTTTTTTTTTTTTTTTTTTTTTTTTTTTTTTTTTTTTTTTTTACTGAGCACAGAATTAATGAAAGGGTGAGTTTTGGATGTGAACAGTGCTAAAGCCTTTAGTATCTACTCAGTGAGAAGTCATACAGATGCCCCAGAAACAGACAGTTCATGTGTGGGGACCATGTTGCTCTCTGTCTATGGGGAGTATTTGCACACTGCCCTTCCTTTCTACCACTCACTTTGTGTATGTTTCTGGAGGAGTAGATTCTCCTTTTTAAGCATAGAACCATGATCCTCTGGTCATCATGTGAGTGTCTGGAATTTGATTTCTTTTAAATCACCAGAGGACATGTACACTCTTCAGAGAGGAGAAGAGAGAGAAAGAAAGAGAGAGAGAACTCCCATGGTCATGCCACAATCCTTTTTCCTCCATTCCATCAGAATTTGGAGTACATGTGCACATCTGGCTGACATGTTTTTTAAGTTGCTGAAACCAGGACTCAAACTACAGTAGAACATGTGGCATCTGACTCCTTTAACTGCTTTAGCTATGCAGTCAGCCCCTGGAGATTTTTTTTTTTTTAATGGAAATGACAGGCACTTTTCCACTAGACTAAAGGCTCTACAAAGTCAAGAAATGTATCACTACTTACCACCATCTGGGATTGATACCTGGCATATCCCAACTAGGGGCTTCATAGTTATTTATTAAATCAACATATGATCTTTCCTCTTTTGCTCTCTTTTCTCCTTAGATGTGTCAATGGTAGGTATTTTTAAATACAAGATATTTGAATTTTAACTTAGAGGAAAACTGTCTTCCAGAGACAGCTGGAAGGAGGGTGAGTCAAGTCCAGGTTTATATCAGGAAAAGATTGTGAGCTGGGCTTGTAGAGACAACGCCTGACTTGAGGCCTGCAGGCCAGATCTTAATAATGGAAAGAGCAAAAATAATTACCAAATTTTTTCATGTTGTTAGCATACTCCTACATAGAGGGACTCACATTCCAGTGTTTTTCTACATAATTCTTGTTAAAAAATAATGGTCTATTTCCTACAATAGGAGTCTCTCAGAGGATATGGAAACCAAATACAGGTAGAGAAATGAGAAAGGTGGGAACAAATGAATAGGAGAAGAAGGTCTTTACCACAGCAGGATGGCTCTTCAGCAAGAGCTGGGAGAATTTGGCTTTAATGAATAAGAATGTGGAGTTGGTCTCCCTGGTACTTTGGTGACTGGAGACATAAATTTTTCATTATACTTCTAATCATGAGTGCTTATTATGTGCAAGGTGCTAATTAAAATTTGATTTCAAAGTTGTGAGTCTCCATGTTCCAGTTTACAAGATAGTTAGGGTTCTCCCCTTCTTGCAAATGACAAACCCAGAAGACTTCTTTTCTTTCTTTTCTTTCTTTTCTCTTTTTCCCAGTATTTTAGCTATAATTTTTTTTGAGAGGTTTTTGCTATAGGGAGTGTGCTCTCGCCAGACAGACAGAGACAGAGAGATAGAAAGCGAGAAATCACCCCCCAGGGGGGATGGCCACACCGCAGTCCCTTCTCCTCCATTCTCCTCTCGGGATCTTGGGCACACACGCACACGCGCCCTGTGTGAGTTTTAAACCACTGGGTCCGGGACTGGAAATGCGGTCGACTACGTGGGAGTCCAGCGACATAGCCATCACGCTAACTGCTGGTCCCTTAGCTATAATTTATTGAAATACATTCTGTGCTGGTCATTATGCAAAGTGTTTACATACATTCTCTTTCTTTTTTTAAAAAATTTAAATTTACTTATTTACATTCATTCACTGTACATTATTACAACATACAAAATGAGATTTTCCACCCAGAAAACACTGTATATTGGCTCAGTTAAGCACATTAACATACGTGTTATCATCAACAAATAATTTTCCATTTCTTATTTCCTATATATTTTACTTTTTACCCCCATCCTTGATTCCCTATCTCTCGCCCTCTGCCATCTCCCACCCTCCTCCCACACTGTCTCTGATATCCATGGTTGCTTTCTATGCCTTTTCCTTCCCACATTTTATTGATTCACTAAAGATCTTAATTAATCTAAGTATTTTCAATAGCAAGCGCAACTGATATATACATATACATGAACACAAGTCTGACTTTAGGTATAAACCTCAGTGAGTAGAATGAATATACTGTAAAGTAGCACCTAGCTGGGGTTATATAGCTTACTGCAGTCATCAAATAGGTATTTTTAATGCATTTTTTTAATTTCAAGAAAAACGGTTTTAGTTTTTTTTTTTCTGAAACTCTTTTTTTAACTTAATTTACATTCATTCCCTAAGCATTGTCACAGCATACAAAATGTGATTTCCAATCCAGAATATACTGCACAGTGGCTTAGTCACGCATGTTATTGTCAAAACTTTTTCATTTCTAGTTTCATACACACACACACACATATACATATATATACATATATATATGTATATGTGTGTGTATATATATATGTGTGTGTGTGTGTGTATATATATATATATATATATATATACATATATATCCCTATTTCTGACCCTCTGTCCTTTCCTACCCTGTTCTCACACAATCTCTGGTGTCTACAGTTGTCTTCCATTCCTTTCCCCCCCACATTGTATTGATCACACAATTTCTTAAATTATCTAACTACGTTCAATACCAAGTTCAGCTGGTAATTTCAGGAAAGGAGTTTTAACTTAAATCAAAGAAATCCTAAGGAATGTTTCTTAAAACTTAAAGCCAGGAAACAGGTTAGTATTCTGTTCAAATGGTAGGTACATGACATGAACCTATCGACATCTCAAGACAAAACACTAATCCTTAAAATTGGACAACAAAACCTACAAGAAAATCAGCAATATTTTAGTCAAAAGTCATAAAATTCTATTTCACCAATTCAGTCTCATGTACTTTATCTTCTGTTGTGATTCAATTTTCCCAATTAAACTCTGGGATGTAGCATTCAACTCCAGACCTGCCCCTATGATTAAGTTGGCCATTTTCTTAGCTTTTGAACTCTTATTTCTGTGTGTCTGTATTTAATTTTCCTGATGTAGCACTCTCTTGAGAACTTCTTGGAGATCTGGTCTGGTGCTGGTAAATTCCTTCAGGTTTTGTTTATCTGAGAATGTTCTTGTCTTTTCTTCCCACATGAAGGATAATCTTGCTGGGTACAGTATTCTTGGTTGAAATTGCTTTTCCCTTAGCAGTTTGAATATATTTTCCCATTCTTTCCTTGCTCACATTGTTTCCAATGAGATGTCTGCTGTAATTCTGATGGGATATCCTTTGTAGGTAACTTGATGTTTTTCTCTTGCCAATCTTAGTATCTTGTCTTTGTCTGCAGTTTTGGTCAATCTGTCTATAATGTGTCTTGGAGAAGATCTTCTTGGATTGATTCTATTTGGGGTCCTTTGTATTTTTTGGGACTGGATCTTTGAGTGCCTCTCTAGGTTTGGAAAGTTTTCTTGCAGGATTTCTTTTTTTTGGAGAGGTTTTTGCTATAGTGCGTGTGCGCTTGCCAGACAGACAGAGAGAGACAGAGAGACAGAAAGCGAGAAATCACCCCCGAGGGGGGATGGCCACGCCACAATCCCTTCTCCTCCATTCTCCTCTTGGGATCTTGGGCATGCACGCACACGCACCCGGCGTGAGTTTAAGCCACCGGGTCCGGGACTTGAACCGTGGTCAACTATGTGGGTGTCCAGTGACATAGCCATTACGCTAACTGCTGGTCCCAGTAGGAAATCTTCATTTTTCTTTTTTTCCCTGAAATCACTAGTTCTCAGGAGCCATGAGGAATCTTCTTCTCTTAATTTTTATTTTTTATGAGGCCTTAATCTTAGCTCCTACACAATTCACAAAAAGCCAACTTCTTCAGAATATAAATTACTATCACAAGAGAACTGCCAAGATCTCTGAGTATTGGCTGGTAATGGTATGGAGCTGATGTGGCCTCACTCTAAGTAAGGCCTGTATCTTTCCAAGAGGGTCACATGATTTAAGGATTTTTTTGAAACTACCAATTATAATATATATTCCTTTGATTATCTGATAAAACTGTTTGTTGTTCTTTGTACATGATAAAATATGTGTGTGTATAAAATCATTATTCTAAATTTCTTTTTTTAAAAAAATTAACTGTATTTATTTTAATTTGACCACAAAGGGACAGAGTGAGCATGAGAGAGAGAGTGAGAGCGAGAGAGAGAGAAAGTGAGAAAGCAAGCTGCCAGGTCCAGGACTCAAACCACAGTTGGCCATGTGGAAATCCAGTGCCCTTAACCACCATGCCATCTGCTGGCTCCTATTCTTAATTTTATATCCATTATTTCTTGGATTTTCTTTTCTTTGTCATCTGTTACTGGGGAAATATTGTGTTCATTTGAAAGGGGACATATTTTCTTAGCTTTTTTTTCATTCGTTTATTTATGTCCCTGCATTGATATTTTGCATTTGGTGGAACAACTATATTTTCTTATTTTAAGAAGTATCTTTCTTAGGATATGATTTTTTTTCCCCCTGAAAGTGTGTCCTATAGTGTTGGTTGGATAGGTTGCTTTGTTTATAGTTTGGGGTGGGCAAAGTTATGTAGTCTCTGCATTATTTTTTAGCTGTAATCAATTTTAGTGAAATCTGCAAGTGCCTAGCTGTTTGGTCTGCCAATATTTGTAGTGGGTAGTGTTGTAGTTTTGCTGAGGATAGAGATTGCTTGGTAGGTCAGTTGATCACCTTCAGTTTCTGGGGCTGGTAGATCAGACTAAGTTCAGTGTTTGATTATTTCTCTATCCCAAATCCTTACTGTGGAAGAAAATGTCAACTAATAATATGCCAGGAGAGCACAACTTATCTCAGCAGACCCTGTAATCAAGCTCAGTGGCAGTGCTGAGTGACCTCTGGGTGTTCCTTTCCTACAAAGTACTCTGTCTTCGGAGGAGCTCTCCAGAAGGAACCCAGAGTCAAGGATTCAAGCACAAGTGATTCATGGAAGATGTGCTCTGATGGGGGTGAGGGAGGGCAGACAAAGTCAAGGGGCCAAGTGAAGGTCCAAGCCTGATCTAGAGGGAAGCTCTGGAGTGTGAATTGTACCTTGGAGTTTGTCTTCTGGAGGAAAGGGCCTCTGAACCTGTCAGTCAGAAGCTAAAAGCCACCCTGGGGACATAAATACCCAGATGATTCCACTCTTCACCTGGTGAGGGGATGTTTGTGGATCCAGGAATCCAGTGGTGATCCTCAGAGCAGCTTGTAGCTTTGAGCTATCAGTAGGCGCTGGAACATGGATGCATAGCACCAGGAAGGTGATCCAAGGGCATCTGGATGGCTTCAATAGCGTCCACTGCAAATGTTCCTCTCCTTCCACAGGGCATATATGGATACATTCAGTGTGGTTAAAAAACAATTTTACATAAAGGCAAGGCATTGCATGCACATGTTGGGGCTCTGAACACTCCTCCCCAAAACTATGACTATAGGAGAAGAGAATGTCACCCCAAAATGTTCTTTGACATTAAGTTTTCTGAGTTGGTGTATTTTTAGGAACTGAAGACAGGAGCAGCTCTGAAAAATTGCCCTTTTGTAAACAAAATTGACATCTATGAAAAAAAAAGAAAGATTTTTAATGCCAGAGGGCGCTAGAGACAGAATGCAATCCCCAGTGAAACCTAATCACAATGGAACTGTTTTTCCCTCTAATTCTCCATTTCATCAGGATTCTGAGCGTGTGTGTGTGTGTGTGTGTGTGTGTGTGTGTGTGGTGTGTTTGCCAAACTGGTTGGAGCTGGAATGTGAACCCTGGTCAGCCATGTGGGATCCAGTTTCTTTTGTGCAGCACTTAACTGTTGCACTACAGAGCTGACCCAGGAATTTTTATTACGAAAGGTAATAGGAAGGGAGCTACTCTGAGACTTATACTATCTGAGAGACTTTTCATCTGCATAACAAGCAATACAGTACTTGTTCTCAACCTTGTAGAATTTGTCTTCACCTCCAACCCCCCAGAAGCCCCAAGCCCATATTCCTTCCTGTTGCTCAGGATGAACTGGGTCATCACAAAAGTCATGATGCATTTTGCATAGGAAAACACGTCATGACTTTTCTGAGGACCCAATATATAACTCTTAATCACCTGGCTACTTCCTTGAGTCCATATTATTGTGGTATTTCCTCATGAGCCTCTGTAATTAAAATGGTTTTTCTCCTGTTAACCTAGCTCATGTCAATTGAATTTATAAACCAGACATGGGACCCATTAGAAGGAAAGAGGAAGCAGACTTTTCCTTCCCTGCTGCACTCATGTCTGGACATGCTTCAGCAGGCCTTTACTGAGAATGTGAACAAACACCAACTGTGCTCTTTAGGATGCTGGAGAAAGGAGAAGTTTCAACCCGCCCCTCTATTGTGACTAATGATAGCCCCAGGAGGATTCATGCTTTCCCTCTCTGGATGTGGTTGTGCATTTGAGAGTAAACTGGGCTGTGTTGTGTAAGCCCAGGTATTGGAAAGCCTCTGGGATTAAACATAAGATCATGTTTAATTCTTTCTGGGCCTGTGCCTCTTGGCGGTTGTCTTGGTTTATCTTTAATGAGTCTACATTCCCCATCCGTCCATTTTGCCTGACTGACTTTGTAAGACCAGGGAATTGGTCTTAGATGTGAATCTCTGAAACCAATCTCATATTTTATGTAATTCTGGGCCTATTCAGCCATCTGGTGTAAAGAGTTTTCATATCTTATGTTCGCTGTGTACTGTGCAGATAGACATGGCCTAAAATATTCTAGTCTGTTAGTATACACTATTGCTACTTGGATGGCATTAATGTTTGAGGTTTACAAAAATTAATTCTATTTCCTGTGGTTTATAAAAATGGAAACAAAAGCAGTGAGTCTTTGTGGAGTTCCTGGAATGAGTCTTCAGGCCTGGGTTGTCTTCCAAAGACCCCCTTTTCTTCATTCCAATGGCTGAGCTTAGCTTGCATCAGGGAAGTTATCTTTAAAGATAAACTTTTAGGGGCTCTCAGGTGGAGTGGTGGTTAAGGTGCTAAACTCCCACATGGCCAACTGTGGTTTGAGTCCTGGACCTGGTGACCTGTTTTCTCAGTTTTTTTCCTCTCTCTCCTTCTCTCTCTGTCTCTGATGAACTTGTGTGTCCTATAGCAAATTAAAAAATAATAAAATAAAATAAATATTTTTTTAAAGATAAACTTACAGATCCTGTCTGAAAAAAATTCTAAGAAAATGGACAGTGTAAAAAGCAAAACAAATATGTTAAGATATACAGTGTAACAGCATTACTCATGAGTAAAGCTTATTTTTCTTTTGTATAAAAATTTGAAGGCAGTAAGTTCAAGGTTGGTATGTTACTTCTCTGAAGTTGCCCAGGGCTCCAGGCTTCTCCCAAATCATCCCTCTGCAAATATTAGGGTGTGTCCTTTACCTTCATGTCTATAATGGTGCCTAAACGCCAGTATTCTCCTCTGAGTTCTGAACAACAGAAAAAGAAGGACATGCACTCATCCTTAAGGTACCTCTGGGGAAGTCTCATGTGACACTTTCATGTCAAAATGCATCATGACTTTTCCGTTGACCCAATATAATATATATACACACACACACACACACACACACACACATATTATAATATATAATACATATATACTATATATTATAATATATAATATATTTAATTATTATATATGTGTATATATTATTTATTTATTTATTTTGGAGAGGTTTTTCGCTATAGGGCGCGTACGCTCTCCAGACAGACAGAGAGAGACATAGAGGCAGAAAGTGAGAAATCACCCCCCAAGGGGGATGGTCACGCCACAATCTCTTCTCCATTCTCCTCTCGGGATCTTGGGCATGCACGCACACACGCCCGGCATGAGTTTTAAGCCACCGGGTCCAGGACGCGAACCGCGGTCGACTACGTGGGAGTCCAGTGACATAGCCATTACGCTAACTGCTGGTTCCCATGTATATATTATATTTAATATATAAAATATAAAAATATATTGTGTGTATATATCATATATAATATATAAAAATATATATGTACTTACCCTGTTTAACTTTCTATTTTTCATACCATCTGCCCTCACTTGCAGCCTGCCTCCAGGCATGCTCTTGGACCTGGAGGTGCTGCATTGATCAAGCTTCACTGCCTTTGCTCTCACTCTATTTTGTTAGTAATGTACTGACTGATCCACCTTCTGCCTTTATATTTTCTAATCTGTAGGTCCTCAAGTACAAAGGAGCAGTCTTCTGGGCCTTAATTTTTCCCATTCATAAAAAAGAATGTTAAATGCAAAGGCCTCTTCAAGAATTAAAATTCTGCTTCTAAAACTACATGTGGACCAGGGAAAACACTATATGGAAGACATTTTGTGGTCCGTTTAAAAAAAATTTGCCAGAGGGTGTGTACTCTTATAAGAAAGAGGTAGAGAGACGGAGAGAGGAAGAGGGAGAAAGCACCCTTTCCCCGCACCCCGACATGTTTGAGTTGTAACATGTTGGGACCTTGGCCATGCACTCACACATATCCAGCATGATTTTCAATCCATTGGTGGTCTGACATGGGGGATCTTGCTCCCCCGACCAGACCGCAGAGTTGGTTCTGTTGTACACTTTCAAGAAGGGAGAGAAGCAAGGTCAAATTGTAAATGAACGGCAGATCTAGGTGTAATTGCAACTTACTGATGACCTGGGACTTCACTATGCATCTTTTTTTTTTTGGAAAGGTTTTTGCTATAGGGTGCGTGTGCTCGCCCGAAAGACAGAGAGATAGAAAGCAAGAAATCACCCCCCAGGGGGAATGGCCACACCACAATCCCTTCTCCTTCATTCTCCTCTTGGGATCTTGGGCATGCATGCACACACGCCCAGTGTGAGTTTAAACCACCGGGTCCAGGACTAGAACCACTGTTGGCTACATGGGAGTTCAGTGACATAGCCATAACGCTAACTGCTGGTCCCATGCTATGCATCTTTTATATACCGTTTATTTATTTATATAGTTAACTTGGGAAGTTAACTATATATATATATATTATATATATATATATATATTTTATAAATATATATATTTTATATATATATTTTTATATATATATATATTTTATAAATATATATATATTTTTCTTTTTTTTTTTGGAGAGGTTTTTGCTATAGGGCATGTGCACTCATCAGAAAGACAGAGAGACAGAGAAACAGAAAGCGAGAAATCACCCCCAACAGGTGATGGCCATGCTGCAATCCCTTCTCCTCCATTCTCCTCTTGGGATCTTGGGCACGCACGCACAAGAGCCTGGCATGAGTTTAAGCCACCGGGTCAGGGACTCAAACTGTGGTTGACTACATGGAAGTTCAGTGACATAGACGTTATGCTAACTGCTGGACCCTAACTTGGGGAGATTTTTGTTATAGGGTGTGTGCGCTTGCCAGAGAGACAGAAAGACAGAAAGTGAGAAATCACCCTCCCAGTGAGGATGGCCATCCACAATCCCTTCTCCTCTATTCTCCTCTTGGGATTTTTGGGCATGCACATACAGAGGGGGCTTTCTCACTATCACATGCCCAGCATGAGTTTCAAGCCTCTGGGTCTGGGACTTGAACTGGAGTGGGCCACATAGGAGTCCAGTGTTGTAATCATTACACCATCTATTGGTCTCCATACCATTTTAAAAAATAACTGCATTATTGAGATAAAATTCTATATCATAAAATTAATCTATTTAGAGTGTATGATTCTTTCTTTTTAGTGTACGGTGGTTACAAAGGTAACATGTAACCATCACTACAGTTGAGGTATTTCCATCACCTCAACAAGAACTCCATAGTGGTGTGGGGTTAAGGTGGCTAGATTCCACACAGTTGACTGTGTGTTTCAAGTCCTGGACCTGGCAGCATCTTGAAAGATGTGTGTGTGTGTGTGTGTGTGTGTGTCCAAAATACTGAGAGGAGAAGAGATTGTGGCATGGCCAACCCCAAAGAGGGGGCTTTCTCATTTGCCCTCTTTCCTCTTTCTCTCTTTTTGCCTCTCTCTGGCAAATGCCAGATTTTGGTCACGCACTTAAACATTGTTTCAAGCCACTGGGCCCAGGACTCCAACTGCAGACTCAGCCATGTGGGACCCAGCTGCCTTAACCATTACACCAACTGGCCCACACACCGATGTTCAATATCTATAGACTTGCCTATTCTGGACATTTCATTTAAATGGAATCATATATGTGGCTTTTGTGTCTGACCTCTTTGGCATTTGAGTGTAATCTATGCTGTATTGTAGTATGTATTGACACCTCCTTCTTTTTATAGCTGGATACTGAATATTACTTGAATATACCACAGTTTGCTTACCTGGTTATTAGCTGATGAACGTCTGGGCTGTTTCTTCTTTTTTGCTATTATGAATAATGGTGCTGAAAACATGCACGTACAAGTTTATGTGTGGATACATTTTAATTCCTTTTGGGTAGATACCTCAGGATGAAATTGCTAGGTCACAGGGCAACTCTGAAATTTACACATATCATTTCTGATCCTTCTAAGACTCCATATTTATATTTTACTAATTATTCTAATGTATTGGTGAGAAAACCTGAGGCTGAGGGAGGTTAAGCATTCTTCCAAGGAGATATAGCTAGTAGTGATTGAGTCTTGATTTGAACCCTAGTCTCTCCAGTTCCAGAACTGAGGCTTTTTTCTCATGCTCAGCAGCAAGATTGACATCTGTTTCTAGTCTTGTGAGGCTGATGTCAGAAGGCTACCAAGAGCTTGTAGAATCATCTCCTGCAGGTCAAATGGTTATTCTATTAGGAAGCCCATGAAGTAAACTCCAATGTGAAATGGATTCAAATGGAACTCTCTCTCTACAGTAATGTTTAAATAATATTTTTTTGGTATATAAACTATTTATTAACAGACAAGGCCTACAGACTTATTTCTTCTTGGACACACCCATGGTACAGCCACAAAGGCCAGTTGTCTTAGTGTGCTGGCCTTGGACCCAAAGGCCCCAGAAGTGGCACAGCCCTCTATGGGCCCGTATCTTCTTCAGACTCTCCAGGTCTTCACGCAGCTTGTTGTTCAGACTGTTGGCCAGGACCTGTCTGTATTTTCCATCCTTTACATCTTTCTGCCTGTTCAAGAACCAGTCTGGAATCTTGAACTGGCATGGATTCTGCGTAATAGTGATCACACCTTCCACCTCATTCTCAGTGAGCTCTCCTGCCCTCTTGGTGAGGTCAATGTCTGCTTTTCTCAACACCACATGAGCATATATTCACCCCACACCCTTAATGGCAGTGATGGCAAAGGCTATTTGCCATCGCCCATCGATGTTGGTATTGAGCACTCACAAAATGTGCTGGAACTTCTCAGGGATCACTAGAGACATGGCAGCAGCACAAGCAGTGGCATGTAGGCCTCCTGTGGAAGAGCTATGTTTAAATAATTTTAAAAAAGCTTTTTTTTTTTTTTTTTGGTGGGTTGAGAGGCTTGGCCCCATAGCACAGCGGTTAAGTGCTGGGCATAAAAAGCTGAATCCCACATGGCCAACCATGATTGGAATCCTAGCCCTGATGGTTTGAAAAATACTCTGGGTGCTTGTGCATGCATGCCCCCCATCATGACAAGATGGAGAAGTGGAGGAAAAAAATTGTGGCATGATTATGTCCCAATGGGAAGCGCCTTTTCTCTTCCTCTCTTGCTTTTTAGTGAGTGCACATGCCCTCTGGCAATTAAAAAAGTTCCCCCACCCCAATGCCACCAGCATGTGTGCATACATGTGAGAGAAAGAGACAAAGCAAGAGAGAGAAAGAAAGCATACGAGCAGGGCCTGATCATGCTGCAATAATTTTTCATTCATTTCTCCTCATTGTGAGCCTGGACATACTCACACAGTCTATGTAAAACCTATGGGGCAGGCCTGGTACCCCTGCTCAGCCATGTGGGCTCAGCTTCCTCTGCACAAGTGCCTAAGTGGTGCAGCCCTCTATGGGCCCGTATCTTCTTCAGTCTCTTCAGGTACCAAGAGGCCAGCCCTTTAAACACTTTTAATTAGTTTCTTCCTTCTTCTGAGAGAGCAAATGACTCCCCATAGGGTCTTGATGCCACAACCCTCCCCCAGTTTCAGCCATCGCCAGGTGATGGGCACATGTGTGCCTCCACATTCAGGGAGGTCTGTGGACATAAACCCTGAAACGTCCCATGTGGGATGGCCTCATGAAGCCTGGTGTTTCACCCACTGTGTTGTAATCTCACCCCTCTACAGGGATGTTTAGATGTTTAGAACATAACTAGGCTGCTGCCTCAGTGTAAACACGTTTCTTTTGAATACCCAAATTACAAGCTGTGATTATTGACTGTCAGTGCATTTCCATCCTCTCCTTTCTTGCTTCCCCTCCATTCCTATCCAGCAGCTACTATTCCCTGACAGGAACAATTTCTGTTTCCTCATCTTTGCCTGCCATTGCCAGATCGTCGTTACAATAACGTGCACCTCTGACAGTTCGTGACAGCTTTGTGTTTCTCCTGTTGAGTCATTCTGATTTCTTGCACTAGGAGAGCACACAGCAGATGGCATGGAAAATGCTGATGCTATAATTGTGTGTTCAGGAGCCATGGAACAGAGGTTCTGTCATGGAAGCAAAGCTAATACAGATGGAAGGTGTTATGCAATTTCAGAAATGGAACTATTTAGCTGGATGGATTTTATCCCCCAGAATATTGCTCTGTATAAATGGGTGATATGCTAAAGGAGCTTCAAAAAGAAAATTGTGATGATATTTTTTTAGAGAGATTTTTGCCATAGGGCGTGTGCACTTGCCAGACAGACAGAGAGAGACAGAGAGACAGAAAGCAAGAAATCACCCCCGGGGGGGATGGCCATGCTGCAATCCCTTCTCCTCCATCCTCCTCTCAGGATCTTGGACATGCATGTGCACTCACCGGGCATGAGTTTTAAGCTACCAGGTCCAGGACTCAAACTGTGGTTGACTACATGGGAGTCCAGTGACATAGCCATTACACTAACTGCTAGTCACCCAATTGTGATGATATTTTACACTTACATACCCTTGTATTCCTCTCTAAAGGGACAGATGCTTTGCTATTTAGGACCATTAATTCTATGAGATGAAGTAGGGATCACTAGGCCACCTTACTTTCATTATGAAATTCAAATGAAATAAGGAAAACTTACATAACCCTATCCCAATACAATCATTTTTAACATTTTGGTGCATGTCCTTCTAGTCTTTTTTTTCTTTATGCATAAGATTAAAAATAAACTTGGTTCTAGGCCATGTATGCAATTTTTATCATCTCTTTCCTTATTATAACAATATCATAATTTTTATATTTCCCCCCACATTATTACATTTTTTAAACCATTTAAAATTACATTTAGGGACCAGGAGATGGCATAATGGTCACGTCACTGGACTCCCACATAGCTAAATGTGGTTTGAGTACCAGACACAGAGGCTTAAAACTCAGCCAGGAGAGTGTGCGTGCATACCCACAATCCCGGGAGGAGAATCTAGCGGAAGGGATTGCCATATGGCCATTCCCCTGGGGGGTGATTTCTCACTTTCTGTCTTTTCATCACTCCAGCGAGCGCATGTACCATAATAGCAAAAATATCTCTCTAAAAACAAAACAAAACAAAAAGATAGTACAAATGGCATTTAAACATTTGATTAAATAGAACAATTTCTTTTATTTTTTGCCTATGTTGGACATTTTGATTATTCTGTTTGTCTTGCTATTCTTTTTATTTTCCATTTAAAGTCATTTATTTATTTATTCTGTGAGAGACTGGGGGGGGGGGAAATGGCTCCCAACAGGTTCCTCCTCCAGTGCTCCACCTCCGTATTAGCCTGGATCACAGCCACAGGCACCCTATGTGGACAGGGAGGCCTTGAGACAGAAACTTGGGACCTTCCTGTGTGGGTTCAGCCATGCCACCACTGCACTACCACCTGGGACCTTCCCCTGTGGGTCCAGCCACACCACCTATGTATATTTTGATGCTTCCACATACTAGCTAAATGCTCTTATATTTGCATTTAAAATCAGTGCTGCACAGCATGAAGAACAGTAAACTTTTTTTTTTTTTTTTTTCTTTTTTTGGAGAGGTTTTTTGCTATAGGGCGCGTGCGCTCGCCAGACAGACAGAGAGAGACAGAGAGATAGAAAGCAGGAAATCACCCCCCAGGGGGGATGGCCACGCCGCAATCCCTTCTCCTCCATTCTCCTCTCGGGATCTTGGGCACGCACGCACACGCGCCCGGCGTGAGTTTTAAGCCGCCGGGTCCGGGACTCGAACCGCGGTCGACTACGTGGGAGTCCAGCGACATAGCCATTACGCTAACTGCTGGTCCCAAGAACAGTAAACTTTATGCTAATAATTTTTTATTTAATTTACTGGATTGTCAGGAAAGTCGTGAAACATTTTTGCATAAAAACCAGAAAAATATGTCATGACTTTCCAGACAACCGAATAATTTTTTCTAGTTAGAATGACGTTAAATAGCAAACATAAAAACACTGGGGCGGTTATTGTTAATGGTGAAAGATGGGGGTTCACTTTCCTGAAATCATCCTCACAAATCTGTGACTCACAGCACACCCCACTGAAATCCAGACATCACTGAGAGACACAATTAATGTCACTGAGTTCCACAGTACCATTCTTTGGACCCAAGCACACCGCACTTTAAGCCACTGCACACCCCACTGTGACTAGCAGCAAACCTCCTTGAGACCACCACACATATCTCTGAAACGTACCGCACGAATCTGACCCACTGCACACTCCACTCAAACCCAAACCTCACTAATACACACAGCGAACTTCACTGACACCCACAGAACCATTCACTGTACCCAAAACACACCCCATTTTAAACCATGGTACACCCGAATGTTACCAGCAGCACACATCATTAAGACCACCGTACAATTCCCTGAAACCAACCACACAAATCTGCGACTCACAGCACACCCCACTGAAACCTATATCTCACTGAGACACACAGTAAATGTTAATGAGTCCCACAGTACCATTCCCTGGACCCAAACTCAACCCACTTTAAGCCACCACATACCCCACTGGGACCAGCAATATACCTTGAGAGCAGCACACACATCTCTAAAGCCAGAAACACACAGAACACCCCACTGAGACCCAAACTTCACTGAGACTCACAGCAAAACTCACCGACAACACAATTCACTGAGATCAACAGCACAACATATTTAACCCACAGCACAACAGACTGTGACCTAGAGCATAGCTCAGTGAGACCACCTCACAATGCTGTGAAAGCCACCACACAAAACTGCAAAAAATGGCACACCCCAATCAGACATAAACCTCACTGATACCCACAGAAAACCACATTGAGATCCTCAGTACCAATCACTGTGACCCAAAACATAACCCACTTTAAGCAATGGTACACCCCACTGTGACCAACACCACACTTCATTGAGACAAGCGCTCACACCTCTGAAACCCACCGCAAAAACTGCAACCCACAACACATCCCACTCAAACTGAAACCACACTGAGAACCACAGCAAACCCCACTGAGATGCACAGCACCGTTCACTGTGACCAAAGCACATCCAACTTTAAGTCATGGCACACCACACTGCGACTAACACCACACTTCATCGAGACAAGCGCACACATCCCTGAAACCCACTGCACACAACTTCGACCCACAGCACAACCCACTCAGACACAAATCATAGTGAGACCCACAGCAAACCTCACTGAGACCCACAGTACCATTCACTATGACTCATAACACACATCAGTTTAAGCCATGGCACACCACAGTGCGACCAGGAACTCAACTTATTCAGACTACTGCACACATCCTTGAAACCAACTGCACAAACCTGCAACTTATAGCACACCCCACTCAGACCCAAACCTCATTGAGACCCACAGCAAACCTCACTGAGACCCACAGCACCATTCACATTGAGCCAAAGCACACCCCACTTTAAGCAAGGGCACACCACACTGCAACGAACACCACTCCACATTGAGGCAACCACACACATTCCTGAAAACCACAAAACTGCAACCTACAGCAGACACCACTCAGACACAAGCAACACTCAGACCCAAAGGAAACCTCACTGAGACCCACAGCACTATTCAGTGTGATCAAAACACACCCCTCTTTAAGCCACAGCACACCACACTCATCCAGTAGCACACCTCATTGAGACCACAGAACACATCTCTGAAACCTTCTGCACAATACTGTGACCCGCAGCACATCCTACACATTTCCAAATCTCACTGAGATGCAAGCAAACTACACTGGGACCCACAGTACCATGCACTGTGACCCAAACCACACAACAATTTAGGCTAAGGCACACCGCACTGCGACCAGCAGCACACCTCTTTAAGATGACTGCACACATTCCTGAAAACCACTGCACAAAACTGGGACCCACAGAACTGCCCACTCAGACCAGATTCTCACTGAGACCCCTCCCCAGAAAAACCTCACTGAATCCCAAAGTACCATTCACTGTGGCCCAAGTCACACCATATTTTAAGCCACGGCCCACACCACTGTGAACAGCAGTAGACCTCATTGAGACCACCGCACACATCCCTGAAACCCACTGCACAACCCTGCAGCCCACTGCACAGCCCATACAGAACCAAACCTAACTGAAACCCACAGCAAACTTCACTAAGACCCAAAGCACCAGTCACTCTGACACAAAGCAAACCCCACTTTAAGCCACAGCACACTCCCTGTGACAATCAGCACACCTCATTGAGAGCACTGCAAACATCCCTGATACCCACAGCAAAACAGCGACCAACAACACACCCCACACAAAACAAAACCTCACGAGACCCACATCAAACCTCCCTGAGACTCACAGTACCGTTCATGGCGAACCAAAGCACACACCATTTTAAAACATGGCACACCCCACTGCAACCAACACCACACCTCATTTGGAGCACTGTACACATCCCTGAAACCCACCACATAAAACTGCAACCCACATCAAACCCTACTCAGACTGAATCCACACTGAGATCAAAAGTAATACTCACTGTGACCCACAGTATCATTCACTGTGACCCAAAACACACCCCAGTTTACACCATGTCACACTCCACTGAGACCAGCAGCACACCTCATTGACAGCACTGCACACATCCCTGAAACCCACTGCACAAACCTGCAATCCACAGGACATCCCACTCAGACCCAAACTTCACGGAGACCCACAGAAATCTCACTGAGACCCACAGTAACATTCACTGTGACCCAAAGCAAACTTCATTTTAAGGCACAGCACACCCCACTGCAACCAGTAGACAGGTTATTGAGACAACCGCACCATCCCTGAAACCAACAGCACAAAACTGCGACCCACAGCACACCCCACTCAGCACCAAACCACACTGAGACCCAAAGCAATCTTCACTGGGACCAACAGTACCATTCACTGTGTCCCAAAGCATACCCCAGTTTAAGCCAAGGCATACCCAACTGTGGCCAGCAGCAAACCTCATTGAGACCACCGCACAAATCCCTGAAACCCACCGCACAACACTACAATCCACATCACACACCAATCAACAAAAACCTCACAGAGACCCACAATCCTCACTGAGATCCACAATAACATTCACTGTGAAACAAAGCACACCCCACTTTAAGCCAAGGCACACACCACTGCAACCAGCACCACACCTCATTGAGACCACCGCACACATCCCTGAAACTCACCACATAAAACTCCAACCAACAGCACACCCCACTCAGACCCAAACCTCACTGAGACCCACAGCAATCCTCACTGAGGTCCACTGCACCATTCACTGTGTTCCAAAGCACAGCCCACTTTAAGCCACAGAACACACCACTGCGACCAGCAGCACACCTTTTTGAAACTGCTGCATACATCTCTGATACCCACCACACAAATCTGTGACACACAGCACACCCCACTCAAAAGCTTCACTGAGACCCACAGCAAACCTGAGACCCACAATATCATTCACTGTGTCAAAAAGCATACCCCACTTTAAGTCAAGGCACTCCCCAACATGACCAGCAGCACACCTCTTTGAGTCAACCGCACACATCCCTGAAAACCACCGCACAGTACTGGAACCCAGAGTACTGCCCACTCAGAACCAGTTCTCACTGAGACCCATAGCAAATGTCACTGAGTTCCACAGTACCATTCAGTGTGACCGAAAGAACATCCCACCTTAAGTGAT
Organism: Tupaia tana; assembly: GCA_026018925.1. NCBI lineage: Eukaryota > Metazoa > Chordata > Mammalia > Scandentia > Tupaiidae > Tupaia > Tupaia tana. Next base: position 31,017,951 of record JAKSZU010000010.1, read on the forward strand.
GGCATACCACATTTTGAAGAGGAGCACAACACATTAAGACCATGGCACATATCCCTGAAACCCACCGCAGAAAACTGTGATTCACAGCACACCCCTCTCAGACTCAAACTACAGTGAAACTCAAAGGAAGCCTCACTGAGACCCACAGCACCATTCACTGCTACCCAAAGCACAACCCACTTTAAGCCACAGTACACCTGACTGCGACCAACAGCGCACCTCATTGAGACCACTGCACACATCCCTGAAATACACCGCACAAAACTGGGACCTACAGCACACCCCTCATACCCAAACAACTCTTAGGCCCAAAGGAATCCTCACTGAGACCCACAGTACTATGCACTGTGACCCAAAAGCACACCCCACTTTAAGTCAAGGCACAAGACTCTGCAACCGGCAGCACACCTCACTGAAACCACCGCACATGTCACTTAAACCCACTGCACAAACTTGTGACTCACAGCAAACCCCATTCAAACCCAAACCTCATTGAGACCCATAGTACCATTCACTGTGACCCAACGAACACCCACTTTAAGCCACAATACCCCACTGTGACCATCAGCACACCTAATTGAGACTACCTTACACTTCCCTGAAACCTAACGCACAAACCTGTAACCCACAGCACACCCCACACAGACCCAAACCTCACTTAGACCCACAGGAAACCTCACTGAGACCCACAGCAAAATTCACTGTGTTCCAAAGCACACCCATTTAAGCAACGATACACCCCACTGTCACCAGCAGCACACCTCTTTGAGACTGCCACACACATACCTGAATCCCACTGCAAAAAGTGCGACCAACAGCACACCCCACACAGACCCAAACCTCACTGAGACCAACAGCAAACCTCCCTAAGTCCCACAGCACCAATCACTGTGACCCAAAGCATACCCCACTTTAAGCCACAGCACACGCCACTGCTACAACACCACACTTCATTGACAATACTGCACACATCCCTGAAAACCACCACACAAAACTTCAACCCACAGCACACCCCACTCAGACCCATACCTCACTGAGACCAAGAGCAAACCTCACAAATACCCACAGTTTCATTCACTGTGACCCAGAGCACACCCCAATTTAAACCATGTCACACCTCACTGCAGCCTGCAGCACACCCCATTGAAACAACCACACACATCCCTGAAAAAGACCATACAAACTGCAACCCACGGCACACCCCACTAAGAACCAAACCTCAGTGAAACCAACAGAAAACCTGAGACCCACAGTACCATTCACTGTACCCATAGCACACCCCACTTTAAGCCAGGGGGCACCCCAATGCGAAGAGAAGCCCACTTCTTTAAGAAAACTGCACACATTCCTGAAACACACTGCACGATGCATGGAAACACAGCACACCCCACTCTGACCCAAAATTCACTGAGATCCATAGCAAATCTCACTGAGACCCCAGTACCATTCACTGTGACCCAAAGCACACCCCAGTTTAACTGACATCACATTCCACTGTGACCAAAAGCACACCTCATTGTGACCACTGCACACATCCATGAAACCCACCACAAAAACCTGCAACCCACAGCACACCCCACTCAGACCCAAACTTCACTGAGGCACATAGAAACATCACTGAGACCCACAGTACCATTCACTGTGACCCAAAGAACACCTCACTTTAAGGAACTGCACAGTCCACTGCATCTAGCAGACACATAATTCAGAACACTGCATACATCCCTGAAACCAACTACACAGAACTGCAACCCACAACACACACCACTCAGAACAAAACCACACTGAGACCCAAAGCAATCCTCACTGGGACCCATAGTTCCATTCGCTGTGTCCCAAAGCACACCCCATTTTAAGCCACTGCACCAACCCCACTGAGACCAGCAGCACATCTTATTGAGACCACCACACACATCCTTGAAGCCCACCACACAAAACTGTGACCCACAGCACACCTAATTCAGACACAAACATCACAGAGACCCACAAAAAACTTCACTGAGACCCACAGTACCATTCACTGTGACCCAAAGCACACACCAATTTAACCCATGACTCACACCTCTTTGACCAGCAGCTCACCTCATTGAAACCACCACACACATCCCTGAAGCTCACCGCAAAAAACTGCGCCCCACAGCACACTCCACTCACACCCAATCCCCACAGAAACCTGACTGAGACCCATAGTGCCATTCACTGTGACCCAAAACACACCCCACCTTAAGCCAAGGCACACCTCACTGCCACCAGCAGTACACTTCACTGAGACCACCACACACATTTCTGAAATTCACCACACAAAACTGCAAAACACAGCACTGCCCACTCAGACTCAATTCTCACTGAGACCCACAACAAACCTCACTGAGTCCCAAAGAACAATTCACTGTCACCCAAAATACACCCCAATTTAAGCCACAGCACACCCCAAAGCGACCAGCAGCACACTTAATTGAGACCACTGCACACATCCCTGAAACCCAACGCACAAACCTGTGACCCACAGCACACCCCACTCAGATCCAAACCTCACTTAGAACCACAGGAAACCTCACTGAAACCCACAGAACTATTCACTGTGACCCAAAGCACGCACCACTTTAAGGAACAGCACACCCCACTGCGATCAGCAGTACACCTCATTGAGACCACCACAAACAACCCTGAAAACCACTACAAAACTACACCCCACAGAGACCCAAACCTCATTGAGAACCACATAAAACCTCACAGAAACCCACAGTTCCATTCACTGTGACCCAGAGCACACCCCACTTTGAACAACAGCACAACCTACTGCAACCAGCAGCACACCCAACTCAGATCAAAACCTCACTGAGACCCACAGCACTATTCAGAGATCAATAGCACACATCACATTAACCCATAGCACACCCCACTGCAACACACAGCACATTTCAGTGGGACCAGTGAACACATCACTGAAATGCACAGCACAAAACTGCAACCTACAGCATACCTCATTGAGACCACCACACACATGAGTGAGACCCACCGCACAAAACTGCAAACCACAACACATCTCACTCAGGAACAAACCTCCCTAAGACCCACAGCAAACCACACTGAGACCCACAGTACCATTCACTGTGACCGGAAGAACACCTCATATTAAGCCACACCCATCCCACTGTGACCAGCAGCACACCTCATTGAGACCATCACACACATCCTGAAACCCACAAACCTGCAACCCACAGCACACCCAACTCTGACCCAAACTTCACTGAGTACCCACAGTACTATTCGCTGTTACCCAAAGCAAACCCCACATTAAGCCAAGGCATGCCCCAATGCAACCAGTAGCACACCTCATTGAGACCACCGCACACATCCCTGAAATCCACTGCACAAATCTGTGACCCACAGCACACCACATTCAGACTCAAACCTTACTGAGACCCACAGTACCATTCACTGTGAAACAAAGCACACTGCACTTTAAGCCATGGCACACCTCACTGGGACCAGCAGCACACCTCATTGAAACCACCATACATATCCTTGAAAACGACCACACAAACCTGTGACCCACAGCACACCCCACTCAGACCTAAACCTCACTGAGACCCACAGCACAATTCAGAGATCCACAGCTCACCTCACTTTAGCCCACAGCACACTCCACTGTGACACACAGCACACTTCAGTGAGACCACTGAACACATAATTGAAACGCACACCATAAGACTGCAATGTACAGCACTCCTCATTGAGATCACCACACACATCCCTTAAAAGCACCGCACAAAACTGTGACCCACAGCAAACCTTCTTCAGACCCAAATCACACTGAGACCCAAACCAAACCTCACTAAGACCCACAGTACCTTTTACTGTGACCCAATGCACACTCTACTTTAAGTCACGGCACACTACACTGTGACCAGCAGCACACCTCATTGAGACCACCACAGACATCCCTGGGAGTCACTGCAAAATCTGTGACCCACCAGACACCGCACTCAGACCAAAACTCATTGAGGCACACAGCAAATCTCACTGTGACCCACCGCACCATTCATAGTGACCCAAAGCACACCCCACTTTAAGCCACTGTGCACCCTACCAAGACCAGCAGCACACCTAATTGAGACCACCACACACATCCCTGAAACCCACCACACAAAACTGTGAACCACGGTGCACACCAATCAGAACCAAACCTCACCTAGAGCCACAGAAAGGCACACTGAGACCCACAGTACCATTCACTGTGACCCAAAGCACAACCAACTTTATGCCATGGACACCCCACTGGAACCAGCAGCAAACCTCATTGAGACCACCACTCCCATCCTGAAACCCACTGCAACAACCACAACCCACAGCACACCCCACTCATATCCAAATCTCACTTAAACCCACAGCCAACCTCACTGAGACACATAGCACAGTTCACTAAGATCCACAGCACACCCCACTTTTTTCTCTTTTTTTTGGAGAGTTTTTTTCTATAGGGTTCATGTGCTTGCCAGACAGACAGAGAGAGACAGAGAGACAGAAAGAGAGAAATCACCCCCCAGGGGGAATGACCACGTTGCAATCCCTTCTCTTCCATTCTCCTCTCAGGATCCTGGGCATGCACGCACACGCGTCCAGCGTGAATTTGAGCCACTGGGTCTGGGACTCAAACCACGGTCGACTACGTGGGAGTCCAGCAACATAGCCATTACGCTAACTGCTGGTCCCCAGCACACCCCACTTTTACCCACAGCACACACCACTGTAACCAGAAGCACACCTCAGTGATACCACTGCACATATCAATGAGAACCACAGCACAGAGTGTGACCCACAGCACACCCACTCAGACCCAAACCTCACTGAGATCCACAAGAAACCTTCATTTTACCCACAGCACAATGCACTGAGATCCACAGCACACCCCACTGTAACCCACAGCACACCCCTCTGCGACCTATGGCACATCTAAGTGTGACCACCACATGCATCACTGAGACCCACAGCACAAAACTGTGAGCCACAGCACACCTCACTCAGACCCAACCCTCCCTGAGACGCACAGTACAATTCACTGCAACACACAGCACACATCTTTGAGACAGCCACTCACAGCACTGACACCCACAGCACAAAACTGTGACACACAGCACACCCATTCAGACCCAAACCTTTCTGAGACACACAGCAAAGCTCACAGAGACCCACAGTACAATTCTCTGAGATCCACAGCACACCCTATGTTAACCCACAGTACACCCCACTGTGACACACAGCAGCACACCTCAATGAGACCACCGCAAGCATCACTGATACCCACAGCACAAAACTGTGACCCACAGCACACCCCACAAAGAAACAAACCTCACTGAGACCCACAGTACAATTCATTGAGACCACAGCACACCCTATCTTAACCCAAAGCACACCCCACTGTGACCTGTGGCACACTTCTGTGAGAGCACTGCACACATCACTGAGACCCACAATACAAAACTGTGAAACACTGCACAACCTACTCATACCCAAACCTCACTAAGACCCAAAGTACAATTCACTGACATCCAGAGAACACCCCACTTTAACCTAAAGCACACTCTGTTGCAATCCATGACTCACCTCAGTGAAACCAACGAATGCATCATTGACACCCACAGCACAAATCTACGACCCACAGCACAACACTCAGAAACATACCTCACTGAGACCCACAGCAAACCTCACTGAAAACCACAGCACAATTCACTGAGATTCACAGCACACCCCACTTTAACCTGCAGCACACCCCATGAGAATCACAGCACAACTCTGTGAGACAACTGCAACACCACTGTGACTCACAGCACAAAACTGTGAGACACAGCACACCCCACTCCTCACTGAGACCCTCACTGAGACCCATAGTACAATACACTGAGACCCAAGAGCACACCCCACTGCGACCCACAGAACACGTCACTGCAACACACAGCACGCCTCATTGAGACCACCACTAACATCACTGAAACCTACTGCACAAATCTGTGACCAATAGAACACACCACTCAGACCCAAACCTCACTGAGACCCACAGCACAATACTCTGAGAGCCACAGCACATCCAACTTTAGAGACCCACACCACATCCCACTTTAACCCACAGCACACCCCACTGCAATTGATAGCATACCTCATTGATACCAACACATACATCCCTGAAACCCACAGAACAAAACTACGTCCCACAGCACACCCCACTTGAACCCAAACCTCATTGAGACCCACAGCACAACTCAGCGAGACTCACAGCACACCCCACTATAACCCACAGCAAACCTTACTGCAACCCACAGCACACCTCATTGAGACTACTACACACATCAGTGAAACCCACAGCACCAAACCTTGACAGTCAGCACACCCCACTCTGACCCAAACCTCACTGAGCCCCACAGAAAACCTCACTAAGACCCACAGCATAACTCATTGAGACCCTCAGCACATCCCACTTTAACCCACAGCACACCCCACTTTAACCCACAGCAAACCCCACTGTGACACACGGTGCACCTCATTGAGACCACCGCACACATCACTAAAACTCATAGCATAAAACTGACCAAGAGCACACCCCACTCAGACCCAAACCTCACTGAGACCTACAGTGAAACTTACGGAGACCCACAGCACAATTCACTGAGATCTACAGCACACCCCACTTTAACCCACAGCACATCCCTTTGCGACCCACAGCATGCCTCAGTGAGACAATCACATGCATCACTGACACCCACAGCACAAACTGCGACCCACAGCACACCCCATTCAGGCCCAAACCTTACTGAGACCCACAGTTAAATTGACTGAGACCCAGGGCACATTCCACTTTACCCTACAGCACAGCCCACTGAGACCCAAACCTCACTGAAACCCACTGCAATCCTCACTGAGGCCCACAGCACAATTCACTAAGATCCACAGCACACCGAATTTTAACCCAGAGCACATACCACTGAGACCCTCAGCACAACTCTGAGATCACCACACACATCACTGAGACCCACAGCACAAAACTGTGACTCACAGCACACTCCACTGAGACTGAAACCTCACTGAGACCCACAGCAAACCTCACTGAGCCCTGCAGCACAATTCCTGAGATTAATACCGCACCCCACTTTAACTCACAGCACGCTCCATTGCAACCAACAGCACACAATGAGACCACTGCACATATCACTGATACCCACAGCACAAAACTGAGAACCAAAGCACACCCCACTCAGACCCACATCTCACTGAGACCCACAGTACTATCCACTGAGACTCACAGCACACCCTACTTTAACCCATAGCACACTCCACTGTGACACACGTCTCACCTCTGTAAGACCACCACACACATCACTGAGACCCACAGTACCAAACTGCAACCCACAGCACACCCCTCTCAGACTCAATTCTCACTGAGACTGACAGTACAGTTCACTAAAACCCACAGCACAATTAACTGAGATCCACAGCACAATCCACTTTTTTTAGAGGTTTTCACTCTAGGGCGCGTGCGCTCGCCAGAGAGACAGAGAGAGACAGAGAGACAGAAAGCGAGAAGTCACCCCTCAGGGGGGATGGCCATGCCGCAATCCCTTCTCCTCCATTCTCCTCTCAGGATCTTGGGCATGCACGCACACGCACCCGGCATGAGTTTTAAGCCACCGGGTCCGGGACGCGAACCGTGGTCGACTATGTGGGAGTCCAGCGACATAGCCATTACGCTAACTGCTGGTCCCAGCATAACCCACTTTAAGCCACAGCACACCCCACTGTGACCCACAGCACACCTCAGAGAGACCACCAACACATTGAGACCCACAGCACAAAACTGCAACCCACAGCACACCCCAATCAGACCAAATCCTCACTGAGACCAACAGTACTATTCACTGAGACCCACAGCACACTCCACTACGACCCACAGCAAACCTCATTGAGACCTCCACATACATCATTGAATCCCACAGCACAAAACTGACCCTCAGCACACCCCACTCAGACCCAAACCTCACTGAGACCTAAAGAAAACCTCACTGAGACCCACAGCACAATTCACTGAGATCCACAGTACATCCCAATTTAAACTACATTACACCCCACTTTGACCCACAGCACACTTCAGTGATACCACCACACACATCATTGAAACCCGCAGCACAAAACTGCGACCCACAACACACCCCACTCAGACACAAAGCTCAGAGACCCACAGTACAATTCAATGAGACCCACACCACACCCCAATTTAACCCACAGCACACCCCACTGAGACCACAGCACACATCACTGAAATACACAGCAGAAAAATGTGACCCACAGCACATCCCACTAAGATCCAAACCTCACTGAGACCTACAGAATGCCTCATGGAGAACCACACCACATTTCACTGAGATCCACAGCACAACCCACTGTGACCCACAGCACACACTACTGTAGCCCACAGCACACCTCAGTGAGACCTCCACACACATCACTAAGTCCCACAGCACAAAACTTTGACACACAGCCCATCCCACTCAGACCCAAACTTCACTGAGATCCACAACACAATACTCTTAGACCCACAGCACATCTCACATTAACCCACAGTACACCCCACTGTGACTGATAGCACACCTCTGTGATACCACTGCATACAACACTGAAACCCACAGCATAAACTTGCGACCCACAGCACACTCCACTCAGACCCAAACTTCACTGAGACCCACAGCAAACATCACTGAGACTCACAGCATAATTCACGGAGACTCACAGCATACTCCACTTTAACCCATAGCAAACCCCACTGTGACCCACACCACACCACACTGAGACACCGCAAACATCACTGAAACCCACAGCACAAAACTGCAATCCTGAGCACACCCCACTAAGACCCAAACCTCACTGAGACTCACAGCACACCTCACTCAGACCCACAGTACAATTCACAGAGATTCATAGAACACAGCAATTTAATCCATAGCACCTCCTTTTGCAACGAGGAGCACCCTCAGTGAAACCACTGCACACATCACTGGCACACACAGCACAAAACTACAACCCACAGCACACCCCACTCAGACCCTAACCTCACTGAGACCTACAACAAAAGTCATTGAAACCCGCAATTCACTTAGATCCACAGCACACCCCAGTTTAACCCACAGCACACCCAACTGTGACCCACACTACACCTCAGTGAGAACACTGCACACATCACAGAGACCCACAGCACAAAACTGCGACCGTCAAGACACCTCACTCAGACCCAAATCTCACTGAGATCCACAGTACAATTCATTCAGACACACAGTACACTTCACTTTATTCCACAGCATACCCCACTGTATCCAATAGCACACCTCATTGAGACCACTGCACAAATCAGTGAGACCCACAGCACAAAACTGTGACACACAGCACACCCCACTCAGACCGGAACCTCACTGAGATCCAAAGCAAACCTCACTGATGCCCACAGCACAATTCACTGAGATCTATAGCACATCCCACTTTAACACACAGTACACCACACTGTGCCTCACAGCACACCTCAGTGAGACCACCACACACATCACTGAGACCCACTACCCAAACCGGCAACCCACAGCAACCCCTCTCAGACCAAAATCTCATAGAGATCCATAGCACAATTGACTGAAATCAACAAAACAACCTACTTTAACTTACATCACACGCTCAGCAAAATTGACATACACGGGTCATTTCTCAACACAATAAAAGCTATCTATGAAAAACCCATCGCGAATATCATCCTGAATGGAGAAAAACTGATAGCTTTCCCACTAAAAACGGGTACAAGACAAGGATGCCCACTGTCTCCACTCCTTTTCAATATAGTACTGGAAGTCCTCACCAATGCAATCAGAAAAGAGGAAAAAATTAAAGGCATCCAAATAGGAAAAGAAGAGGTGAAACTCTCTATTTGCAAATGACATGATTTTGTACATAGAAGACCCAATGATTTCCATGAAGAAATTTCTGGAAGTAATACACGAATACAGTAAAGTTGCAGGATACAAAATTAATATACAGAAGTCTATAGCATTTCTATATACAAACAACAGGCAGACGGAAATAGAACTGAAAAAAGTTGTTCCATTTACCATAGCCACCAAAAGTATAAGATACTTAGGGATAAATCTAACTAAAGAAGTTAAAGACCTCCACAAGGAAAACTATGAGAAGCTAAAAAAAGAAATTGAAAATGACACAAAAAAGTGGAAGGACATCCCATGTTCTTGGATTGGAAGAATTAATATAACCAAAATGGCAATTCTACTCAAATTAATCTACCTATTTAATGCAATGCCAATCAAAGTACCAGACACATTCTTCACAGACTTAGAAAAGGCAATCATAAAATTCGTCTGGAATAATAAAAGACCCCGCATTGCCAAAGTAATTCTACAAAAGAAGAGTGGAGTGGGTGGCATCTCACTCCCTGACCCAAAAATATACTATAAAGCTGTGGTAATCAAAACAGCATGGTACTGGCACAGGAACAGACATGTGGACCAATGGAACAGAATTGAGTCCACAGGAATAAATTCCCAATCATTCAGTCAACTGACTTTTGACAAGGGGTACCAGTCAATTCAGTGGGAAAAGGAAAACCTCTTCAGCAAATGGTGCTGGAAAAACTGGATTTCCACCTGTAGAAAGATGAATCTGAACCCCTACCTCTCACCTTTGACAAAAATCAAGTCAAGGTGGATAAAGGATCTAAATCTAAGACCCCAAACTATTAAACTGCTTCTAGAAAACACTGGGGAAACTCTGGGAGACATTGGGGTAGGGAAAGACTTCTTACATAAGACCCCTAAAGCACAGTCAATAATCCCCCCCAAAAACAAGAGGGATTACATCAGACTAAGAAGTTTCTGCATGGCAAAAGACATAGTAATTAGTGTGAATCGACAGCCTTCAGAATGGGAAAATATTTTTGTAAACTATGCATCAGATAAGGGATTGATAACCAGAATACATAAGGAACTAATGAAGCTGTTTGGAAAAAAGATGATGAACCCTATTAAAAGATGGAAGAAGGAGTTGAAAAAAACACTCACTAAAGATGACATATGAATAGCCAGAAGGTATATGAAAAAATGCTCAACATCCCTCATTGTAAGGGAAATGCAGATCAAAACAACAATGAGATACCACCTAACCCTAGTCAGAATGGCGAAGATTAAAAAAAACAAAATATGGTAAGTGTTGGCGGGGGTGTGGTGAAAGGGGAACTCTCTTACACTGCTGGTGGGAATGTAAATTAGTCCAACTACTGTGGAGAACAATTTGGAGATTCCTCAGAAATCTACAAATAGAACTGCCACATGATCCAGCAATCCCATTTCTTGGCATCTACACAAAGGACAGAAGAATTTCTCATTGGAAAAGTGCTTGCACATCGATGTTTATTGTGGCACTTTTCACGATTGCTAAGACATGGAACCAACCCAAATGCCCCCGTATGGATGAATGGATTGAAAAACTGTGGAACATATACTCTATGGAATACTATTCAGCCATTAAGAACAACAAAACCCTGGCTTTTGACAGAAAGTGGAAGAATATGGAAGACTTACTGCTGAGTGAAGCAAGCCAGGGTATGAAGGAGAGACACTGTATGTCCCCACTTAATACATACTGAATGTCCACACTCTATAACTGAAACTGATGGGCTAAAGGATGTACAAACAGAAGAGGTGGATGTGAATGCCAGATGTGGGGTGTGTGGAGGAGTGGGGACTGGGGAAGAACATTTGGAGGAGGGATACGAAGACAGCATTGTTGAGACAGGGAGGTAGTGTTGTTATATTTTGACCAACTCAAACGGGGAGAAATGTTCATATATTGAAATGATCACCTTGTAAGCTAAATAATGTAGTTGAATGTATTAAAAATGTAAATAAAACATATTAAAAATAAAAAAGAAACTCTAAGAAATAACTAGAAGAAACAAGTTCTACTTCCACAATAAAACCAAAATATCCCCATTTAAAAAAAAACTTACATCACACCCATCTGTGTCCAACAGCATACCTCATTGAGACCACCACACACATCAGTGAAACCCACAGCACCAAACTGCGACACTCAGCACACCATACTCTGACCCAAACCTCACTGAGACCCACAGAAAACCTCAATGAGACCCACAGCACAATTCAGTGAGACCCACAGCACATCCCAGTTTAACCCACAGCCAACCCCACTGCGACCCACAGCACACCTCATTGAGACCACTGCACACATCACTGAGACCCACAGCACAAAACTGTGACAAACAGCACACCCCAGCACACCCCACTCAGACTGAAACCTTATTGAGACCCACAGTAACACTCACTAGGACCCATAGCACAATTCACTGAGATCCACAGCACACCTCATTTTAACCCACAGCATACCCCACTCTGACCCACAGCACACCTCAGTGAGACAACTGTACACATCACTGAGACCCACAGCATAAACTGTGACTCACAGCACACCCCACTCAGACCCAAACCTTACTGAGACCCACAGTTCAATTCACTGAGATCCACAGTAAATCCCACTAACCCACCACACACCCAACTACGACCCACAGTACACCACATTGAGACAACCAAACACATCACTGAGACCCTCAGCACAAAACTACGACCCACAACACAACCCACTGTGACCCAAACCTCACTGAGATCCACTGCAATCCACACTGAGACCTACAGCACAATTCACTAAGATCCACAGCACATCCCATTTTAACCCAGAGCACACACCACTGAGACCTGCAGCACACCTCAGTGGGATCACCACACACATCACTGAAACCCTCAGCACAAACCTGCAACCCACAGCAAACCCCACTCAGACCCACACCTCACTGAAACCCACAGTAGTATTCACTGCGACCCACAGCACACCTCAGTGAGACCGCTGTGCACATCACTGAGACCCTCAGCACAAAACTGACCCACAGCACACCCCACTCAGACCCAAACCTCACTGAAACCCACAGTACAGTTCACTGAGACCCAGAGTACACCCTACTTCAACCCACAGCACACCCTACTGTGATTCACAGCGCACCTCTTTGAGACCACTGCACCCAACACTGAAATCCACAGCACAAAACTGTGACACACAGCACACCCCAATCAGACCAAATCCTCACTCAGACTCACAGAAATCCTGAGACCCACAGCACAATTCACTGAGATCCACAGCACACCCTACTTTTATCACCAGCACATCCCACCGCAATCCACAGCACACCTGAGTGAGACCACTGCACACATCACTGAGACCCACAGCAGAAAACTGTGACCCACGGCACACCACACTCAGACCCAAACCTCGCTGAGACCCACAGCACAATTTACAACAAAGGCACAGAAGAATTAGGAAGGAAATGGTACATCCTTTTTGGGTTGTGGAAAGCAATGGGTCAGGAAATTAGTGATTTGTAGGTAGGTAGATAAGCTCACCCATTAACATGAGTTGGTTCCAAGCATCCCAGTCTCTGGGGCCAAGCTCTGGCCTTGTATCTGTATAGTGGGCACCTACTATTGACTTCCATTTCTGGGCAAAGGTGCTGTAAATGCAGGCAAAATAGCTGCTGGTAACATTTACTTCAGTCCTAAACTAACTCTCGGGGAAACCCTGAGAATGGGCTCTGCCATTTCCCAGTTCAAAATTATTTTCAGGTAATTATGCTACTAGGTGAAAGAGGTGAGACAGTTTTGTTTCATAAAAATTTGCATTATTGGTCCTGGCAGTGATTGTTCTAGTGAGAAAAGTGGCCATGTGTCTTTTGAAGATGTTCTGAGCATGCAGGCTCATTTTAACATCCTTAGGAACCACTCCAACTCTCCTTTCCATGAGCTGATTCTTTGTTGCACAAACACTTCATGAACTTTTCAAATGAAGGCAAATTCCATGTGAAATAAATGAGGCTTCAAGTCCTTTCCAAAACTGTGGCAATGTGTTCATGGGTTTATCAGTTTTTGTAAAATTTACTCTCAACTCTGATTGGTTATGATTTTAGTTTCTTTCTGCTCTGACTTCCCTATTGCCAGAAAAGTCTTAGGTTAGATGTTCAGAGCATTTTGGAAACCAGTTAAAAAGAAGTGGGATAATTAGTAGGAGGTATTTCTATATTATTTCTAGTCATATTGGCCTAAGAGGAGCTTCTGGGACACTTCTATTGTCCATTGTGTGAGTTCCCCGTATGAGACCTACACAGGTGTAAGACTAGAGGTCATACCCAAAGTGTGTGTACCATCTGGTGCTATAAATACGTGGTCCTGAAGAAGAAATGGAGTTTAAAATATATAGTCTAGCTAACAGCTAGACTATGGAATGCTCTCCTTTGTCTCAAATATGTAAAGTTAGGAGTGAAAGAGTTATTTCTATCACTTACTCAATATAGAAACTCTTCTTTGTCAGGAATATACATTAATGTAGTTGTACAATTGTAGATACAACAATAAAATGTTTTTGGATGGAAATTATGATATAGAACTCATCAGGATTTTTGTTTGTAGAGCACAAATGTGTAGAAGTGCTATAAAGGATGAATATGGTTTTGCATGAAGATGTTTACTTGATGTATATCGATATATTGGGCCACTAACAAATTCTAAAACTGAAAAATTTTCTAAATTTTATGTAGTAAAAAATAATTTGGATCAACTGTGCTAGAGGAAAGGCTTAATTCTTTTTCTATTATCTCTATAAAATGATATGAAATCAGTGTCTCCTGGAAAGCTGAACTAAGGCTAAGCAGCTGACAAAGGAAGAAAATTGGATTATATATGTACCACAGACAGTTAATTAATAATAAATGTAGTTTCCCCATCGAGGGAATGATGCAATATGTCATCCTTTGGACTGACTTCTTTCACTTAGCATAATGTTTTAAAGTTTCATCTATGTTTCAGCATGTATCAGTACTACATTATTTTTTATGGCTGAATAATTTTCTGCTGTGCGGATATACCATATGTTTCTCATCCATTCATCAATCAGTTGGTGGATATTGGGATCATTTCTATTTTTTAGTCATTATGAATAATATGGCTATAAACACTTATGCACAAATGTTTTCATTTCTCCTGAGTAGATATTTAGGAGTAGAATTGCTGGACATATGGTAACCATATGGTGAATCTCTTGAGGAATTATCAGACTGTTTTGTTTTTGGTTTTGTTCTTTTTTTTCGAGTTAATGAATAACTTTATTTTTTACATTTGAAGGCTGATGAAAAGCCATTAGTTAATCCTATGAAAGAAAATCCAATATTTTATTAGAAAAGAATGATTAACTATGTATTTGCTCATTAAATACTATTTAAATTTTCTAAAACACAATTTGAAAACATTCAGCATGATTTTTAATTTCAGTACAATGGATTCAAGACCAAGTATACACATTCATACATGAGGGTTAGATAACAAATGATCATAGTCATCCTCCTCCTCCTCCTCATCATCATCTTCACGTTATCTTTTCAGTACACTTGATAATTCATTAGTATTATTTTGTGATGACACCATATTAGTGGTAATAAGAATGTTTTTGGAGTCAATTAGTGATGACTTAATCAGAACATTCTGAACTGCTGAGGTTGCAGGAATTGACTCTTTCACAGCTGGGGACTGTGATGTAGGCATCTGTACTGTAAACATTTGCCCTGTGAGGGACACTGGAGTCCTCACCTTAGTTGAAACAAACATGGTTTGTGGGGTCGGTGTGCCTAGTGTGGGAGTACTTGGTCTTCTAGTAACTGAACCAACACTTAACTGTGGAACTGCTATTCTTCCTGCAGGAGTAGATGCCCTTTTTTTTTTTTTTTGTAAAGACTTAAGTCTTTAAACTCTAATTTGAAGCTGTTAAACAATATCTATCAGGTGGCAATCTAGGAACTGAATATGGCTTGATCAATAGCAAAGGGGTTTGATTTTTTTTTTTTTGTCTTGCAGTGACTATTAAAAAAATCCCTTGGGGAAGGAGAGGTAAAAGACTGGTCAGCACAACACTGGATTGCCAATCGCAAATCATCTGCATCAACAGTAGTTTTCTTAGCATGGCTTGAATAAATTTTTGCATTATCTAGAATTATGGTCATGTATTGGAAGGCAAAATACAATATCTGATCTATAACTCTTGGCTCATATTCTGTAATCCCCATGTCCTTCAGGATTCATGCCATCATCTGTGCATCTTCAGGCATGCTCTTGGGAGAAGTCATCTTGCTAGATACCATGATATCCAGTGATCAGATAAAATCAGACTTCTCAAGCTAAATCACCCACATTAATGTATTTCAGTCCTGATTTTGATACAAGTTCTTTGCCTAGTGTGGTTTTTATAACCCCTGGTGTACCAGTGAGCAAGATGTTCTGAAGCATCACAGTTTCACAGCGATGGCTCCCAGTGCCTCGGCTCAGGCACTGACGGGAGCACTATGTACCACAGGCCCAGACTGTTTTTCAAAGTGGCTGAGCCACTTTGTAACCAAGCTGGTAACATGTGAATGCTCCAATTTTTTCACTCTTAAAATGGGGGTATAACCTTCCCCTTTTTAATCTTGCCACTATTTGTTTTTTTTTTTAATTAAAAAAATTTTTTTATCATCATAATCTTCTTTATATTACATTGGGTTACATATAATTTTATAGTATATTACATTGCTTTTTCAAAAGGGAATGCCATGCATGTCAGTCAATACAGAGACATTAATCTCCCTACTTCATCATTCAATATATTTTCTATGTTTTTTCCAATCATTATTATTATTATTTTAATTATTTTTTAAAACAGTCAATCACTATTTCTCATTTTGCTTGTAAAAAGACTTTACCCATCATGAAATACTTCTCAGACCAATCCAGTTGAGAAAACTATACATGTCATCACGAACAGGTAATAAGCCATATCTGTTTCTCACTAAAGTCTTACCTCTCTATTGTTTTCTTGCTATCTTTCTCTAGTCTCTTCTCCTCACCCTCCCCATTCCACACTGTCCTATTCTTGATAAGTACCTCCACTGCTTTTATGTCCTCCAATTTTTTGCTCTCTACCATAGAGTGCGGATAGTCGGTATATATTGAGTGGATACATAACAATATTTTTCTTTCATAGCCTGGCTTACTTCACTCAGCAATAGATCCTCCATATCTGACCACTTTCTATCAAATGCCAGGGTCTTGTTATTTTTTATGGCTGAGTAGTATTCCATAGAGTATATATAGCACACTTTTCCAATCCATTCATCAGTTTGTGGACATTTAGGTTGGTTCCATGTCTTGGCAATTGTGAATAATGCTGCAATAAACATTGATGTGCAAGCACTTTTCTGACTGAGCGTTCTCCTGTCTTTTGGGTAAATACCCAGAAAGGGATTGCTGGGTCAAATGGTAGTTCTATTTGTAGATCTTCGAGGAACCTCCATATTGTTCTCCACAGTGGTTGAACTAGTTTACATTCCCACCAACAGTGTAGGAGGGTTCCCTTTTCACCACACCCCCGCCAACACTTATCACTTTTTATATTCTTCATCTTTGCCATTCTGACAGGGGTTAGGTGGTAGCTCATTGTGGTTTTTATCTGCATCTCCCTTATGATGAGGGATGTTGAGCATTTCCTCATATGCTTTTTGGCTGTTCATATGTCTTCCTTAGAGAGACTTTTGTTCAGCTCATTTTCCCATCTTTTAATTGGGTTCATCATTTTTTTTTTTTTTTCGCATAAGGCACTTGAGTTCCCTGTGTATTCTGGTTATCAGTCCCTTGTCTGAGGCATATTTAACAAAAATATTTTCCCATTCTGAGGGTTGTCAGTTCACACTTGATACTGTGTCCTTTTCTGTGCAGAAACTTCTTAGTCTAATATAGTCCCACTTGTCTATTTTAGGGATTATTGCCTGTGCTTTGGGAGTTTTATTTAAGAAGTCTTTGACTACTCCAATGTCTCCCAGAGTTTCCCCAGCATTTTCCACCAGTAATTTTATTGTTTGAGGTCTTAGGTTCAGATCTTTGATCCATTTTGAGTTGATTGTTGTTAATAGTGAGAGATGGGGGTTCAGTTTCATCTTTCTGCAGGTGGATACCCAGTTTTTCCAGCACCATTTACTAAAGAGGTTTTCCTTTTCTCAATGGATTGACTGATATCCTTTGTCAAAGATCAGTTGGCTGTAAGATTTGGGGGTTATTTCTGGGGTCTCTATTCTATTCCATTGGTCCACATGTCTGTTTTTGTGCGAATACCATGCTGTTTTGATGACCACAGCTTTATAGTATATCTTGGGATCAAGGAGTGATATGCCTCCTACTCCATTCTTCTTGCGCAGGATTGCTTTTGCAATATGAGGTCTTTTATGGTTCCAGACAAATTCTATGATTTTCTTTTCTAGATCTGTGAAGAATATGTCTGGTATTTTGATTAGAATTGCATTAAACATGTAGATTAATTTGGGTAGAATTGCCATTTTGATTATGTTAATTCTTCCAATCCAGGAGCATGGGATGTCCTTCCACTTTTTTATGTCACTTTCAATACCTGTTTTAAGATTTTCATAGTTTTCTTTATAAAGGTCTCTGACTTTCTTAGGTTTATTCCTAGGTATCTTATACATCTTGTGGCTATGGTGAAAGGGATTCCTTTCTTCAGCTCTGCTTCATTCAACTTGTTGTTCATAAATAGAAATGCTATAGACTTTTGGATATTGATTTTTATATCCTGCCACCTTACTGTATTCACTTATTACTTCAAGCATTTTTTCCATGGATACTTTTGGGTCTTCTAAGTATACCATCATGTCATCTGCAAATAAAGATATTTTCAACTCTTCTTTGCCTATTCAAATGCCTTTAATATTGTTCTCTTCTCTGATTGCAATAGCTAAGACTTCCAGTACTATATTAAAGAGCAGTGGAGAAAGTGGGCAGCCTTGCCTAGTACCTGTTTTCAGAGGAAAAGCTTTCAGCTTTTCCCCATTCAGTATAATGTTAGCTGTAGGTTTTTCATAGATTGCTTTTATTGTGTTCAGAAATGACCCTTCTATACCAATCTTACTGAGAGTCTTAATCATAAAAGGATGTTGTATTTTGTCAAATGCTTTCTCCTCATCAATTGAGATGATCATATGGTTTTTATCTTTCTTTCTGTTAATGTGGTGTATTACATTTATCGTCTTGCGTATATTGTACCACCCTTGCATCCCTGGTATAAAGGCTACCTGGTCGTGATGAATGATCTTTGTTATATGTTGTTGGATACGATTTGCGAGTATCTTGTTGAGAATTTTCGCGTCTATATTCATCAATGATATGGGTCTGTAGTTTTCCTTTTTTGTCGTATCTTTATCTGTTTTGGGGATGAGGATGATGGAGGCTTCATAAAATGAATTTGGAAGGTTTCCTTCCTTTTGAATCTTTAGAAATAATTTTAGTAGGATAGGGGTTAACTCTTCCTTAAAAGTTTTGTAGAATTCAGAATTGAAGCCATCTGGACCTGGGCTTTTCTTTATTGGGAGGTTATTTATTACTGATTCAATCTCCTGGCTTGTTATAGGTCTATTCAGGTTCTCTATGTCCTCCTGATCCAATCTTGGTATATTAAATGCATCCAGGAATTTGTCCATCTCCTCCAAGTTATCTTGTTTGTTGGCATATAGTCGCTCATACTATCCTCTAATGATATTTTGTAATATTGCCTGTTTCGTCATATATTTGATTAATCTGGTTTCTTTCTTTCTTCTTCTTGATCAGTCGAGCCAATGGTGTGTCGATTTTGTTAATCTTTTCAAAGAACCAGCTTTTGCTTTCATTTATTTTCTGTATGGTTCATTTATTTTCTATTTCATTTATTTCTACTTGAACCTTTATTATTTCTTTTCGCCTGGCTTTTTGGGGGTTTGTTTGTTGTTGTTTTTCCAATTTTCTGAGGCATGATGATAAGTTATCTATTTGCCATCTTTCCATCCTTTTCTTATGCGCACTAATTGCTATGAATTTCCCTCTTTTGACTGCTTTTGCTGTGTCCCATAGATTCTGGACACTTGTGTACTCATTATCATTTGTTTCCATGAATTTTTTTATTTCAGCCTTAATTTCTTCAATAGTGATGAAGTCATTCAGAAGTAGGTTGTTCATTAAAGGACTTCCTCATCTCCTGGAGCTCCTTGTCTCTTTTCTCTTCCATCTCAGTTAGTTTGGTCACTACAAATATTCTTAATTCCTTATCAGACATGTCCATGACGTCCACTGTATTGACTGTGGATGATGTAGGCTTGATGATTTCCCTTGAGGGAGAGGCCTTTTGTTGGTTGCTCATATTTCTTGAGCCTCGACGATTGTTCCTAGTCATCAGGTACTCTATATGTTTCTTCCTAACTTACTTAAGGTAACTCTGAGTGTTAAAGCTTGTATAGGATTAGAAATTTGATGATTTCTGTTATGGTTGGCCTATTTGTTGCTCACAATTATCATTAACTGTTGCAACTAATCCTGGATGGCCTAAAGTCCTCCCTGTTTCTAAGGAGTGGTGAGCCTCCAACTGACCTAATAAGCAACACCTCAAGAGCAAAGAAAAATGAAAAAACAAAATCACGCTGCACGCCCTGCACGCCGTGCGCTATTCAAATCACCAAAATTCAGAGAGTCCAAAGGCTAGTAGGAAAGGTCCAGAGGATGAGTGACAGGACCAGGTTGGTCAGGTCTTCAGCCTCAGTCCGCCTGGTGTCCGGAACTATTGGCAGACTAGATCCGGTTTGTGGGTGGGGTGGGTGGGAGTTCATCTTAAAGTCCAAGACAACCAACCTGGGGTCCAAGGAGGAGGAACGGAGGGGATGCACGAAGGTTCTGGGTGGGGGGGGTCGGGCCTGCAGCCTCAGTCCGTCTGGTGTCCAGAACTACTGGTCGGCTTGATCCCAATCTTGCCACTATTTGTTACTGCCTGTTTTTGTTTTGTTTTGATTTATGTTTTACCCATCCTAGTTTGTATGAAGTGGTATCTTATTCCATATTTAATTAATATTTAATTTATTGACTTTGAACTGTTTCATGGCTTTAACCAAGAGAAGGACTTCTGTTACACCTTGATTGTAGGTACACAAACCTAAATATTCATAAGTTGTTTAGAATTGTTTCCAAGCAACATATCAAGAAGTATAAACTGGTGTCTCTTCAAGCCCTTGGCTTTGTTTATTCAAACTCCAACTATATTCTTTGGGACCAGCAGTTTGCTTAATGGCTATGTCTCTGAATTCCCACGTAGCCGACTGTGGTTTGAGTCCCGGACCCAGTGGCTTAAACTCACGCCAGGCGCGTGTGCATGCGTGCCCAAGATCCCGAGAGGAGAATGGAGGAGAAGGGATTGTGGTGTGGCCGTCCCCTCTGGGGAGTGATTTCTCGCTTTCTATCTCTCTGTCTCTCTCTGTCTTTCTTGCAAGCGTACGCGCCCAGTGAGAAAAAAACCTCTCCAAAAAAAGAAAAAAAAAAAAAAACTCCAACTATATTCTTGGCTTATTTCATGCTTAAAGTTTTAAATATCCAGAAAATGTGTATAACCTCCCCCTTTTTAATTAAAAAATTTTGCTAGAGGGTGTGTGCATTTGCCAGAGAGAGAGAGAATGAGAGCAAGAGAGAAAGTGAGAAGGCACTGTCCCCAGGAGATATGGCCATGTTGTAATCCTTTTTTTTCCATTCTCCACTTGGGATTTTGGGCATGCATGTACATGTGCCTGGTATGTTTTTCAAGCCACCAGGTCCAGGACTCAAACAGTGCAGTCAGCCATGTGGGATCTAGCTGCTTTAACAACCATGACACAAAGTGGCCCTGTAGACCTCGTTTTTAATATTTCATGGCAGGAAAACCCTTTTGAGCAGGGAATATTCTTTTTTTTTTTTTTTTTCTTTTCAGAGAGAGAGTGATTTTTGCTATAGGGCGTGTGTGCTTGCTGGAGAGACAGAAAGCAAATCACCTCCCAGGCATGTTGGCCACACCACAATCCCTTCTCCTCCATTCTCTTCTTGGGATTTTGCACACATGCCCAGTGTGAGTTTCAAGTTGCTTGAACCATGGTCACCCATGTAGGAGTTCAGCACCTTACCCACTACGCCACCTGCTAATCCCAAGCAGGGAATAGTCTACCTACCTCACCCCTATGTTCAGCCTTGTACATTTTCCTTTTGTTAGTAGTATTTTTTAAGAATTATTTATTTAATTTTATTTATTGTTATTATGATTTTTAATTTACTATAAGGCACATGTGCTCACTAGAGAGAGGGGGAAAGTAAGCCACCCGGTCTGGGACTTGAACTGCAGTTGACCACATGGGAGTCCAACACCCCAACCACCATGCCACCTGCTGGTCCCTTCTTAGTAGTAATCTTAAAGAGATGTTATAATTAAATGTAAATCAAATGCATAACACTTTAGATCATCAGCAAATTTTAGCTTATACAAGAACAGATTAGATGTAATGGTTATACAGAGACTGGCCTCATTTCACGTCAAGTCCAAATCTTTTTTTTTTTTTTTTTTTTTTTGAGAGATTTTCGCTATAGGGCGCGTGCGCTCGCCAGACAAACAGAGAGAGACATAGAGACAGAAAGCGAGAAATCACCCCCCAAGGAGGATGGTCACGCCGCAATCCCTTCTCCTCCATTCTCCTCTCGGGATCTTGGGCACGCATGCACACGCGCCCGGTGTGAGTTTTAAGCCACCGGGTCCGGGACGTGAACCGCGGTCGACTATGTGGGAGTCCAGCGACATAGCCATTACGCTAACTGCTGGTTCCCAAGTCCAAATCTTTTATATTCAGACTACAACACCACTCATTGAAACAGGAAGTGTTTATTTCCATGGACTCCCTTACATGGCTGATTTGTTTAATTGGTTGGGATCTAAGTGTCATCTGAGTGATCTGAGTCCTTCCTTGATTTCTCTGACCAATTAAATTCTCCTGAGCAGAAGAGCTTGAGGTTGTAAAGTCCACACTTGCTGCCTGGCATCCTAGTCACATTCTAAATGTTTCTTGAAACTTAAAAATTAATGTTAGGAAATATTTTTGAAACTTCTCCAGAACACCGCTTATATCTCCTAAGTCTTTGGCTTTCTGAGAACTAATTGTCAGCCATACTGCTGTAATACTGAAACTTTAATTCAAAACTTTCCTGCAAAGGCTATTAGCCAAATGATACCTTTAAT
This sequence comes from Tupaia tana, assembly GCA_026018925.1. NCBI lineage: Eukaryota > Metazoa > Chordata > Mammalia > Scandentia > Tupaiidae > Tupaia > Tupaia tana. The sequence continues at coordinate 31,041,186 of JAKSZU010000010.1, forward strand.
GATCCTCAAACTACAAAAATCCAACAATGTCCATGTTTGAACTTATTTCAGAAAAGACAGACTGAAAAAAAATTTTTTGAAAGTATAGGCACGTATTCTTAATTTACAACAATCTCGACAATCAAACGTATGATCTCCTAAATCAAACTTGTAAATATTTTTTATCTGGTCATTATGTGTTGACCACGTTACATGAGAAGAGTCGGGTTTTAGAGAAGGGTTAGAGAGATGTAGTTTGTATAAAAGTAATGGAACCATGTGATCTTGGCCTGCAGAAAATCACATGTAAATAAATAATAGACAGAAAAATATAAATGAGAGCAATCCAACTGTTTACTAAGTATTTTGATAAATGTCAAAGGAAGAAAAGACAGTCTCAAGTGTAGCAAAGCTTCTTAAAAAGGAGTTTTATATGTATACACACACACACACACACACACACACATAAATTATTTGCAATATTTCTCTTATACTGGATGGTAGCTCCTGAAACCTTTCTGTTTCCCTCTCTCTATGCCCCTCTAGGGCAGCAGACTTGCCACCCCAAAATATGCCATTTTGGCATAAGGATTATTTTGAGCTGAAGGCAATTAAGAAGTAGATACTGGAAAAAGCAAAAATAAACACAAAAAACCCCCCCAAGAAACAAACCCAAAAACCTCCCTGCCCTCCTCTTACCTGCCTAAAAGCAGGATACGATTTTATTTTTTTTTTAGAGAGGTTTTTGCTATAGGGTGCATGTGCTCGCAAGAGAGACAGAGAGACAGAAAGCGAGAAATCATCAATCCCTTCTCCTCCATTCTCCTCTCAGGATCCTGGGCATGCATGCACATGTGCCCGGCATGAGTTTAAGCCACCGGGTCTGGGACTTGAACCGTGGTCGACTACATGGGAGTCCAAAGACATAGCCATTAAGCCAAGTGCTGGTCCCCAGGATATGAATTTGTAAAGATATACTCTCTTGGGACCAGAAGTTAGCATAATGGCTATGTCACTGGACTCCCATGTAGTAGACCGCGGTTTGAGTCCCAGACTCAGTGACTTAAACTCATGCTGGGTGTGTGTGCGTGCGTGCCCAAGATCCTGAGAGGAGAATGGAGGAGAAGGGATTGCGGCATGGCCATCCCCCCTGGGGGGTGATTTCTCGCTTTCTGTCTCTCTGTCTCTGTCTGTCTGGCGAGCACACGCACCCTATAGAAAAACCTCTCCAAAAAAAAAAAAAAAAAAAAAAAGACATACTCTCTCTTCTTACTACCAGGAGGACAAAAGTTAATCAAAGAGGCAACTCTAGAACCTTGTCTACCTGTACACAGCAAGTAATTTACATAACAAACTTTACTAGTTAGCTCTTATCTTCTATCTTTTTTCCCATTTATTTGCTTTCTAACTACTTGCCATCACTAGAAACTCAAAGTCCCTTGTCTTTGTTCTGTCATTTCTCTTGAAATATATTTTTATTTGCTGAGATGCTATATAAATCCGAATTTGAATCACCTCTTTGAATTGCTCCTCTCCCAGTGTAAGTAGAGGCACATACTGATACATTTGTTTGTTTTTCTCTTGTTAATCTTTTTATTTTGTTAATCTTTCTTGTTTATCTAATTTACAGGGCCCCAGCTGGAGAAACTAAAATGGAGAGAGAAAAAAATATTTTTTTCCTTCCCCGTATACCTCCAATTTTTTGAAAGTTCAGTGGACACATTCCCTTCCCGCCCCCCCCCCCCCCCCCCCTTATTCCAGAGTTTCCCACTCTGGCAGTCCTAAGAATCTCTGTCTCTGTCCTCCTCTAGTCTAAATTCCCTCAACTTTAATTTCTTCATTTCTTCCTGTTTATTTTTCCCCTTTACTTTTGTGCAGTTCAGAATAGTCTATGGAATACAGGACTCATTTAAACCTTAAAGGGCTTAGTAAAGTATAAGCCTGATACTTAGGTTATACCTCATCACACCCATCAGGGTTACAGGTGTGTTTTAATTTATAATAAACAAGCTCTGCTCCTGCAAAAGGATTATAGATTTTACAATGTGACTCCCAACTTTTCTTCTTCATAGTGTTCTGTATTTCCTTATGTAAAAAGTAAGGTATAGCCCATCAATTGCCTTCATTATTTTAAATGAACCAGCGTAACTCTTGGACAACGTATAAACTCCCTTCTTCTGCCCTTTCTCCTTGTTATACAAAAACAGCTTTTTAGGTTACCATTTCTCTTTTTTGTGGGGAGAGATTTTTGCTATTGGGCCCGTGCGCTAGCCAGAAAGACAGAGGACAGAGAGAGACAGAGAGACAAAAAGCAAGAAATCATCCCCCAGGGGCCATGGCCACACTACAATCCCCTCTCCTCCTGTCTCCTCTTGGGATCTTGGGCACGTACGCACATGCACTCAGCATGAGTTTAAGCCACTGGGTCCGGGCCTCAAACCCCGGTCGACTACGTAGGAGTCTAGCAACATAGCCATTACACTAACTGCTGGTCCTGAGGTTACCATTTCTATAAGCACATGTCTGAGAAACTAGAAATTTGCCAGAAACTAGAAACTAGAAATTTAGGAGATTTGTCCTAAACTTTAGCTCAAATAAGCCACTTTTATTACACTTATTTTGGCTCAGCTGATTTTAAGTTGATACTTTGTTCTCTCAAATGCTAGTCTTAAAAGTTGGCCCCAACACACGAGCTTCCTGTATTGATGACCTTGTGTGGTTCCTTCTTTTTACATTGGTACTGGACCCATGATTCACCATAACCAATTGAAATAATGCTGTGTGCTTCTGAGGCTGGGTCAGACAAAGTCTGCCACTTCTGTCTTTTTTTTTTTAATAAATATTTTGTTCAGAGAGAAGGCAGTGGTCATGAGTTAAATAATGCCTTTTAAAAATTCATATCGGGCCAGCCTGTGCTATGATGAATATAGGTGGAATCCACACGGCTAACTGTGCAGTTCAAGTCCCTGACCCAGCTACTTGAGAACCAAGTGGGACGTGTGTGTGTACTTGACATGAGAGTGCTGGGCGATCAGACCCAACACCCATGCTAGTTCTTGTGCTGTGCTCATGAAGAATTAGAGATGTGGACAAATGGAGAGGATAGTGAGCAAAGTCTATCAGGGAAGGAAGCTAATCCAATGTAGTGGAAGGAGGCCTGAATAGGTCGCCAAAGAGGGGTTGGAGGTGTGTGTGTGTGTGTGGGGGGGTGGTAGTTACCTAGCAGTCTGAACAATGGGATGGTATTTTGATAAGGAAATGGACATTAGAACATGTATATGGTAGTCTGGATGATTTATTACCCTATTCTTTCTGGGATCAGCAGACCAGAGCGTTTTTGTACTTCTTGTTAAACTATGGTTACTAAACAGAAACTGTTGCCCTTAGCTCCAGTCGCTTTGAGTCCTTATGCAGCCAGCGTTAAGCTATGAAAACTTTGCCACTGTGACTCCATATTGGGTCTTTACCCTGTCTGTGTGGTCAGTATTCCTATCTCCTCCTTATAAACAAGGGGTCATAAATTTTTAGAGATAGGTAAAAGGGTATATATTTTACATTAAACAGACCATAGAGGAAAAACACAGAGACTTAATTAAAAAGAAAATCACAATAACTTTCTTTTAGAGCCCCTACCCTATCTACCTGTAAGTGGATCTAACTTCTATCTCACACTGTCCCAAATTTTTAAAGGTAGGAGAAATGGTAGAGAAGGGACTGTGGTATGACTATGCCCTATAAAAGGGGGGATTGCGTTCTCACTTTCCATCTCTCAGTCTCTGTCTCTCTATCTGTCTGGTGAATGCATATAGCCTCTGACAAAATTTTTTTGAAAATTAAAAAAAAAGAGTTTATATCTACTAGTAACTTCAGAATGTGACCTTATTTGGAAATAGGGTCTCTGTAGATGTGATTAGTTAAGGATATAGAGATGAAATAATTCTGGATTTACAATAGTTACAGTGGGTCTTACGTCCTTACAGAAAAAGAGGACACAGAGACACACAAAGAAAAGAAATCCATATAAAGATGGAGGCAGAGGGTCGGCAGATGGTGTGGTAGTCAAGACGCTGGACTCCCATGTGGCTGACAATGGTTTGAGCCCCAGAACTGGCAACTTAAAACTCATGCCAGGCGCATGTGGGTGCATGCCTCATATTCCAAGAGAAGAATGGAGGAGAAAGGATTGTGGCATGGTCATACCTCCTGGAGGTAATTTCTCTCTTTCTCTCTGTCTCTCTGGTGAGCATAAATGCCCTATAGCAAAAAAAAATCTCTAAAAAAAAAAAAAAAAAAAAAAAAAAGAGGGGAGCAGAAATTTCAGTGATGTATCCACAGACCAAGCAATGCAAGGATTTCTGGCAGCCACCAGAAGCTATCAACAGAAGGAGACAAAGACTATTTCTCTTTCAGAGCCACTAGAGAGAGGGAACCCTACCAATATTTTGATTTCAGGCTTCCGGACTTCTGAATTATGAGAGAATAAATTTCTGTTGCTTAAAACACCCAGTTTGTGGTATTTGTTATAGTAACCCTAGGGAACTTAAATACCAGCTGTCAGGTACAAAGTGACCACCCTGACTACCCTACTATCTTCTGACTACCCTGAAGATGCAGTGATCTCCCAAGCTAGCTGTGTGGAGAGAGACAGAGATGCTAAGGACTATATGAGTGAAAAAGTCATCTTGAAGATTCATCCCAGTTGAGCATGCAGCTCACTCCAGCTCCAGCCAACCTCTAAGAGGTCCCTTGTAAGAGACCCCAAGTGAGAGCAGACCAGCTAAGTCTAACCAATGCCCAGAACTGTGAAATGTAATAACAAAATAATTTTAAGCTATTGAGTTCTGTGCTGGTTTGTTACATAGCCAAGATCTTCATATAGAGCCTTCCTACCAAACATAATCTTCTAAGTGGGGTACAGCTATCCTCATCTTTATGAAAATTAGTTCTCTGCTCTCTTATAATTCGGATACATAAAATTCTTTTCCTTGTTGGAAGATGACTATCTGACAAATCAAATACTTCCTCTACAGATTTTTTTTAAGGCTTTTGCCATAGGGCGCATGCACTCGCCAGAGACAGAGACAGTGAGAGGGAAAGTGAGAAATCACCCTCCCAGAGGGTATGATCACACCACAATTCCTTCTCCTCCATTCTTCTCTTAGGAATGTGGGCATGCACTCACATGCACCCAGTGTGATTTTCAAGCCACCAGGTCCAGGACCATGTAGGAGTCCAGCAGCTTAACCACCACGCTACCTGCTAGCCCCATCTAGGAATTTTATATATATATATATATATATATATATATATATATATATATATATATATATAGGTTTTTGCTATAGGGCACTTGCGCTCGCCAGACAGGCAGAGAGAGACAGAAAGCAAGAAATCACCTCCCAGGGGGAATGGCCATGCCGCAATCCCTTCTCCTCCATTCTCCTCTCAGGATCTTGGGCATGCACGCACACGTGCCCGGCGTGAGTTTTAAGCCACAGGGTCCGGGACACGAACCACGGTCGACTACATGGGAGTCCAGTGACATAGCCATTATGCTAACTGCTGTCCCTAGAAATTATTTTTAACAAGGGATAAGGAGAGTGGTATAAATGGAGACAATCATGGGATCAGAACTGAGTGTGGCAGAACCCTGGATAGGGAGAACAGATATCCGTTTCTGTAGAGGTGATTGATGGGCAGACAGAAATGTTCTTGCATCACTGAAGCAACTTGAGCTAATGGGAAGAGAAGCTGCCTCATTCCATCTCCTTCAATGCAGTTTTGCTGCAGACCTGGGAATGCTGAGGGAGGCATCTAGGACTTCCATCCTAGGTTACAGTAAGACAATAGCAACACAAATGATGCTCAGGTAGACAGAAGACTGCCCACCTGTGAGTGCAGGAAGGGTCCGGGGGCTTCAGGACAACCAATGGCTTAGTGTGTAGACTTGGCCTGTTTCTGTGCCCCTGAAGCTGGTTGCTTCTCCAGGTGGGCAAACCACAAGGCCTTGTTCATGCCCACTGAGCTAATCAACTGGTTAAAATGCACCAGGCTGAATGACTGCAGAAATAATAGCCCTTCTCAGGCTCTTCCAAGCACCGCATCAGCTTGCTGTTGGCGGGAGGTCTGGAGAGCTCATCCAACTTCAGGGCAATGTTTTAAAATGGGCTCTGGGTCAAAACAAAAGTTATACCATTAGGGGAATTGTATTTCTCTATGGAGGATCCATGGTGCACAGCTGGGAGTCCGTGCCAGCTCTCTTCCCTTTTGGAAAAAAAGGAGACACATTTCGGCCCACACAAATTATACATCAGATTAATGACAAAGTGCTTGTTTTCAGGCTCAATGGACTGCCATGGTTCTTGCCTGCAGCGGCCCCCTGAAGCACAAGCTGCCATTTAAGCATTCTTAATTAGTGGTGTGTTGTGATGCAGTTTGTTATGAGCTATTCTGAGTTCCCTGGGGTGAGTCTATGTTCTGTAACACTTGTAGTTCTCTACCTTTTTTATTTTAAGTTGAGAAGTAGTTAGATCCACTGAAATATTCTTTCTCAAGAGCAGAAACTTGATGATGGCCTTCAATTTAGTTAAGAAAAAACATGATCATTAATGTCACTTTATAGTGGCCAGTGGTCTCACTGAGATGTGAAAGGACTTCATTGTGTGACACCCCCACCTCCCATTCAAAGGAAATGGAGTAAGGGAAGTAACTCAGGGCGCCAGTAACTTTGGTGCCAGATGGGGTCTGGTTCTTGTTTTGTTTTTCAGCTGTGTGGCCTTGGACTGGGTTGCAAGAGCATATAGCATCATATTTGGCACCTACTGTAGGGTCTATACACACATCATCATGATTATTATTAATTTATGAAGCACTCAGTGCAGTGTCTGGCACATGGTGGGCAATTTAATAGTGTTCTCCCCTTCCCCTCTTGTACATCTGACAGTTAATGCTTCAGCTTTTATCTAGTCTGGGAGCCACTGACTTGAAGGGCTGGGATGAAGTCTAATTCCCCACTTGAGATGTGAATTCTATTTTATTTTTTAGAGAGGATTTTGCAGAGAGACAGAGATAGACAGACAGAAAGCAAGAAATCCCCCCCTCCGGGAGGGGCTGGCCATGCCACAATTTCTTCTTCTCCATTTTCCTCTTGGGATTTTTGGGCATGCACACACATGCGCCCGGCGTGAGTTTTAGGCTGCTGAATCTGGGACTCAAACCACAGTTGACTACCTGGGAGTCTATCTAAGTAACCATTACGCCATCTGCTGGTCCAAGAATATGAATTCTTAAATCTTTGGCATCTGTGCCGAGTAGTCTTATAGACTCTCATGAATACCTAATATAATGAGAAATTCATATCTCACACAAGGAAACCTAGTCCCTCCTCAGGCAACTCTGATAGAGGAAATTCAACTCCACCATGAAATCTGTCCCTTTCTTCCTACTCTGATCATCAATACATGTTTATTGAGGAATAAAATATTCATCATATAGGAAGTAACAGTACAGGATACAGGAGTTTAACAGTGTTTCTTTTCTTTCTTCCTTTTTTTTTTTTTTTTAAGGTTTTGCCATTGGGCATGTGCACTTGCTAAAGAGAGACAGAGAGAGGGAAAGTGATAAATCTCACCCAAGGGAGGATGACCATGCCGCAGTCCCTTCTGCTCTATTCTCCTCTCAGGATTTTGGACACACATGTACATGTATCTGGCATGATTTTCAAAATACTGGGGACGGGACTTGAATCACATTCAGGCATGTGGTAAGTCCAGTGCCTTAACCATCACACCACCTGCTGGTCCCTATGCTTCTTGACCTTAAACAGGACTAAAGAATTACACCTGTAGAAAGATAAATGAAAATGGAAGACAGTGTCTGACACAGAAGGAATTGCTTCCTGTATTCCTGAATTTCAGCGATTAGGAGGAATGACTGCAGAAAAGGAGGAAATGTGGTTTTCTTACTGGATTATCTCAGGCTCTTGAGACAGTGCAGAGAATTATTAAGAGAGCTTTCCCCTCGTTTATTATTATTTAAAAAATTTACCTAAGAATTATGACTATGGTTGTCTTAACCCGGGATTTGTAGAAAACAGGCCTGAAGCAAAGCTTACATGCTAAAGCAGGGATTAGCACACTTGAGTCAGTATCACCTCCTTCTGTACAGGTTATGAGCTAAGATACCTAATTATTCAGTGATTTAAATCAGAGATTGGTGAATGGTGGCCTACAGGTCAAATTTAGCCCACTACCTGACCTAATAATGATTTTCTAGTTTTCAATGGCTGAAAAAAATCAAAAGAAGATTTTGTGAAATGTGAATATTATATTAAATTCCAATGTCAATGTCCATAAATAAAGTATTACTGGAACATAACCATGCCACAGTCATTTTTGAACCATATCTATGGCTGTTTTCAGGCCGCAGTGGCAGAACTGAGTAGCTGTGACAGACTATGGTGCACAAAGCTGGAAATATTTACTCTCTCGTCATTTATAAAGCTCAATCACTGTCTCAAAGCTTTATTGAGGGTGAGAGTGCAAAAAGCAAACATAGAGAAAAAATGAGAGGTGAGAGAGGGAGGTGGGAAGGAAAGATTAGGTGGTGTGTTACCAAGTAGCTCACGTATCTATTCAATGACCGCAGTAAGATATATAGCCCCAGCTAGGTGCTACTTTATAGGATGCCTAAAGTTAGACTTGTGCTCATGGAAATGTATATATCAGCTGTGCTTGCTATGAAAATATTTAGATTAATTAAGACCTTTAGTGATTCAATAAAATGTGGAGGGAAAACAGTATAGAAAGCAAACATAGATACCAGAGACAGTGTGGGAGGAGAGTGGGAGATGGCAGAGGGTAAGGGACAGGGAATAAAGGATAGGGAAAAAGAGCAAAACATACAGGAAACAAGAAATGTAAAATTATTTGTTGACAATAACATGTATGTTGATGTGCTTGATTGAGCCAATATACAGTGTACTCTGGATGGAAAAATCTCATTTTGTATGCTGTAATGAAGTATAATGAATGAATGTAAATAAATAAATTTAAATTTAAAAAAAAAAGAAAAGAGGTACAGGATCCTGGCATTTCCGGCCATCCAAAGTGGGACAGAAGGGTAAGCCATTTACTAATCAGCTCCTTCTTGTCTCTTGGCTTCCTTCGGCAAAGCCCATCCTATGGGGGTATTAGCACTTCTGTGTTGTGCTTCCTGGCCCCTCCAGGAAGTGCCAGGGAAGACAAACTTCCATGGGTCTAATCCGGCCAGGACGCAGGCTGAGCAGGCTTTGTCAGTTGGTGCTCTAGGCAGGGCTCCTCACTTGGTGCCAGCCAAGGTGGAGGTGGCAATAGCTGGAGCCCTACAACTGAGAGATTGGCATAATACCTCTTAGGATGGTACTGGGAAGCAAAAAGTGAGGGCTGGATGATCAGAGAGGGAGCTTGGAAGATCTGGGTCGTACATAAACTGAGTCCAGCACACAGTGACCCCACAGGGCTATAGTCAGTTCCACTACCCTCTTGTCAGTTGTGAGAAAATGATTGCTTGTTTCTTGCTAGAATTAAAACTAAGTGAAATTTGGCCACAGGGTGCTATTTGGGGGTGTTAGGTAATGTGGGGGTAGAGAATCTGGGTTTAAGATGTGAGAAGTCCTTCTTAGTTTGAACTCTCTAGCATCTTGTCTTTGTTATTGTTTGCTAAGAGAAATACCTGAGACTGTGTGATTTGTAAAGAAATAGGGGTTTATTAACTCACAGTTCTGGGGGCTAGTGTCTGAAGGCATGGGTGGGCCTGGCATCAGGCTGGCCTACAACATGGCTGATAGAAGCATAGAGTATGGTGGGCACATGTAAGGAGACAGCTACGGGCAGCACTCTCTCTCTTATATTGCTACTCACTCTCATGAGACTACCCACTTCTCACAAGAACCAACATGCACTGGGTGTCACAAGACATCATTAGTCCAATCACAGGAGTATTGCCACCATGATGCAATCACCATGATCTGATCATTGCCCACTAGGTCTCACTATCTCCCAGCATTGAATTCCAAAACATGGAACTTAGGGACAAACCATCATCAAACCGTCACACATTTCATGCATTAGTCAAGTGTTTTCCAAATGGATTTTGCTTTAGAAGAAACTTCAATTCATATTGTAGATGAAGTGTTACCTGAGAAGAAGAGATTGATTTCTCAGGGGCAACGTCTAGAGATATGGAAGTTGCAAAAGGGGAAGAATGGACCTTTCTCCAGGGACCACTAGGCAGTGCTGTATTGGTCAGTAGTGAATTAAGACACTGTCTGCTCACACTGACGGAACTGGGGTTGTCATTTTTAGGTTGCTCTGTTTTCATAGGCCTTGGTTTCTCCTATGTTAAAAGGGGTTGAACAGAATCACCTATATTTTTATTTCCATCTCTGACATTTGGGGCTTCCAGAATGCTCTGGCTAAAGATGTGGCCCAGGGTGATCTAGCATTGGCTCTGGCAGGGGTAATGTTGCTGACAGAATAAATAACTATTTGTGGTGCAACTTGAATTACTTCGATGATTATCGCCATTTTCCAAATTTAGTGAGGGAACCCTAATACCTAGGGAGTTGTATGCTGGTAGCTTCATTTCTTTAGTGGTAAGGTTTTTGATTTTATTAAAACAAAAATAAGTTAAATCTTTAGTAAATGAATCCAACATCTAAAAACCAATGTATTTATTTATTTTTCAGGTATTACATAGCCTAGAAACTATCTAAATGGACTTAAAAGACTTTGTGGAGATGATTTACAGTATTTGTGGTCATTTTTGCCAGTACTCGGAAATACATTATCAAAGAAAGGAACTGGTTTGCGTATTTAGCAAATAAGTAACTTCCAAACTGAGCCAATGGCTAAGAAAGAGCAAGCAACACAGACAAAGAAAATGAAGGTTAATGAAAAAGGCTTCAGACTTGCAGGACACAGTGAAGTGAATATTTTTCTTCAAAGTTGAGGATCCTTATTCTTAAATAAGAGGTTGGAATGGGGTTTGGGAGGCAGCAACAGTTGGTCTCAGTGCTGGCGAAGGCGCTTGTCCTATTACCCTTGGCCATCAAAGAGAATGGTAATAGCCAGCACTCCTGGGCACTTGTGCTGGGCCAGGTGTTAGGTGAGGAACTTCCTAGGTATTAAATTCTTTGATATTTCTCACTGATTTCCCTGGTCTCTGATTTCCAGCATCACTTTGGGCCATGGAACTCAGCATCCCTGCCCTGTCCTGCTGTTTCATCTGTTCCGGTTACATTTCCTTGGTTATACATTAATTACCTAAGGGGAGAATGTATCTTTCTCGTATGTGCTGTCCTTGGTCCCTAGCACAGGGTCAGGCCCCAATGTGTGCTCACAGCAGACCTGATGGGGTAGTTGTCAGGCTCTGCTTAGCTCACAACAATACCTGACATTTACAGAGAGCTGTTGCACTGGACCCTGTGCTCAATACTACATAAGTGTACCCTCATTTTATCTTCACTATAGTCCTAGGAGGTAGGATTTTTTTCCTTTTCTTTTGGTGGTAAAAAGCACAAGATAGAGGGCCAGCAGATGCCATAATGGTTACATCGCTGAACTCCTACGTAGTCAACCATGGTTCGAGTCCCAGACCCAGCGACTTCAAACTCATGCTAGGTGCGTGTGCATGCCCAAGATCCAAAGAGAAGAATGGAGGAGAAAGGATTGCAGTGTGGCCATCCCCCCCCCCCCCCAGGGGGGTATGATTTCTCGCTTTCTGTCTCTCTCTTTTTCTGGTGAGCACATGCACCCTATAGCAAAAATCTCTCTTTAATCCCCCCCCCCCCAAAGAAAACAACTCCAAAACACAAGATATAATTTGCCATTTTAACTATCTTTACAGTTCAGTGATGTTCAGCATTTTCACATAGTTGTGTATCAGCTCTCCAGAACTTTTGCGTTTTATGTACCTGAAACTGTACCCATTAAAAATAGTTCCCCATTCCCTCCATTCCCTATCCATTGGTAACCACCATTCTACTTTCTGTTTCTACAAATTTGACTGCTCTCGATACTTCATGTAAGTAAACTCAAACAGTACTTTACTTTTTCTTTTGTGGCTGGTTTATTTCCGTGAGTATACTGTCCTCAAGTGACATCCATGTTATACATAGGTCAGAATTTCTGTCAGATGAATATTACATTGAATACATCTACCACATTTTCCTTATACGTTTATCTGCCTATGGCATTAGGGTTGCTTTCATGTTTTAGCTATGTGAATATTGCTCTGAACATGGGTGTCAAATTGAAGGTAGGTAATTTTTTAAAGGTGCATGTACTTGCTGGAGAGAGAGAGAGACAGAGAGAGGGAAGGTGAGAAATCAAGCTCCCCCCAGAGGGGATGACCATGCTGCAATCCCTTCTCCTCCATTCTCTTCTCGGGATTTTGGGCACACAGGCACACATTCCTGGCATGATTTTCTTTTTTAAAGAATTATTTTATTTAACTTTACTTATTTTAATTTCACTAGAGAGGAACAGAGTGAGAGAGGGGGAGGGAGGAAAAGTGAGAAAGCAAGCCACCAGGTCTAGGACTCAAACCTAGGTTGACCACGTGAGAGTCAAGTGCCTTTAATCACCATGCCACCTGCCGGCCCCTATCTGGCCTTATTTTCAAGCTGCCAGGTCTGGCCAGCCTTATTTTCAAGCTGCCCATGTAGAAGCCCAACGTTGTAACCACTACACCACCTACTGGCCCCCAAATAGGTCATTTAATCTCCACTTTCCGTACAGGAGACTGAGACTCAGAGAGGTTGTGCAGCTTGTCTAATGTCACAGCCCGAAGGTGGTTTTTGAACATGATTCCCCAGTTTAAGCTCCTAATTGGATGTATACTTTGGCTAAGAAGAGCCCCTGAGTAAAGAGAACTCTTACAGTTCATAAAAGACTAGGGTTTGTTTGCAGAAACTTTTTTTTTTAAAATTTTTTTATCAGGCTGTAGAACTTAATCCTAAACACTCTGTGCTTTTGCTGTAAACCTATTACCTGAGGCAGTCTGAGAATGAATTGAAGTGGAATTGACACCAATTGCTGTCTAGGTGGAAGGACAATGCAATGAAGAAACAAAATTCAAAGTTGCAGAAATGATACTGTGCTTCCTTCACTTACTAGCGGTGAGGTAAAAGGATTCCAAAACTTTGTCATACACCACAGCATGTGTGCAAGTATACCCACATTTCTGTGCAATGCATAGAAAATAAGCCCACGGGTTCTAGAAATAATCCAAGTGATAAATGGTCTCTGTCTACATATATATTCAACTACAATGCCAAATTATTTGGACAAATTTGCTAACAGATGTGGCCTGTTTAGCTAAACAGATATTAATTTTCCAGTTCTTTGACTTGCTGATAAATTATATCCTGTTGGAGATCCATCACGAGAACTTACAGTAAAAGCTGTGCTGAATGTGATGGTCGGGACACAGCTTAAATGAGATGAAGAATCTCACTGCATATCCTTTCCTTTGGTTTAGAAATAGTTCAAGGTAAAGGTTTTTAAAAAATTATATTCTCTAAAGGTATTTTATTACTTAATATACCTAAAAATTGTATATTAATTAAAATGAGTTATTCAATATTTTGAACCACTTTTCATTTTGGGTTCAGGTTTTGGAATTTGTGGCCTGCCTTTTAGAATGGTGCTTTTCGCTAGCACTTCTCTTGCAGCATCTTTTGACACTATAAAGCTGGCTTCACCCATTGCTAGACTACAAAACAAAGTTATTCAGGGGTGATCTAAAATACATGCCCCTTTTATGTGATGGCAATCATGACTCAGAGTTTCCAGTAACTGACAAATTGCTATCAGTCTAAGCTGATACTTTTTTCATCTATGCAAAAACTGGTTTCTCGACTCTGACACCACTATAAGTTAGACTAGATAATTTTTCATTGTGTGCATCTATCTTGTGCATTGTAGGAGATTTAACATCATCCCTGGCTTTTATCCACTAGGTGCCAGTAGCATTCCCCAGTTCTGACAATCAAGACTATTGCCAAACATTGCCAAATATTCTCCGGGGGTAAAATTTGCCCCCCTGTTGAGAACTACTGATATAATAAAGCTTCAGAAAGTCAGCTGTCTGCAAACCTCTGCATGTTGCCCTGGTTTTATGGATGGTTGCAGAGTATTTCACATGCACTTTCTCTTTGCAGTAGCTATTAACATAAATATTCTTATTTGTAATTCTGGCAACAGCCGGGCAGGGAAGATTAATGGAGGGGAAAAAAAGCAAAAATATCCTCCCATGTTACTGCAGTATTCTGAATTACATGCAATTGAGATGCCAATAAAGGAGACGATGATAAACGGAACAACCTTCAGTTAAATGCTGTGCTCCCTAAGGATGTCTGCTTCCTGTTTTATGGTGTCCCTCAACTATAGCTTATCTTTCTGGATCAGTTAATTGTATGTTTCTTTTAACCTTCATTGATAACACCCAGTGTTTATTCCCAAGTATTTTAGTTTTTATTCTTATAATCAATAAAATATTGCTATTCATTTTTCATTAAAAGTGTCAGTTTGTTTTTCATTTCATATATCTGGCTGACTTCCTGCTTGGATGGATGGAGAAATCTATTTGACTTTGATAGAGCCAAGATTGTATAACTATTGATCAGTGTCTTTTGCATGGCAAATAATAAGATGGCAAATCTGTTCAAATAAAACTAGAATTTCACCCTGTGAAGGTGAGCAATAATACTGAGCACAAACACAAAATTCTATTAACAGGCTGAGAATAATCTCTTAAACTAGAACCCAGAACATACCTTTTGATTGACATAATACAATTTTGACTATGAATGTAATAATTTTATACTTCTAAAAAGTTACTCCAACCGTGGGGAAACACCTGGGCTACTTTCCTAGAGGATGAGAGGCATGTGGAGCAGACTCAGGTCATCCAGGTCATCCCAACTGAAGCCAGCCTAGATCAGCCATCAGCCAACCCGTAAGTAAGTGAGCAAGATCAGCCAAGACCAGTGGAGCAGCTAGCCAATAATCACTTAGTGTCTATTGTTTATGCAGAATTATCCAGGCATATAAAATACATACATCTCTTTGAGAATTATGTGTGAGTTAGGGACTTAATTTTAGTGGTAGATAAACCTTGATTTTGGTCTTGACTGTGCCACTTTTAGCTATGACCTTGTCCCATCTCATGTTACCTCTCAAATAATGCTGCCTGTCAAATCTCTCTTTTCTTACTGGTTGTAGCAGATATTACCATTTTCTTTCTTTCTTTTTTTTTCTTGAGAGATTTTTGCTATAGGGCGCGTGCACTCACCAGAAAGACAGAGAGAGACAGAGAGATAGAAAGTGAGAAATCACCCCCCAGGGGGAATGGCCATGCCACAATCTCTTCTCCTCCATTCTCCTCTCGGGATCTTGGGCACACATGTCCACACGCCTGGCATGACTTTAAGTCACCAGGTCCGGGACTTGAACTGTGGTTGGCTCCATGGGAGTTCAGAGATATAGCCATTACGCTAACTGCTGGTCCCCTGTTTTTTTTTTTTTTTTTTTTTTTTTTTAAAGTTTATTTCTTTCTTCTGAGAGAGAGAAAAAGAGAGAGAAGGGGAGAGAGAAGCAATCCCAAAAGAGTTTTCGTGTTGCAGTCTACCACTAGCCTTAGCCAGCTCCAATCATGGGCATTGTGTACCTGGTGTACACGGGGAGACCCCAGGATGGAAACCTAGGATCTTTCTCTGTGGGTTTAGTTGTGTTACTACTGTGTCACTGCCTGGTTTAAACAATATTGCTTTCTTAATATTTGGTTTCCTCACCTCTGGAGAAGCAGGGGATTATATTTCTCTGCCTCCTTGAAGATAGGCATGGCTGTGTGACCTGTGGTTGCCAGAAGACTGTGTCAAGTCACTGAAATCTTTGGGATTCTTGTTATCAGACCTGAGTAAATAATTGAGAATAAGTAAATAAATTAAATAATTGAGAATTTTTCTTTCTTTTTTTTTTTTCTAAACTAGAAATTACTACAAATGCAAAAATATTGTGATGGAAAGAACGAATCACCAATTATTTATTGGGGACTGGCAGGTGGTGTGGTGGTTAAGGGCGTTGGATTTTCACATGGCCAACTGTGGTTTGAGTCCCAGACCTGGCCGCTTGCTTTCTTCCTTTCTCCCTCCCTCCTTCCCTCCCTCCCTTTCTCTCTCTCACTCTCTGGTCAAATGTAAATAAATAAATAAATAAATAAATAAAGTTAAATAAAATAATTAAAAAAAAAAACTCTTAAAAATGATTCATTGGAGCCCACTACTGTGTGCCAAGGAATCATGGGAGAAACAGTGCCAACTCCTGGGTCATATCCAGGAATTTCCACTAGATAAGTTGCATAACCCATGAAAGTTACTTCATCCTTTTGGTCCTCAATTGCTGGTAATATAGGGATAACTCTGTACCTTTTTCAGGATGTTTGAGAGATTTAACTAGGTTGTATTATGGTGGAGCATCCTGAGTCTGGATGAACTATCAGGAACTATTATCTGCAAGGCAGACAGAATGGAACATCTTTGGTATTGACTGGGCCAGGTTGGGATGTACAATAGCCTAGTGGAGCCAGGGAATCTGGCTTGTAGTCGGGGAGAACCCAGGTTACTCTCAGGAAGAGCTAAGAAGGACAAGAACTCTGAGAGACCATGAAGGTGGTGAGGCCAGTGAAGGGGAGTGAGGGAGAGAGGGGATGCTTATGGGACATTGGAGTAGAGGACACATGCAGAGCCTTTGAGTTAAAGAGGCCTGGGTTTGAATCTTTGTTTTTTTTAGTCTTTGCTATAGGGTGTGTGTACTCTCCAGAGAAAAAACAGGGAGAGATAGAGAAGGAAAGCAAGAAATCACCCCCTAGGGGGGATTGCCATGCCATAGTCCCTTCTCCTCCAGTCTCCTGGCTAGCATGATTTTCAAGTTGCTGGGTCTGTGGAGTCGACCATGTGGTATCCAGCGCCTTAAACTCCGCACTACCTGCTGGCCCTCTGGGTTTCAATCTTGATTCTACTCTTATGTATTTGCTGTGGGACTTTGGGCAATCCATTTAATCACTCTGGGCCTTAGTTTCTCATCTGTGAAACAGGGCTAACATAGTATCAATGCTGTAGGTCATCGTGAAAACAAAAGGAGAGAATATCTACAGAATACACATGATCAGTACTTGATTACTGAGTGTCATTCTTATTGTAGTTCATCTACAAATTTAGGGGATGTACTGGCATGCTCAATTCAAGTAGTATCTGTCCAGTTACACCAGCCAAGATTTCTTAGGAGGAGCATGCTGGGGTGGGGTAGGCAGCTAAACTGTTGCTTAGCTAATGTGATGGTGAACTTGCTTGGCCAGTATTTATACCTTAGAGGAGTCATATTTTGGAAATAGGCTGAACTTGCCAAGTCATAATAAATTCCTTGCCTGATGATACTACACAGAATAGTGCCCTTTGAGGGCTATGCAAAGCAGACAACCCAATTTGCTCCTGCTTGAGTGCTTGCTCATGATCCCCTAAATCTCCTAGCCCAGAGGAATTCAATGTGAACTTGAAATCTCTTAGTGGCTTTAATGTTTTTACTTCTTTTGGTCAGAGGGGAGGGAAAAAGAATAAAAACTTCTTTATTTATTCTCTTTTAGTTGCATAAAGGTAAGAACCCTGCACAGACTAAATTATGTGGCAATTTCCATTTCTACATGGACAATGTTAGCAATATGGTGATCATGAAAAAGAACAATTAGATTTTATATATGATGTACACATTCTAACAGAGTGCCTCTGGTCTCTTCTTTTAATTGTTAAGTGCCTCTGGGGCTTTTAGCTTATTGGGAGGATCAGGAAGCAATATTCTAAGCGGGCTGAGTCCCAAAAAGGGAGAATGAAAGCAGGAAAAAATTTTTCTCTTGCATTTTAGCAGAAAATACTGTTTGAGATGCACATAAATAAAATGACCAGCATGGATCTAAGCAAGGACTAGTAGATAAACTGACAAACGGAGGCTGCTGTTGAGGACTCCGAAATGGTTCCTAACTTATTAGCTCTCTGTGGACCACTGGGGAGTCCCTTTCAAATCTACAGTTACATTTTGGACAGATGTTGCAAACTGAATATGTTTGGAACCAAGAATTACTATTTCATGTCATTAGAAGAAAAGGCAAACTTTTTATGAGAAAGACACCCTATGAATTAATTTCTCAAGCATTTATTCTTTCTACGAGCAATACCCCATACCTGAAAGCCTGAGTATAAAGCTCAAAGAACCAAAATGATGAAACAAAAACTCTTTGTGAAATGATGGCATTGTGTTCCCTTTAGAAGTCTTTGAATCTAGGAATAGTCTTTGAATCTCTTCATTGCCAAGTTGCTAATGCAGTCAGAGTAGATACACTTTTATTCTTAAAACATAAAAGCAGATGTGGTTCTGGTTGTTTATTGGATTCATAAGCAGGACTCTTACTGTCAGCCTCAGCAGAACCTGTTATCATGTAGGAATTCAGATCACTATTTTTAAGTACTATATTCCAAAAAAGTTAACAATATTATCAAACAAAAAGCCCTCCTATTTGGAGAAACGACGTCTAAGGTCAATTTTTATTTTTATCTTTTTGCTCCACCTCTTTTTATGTCTTCTTGGTTGCTTCGGGGTATATAATTCTTTTGAAATATTTGTCTAATTTAGTTTGTTTCAGATGAAATCCATTTGCTTAGGGGACCCCCCCAAAATAGTTTTGAGGTACAGTTTTAATTTATTCTGGCTTTGGAACATTTAGACAATATTTCAGCACCGCTGTCAAGCCTAATTAATGTGACTAAATTACTTTCAAATTTCAAGATAAAAGCATCTAGGTAAGTATGAAATGGTGAGCCAAGTTCTTATCCCTTGTAATCCAATGTAAGTGCACGTGTACAGAGTCACTGGAAATGAAAACTGGTCAACCTGTAGGCTGCCTAGTTTCCATCTATCTGCACTCAAGACATTGACATGTGTGCATGCACATGCTCTGACCATATGTGTGCACATGTATGTGTTTATATTTGCATATTTTCAGGCAACGTTTTGTTATATTGAGACAGATATTCCTTAAATCTCTTTAACTGGTCTCCTGTAATGCAGTTTTGGTTATAATAGGCATAAACCTTGTTTTTTTACATTCTATATATAAGATCACAGAAGATGGAATCAAAGTATAATAGAAAAAGCCAAAGTGATCTACAATTCTGTGTTCAATACATCTGGATTTTGGAATTGAAATGTGATTCTCAGGGAAAGGGGATGGGGTTTATAATTTGAGTAGCCTCGAGATCCAAACTCCAAGTCAGAGTATAAAAAGGCGAAGGTATTCACACAAAGGCATTGGGAAGTGGTCACTCTTACCATTCTGGCTCAGGATGACTTTCCACTGATTCTCTAGATTCCCAAGGTCACAAGCAGCGCAAGATTTTGAAAAAATAAAAAAGATGTCGTTTAAAATCTGTGATTAATATGTTAAGAGACTTTTAGATGTAAAACGGTAAATCAAAAAAGTGAATGGGCAGATATATCGGGATTTCTGAATGTCCACTAGAAATGGTAGATTATAAATGACAGGTTTTTTTTTTTTTTTTTTTTAAACATGATGGACAATTAATCTGAACATACTCAGCACGCAGCTCTGCCTGTCAGAAGCTCCTTTTATGACCTAAAGTAACCACTAGTGAAGGTTTTCTTTCCCAAGTGATTAGCTTTTAGAAGCCTTAGGAAAGCTTCCCACCAGCTCGTCTCATCAGAGAACAGGCCGTTCATCATCCCTCCCCCAAAAGCAGGTTTTCAGTATTTTTGGAGCTGACACCATTGTGACTGGTTTAATTTAGTGGCTAAATTTTATTCTGTCATCTCCTGAGCCTAGGTGATCTATTTACTTTAAACCGTCAAATTAATTGAAATTCCAATCTGTATGGCTAAATATCTTGTAGACATCCCTGCCTATGACTTAAAACACTCGAGAGCACCACAAACCTTAGAGTAGAATCACTGAATTGCAGAGAAGAATTTCATTTATCTGTCCTTGTGATAATGTTTTCTTTTTTTTCTAAGAATAAGTTTCCTCCTAAAAGAATTTTTTCTTATAAAAAGATATTTTTTTTTAAATTTGAGAATCATTATAGTAGTCACAATTCTGCTTAAATTATACTTTAACCTTCTTAAGAGTAGAGACAATGGCCTTAATTCTTTCTTCAAGTAAGGTCACAGGCCCTGGGGTGGGGAATATTTTTGATGTATACACCATAGCACTTGGCACAGTTTTGGGTTCATAGCATATGATAGATATTCAGAAACAATATTTAACACTATATCCATATCCTGTATGCATTTTCCTCTTCTGTTTAATTTAAGGTTGATGATCCTGAATTCTATATATTTCCTTAGAGAACTAAAATCAGATGGATTTTACATCCACTAGTTTGCCTAGACATTGTGTTCATTGGCCAGGTGGGGCTGTGCATCAGTGTTTTATAACTCATACTTAGATCTAAGATGCAGTTGGGGTCAGGGACCTTTCGTCTAGACCATGGGGACCATTTCTTGCTCATTCCAGGAACAGACTAAATCTATCCAATACAGCCAGAAGTTTCATAACTAGTTAATAATTTTGCTTATGGAAATACAGGGTATCTTAAGAGACAAATGTTTTGTTAACGGAAGAACTTTTGCAGCAACATCCTGGATTTTACCTGAAGTTAGTGCTTGCCCGGGAAATGATTGTTCAATGCATAACTTAAAAACCATTTTGGTCTCTTAACTGGACTGGTCTGAGAAGTATTTCATGTTGGGTTAAGTCTTTTGACAAGCAAAATGATAAATAGTGACTAAATGTTTTTTCTTTTTTTTTTTTTTTTTGAGAGGTTTTCGCTACAGGGCGCGTGCGCTCCCCAGACAGACAGAGAGAGACATAGAGACAGAAAGTGAGAAATCACCCCCCAGGAGGGATGGTCATGCCGCAATCCCTTCTCCTCCATTCTCCTCTTGGGATCTTGGGCACGCACGCACACGTGCCCGGCGTGTTTTAAGCCACCGGGTCCGGGACGCAAACCGTGGTCGACTATGTGGGAGTCCAGCGACATAGCCATTATGCTAACTGCTGGTTCCCAATAGTGACTAAATGTTTAAAAAAATAATGAGAATAATAATAATAATCTGGAAAAAATGCTGAAAAGCTACTTGATGATGGTGATGTGGATAGTAATGTCTTTGTCTTGAATGATATGCATGATATTCCTTCTGGAAAAAGAAATGTAATACATTGTAAAGTTATACATGATTCAATGTAATATAAACAAGATTATGATAATAGTAAATTAACAATTAAATAAATCTATTTTGGTCTGACATCTAAATTACTTACTCTGGGCTTCCTTTTTCTTTTCTGCTTATCCTTCGTCTCCTACTGCCCATTGTTCTTTGTTTATTTTCTCTTCTACAAGTTAAACATCACCTCTTTTGGTAAAATTTACTCCTTCAAAGAGGATTTTTTTCCCTTTTATCTGTGCCATTTTTTTTTGGAGAGGTTTTTGCTATAGGGCGTGTGTGCTTGCCAGAAAGACGGAGAGAGACAGAGGGACAGAAAGCATCCCCCAGTGGGGATGGCTGTGCCACAATCCCTTCTCCTCCATTCTCCTCTTGGGATCTTGGGCACACATGTGCCCAGTGTGAGTTTAAGCCACTGGGTCCAGAACTCGAATAATGATCGACTACCTGGGAGTCCAGCAACATAGCCATTATACCAACTGCTGGTCCCTCTGTGCCATCTTTTTAAATAAATTAAATAATTATTTGAAGTATATTTATTTGTTTTTTCCGTGAGTGAGAGAGAAAAGGAGAGAGGGGAAAGGAGGGAGTGACCACATCCTCATCAGTGTCTTGATGCCGTGATCCACCTCCAACTTTTAGCCAGCCTTAGATCATGGGCAAGTGTGTGCCTGGTGTACTTAGAGGGGTCTCTGGACTTGAACTAGTAATCTTCATATGGGATTGCCTCACAGAGTGTCATGTTGTACCATTGTGCCACCATCTGCCCTCTCCATCTTCTTTAACTTTTATTTTTTTCTTATCAAGCCAGCTGTTGGCATGGTGATTAAGGCAATTGGATCCTACATGGCCACCTATGTGGTTTCAGGTTTGGTAAACTCAAAAACATGCTGGGCACATGTGGATGTGTGACCAAAATCCTGAGAGGATAATGGAGGAGAAGGGATTTCTGTGTGGCCATCTCTCCTGGGGAGAGCTTTCTCACTTTTCTTCTTTTTCTCTCTTTCTCTTCCTTTCCTGTCAGTGTTTCTTTTGTGCACTATAGCAAAAATTAAAAAAAAAAAAAAAAAAACCTCTCAGAATGGGAGAATATTTTTATAAACTATGCCTCAGATAAGGGACTGATAACCAGAATACACAGGGAACACAGGCTGGTTACCTGAAAAGAAAAAAAAAAAAAAAAAAAAGATTAACCTAATTAAAAGATGGGAAAATGAGCTGAACAAAAATCTAAGAAAGACATATGAACAACCAAAAAGCATGTTAGGGACTACTCAACATCCCTCTTCATAAGGGAGATGCAGATTAAACTACAATGAGATACTACCTAATCCCTGTCAGAATGGCGAAGATTAAAAATACAAAAAGTGGTAAGTGTTGGTGGGGTTGTGGTGAAAGGGAAACTCTTCTACACTGTTGGTGGGAGTGTAAATTGGTCCAACCGCTACAGAAAACAATATGGAGCTTCCTCAAAGATCTATGAATATAACTACCATTTGATCCAGCAATCCCCCTCCTGGATATCTACCCAAAGGACATGAGCATGCTCAGTAGGAAAAGTGCTTACACATCAATGTTTATTGTGGCATTATTCATGATTGCTAAGACATGGAACTAACCCAAATGTCCACAAACAGATGAATATGTCGAAAAGTGTGGCACATATACTCTATGGAATAATATTCAGATGTAAAAAATGAGACCCTGGCATTTGGTAGAAAGTGGTGGAGTATGGAAGATTTATTTTTAAGTGAAGCAAGCCAGGCTATGAAAGAAAGATATTGTATATATCCATTTAATATATACTGACTATCTGCACTCTATGGTAAAGATTGAAATATTGGAGGGCATAAAAGCAGTCAAAATAGTTATGGACACTGAAGAAAGCGTGGAATGGCAAGGGGAGGGGGAAGGGAAGAGTACAGAGAAGGAAAGCAGGAGAAAAAATAGAGAGGCATGACATTTGTGGGACACAGAAATGGGTTTATTACCTGTTGATGATAACATGCATAGTATTCTCAACTGACTTGGTCTGAGTCTTTCATGTTAGGTAAATTTCTTTCCAAGCCAAATGAGGTATAGTGATGGAATATTTAAAAATAATAATGAGAATTTAAAAAATCTAAAACAATGAAAAGCTATTTGCTGCTGACGATGTGGATAGTAATGTTTTTGTCTGGGCTGATACGCGTGGTAATCGTGCTGGAAAAATAAATGTTATACACTGTAAAGACACACGTGATTAAATGTAATATATATATTTTTTCTTTTTAATGATAGAAAGCATTGGTAGGGTCTTGTCACATCATGGTCTCCTTTCCCAACCTTCCAGCTCCTCAGGATCTTGGATACCTGCCTGTGTGTGGAGTCACATGGCTTCCGGCACTACAGTCCAGTCTACTACACATGATACTGCTCAGGCTGGGTCTGCCCTCCTTTTGGATAGAACTGAGATATTTCATTTGCACCACTTTCAGATGTCTGGATATGACCCAAGACTGAAGGAGTGTTGTTGGTCACCTCTCTCATAGTAGCCTGGATAATACTCCCAGGGGAGGCATTACAAAGACTATGACAAGTGCAGGACTTCCCAAGGAGTATATGTACAATGCTGGTCCTTATGATGCTCTGTGAGATGAATAAAATAAATCCGAGAAAATGCTGCATGTAATGTCTACCTCCTGGCAATTCCTAATGCATGTTGGCACTTTAAAGGCTCTGAGAAGTCCTTCAGTAAAGAAATGGGTTTCTTTGGTGTTTAAAATGTATTTAATGAGAAAAGTATATTTACATCCAGTAATTCTAGTGCTTATCACTTCACCTTGTGGTCTGAGTTGCTTGAGTCTTTTGGGGCTTGGCATAAATTCAACGCTTCTCAGGACCAGCCAATGGTGAAATGGTTATGTTGCTGGACTCTCATGTAGTTGACTGTGGTTTGAGTCCCCAGACCTGGAAACTTAAAATTCATGCTAGGTGCATATGTGTGCATGCCCAGAATCCCAAGAGTAGAAGGGAAGAGAAGAGATTACAGTGTGGATGTCCTCCCTGGGGAGTTATTTCTCACTTTCTGCCTCTGTCTTTCCAGCAAGCACATGTGCCCTATTAGTGAAAATCCCTCTCTAAATAAATAAATACATAAATCAGCTATCCTCTGCCACTTCACCCTTTTTTCTTTTGAGTACATGACCACAAGTGGAAGATAGGAATAAAGAGGTGTAGCCATGATTAAACGCAGTTTAAGTCTTTGTCATTTTTCTCTATTCTCATAATATTTTATCACATTTTTCTTTTTTATCTAAAAAACAAGGAAACATGTCACAACTTCTAAAAATTTCTAACTTTTGAGAGTTTTTACATTTTCTTTTCTTTTAGATTGTTCTCTTTCACACACACAATACATATTTGCAAGTTAATCAAAATTATTCATAAATATAGAGAAAGATACATTATAAATGATCAATTCTGCTTAATGCAGAAGAAAATAAATGCCTGATTAATATGGTCAAGAAAAACAGGCTTTAACAAAATTAAGAGCAAAGCCCAGCTCTCAGGGTTAAGAGGTAGAGATAGCACTCTCAGTATTGACAAAAGGTGTATTACGAGTCCCTGATGGGGAAGCAGATCAAAAATAGGAGCCGGGACAGCAGGTGATGTGGTGGTTAAAGGATCTGAGGTTAGACTCTCACCATGGCTGTCCATAATTTGAGTCCCAGACCTGGAGGCTTGCTTTCTCACTTTCCCTCTTTCTGTCTATCTCTGGCCAAATTAAAACTAAATTATGAATAAAATAATAGAAAAAGAGTATAGGAGCTAGATGTTACTTCAACTTCTTGGTAGGCATGGCTTACAGAACTTTCAATAGGCTGTTCTCCATTTTTGGCACATTCTTATGAAAATCTAAGAATAAAAACAACTGAGATGAGTCCAGAGAATCCTTCTGAATCAGTCCTACTTCAGTTGAATAATTCTTACTGAAGCTGTAACCCACGCAAAGCATGCAGGGAACAAAGTAAACCATGACAAGCTTCCCCTTCTCCAGGAGGTAATTGTGCAATAGGGGCTGAGAGATAAGTAAACAAAACCCTTTACTGTTCAAAAATGATGGCAAATGGGACCTAAGGGAAGTAGCATTTATATCAAGACGGAGGATCAGGGAAGGCTGAATGAATAAGAGCACTTTGTGTTACGCCTTGAAGGATGTGTGGGATTTCAAGAGGTGAGGGTGCTGGTGGTGGTTACTAGCCTAGATAAATGACAGCATGTGAAGAAAGCCCCGGAACAATGTAAGGAGAGAAGTTAAAGGAAACTAAACCATCCATGTTATAGTATATTCTTGTGCAGATGTTTTTGAGAGCTCTTTTTGCTAGAAGGCGTGTGCCCGTACCAGAAAGACAGAGAGAGAAAGTGAGAAATCAGCCCCCTAGGGAGGATGGCTACACTGCAATCCCTTCTCCTCCATTCTTTTCTCGGGATGTTGGGTATGCACATACGTGTACCCAGCATGGGTTTTAAGCCACCAGGTTTGGGACTTGAACTGTGGTTGGCTATGTGGAAATCCAGCAATATAACCATTACACGACCTACTGGTCCCTTTACGCAGGTTTTTAAAATAAAGGAATAGTATTCATTAGACTGAGAAATTAAGTCTTCATTCTGGAGGTTCTTAAATCCTGGGAGGAAGAGGAGAGAGTTTATACAGCAGATAATGAATGCCTGTGGAGGGCATTCAAAGGGTGTGTGCTGGATTAACCTTGTGGCCAGCCTTCTAATTGCAAATGCTCATTCATGAATGACTTAGAGAGGAAGAGGGAAGACCAGTCAAGAACAAGTAGAACAGGCTAGGGACCACAGCAGCCTGAACCAAAGCAGTAGTGGTGGGAATGGCAAGGGATGGACAGCTCTGAAAGATGTACTAGAAAAGGATCTCAAGGGAGAGCTTCAGGTGGCTATTGGGTGTCCTGGGAGCCTGATAGGAAGGTGGAGCAGACATTGGGGAGCCCCAGATGCTGTTTGGAGGGAAGGCAATGCACTGGGCTTGCACAGATCTGATTTAAGGGCTGGCAGGCCTTCAGGAAGCACTGTCACTGGATTTCTAGGAGAGCGTGGAGGCTGTGTGAGAGAACTAGGGAGTAAACAGGGAGAGAACCCAGAGGAGGGGGGAGTGCCATGGTGGGAGCTGTGGTGGGAGTTTTTGCCTTTAGAAAGCAGAGCAGGGAAACTGGATTAATAATGTGAAGAAGAAAAGGAGTGCAGAGTGGTAGGAAGACAGCAGGAAACAGTAAATTTCCATGAACAAGGGGTGGGTCATTCTCTCAAATGCTGCTAAGGGACTCAGCAGGTGGGGAGTGTCCAAATTGAGGTTTGGGAGGTCACAGCTCACCTAGGAGAGCAGTTTCAGAAGGGCAGCAGAGGGAGAAGATGGAAGGAGAGTGAGAAAAAGAACTAAAATACCCTCAAGGGAAGTATTCCTGGTCTTTTCCTTTAAAAATGCCTTCTATTTTCACAATGTCCTTTGAAAACCTGACTGGCATTTTACAATACTAAGAACAGGAAATAACGATATCCTGAATGTGAATAAGCTCACTTAAGTAGGTGCAGAGACTGTTTAATGTACCAGATAATTATTTTCAGGCATTCCATGGTGTCCAAATTGGGTTAATGTACCTCTGAAATGTGAATCAGTTACACCTTGTTGAAGAGTAAGGTTAGACCAACTGTTACAGAAACCTTAGGATATATTAGCTAACAAGATACTGTTGTCCATAATGTTTATTGAGTTAACTATTTTTTTATTTATTTGAGAGGGTTTTGCTATAGGGCACGTGCCCTCGCCAGACAGACAGAGAGAGACAGAGAGACAGAAAGCGAGAAATCACCCCCCAGGGGGGGATGGCCACACCGCAATCCCTTCTCCTCCATTCTCCTCTCGGGATCTTGGGCACGTACGCACACACGCCCAGCATGAGTTTTAAGCCACCGGGTCCGGGACGCGAACTACAGTCGACTACGTGGGAGTCCAGTGACATAGCCATTACACTAACTGCTGGTCCCAACTATATATTTATTTATTTGTTTGTTTTTGCCATTGGGTGCGTGTGCTCACCAGAGAGAGATAGTGAGAGGGAAAATAAGAATTCACCCCCTACAAAGGATAGCCATACCACGATCCCTTCTTCTCCATTCTCCTCCTGGGATTTTGTGATCACACACACATGTGCCCAGAATGATTTTCAAGCCACCAGATCTGGGACTTGAACTGTGGTTGACCATGTGGGAGTCCAGTTCCTTAATCACTATGTCCTGCTAGCCCCTTGAATTTACACTGTATAAGTTTAAATTCTCAAGCCAAATATCTCTTCATAGTTGCAAAAATATACTATATATATATATATGTATATATATATATATATATATATATACACACACACACACGTGTATATATATATATATATATATATATATATATATATATATATTGCTATAGGGCTTCTGTGCTTGCCAGAGACAGAGACAGGGAAAGTGAAAATCACCCCCAAGTGGGGATGGCCATGCCACAATCCCTTCTCCATTCTCCGCTTGGGATTTTGGGCACCCATGCACATGCACCCAGCAGGTTTTTCAAGATACCAGGTCCAGGACTTGAACTAAGCAGTTAGCCATGTGGGATCCAGCCATTTTAACCACCATGTCTCTGGCTGGTCCTACAATACCTTTTAAGTGATCATTTGTTTGATAAAAGATATTGAGTACCTTGTCATATGAAAGTGATCTTTACTCTGAGTAGCATCACTGAGCAGATTCACACACTGCCAGCCCTTTGTGTCTTACAGTATTCGGTCTGGCGGTCAGTGGCAATCACTTGTTCAGAGAGGTATGTTTTGTGGTTAACTGAGTGTATCTTACTAGGCTGTGGGAAAACAAATCCAGTTAAACAAATCCTTCATGAGCCTCTGCCCTTTAAAAAAAGTATAATGATCTAAAAAGACCTTTTTATTCCCCTTGCAACTTTTTCCTGATCTCCACATGAGGTATGAACATCTCCCATAGATTAATAACATTAAACTTCTAATCTATTAAAGTAGCTTTCATTTATGGTTCCTCTCTCCTTTACTTCCTTCCCCGACTTTAAGCCAGTTACAATTTTAGCTCAAAAACACAGAGATTAGAAGAGTCAATAAGAGGTGTGAAAAAATAGGGTTGTCATGGACTCCATATCCCACTTTTGAACCTGGGGGTGTTGGCAGCAGAGGGTGAGGGTTGGAGGGTATGTCTTATCATTCTTCACGACCTTCCCATATAAACCCTCTGAGAAAAGAGAACTAGGAAGTAATTTCAGCCTCCAAAGAAGAAGACCTAAGAGTAAAAGTCAATCTAGGAAGGCAACTTTGTCAGTAGAGAGTTGGCAAATCATGTCTATGAGACAAATTAATTTAATTACCTGATGCTACTGCTTCATTTGCAATGATTATTCACTGAGCTGGCTAAATCGTACCCTTATCATTCACCACCTCGTTTCACTACCCCGGAGATCAGAGATGTGGATCTCTCGCATGTTCATGAGAATGAATTAAACCGCCCTCTAATCCAATGCAAGGCTGTGTGCACTCAATGTTCAGCGCTCTCTTTGGGGTGGGCGGGGGGGGGGGTGTTCTGGAAGGAGAGCAGATACTTCCTTGGCTCCTTATGTATTTCTTTTTCGAGTTGAAGATTAATGCATAGACTTACCTCTTCCTTCTGTTCATTTCATTTCAGTTGCGGAAAAGATTTAAGCTGCTCGAATATAAAATTTTGACATTCCTTTATTTGCAAGCTGGGGTGGTCTTTGTTGCTATAAGGTCCTGCCATTGGGAAGGGTAGTTCCTGGACATGGGCATTCTCTGAAATCCTCCCATCCATTCCACTTCTGTGCCAACTCTGAAAAGTGCCTTTTCCTCACATAGGCTGAGATGTTACTACATTTGGACCTCGGCTCCTCCCAGCCTGAAGTAGCATAAAGTCTTGCTTTGGTGGGGTGGAAAAATGTCACCTTGTACAAACTTGGAATTAAAAGAAAGCTTACCAGTTTCCTAGCCCAATCTCCCATCTGTGGAGGGAATTCCTGCGTTTCTGGCTCCTGACATTCACCAAGTGGTAGCTATCCCCACGCCAGTCAACAGACGTGCTGCCACTTAAATACTCTATAATGTGACCTTTCCTGCCCAGCTGCTCCTAGCAGCTTGTTAAAATTCCTTTATGTTCTTGTAGTTGTTCAGTCCAATCCTCACCTTTTCTATGTTGTTTCTCAGCTTAGGATTGGGCAGAAATTTTTAAAAAATTTTTTCGAGAGATTTTTGCTATAGGGCACATGCGCTCGCCACAAAGACAGAGAGAGACAGAGAGACAGAAAGCAAGAAATCACCCCCCAAGGGGGATGGCCACGCCACAATCCCCTCTCCTCCATTCTCCTCTTGGGATCTTGGGCACACATGCACACGTGCCTGGCGTGAGTCTAAGTCACCAGGTCTGGGACTCGAACCACGGTCGACTACATGGGAGTCCAGCAACATAGCCATTACGCTAACTGCTAGTCCCATAATTGGGCAGAAACTTTTACTGAGCTCCATCGTACATCCTCCAGGAGTCTCTGACTGAGATCCCAGGGGAGTATGTTGCCCCTGCCCCATGAACTTAACTGCTCTCATCCTCTCTAGAACTTTACATTAACCCATTAAAGCACGAACACAGTGTGATTTTGCTCCACTGGGAACAGAAGCGTTTTTTGGTTGTCACAGCTGGGGTGGAGAGTGCTGCTGGTCTCCAGTGGGTAGAGGCCAGGGATGCTGTTAAACGTGCTATCTGTATGCACCCCTCCTCCACCGCCCAAAGAAGTGTCTGCCCCAAATGTCAGCATTCTGAGGCTGAGAAAGCGACCTCATGCTGTATCACAAATAAGCAGAAACCACAGTTTAGCATTTTTGAGAACAAGGAGAGCAGGACAGAGTTCTTACCATGTGGTGTCCCTGTGCCCACACAGAGTGAGCCCATGCTGGGTCTGAAGGGGTGCTCGCACTAGTGGCTACGCCGTCAACCGCCCTCGGCAATCCCAGTCTCAGGTGTGACCTGTTCTGTTTTTCTGTTCCTGCCCCGTGAGCAGTGGGAACCTTCTGGAGCTGATGCTTTGCAAACATTTTTGATGTTGCTTACTTACAGTGTCTATGGAGAAAACGGAGCTAAGTTTTCATTTTTTTCTTTCAAAACTAGAGGAAAACAATATAGTTTTGTGTGTTTTTTTGGAGAGATTTTTGCTATAGGGCGTGTGCGCTCGCCAGACAGAGAGAGACATAGAGACAGAAAGCGAGAAATCACTCCCCAGGGGGGATGGTCACGCCGCAATCCCTTCTCCTCCATTCTCTTCTCGGGATCTTGGGCACGCACGCACACGCACCCGGTGTGAGTTTTAAGCCACCGGGTCTGGGACGCGAACCGCGGTTGACTACGTGGGAGTCCAGCAACATAGCCATTACGCTAACTGCTGGTTCCCAAGAATATAGTTTTAATATTAAAGATGTGGGCATTTCCACAGGTCAATAGAGCTGAATGATCTTGTTATAAGAACGTGTGTCTCTGCTGTGCAGCCACTTTTTTCTTTGCTAGTACAAGAAGACAGCAAGAGCTATAGTTTAATGAGGTAAACATGCTGTTTTTTGCTTTGTGACCCAAAGATACTCTCTGAGAGTGTAGGGTGCTTGGGACTCTGAGAGGGCCTTGTCCACTCTGGGAGAGATGGAGTTGGCCCAAGTCTGGAAATCAGGGCCACGGGAATGAGAATAAAGGAAGGAAGTAAAAGAAGAATGGTTTTACTCTGGATTGTTCTGTACTTGGCTCGATTTTCACAAATATTAATGAAGAAACTGAAGAGTGTGGAGAATAAAAAAAACCTAGCAGGTGTTTGAACTTAAAAAAAATCACTCCACATATTTTAAAGACAGAATTATTTTATTTTATTAGTATTATTTAATTTGATGAGCGAGAGAAAGTGAGAAAGTGAGATACCATGTCTAAGACTCAAACATGGGCATGTGGGAGTCCAGCGTCCCAACCGCCACACCATCTGCCGGCCCTTATTCCACATATTTTAAGAATAAACAGATGTAGTGGTTTTATTTTGTTGCTTTTTGAAAAACTCACATAGCAATGTGACAGTTGATGACATTTTATGCCCTGGTCTCCATATGGGTGAGAAATCAAATTAAACGTTTTGCTTGCTGACATCATAACTCTCCCCCTGGCCAAGGCCAAGAATTCTAGATTGCTGAGTATTAACTCTTGCACTTACATTCTGTCTTTCTTCTGCTATAGTCAGGTACTGACATATCATCCTTATGTTTGCGAGATTAATCCTGCTCCCCCCCTCTAGATGAAGAGGAAGACGGTTGTTTAGAGCGTTCGCCTGGGATCATCTCATACTTTGTGAGGATTTTTTTTTTTTTTAGACAGAAAGAGCATGGCTGAAGAAATATGTTGGTATTAGCACTTCTATTAGTATATTTTTCCTGGAAAAGATAATTTGATGGGCGGCAAAGAGCAAGGAAAGGCAGGATTCTGGGTTTTGAAAAAATGAGGTCAGATTTATTATTACTTTTATAATAGCTTGATAGAAATATTATGTATATACCATGTAATTTGTCTATTAAAAATGCACATATAGGGACCAGCAGATGGCGTAAGGGTTATGTCACTGGACTCCCACATAGTTGACTGTGGTTTGAGTCCCGGACCTGGTGGCTTAAAACTCATGCCAGGCATGTGTGTGTGTGTGTGTGTGCCCAAAATCCTGAGAGGAGACTGGAGAAGAAGGGATTGTGGCATGGGCATCCCCCCCAGGGGTGATTTCTTGCTTTCCGTCTCTCTGGTGAGCCCACATGCCCTATAGCAAATCTCTTTCTCTCTCTTTCTACACACACACACACACACACACACACACATGCACTCACACACACACACACATATATATAATGGCTTTTAGTTTATTCACAGGATGTGTAGCCATTGCACAATTGATTTTAGAACATTTTCATTGGGCACTAAAAAACCGTCATATCCTTTAGCTATCACCTCCCATCTCTCCCCAGCCCTTAAACTACCCTATGCCTGGTAACCAGCAATCTATTTTCTGTCCTCATAGATTTGCTTATTATGGAGAGCTCATTGAAATGGAATTGTACAATGTGTGGTCTCTTGTGATTGGGTTCTTCTGTTTAATGGAGACATATTTACTGATGACCTACTGTGTGCCATATGCTGTTCTAGGAGTTGGGGGATTTTGCAGTGAACAAAACAAAGTGTCTGCTCCTCTAGAGCTTATGGTGAACTTGAAGGACAAATATCTAGGATGATGGCAAGAGCAGCACCAACCGTAGGTGGGGAGGACAGAGAACTTGGGAAGGTCACAATTTTTAATAAAGCTCATTATCTATTTCTTACATAAGAGACACACAGAAAGAGGGAGGGTGAGAGAGGCACCTCCTACAGTATCTTTATGCAACAATCTGTTTGGCACTACATGTGCACTGGGTGTGCACAGGGAGGCCTTGGGATGCGAACCTCGGACATTCCCATGTAGGTCCAGCCTAGCAGAGTATTTTTATGCTGTGCCACTATCTGGCCCAGAAGGATCACATTTTTTTTTTTTTTTTTTTTTTTTTGCCTTAGGGCAGGTGAGCTCATCAGAGAGAGACTGAGAGAAAGTGAAAAATCACCCCGCAGGGGGGATGGCCATACTGCAGTCCCTTCTCCTCTATTCTCCTCCTGGAATTTTGGGCATGCATGCACATGTGCCTGGTGTGATTTTCAAGCCTCCAGGTCCAGGATTTAAACTGTGGTCGGCCATGTAGAAGTCCACTATGCCACCTGCTGGCCCCAAAAGGTTACAGTTTTACTTGGGAACATTTGTTCCTTTCTGTTACTAATTCCCTGATGCCATTACTTCCCAGAGAAGTAGTGGCAGAGCTAGGAGAGAAACCAGGCCTCTTGGTTCCCAAATGGTGCCTCAGACATCATGAGATCAGCCTGGATGCTAATGCAAAAATATGGGGTCCACATTTCACCTTTATTTACCCCCGTTTCAGTTATCTTTAGAGAAGGTGCTAACCTTCTTTTACTTTCTTACATAATTTTTAAAAAATAATTATTTTATTTAACTTTATTTATTTATTTAAATTTGATCAGAGAGGGACAGAGAGTGAGAGAGAGAGAAGGAATGTGAGAAAGCAAGCCACTGGCTTCAGGACTTGAACTGTGGTTGGCCATGTGGGAGTCCATGTGGGTGCCTTAACCAACATGCCACCTGCTGGCCCCACTTTCTTACATACTTTGTATTCTAAACTATAAGTAATATAAGCAAAAAGTACACTATAATTTTGCCATTTCATGCTTTAATGACCACTAAGCATTGCATTCTATTATTCAAGGAATTGGATTTAATTTTCTTTTTTAGTATTTTTTGTCTTTAATTGCCAGAGGGTATGTGCACTTGCCAGGGAGAGAAAAAGAGAAAGTAACTCCAGTGGGGTGTAGTCACACTGCCATCCCTTCTCCATTTCCCTATCCTGTCAGGATTTGGGGCTGGCATGCACATGTGGTTGGAGTGTTTTGCAAGCCACAGGGGTGAGATCTACAAATGGCCACAGGGGATCTGGCTTCTGATGCACTGTGCTTAACCATTGCACAACAAGGGCAGCCCCGAGGGATTTAAGTTTTACCAATTCATTGTGGAGCAGGTTTACTTGTGGTGCCCCACTGAATGCCGGTGTTTACAAGTGCCCAGGGGAATTCCTGGTGCTGGAGAAGCTACCTGGTGCATGTGCCCTAAGGAGTGGCGTTGCAACTGTGTGCAGACGCATTACCCACTGTGCTCCGAGGAATAGCTACTGAGATGCCGCCTAGAAAGCTGGTTTTCCTTCATCTGCCTTCCCTTGTGATGCTAACAATTTGGTTTTTAAGAATTACACAAACTGTGAAGAATGGTTCCCGAATGGAGAGTTAAAACAAACAAACAAACAAACAAACAACCTATTATTTCTTTGCACCCAGAATTGTGTGGCTGAGATAACTAGAGATGAGGTGCTGAAGCCTACCTAGGAGAAAATAATTTCGTCCCTGTAACATTCTGTTTTCATGAAAATGTCTCTTCCACCTTTACAATTTAGAGTTAAATCCACTGGGTCTTGGTCTTGTATCAAGGTCTTTTGTACTCCGGGGAATGTGGCATCTGACATTTGGAAGCACTAATGATATCCCCTGAAGTCAGGAGGGTCAGATCAAAGGCTCTGCCCAGTGTTTCTGAGGACACATGGAGAGGTTTCCTGCTTTTGCCTCCAAGGCCTCTGGGAACTGCAAACTCCCAGAGCTGAGTTATTCATCTAAGTACAAGCTGCTCTTGGCCGCAGGGAGAAGCTCAGGCGGTGGGGCTCATGGAGAAACTTGCATCCGAGGGGCCTGGGCATCTTCTTAGTTAACCAGTTAGGGTCCTTGGACAGAAAAGTAAGTTATCCTCAGCAAGTAACCCAGCCTGCATTCTGAAGAGAAAATACACCTCTAACAAAAAGAAATGCAATCGACACACTTGTAACAACAATGTTGCTGCTCCTATTGATGAAGCACTGAGGTTGATAAAAATCAATGGTCTTTATTTTTGGCTTAGTTACCACCCTACTTGCCACCCTCTTCCACTAGAAATTGTCAAAGTAACTGTATCTACTGGCCAGAGCCAAGTGCTTTCTATGCAAATGGCTACTTTGGTTTGCTGGGGGTGTATGGATGAGGTAACATAAGAGAACTAATTAGGGACATGAACTAGAAAGGAAAAATAAAAGCCATTTTATGAAATTAAGAAGTCTGGTGATGGTCAACAAAAATGATTTTGATCTTGTATGTCATTTTGAGAACTTTTTTTGGTAGATATTTTAAGCCCCTCTCCCCCTCCTTCTGAGGATAGTTATCAACATACTGGGAAAATTGTATTTATATAGCAATTAAAAACACTAAGATTAGTTTGGTTCCTTAAAAAGGTTTTGCATTTCACACTTTTCATCAGAGTTGTTTTAGATGAATAATAAATAATTCCTTGCAAATATGATGTACATAGTGAAATGTTACCTGTCTTCGAATTCTGGAAGGAAAATCTGACTGATCAGCATGAGGTTGATACGTTATAAAATTTCCAAAGGCCTTCAGGCAAGGAAAACGTCAGGATTGTAGGCCTGGAATATTGTTTTCAGTAAGTTTGGAGTTTAATAAAGTAAAACACTGTCTTCACTTGATGGTGCCAATTAATTAATCTTTGGTATGCTCAGTGAATTGAACTATTGCAAAGTCATAATTTTCTTCTGTGAAAAATGGGACAAAGGTTTATCATTTTGCTCCCTAATGGAAAGCATTTTTAAAAACATATTAGTCATAACGAAGTAGAGGATATATTTGTCTATCATAATAAATGTATCTGTTTAAGAGCTGGTTTGACAAACTAGGTTGACACTCTGTGACTGCTGATGTGTCATTGAAAGGACAGGTTTATGATGTACTTTGTGATAAGTGGAGGTAAGATATAATGACTGAGAAAGCTTGGGTCAGTTGGTGGCACAGTAGTCATGAAACATTCTGCAATGCTAAATCCACATGGGTAGGTCTTGGGCTAGCGTCCGGAGGCCTCCCTGTACATGCTGGGTGTGTATGTGTGCTCTTGACCTGGCCTGGCTGAGGCTGGGAATGGATCATGGTTAAAGACCCTATGAGGGGGTGTGTCTCTCTTTCTCTCTTTGCCTTTTTCTCTTATGGAATAAATAAATAAACAAATGTAAAAAGTAAAATAAAGTAAGTAAGAAAGATCTGCAGAGGTTATGTGTTGGGCATATCTTTATTTCATTGTAGATCATTATGGCCCAAATATTGCTTTTACTTTGACATCTATGTGTCTAATTCACATGTAAGATCATTTAGATCTATCACACATGATTTTCTTTGGCTTATTAGAAAAGTTTGCTTTTAAAAATTATTTATCAATTATGTAAAAATAAAGAATCTGACCTAAGTTAAAGGGAGGGAAAAAGCTACTAATAAAATATAAATGCCTTGAAGACATTTTTTTTTTCTCTTTTAGGTGGGTCTCCTTATAATCTTTATAGTTGTCATGAATCTGCTGAAATTCCTCATGTTGTTAACAACTATCTTTTCCACTAGATTCTTTAGCATTTATGTCATAGTTATTTTAAAATTCATGTCTGATCATTTCAAATGCCAGGCAACCTTTGTGTCTATTAACATTCCTTTCTTGTCCATGGATCAATTATTATGTTTTTCTTCCTTGTGTATCTTATAATTTTTGATGCTTGCTGGGTATTTTGTATAATAGAACAGTAGAGACTGAAGCAAATAAAATTTACCTCCAGGGGAATGGGTGTTAATAAAAATTTTAGGAGGCTATTGTTAAGGACTGAGCTCCTGTTCTGGACTCCAACAAATAAGTCTAAAAATAAAAATGGAGTCACTCAACTAAAGCTCCACCACTCAACTCTGAAACTAAATTGTTTATCTGACATTCTGAGAAAGCAGGAGAATGAGAGATAACAACTAAATTTACCAAACAGGCCAGTTTCAATCGACTTAATAATAAAACTCCCTCTGCCTTTAATCCTTTTATCTTTTAATCCTTAGAACAAAATGTATCCTGAAGTAACCTGCCGTTAACCAATTCATAATTTTTCTATTGTTCTGTTTCCCTGTGCTCACCACACAGGTAAAACACTTTGAAATGACCAGGCTACATTTTGTTCTTTGTTTATGTTTTCTTCAGCCCTTCTCCGTCTACAAAACCAACCTCTTCTGTATGATTCATTGAAACGTTTATTCTATTTTATGGAATGAATTGTTGCTGATTCTGGAATTGCAAATAAAGTGGATTAAGATTTTTGAACTAAATTTTGTCATTTTGTCGTTGACGTATGCATATATATGTATTTTTTTTTTTTTTTTTTCAGGCTGTTAGAGGGAGGTGGTTGAATCAATCCTATCTGTAGTTAAGACTGGACGTTTTTGAGCTTCAATTCAGTTCACCACTTGCTTCAAATATTTTGGGACTAGAATGAGGGCATTCTTTTCTGTGGGACTTGGAATCTGACCACTATTGAAATTCAGAGGTCTCTGCTTATTACAGCCAATAGCTAGATCAGTAGGAGTCCTCTCTGTTTTATAGTTCTTGCCCAGGTTTTCAGGTTCCTAAATAGTTCTCTTTCTTCCCTAGTCCTGCCCTAGGTATTCCTTCTGGAATGCTGTAGGGGTATTTAATATTATCTTATGATTTCTTATTTACATTTAATCATTGTACATTTTTATAGCATATAATATGGTTTTTTTCAAAGTGAATGTAATGCATGGAAATCAAAAGATATTACTATATACATCATTTTCAAAAGAGAACTTTATATTCTTGTGGCTATTAAATGTTCTTTTCTCTGAGGCTCCCCCGCCCCCTTACATCCCCTCCTATCCACCTACAATCCATACAACCTGGCTTCAGATAATGGGCTGATAAGCAGTATATATAGGAAACTCAAGCAGATTATTTACAAAAATGTAAATAATCCAATTTAAAAATGGACAAATGAGCCGAATAGACAACTCTCAAAGGAAGACATATGAAAGGCCAAAATGCACATGGAAAAATATTCACTGTCTCCTATCAAAAAGGAAATGCAAATTAAACTACAATAAGATCCCACTTAACCTTAGTCAGAATGACTATGATAGAAAAAAATACAGAACAAGAGCTGGTGAGGCTGTGGTGAATAGGGAGCTCTCCTACACTGTTGGTGGGAATGTAAATAAATACAGCCACTGGGGAAAACAATATGGAGATTCCTCAAAAACCTACAGATAGAAGACATGTAGGGTTTTTCTCAACTTCTGGCCCCTTCTTGGTTATGAGAACTCTGAGTGCTTAGAACCTGGACTGCTTTATTTTCAGCTATCCTGCTCTTCCCCTTACCAGTCAGAGACTGCTGTCTTGTGTTTGGAAGAGGCTGTGTCTGAAGGAAATCTGTCAGCTCTACTCTGCCTGTAGGTACCCAGGGAAGACCTGTGCAAAGACTGCAGGCAGGTGCAGACCTGCTCAGGTGTGGGTTTTCTGGAGTTCTAATCTGTCATCCCGACGTACACATGACCATTAAGAGTTCACTCGCATTTTGACCGATTGCTCTGAACTCTGATCCTTGGAGGATTTATACTTTATTGCTCAGCCAGGGAGAAAAATAGCCATGGGTCAGTCCTCTGTGATAGATAGCTGGCTATTTTATGGAGTTAAAGTCTAGTTTATATGCATTCATAGCTTATCCACATTGTTTGCTTAGTAGACAAAGGGTAATGATTTCTTGCAACTTGCTACATAGTATCGCAAAGCAGAATGCCTCCTTATCTTTAAATATGCCATGTAAATTTCCACCTTGACTTCTTAGAATGTTCTGCTGTCCATATTTAATGCTTCCATCTCTCTGCCTATTAAGATATGAATGGAATTTCAGAATCAGATCTAGTCCCACCTCCTCTGTGAAGCCTTTCTTGATCATCCAGGGCACAGTGTGGCTCTAACTTCTAAGTGCTTGTAGTACTCAATGTTTCTACAACGCCCTTGGCATCAAACACTTGTAGTTGTTTATTTTCAGCTATTTTTCCTGGGTATGTCCTGACTCCGATCCAACAGATCCTCAGCTTGAAAAGTTGGTCAATTTTAGCAGAATCTGTTGACTTGTATATTCACTGATTTGGCCCGAAATGCAGACACCAGTCACTACTAAGAAGCCAAGAAGAGCAGCAAAAGTCTAAGAAGACTAAAAATGTTAAGAATTTTCCTTTGATAAAGGAAAATGAGGATGGAAAAAAAAAAACTGCCTGTTTATCATCAGTTGTACCTTGGGCTATAGTCAAAGGCTGAAAGAAGTTACTAATCAAGTTGTAATCACCTGGGAAATCATGGGAAACAATAAAGTGAGAGGAATGTGGTCACATGGAAAGCAAGCCAAACCAGGGATATTTCATTTTCTTTGGAAATAGTGGTCAGTCACAGAAATTGGGAGAAGAGATAGGTGTAATCTACTTGTAGTTAGTAATATTATCCTTTAATTCGTTGTGAGCCTAATAAAGAGGTTGTGGCTGAGAAACTGAGAATGAAAAGTCCTTATGCTCTCAGGAAGACTGACAGTTTTATAGTCATGGTAACCAGCAAACACCAGAGCTGGCTTTGAATCAATCAACAACTTGCTTCAGTGAGCATATCTCTGAATGCCAACCAATCAGTGACAACCTTATGCTTTGAAGGTCAATTGGCAGTGGACTCACTCCAGTGAGCGCACTTCTAAGCTGATGGCTATCCACTCTGGTGTCTGTGACTAGTCCAAAACTCATTTCTAAGGCTGACATCTTCTCACTCTTTCCTCTTCCCCTAAACTCTGTAGAAAATCAGTACTTAGTTCTGTTCAATGAAGGCTCATTGATCTCTTGTTCAATGAAGTCTTTTAAGACCAGCATAGCTCTTCCTTACATATGTAGACAATAAATTCAGCATTTTAGTTTTGATTTTAGGTGGCTACTTTGACATTTTTGAATGACTTTCACCAAAATCATTTTAAAGACCCTTGCCTGGCAGCATTCTATGTGTTTCTTGGGCCAACAGATATGTTTATTGGGCTACTTGTGCCCTGATTTTATTTGTCCTTTGTATTTGCTGCCAGGTAAGTCTGTCTCAACAATGATTTGTCATCTAACTTGTTTCAGTGAATTCTTGTTGCTGAATTTATCTTGTTATGCTTTGTAAGCAATTAATTTCTGACTCATTTCAGTGAAGTTCAGATTGCTAAATTTATTTTGATATTGTGTGATATGTGTTTTAGGATTTATTTTAAGATCATTAGGCCTACAATAATATGTAAAATAATTAGACCTTTTGGTTCATATGCATATCATTTTTTTAAAAAAAGTCAGACCTAAGAATACGTAAAAAATCTCTAGATGCTTTGGTTTGTAGTTGCACTATTTGCTATTTTCCCATTAATCTGCTCATTCTTCTGCTGATTGCTTTGCTTTTGCAATTGTTTCACTGTCAGTAATGTCTGGTATGTTTTTGTAATTTCCTGGATTGTCTTGTGTCTATTGAATAAATGAGAAAGTGCTCCACAGAGAATAGCTGTAGGTGCAGGCCAAATAAGCATCCCATTTCATCAAACCAACCTCGAAGACTAGTGGTTGGAGGTCTTTTGGACTGGTAGCCAATTTATGAAAAAATGATAGATCAAATTTTGCATTGGATCCTCTTCAAAATCTTTATGATGACACTCTTTTCCAAGTCAGTAGGAGATTGTTTTGCTCAGTTCAGACTCTGAAGTCAATGATTACTGGGAATTGACTGCATGATTC
The DNA here is from genome assembly GCA_026018925.1 of Tupaia tana. NCBI lineage: Eukaryota > Metazoa > Chordata > Mammalia > Scandentia > Tupaiidae > Tupaia > Tupaia tana. The sequence goes on from JAKSZU010000010.1 coordinate 31,081,934, forward strand.
CTACTTATGCATCCTTCTTGTTTTTCTATGTCAAAATTTTACTCTCTTCAAGAAGAATTGTTTCCACTTGAAGTTACACTGTTACCTTTTGCACTTACCTTGGTTATGGCAAACACATTTTTAATTTAGAATAAAAATATCCATTTGGGATTTTTTTTCCTTCCATAGTTTGTTTATTTCTTTTTATACATTCAACCACTGTATATCATTACAGCTTGTAAAATGAATTTTCCCAGCATGAATACACTGCATAGCAGTCCAGTTAAAGGCATTATCATACAAGTTATCATCAACAGATAATTTTCCATTTTTGTGTCCCTTAAATGTTTTGCCTCTTTCTTTTTCCCCTTGATTCCCTTCCTCTCACTCTCCCCCATTTCCCATCCCCCTCCCACATTGTCTCTAGTATCCACAATTTGTTCTCCATGCTTTTATATCTTCCAATCTTTAGTTTCTGCCATAGAGTGAAGGCATTCATTATTTATTAAGTGGGGACATACAATGTCTCTTGTTCATAGTCTGACTTCCTTCGCTTAGCAGTAAATCTTTCATGTTTGTCCACTTTCTAATCAAATGCCAGCGTCTTATTTTTTTATGGCTAAGCAGTATTCCATAGTGTATATGTGCACAGTTTTTCAATCCATTCATCTGTTCATGGACATTTGAGTTGGTTCCATGTCTTAGCAATTGTGAATACTGCTGCGATAAATGTGGATGTGCAAGTACTTTTCAAACTGAGTGTATTCCTATCCTTAAGTTAGATACCCAGGAGTGGAATTGTGGGATCATATCATCGTTCTATTTGTAGGTCTTTGAGGAACATCCATATTGTTTTTCACAGTGATTGTACTAATTTACATTCTCACTAACAGTGTAGGGGAGTTCCCTTTTCACTACAGCCTCACCAGCATTTATCATTTTTTAGTTTTTTAAATCTTAGCTATTCTGACTGGGGTTAGATGGTATCTCATTGTGGTTTTGATTTGCATTTCTCTTATGATAAAGGATGTTGAATATTTTTAATACGTGTTTTGGCTGTTCATATATCTTCCTTAGAGAATTGTTTGTTCAGCTCATTTACCCATCTTTTAATTGGGTTGATGATATTTTTTTTCCAGGTAAGCTGCTTGAGTTCCCTGTATATTCTGGTTATTAGTCCCTTATCTGAGGCATAATTTGCAAGTATATTCTCCCATTCAGAGGGTTGTCAATTCATTCTAATTATTGTTTCTTTTGCCAAGCAGAAGCTTTTTAACCTGATGTAATCCTACTTATATATTTTTAGGACTATTGCCTGTGTTTTAGGGGTATTATTTAAGAAGTCTTTGCCTGCTCCAATGTCTCCCAGAGTTTCCCCTGTGTTATTCACCAGCAGTTTCATAGTTTGAAGCCTTACACTTGTCAAAATTAATATATTTAAGCATTACTCTGGAAAAATTAGAAAATAATAATATTCAAAAAGTTCAAGGGTCAGCTTCTTTAAAATTGAAAAATAGTCAAGGAGCCTGCAAGACAAAATGCTGAATCCAAGATTATTCTCTCTTAGAAAAGCTTTAGTTCTCTCCTGCTCCACTATTAGAACCTACCCTCATGTTCCTCTCTCTGTTTGAGTTATCTTTACCATCCACTGAACATTTTTACTCTTCCTTCTCTGCTTCTTCTTCTGACCTCTTAAATTAGTTAGCCTTTCTTCAGAGTTTTCTCAAGAAAAAAGCAATCACATTATAAAGTGGCTCAATCAAAAGACTGATATACTGGTTAATTTAAATCATGGTCTAGTGCTGAGTTATGGGCTATAATTAAGGATTTTTAAACCTCAGTAAGATAGATGAGAATATATTGCACATTTAAAAAAATTTTTGCTACAGGGCACGTGTGCTCATAAGAGAGAAAGAGAGAGAAAGTGAGAAAGCACCCCTCAGGGGGCATGTCCACTCTGCAATCCCTTTTCCTCCAACTCTTCTCTTGCAGTTTCGGGCACACACACACACACGCCTGGCAAGTTTTCAAATTGCCGAGTCCAGGACTCAGACCATGCTATGGGGCATGTGGGATTCAGCCACCTTAAGTACCATGCCACTAGCTGGCCCTCTACTGCACAATTTGACATCTTACTAGATACATATTATTCTGGATTATCAAATCTGTACCTACTAGGTTTTTGGATTGTTAGCTCCCTCAGATGAGGACAGTGGATAAAAGCACAGGGTGGGAAAGGCAAGGCATTTAAATAGCCTAGGTCTGCGTAATTTATAACAGCCTTGAGAGGACAAGGGAAGTAGGCAGTATCTTACATTAGGCCATTGCAGAAGACTTTCTCATGCGAGATTGGACAAGGATTCAAAATTGTGCACAAAACAAAGATGAATCAATAGGAACCTTAAAATGCCTTTCAAGCAGTATTTGGACTAGATCTGACAGCTCACGTAAAGAGGGCCCTGAGCTTTCTTTTCATAAAGGGGTTAGACCTGAAACAGAGGATTTAATCGTAAGCAGATGAATTGAATTAGAAAATTGTCAATGAAAAAGATCTACATATGAGTGAGTATCTTAGAAAGTAAGCAAGAAATGATGACAAACTTTTGGATCTTCAGTTACAACAATAGACCCTTGAAATAAAAATGTATGGGCTAGTGTCATAGCCTAGTGGTGAAGGGAGTCAGACCCCACATGATTTACTGTGTTTGAATCTCAGCCCCAGAGGCTTGAAAAACTCACCGGATGTGTATGTCCCTACATCCTGACAGGATGGAGAAGTGAAGGAGAAAATGTTGCGCTATGACTATACCCTACAGAGAGGTGCTTTATTCCTCTTTCTCTCTTTTGTCTGACTCTGTCCCTCTCTGATGAGTGCACACACCCTCTGGAAATTTTTTAAAAATGTTTGAAATAAAAAGATATGAAAACATAACTGAAAAATCTATGAATAAAGATATCTGTAAGTATTTTTAAGAAGAAGCACCATTGGAAGAACCAATTCTCCACATTAACAAAGAAAGAAAAACTCAAATATCCAAAACTTGTCCAACGGTGTAACCTAAGAGAAACATTAACAATCAAGAATTTCCTGGGACCAGCAGATGGTGTAATAGTTACGTTGCTGGACTCCCACATAGTCGACCGTAGTTTGAGTCCAAACCTGGTGGCTTAAAACTCAGGCCAGGAGCGTGAGCATGTGTGCTCAAATCCTGGGAGGAGAGTGGAGGAGAAGAGATTACAGTGTGGCTATCCCCCCTGCCCTGGGGGTGTGTGATTTCTTGCTTTCTATCTCTCTGTCTCGCCAGTGAGTGCCTGTGTCCTATAGCAAAAATATTTAAAAAAGAAAAAGAAAAAGAAAAAGAAAAAGAATTTTCTCTAAATTTCCAAAGGAAATTGTCTACAAATAAAGGTAGATAAAAGTACTGCCTTCCTGTTAACATGACTATCACAGCTATATCTACCATTAAACCCACTGCCTCAAAACATGAATAAAATGTTAAAGTAGCCTGAAAAGCAAGAAGGCATGCATACTGATGGATAATAAGTACAAGGAAGAAGAAGAAGAAGAAGAAGAAGAAGAAGAAGAAGAAGAAGAAGAAGAAGAAGAAGAAGAAGAAGAAGAAGAAGGAGGAGGAAAATGAGAGTAGTTTTATGTTAAGGTAAAATGTCTTCTAGTGTCTGAATAAGAACTACATATTTTATTTTTTATTTATTGTTTTAATTTGGTGGAGGTGTGTGTACTTGCTGGAGAGAGAGAGAGAGAGAGAAAGTGAGAAAGAGCCCCCTCACCCATGGAGGATGGTTATGCTACAATCCCTTCCTCTTCGTTGCTCTCCTCTTTTGGGATTTTAGACATGTATGCATATACACACTGTGTTTTTCAAGCCGCTGGGTTCAGGAACTCAAACTGTGTAATCAGCCATGTGAGATCCAGCTGCCTTAATCACCATGTCACCAGCTGATCCATGAACTAAATTTTAAATAGCAAACAGGAACGTGAACAATAAATTGTAGAAATCAAGGCAAATTTTATTTGCCTTTGTTTACTAAATCTACCTGAGTAGTAGGAATTCTCACAAATTTGAGTCCTATCTTGTGTCCTGACTGTTATTTAATCATTTTTTTACAAAGAGATTTTTTGCTATAGGGTGCGTGTGCTAGCCAGACACACAGAGAGAGAGAGACAGAAAGCAAAAAATCACCTCTTCCCAAGGGGGATTGTGGAAGCCCTTGCAGGAAGACGCCCCATTATGGCGTAGGAGCTAAACACCTAAGACTCAAAGACAACTCCTTATTAGCATAACTCTGAGAAGCGGCCTATCAGAGCCCAACACGCCCAGAGACTTGGGGAAGGGCAGGCCCAGAGGGAATTTAAGGCGCGTACCCGGAAGCCTGGGGGAGAGAAGCAACTGAACCTGTACCAATAAGCTTCACGGAAGAGATCTCGGTGTCCAGAGTCGTTCCTCCGACTGCAACAAGTGGTGGCCCGTACGGGGAACGCTCCTCTCGCTCCTACCCCATGCCCTGTGGAACTGAAGGCTCAGAACCGTGGCAGCTGGCTGGAAAGTCTCGGACATAGAGACGGTAAGTGCAAAGTCTCGGAAGAAGAGACGGTAAGCAGTAGTCTCAGAAGGGAGACGGGAATTGATAGCGGGCGCTCTGTAAGTGGGAGAAAGCCCAGGACAGGAAAATATCCCCGGGAAGCACTGGTAAAGGGTAAACGGGGGACCTCCTTGGAGAGGGGAAGTGGTGTACAGCCATGGGCGTGGGACCCTCTCAACCCATAGTAGGAGCGCTAAAAGCGCTGCTTAAGTTAAAAGACCTTAAGTTAAGAGATAAGACCATTCAGCACTTCATTGAGCAGGTAGATGCCGCGGCCCCCTGGTTTCTCCACTCAGGGCGGCTCACGACAGTTTGTTGGGACAAACTAGGTAGGGATTTAGACTTGGCTGCAGAGGAAGATAGACTCTCAGGCGGAGTAAAACCCCTAGGGAGACTGATCCGAGCCTGTTTGGAAGATCAGCGCTGTGTGAAAATCGTGCGGGAAAGTCAGGAAGCATTAGAAACGGTCCGAGAAATGCAGTCACAAGATGGAGACGGAGGCGCTAAAATGGCGGACAAAGATGATAATAACGACTCTGAAGTACAACAACTGGTAGAGGAAGTGAAAGGGTGGGACATTGAAAGTGAGGAGGAGGAGGACCAGCCTCCTCCTTCCGCCCCGCCTCCGCCTTATAATCCAGCTGCGCAACAGCAGGGAGGAGCGGGAGGCGGAGCTTCTTTTTGCCCCGATGCTTGGCGGGAGGCCAGACAGCTTGGACCCGTCTGAGCATTTCCTGTTTTCGTAGACAATGCAGGAAATAGGTATCATGAACATCTTGATTATCAAACAATAAAGGCCTTGGCGGAGGCAGTGAAAACTTATGGGAATGGTGCCGCATTTACTGTCGGGCTCGTTGAGACCCTACAGAGATACTGCATGACTCCCAATGACTGGGGGACATTGGTGAGAACGTGTTTGTCCCCAGGACAATACCTTGACTGGAAGGCCATCTATCTTGAGGGGGCATAAGCCCAAGTGGCCCGGAACAGGGCCGCGGGACAAGCGGCATGGGATGTAGACATGTACATGGGACAGGGCAGATTTGCAAATCAACAGACAGGCTATCCACAGGCTGTTTATGATCATATTAACACAATAGCCATCAAGGCCTGGAAAATGCTACCAAACAAAGGGGAGCCGCAAGCCAATCTTACAAAAATAACTCAAGGCCCCACAGAACCTTTTTCGGACTTTGTAGCCCGACTTATCGATACAGCCGGCAGGATGTTTGGAGATGCTGATGCGGCAATGCCATTAGTTAAACAACTTATATTTGAACAATGTACTAAGGAGTGCCATAATGCCATCCTTCCATATAAAAATAAAGGCTTAGAGGTATGGATGAGATTATGTAGGGACCTGGGAGGGCCTTTGAGTAATGCAGGCCTTGCGGCAGCCGTAGTTCAACTATCCAAAAAATCACACAACCCGGGAGCGGGAGCGTGCTTTCACTGTGGTAGGCCTGGCCACATGAAGCGCGACTGCCCTTTTTGAGCCACAAATCAGAGGCCACAGTCAGACCTGTGCTCTCGATGTCGAAAAGGAAATCATCCGGTGAGCCAATGTAGGTCGGTCAAAGATATCGGTGGCCGCCCATTAGTGCCCCCACCAGGAAACGGTGTGCGTCCAAAAAACGGACAGCGGGGCCCCCGCTCCCAGGGCCCTCAAATGTATGGGGCAATTCAACAAATACCAACCCAACCGAGCCCGCCCAATCCACAATGGCCTTCCCTGGGCCATCCCCGGCAATCAGGAGAGCCACTCCCGGCTCAGCAGGACTGGACATCTGTGCCACCGCCAGACTGGTATTAACACCCATGATGGAAGTACAGCCCATAGAGTCAGACTTTATGGGTCCCTTACCGCCTGATACCGTCGACCTCCTCCTGGGTCGATCCTCATCCACCCTCCGAGGGCTCGTAGTACATCCTGGAGTAATAGACCCAGACTTTACAGGAACTGTCAAAATTCTAGTGTCCTCCCCGAGGGGGATCACTGCAATATCTCCAGGTGATAGAATAGCTCAAATGCTCCTACTGCCCAGCCTTCATGGCCAGACTCCCTCCCATCCAAACCCTCGAGAAGGTAAAGGACTCGGGTCATCTGGGGTAGACCTCACATACCCTATTCTGTCCCTTACTGAGAGACCAATTCTAACATTAACCATAGAAGGAAAAAAATTTGAAGGACTCCTAGACACTGGGGCAGATAAAAGCTTGATAGCCCGAAAGGACTGGCCCTCCACATGGCCGATCCAGGAGTCAAGCCAAACCTTGCGTGGACTAGGATACGAGCACATACCTACCATAAGCTTCAGAGAACTCACCTGGAGAGACAATGAAGGACACACTGGGTGTTTCACGCCTTATGTGATAGACCTCCCTCTGTCCCTATGGGGCCGAGATTTACTTCTAAATATGAACTTTAGACTCACCAATGAAACCTCATATTCTCAAACTTCTCAAGACATAATGCGCCAGATGGGATTTCATCCTTCACCCGGATTAGGGTCTCGCCTTCAAGGCCGTAAAGACCCGGTCACCACCCGTGGCAACCCTGGACGACAGGGACTGGGTTTTCCCTAGGGGCCGTTGAGGAACAGATCCCCATTACTTGGGTCACGGAGGAGCCCGTATGGGTGCCTCAATGGCCATTATCCTCTGAAAAGCTACAAGCAGCAAAAGAATTAGTTCAAGAACACCTACCTGTCCCCGTTGTTCCATCCTCGGCGCTTTCTCTCATTTGACCTAAACGGGACTTTGGTATCACCACAGCTATTGTCACTGCTGTGGCTCTGGCTGTTGGTGCTGCAGCCACCGCAGCAGTGTCCATGTACACCTCAGTACAAACTGCACACACTTTAAATAACCTCTCTTCCACCGTGGCCACGGCCTTAAACCACCAAAGAGCCCTTAATAGTCACCTAGACAGTGGAATCATGATTCTAAATCAACGGCTAGATCTCGTTGATGAAAGAGTAGACACGCTTTGGAGACTTGCACGTTTGGGCTGTGAGTGGCATGCCCCAGGTCTCTGTGTCACCTCCATCCCATATGACAACTTTTCCACATCTGCTAACCTTAGATAACTGGAGCAGCGGCTTTGACAACCTCCAGCGACAACCGACCCCTACAGTAATTGAGAGGATGCGAGGCACAACACTGCACTACTGAGACCCTAATTGGGATCAGTAGGAAGGCATGTCCGGGTGCATATGGGTTACTGTCTGAACCATCCCATCCCCCACAAAAGACAGTGGACAGGCTGTTCTGAGTGAGTATCCCTGGCTGCCCACACAGGGTGGTAAATAAGTCCTCTTCTCTGGGGGCCCGAGACCTCTACCTTCTCCTCTCCAAAGAAAACAAAAAGGGGGAGATGTGGAAGCCCTTGCCGGAAGACGCCCCATTATGGCGTAGGAGCTAAACACCTAAGACTCAAAGACAACTCCTTATTAGCATAACTCTGAGAAGCGGCCTATCAGAGCCCAACACGCCCGGAGACTTGGGGAAGGGCGGGCCCAGAGGGAATTTAAGGCGCGTACCCAGAAGCCTGGGGGAGAGAAGCAACTGAACCTGTACCAATAAAATTCACGGAAGAGATCTCGGTGTCCAGAGTCGTTCCTCCGACCGCAACAGGGGATGCCTATGCCTCAATCCCTTCTCCTCCATTCTCTTTTTGGGATTTTGAACACACACGCACGCCCATGTGTGCACACACACACACACACACACACACTCACACGGCATGAGTTTAAGCTACCGGGTCTCGGACTCAAACTGTGGTTGATTATATGAGAGTTCAACCACGTAACCATTACACCAACTGCTGGTCCCCTGATGGTTACTTTTTGATCAGAAGAATACTCTTTTCTATGTCACAATCCCTACAAATTTAATTTAAAAAATTTACTTTGCAAATAAAAATGACAGGTATGTGTATGAAAGGAAGCTTATTTTTAGAACTTTCTTGAAATTCTCCTAGCCAAGAATAAATTATGGCTGATCTTGACAATAGATTCTTACTGTATGTATTTGCTATTTGAAAAGTAGCTGAAGAATTAGCTGTGAACTCAGAATCCTTGTGGGAAAAAGTGTCATGACACAGGCAGAAAATTGAACGGAATCCTAGAGTCCAGACTGACATTTTTTGATATTACCCTAAATCTTTCTTTTTGCATTTATTTGAAACATTAGGCTATGTGACTGTAAAAGCTCAACAATATGGCATATATAAAACCCTATTTTCTACCTTTGTTGATCCTTTGGTCTAGTGGCTAAGACTTTCTCATCTCAGAACAATCTCAACCTTGGCTACATTAATCCAAGTATCTTAAGATCTTGGACTTAGATTACCTTCACAGATGATGAAACCATCCCTATCACTCACTGAAAACATAAATTTTCTGTTAGGCAACCTAACTGTTTATAAAATATTTTACTTTCCCTTTTCATATTGCCATACAGTAACTGTATTAACCTCAACCAACAAAGAAAAGTTCCCTGTTTGTGTCTTTGTAGTATAAGTGTCTATGCCCAGAAGAGATCTTTTGGACACTCCAATGCTGAATTCTGACCTAATTTTAGTTATCAATGGATCTTATATTAAAAGCAAGAAGAGCATAACACAAGACTGGACATATAATAACTATTTTAAGACTCTTTGTAAAATCCAGTATTTTACTAGAAATTAAATTGTTGCAGATGGCTGAAACTGTGGTCCTCTCTAGGACATGCTCAACTACTTAAAATGAATGAAAACATATATACAGTCATATCTCAGTAAGCTTCATAGATGGGTTCCTGGATACTCTTCCCGGACACTAAAGGTACCAGAATCTGTGATGCTCATGTCCCTTGTATAAAATGTCATAGTACTGGGCTGGCATGTGGCATGATGGTTAAGGCACTGGATTCCTACATGGCTGACTGCTGTTCAAGTCCTGGACCTGGCAACTTGCTTTTTCACTTTCCCTTTCTCTGTGTCTCTCTCTTTCTCTGGTCAAATTAAAATAACAGTAATACTAATGATAATAAATAAATAAATAAAATTAAAGAAATAGTTCTTTTTTAAAAGTCATAGTACTTGCATATAACCTACACATATCCTCCCATATACTTTAAATAATCTCTGAATTATTTATAAGTAATCTTCACATCAAATGTAAGTGAAAAGGAAAATACCTAAACGTCTTCAGTTTCTTTCTTTTAGGAAGCCACCTCTTCTCCCATTTCCTAACAACTGGCATGGCCTGACTGCATGTGCAATTGGATAAAGTTGTGGATGTGGAACTCATAGATACAGAGGGTAACCTGTCCCCAGAAGCTGGAGTGCTGTTGGAGTATGAGTGGAAATAATGCCTATCACTTTCAGGCCTGGCCTGTGAAACTCACATACTTGGGAATCTTCATGATCATTCTCTTACCTTGGTTTGAGGCAGCTGAGCAATGAACTTAGAAGCCATGTGGTAGATTCATAAGAAAAAAAGAAAAGAAAGAGCCAATGCCCTATGTCAGTGAGGTCCTTCAGGAAGAATGGAAGAATAGAAGCTCAGGGGACTTATTGGGGGAAATGTCTGTAAAGGCTGTCAGGTAGAGAGAGCATGAGTAGGCAGAGAGAGCCTTCAGAGAGGGCTTGGAAAGGGGGATGGAGCAAGAAGAGTACTATCTTCTAGTTTAGTTCCTTAGCTATCAAGAAAGACCCAAACCTGAGCGAGGTATGAAAGTGCAGATAATCCTTGGCACAAGATATTGAGCCAATTGTTAAAGATTTTTAATAGTGATAACTTGGGAAAATATTCTAGAATGAATTAGTCTAGCTGTTCTTTCTTTGGCCAATCCCAGAATCACTTGTGTCAGTTCAGGTCCTCCAGGAAACAGATGCCAAGATAGAATTCAAAGTGCAGGAGAGTCATTGAGGGAAGCATTTGTGAGGATAAAGGGGAGAGTAAATAGGAGTAAGCAAAGAGAACCCAGACACTGGTTCTGGTTGGGAGCCTGTGAAAGGAAAGACAGAAAGAAGGGCTTTTTAAAAGGAAGTGTAGCTCTAAGAAAGACTGCAGTGTAGCTCTAAGAAAATCTTGGCAAGAGAGAGAGAGACCCTAGGACAAAGATTGCCCATTAGAGGATCCTGTGCAGAAAAAAGTCTGGCTGTAGAACCTATCCTGTGCTTAATCCTTGGATAAGAGCATCCCCAGGGAAATGTGGCTACACTGTGAAAGCTGTTGCAGACCCCAGAGGTGTGTAGCAAATTTATTTTTAAAAGAATTATTTATCTAATTTTATATATCATTATTATTATTCTTTTTAGTTTGTGACAAGGCTCATGTGCTCACCAGAAAGAGACATAGACAGAGAGAGAGAGAAAGTGAGAACGCAAGCCACCAGGTCCAGTACTTGAACCAAGGTCAGCCATGTGGGAGTCCAGCATCTTAACCACCACGCCACCTGCTGGCCTCAGTGTGTAGCAAATATTACTAGATGCTATCAGCTAAGCATACTCCTCATGGCAGAGTGGTGGCATCACTGTGGCTCCCACAGTCCTGAGTCATGATTTATAAGAGAGCTGCATACTGATCAGCAACACCCACTTTTAGCTTAGATAAGTGAGAAATAGACTTCAATTATTTTAAGGGAGTGAGACCCACTGATATAGCCACCAATGTTGTTTAATCAATACAGGGATGTTGTATTAGGCAGCTTATAATATGACTTCCAGTGATCCCTGTTTCTGGAATTACACCTTTGTGTGTGGGCTGTATCTGGACTGACTTCTCATGGATAGAATAAAAGAAAATGAAATGAAAAAAATAAAAATAAAGGAAAAAATTCAAAACAAACTTATAATAACAAATAACATTAAATAAATATTTTTAAAAAGAATATGGGGGACCAGAATTAGTGTAATGGCTATGTCACTGGACTCCCACGTAGTCAACCGTGGTTCGAGTCCCGGACCTGGTGGCTTAAACTCACACCGGGTGCGTGTGCGTGCGTGCCCAGGATCCCAAGAGGAGAATGGAGGAGAAGGGATTGTGGCGTGGCCATCCCCCCGGGGGGTGATTTCTCGCTTTCTGTCTCTCTGTCTCTGTCTGTCTGTCTGGCCAGTGTACGTTCCCTATAGCAAAAACCTCTCCAAAAAAGAAAAAAAAAAAAGGATATGGCAATGGTGGTGGGATGTTACTTCTGCAATGAGGTTACTAAAAGGCTGCCTTTGGGGCTAGATGGTGCTTCAGTGGTGAGATGTGGTACTTTGTGAGGCAATCGCAAATGGTAAGGTCCCTGCTTCAGGTCTAGAGACCTCCCTGAGTATGCTAGGCCCATGCCTGCCCATGGTCTGGGGCTAGCTGGAGGCTTGGGTGGATCATGGTATTGGGATCCTGTGGGAGACATTGTCTCTCTCCATTTCTTTCTCTATTTCACTCATGGAATAAATAAATAAACTTTAATAAAAGACCATGACTTCTCTCTCTCTTTTTTTTTTTTTTTTGATCTTCACTCTATAGGGAGTAAGCAGCCATGGAATGAGTAGCCCTATGGAGGGACCCATGTGGTAAGGAACTGATGCATTTGATTAATAGCCAGAAAGAATCTTAGGCTGTCCAAGGTGAGTGAGCTTGGAAGTGGATCTTCTGAGACATGCTCATAGCCTTGCGAGTGATCTTGACAGACAATACAATGAATGAGCCAATAGTGAGTCTTTCCACTATAGCCTTGAGTTGACTTCACTCGTGCCAACATCTTGACTGTACTGTGAGAGACCGATTCAGAGTCACGCAGGGAAGCCCAGATTCCTGATCCAGAGAACCTGTACGATGATAAATGCTTGCTGTGTCGAGCTTCTTTTTAAAAATTAAATTAATTATTATTATTATTATTTTAAATTTGCTGCTGGCCATGTGCACTCACCACACACACACACACACACACTCACACACATACACACCCAGAAAGTGAGAAAGAAAGCCACCAGGTCTGGGACTTGAACTGTGGGCAGCCATGGGGGTATCCAGTACCTTAACTACCACACTACCTGTTGGACCTGTGTTGAGCTTTTAAGTTTTGGAGAAATTTGTTGTGGAGCAATGAACAAAAAAAAGTACATAAGTATTATTTTGGTAGATTGGTTCCTACTGAACTTTTGGCTCAAAAGTTTCTACAAAAGGAAGTTAAGAAAACAGAATTTGAGAACTGGTTGGATCCTGGAGTCACTTACTACAATGGATCAGTTCTTGGCTGAACATTAGAATAACTCATGGAATAAAAAACAGAACAAAACTGATGTTTGGGCTTCATGTCAGACCAACTAGATCAAAACCTCTGGAAGAGAGGCATGACCATCAGTATTTTGAAAAACTTTAGGGTAATTGAAATCAGCAATTGGAAATGAGAAGCACTGGGTACAAGATATGCTTCTCAAACTTTAATGTACAGTATAATTATCCAAGGAGTGTTTCATTTAAACATGTGAATTTCCAAACATGCCTCTAGAGATTCAGATTCCATAGGTCTGGGAGGAGCCAAGGAGTTTTCACATTTAACCTGCTCCCAGGTGATTCTGATAAGGAAGGCTCATTTAATGTTCCTGGGGTGGGTGTGAAGAGAGGAATATTGTGACATAACTCGAGCATGTGATAGTATGAGTGCTGGTATTGCAATGGAAAGAAAGTCTCTGGTTCAAGAAACAATGAAAAGGAGATGCTGACGGGGTTTGGCAATTGTCTAAGAAGAGGGAGAGCAAGGAATCATTGGTGATTCTGAAAATGTAGGCCCAATGACTGGAGAATGATGGAAAATGACATTTTTCACAGTATGAGGGGCACAGAAAAGATAGTGCAGTAGAAAGATGATTACTTATATGTTAGACATTAAATGAGAAGGTGAAGGGTAAACGATTAAGACGATCTTTGTCTCAGGCACTAAGTAATGTACGCATCAAAGCTGGGATTGGAAAGCTGGAAAGCAGGAAGTAAAAACTGAACATTACTCTGAAAAAAAGGAGAAAAAGTAACAAATGCATAAAGGTAGCTTAAAATTTGCTAAGGAGAAGAACACAGGGTTGGGACCAGCAGTTAGCGTAATGGCTATGTCGCTGGACTCCCACGTAGTCGACCGCGGTTCGAGTCCCGGACCTGGTGGCTTAAACTCACGCCGGGCGCGTGTGCGTGTGTGCCCAAGATCCCGAGAGGAGAATGGAGGAGAAGGGATTGCGGCGTGGCCATCCCCCCTGGGGGGTGATTTCCTGCTTTCTATCTCTCTGTCTCTCTCTGTCTGTCTGGCGAGCGCATGCGCCCTATAGCAAAAACCTCTCCAAAAAAAGAAAAAAGAAAAAAGAAAAAAAAAAAAAGAACACAGGGTTTATGTAGAATCAGGAAAGTTATTAAAGCAAATGAGAGTTATGAAAAGAGAGATAGGAATAAATTATGAAAGAAAAATCTGGATATAATCAGAGTTCCCCATAAGCTGAATAGTAAATAAAGGCATACTGTTATGAGAAGAAAAATCTCCCGAGTTGTTAGAAGAAACTTATAAAATGTAATCACAATGGCTTGTATTTTTGTTGTAATTTAAAACATGCATTTTAAAAATAATCATTTATTCGATTCTATTTACCATCGTCATTATTATTTTTAATTTTCTATAGGACACACATACTCATTAGAGAAAGACAGAGAGAGAGAATGAGGGGAAAGAAAGTGAGAAAGCAAGTTGCCAGGTCCAGGACTCAAACTGTGGTCAGCCATGTGTGGAAGTCCAGCACCTTACACACCATGCCACCTCCTGGCCCCTAAAATACATTTAATTTTAAAATTTTTAGATATACAGAAAGATTTTAAAGACAATATAGAGAGCAATACAGAATACAATATACCAGTCTCTGTTTTCTCTATTATTAAAATCTTCAAATGCTATGTAGAGCCTTTATAATTAGTAAATCAATATTGATGCCATTATTATTAACTGAAGTTCATACTTTATTCAGATATTCTTAGTTTTTATTTACTTTCTCTTTCTGTTCCAGAATCCCCATCTTGAATACCACATTACATTTATTTGTTATGTCTGCATAGATTCCTCTTGGGTGCATAGTTTCTCCACTTTCCTTGTTTTTGATGACTGTGACAGTTAGGAAGAGTACTAGTCAGGTATTTTATGAACTGTCCCTCAATTGGGATTTGTCTGATATTTTTCTCATGACTATACTGGAATTATGTGCTTTTTTTTGGGAAAGACAGGAGAAAGACCATAGAGCTAAAGTGACATTTTTTTTTTTTGAGAGTTTTTTTCACTATAGGGTGTGTGCACTCGCCAGACAGACAGAGAGAGACATAGAGACAGAAAGCGAGAAATCACCCCACAGAGGGGATGGTCACGCTGCAATCCCTTCTCCTCCATTCTCCTCTCGGGATCTTGGGCACACACACACACGCGCCCGGCGTGAGTTTTAAGCCACCGGGTCCGGGACTTGAACTGCGGTCGACTACGTGGGAGTCCAGCGACATAGCCATTACACTAACTGCTGGTTCCCTAAAGTGACATTTTTTATCCTATCCTATCAAGGGTAGAAACTATCAGCATGACACCCACGATTGGTGCTAACTTTATTACCTGGCTAAACAGTGTTAGGTGGAGTTACTTCCCTTTTCAGACTGTACTCTATGGAAGGAAATTGCTATGTGCAGTTTAAACTTAAGGAGTAGGAAGTTATGCTTGAGGGGAGAGTATTTACGTAGATTATTTGGAATCTTACATGGGAGATTCATCTTTTCGCTCCCATTTATTTACTTATATAATGGACTCATGGATATTTATTTAATCCTTTGGCTATAATCCAATACCTTATTTTGTTGCTCATATTCTAGCTCTAGCCATTGGGAATGCTATAACTTTTAATTTTGTTATTATTATTTTATTTTTTTAGAGGTTTTTGTCTTAAGGCATATGTGCTTGTGGAAGATTGGGGGAGAAAAGAGAGAGAGAGAGAGAGAGAGAGAGAGAGAGAGAGAGAGAGAGATGGAAACATTGAGAGGGAAAGTGATTACTCCCACACCCCCACCAGGGGGGATGGCTATGCTACAATCCTCTCTTCATTATCCTCCTGGAATCTTGGGCTTGCACGCATATGTACTTGGCATGAGTTTCAAGTCCTGGATGTGGTACTTGAATCATGGACAGCCATGTGGGAGTCCAGTGGTGTAAGCACTGTGCCATCTGCTGGCCCCAATTTTAATTTTATTATTATTAGAAAAATTTTTCTCTATTTTCAGAGAAAGAGAGAGCGAGAGCGAGAGCGAGAGAGAGAAGAGTACTTCAATAGAGTCTCATGTCTATCTCCCCCCAGCCTTCCCAGCCAGACAGATTATGGATCTGTGTGCCCATGTACACAGGTCAACCTGGAACCAACCCCCAGTCTTCCATATGGCTTCTGGCATTCAAATCAGCATGCTACCATTGTGCCACTGCTATGCCATTGTTGAGCTACCGCACTGGGTCCTGGGAGCTCTTTTAGTTGGCTTCTGTGCCCCTCGATATAATTCCTCTGTGTGGTTCAAACAACAACAAAAACCTTTAGCACTTATTATTATTTTTTTTTTGACACTTTAAGAGCTCCAGGTTCATCTTGCATGTTTCCTGTCCCAGTCCTAGAGTAGCCATTTATGCAAGGAGTTCTGGTGACTTGTACTGGAGAATGACATTAACAACAGGCGGTCAGATGGTGGAGCAGCTGTATGCATTAAGAGGCATGTAGGAGGAGGTGATCTGCAATCTCTTTCTCTCTGGGTGGCAAGCATATACATGCTCTGGCAATTAAAAAGAATTAATACTTTACCAGTGACAACTGCTTCCCTGGGGAGTGCTCAGACCCTATATAGGACATGGGGACTCTCCTCTAGGTGAGAAATCAGGTGGAGAAATCCACTGAAGATTAGTGATATTCTCTGTCTTAAATGGGTTGCACACAAAAGGGTTGTGGGTGCTGATTGAGGAATTGTGATGTGGGGTGGCTAAATGGATTGCCACTTATGTGCACTTCCTGGAAATGGAGGAAACTGCCTGCCCCACTGCCTGAGTCTCCACAGCTAGAGCACCACTCCCTACAGGCAGTTCATTGCAGGATGGTGGGGTGGGGAGTGGGGGCTCTGGGCAGGCGTATAAAGTACAGGCAGGTGAGAGCCTCCATAGTGGTGTCAGGTGTGTGTGTGGGGGTACTAATCTGGCCTCTGTGGTGTTAGCAGGTGCCAGTGAGTATGCACAGGACCTTTGGGTAGCATCTGCAGCACTATCATGTGCCAACAGCTACATTGGGTGGCTCTGGGTGGGCTTCTGTAGTGCTAGCGGGTGCCAATGAGTGTGTGTGTGTGGGAGGGTCTGGGTGAACCTTTGTATCATGCCCCCATCTTTTCCTTTCTGCCCAGGAGGTGAGACCCCTTGCACTTCCTCTCCCTCATCTGCTCTTTCATTTCCCCTTTACTTATTTATTTTTTTGAGAGGTTTTTGCCTTAGGGTGTGTGCACTTGCCAGAGAGAGTGAGACAGAGACATAGAGAGAAACAGAAACAGAGACAGTGAGAAGGTAAGTGAGAAATCCCTCCCTCAGGGAATGTCCACACTACAATCCCTTCTCCTCCATTCTCTTCTCAGGATCTTGGGCATGCATGCACATAAACCCGGCATGGGTTTCAAGCCTCTGGGTCCAGGACTTGAACTATGGTTAGCCATGTGTGAGTCCAGCAATGTAATTGCTACACTGTCTGCTGGGCCCATCCCTTCTTTCACATTCAGAGATATCCCAAGAAACTGTAGGCAACAAAGCGGGCAGGAAACTGTTTCTGATGTTTCCAGTCTTGGGGAGGTAAAGTTGGTCAGTCAGGGGGAATGTCTGGTTTCCTTAGTCTCTTCTGTGGGTTTGGGAGAGGTGCTCTCACATGCCACATGCCACATTCTGTTCCTTGCAGTAGTCCTCACCCTGTGCTGGTCCATCTATGTTCCAGAGTGTGTGATGCTACATGAGCTTGGATGTTGGGGTAAAGACCCTACCGCTCAGTCTAGCTGGGGTGGTTGCTGCAGACTTCTACCACAAGTCTTGTGGAATTTTAGTTGGTTCTTAGAGACATGAAGACTTGGAGGCTGTTGATCCTTGGTGCAATTGCTTTGCAGTTGCTCTAATCTTAAAATGAGATGAGTGTTTTTACTAAAATAATAATAAATTTGTCAAACTAAAAAAAAAAAAAAAAAGTGCTCCTCTGTAGCTGCTTAAGTCATGGGACTTAGGACTGACCAGGGCGAGCTCCTTCTCTAGACTTAGGGCAGCGTTATGAATCTCAGGAACTTCTCACTGGGCCCTGGGCCATGCAGGCTACTGGACTTGCACATAGCTGGGAATGCTGTCCACAGTGGTATCAAAGGCTGCTAGGTGTCTCTTACTCATATTTTTCAAGCAAAGAGGAATTTCTGCTGATTTTACCTACTGTTCTCAGCCAGCTGGGTGCTTCAGTTGTCAGTTTCTTTTCTATGCTATTTGTCTTGGGTTTCTATGTTGCAGAAAACTTCAGATCTTTCCTTGGTGATTTCAAGTGTTCTTCCTGAGGAATTTCAGTAGAAATGTAACTGAGAAACTTATATTTTGTATCTTGATTATAGATGAAATGAGTGCTAGGTCCTTCCCATCAGCCATCTTGAGTTCTTCCGGCCTCAACTTAGTGTTGAATATAAACCAGGCAAAGGGCAGATCTTCAGATCTCCTGAATTGCACTCAGAAATATTGGGTTGTCAGAAAAGTCATGAAGCATTTTTTTGCATAGAAAAACATAGAAAAATATGTCATGAATTTTCTAATGACCCAATACCTCTCCATTTCATCTGAAACTGTTCTTTCAGTCTAGTCTACAATATAATGGTCAATTTCATAGTTTAAATTGTAAGTAAAGGAATCAAAACTCAAATTGCTTAAGCACAAATGACATATATTAGCTGTCAGAACTTACAAGTCTAGGAATACATCTGGCTTCAGGTCTGATTGGATCCAGAGGCTAAAATAATGTCACTAGGGTTTATTTTCCAATGCTTATACTTGGTTCTCCATGTGGTGGATGAGGTGAACACCCACAGCCCCAGACTTATACCCTGTCAGCTTAGTTATCCTTCCATAACTGAGTCTTCTCCGACCTTAGTAGTAGCAAAGTCCTAGGGAATTCTGATGGCTCCTACTAGAGTCTGTGTCTATCCATGTGCTGAGACTGGCTTTTGGGTAGGGACTGTATTAGAATGGCATTCTCACAGTTGGAAGGGACTTTAGACCAGAAGAAGACAATAGTGGGCCAAATAGACAAAAATAGCAGGAATATCCTGCATCTGGCATCTTCAGGGAACTCCTACAACCCATAAATGATCTGAGAACCATTGTGGGCAGGACCATCATATTCCTGTGGTAGTGCCCGAAATAAAATATCCAGAACACTGAGCAAAACCTGTGATTATAGTTAACTTACTTTCTCATTGTCTCTCTGTCCAAATGAAGAGGTTCCCAAAGACACATAACCCCAGTTCAGGAATAGCTGGAGACACCTCAAAATCTCCTATGATTGATATGCCAATAAAATTCTAGCAGTGAGTCCAGGTTGTACTTGTAACCTTATCTGTGCTCTGTGTATAGTGCAGTCTATTCTATAATGGCTTGACAGAATGTGCAGTAAATGAATATTTTTTTAGAAGTAACCTGATTGTGATAAAACAGGCACCCCCTTTATTTTGCAAGGAAATAAGATTCTGTCATTTACTTGATTCATCTGTGAGGAATTTCTTTGTATTTTATTGTGCAAGACACCAGTTTCACTTGGATTTTAAAATTCATACGATTTCCAACATTCATTTTGCAGCAAATCAAGTACGTGGCTTGGGATTGCAATCTCTGCCAGCAATTTCTTTCCTCCATTGTTTATTATTAACTTGATGCTTTTGTTTAAAGGAGATTCTGCTGCAGCAGCTCCTCTGTGGTTCAGTTCAACAATGGTAAATTATGCTGTGGGTCACAGCAAGGGGCTCTCACGTGATCAAGACCCACACTGGAAAAATGCAGGAGTTGGCAGATATTTCTTCAGATTAATTAACCCTATTGCCTAGTAATAAAAACGGAATTATTAAGTATTACATCTAATGCCAGTGTGGTCTGGCTTGTGGCTTCTGGGTTCCCACAAAGTAGACAAATGTAGATCAGTTTTGTGTTGAGAAACATTATGAAGACCCCTTATCCCTTCTATGCTTTTACCTTCTTATCAAGGGATGTCAGGATCTGATTGCAGAAATCTGCCTCATACTTTCCAATTAGGAGGTAGTAAGATTTCTCAAGGGTTCCAAGAACTGAGGGAATTGGAAAGTGAGTGTAATTTGAAGTGGGCCAGCAGTGTAATTGGAAATGGCTGTGTTCCCATGAATATGTCTTAGATGTAAGCTTCTAGATTAGTGGATCAAAATTTAATATGTTTTCAGGGTAAGGAAGTGTTTGCTGTGGTCTGAAATCTTGTTTTCATGCTAGCCCTTCAGCACCAGCACCAGCAGTAGCAACGCGACCCATGGCTGGAGGTCCCTCTGTGCCAGCTGCTGTATTGGGCATGCTTTATTCTCTGAGTTAATTATTTTCCAATCTTGTTTGAATAACAATATCAGGTGTCCCTTTTCACTTCTACCTGGCTGAAAATGTCTGCAGAAAGCATAAAAGAACAAGTTGACATAAAACAAAAACAAAAACAAAAAAACCTGCCAATGATCCCACCTGGGGGGAAGAGAAGCAACATTTACTAAGTAGGGACACTCTGGCCCTGTGCTAAGTGTCTGTATGCAGCTCCAATCCACACAGCAATTGGAGAGCAGGTGTTATTATCCCCATTTTACAGAAGAGAAGGTGGACTGATTGGCCCAAGGTCAACAGCTTTCAAGTTCCATGTTCAAACTGTAGCCTGTCCAACTATACAGCCTTTCTTCCTTCTTCTTTCTTTCTCTTTCTTTCTTTCTTTCTTTCTTTCTTTCTTTCTTTCTTTCTTTCTTTCTTTCTTTCTTCTTTCTTTTTCTTTCATTCTTTTTCTTTCTTCCTTTCTTGCTTTATTTTTCTTTTTCTTTCTCTCTTTTTCTCTTTTACTTTCTCTTTCTTTTTCTCTCTTTCTTCCTTTTTTCTTTCTCTCTCCCTCTCTTCCTTCCTTTTCTTTCTTTTTCTTTTTCTCAACTATAGGGCGGGTGCATTTGCCACAGAGACAGAGAGTGATAAACCACCCCCCAGGGAGGATGGCCATGCTGCAATTCCTTCTCCTCCATTCTCTTCTCAGGATTTTGGGCATGCACACACTTGTGCCTGGCGTGAGTTTTTAAGTTGCCAGGTCTGGGACTGAAACCACAGCTGACTATGTCGGAGTCCAGAGATGTAACCATTACTACATCTGCTGGTTTCAGCTACATTCTATCTACTGTTGTGTGTTTGCCAGGGTTCTAGGAGGCACAGAGGATCAAGTACTACTGTGTCTGTGAACAAATTATGGTATTGTTTTTACAATAGGACAGTTCTTGGAGAGGAGTGAAGATAGATATTCTTTCATTGTATAAAATGAAGAGTCAATGGCTTTCTAGCACATTCTTCCCAACATTCTAATATTTTTGGTGGCCAAAGAACATCAGTGATTTGGACATTTTTCAGACTTCCCTCTAAAGTGATTGCTCCTCTTATTCTTCCCCCTATTAACAGGGACTACAAATATGAGGAGGGGGATTCTAGAACTTTAGACCTGAGGTGTTTGGGTTAAGGCTTGTGCTAATCAGGTTTTTCTCAAGCACAAAATGGCAACCAGAGTGGCTGCTGAGGGAGGGAGGCTTCTCTTTCTAAGTCTTCCTCCCCATCTCAGCACCGGCGCTTCTCTGAGTAGCTGGGTTAGCTTGTTTTTCCTTACCAAATGTTTTCACCTCCTGCAAAGCATCTCTGACAACCAATTGAACATAGGTTTATAGACTTTTCCTTTCTCAAGAGGCAACAGTTCTCAGAGACATATTTTTCTTTTTTAGAGAGAGATTTTTTGCTAAAGAATATGTGTACTTGCTGAAGAGACAGAGAGAGAAAGGGAGACAGAAAGTGAGAAATCACCCCTTAGCGGGGATGGCCATGCCACAATCCCTTCTTCCTCCTCTCTTCTCTTCTAGGGATCTTGGGTATGCACAAACACTTGCCTGGTGTGTTTTAAGCTGCCATATCTGGGATTCGAACTGTAGTCAACTATGTGGGAGGTCAGAAATGTAACCATTATACCATCTGCTGCCATTCCAAAATTGTAGCTTTGTATTCCTAGAGGGTCAGGAATTTCTTAACAAAATATATAAAAATAATTTTAGAAGCCCCGATTTGGGATCTTATCTCGTTAGATTTAGAGGAGATCTATGATGCAAGCATCTCCAAAGTCACCTGATCAGCTTTACTTTACATTTTTAAAGACCTTACAGCCCAAAACCTCCAGTAAGAGAGATTTCTTTAGTTGCCAGGAAGGCCACTTAATCTTTGGGCAACCTATAAAGATAAACTACAAATACAAGGAGGGGTTTCTAGAACTTTAAACATGAGGGGACTATAATTCGAGGAAGAGATTATAATTCAAGAAAGACAAAACCTTTCTCTGTTTCTCCAGAGAAACAGAATTAGTCAACACACACACACACACACACACACACACACACACACACACAGATTTATCATAGTAATTGGTTCACATAATTATGCAGGTTGAGAAATGTCACGATCTACTGTTTGCAAGCTGGAGAACCTGGATATCTGGTGGTATAATCCCAAGTCTGAAGGAAGGAGAACCAAGGGAGTTATTGGTAAGTCCCAGTCTAAGGGTGGGAGAAGACCAATGTCCCAGCTTATGCAGACAGACAGGAAGTAAAATGGGTGAATTCCTCCTTTCTCTGCGTTTTATTCTATTTAGGTCCTCAGTGATTAGATGACACCTACCTACATTGGTGCACACCTACTATATTAAAGTAGTTTCCAGAATCAACTAATTCAAATGCTAGTCTCATCTGGAAACATCTCTACAAACATTTCCAGAAATAACGTTTAATCTGGGCACCACTTTGTCCAATCACATTAATACATAGAATTGACCATTGCCTTGTTAGAAAGTTGATCTCGCACTCCGACTTATTTGTTCTAACCTGATTAGCTTTTTTTTCAGAGTTTTTTCTTTTTTTCTTTTTTTTTTTGCCTTTGGGTACATGCACTCACCAGAGAAAGAGAGAGACAGATACAGTGAGAGGGAAAGTGAGGAATCGCCCCCCCCTCCCCAGGGGATGGCCACACCACAATCCCTTCTCCTCCATGGATCTTGGGCATGCACACACAAGTACTTGTTATAATTTTCAAGCCACTGAGTCTGAGACTTGAACTGCAGTTGGGCATGTGGGAGTCCAGCGATGTAACTGCTACAACCGTCTGCTGGTCCTGCCTGATGAGCTTTTAATCAAATTAAATATTTTAGTAAGTGGTTGCTAGGCCCATAATGAATGGGTAAATTCTTGTGTTCTTATGTTGCATGCTTTGATCATCAGAAAACTTCATATACCTCCTTCCATTTAATGTTGTGAAATGAGGTAGAGATGAGCTGGTTCACTTTGAAGGCACACAAATCAGCTGTTAAATGCAGAAGCCTGATTTTGCAAATCCTTCCTTTTGCTTAAGTATAACAGAATTTCTTCTGAAACTTATTTTTCCACTTGAAGTATTTTTCCTAAGTCAGTGTATTTTGAAGGTGCTATCATGCAATTATGCTGGTGAGCTGTTTCTGATCCATTATTACAAATAAGAATTATTTAGAACACATGTTTTTATTATTAGTGTAAAGGAAGGATATTTTCTAGAAGAACCCAAAGGAATAAAAATATAGATTTTGCATTTGGGATAAAACTTTTATTCTTATTAAATTCAAGGCATCAGAGAATAGTTTGTAAGTCAATCAATGCCAAACTGATATTTTCTCTTTAGTATTTTATGGTCTTGTTCTTTAAAAAGCACCTTTATTGGGGGACCAGCAGATGGCATAGTGATGATGTTGCTGGACTCCCATGCAGTCAACTGTGGTTTGAGTCCTGGACCTGGTGACTTAAACTCACACCAGGTACGTGTGCGTGTGTTCCCAGAAGCCTAAGAGGAGAAAGCATTGTGCCATGGCCATCTTCCCTGGGGAATGATTTTTCTCACTTTCTGTCTCTCTGGTGAGCACATGCTTCCTATAGCAAAAATCTCTAAAAAAAACCCAACGCCCCCAAAACCCCCCAAAACAAAAAACACATTTATTGGAAGGCCAGTGCGTAGTCTATTATGGTCTACATATGATCACAAAAACCCTATTATTCTATCTGAATTCACACACTCAGTCTACCTACTCTACCTCACTAACTTTTGGGAGCCAATGATGGTGTTAGAGAAAAAACCAGAACATGAGGTGACATTGGAAGCACCATGGGCACTCTTGGTCTCAGTTAACTCTCATTTGTGAAATTAGAATGATCACGTATCAACCCTTACATAACACAAGTTTTAGAAGCATAGGTTGAGATGACATATTTAAATGCTTAATGATGTAAGCAAAACATGCTAAATATATTGTTAATAATTAAACAAAAATCCACAATCCATACATAGAATGATATCCCACCTGAGCAGAACAGCCATTTTGTAGTCAATAAAACATGAAAGTGTAGATGTAGGAGAAGGCAAGCCACCACAACACTGTGTCTGATGTGTTCAGTTCCAGAATGGCATCAGCCATTTGCAAGGACTGAACTCTGCCTCCAAGGGGAAGCACTAGACAGGAGAGGAGAGGACACTGCAGAGGGATATAGAGAAGGGAGCACTGGGAAAGAGGAGTCCTTGATTTGACTCTCACAAGTCCATATGAACTTTACTGGGGACTTTGGGTAACATTTCATAAACTTGTAAGGCAGTGGTCTCCATTTCTGAGCTCAAAGACAATTCTGCAAAGACCCACAGAATCTGTATACTTGGGAAAGATCACAGCGAATCAGTGCTGTCTCAGAAATGTTATCCAGTTCTATAGTTTCAACTGTCACCTCTACCTGTAGACCTCTCCTTCTAACCCAGAGATGTCCTTTGTGCTCTGTTTTTGCATTTCCAACTGCCTCTTGGTCCTGCCTCCCCAGAAGTAATGCTCGGATACTGCATATAGCAAAACTAAAAGCAAAATAATGATTTATCTATCATCCACTCACCACAACCAGTGTTTTCTCTTCTCTCCTAATTTCTATTCATGGCATCAGATAGTCTCCAACTCATAGATCACCATCTGACCATTATTTTCCTTACCTTTTTCTTTCATCTGACCATCCTTTTATTCTTTTTTTTATCAAAGCTTCTATTTTCTTCTCTTTCCATGTCTTCCAACATCATCTTGGATGTCTTAGATGTCCAGCATTATCTTAGATGTCTTTCCCTAGACTTTGAATAGTAACGTCCAACTTGAACATTTTCTCTTTTTGTAGATGAAATTCATGCTCTCTAGTCCGGCATTTAAGATCCTACTAATTTGGTTCTACCCTCTCCTCAATCCCACCTCCCACTACTCCCTTATAAAAGTTCTTAACTCTACCTTGCCAAATCAACCTCCCTACCATTTGCCAAACATACAGAGTAATGTTTTTAATTTCCAAAATCTGTTTCATGCAGTTTCCTTGAAATACCTCATTCTCTACTCCCAATTAGGCATCTCAAAATCCCATGTATTCTTGGGACCAGCAGTTAGCATAATGGCTATGTTGCTGGACTCCCATGTAGTTGACCATGGTTCAAGTCCCAGACCCAGTGGCTTAATATCACGCCGGGCGCGTGTGCGTGCATGCCCAAGATCCAAGAGGAGAATGGAGGAGAAGGGATTGTGGCATGGCCATCCCTCCTGGGGGGGGGGTGATTTCATGCTTATTGTTTCTCTGTCTCTGTCTTTCTGGCCAGCGCAGGTGCCCTATAGCAATAATCTGTCTCAAAAAAAAAAAAAAATATCCCATGTATTCTTTAAAGTCCAACTCAAACATAACCAGCAGGCAGGCTTCCTTGACTTCCCACATTGGAAGTATCATCTCCCTCCCTCCGTAGGATGAGCAGACACTCTGGAATCAAACAGATCTGGGTCTGAATTCTGCTCTCCTATGACCAGCATGAAATGTTAAGCCTTAGTTTTCTCATCTTTAAAATGGGATAACATTGGCTGTATAGGATTCTAATGAGATAGTGTGGTGTTCACAGTGTTCTTAGAACAATGATTAGTGCATAGGTGGAGCCTGATAAATGAACATTTCATTAATTCTCTCCAAACTCTGTGTACTCCATTTTCTTTGTAACCTCTGCATTGGCATGTATTCATGGTCATTTAGTTAGTTTATGGTCATTTTGGACAGATTTTTGTTTTTTTCTTCTTTTAGTTTTCCCTATAGGGCATGTGTGTTTGCAGGGAGAGACAAAGAGAAAAATCAAGAAACCATCTCCCAGGGAAGATGTCAACATCACAATCCCTTTTCCAGTCTCCTCTCGGGATTTTGGGAATGTACTCACATGTGCCTGGCACAATTCTCAAGCT
Organism: Tupaia tana; assembly: GCA_026018925.1. NCBI lineage: Eukaryota > Metazoa > Chordata > Mammalia > Scandentia > Tupaiidae > Tupaia > Tupaia tana. Next base: position 31,108,128 of record JAKSZU010000010.1, read on the forward strand.
GCTGGGCTAGGAACTCAAATCTCTAAGCTGGCTATGGGATCCAGTGCCTTACTGTTCATGCCACCTGCTGACTCTGGACAAGCATTATTTACTATTTTTTTCTTTGACAGAGTTTTATGCTTTTGGGCATGTGTGCTCACCAGAGAGATAGAGAGACAGAAAGCGAGAAATCACTCCCGAGCAGGGATGGCCATGTCGCAGTCCCCTTTCCTCCATTTTCCTCTTGGGATCTTGGGCACACATGTACCAACGCCTGAGGTGAGGTTTAAGCTGCTGGATCTGGGACTTGAACCATAGTTGACTACGTGGGAGTCCAGTGAAGTAACCATTATGCCACCTGCTGGTTCCTGGACAGACATTACTAAAAGGCATTCAAATTCTGACTCTGTTGCTGTGAGCTGTGTGGTCTGAGGCCAGTTGCTTTTCCTTTCTGAGCTTCAGGTTTCTGAAGCTTTCTTCCCTTTCTGCAGGGACCAGAAGAAGAGTGCTTACCTCACAGGGTTAGTCAAAGAGCTGGGTCATAAGTATGGCAAACTATTTTCTTCTTCTTCTTCTTCTTTTTTTTTTTTTCTTCTTTTTTTGGAGAGGTTTTTGCTACAGGGCGCGTGCGCTCGCCAGAAAGACAGAGAGAGACAGAGAGATAGAAAGCGAGAAATCACCCCCCGGGGGGATGGCTACGCTGCAATCCCCTCTCCTCCATTCTCCTCTCGGGATCCTGGGCATGCACGCACACGCGCCCGGTGTGAGTTTAAGCCGCCGGGTCCGGGACTGGAACCGCGGTCGACCACGTGGGAGTCCAGCGACATAGCCATTACGCTAACTGCTGGTCCCGTTCTTCTTCTTCTTTTTAAAGGCCAGACAGTAACCTTCTTAGACTTCTGAGTAATTTGATCTCTGTCACAACTCCTCACCTCTCCTGTTGTAGTACAGAAGCAATTCAGGATAATACATAAATATATAAGCACGACGATGTGCAAACAACTTTAAAGAAACAGATGGCGAGCAGTAGCTGCCAGCCCCTAAGTAGGTGCCAGCCCTTAAGTTAATGTGCAAATTCCCCCTTTTTTTTAAAGAAGAATTTTTGCTATAGGGTGCCTGTGCTCGCCAGAGAGAAGGAGAAAGACTGAGAGACAGAAATCGAGAAATCACACTGCAATCCCTTCTCTTTCATTCACCTCTTGGGATTTGGAGCATGTATGCACATGTGCCTGGTGTGAGTTTCAAGCCTCCAGGTCCAGGATTTGAACAGTAGTCATACATGTGGGAGTCCAGCAAGGTAACCATTATGCCATCTGCTGGCCCCAATGTGCAAACTTCTGAGAACAAAGCCTGACACTAGCACTCAATAACTTTTAGTGACTATTATGGAATGAATCTCATTTCTTTTACTTGACTGTAAGAATCACCAGAGCAATGTTTGTCTCATTCAAGGTAACACGTGTGGTTGGCAGAACTGTCGCCCCCTCTCCCTCCAAAAAGAGAAGTCTATGTTATAATTCTTGGAATATGTGATTGTGCTAGGTTACATGGCACAGTGGGATTACGGTTGTAGATGAAATCAAAGTAGATTTGTCTGAGAAGTATTTCATGATGGGCAAAGTATTTGTACAAGCAACATGAGAAATAGCGATGGACTGTCTTAAAAAATAATTAGAATAATAATAATGATTGGGGAAAACATAGAAAAGATATTGAATGTTGAAGCGGGGAGATTAATGTCTCTGTACTGACTGACATGCATGGCATTCCCTTTTGAAAAAGTAATGTAATACAATGTAAAGTTATATGTAATTCAATGTAATATAAAGAAGAATATGATGATAATAAAAAAAAACAAATACAAAAAAAAATGTAAATAAAGAGTTTCAACCACAAAAAAAAAAAAAAAAAAAAAAAAAAAAAAAAAAAAAAAGTAGATGAAATAGCGGACCTTAGTCTAATGAGAATCCTGGATTGTATGATTATCCTGGATGGGTCCCATGCAATCACAAGCACCCTTAACTGTGGAAGAAGGAGACAGAAGGAAAAACCAGAGAGATGGCAGCATGGGAAGGACTTAGTTTGATGTTGGCTTGGAAACTGGAGAAGGGGGCCATGAGCTCAGGACTTGGGGAGTCTCTCTGAACTGGAAGAGTCAAGGATATGGATTCTCCTCTACCTTCTCCAGACAAAAACTCACCTTACTGAAGATTTAATCTAGTCCAGGGTAACCTGCATCAGACTTCTGATATACAAGACTATGAGACAATAAATCTGCGTCATTTTAAATCACTAGACTTTCGATAATTTGTTACAACAGGGTAAAAACTAATTCAATCTCTCACCCTCCCAGTGCAAGGGCATGTGCTAATCATTGATTGATGGATACGCTTCTTATTCCTGCCACATATCTGTGTTAGGAAGTGATCTGACAACATATGTTCCTATTACGAACACTGCTGTACTTATAAGTCATTAATCATCAGCTTGTTATTGTTGTGCAGTCACTGAACTGTAAATAATTATTGACTCCTTCATGCTTCCAGATAGCTCTGCAGACACAATGTCTGCTTTGGGGCATTCATTTCCTTTTTCTCTCTGCTCAATTTCCATTTCATAAATTATTTGCACTAGCCTCTTCCCAGGGCACCATTTGAAATGCTGTTGTGAAATACTTCATCTTCCCCCAGACTTGGTGATTTGAAAGACAGTAGTTTCTCCCTTTCCTCTCCATTTCTGAGTTTTAATTGTGTAAAATATAGTTTGTTGATTTTCAAAGTAGTCTTTTGTATACTGAATCCATTTGTTTTTGCTACTTCCCATTGTCAAATGGAGCGTTGTTCTATTTTTCGGGATGTTTTCTTGCCCTCTTTTCCCACCCAGAAGAAAATCACTAGCATCATCCTCTGTGTGTTTTTAGAGGAGATCTGTGACAATGTTTCTTTATTTTGCTTCAGCTGAAGAAGAACATGTGTTCCCCAGGAGAGTCTGGTCTTACTTGGAGCTCTCTGGATGTTAATGCTTCCTCCTGTTTCTGACTCAATCGACTCTGTAGAAGCAGAAGACAAGTTGGAACAGCATCTCTGCTGTTTACTGGAATGTAGATGTGAAAGGGCACATAGTCCCAGGATTGTTCCGTCAGCTATTCAATGAATACTTATTTAGCCACACTGGTAGGTACTGTGAAAGGTCGCAAAGATGAGGTTACTCCTCCTGTCTTCAAAATGCCCAGGCACTAGTGAGGAATGGAATTGTACTTAACAGATCACAATACAACTCAGTATTTCTCCTCTTCTCTTGGCAGGTCGGTACATTACCTTCCCCTGCCTCCCAAAGGCAGAAGTGACAACGTGCCTAAATTTTATTTTATCTATTAATTTTTAATTTGTAAATTGCCAGAGGGTCTGTGAACTCACCAGAGAGACAGAGGGAGAGGAAGAGAGGGAGAGTAAGGAAATACCTCCAATGGGATATAGTAACACCGCAATCCCTTCTCTATTTCTCCATCCTGCTGGTATTTGAGGCATGCATATATACGCATGCACCTGGCATGTCTCTCAAGTTGCTTGGCTGAAATTTTTTTTTTTTTTTTTTTTTTGGGGGGGAGAGGTTTTTGCTATAGGGCGCGTGCACTCGCCAGAAAGGCAGAGAGAGACAGAGAGACAGAAAGCGAGAAATCATTCCCCCAGTGGGGATGGCCATGCCACAATCCCTTCTCCTCCATTCTCCTCTCGGGATCTTGGGCACACACGCACACGCGCCTGGCATGAGTTTAAGCCACCGGGTCCTGGACTCAAACTGCGGTCGACTACATGGGAGTTCAGCAACATAGCTATTATACTAACTGCTGGCCCTGCTAGGCTGGAATTTGAACAGCAATTTGCCATGAGGAATCTCCAACTAGTAGGCCACCGGGCTGGCTCAATGTGGCTAAATTTTAGCCAGGGAATTTCAGTGGACAGAATGGGCTCCCCTTTAGGCCTGGGCATGACAATCCCTGCCATGCTCTCTCAGGATCTTTTCCCATCCTACATGCCCCAGGGCTACCTTGGCAGCCAGGTGCTAAAGAGGGCATGGGCAGGCTGTGTGGAGGGAGATGAAAGATCCTGCTCACCTAGTCACCTGCTCTGGACTGTGAACTAAAAATAAATACTGATGGTGTTTGAGCCATCAATACATTTCAGTGTATTTCAATAGTTATCATTACCTTAACAAACATGTTAGACAATCTAAGGTAGGCATAGGTGACATTCAAAAACTTTAGCAGTTTTATGTTTATTTCAATGTTTACTAAGAAAATAAAACTAGAACACTCAAATCATGATTTCATGCCTGTTATTACTTAAGGAATGGCTGAAGTAGGTATTTAAGTTTAAAAAGTGATAGCTTAAAAAAATGAGGGGCCAGCAGATAGTGAAGTGATTAAAGCACTGGACTCCCCCATGGCCAACTGTGGTTTGAGTTCCAGATCCGGTGGCTTGAAACTCACACGTGGTGCATGTATGTGCATGCCCAAAGTCCCAAGGGGAGAATGAAGGGGAAAGGACTGCAGTAGGACCATCCCTCCGAGGGGTGATTTCTCATTTTCTGTCTTTCTGGTGAGTACACGTGCCCTATACAAAAAGAGAAAACAAAACAAAACCAAAACACCTCTTAAAAAATAGTGATTTAGTACTATTGTTATGGCCAAAAACTGTTGGCACCACAGTGACGCAGGGATGTGAGACTGTCATAAGTGCCTCTATCTGCAATTTGAGGCACTCATACTAGATTGGTTCTTCAGTTCAATGGCCTTAAGTTAATATAGCTGGGCAATTCAGGGGCTCAGGGACTGCTTAGTTCTTGATTTTTAGTCTCTCTCTTTATAATGACTTTCATTTACAAATAAAAAACATAGAAAGTGATAATACCTCTTCTACTTTTTTCCCCCCCTTTGAGAATGGTGCAGAGATAAAACTTGTGAGTACCATTTTTTTTCTTTTTTCTGCCCCTTCTGGACCTCAAGTGCAGCTTTGAGTTATATTTTGATGTTGCTGTTGCAGAATGTTGTTGTTCTCTGGGCAAGGCCTACATGCTTTGTTTTATTTCCCCCTTCATCCTCATTCTCCTCCATTCCCTCCCCAATAGGCACTGACTCCAGTAGATTTATATGTGTCCTCACATTTATATGTATCCTCGGAAATAGTTGATATTGTTTTGTATGCATTTTGATTTACCAAAATGTTACGATGCCATAAATCCTGCATTGTTTCTTGCTTTTTTATTCAGTGCTGTTTCGTTTTGTTTTACAATCTATTCTGGTGCTGCATGTACATCTAATTTGTTGCTTCTTTGTGCAGCACAATATTCCATAGCACTTTCTTTCTATATTTTTCTTAGCCATCTCCCTAAGTAATAGAATTTGCAAAGTTGTGTGTCCTTTCATTATATGATCCAGGACAAGGTAAGCCCTGGTTTCCATCATAAGGAAAAGCCCAGCCTTTATGAGAAGTATGAGAGAGCAACAAAAATCCAACAGCAATACTATGTGATGTAGGTTGTGTCTTAGATTTGTAGAATCATGGAGCTGAAAAAGGTCTCAAAGAAAATAGATTACAGGGTTTTCAAAGTTTCAAAGTGGGGTAAGCAAATGTTTAATTTGAGTATTATTTTAAAAAATAGAATTTTATCTATTTCAAAATGGCACGAATGAAATAGCATGCACACTTAAATGTGGTTTATACAAAATTTAACATACAGTTTTCATACTACTGTATTTCCTGTCCGTAGGAGACAAGCCAATAGCAACAGAAAGAAATGGAACAGGTGTGACAATAGGGGGAAATGATCCCTAGGCAGTTTGGTCTTACTGTAGTCTTTTTTTTTTTAACTAAATATTTATTTATTTAATTTAGTTTATTATTTTTTAATTTGCTGTAGAACATATGTGCTCACCAGAGCAAGCTGCCAGGTCCTGGACTCCAACAGTGGTTAGCCAGGTGGAAGTCCAGTGCCTTAACGACCACGCCACCTGCTGGCCCCTCCCGAAGTCTTTATAGAAAGTCCAGAGAAAACAAATTCACTTTGATCAAGGACTGACTTCTTTCTGCCTTCCCTTATTTATCTTTACAGTAAAAATGACAATCTGTCCTAATTTGAGCTCTCCCTACAGCAGACCCCAAGTCAAGTATTTGAATGCAGGTGGATATTTTGAGGCACAAGTGAGGAAGTAAAGAAAGTGAGACAGAAAAGGGAGACCAGCCCATGGAGTATGTTAATGAGCAAGTACCTCTGTGAGCAACAGAAGCTCAATCCTAGGGGACCCTCTAGAGAACTTCTGAAAGATTATGTCAGCAGAGAATGGGGGAGCTGTGGCATTTACTCTCTGACTCTATGTCCCTTTGGTTGAGGGCTCTCCTGGGGAGGAATGGTGATGGTGCTAAGTTCTTCTCTCTTCTGGCAATGGAGCAAGCTCCTGTGAGTGAGACTAGATAATAAAAGGTGCTTGTAATGGTGAGCTGTCTACATGCTAGAAACTCTCCCACAGCTGCAGGTGAGCTCACTCAGGCCAGGGAGGTACAGTGTGGAGCATCAGGAACATCTGTTTGCTCTACAGCCCTAGGGTGAGCTGGGAGTCATGAAGAATAGATAAAACAAGGTCTTCTGGGGACAAATGACAGCTGGAGCTGTGATTTGCTACTTGTAATGTGATTCTACCTCACCCTCTAGATTTTCAACTCTGCTTTTTGGTTTTCTCTCTTCTACTCTGTATTTCCAGTGGCTAATCTGGACACCTCTAGAGTGTTCATGTGAGGTCTTCATTTCAGTGGGACTGCAGGCACAGGAGACTACCCTGATTCTTTGACCAAGACCAATAGAGGAATTGGAGTATTCTATAAGGCCCATCTGCAGAAGAGAAACATCGATACTGATACACACTTGACTCATGCAGCGAAACATCAATTTTAACCTTTTAAGAATTGCTTCAGGGCCAGCAGATGGTGTAGTGGTTATGTTGCTGGACTCCCACATGGCTGACTGTGGGTCAGGTCCCAGACCCAGTGATTTGAAATCCACATGGGGTGCATGTGCATACCCAAGATGGGGGAGAGAGGGGATGGAGGAGAAGGGATTGCAGTCTGGCCATCCTCCTGGGGGATGATTTCTCACTTTCCCTCTCACTATCTCTGTTTCTCTTGCTGGAGAGTGCATGTACCCTAAGGCAAAAACCCCTCAAAAATAAAAATTGCCTCAAGCTTCCAAGATATGAGGTTTTAAAATAAGCCAAAGCTAGAAATGTTGAATTTAGTTGGGCTGAATCAAGAGTGTCATGTAGGAGCATAGGTTAGAAGGTGAAAGGTCCTGAGCAGCTGCGTTTTAGCTATCCAACACGTGAGTTCAGTTACCTTTGCAAAAGTTCTGTGGGTGGTATTACCTCCCTTTTATCAATGGGAAAAAAGTTAGATTCCTGAGTGGAAGTCAAAAATATGCACAGGCATTTCAGGAGCTCTTAGGGTGTGTCTCTTGGGAATGTGAACAGTTTGTTCCTTAAAACCAAATGGATTGTGTCTTAAAATGTGATCTTTGACCAGTTCATGGTGGTATCATGGAGAACTGCATTTAAAGGATTCTGTCTCAGAAAATCCAGTTGCGATGGGTTTTCAATGGCTGCTGTAGTCAGATGAGAGACACGGCAACCCTGTAACATACTGTTCCATGCTGGTCTAACTATTGGATATAAAAGCAATGATATAAATCAGGCTCAAAGTCCTGAGAGATTGTCATTTTTCAAGGCGGCACATTTAATTTTTAAATCATTTAATATGATTTAAAAGGGAAAATTTTTTTTTTTTTTTTTTTGGAGAGGTTTTTGCTATAGGGCACGTGTGCTTGCTAGACAGACAGAGACAGAGAGACAGAAAGTGAGAAATCACCCCCCAGGGGTGATGGCCATGCCACAATCCCTTCTCCTCCACTCTCCTCTCGGGATCTTGGGCACACACGCACACGTGCCTGGCGTGAATTTTAAGCCACCAGGTCCGGGACGTGGACTGCGGTCGACTACGTGGGAGTCCAGCGACATAGCCATTATGCTAACTGCTGGTCCTGGGAAACTTTTTTTGCAACAAACTTGGAAGACTGAAAATTTCCCTGAGGCCTAAAAGATATGATTTGAAGTCAAACAATTTCATGCAATTTACCTCAATTTAAAAAGTTGCATTTTATGCAAACTGTTTTTCTCTAAGCTCAAAAGTAGAAAGGACACTATATTTGTGACCTGAAAATTATAGGTTCTGGGTTTAAGTTGCCAGTAAATTTATAGTTTACTGGACTGTACTTCACTTCTTTTTAAATTATTATTATTCTTTTAATTGCCAGAGAGTGCATGTGCTTGTGAGAGAGAGAGAGAGAGAGAGAGAGAGAGAGAAAGAGAGAGAGATCCTTAATGGAACCTGGTCATGCAGCTATCCCTTCTCCTCCATTTCTCTATCCCAATATGATTCTGGGTGGGCACACCCCCCACACACACTTGCCTGGCATGTTATCCAAGTCTCTGGGCTGGGATTCAAACTGTGGTTGACCATGTGGGATCAGTCTTCTTTAACCACTAGGCTATGGGACTGTCTCAGTACTTTACTTAACTTTGTACTGGATCTGAAAATGGATGCCCCTCAGCAAGGTGGCAGAGATGTTCAAAGGTATTAAAATAGCTTAAGTAGAAATGGCAAAACTGGGTCAGCCCTGTGGCCTAGTAGTTGAGGGAACTGGATCCGACTTGGCCAACTACAATTTGAAGCCCAGTCCTGGTGCCTTGTGAAACTCACCAGGCATGCGCACGTGTGTGTTTGTGTGTGTGTGTGTGTGTGTGCATGTCCAGAACTATGAGAGGTTAGAGAAATGGAGAAGGGGCTGAGGAGTGACCAACCTCTACTCTTCACTGGGGGGATACTTTCTCTCTTTCTCTAATAAGCTCACATGCCCTCTGCCCAAAAAAACAGAGAAAACTTCTGGTATGTGCCTGTGAGGTTGCAAATGAGTTACAAGGAAGAGCCATGCATTCGAACAAACTGTGGCTCATACTGTGTATGTAGCAGTCATTGGAGACAGACCTGAGCTTCTAATCCATTTTGGTCACTTATTAGCTGTGCCGCCTTGAAAAATGACAATCTCTCAGAGTCCCATTTATCTTATTTGTAATCTTGTAGGAGTGTGACGGGATTAGAGATAATGATGTAAAGTGTTTAACCTAGTCCCTGGAACAGTGGTTCTCAGATTTGGATGCTTATTAGAACACCCAGGAAGCATTTGAAAATCCCAGTGCCCAGGGTGCTCCCAGGCCAATTATACCAGAATTTTCAGGGCAGGGCCCAGGCACCAGGGATTTGTATAGCTCCCCAGGAGAGGTTAGTGTGCAGGGTTAAGAATATCTAGGGACCAGTAGTTAGTGTAATGGCTATGTTGCTGGACTTCCATGTAGTCAACCGCGGTTCAAGTCCCGGACCCGGTGGCTTAAACTCACGCCGGGCGCGTGTGCATGCGTGCCCAAGATCCCGAGAGGAGAATGGAGGAGAAGGGATTGTGGCATGACCATCCCCACTGGGGGGTGATATCTCGCTTTCTGTCTCTGTCTCTCTCTGTCTGACTGGCAGATGCACATGCCCTATAGCAAAAACACTCCCCCCCAAAATAATAAAAAACATCTGGTTGAGCACATGTCCAGCTCCACAGCTCAGAAGCATCTATGCCTATTTGAAACTATGGAAATAAAAAAATCTTCCAAAGTCTACATTTTACTTTATCTCTCAGTTCTAGGCTTCTGGTCAGTTGGCCCAGCCACTGTGACTGTAGTTTAAAGATCAGCGTTCACATAAGAAATCTTGGAAAAAGCTTTTTATTGGATCATCAGAAAAGTCATGAGTACTTTTCTATACAAAAATGCATCATGACTTTTCTGATGATCCAATATTAAAGTGTACTGTGCAAACATATCCTAAATTTGAAGAATTATCACACCTGTGTAATCGTGAATCCACCTGTGTAATCACTATACAGGTAAAAAATCAGGACGTTATTCCCTAAGCAAATATTGCCTTCATTCCATCCTCAGAGATCATCGCCATATTGACTTACTTATTATTATTATTTTTTCAGATTGGGTATTACTATGTTGCCCAGGCCAGCCTTGAGCTCATGATCCTCTTGCCTCAGTTTCTCGGGCTGTGGAATTACAAGTGCATGCTACTGTACCCAGCCTTTAGATTCCACCAGAAATTGAACCTGGATCTCTCATGTGGTCCCAGCCTGCAGAGCATGTACCACTGTGGCTGGGCCTAGACTAACTTCTAACAACCATGCTGGGATTTACCTCCAGGCTGACTCCCTCGTTCAGTAATGTGGGTAGCTAAGTTTTCCTTTAGGGAGTGAGAAATCAGCAAGGTTACACTCACACGCTGCAGGGCAACCAAGCAGCCTCTTAGGAGCTGGTGGTGCTGCAACTCTAGGAAGGACTTTTAGGCAGGAACCAAGAGCCCTGTGTGCTGAAGCAATGGCACAGCAGTTGTGTGCTGGGTCCCAGGGTCAGACGATACCCTAGCTTTAGTATTGCTCCCACTACTTCCTAGGTCAGTGACTTTGGGCAGCCTTTGGGAAATTGAGTAACCCCTACAAGCCTCGGTCTTACCACATAAAATAGACATGAAAAATCCAGTTTTTCTTCTGATAGGTAATGGTAAGGATGACACGAAGTACTGCCTGCGAACAATTCTACCCAGAGCTTGTCACCCAGAAAATGCTGAATAAATAGTCTTATTCTGATGTAAATAGCTTCAAAATCTCCATAGTTCAATGCATGAAATACATAGTTGAAATATTTTCTTCTTTCTCTTGATTGTATTTGCTCAAATCCCTGCAAAGTGTACATTGATTTTTAATTTTGGTAAAATAAAGATGACATAAAATACTATTTTGACTATTTTTAAGTGTATAGTCTAGAAGTATCAAATATATTCACATTGTTGTGCAACCATTACCATTACCCATTTCCAGAAACTTCCCCTTGCAAAACTAAAACCCCATATCCATTAAGCAACAACTTCCCATTCCTACCTCCCCTTAGCCTCTGGTAACCACCATTATACTTCTGTTTTCTATTAATCTGACAGTCTAGATATCTCATATAGGTGGAATCATTCAGTATTTGTCTTTTTGTGACTGGATTATTTCAGTTCACCCAATGTCCTCCAGTTTTATCCATATTGTAGCATGTATACAAATTTCCCTTTTTAAAAAAGGCTGAATAGAGAATAAAAGATGGCATAATGGTTATGTCGTTGGACTCCCACATGGCTGACTGTGGTTTGAGTCCCAGACCCAGAGGCTTGAAACTCTTGCCAGGCTGTGTGCCTGCGTGCCCAAAATCCTGAGAGGAGAATGGAGGAGAAGGTATTGCGATGTGGCTATCCCCTCTGGGAATTGATTTCTTGCTTTCTGTCTCTCTGTCTACCTCTGTCTCTCTGGCGAGCACACATGCCCTATATCAAAAATATCTCAAAAAAAAAGGCTGAATAATATTTTACTAAATGTGTACACTATATTTTGCTTATCCATTCATATGTGAGAGACATCTGGGTGGCTTCCTTTTAGCTACTGGGAATGATGCTGCTATGAACATAGATGTTCTTATATCTCTTTGAGAATCTGCTTTCAATTCTTTTGGATAGGTACCCAAAAGTGGAACTGTTGAATTATATGGTGACTCTATTTTTAATTAAAAGGATTTTTTCTTTTTTTCTTCTATGAGTGAGAGAGACAGTAAGAGAGAGAGAGAGAGAAAGTCACCCTCAAGGATGTCTTTTTTTCACATTATTTATTATTATTATTATTATTGTTTTTTGTATATACGTTCAATCATATTGTTTGGCTTACAATGAGACCATTTCGATATGTGAACATTTCTCCCCAACCCATTGAACGAAATATCTTCAACAGATAACACCACACCTCCCCATCCCATCAATGCTCTACCTCTGTATCCCTTCTCCAAATGTCTTTTGTTAGGCCCCACTCCTCCACATACACCTCATCTGACATTCACACCCATCTCTTGTGTTTGTTCAACTGTTAGTCAATCAGTTTCAGTCATAGAATGCAGAGAAACGGTATATGTTAAGTGGGGACAAACAATGTCTCTCCTTCATAGCCTGGCTTGCCTCACTCAGCAGTACATCTTCCATATTCTTCCACTTTCTGTCAAAATTCAGGGCTCTGTTGGTTTTTATGGCTGAGTAGTATTCCATAGAGTATATGTGCCACAGTTTTTCAATCCATTCCTCCATACGGGGGCATTTGGGTTGGTTCCATCAGCTCTTCAAGAAACCCTGAAGAAAGTACTGTTCCAGGAAAACTAAAGAATCAACAGACAGGAACAAAGAAGTAACAGGCAACTAAGACAATGGCCAACTTAAATATTGGTACAGATCCTGTAACATCGATAATAACATTAAATGTTAATGGTTTAAATTCTCCAATCAAGAGACACAGACTGGCTGAATGGATAAAACAACAGAAACCTCTATCTGTTGCCTACAAGAAACCCACCTCATGGAGAAAGACATAGACTGAAAGTGAAGGGTTGGAAAAAGGTTTTCCATGCAACTGGGAACCAGAAAAGAGCTGGAGTTGCAATACTAATATCTGACAAAATAGCCTTTAAAACAAAAGTCGTTCGAAGAGACAAAGAAGGGCACTATATCATAGTAAAAGGCTCTATAGATCAAGAAGATATAACGCTTATTAATATCTATGCACCTAACACAGGAGCACCTAAATATGTGAAGGAAAGACTGTTAGATCTAAAAGGGGAGATAGACTGCAACACACTAATTGTTGGAGATCTCAACACTGCTTTATCCCCTCTGGACAGATCATCTAGGCAAAAAATAGGTAAAGGGATAAAGGATCTAAACGATACCATGAATCAATTGGACTTAACAGACATCTATAGAACTTTCCACCCAAAAGCCACAAGATATAGTTTTTTCTCACCCCGACATGGAACCTTCTCAAAGATTGACCACATCATAGGACACAAAGCAAGCCTCTACAGATTCAGAGGCATAGAAACTATATCCAGTATCTTCTCTGACCATGACGGAATTAAAGAATGTCTTTACATCCCATTGCAGCCCCAGATTTGGCCAGCCTGGGATCATGGGCATGTATATGACTATGTATTCATGGAGGTCTCTTCACCTTACCTCATAAAAAAGCTTCACAGAGCACTGTGTTACATCTAGGCCACCATCTGGACACCTATTTTAAATTTTTTGAAGAATTTCTAAATTTTTTTCACAGTAGCTATGCAATTTTACATTTCTACCAACCATGTATAAGGGTCCCAACTTCTCCACATCCTCCCTAACATTTTTTTATTTCCTTTCATGTGTGTGTGTGTGTGTCTGTATGTGTGTACATTTGAGAATGGCTATCCTAATGAGCCTGTTGCATTGATTTCTTTGAAAAGTGTGCATTTGTTCCTGGCCTCACTTAGGTTCCACCTGTATTGGCTGAAAGAGGAGTGGCTGAAGACCACTGATCAGTTTTCCAGGGTGGCTAGTAGAGTGGATGATAGCAGAGGTGAAAGTCTGTCCCTGAGGTGTTTTTAAGGGTGACAGCTATTCCCGTAGCATTAGCAGTTAAGCACTGTGCAGGGGCAGCCAGATCCCATATGGTCAACTGTGGTTTGAATCCTAGGTTCAGCAGCTTGAAGAACATACCAGGCATGTGCATGCATGTTCAGGATCTTGATGGGATGGAGAAATAGAGGGGAAAAAAGTTGTGTTGTGACTAGGTCTCTCAGGGGTTGCTTTCTCTCTCTTTGTCATGCATGTGCATGTGCCTTCTGGGCAAAACATAAACAAGAAGAAATGCAAAACAGAACAAACAAATAAAAACAAAGATGATACAGTGCACAGAAAACTTTATGAGTTGTTTAGAATTCACTTGCTTATAATTTTTAGCTCAAATTTTATAAAATCTACCATAGGCGAATACCACTAAGCAGAAGCAAAAATCATCAAGTCTAGAGCTTCTGTATGAATATTACTTTTCAAGGTTTAATAATATTTTTCAAATAGTTCATTGGTATCACAAGTTTGCCAAATCTAAAACAAGAGCTGCAGACTGGTCTGTACTGAGTGTCTGCCAGAGCCTTGAAAATGGGGGTGTATCTATGTATTACATATATCTCTCTTTTCCTCTGCTTGCAAAAGTAATAAAGGCTTTTCATAAAAATTCCAAATATTGTAGAAATAAATAATACAGAAAATGGAAGCCCCATTGTAATTCTATCCTTCATATAAAAACACTGTTGAGAGTTGGTATATATTCCTCCAAATATTATTTGTGTATGTATGCTTTGAAAATATGTATTTAAATGCAGAACATCAATATGGGTTTTTATTTATTTATTTACTTATAGAGGTTTTTGCCTTAAGGCACATATGCTCACCAGGGAGAGAGAGAGAGAGAGAGAGAGAGAGAGAGACAGAGACAGAGACGGTGAGAAGGAAAGCAAGATATCATCCCCAGGGGGATGGCTACACCACAATCTATGCTTCTCCATTCTCCTCCTGGGACCTTGGGCACACATTCATAGACACCTGGCATGATTTCCAAACCACTAGGTCTAGGACTTGCACGATGATTGGCCACGTGGGAATCCAGTAACATAACCACTACACCATTCACTGCCCCCCAATATGGTTTTTACAACCATACTTTTCCCCTCTTCTTATGAGAGAGAGGAAAGGAGAGAAAGAAAGAGAAAAGGAGAGAGATGGAGATAGGTATTTGTGACAGGGTCTCACCATGCTCTTCTCACCCTAGCCTCTCAATTAGCTAGGGTTGCAGGAGCACATAACTGTGCTTGGTGTGTTCAGGTTCGCCTGAGAACTGAATCTGAGTCTGGAAGCCACAGTGCCACTCCCAAGCAGTGGCACTTCCTGTGTGCTCTGATGGCTGGGCCTGAAATTGTGTTTTTCCTGTGACTTCTTGGGGAGTGGGCTTCTCAGTCTGTTTTTCTTGCAAGTGTGAAAGCTAGTGCCAGAGCCAAGATGGCAGGAGCTCAGCTCAAAGCAAGCCCTGATGGAATCCGAAGAGAGCAGTGTTCATTGGAAAGACGATCTGAGGCAGAGAGGCAAAGGTGCACAGTGGCTGTGATTCTGCTCTTTTGAAATTTCTAGACTTGTTACACTGCTTTTAGAAATCATCCTTGATCTGACGTGATGCATTTTCTAATACCAGTCTGTTATTTTCTTAGAAATAGCCATATGATGCATTTCCAGACTGCCCCACTGAGAGTCCTGATTCTGTCCAATAAGCTCATAGAAACCACAAGGGTGTGTACCTGCAGGAACTTAGACCTTCTGCTTCATCCCTCAGGTGCACCCATCTGTGACCTGGATGTGGTGGCCTGCCTTTCCTGTGTTGTTTTCATGTTTTTGATCCAGTCTGTCTCTCTGTGTTGATGGTCTAGTCAGATACTCAGGTGATTCTCATCATTTGCGGTAATCGTGTTCTAGAAAGTCATCATAAACACTGTTGTGACATTTACTGATCTGTGCTCTTAGGGGAAACAGGTTCCTGCAAGCCCTGGTCACAAGCTTTTTGGTAATCAGCTAATACATAATTTAAGAAACGGGCATTTCTGGGACCAGCAGTTAGCGTAATGGCTATGTCGCTGGACTCCCATGTAGTCGACTGCTGTTTGCGTTGTGGACCCAGTGGCTTAAAACTCACGCCGGGCGCGTTTGTGTGCATGCCCAAGATTCCGAGAGGAGAATGGAGGAGAAGGGATTGCGGCGTGGCCATCCCCGCTGGGGGGTGATTTCTCGCTTTGTCTCTCTGTCTCTCTCTGTCTGTCTGGCGAGAGCACGCGCCCTATAGCAAAAACCTCTCCAAAAAAAAAAAAAAAAAAAGAAGAAGAAGAAGAAACGGGTGTTTCTATTTAAAGATATCTTATTTAATATATATTGTAGATTCACTAACACTGAACCATAACAACAGCATTGTAACTCAGGCCTGAGTGAACTTAATTTCACACACATTTTCTCCATAAAGCATATCTCAACTTTCTTGTCTGAAGAACACATAACAGTGCTGAAGCACTATGCCTTAAAAAATTTTTTTTCTACAGGGTATGTGTGCTTACTGCAGAGAGACAGAGAAAGAGGGAAAGTAAGAAAGCATTCTCCCAACCCCGGGGGCAGGGGGGAAGATCATGCTGTAATCCCTTTTATTCCTATTCTTTGCTCAGGATTTTGGGCCCATGCACCTGGCATTTTTTTTTAAAGAGGTTTTTTGCCTTAGGGTTCATGTGCTTGCCAGAGAGAGAGAGAGACAGAGACAGAGATAGAGACAGTGAGAGGGAAAGTGAGAAGTCACTCTCCCAGGGGGGATGGCCATGTCACATCCTTTCTCCTCCATTCTCCTACTGGGGTCTCAGGCACACACGCACACGCGCCCAACGTGGGTTTCAAGTCACCAGGTTGGGACTTGAACCATGGTCAGCCATATGGGAGTCCAGTGACTTAACTACTATTCAATCTGTGATTTTTAGGCTGCTGGGTCCTGACTCTAACCATGTGGTCAGCCAAATGGGATCTCCGAAGCCACCTGGCTAACACAGCACTGTGCCATTTTAATCAGTAAAATCACCAAGTGAGAACACAACAATGGGCAAAATGTAACATTGCATAGATCAAATGTGATATGGGAGCTGAAGCAGAGGCAGAGCCTGGATCCACCTGGGTTGGGAGTGATTCACATTTTTTGCAGCTCTGAATATGTCTGTAAATTACCATGGGAGCGCCCTGAGTATTTATTTTGGGGTTACAAATAAATTTTAGAGAATAAGTGAATTTGCCAGTATGGAATCCACAGATAACAAGTGTCTACTATATTTCTCTGGCCTGGGGTGGTGGTGGGGGTGGGAGGAGCTGAAAGAGCGGCAGATGGAGGCAAAAAGGTCCTGGATTCAGAGCCAGGTGGTGACTTAAAGGAATTAATCACTCTGGCCCCAATCATCTTGTGGTGATGGGCAAAACCTACCTCTACTCTGAGTTTCTCTTCCTTTACTTACAATGGGGCTTGACTTCAGTTATGTTCAAGATCCTTTTTGCCCTCACTAAAGTTTGGTAATTCTGAGTTCTAGTTTCATGTAGGAAACAGGCAGTATCACGTGACTCACTGATGTGTTTCCTTGAGGTTTTGTGTTAAAGCTTTCTCTGCATGTTGGCCTCATGGCACTCTGTTTTCTCACATCGAGATTATGAGCCTTAAAATAAATGGCAAGAAAAGCCTTTTATATCTTGACTTATAAAGAAATACCCCAGACTGCGATTGTGTAAAGACCAAGGTAAAAAATGAGACTTTATCATTGTGGAAAGAACATGCAATTCTACAGCCAAGAATGCCTTTTCCAAAAGTAGGAGCAATTGAAAGAGATTTTAGCATGGCTCAGGTTAATAGATCCAAGGAGGTGAATGGTATGGTTAATACTTCATAGTGGAATCTATGTAATTTTACTCAGTAGGTGAAATGAAAAGAATAAACTGGCAAAGTTTTCAGAGAAAAAAATCAAGGGCTGAACGAAAATGCCATGTTTACTGTGTAGTAAAATTGTCAGAGGAATTAAAGAACACCAAACATGTGTATATATTCAACCAGTAATTTTTAATTAGAGCAGAAAACGATCCAATAAACCTGTGTTATGATAACATCAATTAAATAAAATATAAGAGAGCAGGAATTCCCATTCTTTCTTTCTTATAACTGTGAGAGAAGGCATCAAGGATGGGCTGAAGAGGAAGGTGAACTTTCTAGGTTGGCAGGTGGATAAACCACCAAAGAGCATCCTGAAATGCATGCTTTCCACCATATTTCTAATTAACTTGGCTTATTCCCATTGGGTGGTGAAAAAAATCCATAATACGTTAGAGTGCTTTATTTTTTCCTTTCAAATCAGAACCCAATTTATCACTGCCAGATAATAAGTGAAAAGGTCATCTTCTCACTTTGAAATTTCTGAATCATTTAATAGCTAATTTGTACTGCTAATTACTACCTTTCACTGCTGTAATTATTTTGAATTATTGTCCTCCTGCTACTATTAATGGGCAAGACAGGGGACAATAAAACATAACTCTAAGTTCCAATTGGTTAGCCTGGCAAATTGAGCCACTTGGAAGTGGCCGAGAAGGATTTGTTATTTCACTCAGCTTTGCTGGATTATTAAAAACAAAACAAAAACCCCAATAATCCCCCACCCCCCTAAAAAAACAAAACAAAACAAAAAAAACAGCAGCTAAAACATTATTTGTAGTTTCTCAATCTAGAGCTACTTTTCGTGAGTATTTGGTATGGCGACCCTCTTTTTGGTGGAGTGCTAGTGATAGTAAAGTTAAGCACTTTCCCTGCTATTTTAATTGCTTTTGTGGTCCCCAGATACACTTGAAACACCTGTAGGCTTAATTAACTCCCCACATACTTTCTGCGAGCAGCTCACCAACCATGTGGCCAGACATCTTAGGAGAAATCTTGGTCAAAAACTGAGAACTAATTTAGATGACACTGTGGGGAGATTCTCAATGTTATGATTCTAGAATAAAATGTGAACATAGTCACTTTGGTCCTGTTTTTGAGGCATTTTGGTAAAATTTTACAAGGTGATCTTTGAAATCAGTCATCTTGGTCGGATATAGAGTACCAAAAGGTTTTGCCACCCCAGACATATCCCAAGCCATATCTAAGAAGTCAATATCCCATGCAATAGCCAAAAAGTCTATATTTGTTTCTTCAAATCCAAGAGATCTTTTGGTTCTATTTTTAAAAGAGTTAGAGACCAGCAACTAGCATACTGGTTAAGGCGCTGGACTCCCATGTTGTTAACAGCAGTTCGAGTACTGGGCCCAGCAGTTTGAAATTCATGCTGAGTGCATGCACTTGTGTATGTGTGTCCAAGACTCTTTGTGGATCTCCTGAGAGGAGAATGAAGGAGAAAGGATTGTGAGGTGGCCAGCCCCTGGGGAGTGATTTTTTGCTTTCTGTCTCTTTGTCTCTCTGGTGAGTGCATGTGCCTTATAGCAAAAAAACTCTCTCAAAAAAAGTTATGTATTCTTTTTCTTCTTCTGAGAGAGAGAAGGAGAGAGACAGACACCCCCCAAGAGAATCTTCATGCTGTGATCCACTTTCTGTCCCAGCTAGTCCAGATCTGGAGCATACATGTATGCCTGGCATGTAAAGGGAAGTCTTTGAGTGTGATCCAAGACTTTCTCAAGTGGATCCAGTTACATTACTGCTACTCCTCCAACTAGCTCCTCCTTTTTTCTTAAGACTGAATACCCTAATTATGAACAGACATCACCCGGGAGCTCAGCATACTTGGCATTTACCAACCACCATGACACTAGAGGATATAGCTTGGATGAGGGAAGCCTCTGAAAGAGGGGAAAGTAGAGAAGAAACTTTCTGTGCTCTGTAATTTTGCTCAGGGTAAGCCCTTCTCATAACATGTACTGGGGTTACTGTGATATATTTTGTTGATGCACTTTATACATTATACAAATTCATTGATTTTTATTCCAATGGATTGAGTTGACTATTATTAGGTGTATGCAGGAAGAAAACTTTGATGGAGCTATGCTAAGTGGAGGTTTAAAAGTGACAGAATTTGAAGGAAGCACAGTTTGGGGTTCCTTGGAAGGGATGAGACTAAAGGGTTAACATAGTATATCATCCAATTGCTATGGGATAGGAGTGACAGCATAAGAGAGCATATTATCTTTGATTGTTTTCCAGTAGTAATCATTACCATCTGTCAGCTGCCATGGAAGCCTTGTGACATTGTGGAATAAGTATAGGATTTGGAATAATAAATGTAATGGCTAACCGTTATCATGTTAGTGCTTCCAAGCTGCTGCTGTGCCCAGTTCGTAACATGCATTATCTCATTGCATCCTTCTGATGAAGGCACTGTGATCATTCTGTCTTATAGATGAGGTAGTTAGGTAAATCCTACATGACCATACAGCTGGGAAATGGCAGAGTTACTGAACTCACACTTATGATTCCCTCTCTCCGAGTTCTGCATTCCTTAGTCACATGCTACTATTTTAAGGGGTCCAGAAAGTTCTTCTGCTCGGTGATGGGAAAATGAATAGGAAATAATAAAAAGAAGGCTAGTAATAATAAAAAGAAACACCAAAAATGTGGAGAAGTAAAAGGCTTGAATTTCTTGCCACTGTGACCATAGGCGTTCCAAGTTATCTTACCTTGGTCTCCCTGATGCTTCTGGCCCTAACATCAGTAGCCGTCATTCTTTGTTCTCATAAATCATAGGACTCAGTCCAGCCTGGCTCCTGGGAGACCCCTCCTTGAGGGTTTTTTTTTTTAAATAAGTTTCTCCAATGCCATGATCTAGTCACGGGTGTGTAATGGTGCACCTAGAAGACTCTAGCTCCATGGATGAGAGCCTCCTTTGAGGAAAAACAACTTCTGTGGTTCCATTTAAACAATAACAACTTAATGAACTTTCATTATATTTTTAAGGGAAATTTACAGGAAAATTGAGCAAAAAGTATTGAGAGTTTCCATATTACACACCCCCCTCTGTTTTCCTTATTATTACCATTTCGTATTAGCAAGGTACATTTGGCATGAATGATTAACCAATGTTGATATATTATTAATCAAAGATCATAGTTCACATTAGGGCTCATTATTTATTTTGTATAGTTCCGTGCATAATGACATGTATCTACTATTGCAGAATCCATGCAGAATAGTTTAACTGTCCTAAAAATCCCCGGTTCTTCCTATTCATGCCCATGATAGCCTCTGCTTCTTTGTCTCTATAGTTTTGCCTTTTCCAGAATGTCATACAGTTGGACTCCTACAGCATAAAGCCTTTCAAACTTAGCAATGAAACTAACTTTCAAAGTTAGTTTCTTTAACTTAGCAATGTACCGTTAAGATTCCTCCATGTTTTTTCATGGATTGACAGCTCATTTCTTTTTATCAGTGAAAAAATATTCCATTGTCTGCCTGTACCACAGTTTACCCATTCATCTACTAAAGGATGTTTTAGTTGATTCCAATTCTCAGCAGTTTTGAATAAAGTTGCTATTGATATTTCCATGTAGGTTTTTGGATGGACATAACTTTTCAACTCACTTGGGGAAATACCAAGGATCATGATTGCTGGATAGTGTGGTAACTTTGGTTTTGTAGGAAATTGTCAAACTGCCTTCCAAAGTGGCTGAACCATTTTGCATTCCCACCAGCAATGTATGAGCATTCTCATTGTTCCAAATCCTTACCAACTTTGATATGCTCGAAATTTAGGACTAGGGCTTTTATATTTTTTTCCCCCAGTCTGGGTCTGGCTGGCCTTGAGCTCATGATCCTCTAGCTTCACTCTCTTGAGTCACTGGAATTATAAGCGCATGCCACCATGCGTGGCCTTTAGGTTGGACTGGGAATCAAACTTGGGCCTCCCATGCAGTCCCAGACTGCAAAGCACAGAGTTAGCATTCTCCCTTTGCTGGGTTGGAGTTTGATCATTCTAATAGGTACATGGTGGTATCACATTTTAATAAGCGTTTCCCTGATGGTACATGATATGGACCATCTTTCCATACACTTATTTACCACCTGAATATTTTCTTTAGTAATGTATCTGTTCAGATCTTTTGCTCGCATTAAAATTATTTTTCTGGGGGCCAGCAGGTGATGTGATGATTAAGGTGTTGGACTCCTACATGGGTGACGCCATTTGAGTCCTGGATTCTGTGGCTTGAAACTCACACCAGGCTCATGTGCCTGAGTACCCAAGATCCCAAGAGGAGAACAGAAGAGAAGGGATTGAGGCATGGCCATTCCCCCAGGTGACGTGTGTGTGTGTGTGTGTGTGTGTGTGTGTGTTCTCACTTTCTCTCTGTCTCTTTCTGTGTCTCTCCAGTGAGTGAACATGACCTATGTCAAAAACCTGAAAAAAAATTCTTTTTCTGTTTTTTTTTTTATTGTTAAGTTTTAAGAGGTTTCTAAATATTTTGGGTACCAATCCTTTATCAGATACATCCTTTACAAAAATTTTATCTAATATCTGCTTTTTCTTTTTATTCTCTTAATAGTTCTTTTCAAAGATGTCTGGGTTTTTCTTTCTGGGAGAAATAGCTAGATATTGCTTTAAGAAAGCACTGACTTTAACGTTCTTTTTCTGTACAATCTCCTTGGCAAAGCTGTGTCTGCTTTGAGTGTTCTAGTAGGCGGCTTGCATTGTATGTTATAGATGATAATGTGGTCAGTTTCTATTATGGAGGAGGAAAGTCCAGGAGCCAAGTTAAAGAATCCAAGTATTTGTTAAATGTGTGCTATGTGTACTGCTCTAGGAGAATGTTGGAGTGATAAGGCAAAGCGGGCAGAGTCGTTGTTCTCAGGGCACTGAGAGTGTGGTGGGAGAGACTTCATAAACCAATCACAGCCCAGTGTGGAAAGAAAAATGGCAAAGGATTTTGGGAAATGCTGAACATGGACCCTCAGCCCAGCCCAGAGGGCCAGGAAAGGCTTTGCCCAAGAAGAGAGGGGTTGCCTGAGATCTGTAGGATGAGCCAGGGGTAGGCAGTGAGAGGTGTGTGGCACATATGATGAGGAAACTATACCAGCTGAGTAAATAGGTGCCTCTGAGTTATTTGAGATGTTTCAGGCTATAGAGATCAATAGGTTTTTGGAAACTAGGAAAGGTGATAGAATTTGCCTTAAATTTCCCTTAGGTTTCTTTAAAAATTTTAATTTAGGATTCTTTAGGGATCTTCCTAAATCAGTGGTTCTCAATCATGGCTACATGGAAAGCTCTTTAAAAAAATTACCCACTCTGGGCTCTGTGCCAGACCAGCTGAGTTAGTCTTAGGAGCAGAGCCTGGGTCCTGGCATTTGTTCAAAGTCCCCAAGAGAGTCTGACACAAAATGAAGGAGAAGAATTGCTATTATGAAGGGAGAGGATCTTTCCAGAACAATCCACCTCTGTTTTTATGATGGCATTGTGCTTTCTAATTCAGGCAGACTCTATATATGTATGTGCACACATATGGGTACACAAGCCTATTGCATAAGTAAGGAATGTTTGCAAACTAGTTTTTTTGTATCCTATAGATGCAAATGCCTCTATTTCCTGTTCCTGCTAGGACCTATCGTCTAAGCTGCACACTGAGCCACGTCTCCTGCAATGCTCACGGCTACAGTGTACCCGTGTTTTCATCACCTACTCTGGCCTGGATCTTCTATTCTAATTTCTATTTCTCTGGTTCTGTCTTTTCACTTTATATGTTTCTATTCCACTGCATATTATGCTGTAAGCCTACTTCAAATTTTTCGGGGGAATGAGGTCAATATGAATAAGTAAAGTAAGTTAGATAGAATCATGCCAGGTTCCTGGTAATGATAAATAAATGTTTACGAGAGAATCAATGAGAAAAGTCATTCTTTTTTATTTTTTCAAATTTTTCTCTTTTTATGAATAAACGAAAGCTCTCCAAATTACAATGTGAAGAATACTATATAAAATTCCCATAAAAATTACAGTAGGATTGTTTTCATCAGTGGGGCAATTACTGTAGTTTCTTCTGAATTGAACAGCATCTGCTTGAATGCATGCTCTCCTTTGTGACAATCTAAATTTAGATAAGTACTGATCACAGCAAAAATTAAAGTGTTTAACTTTAATGAAATGACTTTGTTTGAAATAACGTACATTTCCATGACACCAACACTAGTTTTGGGGGCCACAGTAAGATACACAGAATTACATCCTTAATCAATATGAATGCCAATATTTCAAGCAGTAATTTCTGTTACATGGCAAACAAAAATCAAGAAAGCAACCATTAAACAAAAGAGACCCATAGCTTCAGACAAGGCATATCTCAGGATAGCATAGAACAGTTGCTGCTTCAGCGAAGGGTTTCTGGCATAACCAATGATAAGGCTGCCAAAGACTGTTCCAATACCAGCACCAGAACCAGCCACTCCTACTGTTGCAGTACCAGCACCAATAAATTTGGCAGCAGTATCAATGTCTCTGCTGATTGCACTGGTTTGAAATCCCCTCTGGATTAGCTGAGATGCACCATTCTGGGCCCCATTAAATACTATAGAGCCCTCTCCAGTCCTTGCCTCAGATCGAGATAACACTGATGTAGAAATTGGTCTGTATACAACTCTGGATCCAGCTCAGATCAGAGCGGGGGAGCAGGTGAGCTTGGCACAGGCAAACATCTTACACACTTCCGGGCGGCGCGGCTGGAGGACTCGGATGACAAGCATCGTGGGCTCCTCTCCTGCTTCCTCTCTTCTCGGGAGGTGGCGGCGGCAGTTATGGCGGCAGATGTCAAAGGAGTGGGGCACATAAAAGTCATTCTTGAGACATTTTAGAGGTTATGGCTATGTGAAGGAGTTTGGAACCAGCCACTTGCTATCACACCTGTTTTGTATGTGTATCAAGAGTATTTTTGACTCCTAATTACCAAAAACCCAAGGGTGTTGGAAGAAAGACCTAACAAGAAATTCTATTCTGCGTGAACTGTCATTCCCACCATCCACAGAGACCGGTTAGACAGTGAAATTGGTAGGGTCGCTGAAACATTTCTTACGGGTGTTTTCATGCAGATGGCAGTTTCCAGTGAGGCCCTCCTCTACAGGGCTCTGGGCTCTGGCAGGGGCTTATGTGGTGCTGGATGTCATTCCCCACAAGGAAGAAGGACCCTCCCTTTGCCCTGGAGCAGAACTTGCATCAACAGATTCTGTCAAGTTTCCTCCATTATATTATTTAAAAAAATTTATTTAGCTCCTGTTTGAATCCAAAAATGGATTCTATATACAAGTAATCACCCCCTAAAGGGGAGGGCCTTGCCACAATCTCCTCTCCTCCAGTCACCTTTTGAGATTTGGGGCATGCATGCACACATGCCCAGTGTGAGTTTTAAGTCTGGGTCCAGGACTTGAACTATGGCTGATCATGTGGGAGTCCAGTGACGTAACTATTATGCCATCTGCTGGTCTTGGTGAGAAAGCAAGTCAACAGGTCCAGGACTTGAACTGTGGTCAGCCATGTGGAAGTCCAGCGCCTTAACCATACCACCTGCTGGCTCTCTAGTTTCATTTCTAACTAGTAACAACAGTTGTCTCTGGGTAGAGGGACTAGCTGGGGAGGGAGGGTAATGTACTTTGTATTTCCTTTTGTACCTCTAAAGTGTTTCCCCAGGTACAAATATACCTTTCTCAATAGAGACAACAAAAAAAGAGAAACACATCCCCAAATGTTACATTTCAAGTCTTAAATAGTCCTAAATGAGGGACATAATTACCTGTATTGTTCTTAATGTATTTGACTCTTGGATAATTTCTGATTGCCTTTCTCTGCACTTCCTTTCTTAAAATATAAATATGCGTATTAAAACTTCACTTCTGCTCTGGCCATCGAGGTTATTGTTCAAATGGAGTTACTTTGGAAGGTAAAATTATTATTATTATCACCAATGCCTGAAAACAGACCTAATCACATGTCTTCTGTGAGAAGGCCACGAGGGTTTCTGAAACACAGTTTTTGCTTGATGAGCCATCGTCTATACAAAACCATGTTTCAACAGAACTGTGTCTACACTATGCACTTATTTATGGAGTGCCTGCTAAAATCCTGGTCTTCCAAGCGGCACCAGGGTGTGTCCAAGTGAGTTAGATGTGCTCCTGCTCTTGAAACAATTGCACATGTTACTGCCACTTGGTGGGCTGTGTCTTGTGGATGTGCACGGATTGAGTGACAATGTGAATAGAGGAGAACGATCTATCATTTTTGACTAGTGCAATGGGAAAAAGTAAGTGTTCTGAAATTCCAATATTTTAAAATTATACAGGTCACAAATGAATACATTATTACTGTACAGAATTACATAGTAGTATTGAAAGTATAAGCTGAAAGTTTCGACTTCACTACCCTCATTTCTCCAGTCTCAGAGGCCTGCCTATTGAGAGGTTCAGTGTGTGGCTACTGACCTTTTGCTCTGTTTCAACGTGAGACAGTGTCAGTGGTTGTGGGTGAGGACTCTGGAGTCAAGCAAACGGTGTTCAAAATCTGCCTTTGCCACTTACTGGCAGACTCTGGAGTTCCTACATGTCAGTTTTCTAATCTTTAAAATGAAGGTAATATACTAATCTTTTCCCATAATACTGTTATAATTGAACCTGAGAGAACAGGTCAAACACTTACTAAGAGCCTTACCAGGGACCAACTGGACTCCTACATGGCTAACTGCAGTTCAAGTCTCAGACCCAGTAGCTTGAAACCCTTGCTAGGTGCATGTGTGTGCACCCAAAATTCCAGGAGGGGAATGGAGGAGAGAGGATTGTGGCATGGCCATCCCTCTGTGGGGTGATTTCTTACTACCCTTCTCTGTCTCTCTCTGGTAAGCACAGACACCCTATGGAAAAAATCTTAAAAAAAGAACCAGCATTTGGTGTAGCGGTTAAGATGTTGAACTCCCACATGGCCAGTCAAGGTTCAAGTCCTAGGCCCGGTGGCTTGAAACTCATGCTGGGTGCATGTATGTGTGTGCTCAAAATACCAAGAAGAGAATGGAGAAGAAGGGATTGTGGTGTGGTCATCCCCCTAGGGGGGATAATTTCTTATTTTCTCTCTCTCTGTCTCTCCAGTGAGTGCATGTTCCCTATAGCAAAAAATCTCTCTCTCTCTCTCTCAAAAAAAAAAAAAAAAAGCAAACCCAATACAATGTGGCTCTAATTATTGTCATGAACAATTTCTAGATGAGTTTGTGAGACTCCAAGGGAAGTAAGTGGAAAGAGAGAGAATAGAATTTGCGAAACACCATGAGGTATAAAATTGAGTGGTTTAATGACCTTTTGGAGGTGTAGGGCAAGGACATCATTTGGGTGGCCAAGCTGATGTTGCTGTCTTTCTGAAGCAAGGAACCCAGGAGCAGGTTGGGGGTAAGTGTGAGGGAGCAGAATGGAACCAGTGAATTTGGTTTCAGACACAGTGAGGGGGATATACATGAAGGGTGGTTGGGTGGAAATTTCTAATAGGCAGTTCAAAATTTGCATCTGAAGATCAAGAGAGGATTAGGTTTAAAAATGGGATTTTTAACACTTTTCTAAATAACTTAAATGTAAATAGAAAATGGCATGGAAGAGTGACAATTTGTGTCTTTTAAAGTCATGGACCCAACAGCATCATTGTAAAGACTTATAAGTAGTAAAAGGAATAGATGGGATATGGAGATGCCGTGATATGTAGTTAGTCTGGGCAACTATCAAATGATGCCAGCTATTTGTGGCAGGTAGTCACTGCTGCTCTGCTTTAAGGAATCTATCATCTATCTATCTATATCGATCAATATATCTATATCTATGTATCTATCTCTATCTATCTCTATCTATCTATCTATCTATCTATCTATCATCTATCAACCTATCTATCTATATCTATCAATCAATCAATCTATCATCTCTGTCTGTCTATCTATCTATCTATCTATCATCTATCTATCATCTATCAACTATTTATCTCAAGGTTCTCTTGATTCCACCTTGACCAAAAGATGTGAACATTGATAAACCATGCTTCTCACAGTTTTTAAGTAAATTTATATCTTTACTAACTTCTATTGATATTTAACTAACAAACAGGAAGTCAGTTAACTGATCAATCAATAAAGATCAACATAGAATATGTGCTGTTAATTTAAAAATTAGTTAATTTTATTTATTATTATTATTATTTTTAAATTTGCTATAGGGCACATGTGTTCAAGAGGGAGAGAGAGAAAACAAGCTACCTGGTCTGGGACTCAAACTGCAGTTGGTCATGTGGAGATCCAGTGCTCCAACTACCACACCCTCTGCTGGCCCATGCTGTTGACTTTTTGATCTGAAATATGTATATTGGAGATTTGAATCTTGGGGTGGAATTGATCTGCTGCATGCTATTGTACCTGAAGTGATTCTATTGCTATATTTGTTGCCTTAGATGTTGGCAGTGGGATAATAACAGGCAACCCCACGGTTTTAATGTTGCCACCCAACAAGAGAGTGTGTTTCTGCCAGGAAGATATCTGTATCTCTATATAAGGGTACTTCAAAAAGTCTGTGAAAAAAATGGAATTAAAGTATGAATTTATTTTGGTGCAAAAAATTTTTAAACTCATGCATATTTTTTTCTTTTCTTTCTTTTTCTTTCTTTTCTTTTTTTTTTTTTCTTTTAAGTTTTGCTGTAGAGTGTGTGTGCTTGCCAGAGAGAGAAAGAGAGAGAAAATGAGAAATCACATTATTCTTTCTCCTCCCTGCATGGAGGATGTCCACACTGCAATCCTTTCTGTTCCATGCTCCTTTTGAGATCTGGGGCATGCACACACAGGTGCCTGGTATATTTTTCATGCCAGTGGGTTCAGGACTTGAACACTGGGATCTCTCTTATAACTGGAATATATATTGGAATATATGTTAGACTATAACATAGAATCACGCATATAATATTGTATGAATTGTATTATATATGTTCTAATTATACATTATTAAATTATAAATAATATATAAAATTACATATATAGTTATTTCTCATTATATGTTGAAATAATAATAATTGTATTATTGTATTATATGCTATATATTATACTTATTTAAATATAATTATTATATGTTATATAGTGTATAATACAATAATGTATAAAATATTATATACTAATTATATATAACAAGTGTTATATCTGACATTTAATATACTGGCATAAATACACATATATATCAATATCTGTCTTATATCTGGAAAAAATATATAAAATTTTTCACCATCTGTCAGTGTACAAAGAACAAGATTATACTCTTGAACCCATGTCACAATTTAGACCAGGAACTAGGCCTTCTGGTTCCATCTACCTCCCACATGAGTCTCACAGTTAGTGATGTTTGAGGTGAGAGATGCCCAAGAAGACGTCAGACATTGCTCGGGTCTCAACTTAATTTTTCCTGGTCCATCTGACAGAGTCTGCTCTCCAGTTTGCATCTGGTAAAAAGGGGACCTCTACTAAGACTGCTGCTTGTAATCTAGGTGTTACATGCAGACAGAATTACCTCCCTCAGTAGCTGAGCACACTGGGGAATGCAGCAAAAAAGACCAGAGCATGAAATGGATGGAAATGAGTTTGAAATGGTCTCTGTTACATTTGTCTCACCTTTAAAAATTGATGTTGCTGTCTGATAATTTTCCTTTCTAGAGACTTGTCAGGTATGTTACCAAGTAAAACAGCACCTTGTGGAAAAATGGAAAAAGTCACCTTTGAATTAAACCTTGTGAATATATATGCTTTTCAGAAAGGATAGGGGTTAGTTCAATGACTAATGCTATGTATATGATGAATGAATTTTACACCGCTAATGAGAAGAGTCAGAAGAGTTATTTTTTTTTAAAGCATTAGTTATGAATATGATATGCATAGTTTTGGAGATGAAAGGGTTTTCTAAAAATTTTGATTAAAAATTGAAATATAAAGACTAGGAAGAAACACTAATAACCCCAAAGACCCTAGTGTGGTATAAATGTTACTGCTAGTGACAGAAAGTTAAATGAGTTTGAAATAAAAATAATTAATTTCATTGCTTCCTGGTAAAAGAGACCAGGATCATAGGAGCTGCATGGAACACTGTGAAATCATTGAGGTAGTTGTAACAGATTCCTGTAAGTGTGTTTTAGAATTATTAATAAATTTCATATGTTAAAATTGAGTGTCATGGACAAAGAGTGGTTCTAATTTCAATTATTTGGGCCTTTATAGTCCAACAGGGTAAATATTTCATGGCTGGGAGTACTGAGCTGTTTTGACAGATATCATATATTTAGTGACCTGTGTCTCTGGGTACCGTTTCTTCCAGCTGAAAATCTGGTCTAGGGCACAGACCCTCCTATCGTCCCCAGAGTCTGGTTTTCTTGGTCACTGAGCCTGGCATTTCCTATGAATTTGTGATGGCAAAGACATCTCTCACCTGCTTAAAAAGAGAAGATGTGGTACTTTTGGGTAGCAGTGTTTCAAATTAAGCAGTGGTCAGTTTACTACTCTGAGCATAATTCTTCCAGGAATGAATGTACTACTGGGCATTATTCATCTTTTTCTGTTGTTGTCACTTTTCTTTAGTTAGATTGCACATTAAAAAAAAATTCAATGCAAATGGTTTTAGAATTTTTGTAATTATAAACTAATAATGTTTATGGCAGATAATGTAAAATATTTTGAAATGTATGTTTGAAAAAAAAACATATATTCTCCACCAGAAATATCTCCTGTTAATATAGTGTTTTGATGTATAGTCATCCAAAATTCTTTTTTTATGCTTATATTTCTATATCTACATATCTATTTTAATGAAATATAATGTTATGTAATATAAGCAATTTTGAAACCTACTGTTTTTATTAAGCAGTGTTATAGATATGTTTTTGCTTTTTTTTGGAGAGGTTTTTTTTGCTATAGGGTGTGTGTGCTTGCCAGACAGAGAGACAGAAAGCGAGAAATCACCCCCCCGGGGGGGGGGGATGGCCATGCTGCAATCCCTTCTCCTCCATTCTCCTCTGGAGATCCTGGGCACGCATGCACACATGCCTGGCATGAGTTGTAAGCCACCGGGTCCGGGACATGAACCGCGATTGACTACATGGGTGTCCAGCTACATAGCCATTACGCTAACTGCTGGTCCATAGATATGATTTTTTAATGCTGTAATTTGTTTTGAATGCCCACATTATATTTTACTGTATAGTATTTAATAATTTATGAATCAACATTTTATTGGTGGATGTTTGGGTTATTTTTCAGTTTTTTATTATTAAAAATTAGGCTGCAATGTATATCCTTTAACTGCAATTTTACTGACTTGCTTAGGACAAATGCTTTAAAGCAAAATTTCTGAGAAATAAGTATTAAGTTTTTGTTTGTTTGTTTGTTTTGAGAGGTTTTTGCTATAGGGCACGTGTGCTCGCCAGAAAGAGAGAGACAAAGAGATAGAAAATGAGAAATCCCCCCCTGGGGTGATGGCCACGCTGCAATCCCTTCTCCTCCATTCTCCTCTCAGGATCTTGGGCACACACGCACATGCACCCGGCGTGAGTTTAAGCCACCGGGTATGGGACTTGAACCGCGGTCAACTACATGGGAGCTCAGCAACATAGCCATTACGCTAACTGCTGGTCCCAGAAATAAGTATTCAGTTTTAAAAGCCTCTAAAATAATATTGCAACATGCCTTCTACTCATTTTTAAAAAAATCTTTGCCAACAGAATTTGGAACTTCTTATTTTAACTTTTATTATCTTGATTTGACTAGGTCCCTGCCTCTACTTGTATTTATTCTTTTTAAGTGTATTTATTCATTTTTTCATGAGTGAGAGGGAGAGAGAGGGAGAGAGAAACTACCAACAGCGTCTCAATACTATGATCTACCCTCAGCCTACAATCAGCTCCAGATCATGGGCATGTTTGCATGCAGCTACTCAGAGGTTTCTGGATTGGAACTGGGGACCTTCCCATGTGGCATTGCCTCACAGAGCATTGTGTTTTACTACTGTTCTACCATCCTGCCCCTGTATTTATTCTTTATTGATGAGAAGATCAACTGCCTGCAGGCTGAGATTTTCATCTGCTTTGTTTCCTTTCTATTTCCTGTCCTTAGAAGAGTGGTTGGAACATATAAGGAGTAACACATATGTTGACTGTTGAATGACTTACCTTTCCTTTCCTTGGCTCACTTTTCTCCTAATGGGTGTTTTTCCTTTTTTGCTATAGGGCGCGTGCGCTCGCCAGACAGACAGAGAGAGATAGAGAGATAGAAAGCGAGAAATCACCCCCCAGAGGGGATGGTCACGCCGCAATCCCTTCTCCTCCATTCTCCTCTCGGGATCTTGGGCATGCATGCACACACGCCCGGCGTGAGTTTTAAGCCACCGGGTCCAGGACGCGAACCGCGGTCGACTACGTGGGAGTCCAGCGACATAGCCATTATGCTAACTGCTGGTCCCTACTTTTATTATTTATTTTGAAGAACTTTTTTTATATAGAAGATATTAGCTCTATATTAGATATAGAATGCAAGTATTTTTCCTAGTTTGCTTTTTATGTCTTAACTTTGAGGATTTCTCTTCTTGCATATGCTATAGAAATATTTATTTATTTATTTATTTATTTATTTATTTATTTATTTTGTTTTTGGAGAGGTTTTTTCGCTATAGGACGCGTGCACTCGCCAGACAGAGAGAGACATAGAGACAGAAAGCGAGAAATCACCTCCCAGGCGGGATGGTCACGCCGCAATCCCTTCTCCTCCATTCTCCTCTCGGGATCTTGGGCACGCATGCACACGCGCCCAGCGTGAGTTTTAAGCCACCGGGTCCAGGACGCGAACCACGGTCGACTACGTGGGAGTCCAGCGACATAGCCATTATGCTAACTGCTGGTTCCCGAAATATTTATCTTTTAATAGAGTAAATTATATTAATATTTTATTTAATCTTTTCTGTTTAGCTTGAAAAAAGGCTTTCTCATTCTAGAATAATAAGACAACAACATCAATTTTTTATAATTACTTTTTAAAACATTATTGTGTCTCTTGAAAGAGAGAGAGAGAGATGTATCTTTGACAGGATTTCACCATGCCACAATTCCCACACAGCCTTCCAGGCAGCCAGGAGTAAGAGTGAAGGGTGTGCCTGTGAGTATGCCTGGTGTGTTCAGGTTGGCCTGGGATCTGAACCTGGGTCTTCTCACATGGCCCTAGCATTGTGCCTGATAAACTGTGCCAAGGTGGGTAGGCCCTAGTTACTTTAACTTTAAATCTTTACATTGTACATCTACATGAATTGTAGATTTCTCCCAGATGGTTTGCCAGATCTTCCTTGGTAGCTGTAAGATCTTTGAAGACAGGGAACTGGAGGGACATTTATTGGGGGACTGTTTTCTAGACATGTGAAACTTGTTCTGCATATTATACCACTTATCTCTCCAAACACAATTCTACAAGGTGAGAGTTATCCCATTTTGTAAATAAAGAGATTGAGGCCTAGAGAAGTAAAAATTTTGTCAGGAGTCACTTAGTAAAATCTGACCCAGGGCTCTTGGGTCTCGGCTTTTTCCATGGCTTTCCACTTGTTCTTCCACCCCAGCCTCTGGACCTCAGTGCCAGCAGAGCATCCTGACCATTAGTGGGACTGTGGGCATTTCACAGTGCCCACAGCAAATTTTCTACAAACATTGGAAAAATTAAAGTCTTGAATTAAGTTTAAAGAAAAGCAGTATTTTGGTGGAGGAAGCAAAGATATATTTATAGCTTCTTTTTCTATTCCTAATGTCTGGTAAAGTACCTAAAACATATTTTTCTTGGCTCCGGGACTTGATATTGTCAAAGAGAAATGCAGAGGTTGGAAGAAGAGAGTACGAATTTAAAGCACTTAACATAGAATGAAAGTTAGCATGTGGAAAATGAGGATAATTATTATTATTTTTTAAGATATGTAAATGCAGTCAAAGTCATAACTGTTTGGCAATTCTGGAATGGCAACCGTTATTACTTTATTGTTAAACACAATTCATTCTATTGAGTTGATGCCCGGCACTTAAAGTTGAAAGTTAAGGAACAATGTTTTGTATGGCAGTTGTACTTTGTGTATAGATTTTAAGCAACAGCAATATTTTTCCATAATCCTTTTTCCAAATTATGAGTTAAATGTGAATAATCATTTGAATATACTTTCAATGAATAATCATTTGAATATACCTTTAATGATGCTAAGAATTTACACTCTATTTGAGTGTGAATCACTGACTAAGCAAAACATTTACCACCACTGAAGAAATGTAAAACAGTTGTGTATTTTCAGAGGCTTGTATTTATGCATATGGCACGTGAATCTGTACTTTTGTACTTTCACCTTCATTTATCTTCATTATTTGTCACAGTTAATTTGAAACAAAAATTTGAACAAAAATAACTGTATTAACTTTGTGTTGTATAAGAATAAATAATGTATAGTCTATTCTATGTGATTATTATATGTCATCTTCATAATTATAGATAATATAGAATAAATAATATAAAGTAAGAAAAGCTATACATTGATATTAGAGTCAGGATGCATTTTTGCATAGAAAAACATGGAAAAATACATCATGACTTTTCTGATGACCCAATATGTAAATATGTACTTTATATTAGACATAGTTCATAATTATTATAAATTATTATAAATGTATCTTGTCAATTTTTACATCTTAGAATTAAAAGATGATGTGTCATTTTTGGCCAATATTTGGTATTGCTTTTTCATTTTCTTAATAGTGTTTTTTGAAAACATATAGCTTTAATTTTGATAAAGTTCATTAATTTTCTTTGTCATAGTACTTTCATGTTATAAGAATTGATTGGCTACATTAAGATTATGAAGATTTCTTCTAGAAGCTTTATGGTTTAGCCTTTACCTTTAGATCTATCATCCATTTCAAATTAATTTTTATATATGGTATAAGTGTCGGTTAAGGTTCATTTTTTTCATATAGGTGTTAAGTTCCAGTGCCATTTGTTGAAAAAATTTTATTTTCCCATTGAATTACCTTGGCACCTTTATCAAAATCAGTTATATCTATGTGTAGATCCATCTTTGGGCACTATTCCACTGACCTGTATATGTATCTTATACTAGAGTCTTAATTACAGTAAATTTATAATGAGTTTCAAAAGAAAGTAGTGTAAGTACTCTTTGTCCTTTTGTTCTAAATTGTTTTGGCTATTCTGGAGTAAGACTCGGGAGACATCATCTCAATAAAAAGAAAATTTACTGAGAGAAAGAGGGCCCATGGTCTGAAGCGGGAGATGCCTTGGTCTGAAGCGGGAGATGCCTCGGCCTGCCAGGAGGGAATTCTTTTATAAGGCAATAAAGCTGTTCTGAGAGACTGTATGTATGACTGATATGCAGAGGAGATAGGCTTAGTGGGATAAGCATACATGAAACGTTTGGTTTGGTGGGTCTTTTAGATCCCTCTCTAGGAAGTTAGACCTCCCAGTACTAGCTCTGGGTCTTTATCTGCTACTTCTTGGGTCAGCGTGACTTTGCAGTAGCAGCCACTGGAGTGTGGGCTTTTATCAAGACAAATTATGCGGAAGTTCAGCCTTTGCTCCTGTCAGGCCTGAAACAGATACCAAATGGTGTTCAGAAGAGTTTTACTGTATGGTATCTTATAGGAACAACTTGTTAATTTGTACAAAGCTGGAATTTGCATTTGGATTGTACTAACTCTGTAGGTCAATCTGAGAGAATTGACACCTTACAGCTTTGAGATTTTTATATCCATGAATCTGGTATATTTCTCTATTCATTTAGGCCTCTTTAATTTCTTTTAAAAATAATTATTTAATTTTAATTATCATTATTATTACTTTTTAATCCACTACAGGGCATGTGTGCATGTGTGTGTGTGTGTGTGTGTGTGTGTGCATGTGCGTGTGTGTGTGTGTGTGTGAGAGAGAGAGAGAGAGAGAGAAGAGAAGAGAAGAGAAGAGAAGAGAAGAGAAGAGAAAACAAGAGAGCAAGCTGCTAGGTCTGGGACTCAAACTGCAGTTGGCCATGTGGGAATCCAGCGCCTTAACCACCATACAACCTGCTGGCCCCAAGGCCTTTTTAATTTCTCCAGCAATATTTTAAAGTTTCAATGTATAAAGGTTGTGTATCTTTGATTAAATTTTTCCTACATTTCTTACAAATTTTGATGCTATTGCAAATGGCGTTTTAAAAATTCATTTTTCTTTTTTTGCTTATATATGAAGATAAATATTTATAATATTTATTTTGTATTCTAGACTCTTTCTTTATTCATGATTAATTATAATAATATTTTAAATAAAGTTTTTTGGGTTTTTCTATGGAGAGAATTATGTCATCTACAAAAAAGGACAGTTTCTCTTCTCCTTTTTCAGTCCTTCTGCCTATTATTTGTTTTTATCTTCTTTTTTATTTAGAGGGTTTTTTGCTATAGGGTGTGTGTGCTCACCAGAAAGACAGAAAGAGACAGAGTGATAGAAAGCAAGAAATCACTCCCCAGGGGGGGATGGCCATGCCACAATCCCTTCTCCTCCATTCTCCTCTAGGGATCTTGGGCATGCACGCACACGTGCCTGGTATGAGTTTAAAGCCACCGGGTCTGGGACTCGAACCACTGTTGACTACATGGGAGTTCAGCGACATAGTCATTATGCTAACTGCTGGTCCCAATTTGTTTTTATCTTCTTAATGTGTGGCTAGAACTTTTAGTGCAATATTAAATAGAAGTGGTGATAGTAAATATCCTTACTATGCTACTAATATTAAGAAGACGTATTTATTATTTCATCACTAAGAATGTTGTTAGCTGTTGGTTTTTGTTAATGCCCTTTATCAAATTGAGAAAGTTCTATTCATAGTGTACTGAAATTTTTTTTTCTTTTTTTTTTGGAGAGATTTTTTGCTATAGGGCGTGTGTGCTCACCAGACAGACAGAGAGAGACAGAAAGACAGAAGCGAGAAATCACCCCCCAGGGGGGATGGCCAAGCCGCAATCCCTTCTCCTCCATTCTCCTCTCGGAATCTTGGGCACGCATGCACACGTGCCTGGTGTGAGTTTAAGCCACCTGGTCCAGGACTCGAACCGCAGTCGA
This sequence comes from Tupaia tana, assembly GCA_026018925.1. NCBI lineage: Eukaryota > Metazoa > Chordata > Mammalia > Scandentia > Tupaiidae > Tupaia > Tupaia tana. The sequence goes on from JAKSZU010000010.1 coordinate 31,144,874, forward strand.
CTACGTGGGAGTCCAGCGACATAGCCATGACGCTAACTGCTGGTCCTGTACTGAAAATTTTTATCATGAGTGCTTTTGCAATTTTGTCTAATTTCTTCTTCTTTATTATTATAATTCATAACTTACAATGGTATTGTTTTTGCCTTAAACCATCTCTTTAGAACATTTAAGGAAATCAAGAGGAGAAAATTTAGTCCTTTATATTTACTTACATAATTACCTTCGCTGCTATACTTCATTCCTTTCTGCACATCAACATTTCTTTCTCTTCATTTAGAAGAACATCTGTTGACCTTTGGACTTTCAAATGAAAATCTTTTTAAAAATTCACAATTGAAAAATATTAGTATTATTTTTAATCTCTAGTATCTTTGGTAATTTTTTCTTCAAATCTTTTTGCTTGTTAGTGGGGGTAGTTTACTGGGTGATGTAAATTTTGAGTCTTTGTTTTTTCTATTCTCTTCTCTCTCTCCGATCTCTCTCTTTATATCTTTGTTTCTTTTGAAAAATAAAAACTCCTATGTGTACTTTATGTTTCTGTGCTCTCAGGCACACTTACTTTCTCTTTATGGTTTCTAATGTAGCTCTTATAAAGATCTCTATGACGAGATCTTTTTCATTTTTTTCTGAGTTCTGTCACCAGATTGCTCTTCATTTTCTCCAATTGTCTATTTCTTTTTTTTTCTCTTATATGTCTTGTCGAGTTCTTTCTATAGAGACTAGACTCTGTCATGTTTTGAATTTATTTAGTGATTTTTTTTCCCTAAAGTCCTATTTTCCAAGCCAATTTCCCTTCTCATATATGTTCATTACCAGCTTACCTTGCATTCTTCTCTTTAACTCTACAACTCTTCACCCTCCTTATCTTTTGTTTTTCTGTGTTGATTTTTTTCTGTTTACCACTCATTTTTAAATGTAGACATCTCTTTCTTTGCCATATGGATGCTAAAGAATAGAAATGGATGAGCAAGCAAGGAAGTTAACTAGGGCTATTCATGACTTACTTAAAGATCGTTTTTATATATGGACACCAAGTTGGTTAGTATTTTTGTTCTGGGACATGCTTATCTTTTACCTTTGGTACTTAACGTGAAGATCTACAGGTCATAGACCTTCTGAGTCATGATGTAGATGATATCCCTTCAGTTCCTCTCTCATTTCCTGGCCCTCTGGAAGAACAACCCTTGGTCAGAGGCCAGGTCATGGTCAGAAGAGCATACCACATGATTTCCCCTTCAGCTTTCTCTATCCTGCCATTCTGCATTGACCTACTGAGCATCTACAGGATTGTCATTTCTTTTTTCTTGCAAGGCTTGCCAAGCCATAGGGTAATATTTCAATAATGCTTTTGGAGAGATTTATGTAATGGTATGGATCTGAGGCATTATGCATTAACTTTCAGAGTCCTGCATAATTTTGGCCTACTTTACAGTATTTGGTAGCTCTCCTGATTTTGTATTTTGGGCTTTTGGCTGTTACCTTGTTTCATTGACAATGGAATCTGTTCCTGTTGTCCTTCTTGCTCTTCCTCATCAATTTCTTTTTTGTTCTTCATATAAAATTTTTTGGGTAAGTTTCAAGGTAAAGAGTAAAATACAAAATGCTTATTCTTTGCAATATTTAACTGGGAGTTTATACATTAGGTTTCCAATGACTTTGGTCTAATTAGCTTTCTCAAATGGTTCTGAAGAATAAAACACTAGGAAAAAAGTGCTGGGGAAGTTCCTGAACAAAGCATTTAACTTCATATAATTTTGTTATTTGGTCAGAATGGTCTGTCATTCTAAAATTTGCATTGTGGCAATTTTAACATAATTAATTATTAATCGGATGTGTGCCACTTAAGCATTAATCTTATTTATTCAAAAACGCACTTATTGTGCACTAATTATTAATATATGCTGGGCATTGAGCTTGTTATTGCTTCAGAGGGGCAGTATCAATATGAAGAATGTTTAGGTAATCTTTACACATAAAAAACAAACAACCTAAGGTGACTAGACTGTCTTGTACAGAGTTGAAGTTCAGCACACATGGCTTGGTTCATGTCTATATTTTAGTGATGGATTTTAGAACACGAAGGATGACATCTTTCCTTTGTTATCCTTAGTATCCTCACTATTTATAGTTAGGTGTGAAGACTTTATTTGTAATTGGTCATAAATGTGATAACTCTAAAGTTTTGGACTCACATATGAGATAATTCTAAATTTTGGACTCCTTAAATTTTTGCCCTTGAGGGCAATAATCACATTGCCTTAGAGCCTCTCATGTGATTGTAAACTTATGTAAACTTGGGGGAATTCAACACACCTTTGAAATCAATGACAATGCTGGTATGATCCTAGGACAGGAAAACTTCTGAATAGACCCTAAAAAAGTCTGCAAATGAATGTTTATAAGCACTTGACATTTTTGCATTAGCAAGACAGGTAGCACAAGGGACTCCCTTCTCACCCTTTTGTCTCAGTTCATTTATCCTTTTATAAGTCTTGTTTTTGCATACTTTTATTTATTTTCATTACTTCTAGATGTTCTCCATATGGCTTTTAAACATTCTGCTCCAAACTTTCTTGGTATTCCACTTGGAAGAGTTTGAATTTAATCTGAGCCCAAGAGAGACATTTATCTCACATTCAAAGGGAGAAAAAAAAATCAGTTTCTTAGAATGCCATTGGCTCCTAAGTAAAATACTGAATCATTGCCCCAAAAGGGTAAAGGTAAATAAGTCACTTAAAGCCTTTAAATAGATAGCTCAGCTTGCTCTTAAGCAGACTGTGCATGTGAAGTAGGGAATAAGAGTACCTGGAGCAGTAAACCTTGAGATGTGTCACTGATTTGTGTTAAACGGAGTGGAGAGAGGCTGTTTATCCTCACAGTGAAGTAGGCGGCACAGTGAATGCAGAATTGTTTAGAGCTCTTGAGTGGTTTATGAGTTTTTCTACACCAGGAGGTGAGGCAGGTGCTTAAAATTACTGAGGTATATCCTAACCAATTACAGAATCCTAAAGCAAGAAGCGCTGATCAGCTGCATTTGGAAGAGCTGACAAACTGTCAAGCTAAGCAAATGACAGGCTAAAATTTGAAGCTGTATCAGTCAAAAATATATTTATGCCAACCCAATAGCATTGTCACTCCTAAAATAGCCAAACATATAATATCTCAGCACAGAGAAGAGGCCTAATAGGATTGTTTCACTAGATGACTAATGAGTATATTAAAAATATAGTAAGGCCACAGAATATGAGCAGCAGTGATTTGAGCATAAGTTGCAATTTAGGAAGAAGAGAAAACAGTTCTGGGTGCTCACATAAGCCAAACATTAAAGGGAAGTGGGACTTGGGACCAGCAGATGGAGTAATGGTTACGTCACTGGACCCTCATGTAGTCAACTGCTGTTTGAGTCCTTGACTCAATGGCTTAAAACTCACGCTAGGCCTGTGTGCATATGTGCCCAAAATCCTGAGAGGAGAATGGAGGAGAAGGGATTGCGGCATGGACACTAAGGGTGATTTCTCACTTTCTGTTTCTATATGTCTCTCTGGCCAGAGCATGTGCCCTATAACAAAAACCTTTCTCTTAAAAAAGAAAAAGAGAGAGAGAGAGAGAGAGAGAGAGAAGCAAAAAGTCATTTATATTAAGAGGATCAGCGATATTATCTTGCAGTGGAAAGATAATATTTGGCCTTCAAGAACTGACAGACTTGATTTTCATGGTTCTAATTTGCACATTTTGTGTGACTGAATTGGGAACCTTCTTGCATTACAATGGCAAAGACATTCAAATCATAGACAGATGTCATTGGAACATACGGGGCAGGTCTTCCACATATTATTTATAATTAAATTTTGGAGTGAATGCTGGGAGTTTACTGCACTTGACCTCTGGAGAGCTCTCATTTTATGAAGCCAATAGGTTGCTGAGATGCCAGAAGATAGCACAATCTTCGTAGTTATAGGAAAAAAATGTTTATAACTAAGCCTAGAGTAGGTTTAAGTTTTGGATCTCAGAGCTTAATTACAGAAAGGATTCTCCCTATCCTTATTTCCTCCACTGAAAAGAAAGATCCTTAGAACCTTACATTCTTCAGGTAGAAATTTCTGCACTAAGAGATGGGTAATGGTTGTGAATATTTCTGGTGATTATCACAGGTGTTGGGGGCACATGACCAAAGAGTCAGATGTTGGGCTGAAAGGAGGGTTGGAGATAAAGAAGATGTCCTGAAAAAGTGCATGGAAAACAAGTAGTCATTTTGCTTCATTGTGTTTAAAATTTCATTACTGTGTTAAGCTTAAAATTGCATTTGTGGCTTTGCATCAGCTTACAGAATTATTGTCATCTTGCAACAGATTTTTTTTAATAGAGTTCCCTAATGCATCTCTTAGAAGGTACTCTAGAAATGGAAATCTTATTTGAAAAGTAATCTCAATGCAACGTAGGGCTTACTGTGTATTGGAATTATTTATTGATTTTACTATACATTGATCATATTTTCCTTACTATCTTTAACAAAGCTGAATGCAATTGTTTAGTTAAAAGCTCTCTTCACATTAGGTATAATTTTTTTTGCGATTCCTAATATTTACATTAATAAAATCAGTCATTTTTATCATTTTTTCAGCTTATATGGCTGTTGACAAGTCATCTCTATGTGTATGCTCAAAGGCTTTTAGGTCTTGTGTCTGATTTGGGGTTGATAAGGAACCATGCCCTTGCCAGCCACAGCAGAACAGGCATATGGAAAATTCTAGATATTGTAATAGGCAAGACTTATTTCATTTCTATTCTAGTGGCTACATTTACATTTTAGTCACTGTAATTGTTGATCTTTTTCAACAATGAAGATAGTTCTGTAAAATATCCTAGAATATAGAATATAGTCATTGCTTTGGATATAAATTGAAGAATGTAAAGACAGGCAAAACCTGACTTCTTTTTGATGGTCTAAAGTAGTATTTTGATTTCATTAATTTATTATTTAAAGGATAATTCCTTTCCTTTTGTAACCTATACTCAGCTCCTGTTAGTGTTAAATTTTCCTGACACAGTAACTGGCAAACCCTTGCAAATTATTTCAGATGAATCATAACGAAAACTTTTTTTTTTTTTTTTTGTTGTTGTTGTAGAGAGATCTTTGCAATACGGCATGTGCACTCTGGAGAGACAGAGAGACAGGAAGTAAGAAATCTCCCCCCCACCCCCTGCCCCAGGGAAATGACCATGCCAAAATCCCTTCTTCTCCATTCTCCTCTTGGAATTTTGGGCATGCATGCACATGTGACTGGAGTGAGTTTCAAGCTGCTGGGTCTGGGACTCGAACTGCAGTCGACCATGTGGGAGTCCAGCGACATAACCATTACACCATTTGCAGGTCCTGAAAACTTTCTAGGGTAAAGTTTAAAAGATTAGTTTGTTTTGTTTTGTTTTATCTCTTTTTAAAGTTTTTAAAAAATTTTAATTAATTTACATTCTTTCACTGAGCATTGTCACAGCATACAAAATGTGATTTCCCATCCAGAATATACTGCATAGTGGCTTAATTATACATGTTTTCATTGATAATTTTCCATTTCTAGTTTCATATATATATATTTCTAGTTTCATATATATACTTCTCACCCCTCCTCCCACACTATCTCTGGTGTCTACAGTTGTTTTCTATTTCTTTTTTTCCCCACATTTTATTGATTCACAAAATTTTGTGTTTTTTTTTTTTTTTTTTTTTTCTTTTGAGAGGTTTTTGCTATAGGGTGCATGCGATCGCCAGAAAGACAGAGAGAGAACAGAGAGACAGACAGAAAGTGAGAAATCACCCCCCCAGGGGGGATGGCCACGCCACAATCCCTTCTCCTCCATTCTCTTCTCGGGATCTTGGGCACACATGCACACGTGCCCAGCGTGAGTTTTAGCCACTGGGTCCAGGGCTTGAACCACGGTCAACTACATGGGAGTTCAGCAACATAGCCATTACGCTAACTGTGGTCCCCAAAATTTCTTAAATAATCTACTTTCAATAGCAAGTTCAGCTGATATATACATATCTGTGAACACATGTCTGACTTTAGGCCTGAAACTCTGAGTAGAATGAATAGGGTAAAGATTAGTTGTAAGCTGTGTGCACTTGGCCTAGAGAGGTATAAAGCACTGAATAGTTAGCCAGTTAATTAGGTTCTTGTAGATGGCCAATGTGGATAATCTAATATGGTGCTGAGGGAGAGAAAGAAGAGTTTAAGGGTCCCTGGGATCAGAGTAACAGGAGAAAGAGGCAGCAACTATGGAGTGACCTCAGCTTTAGGCCACATTTCAAGTCTCCATGCTCCTTACTTGGCAGGTTTATTTGACTCGGATCCAAGCCCGAAGAAAGAAGACAAGCTTTTTGACTAATACAGATTTCTTTTTTAAATTTTATTTTAGAAGTCGGTCTCCTTAGTACTGGTAACTCACATTTGTTCTCTGAACACCTTGCTTTGGTCTTGACCTTGTGGTGAATTTAAACCACCTACTCCCATCCATTCTGATTCCATGTGCCTTTTTTATTTCAGACCCATGGCTCTGGGAGGGTGCCCAACTTCAGTTCGCCCTTTTGGATTCCGACTCACTCCTCTAGAGAGATCTTTGATTAGCAAACGAGTGTGTTTTTATGTATGTGTGCATGCACATGTGTGCAAATGTCCATTAGAGTGTCTTCTCTGTTTGCTGATCTATTGACTTAGCACAAGCACTCAGTTTTTCATATTTCCTGGTTCTGTTTTTGTGCCTTCCAGGTATTCCAAGGTTTTAGCACAGACAATGAAAATGGCCAGCAGTTGTATGAGAGTATAATAGCACTCATATTCTAGTGTCCTTTCAACGTACTTTCATTATTTGCAAGGCGAATACCTAAGACATCTTTTTCCACTTTCTGAATTGGACCTATTTTCTTCTCTCTTCCTGAGACTTAATGTCTTGACTCATAACTGTGGCACATCTGAACAAAGTGAACACTCTTTTAACGCAGCAAATGCTATCCTTCGATTTCCGCAGAGAAGCCCGTGAGTTCCTGTCCTGTCTGATGAGAAACAGGTGCAGAATAGGCTGCTCTAATCAATGCTAAATGCACACGTCTTACTAAAACTCAAGTGTGCTGTGCTTCACAATTCCATGGTTTGATGGCAAATGCAAATGATCAAGAGAACATTCTATGCACTTCATTAAAACGCGTGCTGTAGCTCAGTCATAACTAATGATAATGAAGTGCTGACTGAACACTAAGTGCTAATACCTGATTGAACCAGGGAGCCTCCAGCTGTCACCATGATATTCTGGATTCAATTGAAAATAGATTAGATTCTCACCAGACCATTCTAGCACTCCATAGTAGGAACCCTTTGTTGAGATGTATGTGATAATATCCTGGAATGAAATGAATAACAGCTCGGCTTGATAATGTGAACATTGACAATGTGCATGACTCTTAATTTTGATGTTCCCTGAAGTATGAATATAATTGACATTTCCCATTTTCTGACAAAACCATTCCTTGGCGATTTATAGTGATTCTTCCAAAAAAGTTGAGAGAAGCAGTATGGACTAAGAGATCAAGATGAAGGATATAGAAGTCAGAACTACCTGAGTTTGCACCCACCCAGCCCTACCACTTTCTGGGTGTGTGCACTTGGGCCTTAGTTTCCTCTTCTGTCAAACAGGGATGATAACAGAACCTTCTTTCTCTGACTGCTGTAAAGATTAAGTTAGACAATGCACTGCTCCTATGATAACTCAGCCAGAAGGATGGGAATTCCAGAATTGGAATATCCTGGTCTATCTAAAGGAAAGTAAATCAGAAACTTTTGCATAGGACTGTTAAATCGGGAATAACTTTGTGGATGGTGTCAGTGTCCCAGATGAGGTCCAATCCAATTCAAGGTGGTAATAATACTCAAGATTCAACGAGTTGTCTGGAGAGTGGACTCCACTGGTTTTGTTCATGTTTATAGTCCCAAGACATAGTATAGTACTTGGCATGTAGTAGGCCTCAAAACAAAACAAAACAAAATGAAAATAAAACCAATTTCCCTGTCTCCAGTTCTGCCTTTTTCCTAATCTTTCTGTACTCTGCTGCCAGAATTTTCTTCCCACAGGCAGGTCTAAATGCATCTCTTGCTTGCTTACAGCAATCAAGAAGGATGTACTTTGTTTTTATGTGGATCACCAGCTGTTTGGGTGATCTCAGTCTAGGGCTTCCGGGGCAGAATCATTGGTGGGATTGGGTGTGGAGGGCCCAGGAAGGGTATTAGCCAGATCTTAGCAGCAAATGGATGGCATAGTCACTATGGGTAATTCGAGAGGAGTGTAATCAATGGATTAGTTTCAGAGGTATAGAAGAGGATTTAGGGAGACCAGCAAGGGATAATGCAGCACTTGGGGCTGCTGCTAGCCCCCTGGGGCATTTGCCTTCTAACCTGACAGGTAAGAAGCTGGGCAACAGACCTCCCAACTTCACTTTCTTCCTGCCTTTGGTTCTCCTGCTGGTAATGCCCATTGGGCAAGCCTGACTAAAAGCCAAAACAGTAAGGAGCTGCTAACACAAAGCAGACTTATGGGACCCCCAGGTTCTAGGCCAGGGTGAAGAAGGGTGATTAGGTTTGAAGGACCAAACATAAGCTACTGCAGGGGAGCACTAATCATCACCTTTACCCCTATTTTTTAGATCTTATGTGGGTTTTTCAAACTGAATCTGGAAACCAGATGAACACAAGACAGGTTAACAAGAGAAAAGTATACATATTTTACTATTAATAGTTGTACATGAGACCAGCGGATGGTGAAATGGTTACATCATTGGACTCCCACATAGTTGACTGTGGTTTGAGTCCCAGACCTGCCGGGACTCATGCTGGATGCTTGTGCATGGCCAAAATCCTGAGAGGAGAATGGAAGAGTAGGGATTGCGGGGTGGCTATCCCCTCTCTGAGAGGTCATTTCTTGCTTTCTATCTGTCTGTCTCTCTGGTGAGCACTTGCACCCTATAGCAAAAATCTTTCTCTAAAAAAAGATAGTTTTACATGTACATGGGGATCTCTACAAGAGTGTGACTTAAAGAAGTGTCCAAATCAGTATGTTTTTATACTTCTTAGATAAAGAAAGATAAATCTGAAAAAATGAAAGAGATCTCCAGACTAGAGTAGTAAATTCTAGGGGTGTCACTAAGAAATATGTGAAGAGGCATATTAAGCTAGTGGAGGATAAGAATACACACACACACACACACACACACATTCTTATCCTCCACTAGCTTTATATATATATATATATATATATATATATATATATATATAATATATAATATATATACATATATATAAATAATATACACACACATATATATATATACACACACACATACATATATATATACATATATATATATATATATATATATATTTATATATTCCCTCAAATAACTTTTGAGAGGGAATAGCTTTTTATTGAACATGTTACAAAAGAGTTTTAGTCAAAAAGACCAAAGCTCATGTCATCATCAGATTCCTCAGATTCCTTTTTCCTTTTTTCGACTTTCTTCTCTTCAGCTGGGGCAACGGCAGTAGAGGGCCAGGACCCCATGCAGGTGCAGCAGCAGCTGTGGTGCAGGTCCACTGGCCCCTGTATTTCAGATGAGATTCCCAATATTGACATTGACCAGGGCCTTTGTAAACCAGCTAGGTCAAGAAATTCTACATTTATATCAGCTGCTTTAATGTGTGCATTGATCTTATCCTCTGTGACGGTCACACATTCACCTCATCCTCGTGCAGAATGAGAGCCAAGTAGATGTAGGTGAGCTCAGAATGGAAGCCATGGTGCGGACCACAGTGGGTACTGCTGGATGGTGCTACTCCCCCACATAAAGTGAAGATTTACCCCAACCTTGTGTTGGTCTCCTCAGAAGGACTAAGCACCTTGGTGTATGTGAGCAAAGGGGTTGTTGGAGTATATTTGTTCAGGTTAATTGCAGCCTGAGTTTTCAGCCTTCCAGTGATAAAGGGTAGTTTCTTGTCCTGTTATGGAAGGACACTCCTTCCAGAGAAATCTTTATGGCTTGCTATATGTCAGAAAAGACTGGTCAAATGGCCTTTTCTGCAGCTACAATTCCTCAGGGCGATTTCAGAAATAATTAATATGCCAATTTGGCATATTTTGGAATTGTTCATTCTTGAGTTTGTCAATACCTAGCACTGAAGGGTTTGTCTTACTTTAAAAAAAAAAAAAAGAAAGAAAGGAGGCTTTTAAGGATAACAGGTGGAAAGCATGCTGGGTGAACAGACATTGTGGGTTTCTCTGTTATCTACATTAAAGAACACTGGAGCCAGTGTTTCCAGGCATCAAGTCCAATGGCCTTTGAGTTGCTTATAGAAATACCTGAAACTGGGTGATTTATAAAGAATAGAGATATTCTATTCTTTTATTCTAATATTTGACTCATGATTCTGGTGGCCAACCAAAGTCATGGGCTGGCATCATACCATGGCTGACAGGAGCAGAGCGGATGGCTAGTTCATGCTGAAAGAGAGAGAGAGAGTCCTAAGGGCAGTACTTTTTTTCTGTTTTTGGTGGTATAGTGGTATAAGGTGAGTATGCTCACCAGAGACAGAGACAGAGAGAATGGGCCATACTGTAATCCCTTTTTATCCATTTCCCTCTTGGGATTTTGAGGATGCAAGCACATGCACTCAGCATGTTTTACAAGCCGGGTCTGGAATTTGAACTGTACAGTTGGCTATGTGCAGTCCAGCTACCTTAACCTTTACACCACCAGCTGTCCCCCATTTTCTTTTTATAATAACCTGCTCTTGATCTTGAGAAAACTAACCCTTTCTCACCAGACCTAGAACTCACTAGGTTTATTGAGAGACAGCAATAATCCATTCACGAAGCTGATGCCTCCATGATCCAATTACCAACACACAGGCCTCCTTCCAAAGTCACTACACTGGGAACCAAACTCTAAAACATGAACCTTCAGGAGTAAACCATTATCCAAGCCATAGGAATCTTCCACTACAGAATTTCCTAAGGTTCAGCACATTTTGTGTGATTACTGAGGTCATATCTTATCAGAGGTGCTTCAAAACTTATACCTGAATCTTATTTATGCCTGGCTTTTAAATGCTTATAAATAATTTATCTTCTTTAATTTAGACATTCTTTAAAAATCTCAGAATACATTTTTAGTTATTTTTCATGTCTTTTACCTCCTCTAGGCAATTTATACTACCTAGTATCTTAAAATTACTCCTGAATACCATGGTTCTTAGATCAATCTTAGATACACCTCAGGATATAATTTTATAGCCCTGGTGATAGATTCATATTTTTCCCATTGGGTCTTTGTTTGCTTCTTTTATAAAGTTTTCAGGTCATAATTGATGGGCTTTTATTGATGTCCAATTCACTTAATCAATTTCACCTTCTATAGAGAAAATTAATCTGCTGAGTTTTCTAGACATTAGCAATACATAAAAATCCTATAATAAAGTACGCTATCATCTCTTTTTGAAAATGAGTAATGAGGCATGACAATTTCTTTCTAAAGCAATAATCAAGAAAGAGGGCCCTGCATTTAATTCATTATGTGAGTCCACAGAAAGCGCAAAGGCAAAATAAATATTTTCACTCACTCAAGTCAACTTCAAGCCTAAAATTATAGGTTCTTGCAACTTGGACTTAATTGCTATCACAAAGAAGCACAAGTTGCTGTGATCAGATATCTCACAGAATACAAAAGCACTAATCCTTGACATTTGGAAAGTAATATAATTATCTTTGCCCTAACCTATACTGATTTTCTTTCACAGTGAATTAAAAAAAAATCAGAATACAAAGCCAAAACTAGGGGAATTTAAATGAAAGCCTTTTTACCGAAACAGTCTGAAAAACAATCTGAAATAGATGATAAGAACTGAAGTCACGGCCTTTCCCGGTATCCACATTTAAATGAATAATGAATATCCTTATTAACATCAGGACTTGGTTAATTTGAAAGTTACACACTTTCTTAATACCAAAAATGTAAACTTCAGTCTTTATAGCCTGTTACCAGAATCAATATTATTGTTGGAACACGGGCTGGGAACTGGACCCAGACAGGGAAGGGGAGAGAACCCCTCACAGGGTCATGAACAACCCAACCAAGGTGCATGGTGAGCCTTGGCAAGAAAGGGAAGACCTGCGCTGCTCCCATCCTAGTATATGCCCCAGAGGAATTACTTCTGCATCTTGTTTCAACTCTGTCTTTATTTGTAATGTCATAGTTTCATGTGTTTTCATCACTTGTTAGATTTACATAAATTGTGAAATATTTCAAGTATGCAGAAAAGTTTAGAAAATAACTTCATGTGCTCATTATAACATTTTCAAATATTATATTTTATCATTGTTACTTCAGATTTTTCTTTCTTTCTGTCTCAAGTTTATCCATTTATTTCTTTTGAGATAGGAGAGAGAGAGAAAGAGAAGGAGACAGCACCACAACAGGGCCTCAATGTTGTGATTCACCCCCAGAACCAGCCCCATATCATGGGTACTTGTGCCGTGTACTCAGGGATGTCTCTAGAAGCAAACCAGGAACCTACCCATGTAGGTCAGCCTCATAGAGCATGGAGTTTTACTATTGCACCATCTTCTGGCCCCTCTTTCTTTCTTTTGTTTTAAAGAAAGGAAATTGTTATTTCTGAGAAAGTATCTGCAGGACAACAGGGTTGGACCTCTCTTCCTCCACTTCATCATTTGGTCCATTCCTTGAGATTATTTATAACCATAAGAAGGGCTTTCTCTTGCTTAAGTCTTTTGTTACTATTTTTAGGGCCCAGTCAGTCCTTGTTCTTATTCTATACCTAACTGAAACACATTTGCAGATTCATCATTATTAGTGGGCTTGAGCATCTATCTACCTACCTATATATGTATTTGACATTCAGGCTTCTTTTTTTTTTTAGTTGGCTTTGTTTTCTTATTGATTTGTAAGGATAAAGAGTCCTTCATCCTTTTATGTGATATGTGATAGTTATTGATCCTTTGTCAATAAAATAAGTTGCAAATATTTTTAGCTATGGCTTTCTTTCTAACTTTATTAATAGTATCCTTTCTTTATAAAGACCTTTATTTTATTAAAATATCTAACGATCAATCTTTCCTTTATGGCTTATTGTTTCTGTGTTGCTTTAATGACAAGCTAGTGAGGGAAATGCTGCAGCATGGGTTGGTCTATTGCCTTGGTGTTTCCCTGCTGGGAGATGTTTTTTTGAAGTGTGAGATGGCTCTGAGCAACACCACAGGCTGCAGCTAAGTGTCTTATTACTGCATAGGCCTGTTCACCTCCCAGCCAGCTGAGGAGCTGAGGATGCTCTGTCAGGGTTAAAGGCAAATTTCTGGAGCTCATGCTGTCCTCAGAGTGCCAGGACACCCAGAGATGCAGGATCTCAGCTCTTTCGCCATAGCACAGAGCCCTCCTAAGGAGCAGCCTAACCTTTTAAGTACCTCCCAGAACTCACCACTTTCTCCATGTCCCCTGCTGCCATCCCTCTTCCCTGTCTCTAACATCACATAGCTAGTAGGTGCCAGAGCTGGACTCTAGACCCATGTCCGACCAACCTGGAGGCCGAGCTACTGTCTGCTTTCAGCACATGTGGGCAGGTATGGTCTGAGGACCAACCTTGCCATCTGGGAACTCCTGTACTTGCCAGCCAAGAAAAGAAAAGACAGATTTCACCTTTTAAAAGCAAGAAGAAAGATCTAAATGACCTTGGGAAAAAGCCTTTCTAAAAAAGCAACTGAAGAATCTATACTGGCAATATGAATTTCAAGGCCATGCTAAGAAATCCATTTATGTAATCAGGTGATGATTTCCACCTTTCTCATAAGTGGCTCTGGGCTCAGTTCTGGCCAGAAAAACTCAATAGAGAGTCCCATAGCCTCTAATCAATGCTTTGCGCAGGGGGCGGGGGGGGGGGGGGGGGGGGGGCGGTGCTGTTTCTATTGTTCAGAAGCATTCATGTAACCTTGTTATCCCGAGGGTGAAGGGAGGAAGGAGGGCTTTTCTCTGCTTCCTCCTGTTTAGTGGCAGATCTGTGTGAAGACAAAGATTTCATTTCTTATCAGCAGGCTTGTCCTAACAGGCCTAGCACAGGCTGGGGAAGGAGGTGCCACAGCATGGCCTCCCTTCTCAGGGCTGACTTCCTTCAGGTCAAGCTGTCCATTTTAAGAGAACAGGAGCTTATTCTTCCTTGTCAACCACATATGGCCTTGGTCCGCTATCTCACTGGTCTTGGTATTTGTGTGCTCTCTGTTCTGTGTCTGAGAGTCACCCTGGAGTGTTACCAAATGAGATTGTCAGCTGGTTTAGGCACTGGGGTATAGGATGATATATACAGGAACTCCTTGTAATTTGATTTTGCTCTCAACAGGTAAAAGGGATATAATATTTATGGAAAGACTTCTGTAGGCTGCTTACTGCCCACATAATGTCTAACAATCTTGAGAAGGAGGGAGATATGCCCCATTTAAAAAAAAATAAACTTTGTAGAACAGTTTCAGGTTTATAGAAAGTTTGCAAAGACGGTACAGTTTCCATCAACCCCAGAGTCAGTTTCCCCATCATTAACATCTTGCATCAGTATGATTTAGTTGTCACAATCAGTATGTAGACATTATTATTAACCAAAGTCCATATTTTATTAAAGTTTCCTTAATTTTTTAACCTAATGTCTTGTTTTCTGTTCCAGGATCTTATCCAGAATATCTTATTAGATTTAGTTGTCACAAGTGTCTCCTTTGGCTCCTCTTGGCTGTGACGGTTAGTCAGACTTGTCTTTGATTACCTTGACGGTTTCAAGAGGGACTGGTCAGCCTATCTGTAGAATGTCCCATAAACTGGGAACACTAATTATCTGATATTTTCCTCATGATTAGACTGGAGTTACAGGTTTTGGGAGAAAGACCATTCTCATCACATTATGTCAAATCCATGTCGTTTTCATTGGTGAGAAAACCAGCAGGGCTGTGACCTGTGACCTGTCCAAGGCTCCTGGCAGGTCTGGTGTCCATTGGGATCCAGCTCTGCCTAGTCCTCGACCATGCTCCATTCACTCTATGATGTCATCCTCTCTTGGGGCTTGAAAGGGGAAATCAGGTCAGAGAATAGTCCCCTTCCTTGAATAGTAAACTTTCCTCCTTCATGCCCGTGCATCCTGCTGGTCTAGGTGTTTGTGTTTTGATGAAGTACGAAGGTGAAGAGGTGTGTCCAGAGTGGGGATTGGGTGTTAAAGCCTACTAGAAAAAGCCAGATATCCCCTCTGCCTTCAATTAAATGCCTGCCCCTCTGAAAGTATAGTTAAAATGAAAATACCTATTTCCTTCAGGTTTCCAGCTAACTTGCAAGCCACAGTTCTGGCATGATTATTTGCCAAGAAAATGTTTTTCTAGGTGCTAGTCATTGAACACCACCTCCACAGTTTTTGTCATATTTTCATACCGCCTGCACTATTTATTTAATAAAGAATTCAGCATCGTTGCAAGCACTAATAGCTATGAAAGCATTTTATGTACCAGTTATGTTTTTTCCTAATGCACATTAAAATAAATACGAAACTGTTACTATTATTAATAAGTCTTCATCCCTTTGCTCCCACCTTCTACTGTGTATATCACATTTCAGAAAATGGTGAATCACCCAGTGAAGCAGCAGTGGGCTCCTTTGATTTCTTTATAAATTAAATGTTTAGAAATCAATGTATATAATTTTAAAAAATTCACTGTCATTATTTCATTCATTAACTAATTAATGAACATTTTAGAGAGATTTTTGCTATAGGGTGCTTGTGCTTGCTGGAGAGAGAGAGACAGAGAGAGAGACAGAAAATGAGAAATCATCTCTGGGGAGATGGCCATGTCTCAATCTCTTCTCCTCCATTCTCCTCTCAGGATCTTGGGCTTGCACGCACACGTACCTGCCATGAGTTTTAAGCTGGTGGGTCTGAGACTCAAACTGCCGTTGACTACATGGGAGTCCAGTGACGTTACCATTACACCATCTGCTGATCCCATTATGTTATTTTATTTTTTGAAGTTTACCAGAGAGAGACAGAGAGAGAGAAAGAAAATGAGAAAGCAAGCTACGAGGTCTGGGACTTGAACCGTGGTGGGAGTCATGTGGGAGTGCGGTTGCTGTAACCATCATGCCACTTGCCAGCTTTTGCATATAATTTTTAAAAGTCCAATAGTACAATAAGACTTAACAGCCCCTTGGAGTTCCTCGGTCCTGTCTCCGAGGATCTTTACCTTGAGCTCCCTGAGCTGTTGCTTCTGTTTTTCCCTCCATCTTTGTAAATAAACACCATGCTGTGGCAGATGCTACTGGTGCTCTGCTTGTATTTCCTGGGCTTGTTGTTTTAGTGTGCAAGGCCTGACTTCTAACTTTCAGCTGGATTTTTTGGCCTCTGGGCTTTCTCTTGCTCCTAGAGTCAGCCATATAGTAAGCAGCAAGTGCTGGAGAATTAAGGCTCTTGGGAACAGCCTTCAACCAGTGACTAATGAATTTTGATATATCCATACCCTGGCTCAGTGGCCTCTTGTCTGACATTCTAGTCTGTTGCATTGCTAAAAACAGAAAATACCTGAGTCTGGTTAATTTAAGGGAATAGAGATTTGTTTAGCTCTCAGTTTGGAGGTGCAGGGTCCAGGGGCCACCTCAGGTGAGGGTCTTCTGGCTGCATCACAACATGGTGGAGTGCAGGAGAGCTTGGTCTGTGTTCTGTGTGGTTCTCTCTTTACAAATCCACCAGGAGTAAGTCACAAAGGTCCTACCATTATGATCTTAATCCCAATCTCCTCCCAATGAACCTCAACTTTTGACATAATAACTGGATCGAGTTTTCACCATCTTAATCCCATTATAATGCCTTAACACATGAGTTTTTATGGGACATATTCAAAGTGTAGCTGCTGAATGTCTCTAAGCTGTGACTTTTGTCCTGGTTTTCTATATTTTTCCCGGTAGAATTCAGCTCCAGTTACTCACAATGGTAGCAGAAGATTGCACCTGTATTTGCTGCCTTCAAATGGCCAACTCTATTTCCTCTCTTCTAGCCTGACTCTTCATGTACAAGTTTTCATTTCTTCCCAGGCTGGAAACTTGTTCAGTGCAGGATCTGTGTTTCCTCCAAAGGGTCTGGTGCAGCACCCACCATCTAAGAGCTACTTGATAAATGCTTGTTGAATGAAGAGCAAGTTATATTATTACAAAGTGATTTCCTGTACCTGGTGGTCCATAATGCCACAGGAGAGTGGCAGCACTGACAGTTTTCTACATAATTTTATTTCATGTAAGTTCCATTGATTGTAAACAATAAGAACCCACACTGGATAACTTAAGAGAAGGGAGCATACTGGAAGGCTACTGTGCAAACTCACAGAAGTGGGGGGTGGACAGAGCCAGGCCTGCTCCAGAATGGAATGATGACAATGAGGATGACAGCAGCTAATATCTACTGAACAGTTGCTACATGCTAGGCCCTGGGCCAAAAATGTAATCAGTAATCAAATTTATTTTCCCAGCAACTCTATGAAGTTATTATTATTATGACCCCAATCTGCCAATGAGTCACTTGGGGCAGAAAGGTTAGAAGCCAGGCAGACTAATTCCAGAGCCTTTATTATTTATTTATTTATTTATTTGAGATGTTTTTGCTATAGTGTGCATACCCTCTCCAGAAAGAGAGAAACAGAGAGACAGAAAGAGAGAAATCACCCCCCAGGAGGGATAGCCACGCTGCAATCCCTTCTCCTCCATTCTCCTCTCAGGATCTTGGGCACGCATGCACATGCACCCGGTGTGAGTTTAAGCCACTGGGTCTGGGACTCAAACCGCGGTTGACTACATGGGAGTCCAGCGACATAGCCATTATGCCAACTGCTGGTACCTGTTTTTATTCCTTTTAAGTTTCAAGTTCTTAGGGAAAACCATTAAGTTGGCCCAACATAGATCACCTCTGAACAAGAGACAGTCAAGTGGCACAAGTGTGACTCCTGGAGGCCCTCCCTGAGTATTGGCACCATTCCCCAGAGATGGAGAATAGGATCTGGGGGTGTCATTCCTGCTTCCTCTGGTCCCCCCTCTCTCACACTACTCTTAAAGCTTTCGTATTCTATCTCTGTGTTTATTAATACATTGAAAGTAATGGTTCTCAAAGTGTGATCCCTGAACCAGCTGCATCAGCATCACCAGGAAACTTGATAGAAATACATATTTATTTGTTCATCCTAGATCTACCTGGTCTTTACCACTGGAGGGTCAGGTTAGGATCCAGAGGTCTTAGTGTGCGTAGTATGTATCTTTTTGTGTTTTGTAAACCTGGATATTGAGCATGGATGCTTCTTTAAGTCATCCTCAGGGCCTTTTTATTAATAGATGGACCATTTTAGAAGCCAACTCTAAGTCTGCTCTCATGTTTCCTATTTCTTCCTCACAGTTACCTGACAATTTTTACTTAATAAAAATAAAAAATATATATATTTTAGGTATTTCCATAGGGTGTGTGTGTTTCCAGAGAGAGAGAGAGTCAGAGAGGGAAAGTGAGAAGTCATCCCCCAGGGGGAATGGCCATGCCACAGTCCCTTCTCCTCTATTCTCCCCTTGGGATCTTGGGCATGCATATACATGTCCAGTGTGATTTTTCAAGCCACCAGGTCTACGACTTGACTCAGGGTTAGCCATGTTGGGAGTCCAGCACTTTAACCACTATACTACTTTCTGGCCCCCCATTTTTACTTTTTGATAGAAACAGAACCTTAAATAAACCAAGGGTCTACTAAAATTCTACTAAGAAAGTTATGTAGGTCAGAACATTTTCAGTAACAAGGAACACCTTAAAATTTCTCAAGCCCCAAAAGGATATTTTAACTTATGTATATAAAAACTCCAGGAATCGGTCTGGTTTTCAGGTATAGCTGGAACAAAGTACTCGAGTGATGTCATAGGTGAATGCACACTCTCTCTTCTCTGCTTTCTTCTTTGTTAGTTTAGTTTTGATTTTTTTATTGACATATAGTAATTGTACATATTTGTGGGGTACAATGTGACCTTTCGGTACAAGAATATGGTGTGTAATGATTAAGTCTCTTTGTTAGTTTCTGCCATGTTCCTGCTAGGTGAGGATCTCTAGGAACTCTAGGCCAGCATGTACTTTACAACAAGCAATCTCAAAGGGAGAGAAATCCTTCCCTTGCATCATCTGTACTTTCCTCTTTACAAAACACTCTGGCCTTATTTATTTTTTAAAGAATTATTTGATTTAACTTTATTTATTATTATTATTTTAATATTTCCAGAGAGAGAGGGAGAGACAGAGAGAAAGACAAAGACTGGGAGTGGGAGGAGAGAGAGAAAGAGAGAAAGCAAGCCTCCAGGTCTGGGACTCAAACCACAGTTGGCCATGTGGGAGACCAGAGCCCTTAACCACCATGCTACCTGCCAGCCCCTGGCCTTATATGGATCACATGATCTTTCCTGGACCAATCACTGTTCCCAAGAGCTACACTTCCTTTGCTTGTATAGTAGAGGAGACAGGGAATCCTGCTTGACAACTACCCATTGGAAGTAGGTTCAAAGACAGGTGTGCTTAGAAATGTTTAACATTGCTTTACTCTAGTAAAGGGGAGTGGGAGACCCTGACTTGTATCATCTGTTGATTCCTATGGTGTAAGCATTCTTATCATGTCTTATTTAAAAGCTCCAACCTTTTACTGAGGTGAAGCAGGGAAGAGATACGCAGTGCGCCATTATATGGTACTTTCTCTGTACATAACTTCAAGAGCACAAATAATTGTAAAGATAGTAAAATAATTAGGAAGGAATCAATTTTGAGTAATCATTATCTTTTTTATTCTTTACAATATTTCATTGAACTTTATGCAACTTATTTTTAAATAATGCTGTGTTTAATAACTAGCTCGCAAAATTCCTGAAAATTTAACAGTCACCTTTCAAGTTACTAGGTTCAGCACACTATTGGTTAGAACCCAACAGGACAGAAAAAGTGCTATGTCCACTCTTATCTGCCATTTTCCCTCCCACTACCTGGTGGGGACAATACCAATTTACTCCTGAGTGCTACTTGAGGTGCTCATCATAGTTGGTGAGTATTAATCACTTAACAGTAGGTCTGTAAAGACACTTTGGCCTCTGGATACTTGCTTTAGGATAGTTTATCATCAAGTAGAGCTCATATGTGGGAATAGAGCATTATTAATCTTTGAACATGAAGGTATAGTTCAGTAGAAATAAATTTCTCAATAAAGAAAGACTGCATTCCTCGGCCAACTGGTGACATGGTGGTTATGGTTACTGGATTCCCCCATGACCAAATGCACAGCTTGATTCCCAGACTCAGTATTTTGAAGAACATGCCGGAAGTGTGAATGTGTGTCAGTTCTCAAGATCCTAAGAGGCGAACTCACGCCGGGTGCATGTGCGTGCGTGCCTAAGATCCTGAGAGGAGAATGGAGGAGAAGGGATTGTGGCGTGACCATCCCTGGGGGGGGGGTGGTGGTGATTTCTCACTTTCTGTCTCTATGTCTCCCTCTGTCTGGCGAGCGCACGCAAAAACCTCTCCCCAAAAAAAGATCCTAAGAGGCGAATGGAGGAGAAGGGATTGTTGCATGGCCGTTCCTCCTGGAGGATGCTTTCTCATTTTCCCTCTTTCGCTCTCTCTCTAGCACATGCACTCTGTAGGAGAAAAGAAAAGAAAAGAAAGGAAAAGAAAGGAAAAGAAAAGAAAGATAGCATTACTTTATTTCAGTCTTAAATGCATTTCACAAAGTTTGAACTTTCTGTCTCTCTGTCTCTCTCTGTCTTTCTGGAGAGCGCATGTGCCCTATAGCAAAAACCTCTCTGAAAACAAACGAACGAACAAACAAACAAACAAAACCCTCCTGATCACAGGCTAAAGCCAGAGTAATGACCCAGGGATCTAACTTCTAGCTAGAAGAGCATAGGCCAGTGATCTTCCTGCTTATAAAATATAAATTATGAGAAAGAATGATTGTACTCTTTACACAACGCATTTGTTTCTTGGGAAAAACCACTTAACAACAAAACTGAAGAAACTATCCCATGACAAAAGTCAGATCCACCTTACCCTCAAGTATGGCATAAAAAATTCATTTGTGCTTTGTGTACTAGCTTAGGGATGCCAAAAAGAATGAAGCATTATTTTAGTGGGGACATTTTCAGTAGGTAAGAGAGTTTGTGGCTTAAAAATTAATGAACACACAGTATGTGGTTTATCTCAGTAAATATGGGTGTGTGGAGATGATTCATGATCTACAAGATACCTAGTAAAGGTCAACATTTAGACGTTAAATCCATTTTAGAGACTACAATCAAATAAAACTCCCAGAGCAGCTGGTTATAAGAGTATTAATGTAACAAAGCTATATTGCTTTCTTGAATTGGTTGAAACCATCAAACCATTTTGTCTATGGAAACTGAGTCACCCTTTCATCTAGGGAACAAAGTGGTTTGACAGGGATCTTCCTAAGGTATAAACTTAAAAAGGGCACCCAGTGTTTCTGCCAGAAGCAATGTGGCTCCAGCTAAATAATGTTCTCATGATCTCTATTAAAGAGAAGTTGAAGGACAAAAGAATAATGCTATTGTGCCTTTGAGAAACTGTTGAAAGTCTTTGTAATGTCAATCAAAAGCATTGCAATGAACATCACTATACACCAGCAGCAAATACCCTTCGGATGCACCCTAAAACTGTCTTTACAAAGGGAAACCTTTTTCAGAATATGAAAATGTGCTATTCACCTCTAACAGATCAATGACTGAAGTTTTAAAAACCAGCTGGTGCATTTTTCCTTTGATCTTATTTGCTTCTAACAAGTTAATGAATTAGTATCAATGTTCTATTTTCAGATTTGATTTTGGGGTTCCAGTATATCCTAGATTTGGTTGTATAGCTGCACTATTTTACATTTTGCTACAACTCTCACTGCCTGCCAGTGGTAGGTACTAGATAATACGTTAGAGCTTTATAAATATTTTCTCTGGATACATGAAGTCATGCACAGATAAGGTTACTGAGTTTTCAAGAAGTTAGGTAACTCTCAGTGTTGGGGGCTTTGATTTTGGGCTTTGAGTTACATGCTTCACCCTAGAGTTTATGCTCTTAATCACTATCTTATATTGGCTGCCTGTTAATAACGATATACCCAATATCCACTGCATACTTTACCATTTGTAAAGTGCTTTGCCAACCATGATTTAATCTGAGTGTAATCACAAGAATGTGTGGATTTAGAATTATTCTTAGTCCCTCAGTATTTCTTTAAATATTTACCTTCTTTATCCACAGAAGAAAAGTGGAATGATTTGAGTTCCAGAGGAAAAGGAATATACACAGTCATCCTGGGATGAGGTTTTTAAATTTTTTTTTTGGTAATTAATTAACATATTATCATGACTCTCTCTGTCTCTTTCACTGATCTCCCTGTAAAGCTATCTAACTCATTTGGTTTCACACCCTGCTGTTAGGCTTCTTTAATTGCCAATTTATTGCGCTATTGTTTTCAGTAATATCCTGGGCATAAATTGCTTTGTGGTCTGATCTGAGGGGTAGTTTTGGAATCTAGTTTGAGGTTTGAACTAACCTCTGTAGGGGTCTTCTTAACTTCTTAACTGTATCTCTCCCTGGTTCTCTCTGATATGCTACTGGACTACTTGGTTTATCC
The DNA here is from genome assembly GCA_026018925.1 of Tupaia tana. NCBI lineage: Eukaryota > Metazoa > Chordata > Mammalia > Scandentia > Tupaiidae > Tupaia > Tupaia tana. The sequence goes on from JAKSZU010000010.1 coordinate 31,167,641, forward strand.
AATTGTTCTTTGTTGTAAAGAAAGAGAAAGTGAGGAATCACCTTCTGGAGGGATGGCTATGTTGCAATCCCTTCTCCACTCTTTGAAGATTTTAGGCATGCATGCACACACTTCCAGCATGATTTTCAAGTACCCAGTTCTGGGGCTCAAACTGTACAGTTGGCCATGTGGAATCTAGTGTCTCAACCTCCATACCACCCACTGGTCCAAGCCTCCTCATTTTTTTTTTTTTTTTCTGGAGAGGTTTTTGTTATAGGGCATGTGCACTCGCCAGACAGACAGAGAGAGACAGAGAGACAGAAAGCGAGAAATCCACCCCCAGGGGGGATGGCCATGCTGCAATCCCTTCTCCTCCATTTTCCTCTCAGGATCTTGGGCACATATGCACACACACCTAAGTTGTAAGTTGGGCGTGAGTTGTAAGCCACCAGGTCTGGGACTTGAACCGCAGTGGACTACATGGAGTCCAGTGACATAGCCATTATGCTAACTGCTGGTCTCCCTCCTCATTTTCTGTCCACCAAAATTTCCACTGTTTCTGAGAGTGCTCTTAGGCTTGAACTTGGCTACACTCTATTTCAAGTAAAATCAGTTTCTTTGGGGTTTGCTTCTCACTCTGGGCAAAATCTCTGTGCTACTGCTCCCGGTAGTAGGTGGGGCAATTGCCTCTGGTCTTCTCAGGTTGCCTTTCTCTATGTGTAACCTCTCTCCTATGCATGACCTGGCAAAGGGCAGTGGAGGCCTCAGTATTTTTGGCCTGATGAGCATGGGGTAGGGCTTCCATCCTATGAGGGATGGGTGAGAAAATGAGCCTTTGATTTTTTTGACTGCACTTACAGGAATTTAACCTCTTCTGCCCCTCCTGGTGAACCATACCCCTTATCTAAGACCTGAGAGGAGAAGGTGCCCATCTTCTTGGCTCAACTGCCCAGAGTGGATGAGAGGGAATGAGAGTGGAGGAAGTGAGCTGTGGCTCAAGTGCCATAGATTCCTTTAGTTCTGACTGATTTTTAGGTTTCCTTGAATAAATGTTTCTTCATTTGCAGTGTGCCCTTAGGGCAATTTACAGAGACTTTAAAAGGTTGTTTTTAAATGATTTTCTTAAGGTCTGTTTATTTCACTGTGGACTGGATCTGCAGAACTCCAACATGGCCATCTTTGAAGTGGAAATACCCAGTGCTAGTCTTGCTTTTTCATGTTATGAATGAGATGTCTGAGGCACAGAGAGGTTTAGTGTCTTGCCTAAGTGTTTTGTGAGGTTCTTTCTCCTAAGGGTGCATAGAATGAAGATGTAGGGAGATGGAAAAAGGCATGAAGCACTGATGTCATGTAATTTATTGGTGGAATTTGGGGTGCTTACAGAACTCGTAGTAGTGCTTACAAGTACTGCCTCCCTCTTGAAGCTTGTAATGTGCTTGGAGTATGCTTACAGAGTGTTTCTTACCTCTTGGAGTTCACAGGGCATGAAGCTGAGCTGAGTCAAGGCTAGCTATCTAATTGGCCAGGTGCTCCCTTTCTCTTAACGGGGCCACAGACAATAGTAACTCATTGCCAAAAGCAGACTGTTGAACATGCACATGTGCATTCCATGAATGGCATAAAGCAGCAAACTCATAATTACATAACAAGGGTACAAGGATAGTACAACTAATAACATAAGTTGCTTATCCTATGGCCTTCAAACATGATAAGATAGGAAGTGAGGGAGCCAGATTAAACCATCCTGGCTCCACTTTCTCTACACAAGGTTACACAGTAAAAGGCAAAGCTGAGATATACAAAACTATGCAGTCTGATTCCTGAGTTTGTATTGAGCCAAAAGGAAGGCAGGTTTTGCAAGAAGTGATACATCCACATCTTCAAGTGGAGGAGAGGATGGATAGCAAGTAATTCTTAAGAACTGTAATAGAGACTTGGTACCTGGATGCTTCTGCATGCTGAGACCTGAACCACATTATGCTGACTTTCTTTGATTAGTGCCAAAGCATCCTCAAGGGAACCTGTGTATATATCTTTTTGGCAGGCAGCAGAAAGAGATTCTGCCTAAACCAGTGTCCCTCTGCTGGATGGCAATCATCTCATAGAAATCTCTGATGCTTCTCTTTAATTGAGGTCTTTGCTTCTGCAGTCAGGGATTCAGGCTGAACAAAGGTGCAGTGGTGCAGATCTTTCATGCAGGCCCTAATTGACAATCTCCTCCTGAGATTCCTTCCACTCAGGCTCAGTTCCCAGGGCCTGCTCCGGGCTTGTCTCTCATCATCAAAAATGCCCCATCCTGTGTCTCTCTCCCTCCCTTCAGGCTCACAACCTCCTGAGGAGAGAGCTTGCTGATCCGATCAGCTGAGCTGTAGTGATGAGTGTATGTTGAAGCACGATCCAGGCCATTCGATAATACCCTCCTGGAGACTCAAAACCTGAATGCAATGAAATGAGGCTGATGATGATGATAATTTCAAACTGTAGTGATTATTGGAAAACATTTTTTGGAGTGGACAGCATGCTATGACTCTACTTGCTCCCCAAATTAATACACATGCCTACTTTATAGCACTTCTTAGATATCTAATAGGCATCTCAGTAATCCATGTCCAAGGTTGACTTCTTTTTTTTTTTTTTTGGAGAGGTTTTTGCTATAGGGCACGTGTGCTCACCAGGAAGACAGAGAGAGACAGAGAGACAGAAAGCAAGAAATCAGAGACCAGCAGTTAGCGTAATGGCTATGTCGCTGGACTCCCATGTAGTCTACCGCAGTTCAAGTCCTGGACTCGATGGCTTAAAACTCACGCTGGGTGCATGTGCGTGCATGCCCAAGATCTTGAGAGGAGAATGGAGGAGAAGAGATTGCGGCGTGGCCATCCCCCCTGGGGGGGTGATTTCTTGCTTTCTGTCTCTCTGTCTCTCTCTGTCTGACGAACGCATGCGCCCTATGGCAAAAACCGCTCAAAAAAAAAAAAAAAAAAAAAAAGAAAGAAAAGAAATCACACCCCAGGGGGGATGGCCATGCCGCAATACCTTCTCCTCCATTCTCTTCTTGGGATCTTGGGCATGCATGCACACGTGCCCAGCGTGAGTTTAAGCCACCGGGTCTGGGACTCAAACCATGGTCAGCTACATGGGAATCCAGCGACATAGCCATTACACTAACTGCTGGTCCCCAAGGTTGACTTCTTGATCTTCAATCCCAAACCTGTTCTTCCTATGGTCTTTCCTTCTTACTTTTCATACTCTCCCTTCTTTACCACCTGTATCCAATCTCTCAATGCATCTTTTCTAAACCATGTTCAAATTCCCTCCTTCCCTCCAACTCTACTATGATTGCTCTCTTATATTACCTTGCATTTGGATCATTGCAGTTGTTACCTCCCCACTTGCTTCTCCCCAATTCATTCTCCACTCAGCAGCTAATCATTAAAAAAAAGTGAGCCAGATTATATTTCACCTTTGTTTACAAGCTTTTCACAGTTTTCCAGAGCATTTAGAACAAAATCTTACTTCATACCACAGTCTGCAAGATCTGGTAGTATCCAGACCCTTGCTACCTCCCCAGCTTGACCCTGTCTAGTCTCTTTCTCACTCTCCCATCTTGCTGTGCTCTAGCCTTACTGGTCTTATCTCAGTTTCTATGCCAAGGCCTCTGCACATGCTATTACCTGGGGACCCCTAGAGAGGTCTATATTTTAACCTGCATAACCTAAAACATGTTATGTTTCATGGCAAAGAGGACTTTATAGATTCATTAATGCTACAGATCTTAAAATAGGAAGTGTATCCTCTATGAATTCAGGCGATTTCAGTTTAATCACGTGAGCCCTCATTGGCAAAATGAACTTTCTCCAGCTAGAGGTGCAGTAGTAGAAGAAATGAGAGATCTGAAACATGAGAAGGACTCAAGATTTTTAAGGCGGAGGATGGCTTGAGATGGAGGGGACAATGCAATGAGGATGTAGATGGTACCAGGTGCTAAGAGAGGCTCCTGGCTAACAACCAGCGAGGAAATGGGGAACTCAGGCCTATAACCACAAGGAATTAAACTCTGCCAAAATCCTGGATGGCCTTGGAGGTCAACTGTCTTCAAAGCCTTTGGATAAGAAGCTGGCCAGCTGACACTTTGGTTTTGGCCTTACGAGACCTCAAGCAAGAAAACTAGCAGAGCTCACTGGGATTCTGACCTACAGAATTGTGAGATAACCTATTTGTGTTGTTTTGAGCTGCTAAGTTGATGGTAATTTGAACGGTAAAGGAGAACTAATATAGCCTCGGATGCCCTCCCTCTCCCCACTGCTCACTGCTCTTCTCCTGGATGGCCCATTCTCCTGCTTAGGCCAGACCACTCCCCAGTCAGCCCATCTAGAGGACATCCACTTGCTGTTCTCTCTCAGTTCATCCTCTTCTTTTCTAAAATTAACTAAACACAACTTGGCCTTATGTAAAGTTTCTGGAACTGCAGGATTCAAACCCTGGCTCATTCTATTTGTATTTGTGTGACCTTAGGCTATTAACCTTTATTTGCCTCAGTTTTCTCATCTGTAAAATGGGCATACTTATGCTAGCTGGGAGGGTTAAATGAGTAAATGTCTATAAAGCATTTAGAATAATGCTGACATACAGCAGGATGTATCATTGTTGTTATTTAGCTATGTATTTGTTTAATGGATTTTTAGATATGGGGTTGACCAATTGTGACCTGTGGGTCAAATCCACTTACCACTTATTTTTTTTTTTTTTTGGAGAGGTTTTCGCTATAGGGCGCGTGCGCTCGCCAGACAGACAGAGAGAGACAGAGAGATAGAAAGCGAGAAATCACCCCCCAGGGGGGATGGTCACGCCGCAATCCCTTCTCCTCCATTCTCCTCTCGGGATCTTGGGCACGCACACACATGTGCCCGGCGTGAGTTGTAAGCCACCGGGTCCGTGACGCGAACCACTGTCGACTACGTGGGAGTCCAGCGACATAGCCATTATGCTAACTGCTGGTTCCCACCACTTATTTTTATAAATAGATATTATTGGAATATACTCATGTCTATTTATTTACATATGGTCTACGTAATTCTCATGCTACCCTGGCAGAATTGAGTAACTGTGACCATATGGTCTGCCAAACCTAAATTATTTATTCTTTACAGAAAGTTTGCTCTAGGCCATAATCCCCGTGAAGGTTAGGGCCACATTGGTTTTGTTCATCTCTGTATACTAAGTTCTTGGCCTACTACATACCATAGTCTGTCCACAGAGCAGCAAGTTAAGGTGATAAAAGTTGAACCATGGTGCTGACCTCATAGCTTCATGATTAAGGTAGCTGGATCCCACATGGTTGACCGCATGTACATGCACGTCCACCCCAAATCCTGACAGGGTGGAGAGATGGAAGAGAAGGTACTGCAGTGTGAGTACGCCCCACTTGGGGGGGGGGGTGTTTCCTCCCTCTCTGTGTGTATACCCTCTAGCCGTTAAAAAAGTACATATATTAAAAAAAAAAGTTGAACTGGGTATTAAGCCAGTATTCCCTATGCAGATATGAAAGAATGTGGGCTCCACTGTTGCTTCCCTGATGAGCACTAAACCCTTGCTCTAGCTCTGAGCAAATTCCCACAGCGTTGGAACTAACAAGTCCACTCTATCGTCATTCTGCTCATCACTTTACCAGTCTCATTAACGCTCTCCTGCTAGGGTGTCTTGGGCTTTAACATCAAATGCCATTTTTACTTTTTAAATTAAATCTACTTTGTAGGTGCAGATAATAAGCTCAGTGTCCTTCAGTCATTCGTCTCCTAGGTTGGTGCCTGAGTTGGACTGTCTGGGATGCCTCAGACGTCAGTGTCAAACTACCAGGCCATAAATAGTCAAGAGCCACAGAACACACAGTGCTTTAACAAAGCTTTGGTATGAGCTTTAAATTGTCCCTTAAGAAGTTTTAAACTGCTCTCTTAGGAGCCTGAAGGTAGTGTTAACCTTTGGCCCATGTTGCTGGAAAGTTTTAGTGTATAAAGTTTGCATCAATTACATCAATGCCTTTCCTGCAGCTGTGTTTTCAGGGTTGGTCCGCTGTCATCCATCAGGATATCTTCATGTTTCTATTCTCGTACTCTTTAATAATTCCATGGGGGCTATCAGAGAATTTTTAATTATCAGATATATTACACTTGCAGGGAAATCAGGTTACCTTTTCATGAGGTGAAAAGACAGAGCTGATTGCTAATTGAGCTGTTTGCCATCAGGCTCAACTATATAACAACAACCTAGTGGGCTTGAGGGGCAGAGGCTGGGAAGTTCTCCTCCTTAAGTATTCCCCTATGGCTCAAAGCCTACCATTAGTTAGTGATTCCCTTGTATTGTACACTGTTTGCTTAAGGGCCACTATTTTTGTAAACTTCTGAAGATAATACTTTGATTGATAATAAAGTTGCAAAATTCTGTGCTTTCTTCTTGAATGATTTGGATAGGTGAAGGCGGAACTAGGTGTGGGGGTTTTAGGACTATGGCTGAGAGATTAGGGAGGGAGAAAGAAAGGGTCTAGGACTGTTTTACAATTTTGCCTAGCTAAAACAGACAGATGGACCAATGGAATAGAATAGAGACCCCAGAAATAAACTCCAAAGCTTACAGCCAACTGATTTTTGACAAAGAATACCAGTCAACCCAGTGGGAAAAGGAAAACCTCTTCAGTAAATGGTGCTGGAAAAACTGGGTATCCACCTGCAGAAAGATGAAACTGAATCCCCATCTTTCACCATTAACAAAAGTCAGCTCAAAATGGATAAAAGATCTGATCTTAACCTAAGACCTCAAACTATAAAACTACTAGTGGAAAATACTGGGGATACTCTGAGAGACACTGGAGTAGCAAAGACTTCTTAAATAAGAATCCCCAAGCATAGGCAATATTCCCTAAAATAGACAAGTAGGACTATATCAGACTAAGAAGTTTCTGCACAGCAAAGGACACAGTAATAAGTGTGAATCGACAACCCTCAAAATGGGAGAATATTGTTGTAAAATATGCCTCAGACAAGGGACTGATAACAAGAATACACAGGGAACTCAAGCACCTTACATGAAAAAAGTGATTAACCCAGTTAAAAGATGGGAAAATGATCTGAACAAAAATCTCTCTAAGGAAGACATATGAACAGCCGAAAGCATATGAGGAAATGCTCAACATCCCTCATAATAAGGGAGATGAAGATTAAAACCCACAATGAGATACCACCTAACCCCTGTCAGAATGGCAAAGATTAAAAATATAAAAGTGATAAGTGTTGATGGGGATGTGGTAAAAAGGGAACTCTCCTGCACTGTTGGTGGGAATGTTAACTGTTTCAGTCATTGTGGAGAACAATAAGGAGGTTCCTTAAAGATCGATCTACAAATAGAACTACTATTTGATCCAGGAATCCTACTTCTAGGTATCTACCCAAAGGATAGGAGAATGCTTATTTGGAAAAGCGCTTTCACGTCTTTGTTTATTGCAGCATTATTCACAATTGCTAAGTCATGGAACCAACCCAAATGTCCACAAACTCATTAATGGATAGAAAAATGTGGCACATATACTCTATGGAATACTACTCAGCCATAAAAAAACCCCTGGCATTTGATAGAAAGTGATCATAAAGTTGCTAAGTGAAGCAAGCCAGGATATGAAAGATATTGTATGTATCCACTTAATATATACTGACTATCCGCACGTTATGGTAGAGATTGAAATATTGGAGGGCATAAAAGCAGTGAAAATAGTGATGAAGACAGTGTGGAACAGGGCGGGAGAAAGAAGAGTATGGAGAAAGATAGCAAGAGAACAAATAGAGAGGTATGACATTATTGAGACACAGAAATGGTTTACTACCTGTTGATGATGACGTGAATAGATTCTCAACTGGACCAGTCTGAGAAGTATTTCATCTTGGGTAAAGTCTTTTTACAAGCAAAATGATAAATAGTGATTGAATGTTTAAAAAATAATTGCAATGATAATAATAATCTGGAAAAAATGATGAAAAACTATTTGATGATGATGAGGATTTTAATATATTTGTATTGACTGATATGCATGGTATTCCTCCTGGAAAAAGAAATGTAATACACTGTGAAGTTATATGTGATTCAATGTAATATAAACAAGTTTATGATAATAAAAAAAAGAAAAAAATTTGCTAGCTATGATCAGCCAGGATATGAAATTATAGTGGGCAGATACTATCTTTAGGAAGCAAGAATCAACCTACTTGGGAAGATCAAGCATCCACTTCAACCTTGAGATGGACTTTCTGTTTCTCACTCTCCCCTCACACAGCAGTCCAGGGAGCGGGGGGTGATCAGTGGAATGTTCATCAGTTATTCCCCAGGTCACCAGAAAAGAGGCTTCATCTCCTTCTAGGAAGGTGGGCAGAACTCTGACCCTTTCTCTAAGATTTCCCTGAATCAATGATGGTGGGTAGATGGGTGAGATGAAAATATTATAATCTCACCTTAGAAACTTTCATTAACCAGCCTCAGAGCACATAAAATCTCTGCATTTTCAGTGCAGGCACCACATAGCTACTTCATATATAGATGGTCCCCATGCACAATGGTTCAACTGAAGATTTTTTAGCTTTAAAACTGTGCAGAAGCAATACACACCCAGTAACAATCATACGTCAAGTACCGATACATCAGTATTTGATAAATTTGACAAAGTACATCAAACATTCAAAATTTTATTATAAAATAGGCTTTATGCTAGATGGCTTTGCCCCATGGCAGGGGTGTTCCGAGCACATTTAAGTGACACTAGGTTAAGCTACAATGTTTGGTAGATTAGATGTAGAAAGTACGTTTCAACTTAACAACATTTTCAACTTTTGAGTTTATCTGGGTGTAATCTTACTATAAATTGAGAAGCATCAGTTCGTGAATGTCCTGTAGCATAGATAAATCCACTCAAACCTTTGGTGCATCAGTTTGTCTTTAAAACGGGCTTTATAGCAAGATTGTATATGTGAATATACAGAATGGGCTTAGAAGAGTCTTTAGACCATAGTCTGGGTTCAACAAATGTTCACATTTACTGCTACTTGTACTCTTACTATGGCTGCTATTATATAATTTGATGTCATGACTTTCACCTTATCATGAATACTTTTTTTTTTTTGAGAGATTTTTGCTATAAGGTGCGTGCGCTCACCAGACAGACAGAGAGAGACAGAGAGACAGAAAGTGAGAAATCACCCCCCAGGGGGAATGGCCACGCTGCAGTCCCTTCTCCTCCATTCTCCTCTTAGGATCTTGGGCATGCATGCACACACGCCCGGCATGAGTTTTAAGCCACCGGGTCTGGGATGTGAACCATGGTCGACTTCATGGGAGTCCAGTGACATAGCCATTACGCTAACTGCTAATCCCAATCATGAATACTTTTTTCATGTTTTAAAATTTTTAATGATTGTCGGGACCAGCAGTTAGCGTAATGGCTATGTCGCTGGACTCCCACGTAGTCGACTGCGGTTCGAGTCCCGGACCCGGCGGCTTAAACTCACGCCGGGCGCGTGTGCGTGCGTGCCCAAGATCCCGAGAGGAGAATGGAGGAGAAGGGATTGCGGCGTGGCCATCCCCCCTGGGGGGTGATTTCCTGCTTTCTATCTCTCTGTCTCTCTCTGTCTGTCTGGCGAGCGCACGCGCCCTATAGCAAAAACCTCTCCAAAAAAAGAAAAAAAAAAAAATTTTTAATGATTGTTATATTTATTTTGGCTATTTTATAATTTCCAGTCCAATGTCATATCAAAGTAAAATGTTTATGAAAATTATTTTAATTTAAATCATCTTAAGAATTAAAAATATTTCAATATGGTGAATTTTTAGAGATAAAATTACTGGGGGCAAGAGGATAATATTTTTTGCCGACTAGTCTTTCTAAATGTAGTACAGATGCTCTTCAACTTACGATAAGCTTACATACATCACAAATTGAAAAATATCATTAAGTCAAAATGCATTTAAAATACATAACCTACTGAATGACAGTTTAGCCTATCCTGCCTTAAATGTGCTTAAATACTTAAGTCAGTGGGGCAAAATCATCTAACACAAAGTCTCTTTCATGGAAGGACTTCAAAAAGTTAGCAGAAAATGGGACTAAAATATTTTTAAAAATAACTTTATTTCTCAGTAGAAGCTTCAGGAAGTTCAACACTCTTTTAGAAGCAACGTACTAGCCATTTAAGTCCATCTCTAAAAAGCTGAGGGTTGTTGGAATTTAGCCATATCAGTGCAGTCTTTTTACCTTATTAAGTGAAGAAAAATGGCGCTCTTTAAAGTTAGTTTTTTGTTTGTTTGTTTGTTTGTTTGTTTGTTTTTGCTATAGGGCTTGTGCACTTGCTGGAGGGAGATGAAGATAGACAGAAAGAGAGAGCAAGTGAGAAATCACTCTCCCCCCGACCCACTGGGGGTGGTGGGGAAGGCCAGGCTGCAATCCCTTCTGATTCTCCTCTTAGAATTTTGGGCACAGACACATACATGTATTCAGAATATTTTTTAAGCCACCAGGTCTGGGACTTGAATCACAGAGTTGTCCCTGGGGGAACCAGTGCCATAAGAAACAAGACATCTAAATGAGCCAATCAGAACTGTATGGTGGATGCTTATTGATTTCCTATCAAAACTCACAAAATATCCCTTGTTTGATGAGAAGAATGAACAGGAGCAATATCATGGTGAAGGACTCCCTGATAAAACTTTCCTGGGTGTTTTTCTGCTAAAACGTTGGGTATCTTTTTCAAAATACTATCATAATAAGCAAATGCTATTCTCTAGCCCTCCAGAATGTCAAAAAACCTGCCATGACTTTGCTGTTGGTTCATCTGCTTTTGCTTTGACAGAACCATTTCTGTCTCTTGCTAGCCACTGATTTAATTGTGCTGTGTCCTCAGGATCATACTGATAAAACCATTTATCATGTCCAGTTACAGTTCTTCAAGAAGTGCTTCAGAATCTTGATCCCACTTGTTTAAAATTTCCATTGAAAACTCTACTCTTATCTGTAGCTGATCTGGTCACAACAGTTTGGGTACCCCCTAAGCAGAAAGTTTGCTCCACTAATTTTTCAGTCAGAATTCTCTAAGTTGAACCAATTGAGCTATTTATGGTATTGACTATTGTTTCTACTGTCCTATTCAATTAGGGCATGAATAAGATTAATTTTTTCCTTACAAATTGATATGGGTGATTTGCCACTGTGGGTGTCTTCAGCGTCATCTTGTCCCTTCTTAAAATGAGCTATTCATTTCTTAAAAAGTTGATTAATTTATTTTGTGTGTGTGTGTGTGTGTGTGTGTGTGTGTGTGTGTGTTTTGTGTATGTGATTGGGGGGGGAGAGGAGAATGGATTCTGACCCCACAACCCATCCTCAGCCTTCAGACAGTCTTGAATCATGGGCAAGCACATGCCTAGTGTACTCAGGAGGTCTTGACCACAGAACCTTCCCATGTGGGATTGCCTCATAGGGTGTCACATTTTATGGCTGTACCACAGTCTAGTTTTGAGTTATCCATTTTTAACTCCTGACTTCTTTGGAACATTGTAAGTTGAACTCTTGTAAGTTGGGTGTTGTAAAGCCAAAAAGTTGTAAATTGAACCCTTGTAAGTCAAGCACTGTCTATATATGAGAATGTCTATTTGATCATTCTTGCTAACACACACAACTACTAACAAAATACTTCCAATTTGAGTGATAAAAATGATTTTCTTATCATTTCAATATGCATTTATTTTATTTTGTTAGTACTAAAGTATGACATTATTTCAAAAGTTTGTTAAGTATTTTTAATTTTTCTGGGCTTATCTGTATTCTCTGCTCACTTTTTAAATTTTTTTTGTCTTTTATTTTTCTTTCTCAGGTTAATTAAATTCACATTTTACATAAAGTTCCTATTATGATGTATACAATATACATATATGTATATAGTTTTCAACAGAGAACTCTACATTTTTTGGTGTTAAATGATTCTTCCCTTTGCCCCTCATGCCCACTCTCTACCACCCACTCCCGACCACCCACTCCCCTCCCTTACAGCCTCTGGTAGCTACATTTATCCTTTCCGCTATCATATCATCAGATCTTTCTCCTTCTGCCAGAGTGCTGATATTTTTTTTTCATTGCACAGCTTTACAGTGTACAGCATGGTTTTTCCCAGCATGAGTACAGTTCACATTAGTCAAGACAATGATACCACCACATACATCATCATCAACTGACCACCCTTCACCCCTGTGTTCATCAAGCGTGATGTTCGTTCCCTGAATCCCTCCCCTCTGCCCTCCATCACTCATTCCCATTACCTCTCCCATACTGTCTCCAGCATCTGCAGTTGCCATCCCTGCGACCATACCCTCCAGTTCTTTCACCCTTTTTTTTTTTCCTTTTTCAATTATCAGCTCATAAAGTTTTCCACAATAGGGAACATAGATTCTATTCAGGGTTGGGTCAAGGGTGGGTCTCGTGCAGTTCCACAATTGTAGGTGAGTCTCCATGGAATACAGTTTCAGGAATGCGGTTCTGGTAAGCAGAGATGGTTATCAGTTGATGCGGCACAGCATCCATTCTGTGATTACCAGGAATGGTGTTGTGGGGATCTGCAACGTGAGTCATCCTCGAGTATCTGGCTTCCTTAAGAATGGTAGAATAGTTCTTGTTTTTCCCTGAGGTAATGCAGGGCTGGTAACCATCATCTTCTCACTGCCCATAGGCAGCAAAAATTCTCCTATACAATATATTTCTCAATTGGTTTAAGACATCTAAAGTTTCTTTCTGTTGCTTATATTTGCAAGATCTTAATCTTGTTTTCGGCTTCAGTTTGCTGCCCGCGACCGGCAGCCACGCGCAGGAGCAGGCCCGGCGGCCACGCACAGGCCCGGGGGCCACGCGCAAGCCCGGCAGCCACGCTAAGGCCCGGCGGCCACTTGGAGGCCAGGGGGCCACGCGCAGGTCCAGTGGCCGCGTGCAGGCGCAGGCCCGGCGGCCACGCGCAGGCCCGGCGGCCCTGCTCAGAACCGGCGGCCACTCGCAGGCCCGGGGGCCACGCGCAGGCCCGGCGGCCACGCACAGGCCCGGCGGCCACGCAGAGGCCCGGCGGCCACGTACAGGCGCAGGGCCAGCGGCCATGCGCAGGTCCGATGGCCACACACAGGCGCAGGCCCGGCGGCCACGCTCAGACCCAGGGGGCCACGCGCAAGCACAGGCCCAGCAGCCACTCTCAGACCCGGGGGCCACGCGCAGGCCCGGCGGCCATGCACAGGCGCATGCCCGGCATACATGCGCAGGCCCGGCAAACATGCGCAGGCCCGGTGGCCAGGCGCAAGCGCAGGCCCGGCGGCCATGTTCAGACCCAGGGGGCCACTTGCAGGCCCGGGGGCCACGCGCAGGCCCAGCGACCACGCTAAGGCCTGGTGGCCGTGTGCAGGCGCAGGCCCGGCTGCCACGCGCAGGCCTGGCGGCCACGCATGGGCACAGGCCCAGGGGCCACGCGCAGGTCTGACGGCCACAAACGGGCGCAGGCCCGGCGGCCACGCGCAGGCCACGCGCAAGCACAGGCCCAGCGGCCATGCTCAGACCCAGCGGCCACTCGCAGTCCCAGGGGCCACGCGCAGGCCCGGCGACCACGCTCAGGCCCGGCGGCTTTGTGCAGGTGCAGGCCCGGCTGCCACGCGCAGGCCTGGCGGCCACGCCGGGTCACAGGCCCGGGGGCCACGCGCATGCCCGGCGGCCACGCGCAGGCCCGGCAGCCACGTGCAGGCCCAACGGCCACACGCCAGCCCCGAGTGCGCTAATGTGCCCGGGACCCATCGCCACCTCCCGCTCACCCGCCCGGCCAGAGAAAGGAAGGACGGTGACCTCGGCCGGTCCACACCTCCGGCCTGCGTCGGCGCCGAGCGCGGGACACACCCAGTGCCGGAGAGGCAGCCGGGGCCGGGTGGTCCGGGCCGCGGCATGCGGAGCAGAGGAGAGCCCCGCTCCCGGCTACCCTGCGCGCAGGCGCCCGGCGGCCCCGAGCCTCTGCTCACTTTTAAAAATCTTTTTTTCTTGATTTAGAGGAATGCTTTATGTATTATAAATTTTACATATTTTGTTTATGTTGTATACATTTTAATTTTTTGCAATTATTTTCTCTTCATCTCCTCCTGATAGTTTAATATTGCTTCAAGAATCTTTTGTTGTCAAGAAGTTTTACATTTTTATGTGGTTAAATAGGTCATTTTTTTCCTTTTTTGGGTTTCATGTGTTTCTTTACTTTGCCAAGAATATAAAAGCATTCATTTTTGGTTTCAGCCACTGTTTTTACAATCTACCTGGACCTTATTCTTAAGTGAAGTAGTTATATTTTTATTTTTTCACAAATGGGTATCTAATTTCTTTAGTAATGACTATTTCATCTCCTCTGATCTGGAGAGTCACCTGTGTTTGATATGAAATACCTCTTAACAGATGGGTCTGTTCTTGATCTTTCAATTTAGGTCTGTTACTGAACTGTTTATTGATATCCTAGAATCACGCTATTCTATTTCCTATAACTTTATTAGTACATTGATAAGGAAATTGCCCTTTATAATTAATTTTATTTAACATTACTATTACTACTTTTTAATTTGCTGTAGAGCATGTGTGCTCATTAGACAGAGAGAGAGAGAGAGAGAGAGAGAGAGAGAGAGAGAAGGTGAGAAAGCAAGCTGCCAAGTCTGAGACTCAAACTGCAGTCAGCCTGTGGGAGTTCAGCACCTTAACCACCACATCACCTACTGGCCCCAGCCCTTCCTTCTTTCTGTCTTCCTTCCTTCCTTCCTTCCTTCCTTCCTTTCTTTCTTTCTTTCTTTCTTTCTTGAGAGGTTTTTGCTATAGGGCACATGTGCTCGCCAGAAAGACAGTGAGAGTCAGAGAGACAGAAAGCAAGAAATCACCCCCCAGGGAGGATGGCCACGCCACAATCCCTTCTCCTCCATTCTCCTCTTGGGATCTTGGGCACGCGCGGGGCATGAATTTAAGCCACTGGGTCTGGGATTCAAACCGCAGTCAACTACATGGGAGTCCAGCGACATAACCATTATGCTAACTGCTGGTCCCAGCCCTTCATTATTTTTAAAGGTGTTTTCTACTGGAAATTGTTTTCTTGAAAAGCTATTTTCTTGGCAGTCATTTCTTTCTTGCTTACTTGCTTTGTCTTTCTTTCTTCTTCCTTCTTTCTTTCTTCCCTCTTTTTCTTTCTTTCTTTGTCAGAAGGTTGTGAGCTTGAGGAAGGGGTAGATAAAGGCCACCCCCCCCCCCACTGCCCAATGAGGCATGGTCACACTGCAATCGTTTTTCCTCAATTTTTCTACCTCATTAGGATTTTAGGCATGTATGTATTCACATGCACCTAGCATGTTTTTCAAGCCAATGGGGCCAGTATTTAGATTACAGTTGGCCATGTGAGATTAAATTCCCTATATACAAGGCCTGTTATTATAGGCCAGCCTTTCTAAGGTATTTTCTACATGAGTTTTAGTATTAGTTCACATAATTAGTATCAAAATTCTTAGAATTTTAATTGGTTGGACTTGTATTGACTTTATAGATAAATTGTAAAGAACGAAATATAAACAGTATTAAATCTTTTTATTTAGGATCATTCTATTAATTGTCTCCTCTAGCAAAAATTCCTCCATTCTCCTCTCAGGATCTTGGACATGCAGGCACACACACCTGGCGTGAGTTTTAAGCCACCAGGTTCGGAACTCGAACCACAGTCCACTACATGGGAGTCCAGAGACATAGCCATTAGGCTAACTGCTGGTCCCTAGTGTTCATTATTTTTGTCTTATACATTTCTTGATACAATTATGTTTAGGTATCTGACAATTTGGTTTGCTTTTCTTTCATAACATTTTCTGTTTACTTTCTTGATGATTTTGTTGGTCTTGGATATGACCATTTTACTGAAGTCTCCATTTGTTCTAGTGATTCTAACTAATCTTAATATTAATCAATTCTATTGGATTTTCTAAGTTGATGGACATATTATCTTAAAATAATGATGTCTTTTTTTAACCCCAGTATTTATATCTCTTTTTCTTTTCCTGTATTTATTGCATTATCAAAGACTTTGAGTACAATATTAAATGGCAGAGCTGATAATTGGCATTTTAATTTTAATTTAATTTCTGATTTAATTAGACCTTCTTTAATATTTTTCTGTAAGTATGATTTTAGTAGTAGGTTTCTGTTAGATAATCTTTATAAAGTTAAAAACCGTACCTCTTATTTCATGTTTGTTAAAGGTTTAATTGAGGGGACCAGCTAGTGGCATGGTGGTTAAGGCAGTTGGATACCACATGGCCAACTGTGTGGTTTGAGTCCTGGACCTGGTGGCTTGGAAAACACACTGGATACGTGTGTGTGCATGCCTCAGATCTTGAGAGAAGAATGAAGGAGAAGGGACTGAGGTGTGGCTATCCTCTTTGAGGGGTGTTTTCTCATTTTCTCTTCCTCCCCCCTTTTCTCCCTCTTTCCCTCTCTGGTGTGTACATGCACCCTATAGCAAATTAAAAAAAATGTTAAAAGTCTCTCTGGTGAGCACACATGCCCTATTATAGAAACTAAAAAAGACAAGTTTCATTGAGAATATGTATTGAATTTCATTAAATATTTTTATGAGTTATTGTGATGATCTTGTTTGACTTTTTGAACTTATGAATGTGGTAAATTACATCAGTTTCACATCAAATTTATATGAGTCATTCTATTATTCCTGGAATAAGCCCTTGTTGGCCATTTTGAAGTATTATTTCAATACACTTTTGGATTTGATATGTCAGAATGTAATTTAGAATTGTTTCATCTATATTTATTTTGAGATAGTGGTATAAGGTAGTGCACTAGTTTTCCATTGGCTGCTATAACAAATGACCTTTTTCTTTTCAGATAAAGTCACATTCACAGGTTCAGGGGGTTAGGACTTGGACTATCCTTTGGGGGGGCCACCATTTGACATACTACAAGTGTATCATTAGTATAGCCCTTGGCCTTCTGAGTTGGTGGTGGGACTACATTTCTTGGATCCCTTGGGACTGAGCCAAACTATGTTAGTAGTGTTGATCATTGAGTTGGAAGTGGAAATACTGTCATACTCCCAGGCCAAACATTTTATTGCCTCTCGTTATGTCCAGGGCTGTTTTTTCCACCCTCCACTCAGTGACTAGAAATATTTAAGATCAGTCTAGGCTCTTGAGTAACTGTGGTGAGCACAGACTTTTGCCAATAAGCAATGGGCATGTGTCATGATTGAGAAATAAAACCATATGTGTAGTCGTTTAAATGAAGGGTCTACAGACTTTATCGTTTAAGAGACCAGAGAGTAACAGGCTAAGAGGTAATGTCAAGGATATTATGTAGACACTTAGATAATAGAAAGGAAAAGAAATTTCCACAATTTTTTTTTGTAGTTCACATTTAAAAATACCTTTTTATACAGATTGATATTGCCAATTTTAATATGAATCTATTAGCATATACTTTTTTTTTTGGAGAGATTTTTGCTATAGGGTGCATGCACTCGCCAGAAAGACTGGGCATGCATGCACATGCACCCGATGTGAGTTTAAGCTACCAGGTCTTGGACCTGAACCGCAGTCGAATACATGAAAGTCCAGCAACATAGCCATTACGCTAACTGCTGGTTCCAGCATATACTTTTAGAGGAACATTTTCACTACTTATAAGGCAGATAAATTGGACAACGCCACTCTCTTAGGAGCTCACAAATTCTAAGGCTGGAATATGTATTAGACATGCATATCTGTAGTGAGATACCAAATGCATTCTGCATGTGCAGGACCGTCTTTACTTCCTCTAAGAAGCTTTTTCTCGTTCCCTTAAGCCCCCATATGTATGTATATCTCTACCTAGTTTTTCTTTTTAAAAAAACTTTATTTATTTATTCCATGACTGAGAGAGAGAAAGAGAGAGGGAGAGAAGGAGAGAGGGAGAGAGGGAGAGAGCACACCCACAACAGGATCTTGACACCATACTCTACCCCTAGCCTTAGCCAGCCTTGAACCATGGGCCTGTGTACTCAGGGAGGTCTCCAGACATGAACCAAGAAGTTCTCCATGTGGGTGGGCCTGGATGAACATTGTGCTACCTCTGTACTGTGATTTGCACCCCCCACCTCTTTGTCCACATTTTTATTACTGTCCAGGGAAATTGCTTTTAATGATTACATGGTATAACCCAGAGCGTAGAGTTTAGGAACAGATTGTCTGATTCCAGGCCTGTCTCCTCCCTAAAAGTTGCTGTGTGAGCTCTGTCATTTTTCTTTGCATTGGTTCCATATTTGTACCACATCATAGGACTAGATTAAGAAATGAATTACTTTTTGTACATGTCTTATATATATTAACTACTGTGTTGCTTTGTAATTTAGGTTGAACTCATTAACAAATATATCTGTAGCAAAAGCCCATTTCTAAACATTAAAATAAATAAGAAAATTTTTAGCTTGTGGGCCATACAAAAACAGGGAAAAGTCCAGAGTTGGTTGTAGTTTGCTGACTCCTGATCACTGAGTCACTCACGGAGAGGTTGGGATTGTATGTTACCGAAGCCCGTGTATGTGCATATCTCTGTGTGTGTGCACTTTCTTGTTGGAGTTTGGCATCAGAGTTAGCTTCAAAGAAGTAATTGGGAAGTTTTGATCTTCTGTGCTCTGCTAATTTATATTATAGTATAGATGTATTTATGAAAGTTTTGTGAAACTTATTTAAAACATCTGAAGCTGAAATATGTATTAGATTATATATTTGCTCTTTAAAATTCTGTCAGGTTTTAGATTAATTTCTGTCTCCTCTTAACTTTGGTAGTTTTTTTTTTTCTTCTCCAATGTGTTATTACAGTTGCCACTAGCCATATGTGATTATTTAAATTTAACTAAAATAAAACAAAATGGAGAGTTCAGTTTCTCAATTGCATTAGTCATATTTTAATTGTTCAATCATTATATGTGGCTAGTAGATAATGTATTGGAAGTACAAACATAGAATTATTCTCATAGAAAGTTCTATTGGGAAGTATTAAAAATTATTTCAGTTAGGTTTTCTGTTTTTTTGTTATATAATTATACAGATTTTTTTTTAAGAGAGATTTTTGCTATAGGATGTGTGAGCTCTCTGGAAAGACAGACAGAAAGCAAGAAATCACCCTCCAGGGGCATGACTATACCACAGTCCCATCTTCTCCATTCTCCTCTCAGGATTTTGGGCATGCACACACACGCACCTGACATGAGTTTTAAGCCACTGGATCCAGGACTCGAGCCGTGGCCGACTATGTGGGAGTCCAGCGACATAGCCATTACACCATCTGCTGGTCCCTATACAGATTTTTAAAAAGTAACATGAGTCTCTTTATTTGGAGTTTTATTTCTTTTTGCACTCCTAATGTTTATGAGCACTTTCTTTCTCTCTTCTTCTTTCTCTTTTTTTGCCAGTTAGAAATGAGAAATTTTGGGACCAGTGTGTACAACTGGACTGACATAGAAAGGTCTTTGGTTCTCATTCTAAGACCTCCATGCACATGCCATGTACGTGTGAACTTTCCCATGGTCTGTGCTGGTTGAAGCTGGGGGTAGATTGTGGCATGAAGATACCTTAGGGGGTACCCGTCTCTCTCTCATGAAAGAAACATGAAAATAAATGAGATGAGAAATGTCAAAAGTGCTTTTTCATTGGTCTTCTTGATAGATAGATTTTGATTTTTACTATCTACTATTTAAAACATCTAATTAATTAATATTTTATTATATAAGAGTTTGTTATCAGCTTTTTCTCTTTACTTTTTTGGAGTTGTTTTTTTAATCTAATTTATTGAGTTTAGCACCTAATATATTTACTTTCAATTTTTCCTTGTTTCTAATAAATACTAGATTAAGTTAGGAATTTTCCTTAATGTGCCACATCCCATAGGCTCTGATACGTAGTGTTTTCATTTATATTTATTTGTAAATAGTTTTAAATTTCAGTTTGGATTGCCTCTTTAGCCAAGAGTTAATTAAAAAGGCTTCTAAATTCTAAGAAAGAGTTCTTTATATTATATTTTGGTCATTAATATCTAATTGTATTGCTTTATGGTGAGGCAAAGTAGATTGTATACATTATAATTTGGGAGTTTTATTGAGTTTTTTCTTTAATGGCTTCTATATTAGTTGTCTATTGATGTGTAACAAATTACCCCTAATACTTAATAGCTTAAAAAACACACATTTTAGTTTACAGAGTTTATGAGGGTCAGAAATCTAGAAGCTGCTTAGCTGGGTAGTTCTGGCTTCAGATTCTTCCTGAAGTTTCAACCAATTGTCAGAAGGAATTCAGGCACTGAAGATTTGACTGGTGCTAAAGGGTAGCTCTCCTGATGATTCAATCACAAGGCTGTTAGCAGGAGGCCTCAGTTCCTCACCAAGTAGGCTTCACTGTACAGTAGCTAGCTTCTTGTAGGAGTGATCAGAGAGGGAGAGTGAGTGATACCAGGCAGTCTTTTATTACATAGTCTTAGAGCCACACACAATCATATCCATTTTCTTCTCTTCATTAGAAGAAAATCACTATGTTCAGCCTACACTCATTGAGAGGGCATTCACCAAGGCATGATTATTGGGAGGTGGTACTGGGGATCAGCATGGAGACTGCCTTGCCACAGCCAGGTACATAGTCAATTTTTGGTACTGGTGCCATTTGGTTTGAAAATAATGTTTTGTCTGTATATGTTTTGTTGGGATGCATTCCATGAAGATCTATTCAATCTAACATGCTAATTGTGTTAAGTCCTCAAAGTCATCATCTACCATTTTTGTTTGCTTCATCAGTTGATTTGGCTTAGGACAAAATCTACCTTGGCCATGTCTTGTGCACTTGAAATGAATGTGCATTCTACAGCTATTGGGTAGATGGACTGTAAGTCAATGAGGTCATGTTGTTAGCTGGCAATACTCAAGTCTTCTATATCCTTACTGATTTTCTGTCTACTTTTCCTTTCAGTTACCAAGAGAGAAATGGAAAATCTCTAGCCCTAATTATAGATGTGACTAGTTCTCCCTTTAGTCTGTCAATTTTTTCTATGTGTGTTTTGAAGCTCTGTTATTAGGTGTGTTACATTTAGAATTATGTCTTGAAGAATTGACTACCTTTTCATTATGGAATGATTCTCATTTTCTCTATAACACTTTAGGTCTACTTTGGCTTATTCTTATGCTTAATGTTTGTGTGACATATCTTTTTCCATCTTGTTTTCTGTGTGTTTTTAAAATTTAAATTTTATCTCTAACAGCATGAAGTTGAGTCTTGCTTTTGAAGAAATTCCAGTCTAATAAACTCTCTTTTAATCATAATGTTTAAGATCAGTTGATTTTTAGAGAGAGATGTATTAAGATCTCCTACATTGATTGCTGATTTGTCAATTTCTCTTTACTTTTTTTTCTTTTTCCCTAACAGTTTTGCTCTACATGTTTCAAACTTAAGTAGTTATGTGCTTCATGAATTAGAAACTGCATTTGGCTCCAGGTTACAGAGACTTAAAACACAGAGACTTAAGTAGAATGAGGTCTTATTTTTTGTTTACATAAAAAAGTTTGAAGCTGGCCATCCAGGCCTGGTAACACAGTTTTACCAGGTTACCAGGGCCAAGGTTCCTTCTAGTTTCCTACCCTACCTGCCTCAAGATGATGCTTGTGCTCATTTGATGGTTGCCAGAGCTATGCTCATTATATCCAATTATATAAGTAGAAGGGGAAGGGTGAGAGATCAAATAAAGTACACTAACCTCACCTAGTATCTCCTATTTAAATGTCACTGCCCAGAATGTGTCCATTTTAGCTACATGTAGGTCAGGAAATGGATTTTAATAGCTGGGTATATAGCTGCCCTGAATAAAATTGGGGTTTTGTTCTAAGAAAGATAGAGAAGATATGCAATAGGAAACTAGTAACCTTTTCCTTAGAGGCATAAAGATTCTTAATAATTACATTTGTAAGTGGATTATATCTTTGGCCATATACTATGTCATTCCTTGACTTAATGCTTTTTCTTTGAGTTGTATTTTGCACTGTATTAACATACCTGATTTCTTTTTCTTTTTTTTTTTTTTTTTTTTTTTTTTGGTATAGAGCACGTGTGCTTGCCAGAAAGAGAGAGACAGAGAGATGACAGAAAGCGAGAAATCACCTCCCCGCCCCCACAAGGGGGATGGCCACACCGCAATCTCCTCTCCTCCATTCTCCTCATGGGATCTTGGGCACGCACGCACACACTCCTGGTGTGAGTTTAAGCCACGGGGTCTGGGACTCGAACTGTGGTTGGCTACATGGGAGTTCAGTGACATACCTGATTTCTTTTTTTTCGGAGAGATTTTCTCTATAGGGCACGTGCGCTTGCCAGAAAGAGAAAGAGACAGAGAGATAGAAAGCGAGAAATCACTCCCCCAGGGGGGATGGCCACACTGCAATCCCTTCTCCTCCATTCTCCTCTCGGGATCTTGGGCACACACTTACACGCACCCAGCATGAGTTTAAGCCACCGGGTCTGGGACTCAAACATTGGTCGACTACATGGGAGTCCAGCGACATAGCCATTACGTAAACTGATGGTCCCATGAGACATACCTGATTTCTGTTAGAGTTTGCCAGATGATCATGTGTATGCTATAATTATTGTGTTTCACTCTCTCTCTGGGTCATTTAAAATATTGCATACTATCTTATAAGCAGTAGACAGTTGGGTGTTATTATTTAAAAACTGGAGAGCCTATTTTTTAAATACGGGACTTGAACTCACTGATGCTGTGATTTGTGACCCATTCAAGTTTCTTGTTCTCTGCCTATTCATTTCCTACAACATCCATGTCTTATGTGATGAATGCAATAGCTGCTCAATTCTTCTGAGGATGTAAATGAGAATTTCTTTTCAAGCGCTGCCTGGTTTGGGCCTGCCTTTGTGTTTCTACTTTTCTCAGCTATTGTCTTCCATCCTGTTGGTTACATACCTGGAGGTTCCTACTGGAACTCTGTGCATGGATAATGCTGTTGCATTTACAGTTCCCTTACTCTGTTTCCCCACCATACTTCTCTTCTGAGTGAGGGTGTAGTCTAGTGGGGTTTGCTAACCGTTGTCTGGAATGCTGCATTTTGCTGTACCAAGCTATGAAGTAGAAGAGCAGGAGAAGGACCCTTTGATGACTAAAGTAAGAGGCATGTTCTCCAGGGTGAGGGCTTTGTGCTGGGAGAGGGGAGGCGTGGTGCATTCTTCCCTTGGAAAGAGCTGCTTCTCCCACTGCCCCTCAATACCTTTTGAGTTGGTCCCAAGTTACTTTCAACTCTGCTCCAAGGTCCTGCTTGTGGAAGCCTGATACTCAAGGCACGTAATTCTGTATCTTCAGCAGTGTTCAGTTTCTACTCTGAGGCCTAATGTTACTGCCATTGTAGATCAGCTTCTTAAGGGTGACTCCATTCATTTTCTAACTTCCCTAACAGTGACTCCTGGGTATCTACTGCCTCTCGAGCCTGTGCCCATGAGAATGGTCTTCAGTAGGCTCTGCTCCTACCCTAAAAACCAGAACACCCAGGGGCTCTCTGGATGCCTTTTCTGTCCTTTACTCATAGTTCTTGTTCAGCTTGGTTCCATTTGCTTTCTATCTTCCAATAATTCATCATCCTTTGGAGGTCCATGATGGATCTTTCCTATACTTTTTTGTCCCTGTGCTTTTATGAATATTGCTGTAGTTCAGCTGTCCCCACAAAATGCATGTGTTGGGACTTGATTGTATTGTGAGGTGTTACATGAAAACTTAATCCCTTCATGGTCCTCTAGGGTGGGGTGTGATAAGGTCATTGGATCAGGGCCTCTATGATTGAGTTCTGGTGGGTTTCTAAGAAGGGAAAGACCAGGTCATATAGAAACAGCTGAATTGCTCACGGTCTACCTTGTACTGTGTGCTATCACCAGAAATTGGCCACCAGACCTTGGACCTCCAATAGAATAAACTTCTATTTCTTCTTTTTTTTCTTTTGAGAGAGACTTTTGCTATAGGGCATGTACACTTTCTAGAGAGACAGAGAGTAAGAAATCACCCCCCAAAGGGAGGTGGCAATGCCACAATCCTTCTCCTCCATTCTCCTCTTGGGATTTTGGGCACACACATATATGCCTGGTGTGAGTTTTAAGCTGCCATGTTTGGGACTCAAACTGTAGCTGACTACAAGGGAGTCCAGTGATGTAACCATTCACCATCTGCTGGTCCCAAACCTCTACTTCTTTATAAATCACCCAGTTGCAGGTATTTCTGTTAGCATTGTAATAACAGGCTAGCACAAGCATATTCTTTTAAAAGTATAATTTCCGTAATTTTGAAAGTAAACTTTTACTTGGATGATTTACTTTTTTTTTTTTTTTTTTTTTTTTTTTTTGCTATAGAGTGTGTGCATTGTCAGAGAGATGCAGAGAGAGGGAAAGTAAAAACTCACTCCATAGAAGGCATGGTCATACCATAGTCCCTTCGCCGATCTCTTCTTGGGATTTTGGTCATGCATGCACACGTGCCCATTGTGATTTTTAAGCTGCCAGGCCTGAAACTCCAACTGTGGTTGGCTGTGAGGGAATTCAGTACCTTAACCACCATGCCACCTACTGCCCACCCTTCTCCACTTTTTCTTTAATTTTGTTTTTCCTTTGGCCAGAGAGCGTGAGTGCTTTCCAGAAAGAAAGGGGAGGGGAGAGAAAGAGCCTCCCAGTGGAATTGCGGCCATACTGCAATTCTTCTTCCTTCATTTCTCCATCGTGTCAGGATTTTGGGCATGCACACACATGCACCTAACATGTTTTACAAGCTGCCAGGACTGGGACTCAAACTGTGGCTGACCATGTGGGATCTGGCTTCCCTTTTTTTGAAAAGTTTTTCACTATAGGGCGTGTGTGCTCGCCAGACAGACAGAGAGAGACAGAGAGACAGAAAGCGAGAAATCACCCCCCAGAGGGGATGGCCATGCTGCAATCCCTTGTCCTCCATTCTCCTCTCGGGATCTTGAGCATGCACGCACATGCGCCCTGCATGGGTTTTAAGCCACCGAATCCGGGATGCGAACCGCGGTCAACTACGTGGGAGTCCAGCGACATAGCCATTACGCTAACTGCTGGTTCCCGGATCTGGCTTCCTAAGCACAGGGCTGAACCACTGTGCTACAGGACTGGCTTTGGATGTTTTACTTCTGCCAATTCGATCCCACCTAATCCATCATTTCACAGATTTTTGTGGGGGCCTTTCACAATTTTTTCTTGCTAAAGTGAAAGGAAAGTTTATGCAACATGTATTTAATGTTTTTTTATGGCACAGCTATCAACTTTTATATAACTTGAATCCAGTCATTTTTAGAAATTTGGTATTATTACTATTGGTTTTCAAGAGGCTTCTTGGATTTCCTAAGATGCAATTACCATCCCTGAAAATGATTCGTTTTCTTGTTCAATAGTCAGACCTCTGCATGTTTTAATATTTTAGATTGTTTTTAAAGTGGCAGAGCATGCATTACAAGTGTAAGAAATTAAGGAGTTACTTCATTGGGTGCCATGTGGTTGCTATTCCTTTACAATGACCTTGAGCAAATTTACAGGGGACCCAAAATACAAACTTTCGCCTGTTCTTGTTTTATGTGTGATATATTTGCCAGAACCTGCCCTTCCCCTTCACTAATAAGTGACTGTTGTTTGTTTTATCTTCTTTGTTATTGAAACAAATTTTATAATAATACTTCATTGTGGATCTTGTTGGGAAATTGGCTGTTTTAATACTTGAGCTCTCATTCTTAAGGAACAAAATGAAGGCTGAGGGCACACAAGCTCCTTTCTTGCAAGACTATCAAGTGCGAAGTATTCTGCTCCCACTTGCTGAGTTCTAGTTTTGTGCTTAGGACTTTATGGTAGCCTAGTTGTGCTTGGTTTTCAGGTTTGGAAGGAAATGGAAAAAGCTCTAGTGATTTTCATCTAACTTTCCCTTAATACCGGCAGCAACACTCTACCCTCAATCCCCTAACTTGGAAACTATTATCAGATAAATGAACTTATGTGAATAGGAAATTATGTGAATTACTGGTCTCTCAGCTCCAAAGTCATCCTTTTTGCCTGCTGTGTGAAAATGGATCTGGGTCTTTAAAATATTTCTCCATGAAGTGCTTCCAGTAGAGGGTGCTGGTGGGACACTGCAGGAGAAAAGGTTTTGCCTTCTGGGCCTGGTATGTTTGCTAGACTTGCTCCTGTGGCATGAATGGCTTTCTTTTTTTTTTTTTTTTTTTTTTTTTTTTTTTGAGAGGTTTTTTGCTATAGGGCGCGTGCGCTCGCCAGACAGACAGAGAGAGACAGAGAGACAGAAAGCGAGAAATCACCCCCCAGGGGGGATGGTCACGCCGCAATCCCTTCTCCTCCATTCTCCTCTCGGGATCTTGGGCACGCACGCACACGCGCCCGGCGTGAGTTGTAAGCCACCGGGTCCGAGACGCGAACCGCGGTCGACTACGTGGGAGTCCAGCGACATAGCCATTACGCTAACTGCTGGTTCCCATGAATGGCTTTCTTTAGCTTTACCCAGCTTTTTCTGTCTTCACAGCCTCTGCATGCTCAGCTCTGAAGTTGATAGTGGCCCTCAGCTAACCTGGTATCCCCTTGGCTGGTTTTGTAGTAGAGTGCCTCTGGCTCCTGTGGGGCTTAAGCTGGTAGCATACTGCATCCAGATACTTCCCCTAGCACCTCTTCCTCAGATAAGAGTGTTTCTGGTGAGATCCCCCCTGCCTGCTTCCTCTTGCTTGCTCCCATAAATACATTCCCCCGGCACCTTAGAAGACACCCACCTTCTCTGCCATCCAATGGGCCACAGCTGTGTCCTTTCTAACACAGGTAGGTGTATTTCAGTCCTGGGCTGAGGTGAGGATCTCAGCTCTAGTAGTTGTGGCTTCTCCTTATGTCTGCTATTTCTATATTTTGAATTTCTTTACACTTTCTATTAGCTGGTCCATTGTAAATTTAACTTCTTTTTAAAAATTACTTCATTTTAACTTTTATTTATTAGTAGTATTTTAAAATTTGCTATAGGGTGCATGTATTCACCAGAGAGAGAGACACACACAGTGAAAGAGAGAGAAAGTGAGAAAGCAACCTGTCAGGTCTGAGACCTAAACTGTGGTTGGCCATGTGGCAGTCCAACACCCCAACCATCATGCCACTTGCCAGCCCCAATTTATTGTTCTTTTATAGTTACTACTTTTTTTTTTTTTTTGAGAGGTTTTTGCTATAGAGTGTGCGCACTCTCCAGAAAGACACAGAGAGACAGAAAGCGAGAAATCACCCCCCCCCAGAGGGGATGGCCACGCCGCAATCCCTTCTCTATTCTCCTCTCGGGATCTTGGGCACACATGAACACATGCCCGACGTGAGTTTAAGCCACTGGGTCTGGGACTCAAACCACAGCTACTGGTCCCTAGTTACTACTTTTTAACAGTAACCTTTTGCTGTTCAAATTATTGCATAGTTTTCTTCCACTGATCGTACTCAGATAGATTTGGAAACCCTCCCAGACAATTAATCATTTGCAAAACAGATCCCTGGAAATTTGAAAAGGGAACAGGAGAATATGAAAACATGGAAAGAGAGAAAAATAGATAATCAGCCTCAGCCTCAGATTTTTATTTCTCAAGAAAGTCACCGTTTCTGTATTCAGGTCATTTATCACAGGATCCCATTAGTCATTTTTATTAAATTCAGATTTGCTATTGAAACCCAAAGTGCTAGCCAAAGATTTGCCCCTGGATTCTGTTCTCAGCTCTCTGCTCATTCCTTCTCAGGCTGCCATTGTGACTCTTATATTTCTGTCTCTAGCTAGCTCTGATTATCCTCCTAGGCCTCAGCTATGTATCACTGGATTCCATTTGGAAACTTAAAAGTGGAGTGGATAAACATGATCTGGTCCAAGTCTTAATCGTGCCATTCACTCTCTTCATGACCTTGGTCTCAACAAAAGGAGCATGATATTGTATATCTAGCTCATGGAGCTTCCCTGGTGATTACATGAGCTCATAATATGCATAAAAGCTTAGAATACTTTGTCCCAGTGGTGAGCTCTGAAAAAAATGTGACTGTTGTATTGCTGGATTATTTTTTGGGGGGGAATATTTTGTCTCCCATTCAAACACATTATCATATTTGCTTTCCTTGACTTTGTATTGTTCTTGATTAATGATCCCAGTCACTTGGATCTAAAAATATAGTGTCTGCTTTTTCTCTTGGTCCTCTCTAATTAGTCAGAACATTCTTTGTTCTCGGATCTCTTACATATCTCCTACCTCTCTTTTTTAATTGCACATCTTTTTTTTAAAAAAAACCTTACATTTAATTATACATATTTACAACATACATGTGAGTTCTCAAAGCACAAATGCATAGTATGTTGAGCAAGTCAAAAGCATTACCATATGCTACATCTTTCCCTTCTTGTGTCTGTTAAATGTTTTTTCCCCCTTGAGTTACTCCTTCCTACCCTCAACGATCCATTCTCTCCTATAAACTCTATGGTATCTTCTCCTGGTGTGTCTGCTCCTGTATTTTCCAGTCTTTGATTTTCTGCCATCAAGTGCACACATTCTGCATAAGTTGAGGGGGGACATACAAAGTCTGTCGTTCACAATCTGGCTTGCTTCAGTTAGCATTAAATCTTCTATATTCACCCACTTTGTATCAAATGACAGGATCTCTTTTTTTTTTTTTTTTTTATGACCGAGTAGTGTTCCATAGTATATATGTGCCACACTTTTTTAATCTAGTCATCCATTCTTGGACACCTAGGTTGATTCTATGTCTTAGCAATTGTGAATAACGTTGCAATAAACATGGATGTGCAAGTGTCCTTCCGACTGAGTGTTTCCCTGTCAATTTCCCTGAGGTCAATACCCAGGAGTGGAATAACTGGCTCATATAGGAGTTCTACCTGTAGGTCTTTGAGAGGGAACCTCCATATTGTTCTCCACAGTGGCTGCATTAATTTACATTACCACCAACGGTGTTCCCCTTTCACCTCAGCCTTGCCAGCATTTGTTCTTTTTTTTTTTTTGATCACAGACATTCTGACAGGGATTAAGTGGTATCTTACTGTGGTTTTGATTTGCATTTTTCTTATGATAAAAGAGAACTTTTTTTCAGATGTGTTTTGGTCATTCATATATCTTTCCTTTTTATTTTAAAGAGAAAGATTTTTGCTGTGGGGTGCCTGTGCTCACACGAGAGACAGAGAGAGAGACAGAAAGCAAGAAATTACCCCCAAGGAGGATGGCCATGCCACAATCCCTTCTCCCTCATTCTCCTCTTGGGATCTTGGGCACACACACACACACACACACACACACACACATACACACATGCACAGCATGAGTTTTAAGTTGCCAGGTCCAGGACTTGAACCATGGTTGACTATGTGGGAGTCCAGCAACGTAACCATTATACCATCTGCTGGTCCCCATGTCTTTCTTAGAGAGTTATCTGTTCAGCTCATTTGTTCACTTTTTGATAAGATTTTAAGTTTTTTTGTGGGTAAGCTGCTTGAGTTCCCTATATATTCTGGTTATCAATCCCTTATCTGAAGTATAGTTTGCAAATACATCCTCTCATTCTGAGGTTTGTCTCTTTACTCTGTTTATTGTGTGCTTTGTTGTGCAAAAGCTTTTCAGCCTGCTGTAGTCCCACTTGTCTATTTTTGGGATTATTATCTGTGCTTTAGAGATATTATTTAAGAAATCTTTTGCTTACTCCAATGTTTTCAAGAGTTACTCTCTATGTTTTCCACGAGTAGTTTTATAGTTTGAGTCTTTATGTTTAGATCTTTGATCCATTTTGAGTTGGCTTTTAGTTTACAAAAAGTTATAACATTTCTTTCTTTTTTTCAGAGAGAGATTTTTGCTATAGGGCATGTGTGCTTGCTGGAGAGACAGAGACATAGAGACATAAAGTAAGAAATCACCCCCCAGGGAGTGTGACCATATCACAATCTCTTCTCCTCCATTCTTCTCTTGGGATATTGGGCACATACGCACATGTGCCCGGTATAAGTTTTTTTTTTTTTTTTTTTTTGGAGAGGTTTTTGCTATAGGGTGCGTGCACTTGCCAGAAAGACAGAGAGAGATGGAGAGATAGAAAGTGAGAAATCACCCCCCAGGGGGATGGCCACGCACAATCCCTTCTCCTCCATTCTCCTCTCAGGATCTCGGTGCCCGGCATAAGTTTTAAGCCACCAGGTCTGGGACTTGAACCACAGTAGGCTATGTGGGAGTCCAGCAATGTAACCATTATGCCACCTGCTGGTCCCAAAAAAGCTATAGTATTTCTATACCAACAATCAATAGACTGAGAAGTAATTGAAGAAAGCAATTCCATTTACAATAGCCAAATAAGATAAAAATTAACAAAATAAGATACCTGGGAACAAACCCAACCAAAGTGGTGAAAGACCTTTACAAGGAGAACTATAAAAAAACTGAAAAAAGAAATTGAGCATGATATACTAAAGTGGAAAGACACCCCATATTTTTGGATTGGAAGAATTTATATAATCAAAATTTCAATTCTACCCAAGTTAATATATCAATTCAATGTAATTCTGATGAAATTATCAGAGACATTCTTTACAGGAATAGAAAAAGCAATCACAAAATTTGTTTGAAATCATAAAAGGCCCCATATTGTCAAGGCAATACTTACAAAAAGAATAAAGTAGAAAGCATCCCACTACCTGACCTCAAGGCATATTAAAGGGCTTTAACAGTCAAAACAGCATGGTACTGGCAGAAAAACAGATACATAGATCAATGGAACAGGATAGAAAACCAAGAATAAGCCCCCAACCATACAGAAACTGATCAAGTGGGAAAAAAAGTCTCTCCAGCAAATGGTGCTGGAAGAACTGGATATCCACCTGTAGCTCCTTCCTCTCTATTTCCTCTTTGCCCAACCTGGCCTGTGCTTGATTTATTTCAGTAGACTTACATTCCTTACCATCTTGTAATCCAACCCCTCCTGCATTTTGTACAGTGCAGGGACATTGATCTTTCTAAATTATCATTCTCTTGCTCAGCCATCTCCATTGTCTTCCAATTGCCTAAAGGAAACTATCCAGATTCTTTTATAAAAGAAGAATTATTTTATTTACTTTTATTTATTATTACTATTTAATTTGACCAGAGAGAGACAGAGAGAGAGGGGAAGTGAGAAAGCAAGCTGCCAAGTCTGGGACTCGAACCATGGTTAGCCATGTGGGAGTCCAGCGCTTTAACCATCATGCCACCTGCTGGCCCCACTATCCAGATTCTTTAGTTTGGTGTACCAGGTACTTACATTTTCTGGTTACAACTTATATTTCTAATCACTTTTATACCCACGTCCTCTATTCCATGTTTAAGTTTCACTTGCTGTTTTTCCACACAGGTATTGTGTTGTCTTTTTCTTCAGTGTTTTCTTCTTTTTCTCCAGCCTGGCTAGAAAATCCTCTCCTTGCATCTTCTTTCCAGCTCCTGTCCTTTCTTAATTCTGTACATTCTGCCATATTCAACTGCAGCCCACCACTCTTCTGACCACCTTGGAGGAGAAGGATGGTTCTTCTAATATGCTGCCGTTCACAGATAACTTTTGACATGGCTGTCCTATTTTCCTGACAAGTTTCACTAAGCATTCATGCAAAATTTTCAGTCCTCTGAGAGCAAAAACAGTTTTTTAGCTTTTTAGGTATGTGTGTGTCTTCTATGCCTCACCCATTTTAGATGTGCCATACAAATTAGAGTGCATTAAAATGTTCTCTCTATATATTGATTTGACCATTTGATTGAAACAAATAGACTATTTCTCCCAGTGGCTGTTTTTTAGTAATTCAATATATATATATATATATATATATATATATATATATATATACACACACATATTTATTTATTTATTTTTTGAGAGGTTTTTGCTATAGGGCGGTGCGCTCGCCAGACAGACAGAGAGAGACAGAGAGGCAGAAAGTGAGAAATCATCCCCCGGGGGGATGGCCACGCCGCAATCCTTGCTCCTCCATTCTCCTCTCGGGATCTTGGGCATGCACGCACACGCGCCTGGCGTGAGTTTTAAGCCACCAGGTCCGGGACTTGAACCACGGTCAACTACATGGGAGTCCAGCAACATAGCCATTACGCTAACTGCTGGTCCCAGTAATTCAATAATTTTATCTATCCTTCAAGCAATAGCCCTTTCTAAAATTTTTGAAAAAATATAGAAAAAATATGTAAAACTGGGGCCAGATACCATAGTGCAACAGTAATACAAAGCTCCGTGGTGCTGAAGCCATGTGGAAAGGTCCTAGGTTCATATCCTGAGGTGTTTCTGTACCTGTCAGGCATTCGTGGGCATGCCTGTGATCCTGGATCCTAGCTGGTTGGGGCTGAGGATATGATGTGGTATGAAGACCCTGTTGGGAGTTTCTCATTCTCTGTCTCTCTTATGAAAGACATTGATTTTAAAAAAAGGAACTTAAAAATGTAAAATTAGGAAAATTATATTTGTTTTCATTTTCCCTTATGCATTTTAGAGAAACCTAGCCAACACTGGAAGTATTTTAGTCTGTCACAGAACACTTGGACTCTAAAAGGCAAAAGTTAAGAGCCCCTAGTATAAGTGCAGATTAAAAAAGAAGGGGTGGAATCTTGATAATAATTGAAAAAATGTAAAGTTATGAGGTAAATGAAATGAGAATTTTGGACTTGTGGGATCAGGGTCCTTACATTCCTAAAGAGTCATTAAGAAAATTGTGTCTAGAGGATTTTATATTTGCATCCAATAATTTGTTTACTTAAACATGTTTTATGTCTATAAAGTTAGCATTGGTAAATATGAGAATTATCTTCTGTTAAAAAAAAAAAAAAAGTACATGAGAGGCAAATTCCAAAGACTAGCATGTTGAGCATTGCTTACCATGGACAGAAGGACCCGGGTTCCTCTGGCTCTGAGTGCACGGCAGTTAAACGTCTTCTCGGTCACTGTTTCAGAGCAGAGAGGAACTGCGAGAAATATTCCATCATGCCCTGAAATCTGTCCTTAGTCCAACTGACCATGTTGATCTTCACCTTCCTACCAGGATGGACAGATACCTGCGGTGATTTTGATGAATAAGATAACACTAGATAAATTCCAATTAAGTTTTATAAGAAGCTATAGCTTTTCAGAGAAGTCTAGATTTGGATGTCTGTTTTGGAAATCTAGGTAAGGCTCTATCTGTTACAAATGGTTTCTGTCTTCAGAACTCCCAACTATGCTGCTGACAACCGACCTTAAAGTCTTTAAGTTATATTGAGATTCAGTCAAAAATGGGCCACCTTGATCAAAATCTCAGCAGATTGCATTTGTTTACTGGACTAAGACAAATCTTCGTGCTGAGGAACAGGGCAACTGGTGCACTTGCCTCCATCTTGAGCTCTTCCATGTCTCCAGAGGTTTACAGAGATGGATACCAGCAAAGGGGAGGAAAAAAGTCAAATTCTTTTCTGTGCAGCTGCTTGTGTATTACCACTGGATTTTATATATGGAGACTGGAACTGTGAACATACATGGTAAGACCAGTAGGATAGTTCTTCTAAAACTTTGATGACCAAGAGAAGATTGCATCTCTAGCAGGTATTTGAAATTTTCTAGTATGGAATGTTGGTCATCATTATAAAATTCAAGCACAAGGGCCAGCAGGTGGCATGGTGGTTAAAGTGCTGGACTCCCACATGGCTGATTGTGGTTCAAGTCCCAGACCTGGTGCCTTGGAAATCATGCCAGGTGTATGTGTGTCCAAAAATCCCAGCAGAGGAATAGAGGAGAAGGGACTGTGTTGTGGCCATCCCCTCTGGGAGGTGATTTCTCACTTTCACTGTCTCTGTCCCTGTCCAGCGAGTGTATGTGCCCCATGGCAAAAACCTAAAAATACAATAAAATAAAAAAAAATAAAACTCATGCGTACAATAAGTCAAAGTTAGCTTTTGAATTATGATGATAGCTTATTAAGTAGATAAAACAACTCAAATCCACATTGATTTAAAACATAAGTCATTCATAAAATGCAGCATGGATGCCAGAACTATTTGATGAATGGCTACCCTGCAGCAGAGGTTTGGACTCTTGGGCTTTGGTTTTCATCCCTACCCTGCAATGTTCCTATCAGTCAACTGTGAAGAAAGTCATTACTTTATAGAAACTCATTAACTTATTCACATGTCCATTCATTGCTGAGCTAGGTATTAGAGAAAGAGATGAATAATATGAGGATTCTTGTTCTCTAGGAACTCATGTCTAGTTAGGAAAGCATGTATAGAAATTACTAGAATCCAGTGCAATAAACATTGAAATGGCTGTGTGTACCAAAAGCCACTTTCCATAGAGAATATAGAGGTAAATCAGAGAAGACTTCCTAGAGGAGGTGACACTTAAGGAGGTGACATTAAGTCAGTGCTTGCCTGGAACTTTATAAAATTAGTTGATAATTGAGTAGACTCTATATAGATTTACAGAATGGTCTGGGAATCCATAAGAGGTTCTTTCTTCATTTTTGCCAATAGGAAAGATGACTCAGAAAGATTGACTGACTTACAATGTTACAAGGTCACATTGTCAATCAGTCCCAAACTCCTGTTAAGGCCAATCTCTCCATATTCTGTGCTTTGTAATAATCATTAGAAAGGACATTTCCCTTTCAATTGCCCCACTTCATTATCTACTAAGTATTTTTTTGTGGAAGGAGAGAATCAATTAAATCCAGTAAAGTAACATCATGGAGAGAAAACAACAGGAAAACAAATACAGTTAAATATTAATTTTCTATTACTGCTGTAACAAATTACCACCTATGTGGCAGCTTAAAATATTAGAAATTTACTCTCCCATGGTTTTGGAAGCCAAACATTTTAGATCAGTGTCACTGAGTTTATGCTGAGGTATTGGGGACCTCCTAAAACTCTGGGGGGAGGATCCTTCCATTTTCTGATGGCTCCACACATTCCTAGACTCGTAGCCCTATCATTTAATCTCTGCCTTCTTTGCACATTCCTTTCTCCTCTCTGTGTGTATAATCTTCCTTTGCCTCTCTTTTAATTGGATGCTCATTATGGCACTTAGGGTTCACCAGACAATCCAGAATAATCTCTTCATCTCAAGATCTTTAATTCCTTAATTGAATCACATCTACAGAGACTCGTTTTCCAAATAAATCAACACTCACAGGTTCTGGGAATTAGAACATGGACATATCTTTGGGAGCTCTTATTAGTCAACTATAGGCTGCATAAATAGAAGGCAATGTTACAATAAAGGTGTTAGTTGTACACGATTCTCCTCTGACAAGCTAGAATACAACTTGAATTATTTGTCCATTTTTGGGCCCCATATCCTTGGAGGGGAGGAAAGAATTTGGAGTCTGCCCAGAGGAGACTAAACAATATAGTGAAGGGCCATCTTAGAAAAGGACAATGGAAGTCTGGAGTGTTAGTGTGGAGAAGAGAGGCCTAAAGGCAGCAGGATGATATCTAGAAATACTGAAGGTTGTGAGTGAGTTGAAGGGTGGCTAGGGCTCAACTCCATAGTTTTCGTTACTGCCAAAGTGATCTCATCAGGTAGGCTTCCAGAGGAGGGAAGACTGGAGGCCATGACCAAGGTTTATTCCAGGCCCAGTGTCTGTGACTTGAAGGGATTTTCATCCATCAGGGAGCTCGGCTTTTTGCTGAATGTTTGGCTATTTTGGGATGCCAAGGAAAGACACCCACTTCCAGGAGAATTATGGGGCCATCACAGATTTTACAGGAGAAAAATGGTGGGTATTTTTTATAACAGTTTGACTATTCAAATAAATGTTATCACTGAGGAAATAACTACTATTCATAAGAATTAAGTACATTAGGGGACCAGCAGTTAGCATAATGGCTATGTCGCTGGACTCCCACGTGGTCGACCACGGTTCATGTCCCGGACCTGGTGGCTTAAAACCCACGCCGGGCATGTGTGCGTGCGTGCCCAAGATCCCGAGAGGAGGATGGAGGAGAAGGGATTGCAGTGTGGCCATCCCCCCGGGGGGTGATTTCTCGCTCTCTGTCTCTCTGTCTCTCTCTGTCTGTCTGGCGAGTGCACGCGTCCTATGGCAAAAACCTCTCAAAAAAAAAAAAAAAAACCGAATTAAGTATATTAGGAAGTGCTTCTGTACTTAAAATTGCCTTTTACCAAAAATGTAACTACATATAGCCATGTTATAAAATTATGTGTAACTATAAATATACATGGAGCTGTACATTTGTTATTCCAGAAGATGACAAATTTAGATTTCCTGTACTAAAGGCTGCACTGCCATTTCTATCTGTATATTTATCTTTCTCCTTTACATAGAATGGTGTATCCTCCATATGCCTACTGCTCGGTAGGTCCCTGTGTCCCTTGAAGCAATGATTCAGAACAATCTCTGTTGTCCTTCAGACTACACATCTGTGAGAATGTGGGGAAGTGAGAGATTTTAGACATTGGCTAAGAGACAATTTAAAGTGCCCTGGTCTTGGCTTAGAGGCTGGTGTCCTAGCCATAGCTGTCTGCATATCTATGCCATTGCATGAATTTCAGCTGCAGAGAGTTGAACAACGAGGACTGGCTGTCAGCATGGGTAGAAAACCATCTAAGTTCATCCAGGTCTTCAGCATCATGCCACCCACTGACATGTCTCTGTACAAGAGGCAGCAAGTCTTGAGAAGGCAATTCTTGAGTTTAAGGGGTCCAGCTCTTTCACTTGGTGAGTTTTCAGTGAAAAATCACAGTCCACTGGGTAAGTGTACAAATTCTAAATGTTTGACTCAAATTTTCCTTAAGTGTATTCAACTTTCTTGAGGTCCCAGCTCAGGTAAGCGAACATTGTCATCATGTTAGAAACATTCTGGTTTGTTCCAGTCACTATTCTCTAAGAATAACCAGTCTCCTAACTTTGAACTGTGCAGGAGAACAGTCTCGCCTGTTTCTGTACAGCATGTAATTGGAACCATGCACAGTGCATTCCTTGTTGTCTAGCTTCTCGTATCGATGTGATGTTCATGAGATTCATCCTTATCACTGTGGCTGTGGTTTGCTTCTCATTGATGGATAGTAATCCATTGGTCAACAAAGCACAATTTATTTATTCATTCTACTACTGATAGAGAGCCAATAGTGATATATTTCTCTATAATATTATTGATGGTTAGGTCCACTTACTGTCCATTTTACTATTTGTATAATTTTTAGTTTGGGGATATTATAAAAAGTACTACTATGAACATTCTTGTACATGTTTTTTGGTGAACATCTGCACATGTTTCTTGTGGGTATATACCTAGGAATGAACTTGTAATGGTGTATGACTATGGCCAACTTTAGAAGATGCTTGTAGCTAAAATTCATGGGGACATTCATGAGAACTCTCTAGAATACTCATAGAGGCAGTAAAGATGAAAAATAAGCTAGAAGAACTAACCAAATATTTTTTCTTTATTGCATAGCGCTTTCCATTCCTTCTGCTAATGATTTATGAGCACTTATCAGATGCTGGAGGCTTGATATGCTATTATCTTGTTCAGTCTTTGCCCTATGACTTGAGTACTGTTTATAAATTTCATTTTACAGATAAGGAAGCTGAGGTTACTAAGGATGGAGCCAGTGTTCAAACTTGGCTCTTAAGTCTTATGTGCAGGGTATTGTCTCCCTTTCCTTCTATGCTACTTTAAAAGATCCACAAGTCTAATTCCTTAAAAGTTCAGGGTATGCACACTGTGGATATCTCTATTTATTTATTGCCTTGCCAACCTCTTTATGTATATGCCTGTGAAGGTGTAATGGAACTCAGGGTAGATTTCAATTTAATAATTCACTCAACATATGCTGACTATTTCAAGTGAAGAACTAAAACTGTGGGGACCAGCTGATGGCATAATGGTTATGTTGCTGGATTCCAATGTAGTCAACCATGATATTGAGTACTGGACACCGTGGCTTAAAATTCACACTGGGCACATGTGTGCGTGCATGTGTAAAATCCCAAGAGGAGAATGGAGGAGAAGGGATTGTGGTGTGGCCATCCCTCCTAGGGGGCAGTGATTTCTCACTTTCTCTTTGTCTCTCTGGGGAGCATACATGCTCTATAGTAAAAATCTTTATTAAAAAAAAAAAAAGAATTAAAACTGTGATGCGAGCCCATCAGGACTTTTCTTTACACCTATCGTTCTATTTTCCTTTACAACCATCATCCGTTTTTTTTGCACATACACTTTAAGATGATGGGCATTTAATTATTATACCAATTTCATTGCTCAGCAGCACATGGGTGAAAGGAAACCATTACCTGACCTCTGAACCTTTTGGAAAATTTGTCTGATGGTATTTTGAGCTGGGAAGTGAAAAGATAATTACTACTTAATAGAGTTTATAAGAATAAGTGCAAATATTTCAATGGTGCCTGTTTAATAACCAAGCCATTGAGATTTCAGGAGTCAGGCAAAAGTCACACTTTATTTGATGCAATTAAAGTGGAATTATGCTTTGGGGCTTATAATCTATTAAAAGTTTACAGGCTTTAACAGGTGGCAGTATTCTGCAATATTTCATACTGCACAACAGTGTCTAGATGTTACTGGCAAATGAAACATTTAGCTACTGATTCATAGGAAAGTCTTATGGTAGTGTAGCCTCATTCAGAAGTTGTTCAGGTGTGGTAAAACTCATTTACAAGAAGTCACTTGAGAATGTCCTATTTGGTAGATTCAACCTCATTTCATGGTCAAAAACAATTGAAGGTCTGCTGTCTACAAATCCCTATGTTGGGAACTGTGGAGTTTAGACAATAAAGAAGAGACAATCAGAAGCTGATATTTTACTTGGGGAGACTGATGTGTGAACAAATAAAGGTAACATGAAGTAAGGGAGAGTGCTATAATTATGGACTCCTACAGGTGCACTGCCAGCATCCATCTCTGATAGAATATTCCCTGCCCTCTCAGGGCTTCCCCAAGCAGATCTTGTGACAAGGGTGTGAGTGTGTGATCCCAGGAACCCTGTGAGGGGGCAGGAAAAGAGCATGGAAGGCAGTCAATAAAGGCTATGATATAGCTATGGTTTGTCCATCCAAAATTCAGGTGATGCCAATGTGATAGTGTTGAGAGATGGCGACTTTAAGAGGTCATTAAGGATGGGCCAGCGAGTAGTGTGATGGTTAAGGCATTGGACTCCCACATGGCTGACTGTGGTTTGAGTCCTGGACCTGGCAGCTTGCTTTCTCATTTTCCTTCTCTCTTTCTCTCTGGAGTGCACACACCCTATGGCAAATTAAATAATAATAAATTAAATAGATCATTCTTAAAAAAAAAAATAAAAAGGTGATTAAGCCAGGAGAGCTCTTCCCTCTTGAAGGGAAATTGGTGTTTGGGAGAGGGTAGTCTTCCACTGTACTAGGATATAGCAAGAAAGCCTTCAGCAGAAGGCCTTGATCTTGAACTTTTAGGCCTCTAGCACTGTGAACAATACATTTATATTCTTATAAATTACCTAGTCTCATGTATTCAACAGACCAAGACAGTTATCAAAAAGGTTAATGCCATGGGCAATTGAGGTTCAATTCTCACAGGCAATTCTGGTACAGAACAAAGAACATCTCACAGTATTGTGCAAACAGAGCTCTAGACTCGGTCATTGATGGCCTCCTGTCAGTCACTGGTTGAAGACATTGGTAGATAAAGGTCTCAGTTCTCTAGCACACCTGACCTGTTCTGTGAGACAGTCAGAGAAGGTTCTTAGAAGATAGTTTCAGTGCTGGCAGTGGGACGCCATTGGATTGTGCTCACGGGAATGGTGAGTGGGAGGGAATATGGACAGGGTGACCACGGTCCCTGTTGAAAGGTAGACCTAGGAAACTGGACTTGTCTTAGGACACCACCCAGCAGCCACAGTTGGCTAGATCAAGAATGAAATTTACTTAGAGAAAAGCAACATTGCTGGGTTGAGAAAAGGAGATTCTCTGAAATTTAAATAAATGATAGTCATAGTGAGGTAGTCCTGGACACCGTCCTGCCAGAGTGGGAGTTAGAGTAGGTACCAGGAGAAGGCTTAAGGCTGGGGGTGGGTGTGATGTAGGCAGGGAGTATAAACCTTGCTGCACATGACACTGTGCAGAAAAGCAGGTGAATGGACTAGAGAGGAGGAAGAAGAGAGGGGAGAACAGGGAAGAAGCAAAACAGAATCCAAGTGACATTGTGAGAGCCAGCAGCGTTTAGTCTCTACTTGTTGCATTGTATCACTCTCTGGCTCAGTTGTCCTTTATTTCCTCCTTGGGTGCTGGTGACTGCCTAATGCACCTCCGCCCCTAACCCATGCACAGTCTCTTTACCTAAACTTGAAGAGCTTTTTCTCCTTGGACCCAGTCAGTCCCTATCCAGGACCAAAAGTATTGTGGGACATGGTACAGGAAATGGCCTAGAAGTGAGATTTGGTCGAGGTTTCAGCGAGTGGATGGGGGTTGTGCAGAAAGGGGAGGGTGGAGAGGTTGAGGCCGCAACAAACAAATCTTTATTACAGGAATCAACAGACATTTCCTGTAGACATTGGTGTGGCATGGACACAGATAGGATAGGAGGGAGGTAAGAGAGAGGTAGAAGATAAAGTTGAAG
The DNA here is from genome assembly GCA_026018925.1 of Tupaia tana. Classification (NCBI taxonomy): domain Eukaryota; kingdom Metazoa; phylum Chordata; class Mammalia; order Scandentia; family Tupaiidae; genus Tupaia; species Tupaia tana. The sequence continues at coordinate 31,208,386 of JAKSZU010000010.1, forward strand.
TTTCAAGCTTGAGCACCTAGTGATGGATGTGCCATTGATAACAGAAAATGAGCATTTGCTTTGAAAAGGGGTGGAGAGGAAACTATTCTGTTCAATTTTAGATGTATTGATTTTGAATTATCAACTGATCACTCTTATTGGTTGCAAATAATACCAGAGTGATTGATTTGAATCAAGGGAATAGATATTCTGACCACTTGAAAAAACACCTCATTTGCACCTTGAAGTAGAAAACATAAAGACATAAAAAAAAATGAGGTGTTCAAGGGTTTTTATTTTTGCAATTTTAGAGTAAATGCCCACTAGCACTTCAGCACCATCTTCTAGTTAAGGTTTCTCTCAGAGACTTTCTTGTTTGTTATTGTCAGGAGTTTGTACATGTTCTTTGAAAGAGATCAATAGGGACAGAATAGATCTTCTGGGGAGGGGGTGGTGGAGTAGGTAGATCTATTCCCACAGTGAGCTGCTCGCTATGTGTAAATGGAACTTTGGTTTGAGTTTTTGAAAACTGAGTGCTTAATGTATCCTCATAAATCATTATCTGGCACCTGAATAGCCTGAAAAAAAGACTCTGCTTTCTAAAGACTAGGGAGTGATTTGGTATTGGTAGGTTGAAGTCCAAGGGCATCAGACTCACATTATGTGGAACAAAGAACCTTGCACTAGAAATCTGAAATCTTGGCTCTCACCCTGGTATAACTGCTGACCAGCCTTACTGATTTGGGGGAGAAATTCAAGCTCTCTGTGACCCATCTTTCTCACATAAAACAAAAGCAATAAACTAGATTTTGTGTGTGTTTTCTAGCTCTCAGGTATGGTGGTTTATAATTTTAATATTGTATTTAATCATAAAATCTCACATAAGAGAAGCTGAATGCTGTATAAATGCAAAATATGGACTACTTTTACCTATCCCACAGAAAGAGAACAAAGAGTAATATGTAAAGACATAGCCCATATGCTCCTTAGTGAGTTAATGGTGCAGCAAAATTACAATGTCTGTATCTATCTATCTAGATATAAATATATTCACTGACCAAGGAGCTAATGGATTTGAAACAAATTTTCAAAATTGAGCACATGAGAATCATTTTATTTATTATTGAGAACATGGAAAGGTGCCCATTACTGAACAGTGATGGGGGAATCAGTACAATTGGGTCGTCAGGAAAGTCATGATGCATTTTTGCATAGCAAACATAGAAAAAATGTGTCATGACTTTTCCAACAACCTGATCTTGTGAAATCCATCAGGAGACCACATTTTTAGACTATGTGCTGGTAAGGCTCTTATTAAATTGCACAGATTTCAGATATTGTATAGAAAATAGTCTGTTGAAAGGTTGTCTCCTCCACCCTGTTTTTTTGGTCATGATATGGCAGATGGTTAACTTTTTCCAAGGAAAGTCTCATATGTGTGCATTACATACCTGATTTGGTCTTATAAAGACAGCCCGAAATGGCCAAGGGCAAAGGTTTCGGTTGTGGGAATGACTGACTGAGTAACACCAAAGGCACTATTCAGTCCATGGGTTCTTTGTTGTTGGGGTTAGACATACTTTGAAAGTTTAGTTGTTGCCAAAAACCAAGAGTCTAGAAAGTAGAACTCTTCTCATGAGAAAGCAACTATGATGAGAAGCTTGCGCGTTGCAAAGTTCCCATGAGTAGGATCAGTAGTGGCAGAGCTCCTCCTGGTTGCTAATTGAAATGGAAATGGTATTAATAGAGCAAATTCAGTTCACGATGGCTTTGCACTAAATGTCTAAGTTCTGATCAACTGAAGTCAAAAACTGGCATGTTTCTGACAGCTATCATGAAAAACACAGCTGTGAAGAAGGATACATTGGACGAGAGACTAGAATGATGATGTGGATCTTTTTTGTTCATTCAATAATTCATTCAACAAATTTGGTGGATTGAATTTCAGACATTTTCAAAGAAAAATGACCAGTAGCTATAGCATGGCTATTCCCCTTTGATGAAGATATGCCTAATAGATCTGGGTGTGTGGCAGGGGAAGTGTCAAAGCTTCTTGAAAGTTTACTCTGGGCCAGGCCACATTATCCATATTTATTAGAAAAGTGGACTGGGACTTACAGAAGTTAAATAGTTTATCTCAAATCATACAACTAGGAAGATGGAAAACCCAGGTTTCTTTTTTTTAAGTCTTTTGTAACATTTTATTATACAAAATTTCAAACATACACAAAAATAGAGAAAATAATACTAGTAAACAGAATGGGCAACTTCAATGATTATCAGATAATCTTGTTTCATCTATACCTGATGCCAAATTAGTTTGTAAGCAAATATCATTTCATCTATAAATATTTCAGTGCCACTTGTTTTTTTTTTTTTTTTTTTTTTTTTCCATAAAGAAGTTTTTGCCTTAGGGTGTGTATGCTTGCTGGAGAGAGAGACAGTGGGAGGGAAAATGAGAAATCACTTCCCATGGGAGATGGCCATGCTGCAATCTCTTCTCCATTCTCCTCCCGGGATCTTGGACATGGATGTACATGTGCCTGGTGTGTTTCAAGCCTTTGGGTTGGAGTCTTGAACCTCAGTAGGCCATGTGGGAGTCCAGCAACATAACTGTTACGTTATCTTCTGGCCCTGTCAGTACTGCTTCTAAAGATAAGGACTTTAAGGAGCATAACCTAATGCCATTATTATATCTTCCCAAATTAACAGTAATTCTTAAAGCAAATATCCAATGTGAGGATTCTCCATTGTCTCATACTTTTTTTTTTTAAAGTGCTTTAATTAGGCTAAATGAGGTCCTCATATTGTAACAAGCTAATATGTCTCTTATCAATTTTTATTTATAATTTCTGCTCTCTTACAAATTACCTGTCATGGGAACCAGCAGTTAGCGTAATGGCTATGTCGCTGGACTCCCACGTAGTCGACCGTGGTTCGCGTCTCGGACCCGGTGGCTTACAACTCACGCCGGGCACGTGTGCGTGCGTGCCCAAGATCCCGAGAGGAGAATGGAGGAGAAGGGATTGCGGCGTGACCATCCCCCCTGGGGGGTGATTTCTCGCTTTCTGTCTCTATGTCTCTCTCTGTCTGTCTGGCGAGCGCACGCGCCCTATAGCGAAAAACCTCTCCAAAAAAAAAAAAAAAAAAAAAAACAAAAAACAAAAAACAAAAAAAAAACAAAAAAAAACAAAAAAAAAAACAAAAAACAAACTACCTGTCATAAAAGTATGTAAATTTCTTTCTCCACTTCTTCCTTTTTTTTTTTTTCCCCTCTCCCCATAGGGAACCACTTTCAAATGTACTATCTGGTCTCTAAGACCTTCTTACATCTTAGAGATACACATGCACACATAAAATATACCTATGTATCTTTAGGTATAGGTATAATATGATCTATTTCATATGTCTGCATGCCTTGGTGATGTCTATGTTTATGGATGCAGGTCTACCTAATCCTTCTAGTGAGTATCTGCTAATTCCATGAAGTATATTCCTGTACACATGTATCCCATTGATAGATATTTAGATTCTGGATTTTTTTTTTTTTTTGAGAGGTTTTTGCACTTGCCAGAGAGACAGAGAGACAGAAAGCAACAAATCACCCCCCAGGGGTGTGGCCATGCTGCAATCCCTTCTCCTCCATTCTCCTCTCAAGATCTTGGGCACACACTCACATGTACCCGGCATGAGTTTAAGATCAACTACATGGGAGTTCAGTGACATAGCCATTACGCCAACTGCTAGTTCCAGATTATGTTTTTTTCCCCCTAATCTTGATTATGCAATAGTTTAGGAAGCAGGACTTGAAATCTTTCTGTGCTGTTGTCATGGACACTGCAGAAATGACTACTAAAATTTGTAGAGTGCTTAATATTTACTAAATATTTTCATGTCTCTTCTCTTATTTAATCATTTTTTAGAATTTAATGAGAGCTAAAATGATTTCTTCTGCAAGTTAGAGACTAGGTTTCATACAGGAATAAGTATTCTATTTCAGAATTATTATTACCCACCCTTCTTTTTTAAAAGATTTTTGCCATAGGGCATGTGCACTTGCTGGAGAGAGAGAGAGAGAGGAGAGAGAGAGATAGAGAGATAGAGAGTGAGAAAGTGAAAAATCACCCCCTAGTGGGGATGGCCATGCTACAATCCCTTCTTCATTCTCCTCTCAGAATTTTGGGCATGCATGTACACATGCCTGGTGTCATTGTCAAGCCATGAGGTCTAGGACTCAAACCATGGTTGGCCATGTAGGAATCCAGTGCCTTAACCATCAGGACTTTTCTTTTCTTTTCTTTTCTTTTCTTTTCTTTTCTTTTCTTTTCGTTTCGTTTCGTTTCGTTTCGTTTCGTTTCGTTTCTTTTCTTTTCTTTTCTTTTCTTTTTTTCTTTCTTTTCTTTTTTTTTCTTTTCTTTTCTTTTCTTTTCTTTTCTTTTCTTTTCTTTTCCTTTTTCTCTTTTTCTCTCTCTCTCTCTCTTTCTTTCTTTACTTCTTCTTTCTCTTTCTTTCTTTCTCTTTCTCTTCTTTCTTTTTCAAAATTTGTTTCTTTCTATTTTGGGATGCACTCATATAAGACTGACGTGACTCTCAAGCCACCATGTCCAGGACTTAAACCATTGTCAGACATGTGGGAGTCCAGCATCCCAGTCAGCACACCACCATATCCTTATTCTAAAATAGTTATTTCTCCAACTTGTAGTGGCAATGTTGTCAATAGTTTCATTGCCAAGAATGTCCTGGGGGAAAGACATACCACCATTGAATGACATATAAGACAGAGGACAGGCAGTAAAACTACAAGCCAACAGCAAGGGGCAAAGGCTGGTCATGTTTGGTAAAAGACAAGGAGGGAGGTTGTTTACCCTTGATGAGTATAAAGGCTTATGAGGGTTAATCAGTCCAGACTCAACACTAGAGGAATAGGCTGACCCTGCCTCTCTTACATTCTCACTGTAGAGCTGCCTTTTCCCACCCTTGTGATCAAGGTCTTAGATATGGTTTCCAAGATCACCTTTTTCCATCTGACAGCACCTGCCACATGCAGGGAAGAGTGGCAGTCAGTCTAAATTATTGAATGTTCTGAATGGTGTCATGCTAATATAATAATATATTAGCTTGAACTATATAAAATTGGTTCAATGGGATTGCCAATATTTGTACATTATTGACCTACACAAACTCCGTAGTTAGTGTATTTCTAAAAAAGATCATACTTTAAAAAATAATAATATTCCTAAGTATAAGGAACAACTTAAACTAAGATAGCCATTTTTCCTAAGAATAAATAGGTGAGGGATTTTACCTAGTGTAATGGAAAAAGCAAAACAAAACACAAACTAACTTTTCTCTTCTATACTCACACGCAATACTTCTGGGCTCCAAAATGTGTGTGTGTGTTTCCCCCCACACTAATCATTTCTCTGACACCATCTGTATTTCTTACCATTTATCTTAATTCTGACATAATCTTTCCAGAGATAGTGTCAGGTCTCTTAGATTAAGGTTCATCCCATAAGACTGCGTCTGTTCAAATGCCAGTTGCAAGTCCACATTGCCACCTGTGGTTCTGGTTTACTATGGACATCAGACGTGATTGTGACCCTCTCTTGAGTTGTTAGCATGTTTTACAAAATTCAGGGAGACACTTCACTTACATTTACTCTTTTATTATAATAGGATACAAGTCAAGAGCAGTCAAGTGGGAGTGCTGCATAGGGCAAGGTATTGGGGAACGGGCACGGAGCTTCCATGTCCTCTCCAGAATTCCACACTCCTAGCACCTCCATGTGTTTAGCAACATGGAAGCTCTAGAAATCCTGGAGTTCATTCTTGCTGAGGCTTTATTATGCATGCACAATTGATTACAAAGTCGATCTTCAGTTTCTTTCTCCTTTCCAGAGGATGGAGAGTAGGACTGAAAGTTACAGGCTTCTAGCCATGCCTTGGTCCATCTGGTGACCAATTCCCATCTCAGAGCTTGCCAAGAGTCACTTCATCAGAACAACAACAAAAAAATGCTCCCTATCACCCAGGAAATCCCAAGAGATTAGGAACTCTTTGTGAGGAACTAGGATCAAAAACTACAGTTTTAGAGAATAAAGATTCTTTTAGTACTTCTGTCGCTTAAGAAATTGTAATGGTTTAAGGAGCTCTGGAACTGAAGGTGAAAACTAAAATATGTATTTCTTATTATAAATCGCACTATCACATCTAGTAAATAGGGAACTGAATTTAATGACCAGAAAAGACCAGTTGCCACGTTGCTTTTCTGTCATTAAATAATAATTTCGAAATGTTGGAGTGGAACATAAATAATTGGTACTCTAGCAGTTAAGTTTTTTCTGTAATCATCATCTCTCTAGAGGGGCACCAGGTGTCATATGTAAAATGGGAATGATGGCACCTACTTCATAGTATAGAATATATGTTCAGAATATATGACAATAGTGGGGAGTCAATATTAATAGTATTCCTATTTCATGAAAATTAATACCAGTAGTAAACACTCAGAGAGGACACTTAAGGTCCCAAATAAAACAGGAATATATGGTGAGGGTTTTTTGAAAAAATAAACTTGACCAAGTAAACAGTCTTGAAAACAAGATGTTGTATCTCCAGAAGGTGTCCTAGAACAGGATAAAGGATTCCTGTGGTGGTGAAGAGTACAGCCTCTGGGCCACCAGGGTTTACCAGCTGTCTGATCTTGGATAGAAAACAGACTTGTCCTCATCTCTGAGGGTCATTGTTAGTATTAAGGTAAATGGAGGCAGCAGAAGCAAACTGCCTGGGACAGAGAAGTTTCTGCTGCTACTAGACCTGTTTCCCCAACTCCAGAAACCAAGTAGAAGTCACATCTTTTTTCTCAAGCTCTGGGGCTTAACCTGTTCTCCATTTTGGTAATATCATTAATATATTACTAATGGAAAAATACAGTGTGAATCTGAATTGCCAATTAAAGAAACTCTGCTGTAGAGAAAATAATTTAAATCAAATGGCTTTAACAGATGATGGTAATACAAGAGCATTAAAAAAAACTTTTGAATAGTGAGATTCTCGAAAGATGATGAAAGCATGCTATCTGTATTATTCATAGACTTTTCTGGAGACATGATTAAAATTTTTTCAAATGCTATTAATGTTAAGAACTAAAGTTGCATAAGAGGTAAGAGGTGGCTGGTGTAAAAATGGAACATATTTGTATGTCAGAACACAATTATGTTCTCATAAAGTCTTGCAGGTAGTATGAGAAAATCTACCAGCCTATTGTGCCTTTTCTTTTTCTTTCTTTCTCTCTCTCCCTCCTCCCCTCCCTTCCTTCCTTTCTTTCTTCCTTCCTTTTTTGGCTCCAGGTTTTCAAGAGCTGATTTTCTTCTTCTAGAGAATCTTCAATATCTTGCTTATTTATGTGAAGTAGAATGAGTTCTCTGCCTCATTTCTTCCTCTTCCAACACATTATCTAAAGTCAGGATGACTTTATGTAACAGTTTTGATTGTATCATTCTTTGATAATGCTGCTCACCAATCCTCACATAACGAATCCTATAGTCTTTTTTTTTTTTTAAGAGAGATTTTTGCTATAGGGCGCATGTGCTTGCCACAGAGAGAGAGAGAGAAAGTGAAATATCACCCCTGAGGGGATGCTTACACCACAATTTCTCCTCCATTCTCCTTGCAGGATCTCAGGTAGGCACATACACGCACTCAGCGTGAGTTTTAAGTCAACAGGTCTGGGACTCGAACTATGGTCGACTACGTGGAAGTCTAGTGATATAGCCATTATGCCACCTGCTGGTCCCAGCCTTACAATCTTAATACCTGAATCAAGAACTTTCATCCTCTTATAGTATAGAGATGTTGCTACAGAGACTGGTCAACAGAGCCAGACTGCCTAAGTTAATACAAGAGAAGAGCTTAGAATAGCACCTGTCATGCAGAAAGGCTCAGCAAGATTCAGCTCTGATGGTTATCCAGCTTTGGTCCCTCTTCCAGACTCATACCCATCTTGATCCATCCCACATAACCCATCATGATCTTTATTAATACTCTCTAGGCACTCTGTATTTATTATTTTATGGAATCCTCATGACAACATGTAGATCTTGAGTCCTTTTATTAATCTCTTTACATTGAGCCCTGGGGTTTACACAACATTAGAATCACTTGGGATACTTTTCAAAATACTGATGCCTAAACTGTTTTTTGTTTATTTGTTTTAGAGAGATTTTTTTCTATAGGGCACATGCACTCACCAGAGAGACAGAAAGGCAGAAAGCAAGAAATCACCTCCCAGGAAGGATGGCCACGCTGCAATCCCTTCTCCATTCTCCTTTTGGGATCTTGGGCATGCACATACATGTGCCCAGTGTGTTTTAAGTTGCAAAGTCTAGGGCTTGAACTGTGCACAACTATGTGGGAGTCCAGTGACATAACCATTATGCCATTTGCTGGTCCTTACTGATGCCTAAACTCTACACTCAGAGATTCTAATATAATTCGTTTGGAGTGGGACCCAAGCATTAGTTTTGATTTTAAGTAGGTAGAGCTGTGGGCACTGAGTTGGGCGATTTGCTCTAAGTTCTCACAGTCCACAAACTGGTAGTGGTGGTAGAATGGATTTCAGAGCCATCATTCCTCTCCTGCAGGGCTACTGGTCATTCTGTCCATGAATAACTTGTTTCAGGACTTGGGGTCTTTATAATTATATATATTATATTTATATATTATGTATTATATATATATACACACACACACACACATATATATATATTTATATAGTTCTTTCACGAGAAAGATATATATATATACATATATATATATATATGTATATATATATATAGAGAGAGAGAGAGAGACAGAGAAAGAGAGAGAGAGAGAGATAGAGAGAGAAAAGAGGAGAGGGTCAACAGGGTCTTGATGCTGTGACCCATCCTTAGCTTCAGCCAGCCCTGGATCATGGGCCTCTACGTGCCTGGTGTACTGAAATAGGTCTCTAGACATGAAACCAGAACCTTTTCATGCAGGTCAGCTTCACAAAGCATTGCATTTTACTATGGTGCCACCTTCTAGTCCCCATGTGCATGTTTTTAAGTCAGGTTCCTCCTATAGAGGAACTGGATAGCTGTTTAGAGTCTCTGCTTTTTTTCTCTAGGTAGTTAGAAATTACCTTCTGCCCACCCTTTTCCTTGTAAGTAACTGATCATTTCCAGTTTTCCCCTTCATTGAACTATTGACAAGACGAGTTCCAAAGACCTGTTTTGGAAAATATCAGATGCATTTTCCTCCACTTGAGTATTTTCAAGATCAAGTCCTTAAATGTGCTTTTGGGAGATGAATCTGAGGTTCTGTTTTTCCCTTTGAGTCTTTGGAGAGAGAGTGGGCAAAAGAAATGCAGTGTCTTATGTCATTCAAGAAGAAATTTAAATCCATATTTTCCTGAGAATTTCAGAGTCCCAGAGAGAGACAATTGGACCTATAAAGAAGACCATGGGCTGTAATTGGAGAACCTACTTAAAATACTCCATGTTTCTAAAATCGAACCCCCTAAATCAATAGAATATTTTTCTTTTAATGTTATACAGTACCATATGATAATGGTAGTTAACAACATAATGTATTTCTCAATTTAACTAAGAAAGTGGACTTCGGATGTTCTCAGTACAAAAAAAAGACAAATGTTTGAGATAATGAATATGCTTATCACCCTGATTTGGTTACATACACTGTATTTATGTACTAAAAAATTCACATTGTACCCCAGAAATACGTAAATTATTCTGTGTCAATAAAAAAGAAAGATTTATTATTATTATTACTATTATTATTATTATTTTGGAGAGGTAGTTTTTGCTATAGGGAATATGCACTCGCCAGAAAGACAAGAGACAGAGAGACAGAGAGACAGAAAGTGAGACGTCACCCCCCCCCCCCCAGGGGGGGATGGCCACGCCACAATCCCTTCTCCTCCATTCTCCTTTCGGGATCTTGGGCATGCACACACACGTGCCCAGCGTGAGTTTAAGCTATTGGGTCTGACTTGAACCGCAGTCGACTACATGGGAGTCCAGCAACATAGCCATTATGCCAACTGCTGGTCCCTTATTATACTATTTTTAAAGAAGCGGAATGAAATAGGGCCATGGAACAATGATCATTATCTGAAAGAGAAGAATAATCGGGAACCAGCAGTTAGCATAATGGCTATGTCGTTGGACTCCCACGTAGTCGACCGCGGTTCGCGTCCCGGACATGGTGGCTTAAAACTCATGCCGGGCACGTGTGCGTGCGTGCCCAAGATCCCGAGAGGAGAATGGAGGAGAAGGGATTGCGGCGTGGCCATCCCCCCTATGGGGTGATTTCTCGCTTTCTGTCTCTATGTCTCTCTCTGTCTGTCTGGCGAGCGCACGCGCCCTATAGCAAAAACCTCTAAAAAAAAAAAAAAAAAAAAAAAAAAAAGAGAAGAATAATCATATCTAAAAGAGAAGTTACCTCTTGCTTGAGTTTTCACGGAGAGAAGTTGACTCTCTTTTTGTGTGTGAAACCATTAAGGATCATGATTTTGACATGGTAGAAAATATTTCCTTACTATGTTGAGTAGTCACTTTACAAAAGTACCACAAACTATGAATAAACATGAATAAGGATGTTAGAGTGGTTATCCTCTCAAGTCCTCAGGGTGTGTTTGTGAAAAGCCGATTATTCTAACAGTCCTGATAAATCCTAATTCTTCTAATAAAACCAGGGTGTTGAAAAAAGAGGCTTGAGACAAGTTTTAAAGAGATAAATTTATTTTTTGGTGAAGGTTTTGGAGGATAATTTTGTGAGGTTCAAGTGTTTAATACTGGATATAGCTCTCTAGTGTGCTATGATGGACATTGCTTTCGTTTTCTGTGTGAAGACACCTTGGCTGATTTCAGAAAGCATATTGCAGAGGTTTGCAGTGCAAAGAGACATACACTTGTATTGACAGGTCTCTACAGATAAAGTCATTAAAAATCTTGACAAGGTGTAGAAAAGGCTGAATTTTTAGTGCCCAGCCAACTCCAAACTTTTCACGGACTCATTTTTAGTTCTGAGATTTAGGCCTGGATAGATGTGTTAGGTCTGAAAGATTCTCTATGACCTATTTTTGTATTGATTTTTCTTTTATCTTTTTAAAGGTGGTTGACAATTACTCCTAGGTGGGTGGCGATAACTCTTGAGCATACTTTTTGAGCTTCAGCAGACAGGGGCCACTTTTATTTCATTTCATGGCTAACACAAAGTGGTTCCTTAAATTCCCTGAAAGACAAAAGAGAGACTCAAGAAAGAAATTTCTGCTGGCAAATCTGTTTCCCACATGCCATAAATAGTAACTCAAAAAGCATATTTCAACCTAGGACAATTCTCCCGGCTACCCAGTTACTAATGTGCTTGTCAAGAAGACAGTCTGAAAATTAGTCTCTAGAATTTTCTAAACTTTAATTAGTAGTGTTATAATAAATGTTTAATGAGTTTGTAGTAGTAAATACCTGGCTCTTGACTGTAAACTTTTTTTTTTTTAATAGACCAGAGTTTTCTTAACACCTATCATGCAATGAATTCATATGGGATAGGTTCCAGAAGCCCAGGCTCCTTCCCACTGGCTCTCACAAAGTGTGATTCTCTGGGGGAACCAGGAGTTAGCGTAATGGCTATGTCGCTTGACTCCCGTGTAGTTGACCGTGGTTTGCGTCCCGGACCCGGTGGCTTAAAACTCACGCCAGGCGCATGTGCGTGCGTGCCCAAGATCCCGAGAGGAGAATGGAGGAGAAGGGATTGCGGCATGACCATCCCCCTGGGGGGTGATTTCTCGCTTTCTGTCTCTATGTCTCTCTCTGTCTGTCTGGCGAGCGCACGCGCCCTATAGCGAAAATCTTTAAAAAAAAAAAGTGTGATTCTCTGGGTGGAGTGGAGGTGCTTCAGTTGAACCCAGGTACCTTTCTCTTTGGCTCCCTTCTTTTTCTGGTCATTTTCCTTCACGTGTTTTAGGAAGCTATCTCTACTCTTAGAATGCTTAATATGTTTAATACACACATTAATTCTCTTGGCAAGACTCTTGCCTTGAACTTATTTGTTTACAATAATGCCAACAGCATGCTGGGAAACATTGTAGACTCTTCCAGTTTTGCCACGGTAGCATTTGTGGGGCATTCCTTTTTGAACAGTAATCATTCTCTTGATGTCTGCAACATCACCTTTCTTGTAGATTTGCATGAAAGGAACCACTACATGTTTTCTAAAAGGCCTAGAAAACATGTATTCCATGCCTCTCCTCTTTCCCTATGTGTTCATCATTTTGGTGAATTACTGGAAGATGGTGGTTACTGCCAAAAGGGTGTAAAATTTTTTAAAGATTTTTTCTTTATTCACGGTAGGGTGCATATGTGTACATGTGAGAACGAGACAGGGAGAGAAAGGAGTACCCTCCATAATGTCTGGTCATGCTGTAATCCCCTCCCTCCAGTCCTATAGCCTGTGGTATACTGGGTACTTGTGTACATACTTGGCATGTTTCAGATGGACCAGTCTGTGGATTTGAACTGTAGTGGCCATGTGGGATCCAGCTTCTCTTGAGCAGTGCGTTACTGTTGTGCCATGGAGCTAGCTGGAGCTGACTAGAAGCTTTTGAGAGCAGGAAGAGTACTCTCTTTACCTTTGATTTCTGCATGCTCTGGAATCCTTATTGTACTCACTGAAAAAAATGAAAAACAAATTATTACATTGCTAATGTTGCAGAAAGAAAATAACCTTAAAAATGGTAATAATGGAATAGAAATGTTATGTATGTGGGAATTTTATCTGCAGTGATAGAATTCATGGTAGAAAATGTGAAGTATGTTAAATAAAGCTTCTTACCTCTTCTTCCCATTTTATTTTCAAAGCATAGCCCTTAAATTATTTGGTAAGAAAGTGAACAGTAATTAAAAATTAATCAGATATTAACCTTTTTATCCCCATATTTGGGTGGTATCATTCCTGTAATACAAGGATATAACTCATTGTCATGGATTTAGCCTGTGTTAAATCATATTACTTAAACAGAAAGAGCTTAAGAATGTGACAGTTGCCACAGAGTGCTGGGTTCTCATGCAAAGTAGTTGCTTTGATAATTTCCTCCTCAATTCTGTGAGAGATCTAAATCAATGTGACCAAATTAACTATGACCAGAATAAATCCCTTTTTCTTCAGTAGTTTAAAAATAATAATATGGAGGTTGGCATAATGGCTATGTCGCCGGACTCCCATGTAGTCGACTGCAGTTCAAGTCCTAGACCAGGTGGCTTAAACTCACGCCAGGTACATGTGTGTGCATGTACAAGATCCTGAGAGGAGAATGGAGGAGAAGGGGTTGCTGCGTGGCCATCCTCCCCGGGGGGTGATTTCTTGCTTTCTATTTCTCTGTCTCTCTCTGTCTTTCTGGTGAGCACCCATGTCCTATAGCAAAAAACCTCTCATGGGACCAGCAGTTAGCGTAATGGCTACGTCACTGGACTCCCATGTAGTAGACCGTGGTTCAAGTCCCAGACCTGGTGGCTTAAAACTCATGCTTCACATGTGTGCGTGCATGCCCAAGATCCCGAGAGGAGAATGGAGGAGAAGAGATTGCAGCATGGCCACCCCCATGGGGGGTGATTTCTTGCTTTCTGTCTCTCTGTCTCTCTCTGTCTGGCAAGCACATGCACCCTATAGCAAAAACCTCTCCAATAAAAAAAAAAGGAATATGTTAAAAATAGTAATGTGACCTGTCTTTTTGTGTAAAAATTATATGAACTAATCATATCTTAATAAAAAAACAACATAGAAGAATACAAAGACAAAAGGTAAAAATCAAAACAAAAAAAGATACTAAAAAATTCACCACCCAGAAATAACCAACTGTCATTAATATTTGACAAACATCATTCCAGATCTTTCCTTATGAATAAATGGAAAGAATCATTGATAGGACAAAAATTAGGACTAGCAGATGGTATAGGAGTTATATTGCTGAACTCCCACACGGCCAATAGAAATTTGAGTCCTGTACCTGGTGACTTGCTTTCTCATTTTCCCTTTCTCTCTCTCTCTCTCTGGTGAACACACATGCCTTATAGCAAACTTTAAAAAATAATAACAGTAATAATCATAAATAAGATTAAATAAATTCATAAGACAAAAATGGTTTGAGTAAAATGGGATTATTTACTTTTTATAAACAAAACTATGAAGTTTCATTTTATTTAAAGTTAACTGAAAAATAAAATAAAATGAAAAGGATTGTTGGATTTCAGGAAAAGGGTTTCTGTGCTATTGACTAGACTCTGAAAACTCTCTGTAGTGCCCTACAGTCCTGTGCCTAAAGCAGAGGCTTTACAAATATTTGTTGAGTGAGTATATGAATATGTTTCTGTATTTGTTTTTGAGAATTGATTTTTCTTAAACCAAGATTATGATTCAGTGTTGCGTGGCCTTGAGCTCAAGGTTGATTTTGTATTTGTTCATGGATTATGAATTCTTTTGCAAACATTTATTGAGACGTTACTTCTTAGGCTTCATGCTAAGGGTTGAGATACATGTCACCATATCATCACCCCTGCCCTGGGACTTACTCTAAAAAAATATGCTCTAAAGTCCTAAAACTTTCTGTTAGACCTACCTTTGCCCTTATTGAGTCTCATCTGTAGTCATTCTGACTCCTGCTCTGGGATTTCAGCAGAGCAGAGGGATTTCATTGGTCTGTATTCTAGCTCTTAAATTCTCTTTCTTGCCTTGAGAAATTTGAATTGGTTACTTCCTGCATTAAATGCTTGTCTCTGTCCTCTTGCCTAGTTTCTCTAAATACTTCCTTCAGCTTAAATATTGCTTTCCATAAGAAATCTTCTAGACTCTTCTAGAACCAAACAGATCATTTTGTTGTACAGCCTGCTCTTTTTGTTGTAGGTTGTTCATTATATATATTTGCATATTTATTTATGTGGTTTTTCAGTTGTCTTTCTCCCTGACCAGCTTGTAAGTACCCTGTGGGCAGGATGTCTGGGTCCTCACTATCAAATCCCTAGTGATGAGCAAGTCTTGAGCATCTAGTAACTAGTCAACAAGCATTTGTTTTTTCATATAACTCATAGAAGTTAAACAATACATGGTCCTTATCCTAAAAAAGTTTATACTCCACTGTGACTAAATGAGTAAATTGTTGTAGCAGAGTATGAACAATACAATGAGAAATGTATATTTGTAGATCTTGGTAGAGAGTTTTGAAGGATAGGTAAGGAAGCACCAGGTAATGAAGTGTGTATGTATGTGGAAGGGGTAGTGGTAGTAAAAATGGGATAAGATGATGTGGGCAAAAAGCATTGGCCAGTTGCTCAGTAAAAAGTCTCAAAAGCATTAATGTGAGTGACATGTTCAGGGAGCTACAGGTTATTTGATAAAGCTAAAGTCAAAGTTGGTTAATAGGAAAGGATGAAGTTGCAGAGGATTATGGGGCAGGAAATGATAGTCTTTAAATGAGAGTCTTTAAATGATAGTCTTTAAATGATAGTCTTTAAAACATTATGTTGCATAATAAAATACTTTTTTTCAACATGGAACCAAACTATTAGGTTAGAAGTGTGTGTGGCATAAGAAAATATATTTCCTACTTAGAAAAATTACTTAGTTTGTCCTCCTAAAAATCAAATAAATCTCATTTCTTATAGTCTTGAGTTTTATTTCATATTTACATGAGACCACAGAGGTAAAACTTATTGTAGAAAATAAAACTATAATTAAAGCTATGGATAAAGCACTTAAAGACTAAATTTAGGTAACTAGCCAGAGAGATAAACAGAAGATCTGGATAAAAGAAGAGGTTAAAACCATTTAATTAATTTTACCATGGAGGATATTTACAGAAATAATTGTGTGTGTGTGTGTGTGTGTGTGTGTGAGAGAGAGAGAGAGAGAGAGAGAGAGAGAGAGAGAAGGCTTCTTAGTAATAATTTAACAGATGCTAGCATTATTCTGTAAAAAATGGGCCCACTAAATTATAAACTTGTTTGTAAGTTAATGGGAACCCTTTGTATGAAGGGGTATGAAAAGACATTATCCAGAAAAGAGACGAGTAGTGTGTGCGTATTTATTCCTTCCAATTGCAGGACTGTTGAGCCATGGTTTGCTCTTCTGCTATTGACTGATGGAATAATCATGAATATGCTAAGTTGCTTTCTAGTATTTTCTCCTACTAATGTTCTTTCAGAAAGTATGGATTCTCATCCTGGCTTTGCCAATACCAGGGTGGTGGGGTCCAGAGACCTTGATGAATATAGATTCCTGGGTGTCATGTTCAGATTTATGGTTTAGAAGATCTGGAATGGAGCTCAGGATCCACTTTTTTTTTTTTTTTTTTTTTTTTTTTTTAAAGTTCTTGAGTTTCTAATACATACTGAAGGACAGGAGATAAAGTCTTAAGTTCATGCAAAATAGAGCAGTCTTCATAATGCTGGAAGCCATGAAATGATATATGAGAAATTCTGTACACTTTCCTTGGGTAAAAAAACTAGGTCTCTGTTTAGGATAGTAGATAGGAAAGGAATCATCTGTGAGAAATTAGACACTGCCCAGGGAATTAGGACTTCTATGAAAAATAATGTCACCAATGATAAGTTCCCCCATTCAAGTAGTAAAAATCTTAGATGAGAAAAAAAAAAACACCAAGGAAAGTAAATGATCACACTGGAGGATTTACATCACCTGAATTAGAAACAATAACAACAAAACTCCCAAGAAGAGAAGGGCTAGAAACCATAAGATAAAATAGGACATATGATAAATCAATAAGCAAATTTGAAAAGGAACTAAATAGAAAGTATAGGAAATAAAGAATAGGTACTATGGGGAGAAATCCCTCAAATAATGAGTCTAAATATAGATTAGACACAATCAAAAGTATTTACATAAATGGAAGAAAGATCTGTGCAAATTACTCAGGATGTAGCACTGAGAAATACATGAAGTTAAAGATGAAAATAATTAGGAGACATAAAGCAGGAATTAAAGAGCATCCAGTATAAAAAATGTATACACCCAGACATCCATATAGTGAAATGGCTGAACATGAATGTCAAAGCAGAAATCAAAAAGCTGTCAGAGATGAAATAGTGTTATTCTGTGATGAATGACAACCAACTAAAAGTCAGGTTTTGCTCAGAAATAGATGCTAGAAGACAATGGGGAGATGGCTTCCCTATGCTGAGGGAAAATAAGAATCAACCAAGAATTTTATACCCAAACTACTATTCAGGAGAGATGATGACATAAAAGCATGTAATTGCATAGAATGACAGAGCATTCATTATTATCAGACCCTGCTAAATGGAATGTCTGCAAGGTCTTCCCTTGTGAAGCACAATACAGAAGGAAAGAGAAGGATGCAAGAAACATTTGATGGGGAAAGTTGATAAGATTGTTGGTGTGTTAGGATTCTCCAGAGAGACCAATAGGATATATATCTATATGTCTATAGACATAGATACATGACAGGATTTATTAGGGAAATTGGCTCATGTCATTATGGAGGCTAAATCTCACAGCAGACATCTGCAGGCTGGAGAACTGGGAAGGCTCAGGCCAAGTCCAAAGGCTTCAGAAGCAGGGGAACGGATGGTGTAACTCTCAGTCTAAGACTGCAACTTGGGAAACTGGAGCATCACTGGTCAAAGTCCTGGGTTCAAAGGTCAGAGAACCTGGAATTCTGATATTCAAGGGCAGGAAAAGAATTTCCTGAGGAGAAAAGGAAAGGAAGAAAGAGAAAACAAGTCTTTCCTCTGCTTTTTTGTTTTATCTAGGCCCTCAGTTGACTGGATGGTGCCCATCTCCAATAGTTAGGGCAAATCTTTCCCACTCAGTCCACTGATTGAAATGCTAATCTCTTCCAGAAACACCCTCACAGACACCCAGAAATAATCATTTGTTAGCTATCTGGGTGTCTCCTAATACAGTCAAGTTGAAGCAATAAAAGAGAGAATAAAAAAACTGCACATAAAAACTATGGTAAATAGAAAACACATAACAAGATTGTAGAAATAAACTAGTTATATTAATACTTACAAGAGTAAATAGATTAGAATTCCCTATTCAAAGGCAGACTTAAAAAGACAGTAAATTTAAAAAATAAAATGCAGCTTAAAGAAAGAAGTCAAAATTAGAATGAATAAAATGCATATTCATATTTCAACATGGAGAAATCTAGAATAAAATATTGAGCAAAAAACTCCAGTTACAAAATGATATGTATGTTGTTTATGTATGTTTAAGAATATATAAAACAGTACAAATATTGTTTATGTATGCATGTAGATATATATGAAATGCAGTATATATATATATATATATATATATATATATATATATACACACACTAAAATGTAAAAATACATATGGAAATTGAATATATCATCTTTCAGATACTTGATTTTCAGAAAGAACAGAGGTGATGAGACTGGGAGGGATACGAAACACATTAGAAATGAATCAGTAATAATTTTTCATGTAAGAACTTCAGAGAAAACATGAATGAAAGACAAAATTCATAAATGATCTATGCTGGGCACTTAGCTATTTTAATAAATTACATTTCTGTATAATTGAAATACTTTATGGTGATATTTCAAAATCCTAGCATGATTCTTTTGGCTATAGGTTTGGGAATAAATAGAGTAGATGACTCGGTGTTCCAGTCTAAATTTTGTTTAAAGTCCATATGTTATTTGAAAAGCACCTTGATAGACCTTATGTAGACCTAAGCCTCTCTGTGTTTCTGGAGACACTAATAAGGATTGGGCCACAATGACGTTGAAGACTTAAAGGGAGCAACTTAATCTTGGGCTGTCAGGTTGAATTGGTGGCTTCTGTTCGAGCCATCTGTTCTAGTCATAGTGCACTGCATCCCATCCTGTGTGCTTGGCAGGATCTCATTCCCATCATTATCCTTCAAAGAGCTCTATATTGGAATTTTAAAAATTTCAAATTGATGTGTGGGGGGAAATTGCCAGTGGGTGAAAGGCTGTAGATGACATGTTTTCACTCTTGGCATTTTTCATGGAAGAGGAAAAGGGTGTGTAAAAGTATAATTAGATGATACTTCAGAATTTTGCCCAATTGAGCTCTGTGGGCAGTTTTTCCCCCTAACAGAATTCTGTTCATTTCTTGCCAATGTGTTCTTTTCAGTTACTCTGAATATTCCATCCAGAATTAGAGATGGAGGAAATAATTGGGTCAGCTCATCTTTGCTTTGCCAATGCAGGTGTTTTCCAACAACATGTTTTCCATGGCAGTGCCCAGTTCTTAATAACAAGCCTATACACTGTGCAATTATTTTGATAATAGAGAGAAAATGGTAAACGGTGCCTGCTCGGGCTCTGAGGCCCTTTCCATCACAGCCGGTCTGCACAGCATCTTTGGGGAAACTAAGATTTCTACATCTGCATTGAAGACCTGTGACTGAAACTCCTTTACAAATCAGAAGTAAGAAGCAATTAGCTGTCTTCGGGAGGTATGCAAAGCTTCATTTGCTTTGTCTTTAACGTCTGTCTTACCTTTTAAACTCTTAGCTCTAGCCAGATATGGCCTAGTCACTGAAAGCCAATAATCATAGTCTTAGATATCTCAGGACAGCGTGATGAGACAGGGTCTGTCCTGTGGTCCTCATGGTACCTGACAGACAATGGTCATTGTAATTATAGTTCCTTTAGAAATTAAACCAACCTCTGGGCCATGGATTATGTGGCTCTTAGAACCCATACTTACTCTTACTGTGGCATATAGAGTTTTGTATTGTAACAACATATTTGTTGTTGTGCAAAAAACACACTAGATAATTATTTTGAACCTTGCTTTTTTCCATGAATGCTACATCCTGAAAGTTATGCCATATCACTTTGTAGTGTTCTTTCTCATTCCTTTTTGGAATGACTGCACATAACTCTGTTATACAGATGCATCATTGTTTATGCGACTCGTCTTCTATGGATGGCTATTTAGGCTGCTTCTAACACTTTGCTATTTTAAACAGCACAACACTGAATAACTTGTGTGTGTTCTATTTGTTGGTGACTTCTCTGGGTACATTCTAAAAGTAGATTTTCTGAGTAAAAAGTTACCCGGTTGAATTCAAAGTCAATTTAAGACTAGAGAAGTCAGGCAGAAGGAAAGGAAAATTTCAGCTTTATTGCCCATAGTGTAGTTGGAAAAGTGGCTCAGATTCTTCCTATTTTCAATTGTTGAAGTAGGCAGACTTACTCACCCAGTCTAGGCAGTGCTGGGAAGCTTTGGGTAGACTCCGCATGGGCATAGCCTCTATCACTAAGCTTACAGCTTTGCCCATGGGAGACCAAAGAACTACAGAAAGGCAGATGCCAAGGAAAAGCAAAGGGGCAGAGCCAGAGTCTTCAGTCTTGATTTTCAACTCCACTAATCATAGAAGTCTCTCCTCTCATGTGGAGGCAAAAGTGAGAGGCAGGGGGAGGTCAGACTGTTGCTCTTACTGATATTTTCCCTCATGTGAAAACATGGAGGCAAAAGATTTTTCCTTTCCATAGCCTTTCAGACTTTTTTTTTTTTGACTCTGGTAGGGTGGGGAAGGGCGAGGAACATCTAGAGAATGGATAAAAATTAAAAAGCAAAAATAGACAAAACCTAGACAACTTGGAGACTATTACTCACATACTCTGTTGAATGGCCTAAAAAAAATTGTACCAGTTTCCCTCTGCTTGGGCCAGGCAATGCAATGTAAAATAAAAAATTATAGCACATCTCTGCCATGATGGAATGTGTAGGGAGGTAATACGGTGCCCTGTGGCTACTGCTGTGCCAGAGGTTGCATTCTCTGCTCTCATGCCATGTGCCTCATGGGACCGCAGGGAGAGTTACACATTTCCTTCTGCTCAGCATTTTTCAAGTAGGTAGACTGAGTACAGGAGGGGTGTGTATCAGAGCACATATTATTTTTCTCATGTATAAAGTGTTCCTGAGGTATTCAGAACAGGAGAGGGGGGAGTTTCTGGTTCCACAGAGGCCATTTGGCAAATAGCTGTGCTTTTAAATATTTTGTATAAAAGGAGAGCAGTATTTTGAATCATCAAACTGGCAAATTGAAGAATACCAGGCTTCAAAAAAAAAAAAAAAAAAAAAAAAAAAAAAAAAAAAAAAAAACTTAAAGAAAACATTTCCATGTTTTTCTTTCGATTAGAATATTAAAAATTAAACACATTCAATGATGTTTCATTGCAAATATGAAAAAGTCATACTCAGAACCTGATAATGGAAAGATTCTGGATTTCTGTGAAGTTTTTTTTTATGTGAAATACATGATTTTTTTCCTACTTACAGAGTAAACATTTAAACCCTAGAGAAATGTATAATAGAAAAAGCAAGAATTCTCCAGTCACCCACTTTAGAGATAATATTTTATATAATAATAGTTTGATATAGAGCCTTTAACCTTTTTCCTTCTATCTCTATTATAGCGTGTATTAAGCTGTCTGTGGGATAACTCAATTATATTGTTTTGCAACTGATATTTTTCACTTGCGATGTTTTAGATAGCTTTTATAGCAGATAAACACTGTCTAGGAGCCTTGACCACCTCCCTCTCCCTAAAGCAACCCTGCATGCTCCCCTCACCTGACTCACGTCAGTATACGATAATTCTTCATATTTTAATACAATTGATCCCTAGAAAGAGTTGTCTGGTTCAAGCTGTGTGATTCAGTGTCTTTCCCTGGCATTTTTCAAATTGAAATTGAGAGAGAGATGAAATTCTCTCTCTGTGGAGATGATTTGAGGATATTTGGCTTAGGCCCCCACCGAATGAGGTCACTATAATATACAGAGAGGCAGGAACACAAAGAGAGTGATGGAAAGTGCCAGTAGTGTCTTAGTCCCTGGATGTGGCTTTACTTTTCTTATAGTCTGGTGGTTTAGTCATACTCTCCTTTGAAATGTAGGCACCAATAGCTTTTCTTCCCCCCACCCCAATCTAGTTTGAATTGTTTTTCCTGCCACTTATATTTAAGAGTCTTTATTAATGCATTCTTCTATGCTAATACACACATATTATCTATATTTCTACTGTGTGAATAATATTTCACTGATGTGTAAACTGATGTAGATTTAAAAAAATCTACTTGTAATTATTTGTCTCATTTTTAAGTTTTGACCTTAGACACTGCTGCAATGAGTTTTCTTTTATACTTGCATGGATATTACATATATCTAGAGAAAAATCCTAGTAGAAAAACTTTTAAAAGTTCAGACATTTAAAATTTTAATATTAAAGTACCATTTCAAAATGCATCAGTTTATACTCTTACTATTAGTGGTAGTTAGTATGTATATCCTTACAACTAGATGTCAATAGTTTACATCTTCACAAGTGTAAGAGGGGAAAAATAATTTCTGGTTTTAACATGTATTTTAAAATTATTACTGTGAGAAGCATCTTATAGTGGACTTATTATATACAGTGATACAAAGTTAAGAATGATAGTCAATTTTTTGTTGGAATAATACAGACTAGAAGACAGTGAAATAACATCTCAAAAGTACTGAAAGAAAAGCCATTAACCTAGAATTCTATGCTCAGTGAACTCATTCTTCAAAAATGGAGGTGAAGTGAGGATTTTTGAAGACATATCAAAACTGAAAGAATTTATCCGCAGCAGATATACCCTATAATAAATGCTTCAGGAAGTCTTATGGCAGAAGGAAGATACCCAGAGGGAATTCTGAATCTACCCAAAGGTATGATGACGCCAAAAAAGCTAATTGTATGGAGAAATATAAAAGACTTTTAAAAAATAATTATTTGAGTCATTTTAGAAGATAATTGACTATTTAAAACAAAACATAATAACTATATATTGTGGGTTTATAACATGTAGAATTAAAATAGATGACAATAATAATACAAATGCCATGAAGGAGAAATGGAAAGATACTGTTCTAAGATTCCTATTAGGCAAAGACATGTACCAAGTAAGTGTAATATCTCTTTTTTAATTTTTATTTCTATTTCTTTTATACATTCAATCACGTTACTTAGCTTACAAAGTGAATATTCCAACATATGTACATTTCTCACCAGTCTGGTTTACCATACTAGAAAGTTATCTTCAATAGATAATAATCCATTTCTTTGTCCCATAAATGCCTTGCCTCTCTATATTTTTCTTTAATGTCCTTCCTCAGACTCTACTCCTTCACCTGTAATATCTCTTTGACATAGACTGTAGTAAGTTACAATTGCATATTGTAAACCCTAAAGCAACATCCAATATGACCCCCAAGAATTATAATTTTAAAAACAAAGGAGATAAAAAGATCCATGAAAAAAAATATTTGGTCCAAAATAAGGCAGAAAAAAGGAACAAAGATTAGCTGGTGCAGAAAACAGAAGTTGATTAATTTAAATCAGGCATTATCAATGATCCCATTGATATTATTGGTCTAACTTATGCTAATAAAAGGCAGAGATTGTCACATTGGAGAAAAAAAGGAGGTAAAACTATATAAGAAACCTACTTTAAATATAAAAATGTGAATGTGTTAAAAGTAAAAAGATAGATATACATTAAAAGATTTTTTTTAAATAAAAATAAAATTAGAGGGTTGGGCGTTTCTGTCATAGGGTGTGTGCGCTTACCAGAGAGAGACAGAGGGAGGGAAAGGGAGAGATCATTCTCCTGGGAGCATGGCCATGCTGCAATCCCTTCTCTTCCATTTTCCTCCTGGGATTTTGAGCCAGTGTGATTTTCAAGTCATAGGATCTGGAACTCAAACTGCAGTAGACTGTATGGGAGTCCAGCACCTTAACAACTATGCCAGCTATTGGTCCCAATCAAAAGAAAGATGGAGCAGTAATATTACAATTACATAGAGTAGATTTTATAGCAAAAACATATTCCTGTGGAGCTGTGCACCAAGGGCCAAGGGCCAAGGGCTGAGTGTGAAGGGCAGAGCATAGTGGAGGGAGAAATGCAGGGTTGACACTATGAGTCCTTTGGGGTCACCATATACCCAATCCATTCCCATATGTGAGTTTGCCTTATAATAAACCCCTGCACTGCTTGATTGGAGTTGTCTTGTTCTCATGTTTGGTGTCACCCATCCTCTTCTTGAACAAATTGAAACAACTTTATTGAAGAAAAAAGTTAGAGGACTTAACACCGCCTGACTTTGAGACTTATCCTAAAACTGACCTCAGCTGGCTGTTTGGGATCTAGCCTTCTCTGCACAGTGCCTGACTACTGGTCCCAAAATGTATTCTTTAAGTTAAGTATGGTTTATTGTATGTCTGTTATACCTCAATAAAGAGGTTAAAAACAAATAAAATGACCACTTCAAAAACCAACAAAAAAACCAGCTCCAAAGATGCTAACATTAACCACTAGTGGAGTACTCTAAAACATGGACTTTGAAGGCAGATGTTCCTGGGTTCAAATTCTGCACCTGGGACACCTTACATTTTTCTGTAAGTCTCCATTTCTTCATCTGGAGGGCAACTATGGTGAATGAATACTATACTCTGTATTCAGAGTGGGGATAGTAATACTTCTCTGATAGTAATACTTCCTCTTCTTTATTTGTATTGTGAGAATCACACTACAAATAAATCATCTGCATCATAGAAACTAGTTGATAATTAGACCTTTTTGTTATCATTAGCACATGTTTGTAAGCCAGGGGGATAATTCTTATGAAATACGCTTTTGCCTCAATGGAAGACTAGCGTAGTGTGGTGAACACAAATGAAAAGATTTATAAAGTTGGTTTTCCTCTTTAAGTGATCACGCCATATCTGAAATTAAGTCTGCTCACCTTGTCAAAAACGAGGCTACAAATGTGCTCTGAACTTTGCCAAAATACAATGTTACTCTTATACCAGGAGCCATTTCCTTTGGAATATCTGTATTGCTGCATCTGTCCCTAAGATTTAAGTCAACTAAGTCATAAACAAGCAACTCTCTGGTGGTTAATTCCCGTCAGCTGAAAATCAGGCTGGCTTTTGAAGACTGGTTTAGGGACCTGGATTCCTCCTCTGTACTAATCCCACTGTGTTCCAAAAGAAACGTCCTGTAAGAATGTATGGGGTTTGAGGTTGGGAGAAGCAGCATTCTATTCAGAGAGAGGCCAATTAATCTCAGCCTGACTTGAAGGGACCTCATAAATTCTATCTGTGTTAGAAATTGCAGTGCTTGCGAGACCAGCAGTTAGTGTGGTGGCTATGTCGCTGGACTCCCACGTGGTTGACTGCGGTTTGAGTCCCGGACCCGGTGGCTTGGAAGTCACGCCGGGCGCATGTGCATGCATGCCCAAGATCCCGAGAGGAGAATGGAGGAGAAGGGATTGTGGTGTGGCCATCCCCCTGGGGGGTGATTTCTCGCTTTCTGCCTCTCTCTGTCTGTCTGGTGAGTGCACGCGCGCCCTATAGCAAAAACCTCTCCATAAAAAAGAAAAAGAAATTGCAGTGCTTGGGATGGTACTTTAAATAGGGCATGGGGTTTGTAGGAATGATTGTAATAGGTCTTTTAAGAATATCTTGCTCAGAGCCGCTATGACCAGATTTTGATCCTAGTACCAAGGAAAACTAACTGCTCTAGAGAAGAAGATAAATTTTAGTTTGTTTGTTTCTATGTCTGACAGGGCTTTAAGTCTTTGTATTGTTTTTTGTATTTTATTATATAATATCTTCAGAGTATTTTTAGTATCAGCAGAATTTTGTAATGTCCCCCTTATTGGCATTCTTGTATTTTTCTATAGAAAATTGAGCCAGCAGCACATATGAAAGCCACCTCGGTTCACATCAGTCTGTATCATGATAGCAACGGTTTGACCATATCAGTTAGACAGACTGTGCTTTCAGAAATGACTGGACTGAGGCCCTGGGAGATTAAGAACTGAGCCTGACTATTTAAGATCATATCCATAGCAACAAGCCCAGAGCCTGACTCTTCCTAGGTGCTAAATCAATGATTGTTGTGTGTCTGATTGATCTCTGAGGAGCGCTATTCT